>JARFIY010000222.1:6880416-8157500 GCA_036346155.1 Sinelater perroti
CTTAACAGTTTTATTTATTCTCATTTATGTATCTGAGAAGAAATGTCTAGTATATTTATGATTCAGGTAACACTTTTTTTTTCATCAATCTTACCTGTTTTAGAAAAAATTGACGAGTGGTTTTATTAACAGATGCAAACCGCCTCTCCTTAGAATAAAAAAAGCGCTTGCAACGACTACAAATTTCATAGGTATAACCACCACAAAAGTATTATTCTATTCCGTTTCCATCGGGCGATGTAAATTTAGCGCAAGACTGTTACGAGTTCTCCATTATACCATTTAAGAAAAACGTTAGTTGTCGTGAGATTAAAATTACCACAATGAGAGGCTGCATCGATTCACTTACAAGCACCTAAAAGCCTAGTTTTAAGAAAAAACGTCTCGGAGAATACAAATGCATGCGTTACCCGGTTCCAACAAGGACGCGCGTCGAGAATATGGTCAATATGGGCACATCATTCTCTCTGGATCACGTTGAAGGAAGTTTTTATAGATCAAAAGCCCAAACGCGCGCCATAAACAGATCACGGAGTTCTTTTTCACAATGTACGATGGTGTTCGAGGTGCGCTCCAGATGTTTTATGACAAACAATCAAAAAATTGGTTCGTATTTAATTGTTTACAGTAAATTGCTTCGTTGACTATTTCAACATAAAAAATGACCACCAGTTATATACTCCTTTTGCTATGTTACTCTCATAATTTGGAACATTGGAATTCTTTAACCACAGTTGGTTTAAAATTAATTTAAATTGACTTTGACAAGAACAGGCAAGCTTTTCCAAATAATTTGTTATATTACCAAATTTTACGTGCGTGGTTTGATGAGTAACTTGGTTCAGATACTCATAGAGGGCGACAGCAGGAATGTACATGTGGTTATAGTTTTCTTCTCGTACATGGTTATAAATCATTCCGACGCTAAATTGTCTGACAGTTACTTAAGCTCAAGCGTTTCAAATGATGGTGCATACTATTAAAATTCAATATTTTTTTTCGTCGAATAAAGCACGATAGTAGATGTACAACATTTAATTTTACAGGGTAAAACGACAAAACTAGAAATTCTGTTTCAGTGTGTTTTAAAATATATATCGGCCAAGTGGTCGCTCATTTTTTGATGCACTAGAAGTCGCATTCTGAAGTTCTTCAGTACTCTCTCAAACATGCATTTAGTCTGTCATAAGATATCGCCATAGAAAAGGGTCGCACGGGGCGAGCGACGTCACCGCAAAATATCTTACGCTGCACTTAAAGCTAAGCTTCTGCTGTGTATGTTGTGGCTCCAACTTATTGGATCTGAACTTGAGAATCTGCCGAAATATTTCCACATATCGATTGGCAATGATAGTAACATATTGGTCTCTCTCCTCAAACTTTCGTCACTCCAACAACGAAAGTTTCATTTATTAATGCATCTTTCCCTTCTCTCTACAGAACCTCTAAAGTATCCTATACACAAAATTGATTTTCGATGGGCAATGGAGGTTCGAGGCATATGTTCAAAGTACGTCTGAAAAGCAGATTGGGCGGCCACAATCTAATCATTGTTCCCAATGTATGTTTTTCAGTTGTCCACATGTTGGACAAATTTCCTGACTACCTGTATCTAATGACATCACTTTTCCCACTCTCGGACCACCCTTCCTTTAAATTCCTGTCAATGCAAACAATTTCTAGGGTATGATAAAAATCACCACAGGGAAACTTTGAATCTAGTAATTGAAACTTATGTATCCTTTTTAACGGACCCAGCTTCCAAACTGGAGACCAGCTTCACTTTTGTCATGTCTGTCGTCTGTCCCGCCTTATAACTTTTGATCTGTGGTAGGTAGAGACATAATGTTTTCAGAATTCAACTAAGCACCGTAAGTCAAGCCCAGACGCCATAAATCAGCCTGATCGGAAAATCTCAAGACTGGTTTGACCGGAAGTGGTTGCAAATTTGTTGGTCTTGGCCGCTAAATATTTGCCACTATTCACTTTCATTTGAATATAATTCACTGTCATTCGTTTCAATAAAATTTCGTTAAACCCTATAGTTTAGTTTGATGCATAGGGTCCGCTCTGCTTTACCTGTAAAGCAAATGTTCGCTTGTTTTATTTCTTTTATCCGCATTTTTTAAAGATCTCCAGTTTTTTTAACTGCCTTACCAAATCTACTGTGTGATTCACATAAAACTGGAGCCAAATCTGCCTTATCACCTTACATGAGTATAACGTGAAAAACATTTTGTTATCCTACATGACTCTGAAAAATATAAACCTTTAAAATAGATTATGACAATGCTTCCCCACGTCTTCTTGAATGTACTATTTTACATGGCGTTTCTTTCACAATCGGATAATCTTCACTTGCAGTCACAAATACATCCTTATATATCAGCGAACTTTTTTATATGGCTATTTGAATGGGTGTAGGCTAAGCCCTCCCACCCTTCACCTCAAGCTCGATCCCAAACGTTAGGAGAGCATTACAAAACAAAATTGGAAAAATTAAACTGGTATTATTAGATCTGGAAGAATTGAATTTGATGGCATTAAAAGAGTAGATTATAAATAATGCAATTAAAACAAATTTCTCAACACATGGAGAGAGTAATAAAGACCTTCAGAACACGAGTTTTAAATGGAAAAAGTTTTACCTCATCCTGTACAATAAATAAGTTATTGAGTAACTAGGTTTGATATTAAAGACAAAAATTTATGTTTTATAAAGTCTTTAATTTGTTAATATAATCACCTCAAAATTCAACGCAATAATCACAATGTTTCTTCAGGTTCCTGGTTCCTTCACGGAAGTGAACATCTTAATTAACTATCTGTACATAAACATTTAAATCAAATTATAAATTTGATCAAAATTTTCATCCAGCCAGAAAAGTTTTGAACTTCAAAAACGGATGGTAATTTGAGGGGGCTAAATCGGACGAATGTAGGAGAGTTTTAAATCCTAGTTCAATTCATTTTTGACAATTCTAGGACGATTTTCACTTTTTCATGACCAATTCGTTTCGAGTAAACCACTATTTGGATTTCTGTTTCCGGTCTGTAGTGGCGAGTCGAATATTCGCTCGGAGTTATAAATTGCTACAAAAAGTCTTTGGATTCTTCTCAAACACTTCCAAACAGTCAACTAGTGTTTGCATACGAATTTACTTTTGTCTTGAGGTAAATAGACACCTGTAGCCTCTTCCTACTGGCACAATTTCACTAATCTGTCTACCAAAACCATATCATAAACTTTGTCGATGACTTCCAACTCCAGGACATGGTGCATCTTCGATGCTCGTTATGCCGCGCTTAAATTCCTTTATCAAAAGTCAAACATATCAAAGCAAGGACATGCGCCGCTTAATTTAAGCAAAATACTTCCCTCACTATTTTTCACTCAAAAAATTTTTTGTTTATCAAACCACGAATTAGTAACAGAATCATTTGTAACCATAGAATATTCATTTATAAGAAGAAAAGGTAATAGAAGACCGAAATTCGGGAATTGCTAAAACAGGATAAAATACCAGTACTTTATCCTATACAGTAAATTCTTAGATAGAAAGTTTTTTAAATTTTTTTGTTATTTTTGAAATGGCAGCAGATCAAAAATGTACTTCTTTATCAGAATGATCTACTCGACAAACATTTTGACTCTTCTTTAGCTAAATCTGCACGTCTTGTGCGTTGCTGCGAAAATGTTCTCACAGTTACTACACGAGGACTCTTTTAGCTTGTTCTTAACTACAGGAAACAATCCTAAGTTACAAAGCGGTAGATTAGGAAGTAGGAAGTGCGATTGAAAATTGTTAAGCCGACAATTTCCAAAAAATCTTTAAACTCGTTAACTGTGGTACAACGTTATATTGGCCGAAATGCCGGTCACTCAACTTAAAATGCCGACGGGGTTCCTTCAGCTTCTAAGCTACTTTTGTCAGGCATTCATCCGCGTACCAAAAAGCTGCTACCACAAACATTATGCACATTTTTTTCGAACAACCAAACTCCATTATTACGCTTTGAAGTAAAACCGTAATAATATAATTATGTTTCGCCATCAATATAATATCGCAAATATTTGTTAGGGGTGCATATCTTCATAACTTCTGACTGTTTTTTTTTTGTCAATACATTTTAGAATTACTTTTGCCACCTTATATATTTTGGTCAGTCCATGTTATATGGGTGCCCCCAACAGAACATGGATTTTGTAAAAAAAACTTATCATGCCAAAATTCTATGAAACTCATAAGAATAGTTCAAGACCAAATCTTCTTCTGTTAACCCACGCACTCTTGGACAATACAACTGTTCAACTCGTGACTTTTAAATATTATATACTTATAATATTTAAAAGTGTGCTATTTGCACACTTCTCGACTTATTTATATATATTATCAAGACCTTTCCTACCATACAGTGTAAAGGCTCGACTTATTTACCGCTAAAAATAACTGACAATTACAAAACTTAACCACTGTCGTATGCACTGGGCAATGTTCAGAAATAAAAACATTAAAGTTTCATTTTATACATCAAAGGTAATCATTACCGCATTCCAGTTTGAGAAGACTCACAAACTTATTCTTGCTCATCAACTACTTGGCGCAGAGAGTTAAAACTTGGCACATGTCAGCTCGCATTTGTTAGCAAATAAACAAAATCAAAATAACAAAAATGTGTAGTAGTACAAAAATGTATTGATGTCTTCGGTGAGTGACCAAGATCAGCGATCTTTCATCAAAATTGGTCGCATAATGCGATAGTCTCAGGATACATTTATGATTTGCTGCAAAAAGGTATGCCATCAAGGGCATTGTCTATCCACACCGTGAAGAAATGGGTGACTGAGATGAACAAAGTGCATATTGTAATTAAAGGGACCAGAGGAGAAGCTCATCAGGTGACTCGATAAAGACTAAAAATTGGAGCGAATCAAAGTGTTTGAAGAAAACATGATCATGGTCAATTGCCGAACTGGCCATACACGTTGTTGTTTCCAAAACTAGTCTTTGGAAAATTTTGACTAAGGATTTGTGTCTGGTCAAAAAATGAGTAAAATTGCCTCTCACAATTTGACAGAAGGATAAAGGCAAGCTCTAATCAACATATGCTATGGTAATGTCCTTCGTAACAAATATGGGTACCTGTTTACCAATCCTTACCGAAAAGTAAGTTAGCTTAGTGGCTGGGAGAGGGCGAGGAGACTACTCAACTCAGGGAGAGGATGTTCATTATGGCAATTAATTTATATATATTTATATATATAATATCTGGGATTCGCTATAAAAATTAGGATTCAGACATTGAAGCAATCAATAAGGCGATATTGGAAGGCTCGCAACGTGATCTCTTTAAGAGGGTTGAGTTACAAAAGAGTGAGACTGTATTTGATTGTCACCAAAAATCATCGATGTAACATAGTTAATGAATTATTAAAATTTCTGTGAGCCTATGATAGATTGCAATGAGGTAATATTTAGTTCCTTAGCACACTTGAAACAACTATTTTATAAGAATATTTCTAGTATGAAAATACGCCTTTTGTTCAACCCTTTTATACTGCAACGTTATTGGATGTTTTTGTACACTAGCGATCATTCTGACATAAAATTGTGTAATGCGTCTTAATTTGCTTGTAGTAGTACTCGTCTATAGCTTTTCTAACATCTTTCTACAGCTCTTTAATGCTGTACATTTTACAACATATTTTTATAGACCACAATTTGGCAACACGTCGTCTGTCAAAATATGTTGTATAAAGTACAACATTATAGGGTTGTAAAAAGGGAAGTAGAAGAGTTTTAAACGTGTTGTAGGCAACAATGTCGTAATTTAAACTATTTTAACAAGAACGTTCCTCGAGTTATAACGGCTATTTATTATTTTGGTCTTAAAAAATGAAGCATCTTGCACAATAAAAATTATTACACTTCTATTTCTGTTGAATAATAGAGAAAAACGGCAAACTGAGTAGATGTACTAAAACAGAAAGAACCTACCTATCTGTTAGGATAAAAACCAATTTCAATCCAATGAACATGTAAAGGCAAATTTCAATTATCCAAACGCGCCTTCTACTTGCTTAACAATAGAATAAAAATAAATTGTTAAAACTATTTTTAAATATCGTTCCGCCACATTATGTAATTACTTGGGTTCCAACAGTGCAAATTGACGTCTAATACGAGGGAGATGCCGAAAATTTGTAACCTAAAAGTTTGGTAGCCTAAAATTATTTCACTGTTGTTCGTAATATTTGCCTTTAAACTTGATTAATTTGGACATTCTATGAAACTAGATGTCAACTCCAAACAGTATTTTTGTAGCTTATTACCACAGCATCGTAGGTTCCAAATTATACACACACCACGTGGTTTATTCTTCTGTTGAGGAAATGGAAAGCAATCAGGTGTGGTGTTTGATGTCTAGTATAATTTAAAATATAATGGTACAGAACTATCTAGCTTGTAGAAGTGTCGTGGAACATTCTGTGGGTGCACAATTGTAATAAATCCTGATTTTAAGAAGAAACACCGTTTCCCAATGCTCCCAGATGGCTTCATTTTGACTTCTTTAAGTCTCTATTAATACTTTAAAGAGTTTTCTACAAGCTATTGCTTTTTTTACCCATATTAAATTGAGACACCCACCAGCAGATTCTCATTGTCCTCCTGAATCATTCTTCGTACACTGTCTGGTCGCTAAAACTAGTATTTCTTTGCAAAAATAATTGCTTAGTAAAACCTCTTCAAAATTTGTTATACTAACTGCAAATAGTCTTCTGAGAAGGTGCTTGGTCATCAAACGCAACACGAAGTCGCGCTACAATTTTTTCGAGGGCAGTATTTTTAATATTAAAGTACATAACAATAAGTATTTGTTTTATAATACATTCAATATCTCTCGCCGACTTTATCTATTAGTTTATGTATAAAATAATGTTAATTCGGTCTTAGTGTGTATTTCGATTTATTTATTAAGTGCACCACTGAATTCAAACAACGCTATCACCTATTCAAATTCATATATCATAATGAAGTGCCACCTGCCAGTTCTAGGGCACAATGCAAAAAGTGCCTGTTCTACTAACATAACCTAGCAATCCGTGGTGAAAGCAATGTCGTATGACAAACATCATAAGTAACATTGCAATGTGCTGGTAAAACCCGGTATATAACTTTTGTGGCTTAATGGGAGAAAACTGTTTCTTAGAATGTCTACTAGACGAGGAAGAGAAAATTTTGATACCGAACATTCTCGACAGGTAAAACTTTTGGATGAACAAATCAAACCATTTCTAAGTGTCCACACAAACTATGGAAAATTTACAAATTCGCCACGTTAGTATTGTAGTTGTTCTCCAGATTCAACATTTCTTACCAATGAGGCAAAAATCATTGATTTATCCAGGTAACTAGTACTCTAGGAGTAAATATCCACGTCAAGAAGATATTGCTCTCTGGATGGTGGGATCAGGTGGGCGTCGCACACTACAAGTGAAAACTCGGTGAAACGATAACTGCCTTATATCAGCAAGGAAAAAAGGAAAGACATTTTTTTCAGAATAAGGCTGTAGCTTTTCAGATCCTTACAACATTGCTTCACTTCACTTCTGTTGAAAATGTCGAGACAAGTCCGCTCGAATTAGAATTTATCAGTTCCCCTACAGATGGCGCAATATCTAACATATGGTACACTGTTGATCAAAATACAGGCTTCCTGCTTAATCTATGCTAGGGTCATAATTATTTCTAAATTACTGTAACCAGTAAAGTCAGCAATCCTTTAAATTAAATCCAACCCCCAATTATATGATTTAGACGCTTAAAAACCTTCAGACAAAACATTTTCTTGAGATGGGCTGCTGTTACCGTTATTTATAAGCGAGCCCCGTATGTTGACAATCATCGGCAAGCCAACGGCGTCTGGCTCATTAAATTTCGCCGAACAAATGCGCGCCTGCTAGCGCTCATTTTAATTGTGGCTGCGGCGGTCACGTCGCGTTTATTTTAACCGGGACGTGATCCACAAATCAAGTGTCATCCTAGCGACCGCCGCCGCGGCGGCGATTCATCAGGCAGGGCGGGCACGTTATCTGAAGATGATTTACGGCGCGGCAGGAAGGAAGGGGCTCCGAGAGATCGCGCGATAAGCCGGAAGCGGGAGATTTCGCGGAGCTCGACGAGATCGCGGCCATCTGCGGCCGACGCCGAGGAAACCGCTAGGCGGCCGACGCCCGAGCGCAACAGATGCTGGCATTTCGAGGCGCTGCGGGCCCCGCGGCCTCCTGGCGGCGGCGTCACAGCGCCCGCGATCATCTCGGTCACGTGTTGCTATCTTGAAGCATTTCGCGCGAACGGGCGGCGCCGGCGATCGCCCCGGAGGAAGGGAGTTCAGTTTCGGGGGCGACGAGCCACCGCTGGCGGCAGCACCCGCTGCCGGACCGCGGCCCGCGTTAAAATCCGATTATTGCTCGCAGATGCGTATCTGGCGGTATTTTTTATGCCTGGCTTGAAGGATGGTCGGCGGCAGCCCGCGCATGCGCGCCCGCGTTCACGTGCGTGCGCCCGCAGTCGCCCGGAGAGGTTATCTCACCTTCTTCATGATGCCCGTCTTCCGCTTAGAGAACGTCGTGTACCGGCGCAGCTTGTTCTCGATGTACTCCATCTTGATCTTGACGCGGCCCTTTGTCTTCTTGCCGTTGCTCGGCGGCGACTTCTTCGCCTGAAGGGGGCTGTAGGTATCGTCGGAGACCTCGTTCACCCCGCAGGCGTCCAGCCCGAGGCCCTGGGTCGGCATGCCCCGCTCGTCGTAGCAGACGTCGCGGCCCTTCAGGCTCTGGGCACCGCACGCGCTCGACACCATCGTGTGCCGCGGCGACAGCTGCTGAAGGCTGCTCGACGGCCTTCCCAGGCTCGGGTTGCCGTAGATCTCAGGCGGCGTCTCGCCGCTCAGGAGGTTCATGCTGTAGCCCAGGTTGAATCGGGAGTCCCTCCCGCCTGGCGGTTCCATCGTGCACCACAGTTTGACAGCTTAAAGAGGACACCAGCACTGCGTCACACCTTGTGTACACACAAACACAGCTGAGCGCACAATAATGCCGAGCGCCGACCGACTGGCTGCGCCGCCCAGCGCGCCGCCAGCGGCCAATGCGCGCACTAGCACCGCGCATCCCGCGCCTACATCTCTAATGCTTATTTCTATCCGTCTCTTTCCCTGCTTCATTATTGGCATATAGCGGCGCCCAAACGTCCGTCCGCCACCGGCGAATGCGTAATTTGACCTAAGCGCTCGGAATTAAATTCGCCAAATTAGAAATAGTTCCAAATAGACGAAGCGAGCCGGCTGGGGGTGCTGCGGCCCGAGGCGTGCGCGCTGCGCCACCAGCGTCGCCGACGCCGCCAGCGCCGCGGCCGCGGTGAGCCGCCGCCGGGGCTGCCCCCGGAACCGCGAGGTGGGACGCGAACGTACGCGCTAAGGACTGCCCAGTGCCTTATTTAGAAACGGGCGCTGCCTTATACGGGCAACGTGCCCGTTTAAGGCAGCCGAGATCCCTCCTTCCGCGGACGGTGGTGAACTGTCAGGCGTCCGTCAATGCGTGCACGCGGAATTCCAAAGCGGCCCGTTAAAAATAATGGCCCGCTTCGGGGCTCGCTATTTGGGACGGCGGCGGCGAGCGGCGGACAAAGGAAGCCGCGCCGCGCCGCCCGGAAGTCCGCCCGTTATTACGCGCCGCGCTTTTATTAATTGCCGAATGCGTCACGGTGCTTAGGCGTTGGACTCGCGCCACTTCTTTTTACGGGCATCGCGGCTTTGCATATTTACGGCTCATTTTCGGGAGGCGACGACAATTTGTAAACAACGCCATTTCCATTTTACCTCAAAAACTGCCAGGCTGCCGCTAAATGATGTCTTACATGGAATTTATTTTACTGGCCAAAGAAATAGGACGACGTGACGTAAAGACGCGATTAATTTTTTTTTAATCAAATGATTATTTAATTTAATCAAATTTGTCGCTAACATGAAAGTCTTCGGAGGTGGGTAGTTGTTGATTGTAAAATTAAAGCTTTGACATGGGGAACTCTGAGGGTGCAATTGTTTACGTACCATGGACTATTAGTTAATATGCGTAGGTTTTGGATTTTACGAACTGGGATATCCCGTACGTCGTTCAAATGGGTCTAAGAACAGTCTTATAAAGAAGGAGCAACCATTATTTTTTTTAATGTCTAATTCTTTAGACTTTTTAATATGCGAAACTTTCAGGTAAGTTTTTTGTCCAAATGCATTACCATAAACTGTGCTATTGCAATGTTATTCACTATTAACCTAAACAGACGATGAAAAACCGAATGGAACAAATGTCAACTATGTTAAATATCTTAACATCTCTTGTTACAAAGTTTTCATAATTGATCAGTTTCTAAAGATTCCCGAATGAAACTCCAATGGGCTGCAACATCACTGACTTAAAAGTTCAAATGTTCTTACATCACATTGACTGAAGATTGATAATTACATCACCCACGTTACTCTACATTCCGCTGGTTCAGCCGTTATCATTAAAAACTCAATTAAATACTGTGAATTAAACAAATATTGCGAAGCTCATATTCAAGCGACATCAGTTGTAATTAAAAATTGGATTGGACCCGGCTTTTACTGTCTACCGCGGCATGTCACCAAACAAAACCATTATTTCAATACTCTAAGACATCATTTTATTGCTGGAGGCGTCTACAACGCCAAGAACACACAATGGGGTTCCAGATTAACAAGGACAAAGGAAAGAGAGTTATTGAAGCCCATAACGACAAATAACTTATATTTCATCTCCACTGGTGAACCAACTTATTGGTCCTCGGATGCAAGCAAATTCACAGACCTCTTGGACTTCTGGGTTATTAAAAACATTAAACTAAGTTGTCTTCAAGGTAAGCACTGTCTCGATTTATCATCTAACTACTTTCCAATTATACTCACACTTGAGACCCAAATACTACCAATGGTAGAACCACCTTTTCTCTGTAACCTAAAAACTGATTGGGACTATTTCAAAGATACGGTAGAAGACTTGCTATCTGTAGAAATACCACTAGATACGAAGGAGAATTTAAGAAGTGCTGTTGAACACTTTAATCAAGTAATCCAAGAAGCAGCTCATTAAACGACTCCGAGAGGGACCACAAAAATAGATGACTGCCCAATACTTGTTAAAAAAAAAATTACATAGAAAAAAGAAAACTTATCAGAGCTCCAATTGATAAACTAAATTACAATAGAGCCACTGATGAGCTTAAACGATTCCTCCACCAACTGAAAAACCAATCAATTTAGCAATACTTGGAAAATCTATCCCCATCGGAAGCTCCTAACTATTCTTTGTGAAAGATGACACGGAAACTGAAAAGACTTGTACAACACATCCCACTTCTCCGTACAAAAAATTGAACTTGGGCGAGAAGTACTCCTGATAAGGTCCTGTTCTTCGCTACTCATTTGCAAAGAGTCTTCGAACCTCACCCCTCAGAAGCTATCCCTGTGGAAGAGCAAGAAATTCAATAGTTTTTAACAGCCTCATATCCTGATGAGCTTACCAAGTACACCCTTCAAAACAAAAGAAATACGAACAGTAATTAAAAGACTGAATTGCAATATATCACCTGGTTACGACCTACTCACTGAAAAAAACCTTAAGAAGTTACCACCAAAAAGCTTCATATTTTTGATAAAGTTATTCAACGCCATGTTTCGATTGGGCCATTTTCCCACAACAATGGAAGGTTGCTAGTGTATTTCTTATTCAGAAATCTGGAAAACCAGCCGAACAAATAAATTCTTACTGGCCCATAACCATTCCCCTCTCGTTTCCTAGTGTTCGAAAAATTGCTTCTGTTAGAAATTAAGCCAATAATTGAAACCAACCAGCTAGACCACACCATCAATTTGGTTTTTGGGATAGAACAAATACATTGAATTGTAGACCAAATAAAGAAAGTCTTGTAAACCAAAAACTACTGACATGGTCTAGCATGGCTGATTACTGTACAAACTGAAAACAATCCGCCCAATCGATCTTTATCAAATAGTCGTGTCGTACTTGGCTAAATGTTATTTCCTAATCAAAATGCAAAGTGAGACTACTACCTTAATCCCTATTAAAGCAGGATTTCCGCAGGATAGCGTCCTGGGTCCCCTAGTCTACTTAATATATACCGCAGACTTGCCTAGATTAACGACTATAGCAACATTTGCGGGCGATACAGTTATTTTGTCAACCCATCAAGATTCTATAATGGCATCATATAATCTGCAAATTGACTTTACGAAAGTTTAGAGTTGCTTAAGGAAATACACATTAGGGCCAACGCAACAAAATCTGTTCACATCACATTTTCACTTAGAGGAGAATCCTGCCCCTAATCACGTTAAATGGCCAGATACCACAACAAGACACTGTCAAATATCTGGGTATGCACCTGGATCGTCGTTTTACATGAAAACAGCACGTAAGGGCCAAAAGAAAGCAGATAGGTTTGAAATAGATATATTGGATGCTGGGACGACAACCACATGGTTCTTGGACAACAAAATTCTCCTGTATAAAGCTATCCTACCGGCAGTCTCGACTTATGGCTTGCAACTATGGGACTCAACAACAAACAGCACCATCAACATAATCAGAAAGTTCCAGTCTAAAGTTTTACCAAACATTGTTAACGCTCCCTGGTATGTGCCTAATAAAGTTATTAGACCTTAATGTAAGTTCAATTACGAAATTATCACAAACATAAATGTTAAGTATCGAAGTAGACTCAGTACACATCCAAACTAACTAGCCAGTGATTTGTTAAACGATCAAGATGAAGTGCGGAGACTCAGACTAAAATCTATTTAGCTATTATACATATTTTAAATTAGGTTTATCTCCTGGCCACATCCAGCCTAGTATTATAAGGGTAATAGTTATGTTAAACAGTTTCCTACATGACATGTAATTTTCATACCATTCACCGAATGTAATAAGAGAGATTGTAAAAAATACACAAGCCTGCAAAATTTAGGTTGTCATGTTTTTTAACTTTTGATAATTGATTCCTATCTATTTTTCCCATCACATCAGGATTTTTAAAAATTTGTAAAAAGTCGAAAAATTGCGAAAATATGAGACTTCAAAATAGACTTAAAACCTTTTTTCTTATGATTTATTCATTTTTTGGCTTATAATATGCATTCTTATAGTTAAACAGTTCAGGGGTTTGAAGATGTAGGCGGGGAGTCATTGACCCTTTAATTTCTAATTAAAATTGCAACAGAATTAGCCTAAACTTCTATTTTAGTGCATTTTCAAATTTATTTATTTTTATTTATTTAATTAATTTTTTATGAGGTACGTCATTGGAAACCACTCCCTCTTCACCCACTTTTAATAACAAAGTATGTGAAATACAATTTGATTCCATGTGTTGAAATTTCTTTGGACGGCTCGTGTTCTGCTTCGCGCTTTTCCTTTTATGTTATTATGAGATTCATATCGGTGTAACATCCAGCAATAGTAGCTATCATTGTAGTAGCCCATTTTCCTTGATACCTCCTTTCCATTTCTTTTATGTGCTGACAAAATCTCTCACCCATCTTTTCGCTAACGGCACCCAGATTTTCAGGAAGCTATTCCATATGTGAATTTAAGGAGCAAACCTTTAAGCTCGCTCATAAAGCAGCTTAAATTTTTGTACTTCTGCAGCATGTTCTCAATGATTGATTTGTAGTTCAAATCCTATTTATATAAATCCTATATATATAAATTTTCTATGTCTCTGCTATCCCATTCACATAAAAAATAAGGAAGCTTTGTGTACCCTCCGTGTTGTCCTAGAAACATCGATATTATTTTAAGATTGCCGCACGTAGTCCACTTATGATTGTTGTATTTAATTTTATCGAGAACAAATTCTACATTTTCGTAACATTATTTTAAATGTACAGAATGTTCGACGAGTATTGACGCGTACGTATTCCCATCGTATGGAATATAAAATTAAGCCAAAGTCCACGTACATCAAGTACAGAAGATTAATTCTCCTTCTACCGAAAAATATGGAAGAAAATCCTTTTCTCTGTACCTGAACCAGGAAAATTAGGTGATAGCTGCTAGCAGTGTGTCTTTAAGCCTCTAACCAAGCAATTCTGAATTTTCTTTAGTCAGATGTAAATCTCGCACCAAATCGTTTAAGTGAGATTGTAAAAGCTCTGGTTCACAGCTAGCTCCAAGTTCGTACTGCTCAATGTTATCTTCATTTGAATGACTTGTGAAACCGTCTATCTTAGGTAATTTTTTTGGTGAAATTGGCACTAGTACATTTGGCCCATGAGGAACTGGGTATAAAGCGGATGGCAAATTTGGTTAGACAATCCTTTTTTTATTCTTCAAATTGAAATCGTGAACACCAGTCCAACAAAAGTAACAATCAATGCTATAATTTCGTGGCTCTCGCCATTAGAACTCCAAATCTGAACGCTTCTTGTTCACCCTTCAACCACCGTCTAAGTTCTTCAACACATGTGTAACAAACATAGCGGAGTGCCCAAGTTTTTGTTTGTCTTTCCACCATTAATTCACCACAAATATAACAAAAAAAATTGCAAGCTTTTCACAGCCTCTTAGAACCATTTAAAAAACGGAAAGTTTACTTTATGACCTGAAAATAAATGTTTCACTGAGAAAAACGCATTTGATTACGGAGGAGGGCAGAAAACTCGATTTACACACGATGGTTGAAATAGTACCGAAAATTACACGATGCGTGAGTGACGCGGATAACTGCCAATAAACATTTTACTTCTTGTTATGTCTTGTCACAACCTGCCAAATCTCAGTTATTCATACTTGCGGCCAAGCTGTCGACTTCTCGCATTCACTGAGCAATGGACAGCCAACTATCCCACCGTCTCGTCATCTTCAAGCCAAACAATTTTTTAGCTTTCCTAAGGAACATTTAGAGGAAAGGAGGGAAAGGGGGTTTAAGAACCTAATGTACCTCTTAAAAATTAAAAGAAATAATAGAAACAAATAAATAAATAATGTAATAAAACAGAAAATTATGCTCATATATAGCAATTTTAATTAATAAACTGAAGGGGTCCCTCATCCGAACCATCAGCTGTTTTGCTATAAGATTGCATAATATAAGCCAAAAGAGTTAATATATTTATTTATTATAAAAAAAAATGTTTTGTCTATTTCACAGTATCAGATTTTTCGACTTTTTAACAATTTTTAAATTTACGACTCTACGATTCTGACATGATGATAAAAAATAAAAATCATTTTCGGATTCAACGCTAAAAATGTATGAGAATCAATTATTAAAAACTAAAAAACACAACCATTGCAGGCTTGTAATATCTCAAATCAAAAGAAATCCACCATCGCCGGTGGACACCCTAGACGTCGTAGGGTAAATATTACAAGTCAATAATAATGTCTTAAAAAGGGACATTTGGGAGCTAGGAAAGAAAATTAAAATATTTGATGATCAAAAATAGATAAAAACCAAAAAGGTCATATATAATTCAGTTTTACCGAACAATGCGAAAAAATAAAGTACAAATATAGTAGAATTACATAGATGGATAAAAATAGAGAAAAACAAAGCAAGAAATACTATGTATAGACTACGTCGATAGTTTAATAGCATTAATGTTATCGAAAAATCAAACCTGAAAATAGCCTAAAATGTTTGTTATAAAACAAAATCAGTGCCTAAATGAATATTAATTATAAGAGTACCTCGTAAATAATGAAAAAATTACTGGAATTTTGAAAGGGAAGTAAGAGAAGTTTTCCGGCTTCATCATGCTGGACAAACGTCTACCCAACGTGGAATCTCTCAAAACTTCTTCGCTCGTTATAAAAAAATGGGAAACATATTTCTACATTCAGTACTGTTGTGTATTGAGACATTAATCAATCGCTATAACATACAAAAGACCAACGTGGACCCAAAAAAAAGCTTTAAAATCCCAAAGGAATGTTTTTTAATTTACAATTGATGCTCAATACTACTAACAGAAATGAAAGCCGTCCGTTGCACGCAATATACCATTCAAAAGTGATTTAGAGAAATTAAAGCAACTGCACTGGATGATAGTGGACCATCCTGGAGTCTTTGCAACTATCATCTATTTAGTCTCTTCTTTGAAAAGGTGTAATCATTTGAAAAAAATAATTAAGTAGAAGAACTTGTTCACAAATGGCTCCAAGACTAACACACGTTTTGTTATTTAAAAAATCGTTCTAGTATATTGCATTGTCGTATTTAGATTCAATGTAGTATGTAATAAAAGTCTTTTTGAAATTTGACTTACACATATCTTATTTTACTATCTTTTTTCTCATATCTTTCTGCCTTTCAGCGTTGAATTTAGAAGTCCGTGTCTTCCTGCGCCCACTTCTTTCATTTACTTGCTAAGATTTTTAATTCATTCAATGTCTTTTCTCTTTTCTTCTCTATTTGCGTAATTTGCTCTATCCACATTTTTCTCGGGTTTCCCCTTCTTCTCTTCTTCATTATTCCCGTATCAAGTAATTTCTTACACAATCTTTCTGTGTTAATCCGCAACATGTGACCATACTAGTTGAGTTGCTTATTTTTAATTTTCCTATTTATTGAATCCTGTTCTAGTACTTAACTAACTTTTTCGTTTCGTATTCTATCCCATTTCGTTTTCTTGGTTATACTTCTTAGATGTTTTACCTCTATGGGTGTTATTCTTCTCTCATATTTTGCATGTAATGTCCAATTATTAGTTTCACTTTTTTGTTACCTTTTTTCTTAGTATTAATCTATTTTCTTTACTTATTTGATTCGTTATTTCTGTTTCTGTATTTTCATCCTCTGCATTATGGTTCCTAGATATTCATATATTATAACTCTTTCTAATTTTACTCCATTACATTTTAATTCTTTTGGCACTTACTTTTTTTTCATTTACTATCATTATTTTAGTTTTATTAATATTCACCACTATTTTTATTCTCTCAGTTTCTTCTACCCATAAATTTACAAGTCACGGGAAATGCCAAAATATGAAGATTTATGGTCACCTATGAATTGCTAGTCCTAAAGTAAAACAGAGGAAAGTCATGCTGGCGCTTGCTAAATTATAGAAACAAAGATATGCAATTAAAAGCACGCAACTGAAATCATGGAAATCCGAATACCTCCCCTAAAATGTATTTAAGGCAGACGCAAACGGCAGTCTAGCTGCTAGGTTAAACATATTGGAAACTGGCAAAGCACTGCAGTTCCTGGTCATACCAGGATAACAGAAAATCACAAACCTCTTGCTGAAAATTGTAACATTTTAAAATCCCACTTAAAGACTTTTTGATAGGTGAACTAGCCTGATATAGAGATGGATCTAAAACCAACCATAGAGCTAAAGCTAGTTATCAGATCAATTCCAAGCTGGTTGTAAAACCTTAAACCTTGGTAAATCAGAATAGAATTGAGGATGGTGAACCATTTTACTGAATACGTTAATTAATGTAGTATTTTATAATAAACCCAAATGTGCAGTGCTAGTGATTATTAATTCTTCCTTATCATTTACACAAAATAATAGAATCTGTAGATTTAATTAGGAAAGACATTTTTATTGTCGAGTTGATCGCCAAACAAATAAAAAAAGAATGAATGAAGAAAAATACTGGTAAGAAAGAAAATCATGTTAAATTGCACATAACATTCAAGCAGATGGATCAATCTATAAGAAACTAAAATCAACTTTGTCAGAAAAAGTGAAGTAGTTCTGCAAATTGATATTTAGCGCACTAAATTATGGAAAATTAAATATATAAAACATTTTTTTAAAGTAAATAATGTTGAAATGAATCTCATATCAAGCAGCATTTCTTAAAATTACATAAATGGTCCCGTGTCAACTGAAAATATAGCTATTTATCAATTATTATTTATAATAGTTTTCACATGATTTAAAGTTTAAAGCATGTTATTGTGATAATCTTGAAATAAATAAAATTGCACTCGATAACATTGACAATTGGCAACAGGTAAATTTTCAAGAAGCAGAAAGATTTATAGATTAATTATTTCACATATACGCCTCCTAGATATTAAAGTAAATTAGTTTGTACTTACTACTTTTAAAGGATTATAACTTTTTAACCTTTGAGCGCCCGAGGGTGACACTTAGTTTTTCGGATTCTACTCTTCAATCTGAGTCGAATAACACTAGTTTGAGGTCTCTACGATGTATGCACCAGAAGTTTAACGATATCCAATAATAACTAGTTAACTAGAGCAGATTTGTTTTCGACAAAGGTTCGTGATAGTGTTAAAAGTGACAGGAAGTAAGGGAGTGGACCAAGTACTCTAACTTGTGCAACACCGGACTTAACTTCCTAGTTGCATTGGCTAGCTTGGAAACTTGAAAGGCTCGATGAGTCAGATAGGATTTGATTAATCAATAGTACCCGTGTAGAAATTAAGCTTTTATTTTATGTAACAGTCCTGGATGCCATACTTTATCGAGATTGACGAACTTCTAGAAATACAGCAGAGCAGTATTTCTTTTCTTCCAAAGCTTCATTAATGGTATTTGTAATACGGTAGCACTGTCGAATTGTTAAGTGGTTCTTCCGAAAACCGAACTGGTGATATGGCAGTAACTCATCAAGTATGACGTCCTAGTGTAGTCTTTTAGTAGAAATTGTTCAAAAAGTTTGAATAAAACGGGAAGATGACTAATAGGGCGATATGAAGGCCTTTGCCCGGTTTCAATATTGTTATGACCTAAGCGAATTTGAACTGTTCTGGACAATAACTGAGTCAAATGATAGAACTGAATAAGGCGATTAATAAGCTTACAGCCTTTTATGGTAGTTCTTTCAGTGTTGTTACTCTAATCAGAGCATAGCCAGGAGCCTTGTTGATTTTCAGGACTTTTCATGTATTCTTTACCTCACCAGGAGAAAAAGTTTTTATTGAAGTGACAGTTGCAGGGGAGCATCGAGGAACTCCCCAACGTATTCGTGTGGCTTCAGAAATGCTTCAGAAAGGTGCTGTGCAAACTCTTCAGCCTCTTCATAATCTTCTCTAGCCCACCCACCTGTTCTAGGAAAGTTTAGTTAAGTCCTTTTGTAGCTTTCCACAGAGAGTTATCATATCTAGAAAAATTTTCAAAGTATTGGTGGAATCTTTCATTTCAAGCTTCCTTTAGTTTGCTTTTAAGCTGTTTTGCGATATAATTATCGATGTAGCGCGTACGTTGCCATTTCGCTAGTATCTACGTTTCTCAGAAACTAACATTTTTATTAGTAGTGGAATATTAATGGTGTAGTTTGTTATAAGTTTTATCATGGGTGTAGCATACCATCATGTTTCTTGGATAGTCATAATGAAATAATTCGTGGCATTTTCAAATTCTTCGGGTGTTTTCAAATCATATTTTGGCCTAATTCTTGCATAATTATCATCAGGGATTTTATTTAAGCCCATTGACCAGTAAGTAAGAGATCCTGTAGAATAAATAGTATAGTTTTTTTAGTGACTGTACTGAACAGCACTCTTCCTCTTGGTGTTGTAAGCTGTGATCTCCAGTAAGTATGCTTGGAATTGTAATCATTCTCCACGAGGACATAGAAAAGTAAAGAAATCTATCACGGTTGCCTTCGTGAGCCGGTGAAGAGATGGACAGTATATAATTAAGGGAGACGTCTGTTTTTTTTTGGGTGCAAATTGGTCAATTTTCATAATTTTTTTTTAAAGAAATCTATTTTATTTAGAGATATGAGATTTCGTGCATTTGAAAAAATATATGAAGAGGCATCAAAAATAATTTTTTTTTAAATTATATTATTTATTTCAACTCCACCAGAGGGTGCCGAAGTCGTCTCCTGAAAAACCGTGCGTTGTGCGGTGGACAGGATATTTTTGCACCAGTATTGCTGAAAGGAAAAAATCAAACGGCATCT
This sequence comes from Sinelater perroti, assembly GCA_036346155.1. Taxonomy (NCBI): domain Eukaryota; kingdom Metazoa; phylum Arthropoda; class Insecta; order Coleoptera; family Elateridae; genus Sinelater; species Sinelater perroti. Next base: position 6,900,419 of record JARFIY010000222.1, read on the forward strand.
TAAAGTAAACATATATATCCTGTTTGTATTCTACAACCAAGTTGTCAAGGTTAGTAGAAAAAAAAAATACCGGTCTGCAAAAAAAAATTCTCGGAAAAACGTCGTTTTACCCTCTTCTAAAGTAAAATAAAATATTTTAGGTTCAATTTGGAAAATTGGTTGTAGAATATAGACAAAATATTTAGGTCGATCGAATTAATGGTTTCCGAGAAATCGTGTCCACCGCGCGAAAAATCCCCATTTTGAGAAAAACGCATTTAGAGTTTTTTTCTATTTCGCATTCAACTATTTACAACTGTAATAGACAAAATGCTTACCAATCATCAGTCTGCAATTCCTGCGCCATAACGTAATCCTCGGGCCTTTTGAAAAAGTTCTTCTTGCTCATCGAGCTCCTTTTTTTCTCTTGATTCTCGCATCTTTTGAGGATTGCTGAGATTTTTTATCAGCACATGAAACTTTCTTTTTTATGCCTATCACATTTTGTTTTATTTGGATCTTTACGAGATCCTTTGTTTCGCGAACATTAAGACATAATGATATCAAATTCAATGCTCGTTCAAAGGTCACGACGTAACTGATACGAGATATAGAAAAAATAAAAAAAGCTTTATGATCCTGGGGTATTCAGTTTGTTGGACGAAGATACCTGCAAAGAACAAATAAAGAATTTTTGGATAAGGCAATACAGCCCGTGGAAAGCAGACTCATAACATTGATGAGAACGAGAGCAAAAGTTAAAAGAAATCTAACGACTACTGTTCGGTAACTCGTGGAAAATTTTAAAGTATCTTAAGCGAACATAAAACGGCATATTCATAGTATTGGCTGAAGTGACAGAACTCAACAAGATCTACCAACTAGAGGTGGTTGCTACCTTGTTACTTCAATTTTTAAAATAAAATTGTAACATATGGCAAAAAATACATATTGTAAACGAAGTGTCAGCGATTAGACCGCGAGAAGCCTTCAGACAGCATGCGGGAGCGAATTTTAACCCCATAAAAATCATTTTGACCGTATGATGGTCCAGTAAAGGCAACATCCACTATTCTTTTTTGCAACCATTCATAAGTTATCAGCAGTAAAGTTCTAAATCATTTTTCATCTACTTTATTTATCCAATTTGACTTGTAATTCCCAAAATTTAAAAATAATCTTGCTGGAAAAACATTTCTCGGTCAAACAAAGTGAATGAGTCTGTAAATGATTATGTTGACGATCTTGAAGAAACTCACTTCCGGGAAGGATCTGATAAGCTAAAAATCTAACAAAAACGTTTATACTTTTGAGAGTCCATCATTTTTCTGTATGAATGGTGATAATTTAAATGGCACTATTAAATAATTAGCCTAAAATTGTAACGGGAAGCACTGACATGCATCTGTAAAAGAAATTCAGCGCAGCGAATGCTCCGCAAAAGAGAAGTACTCTCATTTGAAGTGCGCTCTGAGGAATGAATGCTTTGCAACATGAAACAAACGAATCTTGTTTTGATTGCTTTATTACAGCTCTTTTTTATTGTTTTGTCTCTAATATGTTCAATGATCCTTAAAAAGAGTCCGTTACGAAGCAACAATTTGAATTTCTAGACGAAAACAGTCCATTTTTGTTATTGTTATTTAATTGTTACTTAAAGTGAAAATTTAGTTGTCTAAAGACTACATGACGTAGCCCAAATAAAAATTCAGTAAATTTACTAATAGACAACAATAAAAATGCCTTTATTGGAAGAAATCAATTTTTCGGAAGACACACATCTACACATACCTGCAAGTGTCTACTGCTGATGACTTTGATAGAATATTTATAGATAAGAATTTAATTTATTAGAACCAGAAATAGGGGGTGCGTGATATATTAATCAACGCCATTTTCCATAATGTTTTTTGTATGCCCATAATTTATACATTGCGGACCTTTTTGTCAGACTGCCACTTTGATTGTTGACAAAACATTAGCAACATCTTTCAATAACTAACCAAAACACAACCTAACCTAACCAAGCGGACACTAAGATCAACGTAATACTCCACAAACTCACAAGAGTTGACCGCTCATAACTGCAGATGGTGCAATTTTTACCACTCGATATGGAATTCTTTTCGATACAGTAATCGAATTTTACTGTTACTTAAAAACTGGATTTTTTGAATAATGGTAAAACATCTACCTTAGCGACAATTAGAAGTAACGTCTGCCTCAAGTCATTGACGTTACACCAGCATCAAATGCCATAATCGATAACGTCTTTAAAAGGCAAGATGACAGATTCTATTCTATCCGGAAATACAACACAATTCTCTTCAACTTAAAACCCGATATCACAATAGAAATCAATATATCGACATTCTGATGTCTAATAGAGAAAGCCGACTGTACTTCGTTACTATGCGAATGCTCAGACAAACTAAATGCTAACAAACTCTCACCTGAAACAGCATCCAAACACCGATACCATTAGAATAGTCTATGACAAATCAATGCCAATCAAAAAAACGAAAGAAACGTAGATGTCCCCGGTGGAGCAATAGAATACCCGGGAGCAAAAAAAATATTCAGATCTAATAAGAAGGATGTCGCTCGAGAGCTTCAGGGAAAAGAACGCTTGCCCCTTAAACCTTAATAAAAGATAGGCAACGGACGTCAAATGAAGAGCAAAAGTAATTCTCAAAACTTTTCTGTTCTGATGGTAATCCCGGAAATGACAATGAAACAACAAGAGTTCAAACACGAAGCCGATGAAAACCAAGCTTTAATTACCAAAGACAACCTATCCTCCACAAAGGAAGAGATACTAGAAAAAAATCATCCGGCCACGACATCTCGATAAACACTGCGGTTATATTTACCGAAAACCACGCCAAGCTAATTACGAACCTTTTCAACATGTACCTCAAAATGGATTACTTTTCCATTATGGGAATATGATATACTTAAAACACAGACCAGTCAGACTTCTTTTTATCTTCGGCGAGACACTAGAAGTTCCAATCAGAAAGCCAGTGACGCAAAATCTCAATCGGATAACTTTAATGCTCTCAGTTTGGCTTCACTACTCAGATTAAAGGGGTCTGGATGACACTGTTTACACTAAACTCCTCAAAAGCTTAATCGAAACGTAAACACACTACAAAAATCGGTAAAAGTACTTAAATCAATAAATGACTGAGACCAAAACTTCACTCAGATGGTTTTACATGACTATCACATTGTCAGATCAAACTCTATAATAATAATAAACAAACTGGAGATTGTCAGGTATATTCTTTTCACTCTAACCAAACCTAATCTTTTTTTATTTGGCTCTAGGCCTGCAAACTGAGAGGTTAAGGCTCTCCATATATTTGCTTTCTTACCCGGTCGTCGCGCACCATCTCTGATATGGGGCGATGTGACAAGCACCGCGCTTTAGACGACTGCCATTATTACCTCTTGTTCATGTGAACGCAAGTACTCAATTATTCTTAGTGACTGAATAGGCCATCCGCCAGACATCAAAGAACTCTGGGATAGGAACCGCTTGGACCACTCTGGCGTAAAAACCTAATCTTTAAACAAGGCATTTTTGTAAGTCGAAATCTTCATTTTGAAGCTCAGCATCGAAAATGGCGTCCCAAATTCCATCTCTCTTTGATTTATATTATCCTACAACTTTATTTATTACAAATTATATTTTAGCGACATATGAATAATTTAATATAACTAAAATAGTTCATTTATGAGCATGGAAAAGGAAAAGCGCCCATAACACAAGCTACAGTCCCTCTTTTGATTTATAAAAGTATGCGGTTGGTTAAGTAAGAACGAGAACGAAAGTCAGCGGAAATTAAGTTCAATCATTAAAATGTTTCTAATGAAAAAGGAACGAAAATATAGACAAGTTAGAAATAATTTTATATTTGTTTTTCTTCTGAACAGAGTGCTCAAAATAGGAGGAAGCCATTGTATTATTGAGGTAAAATCCCATAGAAGGGCTTTTCGTTTTAATCAGGACACGAAAATTATACTATCAGGTTGTTTGCCACCATCACGACAGTAAACTCAAGAGATAAAAAAACTTAATTGAAAAGAGTTTATTAATCTTAAATAATTAATGTAATCCTAAAAGCGCTCAATGGTTTTAGTTGCAGGGACATTTACTCTATTCGTTGCTTTCCACAAATTCAAAACATACTTATAAAGTTCAACGTTTACCAAGTCTTCAGTAAATGGGAGAATCAAATTGACTAGAGCATCCGTGGAACCTAAACTGAACAAGACAGCGGGGAGAAAAATATTCAATGTTCTTCTTATAACCAGACCAAAGTGAACACGAAATAAAGCTAGACTCTATTAATTATTGTTTAAGAATATATTTAAAATTTCTTTAAAACAGACTTTAAAATATAAGTCAAACGTTTCCAAAACGTTAGGTAATCTGAATACAAATATAGAGAATACAGTGTTGAAGTAAATATAAAGCAAAGGGTGAACCTAAACCAGAGTGTTAATTTTTTGTTGTTTCTCGAAATTCCTCGAAAATAGGGTGTTAATGATAATGAGTGTTCCTAGGACTTCGCCAATTTAAATCCAGGGGAAACCTTACAAAATCATCAGTAGCAGATTAATAGAATTGACCTAATAAAAAAATAATTCTCAGAGTTGATTGCAGGGTCAAGAGATTCAAATTTTGAATAAAGACCTGAAATAATAAAAACTGTCAGAGGATCAACAGAAAATGTCCCGTTATCAAGATACCAAACGTTTAGTTCGGATAACAATGACTGAATAATGGGGTAGATCGAAAGGCTGAAGAGCAAAGGTCCTGCAGTATCTTCTTGTTGAACTCCATTAGAAGAATTAATATAAAATTGTAATCTATGTGCTAGAATAAAATCTCCACAATAAGCTTCGTAAACAAAGAGGTAACAATGTATCTTCTTCTTGGCGGTTAATAACATGTCCTTTCTTTCGAGAGGGTTAAATGTGTTCTTAGCATCCACTTTCAGAAGAATTTTCCCTGAACCCGCACAAATGATCCATAAAGCTTCTCATAACCACTCAAGTGGCAAACCCCAACCGTAAAGTATTTTAAAGAAACTTTCAACAGCAATAGGTCTGATTCCTTTATCCTTCTTAGAAAGAGTACAAAGCGGAGCTCCATATAAAATATAATTTCTTGATAAACTTTCCCATTACATTGGTTAATTAGGTCTGCTAAGGCATATGCTGTAATTCTTGTACCCTTATCAATTTTCTTCATAATCTTAGAGCTCTTCTTGAGGTTGACAAGGAGTGACGGAAAAAGTCTGACGAAAAAGAACTCGGCGTAAATTCAGGATACTAAACGTACTTATTGAAATCAATCTTGATAGCTGACTTTTTAAAGGATTTATGACGTGCAAATCATTTGACTAGAGTTGATATGATAAGCTGTAATGACAGGAGTAGTAGAAGGTTGCATTAGAATATAAGTTAAATTTAGAAGGCCACAATACCGGGGCTGGAGGGTCCTGTACTGTCTTTTCTATAACAATTTCTGTTTTGCCAGCGTTGCACCAAATCTTGATCAAACCAAGCTCACGTTCCAGTAGTCTATTGTTTCAGGTTCTACTAAACCAAAACATAGGCTATTTGTGTAACGGGACCTTTGTATCAAAATATTCAATTTAGGATAATATAATTATCACGCATAAGCGAGGTTCAGTGAATCTAATATAATAGAGGTTTTCTTTTTCTTAACAAAAATTCTTGGTTTACAGAAAAAATGCCTATTTTCTTTCTTTATATTATTGAATGAAAAGAGCGTTATAAACGAAGGTAATCTTGCCGAACATTTTGCATATAGCAGTTTCTGGGCTATTCATTCTGTGGTCTCCAAGGGGTTCAGTATTATTTTTAAATATTGGATGCTATTCAAACACAAGTACATGCAATAAACATGCCACCGTACACTTACGATTCGAACAATTTTCCTAAATTTGGTAAGTACGTGAACAAAAATAATGTATTATGGGCCGTTATTCATTTCACAGGAATGTAGAACGGCAAGACAAAAATGTCTTACTGTAATGCGCATGCGCGAATGAGGACAACTTTACTGACCATTTGATTAGTTCACCAGATGAGAGTTACACGCCGGTAAGTGCGTAAACGTTGTATTTACGACCGGGTGAAAAAAGCAAATTTGGAACAAATTTTGTGTGAATTGTACAGAGCACAAGGTTTCCGTGACCTTGGACGCTGGAATAAAGGTTTCAACGCATTGAGAGATATACTCTTGGATTTTGGGTATGTCTGCGATCTATGCAGAGCAATGTTGCGTATGTACCAAGGAGCACCAAACGGTTCTTAACGCCCGGTTTTAGAAATATGGAATTTCTCAGCATACCCTCGCACTGATGCCGCATATGTCATAATAGAGTGCAAAGCAGTCTTGTAAATTGTCAACTTATTTCTGAAAAACAGCCGGCTCCTGTGATTGAAAATGGAGCTCAGAGCTGGTAGAGCTGCCTTTGCCTTATTTTCGGTTCATTCCACGTGATCCTTCTAGGTCAATTTCTTGTCCAGGATCATTCCGAAATACTTTGCCTTTTAGGTCCACAGTATTTCCCATTTAAAGATCCTATATAAAATTATATCATCACGCCAAGCCCTGTCCTGGGGGAAAATAGGACTGCTAAACTTTTCTCTGCGTTGACACCTATTCTTCACCGGCGGTGTTATTCTTTTATTTAGTCCAGGTGTCCCGGAGTAGCTGTATCGCCAGGTATGGGTTTTGAACTGTATAATACCGCCGTGTCGTCTACATATAGATGTTGGAGAGTATCAGGAATAAAACGGGGCCTTTTGAAACGCCTTATTGACGACTTTACGTTGCCGATCTTAATTCGGAACTTGCGACCTGACATGTAGAACCGGATCAGTGACGCCATCAGTAGCAAGATAGTCGCCATCTTGAAGATAAGCCTATTATGCCAAATCTTGTCGAAGGCCTTAGCCACATCAAAGAAGAATGTGCCGGTGACTTCTTTCTTTGTGAAGCCAACCTTCCAGAGTAACTGGTGGATAGCGGAGTAGCCAGAGTAAAATTCAAACTGATTTTCCGGGGTCAGCTCCAGGTCCTCGATTGTTATCCCCAAGCATTGGCAGATGATGTGGTGCACAAGCTTCCCCAAGGTAAGCCGGATACTTATGAGCTTGTAATCCTGGATAAAGGTTCCGGATTTCTCAGGCTTGGGGAGCATTATAAGTTCTTCCATGGACTCAGAAAGTGACGGAGGCAGAAGACAAGTTTGGTTATTATTGCAGATGATTGCCTTTTTTGCGAGATTCTGCAGGGCACTGTCTCCAAGTGGTCTTATAGCCCTCAGATGTCTTACTATGTAGTCTGCGATGGCCATGTGGTCAAGATCGGTGTCTGTGTTGTTGAGGTCACACTGACCTTCAAGAAACTCAAGGAAGGCCTTGACTTTGTCGCTGATGGTGTGTGCGATGGAAAAGGGACAGTTTTGCAAGAGGAAATATTGGTTACATCAAGGGCTTCCAGCTTGCTCTCTAAGGCCTTGTGACGGTATTCCTTGACAGCAATATTCACTTCGGCAATGAGTCTCCTGTACACCCGCTAGTCTTTGGATTACAGAGACCGCTGCGTGCGCCGTCTTGTCCGGCACTTCAGACAGATCTTCTTTCTCAGCTTTGGTGAGAGTAGATCTCTTTCGTCGCCAGCAAGCACCGGGTTGTTGCCAAACGTAATCTACTCCTAGAAGGGGCGATGAGATGATGTATGGCCTCCTCTAGGTCCTCACCAGAATTGATTCTAAGAATAGGTCTCATGGTCTTCTGCAGGTGGTCGGAGAAGGCCGATCATAAAACCGAGGTGCGGAAAGAGACGTCATCCGTACCGTCTGATATCCTCAGGGTAAGAAGAACTAGATTGTGATCAGTATCCAGTCCACAATATTCTCGATCGTATGCTGTATGAGGAATGGCTATATCAAGGACGTTTGGGCAATCTGTGAAGCCATAGTGGGTAGATTCCAAGAAAATCACCACCACTAGATTGCGGGGTAACATTTTTACCGCAGAATATTTTTTTTTGTTTGCAATTAGCCTCAGAAATTGTTGTTTTTTTGTGGGTTACGCTAAATTTACTATTATTGATGATGTTGCTACTGTTAAACATTAACTTATTGTTTGTGATGTCATATTGGTTTAACGACTTTTCTTGCAACAAGGTGTTTCTAAAATTAAACTTGATCGGTTACGAATTATAATTACCACATGATAATCTATTACAAAAAGTGTCGTACAAAAGTATGTCAAACAGAAGAGTCAGTAGTCACGATCGCGATTTACATGATATCTGGAACCAGAGACAATATCTAAACGCTTCTTTAAAAGAACCCAAAATACTTTACAAAACATTCGCATATCATTACCGCACTGGATACGATGACCTGAACCAAAACGTTGTTCAAAAGATCTTTGGGAGCAATCATAGACTAGAATTTTATTTAAAACCTTTTTATGATGTTTATATGATGTAAAAACAGCTTTAGATTGAGATGTTCCTTCGTTTGTGTAAAATCAGCCGTTAGTCAGAAGCGAACAATTTAACCAAACTGCTTTAACACCTCAAATTAAAAAAAATGAGTTAAAAATACTTGGATTTCATGACATATCTCTTATGCTTATTTTTCTGTTAAAATTATAACTTTAATATTTTTAAAATTCTAAATAGTTTTAAAACCTACAGGTCCAAGTTCAAAATAAAAAGCGGTGTTTTCTAGCTCACTTTGCTATTGTAACCAACACATGCGCAAAAGCCTCTTTTTGTGCACTTCAATGTAAATTAATGAAAATGCCTACCTTTGTTCGGCGCTTTTTAAATTAAATTTCAATAGCTCTAAACCAGCAACAAGTAATTTCAAACAAAGCTGCAACATAAGCGACTCACAATGGGGTAATAAAATAACGCTGTTTTATTTTGAGGGTAATCTGTTAGTGGTGCCACGCCTAGGGCAATTCAGGCGAAACTTTTAGGCCATAAAAGTAACAATTAATTTTAATTTGACACTTTTAGAACGTTGACATTGCTAATAATCTACTAAATCTTGTAATAACAAAACAAACAATTTTGTTTTTATTGTGATTATTGCCATAGTTTAAATTTATTTATTTACTAGTCACGTTTGGGTGTATTGTTTAATCCATCTGTATACTAGATAATTTCTTCGAGTCTGTTCCTCTTGCTCATTTCGTTTGTACACGTTCATTTCGATCTGTGATATTAACCTCTAAATTTATGTTAAATGCAAATTTTTGCGTCAAATGTTTTGTTCTTATACTAGGTATGCATACATCTATATGCCCAATTTTCAGATGCTGCACTTCCACACAATCTTAACAAATGGATGAATTGCGCAGTTTATTAAGACTCAGTACTGACTTCCCCATGATTTCAAAATGAAAAGAGGGAAAGTCTGGTAGTATCTCCGGTGCGGTTGTTGGTGTTATCAGACAAGCAAGTATTTGTATCTTACTTGGTACGGTTATAGGGGTTCTTTGCGACATCTTTGTCCACCATAACTAAAATTGCGGTTTAACCACCGTGATGTATAACCAATACATCATTTCTGATTTTAGACCTCATGTTTTTCTATGAATTCGTCTGGTTAGCATAATTATCGCTTCTGCCTTCCTTTTGATTTTTTGAATGTGTTGAGTCCAGATGAGTCTAAAATAACTCCAAGATACTTTACCTCACCTAATAACTTTATTTCCACATCTCGGAGTTTAATAGGTCCCATTCCTCTAGGAACAAGACTTGCCCTAAATACATCGCATATCCTGTAGTATAGATTATTTCCCTTCGATTGTTTATTTTTCTAAATCAAATAAGTTCCATTTCCACAAATCAACTCTCCTAACAAAAACAGTTCTATAAAATAAACACGAGATCTATAGATAAAGTCTTGTCAGTGTAAACACAAGAAAACTGTTGAGTGCAAGAAGTATGTTCAATGATAATAAAGGGAGAACAGGTTGATCACGGTTACCTGTAACCAATAGACTGACGATAACAGCGGGATACCACTATTATCCCTACCTAACAAAAGTTAAAGCGGACACTGTAGCAGATTATCTGAAAGAACTCATCAAAATTTTGCTTTACTAGTCCTCAAAATAAATAAAAGACCTACCAGACGTCGAAGGAGTGAATTAAAAAATACAGGCTTTATCTGCAGGTACAAATTGGATGCTATTCTCATTTATAAAAATTAGCTAAAGCTTCTAAACTACAATATCTGTTGCAGAACATGTAGAAGACGTAGAACCATGGGTGAGACAGAGATTTACTTGTTTTTACTAACAATAAATCAAACCTAAAGCATTATTCAGCTTTTTCTCCGAACAAGAGATAATAGGGTACGTTGTATTATCACAACACACAACTCATCGCACTTGTACAGAAAGACTCTATTTTTATGGAAAGCGACCTGAATGTGAAACACCCAACGTAGAACAGTAGAGAGACCAACATCAATGGCTTGATCCTGGATATGTATTTTATATATATAAATAGCGTGACAACTAAATCAACAGACCACCCACTAAGAAAGCAGGACATCATTAAAACCGCCATTCAGGAATCTACAGAAAATGTCCACTGCCACGAGCAAGGAACGATGGACTCGAAAAATAGAAGAACGTATGACAAACTAACTACCATTATCAAAACCACCGTTACACTAACCTATTACTTCATTTGAGAGATGACCAAAATGCTCCGTATAAAAATCTCTTTGATGTTACCAACTCATGGGAAAAACAGAATTGTACACACGATCGTTGAATACACAGAGACGGTTGCAGATAACCTAGAGCGCCAATGCGATCTTAACTACCAATATACCAATCTCGACCACTTTTCGTCGCCCACGATTAATGGAAACTCTAGAACTTATCAAACCGACAATCGTCAACAAAATTTTTCTTATGCTCAAGTCACGGAAAGAACCCGTACCGGATGGCATTCCAACGAAACCATAAAAGCTATCTTCAAGAAAGCAGTTGTTTGTGTTACCATCATTATCAATGCTATCGTAAAAGTACGACACGTTTCCCGTCAGTGGAAGTTTACAGATGTCATAATACTCTACAAGAAGGAAAACCTTTCCCAAGAACTGTCGGCTCTAGAAGAGCTAGTGGGTCAAAATAGCAGACAAACCCCTCGAGTTGATCCCTAACAAGAGCCGGGCAAGGCGTAAACCGGACAATTTTGATGAAACTCGTATAATAGATAGCTATGGCCCAAAGATGTTCAACGGTGATAAGCTTATGTGCTAAAGTCCTCTGGAAAGGAGGAGCAGCCGCACGCCACCCCTTCAACAACCGATCCACTGTAAGCATTAGCAGCGTGGTGTGGGGGATAAGGATTTGAGATGAAAAGCGGTGAGACGAGTGTTTGACTTCGCTGGTGGTCATTTTATTTGAGTCATAGCTATCTATAGGCCGTTTCACGCCCTGGCCGGTCCCTTGTAAGGATAATTTTAGATTTTGCCAAAGCCATTCCAATTTTTATAAGCTTCAACAAAAAGAAAGTCGCCGAAGTAATATTCTTAGATAAGGATAAAGCCTTGGTATAACACAATAGGCTAATATACAAGATAATCCCAGCATCCATCTTTTTGTCAATCACCCACCGATTTGGACCTTCCTGGCTGGCACAAGATTCCCAAAATTGGTCTTTTTCTACCCCGGTAGATATGCCCACTATGGTAGTCCAATACGCACACGACACAGCATTAACAGCCAATCTCTTAGGTCCCACTTAGCTGTGAAGAAGCTCCAAAAAGAATCCAACGCTCTTAAAGTTTGGTTCAGTCATTGGTCTACAAAGAAGACAAAGGAAAAAGATTTGGGTACAATTGTCATTTTTTGGCGCGCTGTTTCTTGGAGAAGCAAAGTTAAGTACTTCGACATAATCAAAGACGCCGAACTCACCTAAAGAAACAGCGAAAAAGACTTAAACAGCCAAAAGGCAAGCTATCCTCCTAGAACAAGACGATCATCTATAAAATAAAGATGACACGCATCTCGTCTATATGATGCAAAACCCATACAGAGAAAGCTGTAAATTATCCATAACCGAGTATCGATTCGATTGATTCGTTAGGAATATAATCCTTCAAGCAAAAATTTTCGCTAATAATGAATAATTGGCAGAAGAGATGGCGAATTTATGCAACAACATCCAAGGCCATCCAAACAGCAGAACGTAACCGCCACAAATGTCTTAAAATCTTGATATAACTGGAAACTATAAACATGTGTTGCGGATGCGCCTTTACAAGATCCTCTGACAAGCTGTAATTGTATGAACCGTTAATATTTACGATAGGATTTTGCGCCACCTGTGTGACAGTACGAACTAGACTTTTCGACACCGCGTTTTTATTATTTACGGCAAGCAACCGGAGCTGTTAAATTTGCATAGTTGCTACTTCCCCTCTCGCCCTTGCACATAAAAATGTGTTATACGTATAAAGTTTGATGAAATTTAACAAATAGAAACAAAGATGGCGCAACATCATCATTGTATAATTTTTGCACTCATTTTGCGTGATTAAAGAGTGGATTTTAATTATTGAGTATTCCATATGTGCAATTCTGAACAATGCTGTGAGATGCATACTAAAGATAAATCCTTGTATCCAATCTATTTTTAAACTGAATTCTTTTGCGTTGTAGAATATACGTGAACGAATCAAATGTAAAGCGGAATTTCTTTTTTAGGCGCCATGAGGTAAACAAAGAGAGGCGTGGTTTCTAAAAAGGATTTTCCTCGTTGGTTACCTAACACTTCCTCTTCTTTATTCACAGCAACAAGTGCTCCCGGTTTATTATCACGACAGAGAGCGTAAAGTCGTACAAAATTTTGAGCAGACATAAGGCACAGTTCGCGGGCAACACTCTATAAAAGACTCGGAGTAGGCAAAGCATAAAAAATTTTTGAAAGGATAAAAAGCAGTTGAAAATAAAGATCAGCGCCAGCGTGACGTAGGAAAATATTCGCATTGTTCTCCGCCTCCTGAGGATAAAACTTCTGAGGCTAGAATGGAGAGAGAAATCCAAGACGTTACTTGACGAACACGCTTAGTTTGTTCTGGATTATATTTTTCTACAGTGCAGACTTATTATCTTGCAATTATTTGTTTGGGTTGCTAAAAGAAGCGTTTGAAGGACAGTTATTTGACGACGACGTTGACGTCGCGTTCGATTGGTACCTCTTACAATGGCGGAATCAAAAACTCACCTATTCGTTGGGACATTTGTTACTAGGTGAGAAGGTTCTGTAGAAAAATAACTTTGTGTGTTGGTTGTATTTATTTCATCCACGTACTTTACACACTTCTTGTGAAAAATATTGTTTTACAACTAGATGAATTAAATTCCAGGCAGGAAATACAAACCATACACTTCACTGTTGTTTGAAAATCGGAAGGATTATAAAAAGAAAACTAGAAAGTTTATTAATAAGTCATAACCAGGTTGCACAGATTATGAGAGTTCGTTCCAATAAAAGAGGAAAGCAACAAACCAATAAATGTCAAATTTGCAGCTAAAGTGCAAATCACTCTAGGAAATTAATTGGAGACAGTTTGTAAAATAATTATTCTATCTACTGGAGTGTGGCCTTGGCCTAATCAAAATTTGATGCAATCCAATGACAAAACAGAAATCGTTAAGGAAAAGACAAAGGCCATCAGCTCTGCTATGTCACAGAAGACAGTTTACTGTTCTTGTCCCAATAAAATCTTCTGCAACTTTTCCCACTGGTAGTACCACAGTTCATGTGGCTCCCTTTCAGACGACGAAGTTGTCCTTCTGGGAAAAAGCTCTTCGCATACGATTTTCAATTATTGTCACATTCTTTCCTTGTCTTAATCGGAACCATCTCTTGACGAATGATTTAAAAAATCAAGGATCAAGATTTACTCCAAAGAAGTTCATCAAGTACGTGCAATATCCTAAATCAATATGGAATTTTCCTTCTTGAAATTCTCTTTCTTCGTTTCTTGCAAACCTTAAGAAGAGATCTAAGATTTTGAAGAGAATTCCTAAGGATGCATGAATCATTATCGGACCTAATGAACTAATTGTAACTTCAAACGATACCTCATCCTAGGAAAACCTTTCCATAATCCGCCCTTCAAGTTTCAGCTTATAACGTTAAAAAAATGTTAAGCTCAACTCCTTTCTTAAAGCATCATCGAGGCAGAATCGTAATACTAACCTCAACGGACGAGTTGAAAGTAAAATATTATATGGTACTATACAAATTCACACTTCATCGGATGAACTAGCTGTTGAAAACTCATCCACTTTTGAGATAACAAAAATACTAATGATTTTCCACCATCAGATTTAGATGTTGTATTACTGTTTTCGAAAATAAATAATAACAGCTCCGCCGTAACTGATTTTTGTTTTCTCTCTGACAATCACAGACATAAGTTAATATTCGCCTTAACAAAACTATGTAACTTCTTACTTGCGGGGAAAGTTCATCAATAAATTCTATGTGGAGCTTCGCTTTGTGCTCTTTCTAAGAAGTACGGTAGGATTAGATATATTGCCGTTGAAAGTTTCTTTAGAAAACTTACGTCTAAACTTCGCCTATAAATCTGTTGATTTCGACTTGGCAGAATGCTTATGTTCTTTACAATTGGGGTTTGCTACTCTTGGTTGCTTGTTTACCATGCTTATTGTCAAAATTTTATTCACACGTATGCATCAGAATTTTAGTCATTCTTCTAATGGAATCCAGCAAGAAGATCCTGCAGGACCTTTGCTCTTCAGTCTCTGAATCGATTCCATTGTTTAGTCATTTATATCTTAATGATGGGACATTTGCTGATAATCTTTTGACAAAGAATTCAAATCTCTTGGCCTTGTAATCAATTCTTTTAAGTGTAAACTGTATTTTTTTTTAGGTTTGCCGTTGATAATTCTGGAAAGTTCTCTGAAATTAAATTTGTTGAAGATGATTTATCTCTTCTAGTTTTAAACGATAACCTTGACCTGCAATTTGCAAAATGGCCCTCAAAATTCTGCATCATGTCAGGTTTTCACAATCACAAAAATGTTAGGATTTAAAAAATAAAATTTTTTAGTCATTCATATATGCCAACGATGAAAATGTTCTCTGAAAAGACGGAATAAATGTGTAAGAAATGAAACCTGACGCGATACGAAATTTTAAACGTCATTTCCAGACTCTGTGGGAAAATCCATTCCGGTACATCTCTTCATTTTAAAACAGAAAAATCTTGCATATGTGTGTAATCAGTGGAGCTTAGCTCCATTTCCTGTCAAATTTCGTGATTTAAAAACATCATATATTGCTTTCTTATCCAGTATACATTCCACAGAGACTTCTCGTTTACTCAAAACTTGGTAAAAGTTAGAAGGTGCTTTAAATTTGTGGAAAGCAACGAATGAATAAAACGCTTCTGGGGTTACATTAGTTATCCAAGAGTAATAAACTCAAAAGTGTTAGATTTTAATCGTGTAAAAAGTATAGTTATCTGTGTTGTCCTCCTTAGCTTTGGACACTTTTTTGGACAACTCCATCCGTATTGCCATTGCTCTTCGCTTCGGTCTGGATATCTGTGAACCCACTTATGTCTTTGTGGTTCGAAAATTGACAGCCTAGGCCATCATGGTCTCCATTGCAAAAAAAAATTCCGACAGAGAATTCAGACATCAAAGGATTAACCATGTTGTACCATTTTAACGAAAGTTCCCTCATCTCTTAAGCCCACTGGACTTTGTCGTAATGATGCCCTAGTCAAAAGAGAAAGTCCTCGCATGGGACTTAACGTGCTCCCCCATTATTTGAGCACCCTGTTAAAAAAATTGCTTATGTTAGGGAATTAGCAACCTCGAAAAAAAAGAAATATAAAACTATTTCTGAACAAAGATATGCGCTTGTTCCTTTTGCAGTTGAAACATTTGGACCGTAGTGTGATGATACTATTTCTCTGGTTAATTATATCGGTTTCCGATTGAAATTAATCCCTGGTAATCGTCTTTCTCGTCCTTGCTTAGTCAGCGAATAACTAGACCTTAGTACACAATACACATAAAATGTCATTGTAATTGTCATTCAAACATCTGCTGACATTTTGCAGTCTTTCAAGGGAGTGTTGATTGCAACATTGCTAATCATTGTTCTCTGTTCGATTTCAGCTAACGGTAGAGTTCGTTAAACTTCCACATCGATATCTATTTACAGATAAAGGTTAGTTGCTCCAGTTTAGTTCAAAATTTGAATTTTAAAAAATATTTTGAA
Source organism: Sinelater perroti (assembly GCA_036346155.1). Taxonomy (NCBI): domain Eukaryota; kingdom Metazoa; phylum Arthropoda; class Insecta; order Coleoptera; family Elateridae; genus Sinelater; species Sinelater perroti. The sequence continues at coordinate 6,916,764 of JARFIY010000222.1, forward strand.
ATCCGCCGGCTCATATTTGATTCGATAAGATTGCCTGCATAACATCGGCGTTTAATAAAGCGGCGGGAGTGAGTTACGGATTTTAATCAGTGCGCCGGGTTCGTTGCGCCGCGAAATGCAGTAAAACGCGGCATAATTGCAAAATATAAATGGGAACGTGCGCCATAAACAACGGCGGCAAACAATACCTGCATATGGAACAGGGCAGCTAATAGGTAGCGCAATCGCGCACAAAGGCCTCGCACCGCGTAAATCTAATGTAGAAAATCGGCCCACGCCGGAATGACCCAAACAGCCGATTAATTTACTCAATTTACATATTAGCATCGCATAAATATCGCACGAGATGAAATGAAGCGCGCCGGCCAAGAAAGGGCAAGAGGCATGTTCTCGCGAGGATACCAAATGAGGAATCGGTGTGTGCGCTCCCGCATCTTGTACGCGGGCTTCGTACATCAGTATTGACAGGTTGTGCTTGCAGAGGGGAATTTTGCTAGTTTATTTCTCGTGTCAGGTCTTGTGTTTGCTGCCGGTTTGTGTGCATTACATTCCTACATGCAGCCTACCTCTCGCCTGTTCGCCGCGACATCTGCGTATGTAAAAAGCCAATTTCCCAAACCTTCAAATATCCATTTTGGGAAAACTTGTTAAACAACACCAAACAAATTGGGATAACAAGAGAGAATGCAATAATAAAACTAAAGTTATTTTTTAGAAAAAAAATGTTAAAATTACTGAATCCAATGCCTTTTTTGTTGTTAAATAGTAAGGTTAATTGGTGGTCGCTCTGGGTGTTGTGCTTTGTTGTGGAAACAACTCCTCCATGCCCTCCCCATTACTACCATCTTTACTTCTTCTAGTCATTTCTTCTTTGATCTACCTAGTCTGTTTTTTTCAGTGTTCTATCTTCATTAAGAGCTTCAAGCTCCTTACAGCTCCAACAAGTTCGTTTTTTGTTGTTATCTTTCCCAAGTTGTTACATTTATATTCTGTATCGATTTATGAGGTCTGGCGCTTCAACTGCAAGTGTTTTGAAAGCTCTGATATTTAAAGGTCTACATTGAGCCAAATCGAGATCTCTAAACCACATAAGATAGCAAAATAGAGATTGGAAAAATAGGACAACCAACGGAACAGTGAGTAAAAGTGCTATATATTAAAGTAGTTTGAGGTTAGAAGAACACAAATAAGAAGGAAAGTTGCAAGCAACTAGCAGATAAGAGAAACCAACAACACAAACTGAAGCCACGACAAAATTCTGATTATAGGCAACATATTATACATCGTAGTTTGCAAGTAATCTACTATCAGGAGCTGAAATACACAAAAACGGGTCATCCCTCCGAGGTGTTAAACTGGAATTCCTATTGCTGTCTAGAGCTGTAAGAGTTTAAGACAAGGGTTAAAAATGGGAACAAAGAACACAGGTACAAGGAGATGAGAAAATAGGACATATGTTCGAAATTGTAAACGAAAAACTAGTAACAATGAATACAAAATTATAACATATACTAAAAGAAAATGAATGGATGAAACAATAAAATAACAAGTTAAAGAAGCAAGTAACGATACAAGAACGTAAAATTGAATCACTGAAACGTGAAATTAGAAGGAAAAATATTGTAATATGAGGAATAGCCGATAAGAAAACAGAAACTAGGGAAGAAACAAAGAGCGCGACGATAACAATAACATAAAAATTAGCAGTTCAGATTAATAATGAGGACATTGATGAAATGAAAAAAATTGGCGACTACAAAATAGACAGAGACCCATATTAGTAAAGCTACTGGAAACAAAAAAAAAGCGAAAATACTTTAACAACACCAATCATCTGAAGGGACAAACATTTGGCTAGATGAAGATTATACCAAACAAATAATAGAAGAAAGAAAAATGCTGATACCAACAATAAAAGACGTCAGAAAAAGAGGACATATAGCCTACCTAAAACATAATAAGCTAGTTATAGACAACAAGGTATACGGGACAAAAGATTTAGAAGAAAAAAGAGAAAGTATACAGATGGGGACAAGCAGCGGTAACAAAAGAACTGTGAGTAAGAGATCGCCTAATAGCGGGTTGGAGGAACAGTTAAGAAAAATAACACGCACAACAAAAAACTGATAAACTCAGTTATAACAAAAAACATCAATAAAGACGACACTGGCAAAGATAAAGGATCTGAACTAATAAAACAAAGCAAGCAAATGAGACGGAAAGGTAGGATATGAAAGATAGGTACACGTAACATAAGAAGTATGTCAGAAAAGGAATATGAACTGGAAGACGAATTTAACAAGGCAAAATTGGACGTACTCAAAATAACGGAGACCAAAATGAAAAGGGAAAGGAGAGAAAATGCTACATAGTGGGAGATACTCGAGAGTAGAACAAAATAAAAGAGCAAGAGAGAGAATCGGTAGCATAATCAGTTTTGGAAAAATTATCAGAAGTAATAGAAAATATTCATTATATTAGGGGACCTAAGCGGAAAAATCAGAAAAAGAACGAAGAAACAGGAGAGACAATAGGAGCACACGGAGAGGAAACAAGAAACAATAACGGAAGAAAACTAATCGATGTCTAATTAACAACTTAATTGTAAGAAATTCATTCTTGGAACACAAACACATACCTAAATACACCAGGGAAGTGGTAAGCAGAAAAGAGAAATCTATTATTGATTACATAATAATAAATAAAAGATACACAAACAAAATATACTAAAAAGAACTAGAAGAGGAGCTGAACTGTACTCCACAAAATAAAAATAGAAATGGAAACAATTGATAACAAAAATATAACAAAAACGGGCATATCGAAGAAGGCGAAAATAAATTGAAATAAGTTGGGAGAAGAAGAAACAACAAGTAAATGTACAGAGGAGACAAAGAAAGAAATGGAATTTATTTTTTAATTATTTTTTTCATCAACTTTACTTTTATATTATATATATATATATATATATATATATATATATATATATATATTGTGTATATATATATATATATATATATATATATATATATATATATATATATATATATATATATATATATATATATATATAGTTCTATATTTCTACTATTCCTTTTGTTACATTTAAGTCTTCTATTTCTTCATTTTTTTCTTAACCAAGTTGTTTTGCTTTTTTCGAATGTTTTCTCTTCCCCGCTGTTTAACCTATTGTCTTTTTATATTTCTTTTACAAATTTAGTGTATTGCTTGTTTCATAGATAATCACTTTCGCTGTTTAGCCTCCGATAGCCGTTTATCTTTGGGTCGCGTTGAATTAGTTTCATTTCGCATTTACTTTATCCTTTCTATTCTTGTAATATCACATATCTTCCTGTCAAACCATTTATTGATTTTTCTAACAAGTCACTTTTCCACAAAAGCCTCTATAAATTTGTTTGTGATAAAGCCCACACACGGGTGTTAAAATTAGAAATTGTAATTATTCATTTTCGAAAATAACAATGGGGGTCTAAAATATTGTCAACAAATTGTATATTTTAGTTGGTCAAATATAAGGGAGCTACTGTTTTCTTGTTCAGCTGTCGCGCACGTCCCTTCGACAGCAACATCGTCATCAGATATTTGCCCAAAAGCTTCATTTAGAAGATTAAACAAATGATAATCGCAGACTGATAAGTTTAAACTGTTTAGGGGTGGGAAGGCAGGTTTAGTGTAGTCTAGAGAAATGCTCATTTTTGTCGAATTTGGGCAGTTGTATGGGGCCGAGTATTATCTTGAAGCCAGATAAAGTTTTACATTGGACATTTGCATATATAAATACAGTTGCAAGGATCTTTGCAACTGAAGGTCGAGTTTTGACTTTTAAGCTGCAAACTTTTCTTTTTTTACCACTCTATAGTGACTTATTTGGGTTAAAAGATAATGGTGTACCCAGGTTTTATTGCAGATAACGACTTGGTGTAAAAAAGCCCCCTTTTTAATCTGGTAGCGTGTCAATAGTCGTTTTTATATCTCGAGACACTAGAATTTCTGATCCTTGGTGAAACACCATAAAACCAATTTTTCAGACGGGATCACCAGTAATCATTAATTGAGTACTACTATATCTTAGAAGTTGTTCTTAATCTTCTTAGTTCGTGATATGCAAAACTTACTATTCTTAATGTTTTTGATTGAAAAGACTACAGTATGATGTACTCGATGGTTTTGTACAATTCCACAGATGAATTTCATACGTTCATTTGGGTTTAGTATCGCTTTGTATAATATATTTTGGTTTCAAATGAAGGTTGCAGACGTCTTCCAAAAAGCTATGATATCGCTAATTAATAAGTAGCTCTAAGCACTGTACATCTGCTTTAATGAAAATAGTATTGTCATGGATCTATAGTTGAGATCAGATGTTGCGTTTATTTATAAATCTCTCCAATCATTCAATAGCACATCTAAGTATCTTAGATTGGTGGCTGCTTCCATAAGACTTTCATTTGTCAATGATAATGCAGTATCATCTGCAAGAGTAGACATCGTTGAGTTTCTTGTAACTGGGATATGAGCTCTATTTATAAAAATTGGGCCAATTATGCTATCTTGGGAATTCCAGTACGATTTTTTTAATAATCAGATGTTTTGGCTTTATGCTTTATTTGGTTTGTCAGTTAGACAAGTGTAAATTAAAATGTAGAAGAAACTTAAAGGGTCATTCTTCCAAACTTCTTGAAATTACATACTTGCATCTCGTGACAATATTGAATCTTTAAATATCTTTCTTGGGCTTGATAGAGATGATAATAATAATGGTAGGCTCTAACGCCCCGCGTGGGAGCATGGCCTGCGAACTGAGAAGGTTGAGGCTTTCATGGTCGTGCACCATCTCTGATGCGAGGCGATGTGGCAAGCACTGAGCGTTAGACGACCGCCATTATTACCTCTTGTTCGAAATAAACGCAGATACTCTCAATTATTTTTAAGTGACTTAGAAAGCCACCCGTCAGGCATCACAGAGCTCCAGAAACGAACCCGGGTCTGTCCGCACTATTTAATTTGATTCCATTTTTCAGACTATTAAGATATAATTTTTAAAAGTTTTAATATTAAAGGCAACAAACTTATTGGGCGCTATTTTGTTAATTTTGATACCCAACACATAAAAAAATGGTGGGGGATTAGGTTTTCTAGAGTGAGAATTTACATTTGTTTGTTTTGAACTTGGATAAGGTCAGTTTGATAATAATTGGAATCCGTTTGTTATTGCTACTTATGAATTGTTTTTGTTTATTTTTGTATAAATAGAAAATTTTCTTTTTAAGTCAATTTGCCACTAATCTTTTTTATATTTGATCTCTGAAGAGGACGGCACCTGACAGGAGCATTTTAAAATATACGACATACGAGTCGATGTAAAGCTCTAATTTTTGAACTCACAGGAACAAATTGCCTTCCTTATCACATGCCAAGCAAGAAGAAATTCTTTTCGAATATGTTAACCAACATTTGATATTTTCTAATCAACATCACTTTTCAGTTCTACCGCCAGACCGTTCTTTCTGTTGATATCCTTTCTATAACTCATGTAAAGGCATTTCATACCATCTCTTTAAAAATCCTATCCTATAGGACTCTCTGACCTATATGTTTTGACAAAATTAATATTCAGATATATTCTCGATGGGACAATAAATTATAGAGACTATATGTCTAATAATCGATATCTCAGATGAAAACTACCTAAAACCAGAAGTGCAATCGTTATTTGATAACAGCTAAATACCAGATAGTTAATATAACAAAATTTTTAAAATTGATTTTAATTGTTATTTAAATGTGGCGGGGAAATATTTAAAGGCAAGTTAAATACGATTAAAATTAAAAGAAAGGTGTTCATCAAGTTACCCTTCAAAATAACCCCTTGGTTTCCAGACTCTCGTTTTAACGTCGATGCCACTTCTGCAAAGAGTCTTGAAAATTATCTTTTGCTAGAGCTTTTAATTGCGTCGCCTGCCCACTTCAACCCTTCTTGTTAAGTCGCACCATTTTTTCTTCATAAATATGTTTCACATCACTTGTTTTACAAAAGTACTATAAAACATTATTTTAGGAATTCAATAAATAAAAATAAAATAAAGCGACAGAGTACATATTTTCTGATCAACGTTTTTTGTATTTTTAGATATGTCGTATTTATTTTTAGGAAAATAAGAACATTAAAAATGATAAAATTGTTGGAAAGAATTAGAAGTGGGGCTCTCAAATGCTACAACACTTTCAGTCTTGTTTGTAAACCTATATTGGTATTAATTAAAAATAAGCGGTGCATCCACATTTGATTTTCACGCAATGCCTCTAAAAGCATGTTCCATTTGCAAGTCAATTCTGACTTGGCTGAGAAACAACATAGTTTATTTCTTAAATGTAGAGGGTTGCGCTTCTAGTAGCTCAGACTTTAATCCCTTGGTTGGGTAGTCTAAAAGGCGTGGTTCACTTAAGAAAACGTCCCAGCATAGATTCTTTGTAGCCAGCCCTAAAGGCTCCAATCAACGAACAACATTTCGATCGATGCAGTGCGTGTCGCTATAATCTAGATTGTAAGGCTATTTGCAGACTTAAATAAATACTGTTCCTTTAAACAATCCTGGAAATATTATTCTAATCAGTTTGTAACAACATTTATAGAATACTAGTTACAACTGCTCTCAACTAAAAAAATTAATCAAATTTAATTAGATACTTCTAACCGTTTAGATTTCTAAATTTTATTTAAACCTTAGATAAAATTGAAGGACAAAATTTAGAAATTTTAATAAAATACAAAGAATCGGTGATGTTACAACAATATGGGCCAGGTGCGCGCTTGCACATGGCTATCCAAAAAAGAAGTTAGGATAAATCCTAGTTAGTATGAGAGGTCACAGTACAATTGGGAAAAGAGCAAGTGTACAGGACGGAAGCCATGAGCAAAAATGTGCTTACAACTGGTTCAAATTAGATGAGCTATGTTCGGGACGACAAGCAGAACTCTAGGTCGAATTTTCTGATACTATTTACCCAACTTTTAGACACAAAACGTTCTAGATAACCTTAAAAATTTATAAATTGGTAAATGTAGTGGCACGTAACCATATCGGGACAGAAGATAATGTCTTCCTTAGTTATTGGATTGGAAACATTACAAAATTAATTGATGGCTGCCAAACTAGATGTTTTGAACATATTTGCTTTTATGTTTAGTTTTATCAGGGTATTTTACTTCATGGCCACTAGGTTGTATAAAAACATTTCTTATCTAGGACATCTTCTGGGTCGGCAAGAAGGTGTAACTAATTATTACAATTTTCTTGGAGGTTTTGGTAAATCTTTCCTAGCACGTGCGTTTTGGTCTACGAAATATTTCGGTGCACCTACTTTATAAGCAGAGTGTGAGGGGTACACAAACACCAAAATGAAAGGCTACCTAAATATCAACCTTACCTGCACGCGGTACACCCTACTACATAACAAATGAGGACCTGGCCACAGAACAAAAGCGGTATAACCTAAAAAAAGAGAGATATGTTGAGGAAACACGAACTTATGTACCTGATAGAATAAAAGTAAGACCGACGAAGAAGGAAATGGAAAACCACTTCGTCAAAAAAGTAACCCTTTCCCAAGAAAAGCAATGTTATGATGATGTCTTTAAAAGTTAAACTCATATCCGGAAGTAAAATAGTCCTCCATTCGGATTTCCGAGAGGGAACAGCTCAAGAAGGCAGTACAAGGAATGGGCGCACAAAACATGGCATTATGAAACGTAAAAAACTCCTCCAGTGTGAAAAATTAAAGTATCTCAAACATGAAATGCAATGGAACAAGATAAATTTAATTGGGTGTAAGTGAAATTAGGTGGTCTCAGCAAGGTGATATGTGATCCGATGAATGCAGAATAATTTACACCAAAGCAACAAAGAGGCGGTAACGGAGGAGTTGGAATAGTTCTAAACAAAGGCTTAGGACAGAGAGTAGTACAATATACACAATACAACAAAAGACTATTAAGGATCAGATTAAGAACAAAGCTCAAAGACACGATAATAATAGATATCTGCATGCCAAAAAACAAGCCATACAGAACAACTCATGAAACATATGAAAGGAGATAAAAATTTTATACTTATGGGAGAATGGAATGCAACAGTAGGAGAAGTAGAAGAAGACAGCATAGTAGGCAAGTACGGCCTAGAGAAAAGAAACTCAATTAGAGAAAGGCTTATAGAGTTCTGTGCTAAACATAAAGTAACTATCACCATACAATATTCCAACACCCTCCCAGAGGAACATACACCTGGAAGATGCTGGGAGATGTTAGAAAAGATATTAGATTGCCTACATTATAGTAAAAGAGATTCAAAAACCAAGTTAAAGACTCCAGATTCTACTCGGGGCCAAATATCAACAGCGACCATAATGTAGTGATAATAAAATATAAGCTAAACTTAAAAAAGATAAAAAAAATAACAAAATAAAAAGTAAAATCTCTACAAAAAACAATAAAACAAGAAATAACAAAAACATACAGCAGAATGACAACACTAATAAAAGATGGAAACAAATAGAGCTAGAAATGATGAAAGAAACAAAAAAAATGTAGGCAAAAACAAACCAAAAAAGATGCTCATGTATAACAATCAGCATAATAAATATGATCGAGAAACAGAAAAAATTCAAGAATACAAATACTGAATAAGAACAACAAAAACACAGAGAATTAAGGAACAATATACAAAGAGAATGTAGAAAAGCAAAAGAAGAGTTTATAATAAATAACTGTACCGAGACCCGAAAAGACATTACCTAAGGTAAAAACGACAAAGCATATAGAGAACATAAAAACATATTTAGAACAGCGAAACCAAAAACCCAAGGAATACAGAACAAAAAGGAGTAATATTATATGAAGACAAAAGAAATAGTTGCAACCTTGAAGGAATATCTAGAATTATATAAAAAAGATAATACAAATCCACTGACAGAACTCACAAGAATCGAAGATTACGAAGAGAACTATAGACATGTCCTGAAAAGTAAATTTAAGATAGCAATAAATGATCTCAAAAATAATAATAAAATAGAAGCATTTGAGATAAGGTGCTACAGAAGGACACTAAAAATCTCCTGGGTACAACAAAAACAAACGAAGAAGTCTTAGAATAAATACCAAACAAAATAAAAACATAGGGCCGGCGAAGAGATTGCTCTGTAAGCAATCCCAGAACGAACTTAAAAAAACCTTTCGATTTCGATTTCGAATTTCGGAAAAATTCGAAATCGAATATCTGGAAAATTATTCGACATAGAATTTTTTCTTCATTTTCGAATTCAGCGTAAAATTTCCTATAAGAATCACATTTAAAATCGTAATGTCGAAAATTTTCCCGAAATTCAAAGTCGAATATCTCGAAAACTATTCGAGATAGAAACTTTTTGATTTCGATTTTGAAATCAGCGTAAAATTTCCTATAAGAATCCATTTTAAAATTTTAAAAAATCCATAATTTTGTGACAGCGACAGACAGACCGACAGACCGACAGACATATAGAATTCAGTAACGAACTTTTTAAGTTCGTTGAATATAGACACAAATAAAAAACGAAAGATGCAAACAGTAGGTCATGTCATGAGAAAAAATGGATTACTAAAAATAATTATTGGAGAGCAAGTAAATGGTAAGAATCCAAGAGGTCGACCCCAAATGAAATTTATCAAACAAATAATCGAAGGCCCAAGAAGTAATAATTATCAAGAAATGAATAATAAAACGCAAAACAGAGAATAATGGAGAGTTGCTGTAAACCAGTTCCAGAACTGAATACTTAAGACAGAAGAGATACTTTATAAGCCGCATTTTCAACCACAATTTCAAAATTGTTAATAAACTCTCTCTTTACTGAATTGATGTCCTTTGGTGTAACTTTTTAAAATATACATTATTCGTATCCTTCAACCTTATAATTATGTAAATAATAATCCTTCATATACCTTATTGCATAAAATTGTTGTATTGCACAACTCGATTAGCAAGGTATTCATCGTAATAAATTTGCAAATTAACCTTATCTTGACCTGGCAGATACTGAAACCGTTCATTGACGTAGCGTTGCTATTTATTTTGTACAAAGCTGTTTGCTGCATTAAACCGAAATGAAACTATCCTCTATATAAGTGAAACACTGAGACACATAGATTTACGCATTGAATTCAGATACGGTAAGGGTCCGTTTAAATATAAGCTATACATTGTTACTTTTACTTATACTTTGGTAACACAGAAGACAATTCCATAATTTGCCTTTAAATAATAATAACAGTAGTTTATTCAAATAAATACTAATAATCAACTTGACTTTTTATCCACGTCATTCGTATACCTATTTGTCCATGTGTACAAGTCCAACTTTTATGTAACCCTGACTTATCCAAAGCTAATACAATCAAATATAAATTCCCAATCTAAAGACCCTAATCCAGTGCTATATTGATTACGCCAACGCCGATCTTGAGCAGTCAGTGTCCCCCGAGAAAATCTAACAACTGCTCAGCGCGCTGCAAATCCGCAACGCCCCCGGACCGCGCGCTAAGAGGTCTCCCGAAGACGGCAGTCGCCTGCGTACATACCATCACTAACGCTGTCCTGAGTCTCTGCCACTTCCCGAGTCAGTCGAAGATAGCGGATATCGTGATGCTTCCCAAGCTCGGGAAGTCAAGTACCTTTCCCCAGAATTATCGCTTGATCAGCCATTTACCGAACCTGGGAAAACTGGTGGACCACATAATCCTCCAGCGCCTGAAGACAGCAATCGAAGAGCTCGAACTCCTCCCAAACAACCAGTTCGGGTTCCGCCCTGGCCACTCCATCATCCACCAACTACTTCAAGTGGAGAAACATATCATAAAAGTCTTCACCAAGAAGCAGTACACCACTGCAGTTTTCTTTGACGTGGCCCCAGGCATTCAACACAGTGTGGCATCATGGGCTCATCTTCAAGATGACTTCAGACAACATCCCGCTGTAGATGGTCCAGCTAATACGGCCCTTCTTGTCTGGCAGGAGTTCGGCGTCGTGGAGTCATTAGAGAGGGATGTGAGGGACGTCCTGAGGACGCTTTCCACTAAGACAACCAAATTCGCAGGCGACATGGCTGTTATGTCAAGTTAGCTGAGGCCCTCCCTGGCAGTACGGCGTGTCCAAGAGGAGCTAGGCCAAGTAGAAGCTGGTGCGATATATAGAAAATCAGGATCAACCCCAAGAAAACCACGGCGGTCATGTTCACCAAGAAGATAAGATGGCACGGTGACCTGGGTATTATCGAGATCGTCGGACGAGATACACCTTGAAGAGAAGAAGCACGGTACCTCAAAGTGACCCTCGACAAAAATTTTACTTAGAGAGCATGGCGACTAGAGCCAAAGCAGTCCACCAGGTCTTAGGCAGCTTGCTGCACCCCAACAGCAATATGTCGGTTAAACAAGTTACTCATCTACAACACCATCATCAAACCGACGATGATATACGCGTGTGCTGTTTGGGGATATGCAGCAAAGACCCACGTAAATAAATTCCAGGTGGTCCAGAATCGAGCCCTTCGGAACATCTTTGGGGCTCCATGGCATGTAAGAAACATCACATTACACAGCGTCTCAACTATCCAGAAGTATATCTTCCAATGCGCTCAACAACTCTACGAAAACGTCCAAGGTCACGTAAATCCAGAAATCCGTGACCTATACAACTATGACGTTGATAGGAGGCGCCCGCCACAAGCGTCCGAATCTTGATTCCCCAGTAAGGCGAAAACGGCCTAAGTACTCGTAACAGGCCAACCAACAACCAAGCCAAGTCATCGAAGAAATGGAGGTTAGTGGGTGGGATCTCAGAGACTCTCAAAGACGAGAAGAAGTTCTGTGTGTTTGTAAGAAACCCTAATCCGCCACCATTTTTTTATATATAGGGTGGTAAAACCAATAAATTTCAACAAAATACCGCTCGATAAAGTTGTAAGGTCCATGATCCCACCTCACAAAAAATGTAAGAATATACTAGCTCTTTAAACAAATGATTTTTAAAAAGGTTCTCATCTTAGTAAATGCTGCTCTTGCTTTTCTCTGATTTGTTTTATCTCAACTAAATGGTCCTATTGTTCGTTTATGCTGGTGCCTCTTGTGATTGGCTGTTTGTTAACTATCACTTGCCAGAGTGGCACTGGCTTTTTGTTAATAGACATCTATTTAGTTTTCATATTGACTGACGTTCGATACTTAGACTTATTTATTTTATTTATAGGTAATCAAATTACTTAATAATGTTTATGTACGCTAAAAAAAGAATTACTAACGTAAAATCATATCCTATTTATATCACACTAGCAGTGTTCGCCTTTCTTCTAGTACTCGACTTTCGCTAGCTGCTTCGCTGCGTGATATTTCAGCAATTCAGAGCCGGTTCTAGGGCCTACGCAAAACATCTGTAAAGTTCCGCGTTGTTCGAGTCCTGGACTGCATTCCTAGAAGACATTATGTCCCCCACTCGACCGCGACGGCACGCCGACCTCTACGGGGGGCGTTTGGAAATTCGTTACAATATTCATCATCGATGTTAGTCAATTTATCTTTTCGTCATCCACCTTGACCTGTTGCCACGTCCAAAGAATTTGGAACACGGTCAGGTACGTGAGGTCTCCGCTTGAAGGCGACTGAGGCTACATATAATATTTCTTACATTTTGTAGCATTTTTACTAAATACATAATTTTTATTACTGTATGGTACATTTTATTTTTATAGGAATACAAAAGATAGAAAACCGTAATTCAGCATATAGATGTCTTGTATGTATTTTTTAATAAAGTCAGTTTAATAAAAGTTTTCCGTGATACAAGGCTAAAATGCATGAAATGTAAAACTTCGGCATACTTGCGACCTCACAATCATTCGCACCAGCCGCATTAAGCGGCAGAATGGGTTTTTTACTGATTAACTTATCAACTAGTTCTTCACTAGTGCTGTACAAGGCGACCTGCCACGACAGCGCGCCATCCAACGTCTCTGACTTATCTCCTTCCTTGTGCAGCTCCGTCGAAGCCCGTAACAGGCGATTTTAGAAGCTAGTCCAGACTGCTCGGCTCTGCTGTGAGAGAGTTCGCTTACCCATTATTTCAGGAAAGGAGGATTCTGCAGAGATGCGTTCTGCATTCGAATCGAGCCGCACTTTACCGCCGCAGATATGTGAAAACCGCCTATTCAGGGTTCACACAAGAGCGGCACCTTCGGCGACTTGTGGCAGGTCTCAGGAGGCAATTTGTCATTCACCGATGATTTTGAGGCTGCGTCGATCATTTATGTATGTATCTAGTATCCACATTTAGCGGGGCCCCAGCGATTTTGTTCAGCAGATTTTGTCAATACTCGGCTAAGTTAGTTTGGATTATTTTCTTATATTTAGTTTTTTCATGGTTGCAAAGTGTAACTATTAACCTAAACATCAGGAGAAATATGATAAGCAAAAGACAAAGTGTGGTAAATATTGAAGACACAATTAAAAGATAAACTGTAAGAAAATCACAAACAAACTTCTTTTGGTATCAACAAATTAAAAAAATTAAATTAAACTTTAATGTTCAAATAAATCGAATAAAATCAAGAAAAAAGTAAGTTACACAACAAAAGCAAATTAAAAAATTGTAAAATACAAGAAAATAGAATTTAAAACAAACTGTGGGTTTCTTACGAACTAGTAAATATTGGGTTTAGAGTTTCATCGAGAATTGAAGAAAAATGAGCCAATAATCGTTTTAAAGTATTACATTTTGTAGACCTTGAAGGGTCATAGAGTAATGTTTGTAAATTTCAGTTTTGAGTCACACAAGAAGTCACACGGGGCGAGATTCGGTAGGTAGATTGGCCGAGCAACGTTACTGTGTTCAGAGATTAAACGCCGAGGAAATATCACACACAGCACTTAGAACGAAACTGTGTGAGCCAAATCTCCTTTGAAAGCTTCCAGCAAGCGCGGCAATAGGACAGTTCCCGAAGATTTGCGACGATTTTCAGAGTTTGGCGCAAAAGATTTTAGTAATCTGCTTGGCGTACCGATACTAGCTGCGAGACTTCTAGAATTAAATACGTAGGTATTTTTACTTATGAATAACGGACGAGAAGGTGAATCCATACATTTAAAGAAGTTGCAGTAAAGTACAGTTTGAAGTACTCTGGGGAATAAATCGTCCAATAGCAATAAGTAATTGAAGCCATAAATCGAGTTTCTTATAACTCGTGTGAAAAGTGCAATTCATCACAACTCTCAGGACTATTTAAAGACATTATGATCTAGAAACAAGCCAAATTGGAAAAACTAAAATTAATGGAACCAAAAAGCTAATTAGGAGATCGCGGCAGAGACAACAAGGGAGAAAATTGTACTACAAGTAAAATTGTCAGAGGCCTTGAATGACAAAGGTAAGAAGCCAAACAGGTATCTGTTCAAAACCATGGATCTATCTGCGTTATCGTAGAATATGAGAGTCTCAGAAGAACAACTAAAGGAACAGTCCAAAAAAGTTTTGAAATTAATTATAAGAATAGTATAGAAATTTGCCAAAGCTAGACAGAAGTTGCAACAGTAAATACAGTAGAAAATTAGCAGAAAAATAAAAAAAAATCCTACACCTTGAAGAAAGAAATTAAAAACAATGATAAAAGGACGTTTTGGAAGTTTTAAAGTAAAACTAAGAAGGAAATTACCAAAAATTATAGTAGGTAAAAAATTCTACAGAAACAAAAGCCGTAATCGCGTTGAATTGAATTTTAATAAAGTGTTGGAAAGAAATTCAAAAAATAAAGGCGAATGCAAAAAACACTTTTAAAATTTAAAATAAGCCTAAAAAACATTCCGAAAATGTTGAGAATCTTAAGATCAACGCAGAAGAACATTTCAGAAATTTCTCGAAAGTTAATTAATAAGTTTCTTCCTTTTTGTACATATTCTAAAATACAAACAAACTTTTTTAATTGTTTAATGTCTTTCATTGAAATATGGGTTTTGGTTCTGTCATTATATGCTATTTCTTAACCCTTAATTTCTTGCCTCCTGACATATTAAGTATATCTACAAAGATGTTATTTATTAATCAAATTTTTTTGTTACTAAATAGCTGGAATTAAATATAATTAATTATATTTATTCAGTTTTTTTGGGTTCTTGAACGTTCTTCCCTGTTCGTCTTTTTTTTACGCGCTCTTGTACTTCTTCTTTTAGACCTCCAACGTGTTCTTTGGAATCTAACTTTATTTCTACTCAAATTTCTATGTTGTTCTTCTGCATACACCATTACTTCTTGCAATTCCCTCTTTAATTCTCATTTATCAGATCAGCGATAGATCACTACCAATTACTATCAGTAATCAACAAAATCCAAAGCGCTTTAGTAAACGTGAACATATTTTCCTGGATACTAACTGTCGAAGCCATAGGGATGTCATTACAACCAATAAATATTAATAATTTCTATTTCCACTAGAACCTCGTTTCTTTGCACTAAGAAATTGAACTAGATTGCTGCTGTTCCATACTAACTAAACCCAAAGAACGAAAACTCTTCCAAACCATGCAACAACATAACCTGTATTATATGTTAACTAACGGGCCAACCTACTAAGCATTCAACCTAGCCTGTAAAGCAAAATTAAAAGCAACTTTGACCTAATGTCAGATCACTCTCCAATAGCAATTTTGAGTATGAATGTTAATCTAAAAACTCCACTACCAAAACTTCAACTTTACATCAACGACAACATGAATCTAACTCACAGAATCCACGCATCTAACGAAGCTCATAAAAAATAGATGAAACAATTTTCACAAAACATCTCCTATAAGTCTTCATCCCTTTATCATCTAATGACCTTAGCCCTGACGCAGCGATAGAGGAATATTTCAACTCACCTGGCTAATTATCTCTATCTCCAGATACGGAAAGATAAAATTATCTAGTTCATATAAACCCCCTGACTATAATTCTATAGCGAAGAACATGCTACAGGACCACCCCAAATAAAAGCAATAGTGTTCATTACAACGATAGACAATCGTATGCTTGCTGTTTGTCACTTCCCTGCTCGGTGAAAATTCATATTAATAACCATTATTGCTAAGTCTGGAAAAGCACAGAAAAAATCAGCTTGTATACATATGTCTTCTGCTAAAAATATTTGAACATTTGCTGCCACATAGAATCAAAGTACTCTGGTGTTCCACAAGGAAGTGTCTCTATACTGAAAACAGCCCAATTACAAATAATACGTTAATTTCAATTTTCGTAGATAACACCGCAATAACATCATCTAATAACAACCCCGATAGCGTAGTCACATCTAAATCTTCTAGAAAGTCGTTGTTATCATTGTAGGATCAAAGTAAACAACAGCAAATCAACCCAAGTTATATTCGGCACTAAAGGCGCACAGATCACCATTTACAATCAACCTGTCCCAATAAAAGATGAAATAAAACATGCAGGACTCCATCTTGACCAAAGATTGAATTGGAAATCCCACCGAAAA
The DNA here is from genome assembly GCA_036346155.1 of Sinelater perroti. Lineage (NCBI taxonomy): Eukaryota > Metazoa > Arthropoda > Insecta > Coleoptera > Elateridae > Sinelater > Sinelater perroti. Next base: position 6,933,336 of record JARFIY010000222.1, read on the forward strand.
TCAGAACATAGCAATTCAATCTGAAGGAAAATCTCATCGATCCGAAAAAGCAGGTTTCTGCTCCATACACATGTATGGCGTATGCAGTTACCCATCGGACATCAAAGATATTGCGTTTCTAACCAAAGCGTCTTGGTTTGTCAACAATCAAACCTTCTATTGTAACCTCAAGGTTTCTTTCATTACTGATCATTCATGATTATGCTGCCAAAAACTTCATTAAGTGAATCTTGAAGAGCCATCTGTGGATGGCGCCTTATTCATGTTATATAGCAACCATGATATATTATTTACTTATTATTCTATTGCTTGAGTAGGTTGTAGATTGGCAATTTGAATTAAAACAAATTCTTATCAGAGAATGCGACATTAAAAAAATCTCAGATATCATTCAGTAACTATCCTTAAGGAACAGAACGTATTTCTATTATTGAATCTTTTATATCAGCAAAAATAATAGTTTTTCTTTTATGACAAAATAATAGTAATTGTTAAGAATGCAAGAATGCTAACTGCAAAACTCGATTTCTCTATGTTCTAGTGAAAAGCCGGAGAAATAATAATATATCAAGTAAGCTCAAAATACAAAATAACTTGATTATTTTAAGGCAAAATGAGAAAATTATTCCTTTTTTTAGTAATGACAAATTTAATTAATTATTTTACAAAAGGAAATTTTGATCAATTTTTCAAAATTATCAATACCTGCTTTCGTACTAATGAATTCAGAAAACTTAAAATCAGATTAATAGGGAAAATGAAAATTGTAGAATCATGGGAAACACCTCTTTTCTAACCTTACTTTAATTCTAAAAAGGAAAACCTTGATGTAGCTTTCTGAGGAAAACAAAAAACTAAGAAAGCCACACGTACGTGAAATTCGTTATTGATATCTAACAGGAGTTTTCAATTTTCTCCCGCTTCTCGTCTTAATAGCAAAGTGCGTCGTCGCATCTGCATCAATTTCTAAAGGAAAAAGCCTTTTGATACTGCGTACAATTTCACCTCTCTCTACTTTCACCTTAGCTAGACACAGTACACCATCGGATCCTAGTATTAAATGAATTACCCTTCCCAACGGCCATTGAGTTCTTTTGGTATTATCGCTTCCGATAAGAATCAAATCACTTCCTTTCGGCGCCCGCGTCGTTCGTCCTCGTAATGTATTAACGTAGTTTAATTGAAATCGCATTTTCTGTGCCTCCGTCATCTCACACTCGGGAAAACTTACACTCCCAAAAGGATGTAAGAATAGAGCTGTGGTAAGAGATTCTAAATAGGGGATCTTCACCTACTCTATTGTCTTAAAAATAGCTTGAAGTCACTCAAATTTAAACATAGTTTTCCCCAACGTACGTCTCAGCATATCATTCGTCATGTCTTCGTTCGTCCCATCAACTGGACATGACAGGAGAGAAACAAACCTCAATTCTGGAAGTCTTCTCCTTACTTCGTACTGAACTCCAGTAGACCATCTTAAACGAATTGTCTGTACCACGAAGGTTATCCAAATAAATCATATTCGGTATTCTGTATTTTTCACAGGTGTAGATCACTAACTACACCTTCTCGTTCTTCAAAATAACTGACCCGGTTAAATCAATCTCTACTACCTCAAATACTTCTATGTCTTTTATACGATCGAGTGGAAGGGGAGCAAGACCTGCTTTAGCGGAAAATCTCACATACCGATTACAGTTGTAGACTATGCTGCGAGTCGTGCGTCGTATTCTCAGAATCTAATATTTGCGTCATGAAATTGTCATCATAAATCCAATACCAGGATAGCAATGGAATCGATGAATTTCACGTACAATTTGTTTCACCTCCTCTCTTTTATTAGGTAAATCCTTGCGATAGGTCAAACGAGTCTTCGCTCGCAAAATACCCCTTTCGTCCTCATATATGTCCAATCTTACCATTCTCAATCATTCTTCTGCTGTGAATTCTTTACGTATAAGTATCAGCTCTGCATCATAAAGCTCATTTATGGAAAGAGTCCCTTACCTCTTTTCGTCGTCTTTCTTGCAAAATTTATTGTGTAAAAATCTTCGTACTGGGAAAGAGTTCACCACACTAGCTGATACAGTTGGTCTAGGTATTGCGGATTTCTTCCGTGGTCTCTGTATTTTGTTTTCGTCATATGTTTCCGCAACTGTTGAGCATTCCCGTTCGTCATCATAAAGCCAAGGCAGTCCGTTTCACCATTTTAAGTTCAACAAATCTCCAATATTCAATATTACTTGTCTCATTTATCTCCTTCGTCCTGTTGTAAACAAACGTTCTTCACTAACCATTTCTTCTAATCCAAGCGAGTAAAATTATTGTACGTCTTTTAAATTGAATATTTTTTTTACTAAGTTTGCATCCCATGAGCTCTAGTTTTGGAATATTTTTTTGACTGGGGCAAGTCGTGCCTTGGCAAAGAGGAGTTGTATGCTCACTCATCTTTCCATTTGCGCTTGTAAAAATACCACAGTGAGGTAAGCCTCTTTGCTCGCGTCTGTAAACGTGTGTAAAGTTCAGTTGCTTCTTTCACTCTTCATCCTCCTCTGCGTATGCCCCAACTTCTTCTAGCAAAGTCTAGTCCACTTTAGTATTTATAGCAGTGGCTCCACAATTCAAGCATTTAATTTCTCCAAGGACGAAGTGAGAGTATATGTCTCCTCATATCAAAAATTCAATCTCAAATAAACTCCTTACTTTGTTTTTTGGTCACTTTTATTCTCTTAAGCTCCTCATAAATTAAGAAGATTATGAGTCGCCTTTGCAAATAATCTTAATAACAGATCATACTCGCGTACAATGAATCTCTGACTAAAGTTGTTTATATTTATGCGTGGGTGCGTGCGTGAATTAAGACTGTCATATCTCACCTTATCACAGAACATACAAGTTGATCGTTGAGCATTGTAAAATAAAGATAAAATAGGTAAGGGCTGGCATTGTTCTTCTTTCTTGTTAGCGTCATGAGTGTTAGGCTTCTTATCCTTTCGTTCAGCTAAAGGGGAAGGCTTAAGTTGTACGTTATCCTAAACAAAACTTTTTATAATCTCCATTCTCTGTTGAATCTCCACAAAAAAAGATCAAATATTGCTCTAGGCGGCTTATCGTTACTATCGTCATGCATAGACAAAAGACTTCGTAGCCAATTGTCTTGAATGTGCTCGGGACGGTTGTCTCTACTAGTGGAAATAGCAAAGTGGCTGAGTCAGCCTTCTCTAAATTCAAACTTTTTAAAGCACGTAGGTGGGAATCCTGATTCTGATATAAACTCTTAACTAGAAATTACTAAATTGAGTAATTTGCGTATGTAGATAGTCTCATGCCGTTTTTAAGCATTTCTCTCAACGTCACGTAGTTTTCGTTCGATGCATGATAACCCATATCCTACTCGTAAGCGTCCGTTCGAGATTCCACCAGTTGACGTATGAAATTTCTTACTTCGGCTCATCTGTGCATTCTCATCAATCTTGTCGAGCTGAGACCAGAATCCTCACCAGTCAATCAATTTTTCCAAAAACTTTGACAAGTGCAAGGTTGAGAGCTTAAAATTTTGTATCTTGAATTCAGCACCACTAGTTTCTTTTGTCACGCTTTCAGCATACTTTCCGTCAGGTTTTGGCATTAACATCGGCTTAAGAACTCAACTGGTCTCCTACTTCACTTTATATTCCTTTACCTCGTCACTATTTGAACTAATATTATTTCTCATTTGCTTCATCATCTTCAAATCTTCCCGATGAATACGTTCAAACACGTCACTGGATAATTTAAACTTCACAAGAATCTCCTGCTTCTTTAGGTCCGACGATTCCAAATCCTTAAAGTAACCGCCGAACTGCGGCCGTATGGCCCTTTTTGCTTGTTTTATGACTTACATGATGTCCTTTCACCCCCATGATCACGTCGGGACCGGTTTATGTTAATAATGTAAGAATACTAACCGCAAAACTCGATTTCCTATGGGCTGGTGAAAGGCTAGTAAAATAATAATATGTCAAATAAACTCAAAATACACAGAATTTGATAACTTTAAGGGGAGATGAAAAATTTTATAGTAATGACAAGTTTAATTATTTATTTTGACTAATTTTTCAAAATTGTCACTGCTTGCTTTCGTACGCATGAATTAATTGTATTCACGTCAGTAATTGTCCTCCACACAACTCTCTAGAGAGAGTTGCCTACAACTAAAAATTTAGACAAGAAAAAATGTATATGCATTTTTTTCTAAAGCCCAAAGATGCAAGATCTAGAAGACTATCATAAAACCATCTCCAGAACAGTGTATGATTTTATAATCCTTATACGGCAATTGCTTAGTACCTACGATCGCCCATAGCTCGTCTACAGTTCCTGTACTCTTTGTTGCAATCCTTTGAAGTTTAGCGCTTTTGAGTGTCCTTAGCAAGCTCAAAATTTAAAACTTTTCTACCGCCCTGTTTGAACATTTTAAAGTCGCGCATTTTGTAGCTTCTATTGATAGACAAAAACCTGGCAGGTGGCTGGGGTGCGCACACGGTACTTTTGCATTGCGCACCTGTCAAACTGTCGTTTGTCAAAATATGTTGTAAAACGCGTAACACCAAAATACTGTATAGGTAAGAAGCCAAAAGGGCCGTGGATAACTGCTGTAGTTTAGTCCAATTACTACCATTAAAAATAATAAGGCAAAAAATGCAAGTAAGTACCGAAACAATATTTCCTGCTAAAGAATGCAACGACCAACTTATATGTACACAGATTTTTACTGAAATCGCTTCCTGAATATAAGCAGGCGATTTATATTTCCAGAGAAATTGAATTATAACAATTAATTCATCTGCCAGCGAGCTTAAATTACTACAATATAAAGCTGACGTATTCGCTTGTTACGGGGTTTGCGCAGCGTCGCAATTCAATAGACAATGATTCAAATCCAACGTATTATATGGCGGAATAAATAAATAAGCGGGTAAATTGATTGTTAGTCGGTAATTAGAGGACTGATTTAGTAAGTCCATTGTCGGAGCCAGGCCGTCTACCGCACCGCCGGTTCTTGCAATTTACCTCAAAAGGAGCTTCTGCAGTCCTTGCAGACGTCGCAGGCAATAGATTTTCAAACGGCCACTTTGAGCCGATGTGTGGCAACGATGCAGCTGTTAGATTTTTGAGCCGTGCCTTTATTTACGAAGTACGCCGCAGAAGGAATAATAAATCCGCCGCGAATGTCGCCAGGTTTGCAACAAAGGAGACGCCGGCCGAGCCGAAACAATAACATTAAGACTCGTGGTGCATAAATTTTTCACGGCTTTCAGCGCCGCTTTCGGGGCTTCATTTAGAAGGCTGCACGATTTGGAAAATGTCAGCGAGTCGATCTGTTCGACAGGGACTTGCGGTTGTGCTTTTGGCCGACGTTAAAAATGCGCAAATTAAAAGCTTATACAGGGTGATCAATAATGAAGAAAGGTAGACCAACGCCACCTATTATACATAATAGTTAGTTAATTGAAGTTTTACAGCAAACCATTACTCACATGACCATCTAACTGTAAACATGGAATCCTTAACCTTCGAAGAAAGTCTTTTTGTTGTACAGAAATTTTAGGAATTTAAAAGAAGTTGTGTCATGGTCTGACAAACGCGAAGGCGACCACTAACAATAAGTTTGATTCTGAATAAAAACAATACCAGCGTCACAATAGTAAAGTTCAACCAGTCACCTTCGCCATCCTTTACATTGTTTCTCTCTCCTTTTATTCAATTTGAGTAGTAATTTTTTTGGATATATTATCTCTATTTCATTTGTTCTCTTTGTACATCAAAGTTTTCATTTAAAGCTTATCTTCTTCCATTTATTACACTATATAAGCGACCCGTTTCCACATTACTATGAGGGTTTTTTCAACCTCCGATAGCGCTACTAAGTAATAGTGCTACTGCGCAGCTTCCCCACCATGACATCTATCACTGCCGAGTCCAAAACGTTGGTTGGAGTTGAACTGCAGGCTAGGCATAATTGATTTTCCCACCAAGTGCGAGTTGCGCAGCGTCATTTGTTTCCTCCAGGCAGAAGGGTTAGCGCAGCAGAAATTCATCTAGGAATAAGCTGCGTTTACGGTGTAAACTTTATGAGTGATGGTCTTGTGCGAGAATGGTATGCGAAATTTAAAAATGGCCGAACTAATGATCATAATGAAGCTGAACAAAGTGAAACCTTGTTCAGCGATTTGATCAAGTGGTTCGACAGAAAGCTGAAGAGAAGTCTGAGAGGACAAAGCTTCCCCACTAACAAAGACCTTCAAGACGCCCTGAAAACCTATCTCAACATGTTGGCGCCAACCTTCTATGAAGAGGGTATTGGAAAACTCGTCCACCGGTATGACAAATGTCTTAATAATGTTCACGGTGACTGTGTGGAAAAGTAACATTGATTGTACTTGACTTCTGGTAATAAATCTAGTTCGTTATTCACTCTTGTCTTTATTTAATGCCCCATCGAAGGTTGAAAAACATAGCCTTCATATTACTGTGACGCCAGAAAAATATTTACAAATAAATAATAAAAGCAAGACGGTGGCCTGTAACAGTAAATACGTATTAGAAAGAACAACGTAAAAATTTGGACACTAAACGCAGAAATTTTAAGCTGATCATGAAACAAATGAAAGAAAATAAATATCTAAAGTAAAACATACAAAGCTAACAGACAATAAATAAGCAATATAAAAGTTAAAAAACGACAATCTAAATGGAAAAATAATAATATAACAGTTTAGTAAAGAGAATAAACACAAATATATCTGTACACAAAAATTTAAACAGATGATATTTACTTGTTTTTTTTTTTTTAATTAGAAAAACTCAATAAGGCTTGTTTCAAAAATCCTGAACCAATGTTAATATAATGGAATGCTAGTGGACTGTATTGCGCATGCATGAATGAAGTCGGGTCATTTGGGAGTTAGACGCCGATTAGTGAGCACATGTAGCATGTGACTGTCATTGAGCGAAGTAAATCATCGAATCTGCAACAAATTTGGTGCAAAACTAGACATTCGTCTACAAAAACTATTTGTATTAGTTAGAAGGTTTTCGGAAATGATTTAATGAACATAATACGAATAAAGGCATAATACATACTATTTAGAGATGGTCGAAAATCTCTTAAAAGTGGTCCATGTTTTGGGAGACCATCAACAAGCGGAACACCGGAAAATCTCCGAAAACTAGAAGACAATCTTGGCATGAAGCGTGTGGACATTTGTTTTGCTTTTACTGTTGCCAAAGTACTGCAGATGCCAATGATTTCATATTACTAATGATACACCAAAAACTCCTGAAGATCCGAAGAGGAAACGTAGACTTGCAGCTGCCACCCGGAAATAGAGGCTCACTCAGAAGTGTGCGAGATACCAACGTTTAGAAAACGCTATCACGTTAGAACAGATTTCCAAACGTCACCACAAGGGCACCGTCACCTTGCCGCATTTGCATCTAATACTGGTGCCGCCGTTTTTATCGAACCGTCACGTTTGAGAGGCGAACGTAATTCCTTTAATGTACAAACAGCTGTCGTTGAGACCCCCAGAGGGCTTATACACGTGTGGAGATTAGAACAATGCAAAACATTTTCAGTTTGTATCAGAAAGATCCGGTACTACGAAAACTCTAAAAAAGGTGCTAAAAGTATAAACAGCACGGAGAAATCAAAATAACGAAAGCGAAGTAAAATGTTTTAATACGATTGTGTTATAGATGAATAGAGTTAATCAGTGCAGTTTTATGTCAATAATTCCTTTTATAATGTACATAAATGGTACTCTTATCAAGTAATTTTGATTATTAGTAAATAAATTAAATAAGTAATTTAAATAAATTATAGTGTGTTATTTATTCATCACTACTGAAAGTAAAACGTTACAACGTTACAACGTATAAATGTAAGAAGAACACGGCGTTGTACGTTGTTCAATATTAAACAGTATGAGTAGAATGGGTAAGTGAAAGAAGCCTAGTAACTTCTAGTTTTCAAGTGCTACATAAACAAAAATATCAGTTACATTACAACTACTAATAAGGTAATAAAAAAGTAGAAATGTTAATAAATATTGATTAATAAATTAGAATAATTTAACATTTTTTGCTCTTGGCACCGGTGAATAGAACGTACTAATTTACTTAAAACTACTTATCTATTGTACCTACAATCATACAAATTTATAACACCATTTATCTATACAAACACAATATACAATTAACTGCACATTATTTATATAAATACAGCTCCCGCCTAGATTCGCCTGCTTGCTCCACTTAAAACCGAAATCAGCGTCTTAATTAGGAATCTACCCCGGCGACCCGCCGCGCTGTTTATTTTTATTTTCCCGATATACCCGATTAGCCTTGAACCTTCGAGAAACAAGACACTGGAACTTTGTGAAAAGTTCGCGATCAAGGGTACGCCAGCTGCATTCTTGGAAGGGTCGGGGGACCGAGCATGACGCAATGTAGATGTCAATCAGCCGCGCTATGGTGGGGGCGTTTGAAAATTCGTTACAATATGCAGTTTAGCAAGATCTAGTGATTAATAAGTGATTTTATACAAAAAGTTAAGATGATATGCACGTTTAATTTAAACCCTAGGACACATAATTTTTGGATTAGTGCATGAAAAAGCGGGCACACTTGGTAACTAATGGTAATAAAAGTTTACTTTTTATTTTTATTCTTTTATTTCTAAATAAAGAGGTACAATGACCAATTTTATCACTTCTCTTTTCTTTGGTTCATATAAATATAATTCTTATCAACTCTATAAAAATTTTGTATTAAACTTTTTTTGGAGAATTGGTGTATGTTCTCGATAGCAGTCAATCTTTTGATATTATAGATATTATTACATGTTAACCCTTCAAGGTTCTACACAGATTCACATATGTTGATGTGAGCAAATTTCTAGTCTAGTTCTTGCCATATCTGCGCCAGCATAACATCAATTGAGTCAACCGCAACGCATATCCGCTACTTTAACTTATGTAACTTATTTGGAAATAGGGATCAGAACATCAATCACTTCTCTAAACAATGGCTACCGGTAAAGTTTCATATTCAATATTAAGATTTTTGTTTAGCTAATGCCACCATTGTTATAATCAGTATCTCTAGTAAAAACTCTTTGAAATGACCAATGGTCGTTGTTGCGAGTTTTAAGCCCAGACAAGGGGGGAAGGGGGAATTGCAGGCACCCTACCCACCCCAAAAAGAATATATGTTCTTAGAATTGGATTAGTTTCAGAACCGGAAGAATTATATAAATAAATCTATATAAAAATAGAAAACGAGACTCGGGAGGAACAATAGGATTGTGGACCATCAGATCATGGACTGGTAGAGATCAAGAATTGATCATGAAAATGCGAAACCACAAAATAGAAAAGGGAACAATACTCTATGGCGGCTATATTCAGATTTATAATGATGTAAAAAAAGTTCTAAGGACAAAGGCAAGAGTTGGCATTATCATAAATAAAAAGTATGAGCAATCTAACAGCATAAATAATAAAGTAACAACGATCAAACTTTATAATTACAAATTCGATAAATTTAACGTATATAACTCAGAAGACTGAAAACAAAAAAAAACCTTAAAAAATCTCGGAGAAGAAATCGATGGAATACCTTATTCTAGAAAATTTAAAGACGAAGGTCGGAATCACCAACTTCCTGGCATTAAACAGTCTTTGATCATAGTATGAGACATACATAAACATGGAAGAATACAAAAGGATAAAGTTTAACCATTAACTATATTGAATGATCCATTCGGCGCAAGTTATTGATGTAAGGATACTAAATTTTGTTGACAGGGATCACAAATGTCTATTGGGTAAATTTAGAATATAAATACCAAAACTGAAGGCAAAAGAACATCTATATGAAACAATTGTTAGACGATGAAGCCATAAGAAATTTATAGCAGAAAAAAGGTATAAAATTGAATACTAAACGACAAAGTACAAGATCAAATCGATATTAATAACACTTGGCTAGAACTAAATGCCAATGTTAATAGAATCAAAATAAAAGAAAAACTATGGATATTAAGTAATCAGTGGAAAAAATGGGTTCATCATTTTACAACTTTATACCACAGTAACACCATACAAGAATTAGAATAAGTTTGTCATTAATTTGCCTTATTATGTTTCTTGTGTTTATTCTCAGTTTTCCTTTTGCATCTCTAAGTCTTTTAATGATGTTCTATTTTTTTTACATTTTCTACATATTTATCCTTTTGGTTTTTTCTATGGCTATTTTTGCTTCGTTTCTTTTCTGTATATATGTTGGATTAGTTCTATTAATTCTTTCTTGTTTTATATATTCACCATTTCGTTTTGTTATGCTTAGGGCTGCTGCTCTATACTTTCGTTTCACATGTACCTTTTACTGTTTCTTAACTATGTTCCATATTTTAATTAGATCTCACTGTTGGCTTACCATTTGCTCTTATTCTTCTAATTCCTTTAGTTTTATCTCTAATTTTCATTCATAGTCTTTCTTTATCTCATCATCTTATAGTACTGCTACTTTGGCCTTCTCATACTTTTTTATTCTTGTCGGTCTTTCTATCTTTGGATGTTACCACCAGTTTATGATCGGTATTAAATTCTGTTCCCCTTATAACTTTGACATCTTGAGTTGCATATCTTAGTATGTTCTTTTATCCTCGTTTTCCTACTTCATATGTAATTTGCTGTGTATTTTTATATTTATAGAATGTGTTTCTGTCTTGTTTGTTTGCTGTGAGAATATTCCAGCCTCCCGCTGTCATGGTGTTACAATTTTTTTTATCGTACTCTAAAGGTTTTTATAAATTCCCTTTTTTCTTTCGCGTCTGTATCTTCCCTAAGCACATATATCTAGATTTTTGCTATTTTTCATCTAGTTCTATTTCCCAGTTCATTATTATCCCCACTCCTTCTTTTGATTGGTTTTGTATTGCAATTCCTGAATATCTCAATGCCTATGCTTTATCAAGTATGGTTGCTCATATTCTTTCCGTTTAGACTGTATTTTATATCTTTCCTTTTCCTATACTATTTCTACTTCCTTTCCAATGTAGTGTTTTGATATTCCATGTCCATATCGTTTCGTGTTGTTTCTCTGAATAGTTGTACTCGGCGTGGACAATTCGTCCAACGACAGAGGCCTCGTTATCTCGGTACAACTGGTTTTCAGTCCACAGCTACTAATTATGATTATTAGTACCAATCCTGTTTCCAGGACTTTTTCCATCCGCTACCCAGGGAATGTGCCCTCATGGCATTTGGTGTAAATTTTGGGCAGGTAGCGTAATGCGCCTATAGTGTTTTAATGATTATATAAATACTGTAACTGTAAATAGCAATCGTTACCAGTTTTTTGACACCAACTAGATAACACGGATCTAGAATAAATGTGGTTCCAACTGGGCGGTGTCAGCAGCCATATAGCTCAAGCAACAGTTTTCTGGTTACAACATTTCACAGAATATTGACATCACCTGGCTAGCAAGACCTTGTGATTTAACACCATGCGACTTTTTTTGTAAGGTTACCTAAAATCCAAGATTTTGGTTAACAATTCCTCAAAAACAAATGATGACGTGTCAAGTATAATTTTTCATATGTGATCGGAGACTGTACTTTCATAGTTAAAAATCCAATCATAAAATTAATTCGAAGGTCATTTTATTTAAGTTTAAACCCCCTTTTCAATTTAGGCCACCCTTTATAATAAACTTGTCAAATGGAACACTATGCAACTCAAAACTCTTAGTGCACTTTAGCTCAAAACGTAATCCAAAGCGGCGTTTTCATGTAAAATGTAATATCTGATATTTGCACATAAATGCATGCCGATACATAATGCATTTTTGAAAGTTGCGGCATTATCTGTCATCTACTTTGGGCTGCTTTCCATTCGCTTATCGGGTCGCGCCGTGGCCGCCGCTTTGTCCCGCGTTTTCAGTATACGGAGAGCAAGTGCGGCTTATTTAAAAATTCAGTTGCAACACGGCTCATTAATTTGGAGCACCGATCGAATACAGGAACTGGCAATAAGAGCAGGCCTATGTTTAGTGCGCGCAATTGTCCGATGTCCATAATAGTCCGAGCATTTGACCGGGTGGCGTAGACTACTTTTTTCGCGGGAAACAACAGCCGCGTATGGACTAAGCTGCGTCCGGCGGTCAAAGGACTCGCTACAACCAGTACTCACTGCCATTGTTTACTTTTATTTGTCGCATAAATAATTGTAACCTGTTTATATGACTCAGAACTGATCTGATCGATTTTTTGCCTATCAATTGCGAGTCGTTTGAAACTAGATGGATATAAATAAAGCGGATAATTCCTGCTGCCGAGCCACTTACTACGTGAGCATTTTAAAACATCTGTTCGGAAATTTTTGCCCGCGCGGAATTTTCCGATAAATAATTGATCTGTTCAGTTTTTGAACGGACTGCCGTGCAGTGAACACGCTCCCGGTTATAATTTATGACGCCCCAGGTATTTACTTATGAAATTCATCATCCGCGATGCTGCGCGACTTGTTTCAGTGCTAATAGCGCCCCGAGTTCTTGCCAATTTAGAAATTAATATCTTCGTAATACACTTTTATGAACTAAAGTGCCGTTTTATTGACCACCGCCTGGAAAATTAAAGCACAAGGTAATCAGTAATAAAGGTCGGAAAGTATCTGCCTATTAAAAAATAATAACATAAGGTAAATCAGCTCCACCTATCATACATAATTGTTAGCTAATTAAAGTTTTGTAACAAACCATTGATCACGCGACTATCCAATTATACACATGAAAACTAAATCTTTGAAGAAAGGCTGTTTATTGTACAGAAATTTTACGAATTTGGAAAAAGTTGTGTCATGGTCCGACGGGTCTTCAAGGAACCTCCTTTAGACAAACGCAAAAATTTTGAAAGGACGATAAGCAGGCAAGAAAGAGTAACTGAATTTTGGAGTAAAAACATACAACAGTCTGTGAACATTTTTCTCGTTACTTTTAGACTGATCAGAGATTATGAGAGAACTGGCAGTGTCTCGGGCGCAAACTCTGGCCGACCATCTACCGCTATGATGTCACATAGTATCGAAAAGATCTTTTCGAAGACGAGCAGCTCAACAAGCGGGTATCAGCTATGGGATCGTCCAAACTACCCTGTCAAAACATTTCAGATGTTCCCGAACAAGATCCAAGTCCATCAGTCACTAAATCCGCACGATATCGAGAAAAGTTTTCAATTTGACCAATTGATGATTGAAAAAGTGGAAGACGATTCGATTGATGTTTCGAAAATTTGGTTTAGTGATGAGGTTCATATTTATTTACACGGTTTTGTTAACAAGCAAAACATGCGCCATTGGGATACCGAAAATCCTCACCTTGCATTTGTAAAGTCCCTCCATTCAGCAGCACCGCCTGGTGTGCAATTTCAGAAAAAAATATTCTCGTGCCATATTTCTTAGCCGGCCAAGTGAATCTCAAAATTACGGACAGATTCTCGAAGAATAGTTTCTACGGGGAACAAAGAGAGCCAAAATTCTCAACGTTTACTAGTTTATGCAGAACGAAGCGAGGCCTCATCGCAGTCCGAAAGTTTTTTCCACACTTCTCGTTAATTTTGGAACACGAGTCATAGGCCTAGACTTCGATAATTTTGCTGTTCATATAATTAATTGGCCTGACATGCATTCATGGGGATACAAAAGGTTTTCAAAGATACTCGAAGATCTCAAAATAGCCATAAAAAATAAAGTTTCAACCATTGTAAAATACATCCTTCAAGCAGTAAATGGAGCTTTTAAAAGTAGGCTGCGCCATCTTGTTGCTAGTAAAGGTTCACATTTTGAAACTTATTAAACTAGACTTCAAATTATGCCGAATAAAACATTTTTTTGAATTTTGAAAATCGGTCAGTTACGTGAGAAGTTATAAGCAAATACTTTCGAACACGCGTTATTGATCGAACACCCTGTATCAAGCAACAATGCCAACAGGCCCTAAAAAATAGGCGTGAAAAGGGACCACTCATCCACTATATATATATATAATCAAAAGCCATTTACCTTATTGGTGTTGGCTTCTCATCCACTAATAAGTATCAATTAAAGATGTTTTCAATCGCTATTCTTTTCAGTTGTCTTTTAAAAGTTAAGGCAAAATCTACTTCATCTTTCCCTTTTCCGCTTTCTTTTTTCTATTGGACTACATTATATCACTACTATTATCCATTTAGTGGATTTCTTTTAAATGTATGTCTTCCTTCACTAACATTCTTCTCCGTATCCTTCATTAAAAATTCTTACCAATCTTGTTATTCTGTCACATCTTCTCCAGTATTCCATCCCTGTTCTCTTTTTTATGATCCAGCTCTCTGCTCCATACAGCATGATGTTTCTTTTTTTTCAAACTACACATTCCTGTAAAAGTTGCAGCTATTCCTATAGAACTCATCAATCCATTTATTGTTGCGACTAATCCACCATTTCTTTTCTAGCTCCTAGTGGGTTTTTGCTTCATCGGTTGTTTTCCTCCACTCTTCTATTTTCTGTTTCCAATTTGCTACTTTCATTCTTTTCAAGTTACTGTCTACTTGGTCCCTCCATTTCAGTTTTCGTTTCCTCTTAATCTAAAGTTTTGTGGTTACTATTTATTTAAATTTATTTGGGGTGTGTTTTTGTCTCTTTTGAGTATGTATTTATACTGTCTTATTCTCATTGATTTGAATACTTTTTTATACTTTTAATTTTTAATGTGTTTCGCGTCTCGTTTTATTTCAATTTACTTACCAAAAATAGTCCCAAGTACTTGAACATCTACACTTTCTCGAAATTATAGTTATTAATCCTTAGTTCTTGAAGTTCTTTTTTCTCCTGCTGCAGTTTCATTAATTTCTAATTCTATGTCTTTGGCCTTTTCTTCTATGGTGATTAGTGGGTGTTCTAGATCTTCACAATTCAATTTTATTTAGATTTAAATTAATTTTAAAAGATTCACAACAGATGACATTACTAGTATTTTTGAGATCAGTACATAGTGTAATCAATATCATGGCAAAGCACCGTCATTAGACTTGAACATCTTATAAACACCAGTGAAAGTGTAAGGCTAAAAAATTCGATAATTAAAACGTCGCGTTGCTGCTGGCCAACCGACCAATACGTTTTCAATTGACAGGAAAGTTTTTACTTTCCTTATCCTATAATAAGGAAAGTAATGTAATCGGCGAAAATTTGACCTACCCAGTTTTTCACATTTCTGGACGAAATATAGCCTCGGGACACCAAGAAAGTTGGTTTGAGCGCGCGCGCGCGTGTGTGTGTGTGTGTGTGTGTGTGTCTGTCGGTCTGTCAGATATTTCAAGATATTTCGAGAACCGTAAGAGCTAAAGGGGACGCAGTGCGAAACTTTTGGTAAAAATCGGGCGAGCTGTTTGGTCGCAAGGTCGCAAAATCGGTCGCAAAGTGGTCGCGAATCTAAACGGTTGAAGATACAAAAAATTCATGAGAATAAAAATGATTTGTTATCACGAGATAAACATGAATTTAAAATAAAAGTTGGTAAAATAGGAACTCGAAAAAAAAATTGAAGCCTAGGATTTTTGCCAGAATTACCCAAATAATAGGATAAGGAAAGTCGTGTGATGTTCACACCAGATTTTTTATTGATTGTTACTAAATGTTTTAATTCTTTTATGAATGTCTAGGAACGTTACAAACAATAATGCTGACAATGTGCCTCCTTGTCTTACTCCTTTTTGAATTTTTATCTCTTTCGGTTGGTTTTAGTTTATTATGATTGAGACTATGGATTTGTTATTTGTATGTGTTTATAGCTTTTAGTTCTTTTCTCTCGCGACCAGTTTCTTAATTTCTCTATCCTTCTATCTATAACTCTCACGATCTCAGGGTTTGTTTACGTTGAGTCATTTTTGTATGATTTTTTTATGTTTCTTAATAATTTAGATTGTCCAGACGTTCCTTCCTTCTTTTTTATATATTCTTTAGTGCTTCTACGCTGTTTGTTTTATAGTGTTCTTTATGAGTATACGCTTCCACGTTTTCAAATTGGAATTAATTTACTTACTGGTCAAGTCTTCTTTGATATAGTTATTTAATGGAATTCATCTTAAAGTTGCTAAAATTTAAATCGTTTTCTTTGATTTCTTTTCCATTCTTCATTTCAATATTAGTGATCGATGTCCTTATCCGTGGAAAATATATCTTTGCAAATAAAAATAAAGGTCTGTAGTAGCCATATTCCATTCCCCGTTATACTTGTACATGCGTTATTAATAGAATTGTTTCGTTTTTCACATTATATAGTTTATTAAGGGGCGAAGCGAAGCGGAGCCACTTACTAACTTCATGTTGTCGGTCTGTGCGTCCGTCCGAGCAATAACTCGAGAACGGCTGGGGATTTCCAAATTCTGTTTGTACCAATCGACAGATGACCAAAAAGGCATGTTTGCTAGTGATTTTAAAACTGATTGGTCAAAGGTCAGCTAGACTAAAGGGTTCTCAAATTTGGGAGACTGCTTCGTCACTTCCCTATGCGTTGCAAGCTTTGCAGGTTTATTCTTCTGTTCTTTTTCTTCGTTTCCTTTGTCGTGTTTTTTTCGGTTTAGGATTAAATTTGAGTTTTAGTTACCGTTCGCATAACTACTCTCCCCCAAATTATCCGTTGAGTTAAAGTTATTGTTTCATTAGCATATTTAGCTGGCTTGGTATTTCCATTAACTTCCCTCTTATCAATTTGGCACATACGTTACTGAAATCTATAAAAAGATAATGAAAAGTAATATTTTTTTATAATATTTATGGGGAAATAAAAATTTATTACCAGATTTATCTTGCTGTTTTAGATCCACATTGGTAATGCTTCAATTCTCTTTACGTAATTGCCTCTAATTTCTCAATAACGCTATTTCCTTATAATTATGAAATGTGTCTTTTTCCCCCTTTTTGTGTAGAGAACAAATTAATGCCATTCTCCAACTCCCTGGCATGTGACATGTTATTTTTACTATCTCCTAAATTTTCTTTTTTAAATCCTTCTATTAATATTTCAACATATCCTCTGTGATCTGATTAACACCTGATGCTTTATTGTTTATAATACTATGTATTGCTTTCCGAATATTTTATAGACAGATATTCACCAAAGAAGGATTATAGTCCCAGTCTTATAGAATTTCAAAGGCAATTGTACGTATGCAGTTGTCAACTAAGCAAATTTAATGATACCTTAATCATGAAGCATTCCTAATTGGTAAAACTAAATATTTTTTCACCATTATAACCATAAGCCACATAAAAGTTTAGTCACACATAAAAAATTGTTGTAATTTGGATAGGATGTGTTGTCACACCTATCATATTTTCCAGGCCTAGCAACATAAGAGTAGCACCTACTTGGTTCTTTGCAAAAGCCTGGAATGAGAAAGTCTTTGTTGCTAACGATATTAAATTGTACTTGAAACAGTTGTAAACCTTAAAGTTATAGTATGAGTTCAAAAGATTAAATGTCTAGATATGTCCAGAAAATGAAATTTGGTAAAGCAGACTCCAAACTATCCACAGAAGTGGTATGTTATTTGACATGTCTCAAGAATATCTCAAAATGTGTTGAGTTTATCTATGCGTACGGATTACAATCACTAATAAAACCCAATAACGTACTTGATGATAGACGAAATCTAAAAGAATAATGTTGCTTATGGAGTTATTATCCTCACTACTTCTCTTTAGCTAAGACTTCTCTTAATAATTGTTAGCCCTATATTATTACAATTTCATATATTTTAAAGAAAAACTATATAACTTATTTACCTTAAAATTCAATGTCCCTTTGCACTAAACAAGAGCAAAATATTGACAATCTCAACAATCATTTATTCGTACCAAAAAAGTGTAAATGGTAAAGTAAAATGGTAGATTATTCAAACTTCCTTATGCTATAATTGCAATAGCTGAATGAGTTGAAATTTTGTAAGAAGGCAATGTAAATGTTTTAAAATACGCCGAAGTGAAGTTCGAAACAGCTCCAATCGCACTGATCTTTTTCGTGTGAATGTCTTAGGATCTCTCTGCACACTGTATATTATATGTTTGTGTTTATAAAGGCAGAACATAGTCTTCTAGTTTAAGGCAAATCACAAATAGAGCCCTATTTGCAAAAACTGAATAATATTATGTATATATTTCCGACGAGCCGTTCTCTCGTTGAAACATTGGTTCTATACACCAATAATAAAATGGATATTTTCAAAATAAAGTTGTACAATTGTCATTTTTGTCCACGTTGAGTCTCTCCGTTACAAAACTTCTAAAGCAACACATCAAGATTCTAGAGAATTATTTAAAAAAAAAGAAATTTTTGAACTGCCTAGGAACTTTAGGTCCAACTCTTCGAGTGGTATCTCCATACTGGATTGAAAATATATTTTATAGCTCTCTAGATAGTAATCATTCAAAGTACCTTATACCACTACATAGAAACCTGTACTGATATTTAAATACTAAAGTTAAGTGTCTATGTACAACACTGATCAATAGAAATTACAGTACTCCGGTTTCACTATTTTGTTAGTGATTAATTTTTCGTTCATTTATAATACTCAAACATGTGATTTTTGATCAGTAAATGTTTATTTTTAATTTATATATTATGTAATAGTTAACTTCCTGTTCTCTTCTATTAAACAGTTGATAATAAAGTAATCAAGAACAAAAATATCATTTACTCACTACCAGAAATAAGTGGGCCTATCTCCCTCTTTTTCTTCTCCCTTATATCCTAGAGTGTCGAGTCCTCTATCCACTTCCGGAAACTATCCCGATTGGCTGTCATTCTTTTTATTTTTTTGGTTGTTTTCCTCTCCGTTCTGCTATACTTCCTAGACTTTGCTTTCACGTTTCTCTTGGTCTTCCTCTGCTTCTTGTTCTCACTGGCCTTGCTTCCCTATATATTCGTCTTGGGTCTCTATTTCTTAACATCCTAACTATGTGCCCATACCACTAAAATTGTTTTTTCTCCACTTCTTGCACTAACGGTTCTGACCTAGTTCTTCTAGTTACTGTGTATCATATACTGTCTCTCTTGGTTCTGCCGACTAGTCTTAGAAATTTCATTTCACTCGCAGTTATTTTACTTCTGGTTTTGTCTGGTATTGTCCAGCTTCCAGCTCCATAAGTTAATACTGGTTTATATATGTTTTTATATACTCTTCTGCTTCTATTCTTAGTTTTTCTTCAAGTTGTTTACTAAAATCTCCTCTTATCTCCGCCTTTTCCAGTAGCTGGGTATTATATTTTACTCTTTTGTGTTTTTTCTTATTATCAGCTTTAATTATAATTTTTGCTCTTATCAAGGAATGATCAAAGCCCACATCCGCTCCACGCATAGCTCTTACATCCAAGAGACTAATTCTATGTCTTTTATCTATTGCTATGTGGTCCATTAGATTTTGTAGACTTCTGCCAGGACCAACCCAGGTAATTTTATGTTTTAATTTATGTGGGAAAATACTGTCCCCAATTACAAAATTATTGATAGTACAATAGTCTAAAAACATTTTTTCATTTTCGTTTATCTTTCCTATTCCTTCAATCCCCATTATTTTTTTCCTTCCTTCGTTATCATTGCCAATTTTTTCTTCATCATTTTTTGTTCTTTTTTGCTAATTTTTTGAAGTGCGATTAGTTTTTGTTATCTTCAGCAATTGTTGTCTCTCCTGTATGCTACAAGTACTCAATTCTTCTATATATATATATATATATATATATATATATATATATATATATATATATATATATATATATATATAAAGGATTTTTCAAGGGAGATACAAGCACAAAGAAAAGAATTGATTAAATTCAAGATGATTAAATCCAACAGTAACCTAGCAACAGTTAGATGTAATAAACCAATAGTAAATGGTGAGCTATATTCCTAGTACAGATCAATAGAAATCCAGGACATGGGAAAAGAAGGTGAAAATGAAGAAGATGCGTACGAAACAAATAGAAACAGTAATATATATATATATATATATATATATATATATATATATATATATATATATATATATATATATATATATATATATATATATATATATATATATATATATATATTTATTCTTTTATAATTTATGTTGGTTTTGTATCTTCTTTGCCTAGTTTCTTAATTTCACCATGGTTTGTCTGCATTTCCCATTTACATGTTTTCCAGTTCTTCTCATTTCGATAACCTCTCGTTTCGTATCTATTTTTAAGTTTATGTCTCTCAGTATTATTCTCATTTTTTCTTTTAGTTGCAAATCACTTTCTTCAATCTAGTCGTCGATAGCGTATATTATCATTCTTTTCTTTCTTAATTCTCATTCTATTTCTTCCATTTTCAACGAACTTAAAAAGTTCGTTACTGAATTCTATATGTTTGTCTGTCGGTCGGTCTGTCTGTCGGTCCGTCACAAAATTTAAGATTTTTTAAAATTTGAAAATGGATTCTTATAGGAAATTTTACGCTGATTTCGAATTCAAAATTAAAAAATTTCTATCTCGAATAATTTTCGAGATATTCATTCAACTTCGAATTTCGGGAAAATTTTCGACATACGATTTTAAATGTGATTCTTATAGGAAATTTTACGCTGAATTCGAAAATGAAGTGGAAAAAATTCTATGTCGAATAATTTTCGAGATATTCGATTTACAATTTTCCCGAAATTCGAAAGGTCTGTTTAAGTTCGTTCTGGGATTGCTTACATTCGCCGGCCCCATTTTTTTTTATCTTGTGCCACTTTCTGTTTAAGATGTCGATTTTCATTTTTAGTTGCACGTTTTCCTGTTTTATTTTTATTATTTATCTCTGGATTCTATCTATTTTATTTTCCATTCTTTCGCTTCTATCATCTAATTTATCCAGTTTGGCCTTTATTTCTTCTAATAGTTTTTGCATCTTCAGTTCCGCGTTTTTAGCTTTACCTTGTAATACTTCGCCTGAATTTTAAGCTAAATTTTAGTCGTTTATGTTTTGGGCACCATAAATAAATTAATTTGACTCCATTCCTCCTGGTTTATTTTGACTTGCAACATTGTACTTCTTGTCTTCTCACTTAGCCCGCTTAAATCTCATTATCTTTATTTCGTTTTATTGCTTAATTATGCTATTTTGTTGCCAGTAATTCACTACCACGTGTTTACATTGTAATATTCAATTTATTTCCACTCCCTTAAACACA
This sequence comes from Sinelater perroti, assembly GCA_036346155.1. Taxonomy (NCBI): domain Eukaryota; kingdom Metazoa; phylum Arthropoda; class Insecta; order Coleoptera; family Elateridae; genus Sinelater; species Sinelater perroti. The sequence continues at coordinate 6,954,626 of JARFIY010000222.1, forward strand.
CTCTTATCGCAGTAACCTTACTCAATACCAATATTATCATAATAGACTTTTAAAGTAAAGCGTAAACCAAGCTAACGTTACCTAGAATGTTTTTTAAAAATGTGTACCAAAAGGAATTAGCAGCATTTTATCTCCATCAAACAAACTAGAGCTGAATATTAAAAAAAATTGATCTACATAAGCCTTACTATATAAAATATACCATTCTACAGTGCGACAGATCAACATAAATTATTATAAAACAAATAAAATAGAATACTTGCTCCAATTATATTGAACCCCTATTTCACTTTTACAATAAAGAATTAAACCGAACTCTTCCTCTTATTTCAAAATTACCAGATTAAACAAGAACCGATAACATTTAAACAGGTACAGCCACATGGTTAGGATGAATACAAACAAACTAGTGAAAAAAATATGGCAGATAAAAAATCACAGGAAGCGAAGAAGATAAAGATCTAGAAAGGCTTGAATAACTCAAATAGAAGAAGCGGGAAAAAAAGGGGGAAAAATATGGAGGAAATGAAGCAGTTATCATAATCCCGGAGGGAATAGAAAAAATTGGTGAAAGAAACTAAAGACATCTGAGAGGGTAATATGGAAGGGAGAAGGAAGAAGAATTCTCTTATTTCTTCAATGGTCGTTTAAAAAAATTTAATGCATATACAACTAGGCTAATATACAATGCGGGAAGATTCCAAAAATTATCGAGAGGTGCGCAAAGAGGCGGGACGATGCGAGCTGTTTCGTGCCTCAAAGGATTAAGGGTCATGAGCTTTTTTTTTAATCACAGCCATCCCTTGGACTAGTAAATCTAGCCAGACAGGATTAAGCCATTCAGTTTGTCGTTTCGGTTTTTGTGATAAAAAAACACTCCATGATAGACTCTGACCACCATACCTCTCTAAAGATTCCCCCTGTCGAGGACTCATATAGTTTTTGTGATATTTAAATTTAAAACATTTTAATTGAAATACAACTGGGGTGTAACGATACCACGAAAATAGAAAATAAACCTATAAAAAATCTATATTTTTGCAAAAACTACAGCACCATTAGTACAAGAAAATTATTAATAATTTATATGAGCATTACTCTGAAACTAAAGTTCAAAAATGCATTTTCAATTTCAAAAGTACCATTACCCATAAACTTAAAAGTTTGTGATACTACACTGAAAAAAATCTACACCATTAGGAGTGACCCACAAAAGCTCCATATATAATTTGACAGTTGTAATTCACCAATTCTTCAATTTCTCCTGTAATAGCTATATATGGTTAACCAGATCCTAGCTTGTCCTTAATGATTATTATAATTGTTGAAATTTGCTACTTACCACTTTATTGTTTGGCTTCTGTATACATACAGCAAATATAATTGAACATCAATAGATGCAATTTTTTGGAAGCACAAATTCAATTAAACACTTTTACTTCATACGCATTTTCATATAATAAAGTCCTTTTCCTGCCAACTGTTGCACAATATTTCACACTGTAGACCAATGTAACAAAATAGAAGGCATTAGATTTGGAACATCTCTACGACATTCAAATAATAGCAGCCCTTATTAATTTTCTGTTAAAAGAACTTGTTTTTTAGTATTATATTACTAAAATTAGGTAAAACTTAGTTAAATCATGGCAAATAATAATCATTACTTTACTACTAATCCAAACCAATTTGCCTTGAGAAGGCAAACAATATAATATATAGAGGTACAACAACTAATGCACAACATTAAAATATGTAAAATTCTACAGAATAAAAAACTACAAGCTTCCAATATCATTGAAACGCTTGAGTTTCTCTGGGAATACATCCTTGTATAGAACTGGATCTGCACGAAATTCCACAGACTTTAGTGGCATCCGCCCGAACGCCTTTGCAAATCTGTCAACACACTGAGACCTTTCAATCATGTGACCCATGTCAGCTGATAGCATTTCATTGTTAACACATTCCGGACATTTAAATTTCTTTCTGGGGGCAACCTAAAATGAGATTTCAACTTCATTGTATACTACATCACTATACCAAGCACCTTAATAGGTGGCTTATTAGTAACATTTGCAACTAAAAAGTTCATGGCAATATCTTCGCAGTTCATGTGTTCGTCCACCCAATCCCTCACTTCTGGTGGCATGCTCGTTGTGTACATATAACTCCAATACTTGTGGTGGAACGCTGCCCCTGTTAACACCATCGAGATCTCGTTTGTCCACTCAGACTCATACTTCCAGCTCATTGTTACATTGTCCCAAACATGCGTGCGAGACGGAAAGCCCACTATTCGGTCTGGGAACTCCCTCCAAACCTCATACCCAAACTCTAGCTCATCAGCAGTCAGCATCACAATGTCATCGTCGATTGTTAATATTGCTTCTGTCTCTATTTCCTCATATGGGTAAAAGCGATTGGACAGTTTATTCGCTTTTGTTCGAATTATTTTTAACGGTTTCATTATATGAGGAAAAGCTGAAACTAGAATATTTCCATATTAAATTTAAGTTACAAAAACCAAGAAAAAATATCTGATCAAGACTGAACCTTCCAACAGTATTCAGCACTAGACTCATGATGATCAAGCAATCTAGCAGTGACTTAAGATGTTATTTTTGATTTCACTTTTGGTTAGACTTTTATCAGCACTGATTATAGATTATACATTATTTCACGTAGCAAACACATAAAAATATTGAAGCTTACTGCTATTTTGCACCACTAAGAAAGATTGCTTCCCCCATACCATGATAGATAATGTATCATGATGATGTTTAATAAGATCAGACAATCAACATTCATAAGACGCCTTCCCATAATTTTTGATATTATCCGGCCTAATCAATTAAAAAAATCTGGTGTGAACATCACACGACTTTCCTTATCCTATTATTTGGGTAATTCTCGCAAAAATCCTGGGCTTCAATTTTTTTTTGAGTTCCTATTTTAGCAACTTTTACTTTAAATTCGTGTTTATCTCGTGATAACAAATCATTTTTATTCTCATAAATTTTTGTATCTTCAACCGTTTAGATTCGCGACCGATTTTGCGACCTTGCGACCAAACGGCTCGGCCGATTTTTACCAAAAGCTTCGCACTGCGTCCCCTACCTGCAAGTAACTTGCATAACAAATTTCAAGTCTCTATCTCTTACGGTTTTCGAGATATCCTGTTTACTGACAGACTGACAGACACACACACACACGAACCAATGGCCCAAACCAACTTTTTTGGTGTCCTGAGGCTATAATTCGTCCAGAAATGTGAAAAACTGGGTAGGTCAAATTTCCGCTGATTACATTACTTTCCTTATTATAGGATAAGGAAAGTAAAAACTTTCCTGTCAATTGAAAACGTATTGGTCGGTGGGCCAGCAGCAACGCGACGTTTTAATTATCGAATTTTTTAGCCCTACACTTTTACTGGTATTTATAAGATGTTGTCTTCCTCATAACTTATGTGGAAACAATTAAAAATTCTTCTTTGCTATCAAGAAAGCAGCCTCTTGATTAATACAATTATATTAATAATAATGTCCTACAACCTATAGCCCCATAAACTTCTTCAAAAGCTTTAAAACTGCCTTACAAAAATAAAACAAAAATGTGATTGTCACACTCGCATTTTCCACATCATAAACTTATGGAAGTGAAGTAGGCATTAGAAAGAGGAGAAGAAAGAATGCTAAGAGTATGAAAAAGGAGAATGTTCAGAAAATATTTGGTGAAAAAAAACTCACTGGAGTGGGGAGATAGCATTCAAACAAAAAAAAATACAGCAGATGTTCGATCAACCCCACTCCTCACATATTCGTTCTCTCTGGCCGGTCGTCGCGCCTTAGTCGACCGCCATTATTATCTCTTGTTCGAAATAAACGCAGACACTCTCAATTATTTTTAGTGACTGAGCAGGTCACCCGCCAGGCATCAGAGAGCTCCAGGAATAAAACCTGAGTCCGTCCACACCGCAGCCCGCGCATCAACCACTGGACCACGCTGGCATCTCAAAAAATGGATAACTTAAAGTAAACCTAAGCACACACAATTTTAACATGAGTTTTCACTGTATTCACTATAAGTGTAGTCATAGTTGACATTATAGTATTTTATTATATATTATACAATCGACTAGCCAAGCAAAATCGTTTTTGTGATATGGGAGCCTTATAATGCAATGCCAGCTATGTATTTCATAGTAAAAAATCATAATGTTCAAATAGATTTTTTAAAAGTTTTGCGAGTTACAGAGAAAAGCTAAGAGTGGGATAAAACCCCAACAGCTATTAAAAAAAACTTAAAGCTATAGACTGTCTTGGTTTACAATGTCTATGCATATACTGGCATAAACACAAATTGTATAAATATAATTTTTATTACTGTAAAAACCTTTGTCAGGTGGATAGCATCATCCACAGACCTCTGAGAAGAATAATAATAATAAAGAATATGTAGCATTTGTTTAAGTAACAAAATATAATTCATATTTTGGTAAGACAAATGTACACAACTTTGTCATATATGTCCATTTTAAATTATTTAATAATATATACACATATTACAGAAAACAATGAAAATACTTGTGGAAGTCGAAACATCTTATATTAATACGGCATTAGTCTATCTTTAGTATGCAATACAGCTTGAATACTGGAGGGAATAGACCAAAATACAAGTCCAACTTGCTTTATCAAATTCCTTACTTAATTCTATTGCTTTTCCGTTTATGCTTCCTATTATCCAGACTCCCATTTTGTTCATTCTTTTTGTATTATTTCCATCTTCACTTTTCCTTTTATTAAGTGGCGAAGCGAAGCGGAGTCACTTACTAACTTCATGTAGTCCGTCCGAGCAAAAACTCGAGAACGGCTGGGAATTTCCAAATTCTCTTTTCACCAATCGACAGGTGACCACAAAGGCTTGTTTGCTAGTGATTTTGAAACTGATTGGTCAAAGGTCAGCTAGACTACAGGGTTCTCAAATTTGGGAGACTGCTTCGCCACTTCGCTATGCGTTGCAAGCTTTGCAGGTTTATTTGTTACTTCATTTCATTTTCCGTTTTTTCGCCATATCGTTGTCTTGTGTCCGTCCTCTATTTCTGCTTTCGATCGTCCTCTAAATCCTCCATTGAGTTCTCACGGTTCTTATTTAAAACAACATTTTAAATTTAGTAGGGGCTTGATTGCCCGATTCCTTTTATCGCGGCATGATAAGAACTTCAACAGGCTCAACGCCTCAGCGACTCTGCTCTTCTCACTGCAAATAGTTGTTTGCATACCTATCTAATCCACTCTTTCCTTGCAAAGTTATTGCACATCTATACTACTACTTATGACAGGCTTCTAAGTACACTTTCCCTTCTAATTATAGCGCTCGATTTCCCTCATATTTCAGTTAATAAATTGGAGCTATTCATACACCTTTGGTCACTTATAACACAAGACCAAACTCCCATTTGACGTATTATAGGATAGTCAATCTCTCCTTCACTATATTACCACCACTTACACATTTGTCCAGTTTCATAAACATTTTTTTGAATAAACCACAGTTTTTTCAATAATGGCAATTCTTCGAAAAATATTTATGTAATTTGCGTCACTATCTTCCAAAAACATTTTAATAGAGTATTTTTTTGTTAATTACTAGCAGTGGTATCAAGATATTTACAGACTTACTTCCTGTTCAGGACGAATTACACACAATGTCACTCCTCTTTAAGAAAATTTCTTTTTATGACGTCATCTCGTTTCTTCATAATATTCCTACCTGGGTTTTTCAAACTCAAAAATCTCAAGTTTGCAAAAACTTCGTTTTTTCTTCAACAGATAATATATGCATTGATTTGATTTTGTTCCTTTACATACAAATGTAGTCTATAAACTATAAAAAATATCATGGGTAAACGTTTTATAGAAAATTGAAGGTCCTACAAATCTATATTTAGTACTAATAAAAATTCGAAAGCTCACTGTAACCAGATGAACAGATGTTCCAACGGTTAATAGTCGATTATAGATTGCATCATGCACTTAAAATTAAACACGGTTCGGCCGTTTTCACGAATATTTTAACTAATGTGAAAACCTCAGATTGTTTTTTAGGAGTAAAATAGATGTTCGCGTCTATCTACATGACGGTTCAGTCAAGAAAGATGCAATTATTTGAAACAACTTAAAAAAATTTCCGTCATACTAAATGTATCTACTTAAAAAAAGTCTATTTAAGAAAAATGTCCACTAACAGAGGTTGCGCTGTATTAATAGAAAACCTTTGTACATAAAGGCAGTACAAAAACAAGACGCAAACACAAAAAAAATGAAAAAGTAAGAGGTGAGAAAATAAGATTACAAAATCTTAAAATATACAAAATATTAATATCTCTTACAGAAACAATAAAACATCTCAAATGACCCAGTTAAAAAAAGAAAAACTATGTGAAAAGGAATCATGAAACAAAATCTTATTAAAACAAACATAAAAACAAAATGAGGCACGTCAGAAAATTGAAAAACAGTGGAAAATAGAAAAGGCAAACACTATATCTAGGTATTTATCTAAATACAACATGGACATGCTCATTTTTTTCTCCAAAACTACATTTTTTATGCATAAACGTCAAAAGCATACTCCTGGTTTTCACCTGCCATTTTTTTTTGTATTTAATAATTTATATAATTTTCCTAAAAAAAGCTTAGTTTAAAAACACCACAGTTTATAACAATTTAATAAAGGAAGAAAAAGGAAGATAAACACAAAAATGCAGATAGACCTGCATGTATACACATAAATATATAAAAATAATAAGTGAATATTCATTGTAATTTGTTGGATTTTTAAATATTTTTCAGTTTACAAGCAACTATTTCCAAACACTTTCAATGCTGGTGTAAAAATAAACAATAAACCAGTCATAGCATTGCTAATTTCTAAAGCTGATAAATAAATCACTTGGCACAAGATGTAATTCATCTAATAGCTGTGGGGAATGCCAAATTTTTAAAAATAATCTTTTAATTATGAAGTTGTTGCAACATAATGCAGATTTTCGTTGCTGCATTTTACCAATGATTCTTTTTAATAGTACCATCATGGCGTTCAGCAAGAGCTGAACCGCGATCCCGCCTGTCGCCGAATTTTTTACTTTTAACTTGGTGAAACTTGACTGAAGAAATAGTCTAAAAAATGTGATTTTTTGCAATCGAGTTCTCGCCATTATGGAACAAACAAAATTTTTTATCACTTTCGGGTTCGGAGCTGAAAAAACACCGGACAGACGTACTCAATAGACTTTTTTATATGTATAAAAGCCTAAAACGACTCATTTTTAGATTGTATCGTAAGATGTGATAAGAAAGAAAGACTATTTATAATGACAGCATGTGTTCTGCTTAATGAGTGAACAAGAATGAAACACTACAGCACTTCTCAAACCGAAATTACGTTACAAAAAGGTCATGATAGCTGTATAATGATCTACTGCTGACATCATTGTCTACAATGTTCTGAACCGAAATGAAACCATCACAACAAAAGATTTTGTCAAACAATCAATGAAATTCATCAGAAACTGCAACGTATTCGTCCAGTATTGGTCAGTAGAAAGCGTCCAATCTTTTTGCATGACGCTAGACCTCAAGTTCCACAACTAGCATTACACAAACTCACAAATTAGGTTACAACACTCGCCCACTTCTTCAAATATATTTACAATTTCCTGCAGAAGAAACGCTTTCAAAACTAAAAACCTGTTGTAAATGCTATACAAGATTTCACCAATTCAAGAAGTTTGGAAGTTACCGAAATAAGCAAATTGGTTTCTCATTGACAAAAATGTATAGATCATGAATATTTTCATTTTGGTTACTAAAGTTTCAATTGATTCAAATTGTAACCTTTTAAAATTAGGATTTAAAAACTTTCATAATTTTTCCATCATCCTGATAATACTCCCCTACGCAGTACCAACACTAGCACCCAAGAAATGAAACGGTCACTTCAAAAAACAAAACATTAATGCTAGCAGCATTAATTCTGATGTAAATGAAAATGGTAGTAGACAGAGTGCTCCATACTATTAAAATATTTATTTATTAAAAATCATTGACAGTATAAGTAATAAATTTAATAAACAAACATGTTGCAAAATCAAAAATTTTGAGTTAACGTTGTGATTGCTTCAATCCACTTATTGAAAGAGATAATAGCACCTTGATTAGAAAACCTAGCAAAACAATCATACCAGACAAGAATTATAAGCTATTGCAAATTGGTCATATACAGAATGCTTATAAGATAAATTAAGAAATTTTATAATAAAATCGAACTGCAAATATCTGCTAAATGCCCTTTTCCCTAGTAATAAAATATAGTTAGACTTATTTTCAATCAATTTATTTTGATCAAGATCATTTTAAAGCAGGGTGGGACGTTAAATAGACCAACCCCCTATTTCTACTCCTTCTTGGCCAAAGAAGCTCTAAAAATTGACAACAAATTCCACTTCTTGGGTACTGTACTAAATATAAATATGCCTTTTTCGCTGTTAAGTACCGTAAAATATGCGGCGTTATTGATTAACGAGCAGAAAATAAACGGTGCGCAAAAAATAGATTAGAAAATATTTTGGCTTGACTACTCCTGTAGATGACCGGAAGCCTTTATTAATTATTAATATTTTGTAAATAGCATATCGAGATAAAGTATAATTAAACGCTTATGTTTGCATTAAGTTCAATCTACTTATATCAGTACCATACATAATGTTATCAAAAACAAAACTGTTATTCAATCATTACCTACTCGATAACAACGGTGTAGTTCTTATGTCATGGCATCCTTCGTTCGGTTTGCAAAAAAGCAAACTTTTTTCCTTCAAGTTAGCTGCATAACAGATATTCGGTCAGTTGTTAATAGCAGCGCGCGCGAGCGGACGCGAGTTTTCCCATTAAAATTTTTGAACAACGGTTTTGGTGTTTCGCCTGAAACGTTCCTTGTATGCCGTTCCCAGCTTGGAAGAAATCTTCTCACCATCAGCGGACCGAGTGAGTTCAGGCGCGCCCCGGTTATAGAAATGGTGCGTAAACACCCCTTCGCCGACCTAATAGAAAATTTAACGTTTGCTGTGGGTTAGGTGAATGCAGAGCCCCGCAACTCAATAATTGGTAAGTCGTTTTTTATTTTTCTACTAATAATGGGATGCATGATAAAGGAATAAGGCTGAACATCTCGCTCGCAAATTATTCCCACACTTTCAAAAAGAATAGTTTTTAAAAATTTCATCAACGTGGATATTCAAATGGTCGGTTGTTGGGAATGATTTGCAATAAAGATATGCATTTGTGTAGCGCTACACATAATTGGTGGTACGCAGGTTACTTACAATTGCAGGTATCAAATATGAAAAATGTGGATAGTTAAAGAAGAAATACAACAGTCTTTATGATGTTTTAATTGGAATAGTAATTTAGCTTATAATGTAGCACTTACAGTGAGGCGGTTATAATCCATACCCCAATAGTTCGACTAGTTGTTTCGTTATTTGCAACCGAATTTTACTGATTTACAATTCATTGTATTATCGAATTTTTTGCGTGGTAGTATATTAACGCGAACGTTTGCAAGCCCTTTCTACAAAATAAATCAATGCAGAGGATTAGGTATAGGCAAAGCAGAATGGTACCCCCATAGTATCTGTAAAAGAGTCCATCAATCGGTTCCATTATCTTTTTTTTTATGTAAGTAGAAGTAGCTTTCAGCTCCATATTCGAATTAGTCGGTCCAAAATAAACTATCTATTATCTGCAAATTATTTTCATTACGTGCACAATTTACTGCATCAATGAAACGCTTTTTGGATTCCAAAAATAGTTTTATATTTTTCCATCCGGACCTCTATTAATTGATCGACCGTCTCTTCACTCTTATGGTTATTTATCAACCCTAAACCCTCCCTGCAAAGGAGGTCAAAGTTAGTTAAAGGTTAGGTGTAATCACCGCGGAAATGTTTTTCCAATGACTGTAAAAGAACCAACAAATCGGTTCCGTTATCATTTTCTGTGTAATGGGAATATCCTAACTCCAAATTCAAACTAATCGGCCCGAACTGCCCAATCTATTATCTACAATCCAGTTCTACACAGATAAATCACTGCGTTATCTAAACGCTTATTGAATTTTGCAAGTTTTTTTGCATATGCTCCATCTGGACCTTTGTCAGTCGGGCGACCGTCTCTGTACGACCGGTACCACTTAGGTGGGAGTGTATCAACCCTGAACGTTCGTAATCCCTCTCTACAAAAGAGGTCGGCGTTCGCTAAGGGTTAGGTATAAGCAGTGCAGTAGTACGGTCTCCTAGTGGACGTTAAAGAACCGGCTGATTGGTCCTGTTATCTTTTTCTACGTGGCTAGGAGCTTTCAGCTCCAAATTCGAATTAATCTGCCTGAACTGGCCAGTCTAAAATGTATAACTCAATTCTACTACCCAAATAATTTTGAATATTTTCTCGCATCCCTCCATCTGGACGTCTGAGTTGGTCGACCTATTCCTCCATGACAGGTACCACTCGCTTGGAAGCGAATCGATTCTTAAACATTATTAATTTCTTTCTGCAAAGAAAGATTAATGTTGGTCAAAGATTAGGTGCAGAAGTGTTTTTCCAATGACTATAAAAGAACCAACAAATCGGTTCCGTCATCTTTTTCTGTGTAATGGAAATTTCCTAACTCCAAATTCAAACTAATCGGCCCGAACTGCCCAATCGATTATCTACAATCCAGTTCTACACCGATAAATCACTGCGTTATCTAAACGCTTTTTGAATTTTGCAAGTTTTCTTGCATATGCTCCATCTGGACCTTTGTCAGTCGGGCGACCGTCTCTGTACGACCGGTACCACTTAGGTGGGAGTGTATCAACCCTGAACGTTCGTAATCCCTCTCTACAAAAGAGGTCGGCGTTCGCTAAGGGTTAGGTATAAGCAGTGCAGTAGTACGGTCTCCTAGTGGACGTTAAAGAACCGGCTGATTGGTCCTGTTATCTTTTTCTACGTGGCTAGGAGCTTTCAGCTCCAAATTCGAATTAATCTGCCTGAACTGGCCAGTCTAAAATGTATAACTCAATTCTACTACCCAAATAATTTTGAATATTTTCTCGCATCCCTCCATGACAGGTACCACTCGCTTGGAAGTGAATCGATTCTTAAACATTATTAATTTCTTTCTTCAAAGAAAGATCAACGATGGTTAAAGATTAGGTGCAGAAGTGTTTTTCCAATGACTGTAAAAGAACCAACAAATCGGTTCCGTTATCATTTTCTGTGTAATGGGAATATCCTAACTCCAAATTCAAACTAATCGGCCCGAACTGCCCATTCGATTATCTACAATCCAGTTCTGCACAGATAAATCGTTGCGTTATCTAAACGCTTTTTGAATTTTGAAAGTTTTCTTGCATATCCCCCATCTGGACCTTTGTCAGTCGGGCGACCGTCTCTGCACGACCGGTACCACTTAGGTGGGAGTGTATCAACCCTGAACGTTCGTAATCCCTCTCTACAAAAGAGGTCGACGTTCGCTAAGGGTTAGGTATAAGCAGTGCAGTAGTACGGTCTCCTAGTGGACGTTAAAGAACCGGCTGATTGGTCTTGTTATCTTTTTCTACGTGGCTAAGAGCTTTCAGCTCCAAATTCCAATCAATCTCCTTAAACTGGTCGATCTAATATATACAACCCAATTCTACTATGCGAATAATTCATTGCATTTGCAAAACACTTTTTAAATTCGAATGTTTCCTCGCATCTGGATCTCTATGAATTGGTAGACCCTCTCCACAATAGGTACCACTGGCGTGGAAGCAAATTAGTTATTAAACGTTATCAATTACTCCCTGCAAAGAAGGTTAAAGTTAGTTAAGGGTTTAGTATAAGCAGTGCAAAAATGTTCAGTCCCGTTATCTTTTTCTATGTAATAAGTAGCTTCCATCTTCGTTCGGATCAGTCGACCCAAACTGGCCGATTTCCTATCTACAACGCGCAGAGTGCACTGTATTAACAAAACTTTTTTTGGATTCCAAAAGCTGTTTCATATTCCCCCTTCTGAATCTTTATCGGTGAAAATGAGTCGAGCCTAGATAAAGATTATATATATGTAGTCGAGAAATTGTCCCTTAATATTAAAAAACCAACTATTCGGTCGCGTTGTTTTTTTTTATAATTTTTTAGGTTTCCCAGCTTCAAATTTTAATCGGCCCTATCTGGCCGACCGGACAGTTAGGAGTGACAGTGATAAAGCGCGCTGTGCATAAAAGTTAATTAAAGATAGTAATTACGGCTAATAAATTTAGAAAAGTGAGCATAAAAGTGAGTAGAACACAGGATAAACCAACAGTAATCCAAAACAAGCTGAAAGTGCGACACCGGGCTTGCGGTTATCGCGCGGTACGCGACGAAGTAACGCGATTAACAGTGTAAACAAAACAGAGCGGTAGCAAGGAAATTGTGCGGTGGGACTTGATAATAATAAAGTGCGCCGAAAGTACGAAATTTCATGTAAACACAAGTGAATTACGCAGCTAATAAACGAAGAACACGTGAGCGCGGAAAAGGTGGTGATACTAGACGAATGATAAAACGCGATACGGTAATATAAATAATAACAGACAGATACGTGGTAAGAGAAATTTGCGAGAAACGCGAAATAACCGTTAAGCTCTACCACATATAAATATACAAAGTGCGAAATAAAGTGAAAACAAACATGGCAGAAGATGAACCCCCCCCACTCACAGATGTAATGAATAAGCTAATACAGATGGATAAAAAAATAGACAGCATGGGTTTGCAACTAAGACATCAAGGAGATGAAACAAAAGAGCCGAAGCTAATAATTAAACAACAAGACATGCAAATACAATGGCTGGAAAAGGAAACGAGGAAAAGGAACCTAGTGATATTTGGAATACAAGTGCAAAGTAACGAAAATATTGAAACATTAAGAGACATGGTAATAGAACTAATCAAAAGTACCAAAGTTCAGCTGGAAAAAAACGAAATAGATATGATAAACAGAATAGGAGACCCTAAGAAAGGAGGAACCAGACCAGTCAAGGTAGGGCTGACTACAAAAATGAAGAAGATTGAAATAATGAAAAACAAGAAAAACTTGAAAGAAACTGAGATAAGAATTCAAGAAGACCTCGATAAAAAAACCAGAGATATCAGAATAAAACTAACACCACATCTAACAGAAGCCAGAAAACAAGGAAAGATACAATAATAGATGATACACTGATCGTAAACGGTGAAAGATGGAAATGGGAGGACCTGCAAGAAGAAAAAGAAGAACACAACGGAAAAAAGAAACAAAACATGAGCAGAAAGAGGTCTACCGACGAAGAGATAGAAAATGAAACCATAGGAAGAAAAAAATTAGGAGCAATACCCAAACGAAACAAATATTGGACGCAGAGTCTATTGGCACCAATTAAAAAACCGGAAGGAGTCACAGAGGAAACAAACCCAAAAGTTAAAATAATGGAAAAACAGGAGGATGAAAAAAACCAGCTCAACAATACCATCAGAGGCATCGAAACCATAAGTAGTGATGAGTTCAACCAAAAACTAAGAGAAATCCCAAGAACTGGTCCAAAAAACTCGTAAGACAGAAAGCTGAAGGATTGACAAAAGATAACGACAATGGCGACGAAAAAGGCAAAATCCTAGTACAGAGGAAAACAAAAAAGAAAAGAAAAAAACAAGAAGAAAATGAAAATAAGCACGTGGAACGTCCGAACAATGTTGGAGATCGGAAAAATGAAGGAAATAGCATATGAATTAAAGAGGTATCAAATAGATAGGCAGCCCTACAAGAGATTAGATGGGGAGGAAAAAGAAGAATAGATGAAAAAGATTTCACAATTATATACTCGGGGGCTGAAAAGCAGGGAATGAATGGAGTCGGTTTATAGTAACAAAAACAATGAGAGAGAAAATCATAGAAACAAGACTAATTAATGAAAGAATGGCATATATCAGACTAGAAGGAACCCCAACAAAGATATCGATATTGAATATATACGCACCCACAGAAACACATAACGATGAAGGGAAAAATAAATTCTACGAGAACCTAGAAGAAAGAATAGAGGGAATACCAAAGGAGGACCTAATTCTAGTTCTGGGAGACTGCAACGCACAGATCGGTAAAGAGAAGATAATAAGTCAAGTTGCAGGAAGAAATACCTTACATGAGAAAACGAACGATAATGGCATCAGATTATGTGACTTAGCGGCGAAGATGAACATGATAATAAGCAGCACAAAATTTATACACCCAAAAAGACATAAGGTAACATGGATATCACCAGATAAAAAAACACAAGCACAAATAGACCATGTACTAGTAAATAAAAGACGTGAATCATCAATAACAGATGTTAGAACATACAGAGGGGCATGCACAGACTCTGATCATTTTATGGTAACTGCAACAATACAAAAAAATACAAGAACGAAGGAAAAGAAAGTACGAACGAGGAAGTGGAACATAACAAAATTAAAAGATGAAGAGACAAGAAGGCAATATACGGCGGAACTAGGAAAACAAGGATCAATTGAAGAGATCTGGAGAGACATTAAAGAAGTAATAAACAAAACGGCCGGGAAAATAATAGGTAATAAACAAAGTCGCAGAAAGAAGCAATTGTTTAACGAAGAATGTAATGAAGCACACAACAAAAAAGTTAAGGCTAGGTTAAAATGGATAAAAAGTAACAGACATGAAGATGAGCAAGAATACAAAGATAAGAAAAAAGAATGTAATAGAATAATAAGGAGTAATAAAAGGAAATGTATAGAAGAAGAGTTACAAAAAATAGAAAAAGAAAGCAGAAAAATAAACACCAGGAAGTTCTACCAAGAAATCAAAAAAACAAAATAAAAGATACAAACCTATAATAACGGGAATCAAAAATAAACAAGGCCAAGTAACAGAACAAGAAGACTAGTATAAAAAAATCTGGGAAGAATATTTCAAAGAATTACTGAGTACAAAAGAAGAGCAGGAGAGGAATCAGCAATGGAAGATTAAGAAATGGAAATGGAAATAGAGGAGCCTACGATACAAGAAGCAAAAGAAATACTAAACAAAAGTCACAATACAAAGACGGTATAAATATGGAACTGATAAAATACGGGGGAGGGGATATAATAGAATATATATTCATACTTATAAAGAAAATATGGAAAGAAGAAAAATGCCCGTAGACTTTGAAGTAGGACAAATAGTACTGATACACAAGAAGGGAAATTACCAAGAATGCAGAAATTACCGAGGAATAACGCTACTAAACACAACTTATAAAATACTAGCAACAATAATACAGAGACGACTATCAATGCGGATTCGTAAAAGGAAAATCGACAACCGACGCAATATTCATATTAATGCAAATAATAGAAAAGTCGCAGGAGTATAGAATAAAAAAGGAAATGTTATTCGTCGATTTTGTACAAGCTTTCGACTCCATCAATAGACGCAAGCTATTAGTAGTAATGAAGAAGCTAGGTATACCGACCAAATTAAAGAGGCTTATAATGATGACGCTTGAAAAAACCAGAGTCAGTATAAAGACCCAAAAAGGACAGACTGGTGAATTTATAATAGACAAAGGGGTGAAACAAGGAGATGCGGTTTCGGCCACACTTTTTAATATGTGTATAGAATATATAACACGGAGAATAAATAAAGGAACAGTAAGGACAGGGGGGACACAACTGTTAGCATATGCAGATGACCTAGCACTGATTGCCAAAGGAAGAGATATATTAAGGAATATGACCGAAGAGCTAATAACAGAGGGTCAAAAAGTCGGTCTAAGAATAAACGAAGACAAAACAAAAATCATGAGAACGGGAAGTAATGCCGCAGAAGGAACCCTAAAATAAGAAATCACCAATACAAAGAAGTCGACAAATTTAAATACTTAGGGATTATGGTGTCAAGAGATGGCGAAAGGGAAACAGAAACGGATAAGATAATATCAGCAAACAGGGCCTTCTATGCTAATAAGAAATTTTTGAAAAGTAACTACATTTCAAAAAAAAACCAAAATATGAATCTATAACACTCTGATAAGACCAATAGTAAAGGACGGGGCGGAAACAATGTCAATAACGAATAAAGAAGAGGAAAAACTAAGGATAATGGAAAGAAAAATATACAGAACTATACTAGGACCAATTAAAAGCACAGAAAACGAATATAGAACAAGGATGAACTATGAAATAGCACAGGAGATTGAAGTTGACATAGTTAAAAAAATAAAACAGCAGAAAGTAAAATGGCTGCGGCACGTATTAAGGGCTGACCCGCAACTACGAACATAATAATGAACTGGACACCAGCCGGGAAAAGAAAGAAAGGAAGGCCTAAATCAAGATGGATGGACGAAGGGGTGTTCAGCCATTCATTCATTCATCTGACCGACCTACAACCTAATTTTAATACACGAATAATTCATATATAATAATACTAGCATTATCAAAATGCTTTTTGGATTTGAAAAGTATTTTTACATTCCCCCATCTAGCCGTCATTTTATCTCAACAGGTACCACTCGCTTAGGAGTGTATCAGTCCTAAACGTTTATAATTTCTGTCTACAAAGAAAGTTTATATTCGGTCATTATTAAAATAAACAGGATGGAAGTAGTCTCATAGGCATTAGATCGGTCTTGTAAATCTATTCTCCGTAATTAAGAGTTTTGAGCACAGAGTTAGATTCAAATCATACACATACACATACACATACACATATATTTATAACTGCTTGATAACCACCCTACTACCTGTACTCCGATTCCTGTAATCCACCCCAATTTAGACTTTGATTGGTCGATCGACCGTTGCCTCACGACAGGTACCACTTAGGTGGGAGTGTACCAGCCCTGAACATTTGTAATCCCTCTCTACAAAGGAGGTCGATGTTCTCAAGGGGTTAGGTATAAGCAGTGTTGAAACGGTTGCCTAGTGGCTATAAAGAACCGATCGATTGGTCTTATTTCCTTTCCAAAGTGCATTAGGCCTCCTGGGGATAGCACTTAAAAAAAAACGCACAAAATAGCTGTACCTCCAGGGTTGTGTGGAAATCAGCTAATCCCGACATTAATATTTTCTTGTATTTTCAATAATTTTTTAAAGTTTTATTTAAGTATATTTATTCTTTGTAGATTAGGTATAAATTACACTAAGGTTCCATTACAGTCTGAATTTGGCTTGTCGTGCCTAGTGTAAAAAGTTTCCTAATGCTTTTATATTTTAATTATTATATTACGCCTAGGTGATAAGTTAAACAAAATATTTTTTTAATTTATTAGATCTCCTTTTCATTCTTTTTTATTATACGCGACAGTAGGATGACAAACTCATATTTTTATAAAGTATTGTTCTGTATATAATAACTGATATGTATTTTAACAAACTAAAGTATTATGCGTGTTATAAGCGTTATACGCTTTATCGTGGTGAAGGCCATATCTTTTTATTTAGCGTGATTTGAAACTTGATGGTATTGTTAAACACCTTGTGTATATCATATTCATATTATTGATTTAATTGAGTAAGTACTATCAAATAAATGTCTCAAGACTATGTTCGTAGCCACTAGAAAGTCGTAAACGATTTTAGAAAGAAAAAGATTCAATTTATTGGTGCACCCTGGATTTGAATTTATTCAAATTAATGTATGAGACGTGCTTTATTAGATACAGTATACAATATCAGTCTTATATATCTATCTGCCACCATTTCAAACACTCTGTGTATTATGGAGAAAATTTGTTTGATAGCATTTGGAAAGTCTTAGGAAATACACGAATAATTGCGATGCAAGTTGTAACACATTGATAACTAAGGTGTGAACGCTCTCAACTTAGTTTTTTCTACCTTTAACTCGCGAAAACTGGTGAAATTTAATTTTTTCTGGTCCAGTTGCCACTATGAAACAAACAAAAAATTTTATCTTTCGCCACCACACCAAAACAGGAAATCCAACAATCCGCAATTTTCCAAGATATGGGCACACGAAGAGGATCTTTACGCATCAAGCCAGGTGTGGGAAATGCGAACAAATAGCCCAACAAAAACGTGCATTAAAACAAAAGAAGCTCAACCTAAGTGTGTTGTATGTAGCTGTTCACATTTCTTCAAACTATAAAAGGTGTCGAATTAAAGAGGAGAAAACTTCCACCAGCACGTCCGAAAGCACCCACACCCACACCATAACCAAGTTTTACCCAAGCACAACTGCTAATCAATAACGAAAGAAGACACACAATTGTATCAAACGGGCAGCAACCCCCTTCCCCCCAAGGAGATACAGCGCAAACATCAAACATCGGGAAAATATTATGATAAAACTAGCTGAGAATATCAAAACAATGTTTAACTTCCTCACAATCATCGTCGCTCAACTAAAATAATAAGACAAATACTCAATATTACAGAATGGAACGTTAATTGCTTGTCAAACCACATTCAAGAACTATAAACCTTTATTACCAATCATAAGTTGGATATAGTTCAAATCTCTGAAACCCATTTTACGACCAGAACCTACACAAAATAATTAAATACTAAACAATGTCTTAACATGTCTTCGGATCATTCTCCAATCGTAATGACTCTACGTTCATAAATAATTTGCACACAAAGACTTTAACAAAATCAAGGAAATTACTGTGGAACGTCTTATGGTCACAATATACAACATTATATACTAGTTGAAATTGCAGTTACAAAAGCTAAAAAATGTATATTTTATTGATAAAGAATTTATAATATAATCTTTAGTCACATATTTGATTAATAAATTATGTGGCATGTATATGTAAACATGAATTATATTAGCTTCAAACTGATGTTTGGATTAAGTTTCTTGAATTAATTTATTATTTTAAAATTTTTTTCCAGATCTCAAAAACCGCAAGAGATAGCGGGACGCGGTTTTCGATATTCTTTAGTTAGATTCGATTCTACTAAGACGACATTATTAGTGCGAGCGCACAATGATACCGGGTGCACCAAAAACGCGTTTCAAAAACACCCTGAAATTATTTCCTCTAGTGAGCCGCTTACAGATGAGGATACCTCTGGGAGTCTTCATGGATCTATAGACCCTTTTGTGAAGTTTATCTCTGCAAAATTTAAAAAACCTTGACGAACGTTTAAGGGCTTTATGGGGGTTGAAATAAAAACCTTTTTTTGCAGGTATCGACTTGCCGTAAGGACCAAGTCGTAGAAATATAAAGTGGCTTCAAAAAACGCTTAATAACCCGTGTCCTTATTCTCTCCCTTCCTGCCCAAAAACAGCCCCAAATTTGGAAAAAATCACTTTTTCGCTTATATCTCCAAAACGCCAAGAAATACAAAGACGGCTCCTTTACCAAGTTGTGGAGCCTAAAATTGGGCATTTTTCTGTATAAGACTTTTTTATGCAAGGTTGTACGGGGGGGGGGGCATATTTAGCATTTCCAGAACCGGAAGTGATACAAATTTTTTGCCTGCTCTAAAATTGAAAGCCAGTCTTAAAGCATATGTATATTGAAAATCACAATTCTACGATTATTCCTTCGGTCAGTATTCGCGAGTTAATTTCGGCCTTCCTGCCAAAACCGATGTCCTAGCAGACAGCAGAGAAATTGCGACGGTGCCTGCGATAATTTTGTTTGCGCGTCTCCTAATTCCGTCTCGCTCTGACACAATGATGAAATATGCGTTGACGTTATGTTGACATCACAAATATATAGCAAAAATCGTTCGTGCCTTTCCGTGCCAACCCAAGCGCCTCTGAAGGACAAATTCCGGCCCGGCGGCAGGCGCGGCCGAGTATTATATTTCCGGAACAGCAAGCGATAGAAAATTTTCGTTTGAGAGCGGATAATAAAGCACTCGTGTGCCAAAAATCACGTTCCTACGATTATTCGTTCCGTCAGTATTCGTGAGGCACATTCCGCCTGGCCCGGGCCGCCTGCCGAAGTCCACGCGAAAGCAATTAACGTTTTGTAAATGCATCTTGCCTTCACCGGTAATACGAATTTAACTTTGTAAATATATATAATAAGTTGTTTCGAAAATAAAGAGAGAAAATTATAATAAATTAAATTTTTACTTGGCGACTTTTCAGTCTATAATTTTTTGTGTGATTGGTAACTAATATTTTTTTTAATACATAATTATATACGGTTGGTAGCTAAATATTAAATTGACATCTACAATGTTAGACAAACATTTACACTTCAAAATTTTTCTTGTTAGAATCAGTGGTGAAAACGTCATAATTTTTTAACCTTTGAGCGCCCGAGGATGACAGTTTTTCGGGTTCTACTCTTCAATTTGAGTCGAGTGACACTAGTCTGAGGTCTCTACAATATATGCACCAGAAGTTTAACGATATACAATAACTACTAGTTAATAAAAATAGAGAAGCGGAAAAGATCAGTAGTCAAACCATCGAAGAAAGGTCAGCTACAACAGAATACATTGGTACAGAAGACCCACGCTCCAAACCCCAAAGGAACCTCTAGGCTGGCAAACGTAATACACATTTGGGTAAAAAATTAAAAACAAAAGCTCATAACTGTAATTGCACCCGGGCCCTGCTCCAAAGAACTAAAGACATTATGCTAGACAAAGGCAGGCATTTGCTAGATACTAATCTGAAATAATAATAGAGGAGAAACTAGACAAAGCAAAAATTACATGTGTAACACTTTCTGGTTTAAGCTAAAGAAAAGAAATAGAGAATTGATAAGCGAAAAAAAAAGAAAAAAAAGATTAGAAAAAGAAAATAAAGAAAATATAGATTTATGTTTCCAAAACAAAATCCCTAATTCTAATTTTAATTATTTAACAGCTTCTGGTGAGATCATTGAAAAGGTGTATTTAACTTGATATTCTTTAAGGCTCCATTTTATCCCTGACATATACAATCTTTATATTCAAGACATGCGAATCATCGCCCCCCTGCTTCTCACTGTGATAATTCAATGCACAAATGACACAATGATAAAAATGTAACAACCTTAGAATAAATTTAACATCTTAGAAGAATAGTATTATTAGGGGAAAAGCCAATCAGCTCCAAGTAAAATCTTGAAAAACCTACAGAAGAGCTTACTGATAATGACTACCAAACATAGCTTGAAAGCGTACCTCGAGAATGTCATAGAGGAATGAGTTACAATTCCACCATAAAATTTGGCAAATTATAGCACAACCCAAAATCTTTTACTCAGAGTTATCTTAGAAGAAGCATAAGAATTGTTTTTGTTGTACATTCATTAAATGGACAAACATACCATTTTATCTCTTATATAGTTATGTTTCTACCAAGATTGTTACCAGGCTCCTTGATCATTCTAATGACCCTTTAAAAAGTCTAAACATTGAGGCGGTTTGCAACTACAACTTGTAAAAATCAGAAACACAAAACAAAAAACCAAAAATATGCCATACTAAAACAATGTTACTTTCAAAACCTATTTATAAAAATAAGGATGTAATTTATTGTTAATAACAAGAACGGTGTAAAAAAGTACTACCCTTATTATAATTTTACTCCCCCCGCAATTGATAAGTCAAGATTCTCATATGTTCACCACCACCCTCCAGTTATCATGTATCATCTCTCTCTCTCTCATATGGGACAATGTAGCAAATATCATGCCTTAGACAACTGTATCATTATCTCTCGTTTGAATTGAATACAAATACTCAATTGCTTTTAGTGATTAATTAAATCACCTGTAAGACATCTGAAACCCGGTGTTGAAACCAAATCTATTAACACCAGAGCCAAGCATCTTAAGCACTCATCCATTGACTGGTTCGCCATTAATAACATTATTGACCCTGTACATCAGATCATGATTTATTTTCCAAAATACTTACGGGGCGGTGGAGCTTTCTTTTGATTATTCCAAATAACCAACACCTTCGTCATGCTAGGAACTTTTGAAAGTTTTTCAATCAAAGTGAACAAACTTTCAACTCGATCATATGTCAATATAGCAGCTGTAAATCCCTGAGATCGTGGTGCAGTCACTGGCAAAAATAATGGATTATGAGAGTTCTACAAAATATATTCAATCATTAGAAGCATTATCAGTGCCTATCTATACTTCAAAATTTCACCTCATTGGGGTGCTGATTCCAATCATCATATGTCCTTCCCCAATGAGAATACACACGATCTTGCACTACATCAAACGTGGTCTCCACTATTTTCCTCATACTGGAGAAATACCTGTCATACAAGAACTTGACCTGCTTCTGCATGCTTCGGATACGGTCCTCGGACATCTGTTTTAAGACATCTATCAGTGTATTTACATAATCCTCCATGATAAACACTGCTGCTCGCTTCCAGTCGATTGCACCATTAAAAGGCATCACAACCCCATCCATCACTACAACGGGAATACAATTAGCTGCCATGGCTTCCAGCAAGATCATCTGGCTCATTCGTTCGCCTCGGAACACCAAACAAAAGGTACTTTCTTGCAATATCTCTGGATATGCGTACTGCTTATGAGAGCCAAATTCACACCGCTTGCTGTAATTGTGCACACGGCAAGCATCCAGTATTAATATGTCAGAATGGTGCAACTGAAGATCTTGCAATTCATCTAAAAAGTACGAATCTATATTTATTTGTGAAGACATCGCAAACCATGGCCTGAAAAATATTTCTTCAAATGACAATCATGAGAAGTACACACAGTCTTGTACCTTATATTGTGTATCTGATTTACTTCTGCTCGTTGAGCTACTGGACTATATATTGGAATAGATATATCAAAACCAAATCTGTAGGTGTATGTGTTAAAGCCAGCTCCAGCAATCATCGAGTTTCCAGTATTTAATTCAATGACTGTGGAAAAATCAGGAGCCATGCCAGAGATCATGTTAAAAAATAAATGATTTTCCCCACCATTCCAGCTGCAACCAATAATTTTCAATAACTCATTATAAAACTACAAAAAAAAAACCCTACAAAGGCAATGACTCTAAGGCCCTTGATGTTATATTAATTCTGATCCTATCTTGATTTAAGGTGTCGATTGAAGGTACAAATAAACAAGCTTCATATGGGTTTGCTGTGTAATATTTGGACTGTATAATGCTTTCAAGTATCATGTAATACTCCTTGGACATAACTCCCACTGCCGGTATACCTCTGACATCAACAAACTTCTTTGGGGGATACACGTACACCGCTATTCTGTCATGCCCGGTGCGCCCACATCGATATATGTTGAAACAATCCCAGTAGGTGCATTTTGCATTATATGGCTTGGCCACTGGATCGCTGTTTACTATTTTCACTTCTGGTAGGTGCAAGATATTTTTGAGCTTGATCTTTTCGTACTGAGTGGAGACATCCTTGGTTAGAGACCAACTCTGCACTATAATAGCCATGATTATCGATGTTAGAAGCACCACGAAGAGAGCAATAAAGAAGTTCTTAAAGCTTGTCAGCTTTGAGCTGACAAACTTGGAGGTTTTTTGTGGAACTGTCATTATAAAGTAATAAAATCATTAAAGCATTACATTATTAAACAAAATTCGAGTCTGTAAATCTGTAGCTTATAGGTTATTTGCAGTGTTTTCAGGCGTATGGAATTTTATGGCCGTGGACGTCCCTTGTGCGCATGTTTGCTCCTACGCTAAATGCTAACTGACTGTTCTCAGTACCTAAACATTTACATATTTAATATTTTAGATTTTAACATTTGGGAAACATAAGGCATTAAGCATAACGGGAAATTATTACAACACAATTATTTGTATTAATTTACCGGATTATTCATTCGTCGTTATGTTATATTTTTTCAAGCAGATTACGCTACAACATTGAAAAATCAAATTCAAACAGTTTATATTGACAGTAATTTAAGCAAAAAAAAATATTTACCAATAATTCAGTATAAGATAACCGGACAAAATACAGCGTGCCCATATTTTCCTAATTTACATGCTGTAGGAATTTATTTACCTATTAGCATTTTAACTTTGTAATTTTTAAAAACGGGACCAGTACAGTTTTGAGTGTATGAGCAAACATGCGCACCAGGGACATCCAGGATCATACAATTCCGAACGCCTGGAAACACTGGGTGTAACAGACTGCTTAATTGAAAATCACGAGATTATTCAAATAAATTTTTTTCATTCTCAATCAATTTTCTGTTTTTCACTTGATTCTTCCGACTGTTTATATTCTTCTCTTCCAAATCTGCCTCCATCCTTTTCGTGGCCTTCTCCTTTTTCTCCTTTCCAGTATTTTCCAAGCTATTTATTTTACTTTGCTTTTATTACCATATCTATTTGTAGGCCTTTATATATATATATATATCATATTACTTCTGGTCTGTTTCTTTTCATATCCATATTCGGTTTTCTTCCCTCCTATTATCCTCCTAACTATCTTTTTTCCTCATCTCTTCAACATTTCTTGTATCTTTTTATTTAGAACCCCAGTTTCACAGCCTTACAATAGAGATGGTCTTAATATTGTTTTATACATTCTAATTTTTGTAGTTTATCATTCCAGCACACCTACTTGCTTTATTTATGTTCTAAAGTGTCATTTTTACTAGTCTTATTAACCATTTAAATACGTTTCTGGTAATTTTAATCATTTTTGACCTTTTCACCAAATTATAGACTTTCTTGAAACCTACGAAGAGTATGATAGCTAGAGTTCCATGCTTCTAACAGGTTGCAACTACTTTTTCCAGTGTGAATAGTTGGTGTATTATTCCCCTTCCTTTTCTAAATCCAACCTGATAGTCTCCTATAAGTCCTTTTGCAGATCGACTATAAAAAGATGGATTACTCGACTTTGTTAATCAGAAATGATGCTATGCAAATAATAACAAGCAAAACAACTTGTGAAAAGTACAAGAAACAAAATAATTATTGTCTTGACATAATCTTAATCACAGAACAGTTATGATTTTTTCGCTTCTAGTCATTTCTTAATTACAGTCGTTGCTATTTTATATGCTACATCTAATAGAAATATACCTCTATGATTAATATGTTTCATTTTCTTTTTTAAATAGAGACACTACTGTACTTTCCCATCATCTTCTCTTTCCAAATCGCCCTTGATAACTCCCATAGCTTTATTTTTTTTATTATTTCTCCTCCATATTTTATATTTTCTGCCGCAATTCTATTCTAACCCGGATTTTTGTTGTTTTTCAGATTTTTTAAAACTTTTAATTCTTCTTTTGTGGGCTTCTCACTTACATCTTCATTTGCTTTTCTTATTATATGCCCATCTTCCTCTGCATCCTCGTTAAGCATTTCGTAAAAATATTCTTTCCATCTCTCCCTTATTTTCTATTCTTCTTCGATTGTCTCCCCTTTATCTTTAGTGTATAGTATATGCTTATGTTCTTGTTTTACTTTTTTAATTTCCCCATCAAAATTTCTTTTCACTGATTATAGTCTTTCACTTCTTTAACTTCACATTCGTTGATAGTCCTCTTTTTTGTCTGTTAATTCTTTTGCCTTCTTCTTCTTGTATGCCTCTTTATTGCTGTTTAAATTTGTTTAAAGCACCTTCATTCTCAGCATCTCTCTCTCTCTCTTTCTCTCTGAGTTTTGTTTTTTACACATTCTTTGTCGCACCGCTTTTCCTTTTTCTGATGTTGCTATGGTGGTATGACTTCCTCAATAACTTGACCTATATCTTGTAGTACTACTTCATCTATATTCTAATATGCTTAAATTATTTTTTCTTTATGTTGTTTTTGGTCATTTGTCTTTCTCTATATCCAACAAATTTTTTTGTTTTCTTTCTCTTTTCTTTTAACTTCTTACTTTTTAACTCTACTGCTACTAGAAAATGATCCGTATTTATGTTCGCTTCCCTGTACATTTTTACATTTTTTATTAATCTCCGATGCTTCGTATGTATAAGTAGGTACATGATTAATTTAATTGATGTATCTTCCGTTCGGGGATGTTCAAGTTCCTTTCATACAGGTCTTTTCTTTTAAAACTTGTACTTACAATTTCAATATCTTTTTCTTCTGCTAATTCACTTAATTGTGTCCTAGGGTTATTACCGCATATACAAATATTCTCTTTCTGTTTTTATGTTTACACCACCTAGCAGTCAGTAGGTATATTAATACTATGGTGTAAGATTGCAACTGTACGTGAGGTTTACAATAATAAAACATGGGGCCGGCGAAGAGATTGCTCTGTAAGCAATCCCAGAACGAACTTAAAAAAACCTTTCGATTTCGGTTTCGAATTTCGGGAAAATTCGAATTCGAATATCTGGAAAATTATTCGACATAGAATTTTTTCTTCATTTTCGAATTCAGCGTAAAATTTCCTATAAGAATCACATTTAAAATCGTAATGTCGAAAATTTTCCCGAAATTCGAAGTCGAATATCTCGAAAACTATTCGAGATAGAAACTTTTTAATTTCGATTTTGAAATCAGCGTAAAATTTCCTATAAGAATCCATTTTAAAATTTTAAAAAATCCATAATTTTGTGACAGCGACAGACACACCGACAGACATGTAGAATTCAGTAACGAACTTTTTAAGTTCGTTGAAAAGCATATGACAATCAGATTTTAGTATTCCAAAACTAATCATTTTGTTTGTTTGTCATATTAAGATAAAAAAACTCGAATCAAGGCTCAACATTCTGGCCTCTGATATAGTGATCCACCGGATCCTATGGGAAAACTTCTTCAGTTTACCAAAGTCTTCTACAGACTCCCAATTTTTATTTAGATCCGGGTTTGTTATATAGTTCTGTCTTAATATTCACAGAAGTAAATCGTGGTATACTGTTCGATGCTATTACTGTCACCAGTTATGATTTAAAATTCTTTGATGTTGTCAGTTTCATAGTAAGGATTGGCAGTGGCCATAGTTTTAATGAACTCCATTATTAAAACACGAAAACAAAAATAAATGAATTCAAAAAGTAGTCATACAACTCCATCCAGCCCATTAACAAATGGTGATTAAAACCATTCACTCTTACAAAAAAAACCTCTGCCTTCTCTATGCCTAGCTTACTGCAATATAACTATATATTTCCATAAGGAATTACCAATAATCATATAATTATATGTATGAAAAAACAGAACACAATTTAATGATCACTTCACCCTTCTCTCCTTCTCCTGTCCATATACATACATGTTTTCTCGAGAAGCATTACTAATTTGAACAGACGGAGCTTATGTCAAAGATTTCATTTCTTCAATTATCATAATATTTGTGCAGTTTCTGACAAGTGTAGTAGCGCCATACCGAGGCTCTCTAAAAAATAATGAACAGCTGAGCAGTAATTGAAGAATCTTGGGAAAGGCATTATCATTGCATAATCCTGTGAGATTCGCTTGACACCAGGAAAGATGGCTTTGAAAAGTTAAATGAAGAATCTAAAGATAAATTTGACAAATTATCGAAACAAATACAACAAATATGCAAATAGAATAAATAAAAGAGATTACTTGTTCAACCATAGTCGGATTTGTAAAATTTTTTGCTTAACCAAACAGGGGCTTTGCTGTCTACCTCTTCCACCAATTTTATACTTAAGCTTATGTCTTAAATTGTAAATACCTGAGATGCTTAACTTCTTATTTCTCTCTGTCACTAATCAAAGAAGACTCCAGATTTATCTCTATAGTACTATTGGTTATGCTGTTTTTTTTTGTAAAGGAATGATATCGGAAAGGGACTACCTTTTATCCCTTGATTGATCACATCATGTACTCTACCAGAAAAGTATTTCTCGCAATTTCAAACTAAGATTGGTGCCTCCAAAAAGTGTGGGATCTTGTTGCAACCGCTTTAAACTACAAACAAAAGATTGTTTATTTTCACGACTGTGGAAAAAAGTTAACAAAAGAAGAACCGCCTATATTAAAAAAGAGATTGAATACAAAAATTAAAAACAAATTACTTAGCTCATTAAAATTACCGTAGAATTGGTCGGGGGGAGGGGGCTAACAACTTTTAAATGAGAGTATTATAGCATGCGACCAAGGTACTACCACATACATAAAGTAGTAGGAACATTTTGCATTATATCTTTAATTTTCATAATATTTCAAAATACGTTCGACAATACTCTATAGACTTTTCCAGTCGTCGAATCAACTCTTCCACGTTTCCTCAAAGATTTAGATATCATCATCCATCTCGTCATTAGAAAACCCTCTCCCTTTTAGCTTATTACAAAGCAGCTAACATAGCGGGATGTTCTACTTCCAAGCTTGTTCAGAACTTCGCGTCACGACAAAAGGCGCCTCGTCGATTAAAACATGGTATAGCTAAAATTGTCCAAACACTCTTCTACCTGGAGATCGATCACATGAATATTAAACTAGGATGACCTTCGTAGTAGACGAGGTTTGGAGTTTTGGCTTCAGAACACCCCCTGAAGTAAAATTCCCTCACCACAACTTTCAATACTATCTAGATATAGTCATATGATAAGATCAATTATATTCCTTGTAGTAACTGACACTAGCTATCCTTTTTTTGTAAGTACTTAACAATGACAAAGATATCAGTAAAATTAAACCAAACAATCGCTAAACAAAAAAAAATGTCAATGTCAATATACTTAATATTTATTTAAATAGTAAATTTAGAATAGTTCCGAAATGCTGACCACATAATGTAAAATAGATAAAAGAAAAGTCACGTATACACGAAACAGAAATCGAATTGCTGTAGGTACATTCACTTTCAATCAGTATTTGGACAAGAGAAAGAAAACTTCTGTAGTTTTAGGATACTCAGTTATGTAGGAGAACATAATATAACAGATAACATACGCTATTAGTATTAGTAACAAATAAAAGAATAACAATGAACAAAATAAATTAAAGTAAGGCAAAAACAATAACAATATGATAACCAGGAGAAAAATATTTGGTCAAGAAAATAAAAGAACAAGAGCCGTGGTAGCTTAGTGGATAGATCGCTAGACTACGAAACCAAGAGTTGCGGGTTCGAATCCCGCTCTCGCCAATTCGATCGCTGGCATTTTTACGGCCCAGCTCGACTCAGGCTGCAATAAATGAGTACCTGGAGGTCAAACTCTGGGGTAATAATAGGCGGTCGGTACGTAGCGCTGGCCACGTTACTACCCTTGTGTACCGTAGGCTCAACTGTAACAGATCTATCCTGTTACGACCCCAAAGGGCCTTCGAGGCCTATTACGGGGAACTATTATTATTATTAATAAAAGAACAACGACTTTTGTGGTTAATACATGCATACTCCTTTCTACAATGAGAGTTAAGAAAAGGAAAAACAAAGAAAACTGAAATTAAGAGAAACATACACTCTAAAGGCCGACAGCAATATATGCATATGTAGATCATTCATGAAACCCACTTTGGGTAAACGAAATTAAAGCTTTAAACGTGTTGAAGAGTTAAAGGCATCTGTCATGCCAAAAACCAAAAATAAAGAAAATTTTTAGAGAGTTTTTTGAGGACGCAAAAGGATTGATTACATTAAGAAAGAGACACACATCACTGGCGAATGCTACACTTTACTTTTGAAAAGGCTAAAGGTAGCAATTGCAGAAAAAACTTTACATGACTTGAAAGTGTGATTCTACTACGACAAACAGTGTCTAAGCTAAAGTTTAAGATTCTCCCCATCCAGTTCATTCTATATACTTCCAAAAATATAAATATTCCTGGGTGGACAATAATTTAGATCAAACGAAGAGACGGTACAAAGCGTAGAATATTATGAGAGTCCCAGAGAAATGTAAATTTTACAGTCAAACCCGTATTTATATGCAGTTACAACATTATAAATAAAAAAATATATGATCATACTGAAATTGATTAACGATTACAGTATTCAGTGTATCCTGTAATCCATCCAATCCGATAAAAAAGCCCCTGGCAGATAATTGGTATGTTGATAATTTATTATTAGAGCAGCAGAAACGAAAATTATTATTTGTCTCCTAAAAACACAGTTTTAAATAATTTGTTGCAATCCTTAAATAGTGAACTTCCCACAGTTAAAAGTTACATGATTCTTTAGTACATCTATATCCATATAATGATGTTCCCGGATACTTAAGTAGTACTTCAAATACTTTTGTTTACTCTCGCTTTACTATTGGTTGAGCCATTCGATCATTTTCCTAAATTCTGTTTTACTTTCACTTTCAAAGTTTCAGTTTTATTATATTTCAGCTTATATTTTGGCCGATTTATGAATTTTGCTGCTCGCTGCGTGATATTTAAGCAATTCAGAACCGGTTTTAGGACCTACTAGAAATTTCCGCGTTGTTCGAGTCCTTGCACATGAGCGGTTGCATTTCTAGAAGTCATCATGCCGTCGCTCAACCGTGACGGCTCAGCGGCCGCTAAGAAGAAGGGGGTCCAAAATTTGTTACAATATAAACTAATACTAACCAACCCCCAATATTTCGCTGGCTCGGTTTGCAAGTACCTTAACTTTTTACGAAACATTTTATGAAAAGTAAATTCTAAAGCACGCGTTTGCAATCCTAACTTTACGCCAAAGCATTTGTACGTACACTACTTACGTTAAATAATTTACAAACGCTTGTAATAACTATCATTTTAGTTATATGACTAGTCCAGGTATTTGTCTTTCTATCCGATAGTTTCACGCCTATCATTGTTCTTTTCATATATCTAAAGCTTTTTGCTGGTTTGTCTATGTTAGCTTTAGTAAGTGTAAGTTAGTTTTTCAATATAAAATTTTTTCTTTGTTTTGGATAAACGTATCGATATTGATTTAATTCCTTTCCATCCACGCGATGTAAGATATTTGCAGAAATTAAAATGGTCAGATATAGGTTAAACTAGAGGAAATTACACAAAAATAAAAGAAGGAGTCATGCTAACATTTATCCATACTTTACATCAATATAATTAAAAACTCTTATTTGGCCAGTAGTTTTCTTATAAGTAGTTTTAAAACCAAATCAAAGGCATCGACGATCGAAAAAATAAACAAGTTACAAAATTAATTTATAGCATAAGAGGAAAAATTTGAAATTGGGAAAGAGTGAGCAAATAATAAGCAAAATTCAGATATTCTGAAATAGATCTCTGTAGATCGACATTAAAATTAAAATTTACAAAGTAATTAAAAAACGAAGAATTAGAAAGGGCTTCAATTAACATCATAAAGCACAATAACACGAAAACTTTCAAACATAATGCAACCAAATTAACAGTTTCAAAAGAATCCGAAACTGGAGTTTATGTGACCCATAATAGAAATCTATTCATTCTAACGTCTGTCCCCTCCACCTTAAACGTAAAGTCGTTCTTTTTAAACAGTAGATCTAATACCTTGCTGCCCATTATCTTTCTAAATCTATCTAAATAAAAGACGTATCCCACTGTTTGGCTCATCCACTTGTAGACAGACAATTTTATAACGCGAGCAAATAATTAAACTCACGTTTTCATGTACCTAATTCGAAGAGGAATCCAAAGAAGAATTGCGTAACTTAAAAAAGCGCCAGCTAATATAACATTAAATAACATTTAGGATTCAATTAAAGTAAAAATTTTATTGTTCCTACAGAAAACATTGCCCACCACCAGAAACTTCAAAGACACTCATCATTTTCCGGAACATCTACGCTGTCATCTCGAACCCACCTTTACACGACTTCATTATCCCAATCTCGCTGCTCCCAACGTTGTCTCCAGTGCTGCTAGAACTCAGTCCTCCTCTCCGATACAACAAGTACTTAGTCTGTCTTATTACGTGGCACTTAGCGTTTATTGTTGCGGTCACACGGAATACACTACTTTTACTAGTACTTCGCGATCACACCTCGACTAAATATTATGCGCGTACTTTCTTCACTAACGACTGTTCGACTTGTTTGGGCAGAGGTAGTGTGTATCTTGATTAGTTGAGTAGTGGCTAAGAGTCAGCAGAAAAAGGGAAAATACTTATTACACACAAAATAGAATTTTTAAATAAAGGAAGGCGTTTTTTCGTATCATTGCGATAAAGTTATAAGCAGTTATAAGCAAAAAAATGTTATAACTTTTCATGGCTTTCTATGTTCATCACTTTGTTTTTTCTTATTGATATGATACAAAAAATAACTGCCTACATTAAATTAAACAAGTGAGCAGTCGGCTTATTAGGGTTAATTAAAGAAATAAAGTAACAGAGACATCTATGAGCAAATAATTTTATAACGCATCCAAAATTTTAACCTACCAAAGTTAAAAATGAAAAATTTAGAAAGACAAATTTTTGACCTTCAATCTTGCGTTTGAAGTGAAATGACGCATTTATTGTTCACAGAGAAAGCATTTCGAACCTACCTTTAGGTGACTTCTTTACCAAGACTCCTCTCGCTGCTTCCAATATCATCTCCAAAATAACTCCATCGCCGCCCTTCTCACCAGCTCAGCATAGTTTGTCTTATTACATAGCACTCATTGTCAAGTTTACTTTACTAACACTTCGCGATCACATCACAACTAAGCATACGCGCATTTCCATCACTAACAACGTATGTTGGACTTACTTAGGCACAGGCAGTCTTATATCTTGATTGGTGACCCTTAATTCTCGCGTGCCTGCTCTTCCTTAAAACACAAGGTCATTCCCATTAATCTTTCACCTAAATAAAAAACATGGCCTACCGCTTTAATAATCCACCTATTGGCCCTATTGCTAATCTTCTGAAAGAGCAACAAGAAAAAAGCAAATTGGATTTTCAAGTTAAAGATTGTTGATGATAATTTCATTTTACTTACCTGGTGATATTATACTTATATCACTACATAACACTAGCGCACATAACCCGTTTGTTCTTCAGTATTAATAGAAAAATAAAATGACAAAAATGTCTATAAACGATAATTTTATAAGGCGATCAAATAATTAAACACACGTTTTCGTGTACCTAATTCGAAGAGAAAAAAATAACTAAGACGAATTCAGAATCTTAAAAGAACCATGAGAAAAAGTCAACATTAAATAATATTTGAAAATCCCATTGAACTGGAAGTTTTATTAATTATACAGGAAGAATTACCCATCAACAGAAATTTTAAAGACACTCACCATTATCAGGAACATCTACGTCGTCATCTCGAACCTACCTTTAGATGACTTCTTTAATCCGATAGATCCCGCTGCTTCTAACAACAGCTCGAATCCTGCTCCATTGCCGCCCTCCTCGCCAGATCAGCACCGATTATGTAGTCTATCTTATTACACAGCACTCATGTTTACTATCGAGGTCACAAGAAATACAGTACTTTTATTAACACTCCGCGATCACACATCGACTGAACATAATACGCGCATTTCCATCACTAACGACGTGTATTGCACTTGTTTGAACACAGGTAGTTTGTATCTTGATTAATTTAGTAGCAGCTAAGTGTCAGCAGGGGAAGGAAAAATATTTATTACATACAAAAATAAAGCAACACGTCTTTTATATCACATGCGCTAAAGATAGAATAGATATTTGATCAAAAAGAAATGTTATAACTTTTCATGTCTTTCCATTGTTTATCACTTTGTTCTTCAAGTGGCAAAGATGTCTATGAGTGAAAAATTCTATAAATCTAAAAATAAAATTTTTTCTACCCAAATTAAACAAAGTTTAGAAAAATAAATATTGGGCCTTAAAACTTGCGTTAGAATTGAACTCATGCTTTTAATTTTGGCAGCAAAGCATTGCACACCACCAGAAATTTTAAGGACACTCGCCATTTTCCGAAACATCTGCCAGTCATCTAGAAATGAAGTAAAAAGTAAGACAAGCAAGGATGTGTGTTGTCGCCAATTGTCTTTGATGCGTATTTTAGAGAAATCCTTAAAAATTCTCGGAGGAGGAACGACTGGAATAAAACTTGATGGAATACCAAATAATAATATTAAATATATCTAATAACTCCAATAGCTGCATGTAGTGAAGAATATAAACTAATACTTAATACTGGAAAGATCAAACTTATGATAACAGCGAAAACTTACAGAACAAATGAAACAAGTCAGTAGCTGCACATATCTTGTAACGATGATAAACCAGGCAAACGATTATAGCCACGAAATTAAAATAGAAATAAAAAAGGTTAGGGCAAATTTTATTAAAATGAAACGAGTCTCATGAAGCAAAAATCTGAGTATAAGATAAGAATGTATATTATCGTCAACTGTCTTTGATGAGTATTCGGAAAAAATCCTTAAAAATTCTGGAGGGGGGGGAGGCTAGAATAGAAATTGATAGAACGTCAATTAATAACAATAAACATATCTAATGAACGAAATAACCATATATAGTGAAAATTGTGGATCAAAAGTTAATATTGAAATGACCAAATTTATGATAATGGCGAAAACTCACAGAAGAATAAAAATCTTAGTACCAATGGAAAAAACATCGAACAAGTCAATAGCTGCACATATCTTGTAAAGATTATAAACCAGGCGAACGACTATAGCCATGAAATTAAAATGAAAATAGAAAAAGTTAGGGAAAACGTTAAGAACCCAATTTAAAAATGCTACGTCTTTACTGCTCTTCTCTACGGAGTTGAAGCTTGGACCTTAAACGTAACAATTCTCAAGATAAGCGAAGCATTTAAAACGTGGGTGTACAGAAAAATCCTTAAAATATCATGAATAGATCATATAACAAACATGGAGATCCTAAGAAGAAAGGAAAAAGATAAAAAATTAATAGACACCATCAAGGAACAAAAACTGTAATATTTCAGGTAAATTACAAGAAGAAAAAGGAATGTGGAAAGGGGAAGAGCATCATGGTTACGAAACCTCAGAGAGCGGTTCGGATACACTTCTATTGAACTGTTCTGAACAACAGCTTTTAAAATTACAATAGCAACGATCATTGCCAACACGGAGATGGCACCTAATGAAGAAGTGTAGTCTTGATTGGTTGAGTGATTGGGCAAATGAATAACATTTTAGATCCCTCCTTGTTCATACCGAAAACATTGCCAGCACCAGAAACTTTGAAGACACTCACCACTCTCCGGGACATCTACGCGTAAAGATAGATTATATTTAGATAACTTCTTTACCCCAGTAGATCTCGCTGATTCTACGCTGCACAATGCTCCCTCCTCGCCAGCCCAGCACCGATTGCTTAGTCTGTCTTATTGCATAGGATTCAAGTTTACTATCACAATTACCTAAAATACACTACATTTAATTGCACTTCGCAATCTCACTAGGACACTTACTGCACTCGTTTTGGAAAAAACATCTGCATCTGATAAACTGTCACTAGTATAATGTGGAACTGTGAATTGTCAGAGCCTTTTTCTACCGAAAGCCTCAAGTAGTAAAGTCTTGGTTGGGTGGTAAAGGTGGGATAAACATTTGTAGCTTAATAATGAAAACCAACGTTTAAATAAAGTGATAAAAAAAGATGAAAGCCTTTCAAAACTGTGACACTAACTTAGAAACCGTCTCGTCAGAAATAAACGAGCGTGAAAAGAGGAGTAGGAATGTGGTCATGTTTGGAATTCCAAAGTGCGCTTTGGAAAACGATGTTGACATTCGCAAACAACACGATCAAAAGGAAGTCCATTGAAGGCATTGGCAAATATTCCCGATTTGGAGGCACCAGTAACCATCATTCGACTGGGCAAACCACAGACAAGAGAGACAAAAACGGGAAAAAACTTCGTGCAGAACTAAACGTGAAAATGATCTAACTCCATATCAGCGTGAGTACCTTAAGAAATTACGTGAAGAACTTAACAGAAGAAGCCAAAATGGTGAGTCAAATCGGACTATTAAATACATTAACAACACGCCAAGAATAGATGAGCAAAAATTATTTCAAAAAAGTAGTTAGTCATGATCTTACAGAAATTACCTTCTTCTACACGAACGTGGCTTCATTAACGGCAAAACGAGATCTATTACTAATAGAAATAAACAAATTAAGCGCTATTTTTATAATAATTACTGAAACTCACCTCAAACCTAGCATAAGTGACAACATCATAAATATGAAAGGTTACAACCTTTTTAGACGAGACAGGGAAGGCAGAGAAGGATGGAGAGGTGTTGCTGTTTATGCAGCGTATGATCATTTAGGAATTCCTATATATATTATGCCACACGACTCATACAACAACAAACCAAATGGCCAAATGGCCTATGGAAACCTCAATCTACTAATTGCTGGAATTTATCGACCTACACACTACACATTTGAAGACTCTGATGAAATACTATTTGACACAAAAAAAGAAGCAGAGAGAAAAGAAACAGTGTTCATTATTGGTGACTTTAATTTGCCAGATATTAAGTGGCCACTATACACATCTACAGATTTGAATTTATTACACTATAAATTTTTTGAGATGTTTACAAATAGTAATCTTCATCAGTTAGTCACCGAAATAACCTGTAAAAGAAATAATCAAGAATCGCTACTCGACTTAATTTTATCGAACGAAGAAAATCTTTGCACGAACATAGAGCCCTACCCAAATATTGGAAAAAGTAACCATCAGACAATATATGCAACCATACAAATACCATCACAAAATACACATAGATTAACCGAACAGACTCAACGACAAAATTACTTTAATGCAAATTATGACCCAATTCAGGCAGCTCTAGCAGAGACAAACATCTTGACTGATCCAAATACATCTGTCACAGTCGCATGGAACAGCTTCAAATCTAAGACACACTTGGTGATCAAAACACACATACCATACCAAAAAAAGAAAATAAAAAAACTCAACCATAACAAAACATGGATTAATCGAGATATAATAAAAATGTCAAACGTAAAAGTTCTGCTGTGGAAAACATATCGCTTAGAAAAAACTAATACCAGCTACGATAGTTATAGAAAAACAAATAATAAACTTGTAGCAGAGGTCAGAAAATCAAAAATAAAATTCGAAACAAATGTAGTAAATAGTGGACTCAAACCATTCTATAGTTACATACGTAAACAGCTCTCATCTAATGTTTCAGTACCCCCCTCATTAAAGGATGACACTACAATAGTCTATGACCATGAAAAAGTAGCTGACATATTTGCCAAGCAATTTGAACAATCATATGTAAGGGAACCACCGAACAAAGCAATGTTGCTTTTTCACCAGACCTGGTCCAAAAAACCCTACTAAGCTTCAGTGATGACTCAGCTATGGGACCCGATGACATACCAGCTGTTTTACTAAAAAAAAGTGTAGCAATGTTATGAGTTCACAGTTGGCTGCCATTATGACAGTTTCACTTGACCAAGCAACAGTTCCACCAGACTGGAAAGAGGCAATAGTGACACCTATCTACAAAAAAGGGAACAAACAAATAGTAGCCATTTATCGCCCAATTAGCCTTACAAGTATTATTTGCAAAACTATGGAAAAAATTATAGCTCACCAATTAAGAACCTTTTTAGCAAGGAAAAATTTAATAATGGACGAACAACATGCCTTTATCCCGGGGCAGTCAACGGTGATCAACCTTCTCTCATCTATGGATAAGTGGACTAAGGACTGGGACATTCGTCAACCAACTGATGTTATTTATTTAGATTATGAAAAAGTTTTTGACAGAGTACCTATACGAAGACTGATTGCCAAACTTGAACACTTTGGAATACGTGGAAAACTTCTTAAATTGATAGAAGATTTCCTATCAAACAGAACCTTCAAAGTCCGAGTGGGAGAGACGTTTTCCAAGCCCCACAAGGTCCACAATGGAGTACCGCAAGGCTCGGTGCTCAGACCAATCCAATCTCAACTATCACTTTTTGCAGATGACACTAAGATTATGGGTAACCTACTACAAGCACACAACATAATGCAGAAGGATTTGGAAAGCATTTACCAATGGACCCAAGACTGGTTAATAACACTAAATGAAAACAAATGTACAGTGCTACACATAGGCAATAAAAATCCAAAACTTAACTATTACATCAATAATAAAAAAGTTGAAGTTGTAGAATGTCAAAAAGATCTTGGAGTATATATATATCACATCAAATCTTAAATGGGAAACTCGCATAATCAATGTTAACAAGAAAACCAACTCTATATTATACACAATCAGGAAAGCTTTTTCTTACATAAATGAAGATTTTTTCATTAAAATCTACAAAACATATATAACGCCACTACTAGAATATGCATTCCAAATGTGGAACCCTTACTTCAAGAAGGACATTGAATTGCTTGAAAAAGCACAACGGAAAGCCACTAAAATGGTTCCATCTCTGAGAAACCTATCATACGAACTCCGTCTCACTAAATTGGGCCTAACTACACTAGAACAACGGAGGCTACGAGGAGATCTCATTGAAACATATAAAATCTTTAATGGGCACTACAATGTTCCAGGCTTCACCAACATATACACAAAAAACAACAAGAGATTAAGAGGACACTCATTTAAGCTACAAATACAAAGACACCAAAGCAAACCAAAAAAACATTTCTTGCTTAACCGTATTGTGAAAGAATGGAATAGACTACCAGAGAGTGTGATTGTGGCCCCCTCAGTGAACTGTTTTAAGAACAGACTGGACACTTATTAGAAATCGAAAGTGCATCAACGCACGCATCAGCTTATAGCTGCTAGTGCTAGAAATAATAATAATAATAACAACAATAATAAAAAAGATCTAAAAGCAGGTTTTCTATAAAAAATTGCTGCAGATTTTCTTATTTTAAATTTATAGTGCGTTCTTTCGCTTTTCGTATAGCAGGAAATTTAAATGAAACATACCATCTACCAGTTTTTTGGAATTAATTGAAAAAAAATTAAAGAAACTATTGCAAAATGTTTGTAGAAGTACACCAAACAATTCTTGCTTGTTATACAAAAATTGTTGTTACAAATTTTATGACTAAAGTTGTTGTTTTGTTCTCTATTTACTTTAAATAAAATACAAAAAATTTATTTAAAAAATCACAAAAATGTATAACGCATTTAAATAATTCAAGTGCAATTGATAGAAATAAAATTGAAACTACAGACACCGTACCAGACAAGAAAAATTGAAGTCGACAAAATGTTGTGGAAAGACACCATCTTAAATTTTGACTGGCAT
Source organism: Sinelater perroti (assembly GCA_036346155.1). NCBI lineage: Eukaryota > Metazoa > Arthropoda > Insecta > Coleoptera > Elateridae > Sinelater > Sinelater perroti. Next base: position 6,993,803 of record JARFIY010000222.1, read on the forward strand.
TTCTTAGAATTGAACTTCTGCTAGCCATAAAGCAAACGTTGTTTGCTACTAGAAATCATAAAGGCTCTTACATTTTCTGGAACATCTACGCCGTCATCTCGAACTTACCTTTGACGACTTCTTCACCCCGGCTGCTCCCGTTGCTTCCACGCCATCCCCAACGCTGTCTGAAGATTATATTCCTCACCGGCACAACACCAAGTAGTTAGTCTGTCTCATTAAAAAGTACTCACCACCGCAATCACACATACCGCACTACTTCTGAAACACCTCGCGAGCACATCACAACTGATCCCAACGAGCGCACCTCCACTATTAACAGGAGGCATTTCCGGGGTCCATGGCGTCTGCCGCACTTGTTTGGCACGAAAACGCCAACTTTTCATTCGCTGTTCTGACGTAAGATGAACAATTGAAAAACGTTTGCAGGGTAGCCCAAACATTTCTTGTTTGCGAATGCATACCAAGATTCCAGTAAAGCAACACAGTTTTACACTACATGCAAAGTAACGAAAACCAGAATTTTGTACAAAAATTGTTGTTCCTACTTCTGATTTTTTGCTCTAATTAAAACGCACGATAATTAATTTATGCGAAAAGAGAAATGTTGGTCAGAAAATTTTACAATTAATTAATTTAAACGAAAAACTGAAGGCCACGCAATGATGTGCGTAGACGCCATCTTAGTCATTTTCTCAAAAGCAAGGATTACTCGTCACCAGAAGTGTTAAAGGCCCTTGCCATTGCCCGGAATATCTTCGCTAGCATTTTCAGACGAGTCTTTTCCCAGCGCTGGCACTTCCCATGCTGGCTCCGACTGCGCCGGCGCCACCCCTTTTGCCGGCACAGCAACAAACATTTAAATTTGCCTCATTATGCGGCGATAAGATCACTGCCGCAGCACGCAGAATGCACTTCCCATTGCACTTCGCGACCACATCACGACTGTTCACAATAAGCGCCCTTCAACTGTTAAACGCGGCTCTGCGATGGTGCGGCGTGTGCCGCGCTTGTTTGACGCGAAGATACCAGCAGTTCAGGAAGCTATATATAGGGGTAGGCCAAATAAATTACAATTTGCACTACATTAATTATAATTACCAATTTCGACATTGCTTTTACTGTAAAACTTCGATACAGAAGAAAAAATAATCAGATTTAATAATATAATTTAATAATAATTTATTCTCGATTTATTTATTCTATTGACTTGTCTGAAATCGGAAAAATTATCATTTAAAGAAGGGGAAAAGAGCTATTTTTATTTTCACATCAATTTTAGCGCTTTTTTATATTTTCATCAACGATAGCTACCCATAAATTTGTTTGTTGGCTGTAAAAAAGTGAGATCCACTGAAGTGGAGCTTTCTGGGAACTAATGTCCACCCCCAAATTCTCAGAATTTCTAGCAGCTGGAGGATTGCACGCATGCAGCCAGTTTTCCCAGGCGTACGGAATTTTATAACCCTGGACGTCCCTTGTGCATATGTTTGCTCCTATGCTAAATAACTTATTTGTCAACATACGATGTTGTCATGAATTTTGATTAGATTTACGTTGTTATCAAAATTACCCATTATACAGTATGATTAAAAATATATACCACACAGACATACAGACAGAAGTAAATAAACAAAAGGCTGATAGCCATATTAATAGAATGGTACAGTTTCAAAGAAAACTGTTAATGAGCCCAAAACAGATGAAGTGTTGTTAGATTTTTTCCCCGTAAAAACAGCCAAATTTTTTTATTTAGTAGAATCAAATAGTGCCCTAGATGTTCTTGCTTTTAATACACCCGACAATTTCATCATAATTTAGATTTTTGATCATTTTACACAAACGACTCAAGTGCTGAAACCGTGGAAAATAAAACTTCATTTTCTTCAAGTACAGTAAAGATTAGTGAAACAAAAATTTTTATGCAAGGTGATTGGAAAGAAGCTACTCTAATTAACAGTTTAAGAAAGTTGGGGGTAATTGTTTACAACCTTAACCTGCCTGGGAACATTATTGCAGTAATTTTGAAGCCACACTAGCAAAAAACGTTATAAACAATGCGGATAAAACTCGAGATCCCACCATTTGGCAACAAAAAGCCGTTCTCTGATAACCAAGAACGGGATATTTCCCTGTTCCATGGAAAATTCCTCAAGTAGTCTTCATCCGTAAACCTGGGAAGCCTCATAACGACCCTGCATCATACAGATCTATCGGTTTGCCACAATTATTCTCTAAACTTTTTGAAAGGCTTCTCATGAAAAGCTTTTCCCATCCTTGAAAACAAGCAACTTATACCCGATTATCAGTTTAGATTCGAGAGCTAATACTACACTATAGCACAAATGCACAGATTGGCAGAGAACATCAATACAACATTTAAAAACAAAAGGTACTGCTCTGCAGCCTTCTTTTGACAAAATGGGGTATGAAGGTTTACTATTTCATTTAAAGAAGGCTATTCCACATCTACAGTATATGATTATCAAATCCTATCTTATAGAAAGTTTCTTTTAAGTGAAGTTCATCAAAATGATAAATGATAAATGGCGACGTATGCTGATGGTATGGCAATTCTTGCCCAAAACCCAATCAAAGCAGCAAAAGCAATGCAACAAAGCTTAGATAATAATCCGTGATCGGCTCCAAAAACGGCATTTCAAAATTAACGACACAAAATCTCTCACGTCACTTTTACTAATTGCAAAGCCACCATTCTTGAAGTCAGTATGAATGATCAACTACTTCGTCAAGTTGATTGCGTAAAGTACCTGGGCCTGCATCTAGATATAGAGCTACTACATACTTATAAAAGCAATGCAGAAAGAAGAAAGCAAGAAGATAATGAAGATTTAATGACTTGAGAAGAATTACGACATGTAATAAAAAAGCTGAAAATGGGAAAGCTCTAGAGGAAGTCAAAATGACAAATGATAAAAACCATGGGCAATAAAGGAATAGAAATATTACTAGATATATAATAAGATATGGAAAGAAGAACGGATACTAAAGGATTGGCAGAGAGTGTTAATAGACCCCATACACAAGGCAGGAGATAATAAAAATTGCAATAACTATAGAGGAATAACATTATTGAGTAGGGCCATGAAGATATTTAAAAACATCATAGATGGAAGAGTTAAGCTAATAGTAGAGACTATCCTGGAAGAATCACAACGTGGTTTTAGGAAAAGAAGCACACAAGATTATATATTTATGTTAAAACAGATATCACAGAAAGCGTTACAGCAGGAACAGAGTGCTGTTAACCTTTATTAGCCTAGAAAAAATTTCGATAAAATCCCAAGAGAAAAACTATGGAATACTTTAAACAAAGAAGAATTAGTAATAAAATTATTCGTATAATACATCTAATATATGAAAATAACGTTAACAAAATTATCCAAAACATGAAATCAGAGACATTTATTACAACACACGGCTTAATACCAAGAGGGCCGAGTTCATTATTTATATTTCTAGATCAGAATGCTCAACACAAATTAAGTTGAACATAACGACAGAATACGTAAAACATTTCCAATACCTATCTGGGAGTAAAAATAGAAAGCAATGGAAGAAAAAGAAGTGAAAAAGTAGAAAAAACTTTTAAGTTAAATTATGCAATGAACAGCAAGTTTATAAATAAAAAGGAAATCTCAAGGAAGACAAAGATGGATGTGTTAAAAGCCCTATATAGACCAGTACTAACTTTTGAAAGCGAATCCTGCATACTTGGTGAAACACAAGACCAAGATATAGGCTGTTGAAATGAAATGCCATAAAGTAGTGAAATAAATTAGTGGCAGAGTTAAAGTACAATCAAGACTGAATTTCATTGAATGAAGACTATAGTTGGTAGGCAAAGATTAGAAGAAACATGACAGGTTTAAACACGTAGAAAGCAGAAATTTAAAAAGTAAACCCAAACTTGGGATAAGATTATAGAAGGGATACTGAAGGAAACTTGAGACACAAGGACTTGATTTTCAGATAACTTTCTGCAGGTGCATCTCTACTTTTGTAATCGATATCAATTATTTCCAAGTAAAGCTACAATTTTTCTCAGGTGAAATCAATATTGCAAACTACCATAAAAACAAACCTACATATAAATACAAATCGTTTATTATTCCGCTAATTAACAACTTAAAGGAAATAAGTTCGTGGTTTGCGGACAGAGAAGCGATTCAGTTGGTGTCCATGAATTCTCTTGGGCAACGGGAAACGAATCTTAGAATCATGGAACTGCTTCACTTGTGGCCTCCTGCAAGCAGATGCCTTCACCTGCTCCACTTTAATGATCTACAAGAATAACATTTTAGCTGGCATCAAAATCGGTGTGGCGGTACAAAACGTACTTGAATAGAATGGGCGCGAGCGCGGTGGCGCGCTCCCATGTCCCTGTAACACTGCGTCACAGCTCCGGAGACGCTGAGATCACGGTACTCTCGGTACATGTTGTGCGTGCCAGAACGCGAGTCGTAGCGCAACCAAATTCCAAAGTTCTTGATCTTCGTGGGCGACTTCTCCGGGATTTCTTTTAAAGACACTATCTCCCCCGTGGACTTTTTAAACTTTTTCAGTTGCCGCAGGAAGTACCAGAAACGGGACTTCGCCACTATGCGGTCCGGCGCGAAAATCCGCATCTTGTAGAGAGGGGTGGTCTTCTCCTTCTCCCCCGGGAGCTTGCGCCCGATCACTTCGAACTCCTTCAGCTGAAAAATTCATTTGCAAATTTCAAATTTAGGTTAGAACACATGTTGAAAATAATGAACGAATCAAGAACGCATTCCTTTTATGCGGCTACTATTAAGAGGCTTATTACGGCTAACTTTGACCCATTCTCGAATATTTACTGTGTAAATTTATTTAATAAATTTCAACACACCTCTCCTTTAGCTTTCATGGCTGCAACACACGTTAAAAGGGAAACGGAAATTTCCTCGAATGGCAAATAGTGACAAGCTTTAGCTTGAAGTTAGCAGAGGTCTTTGATTCGCCCACATGCAATCGTCATATATAGGATAAGTAAAAATAATGATATTTTAAATTATTTAATTTCTCATGGTATCAACAAGAAGAAACTAGCATACTATTAACAATTTTCCATAAGAATTCATAGAATGTTGTTTTCTTATCATTATTGAGTCTTCTTCGTGATGTGGTAATAAGCACCAATATCCAGAAAAAGAAAATCAAACACGCTGAATAGTCCGTTACAATTGATTTTTGCTCTTTTTTTTTGGTCTTTTCAAAACCCATACGTCTTTACTCTATAAAAAGTGAGTGAAGAACGGCTCATCGGAAAAGATGACATATTGTCTAGTCATTTTAGCTACCCACTGTCTTCCTTTTGCAATATTAGTTGCAGTGAGAGGTGGTTTTCATCTGACAGCTTTGCTATAATAGCTGATTTGATAAAGATATTTGATAGCTCTGTTACAATTAATTCATTATTACATCTGCAGTCTACAAGCGGGAATTTTCTTTGGTAATTTGTTTGGCGGTTCCCAATTTTTGATCGGATGGTCTTGATTGATGTGTCATTACACAGACCTGTAACAAAAGGAAATTTAATGCAGGTCTGTTCAGTAACAACTACTAAATAGATCTGCAAACGAACTGGTGGTTGCAAAGGGTACACATAGCAGACTATCATTTGCCGTAACATGATAATAATGAATATTAGATAGATTTTTTTATAAAATACTGAATGGTTTTATCCCCCGTTCTAGGAAAGAACAAAAAAACTACCGCTTGTAAACTCTATGGATTATAGACATTGTGGAACTAAATTTAACTGCATTCTTCATGAGGCAAAAAATAATATTTTATTTTTCATCTGGTATTCTCTAGAAATGCGAAAAAATCATGATGATGATGACGATTCTCTAGGAATAGCAAGTATACTTATATTTTTTAAGTTTTATCTGATTTATCTATTAATCATACAGGAGAAAAGTGTTATTTCGAAAATGTTGAGCCACTAGAGTTATAGGAGCCCTTCTCTTTAAGAAAATTCCTTGCATCTATGTTTGGGTTAGAAAGTGACAGTAACATTATGTTCCTAATATGTTTCGTATCACCAGTGGGGTTCTTCAAGTAAGTTACAGGTCGCATAAATTCTTTATCAGTTAAACCCTATCCAGCTGTGAGATGGTTGGTTGGAAAGAAGATTCCAAGCCGTTGTATGTGGTCAGGTCCAACGTAGAACTAATGGTTTCGGAGTATACATAAAATTCCTTGACCAGGAAACTGTTCTTTGTGAACTACCACAGAGTCACTCTAACTTTCTTCATTTTGTTTCTCTCCAATCGTCTGTCTTTATTTATGATTATGCTAAATTTATCATTGGTGCACAGTAATAATCTCTTTGGATATCAGAGAACGGACAGCTCACTCATTTATCTCTCGATCTTGATGGCTTTCTGCTCAAATAGTATGATCATCATCCTGGTAACAAAAAAAAATTACCAGTACCAATGTTTTTCCTGCAAACTTTGCGTAAGAGGCAAATGTACATTCACAACTTCATGTAATCAATTCCACACTCTATCAACCGGAAATGTTCAAAATTTGATATCTATTCTTTAAGACGCGTTGATTATATATAATCTTGTGGAATCTTGTTCTTCCCAAGTCGTTTTACATATTTTCAAATACAGTTTATCAATTTTCTCCTGACCACGTAATCATCTTCAGTGCTATAACATTTTCTTCGCTCGCTTTCCCGATTTTAATTCTTTTTATTACCTCCTCGACTTCTTTCCTAATACCTGGTTCAGGGTCTATCTATTCTTCTCTGTTTATGTTTTCTTCTAAGATTATTGTATGGTATTTTTTGTTAATTGTTCCTTCCATGTTTTTAGTATTTTTCTTTGTTCTTATTACATTTGTAATTTTCTTTTTGTTTTTTAAATCTTCTAATTCTTGTCCAGAATTTTCTGTTGTCTAGCTTATGTATTTCTTCTCCAAATTCTTTCCAGCGCTCTTTTTTTTGCTTCCTTGACTGCTTCTTTCCCAATATTGCTTTTTCTATTTCTTCTTTATCATGTTATGTTTTGGCTTGTAAATAATTTATCTAAGCTAATTTGTTTTCTTTTACTAATTTTTTAATGTTATTATTCCACCATTTAGTTTTCTTTTGTTGGTTATTATATTTATTTCTCCTACATAGATTCTCTGCTATTGTTAAGTCTTTTTATGTCTGCCATTTTTCTTCTAGTGTCCATTCCAATTTTCCTATTTCCAGATTTAGGAATTCCATGTCTGTCATATTTTAACATTTTGCCAAGTTTTCTTTAGTTTTTAGTTTATGGATTGCTATTCCTTTGTCTGCTCTTATTGTATCCATGTATTTTGGGTTTATTAGTCCTTTTGCTGTAACTAGTCTATGATTTGATCTAATGTCTGATTCTTTCTTTATTTAATTTTTTGTATTATACCTGGTAGGTCTTGCGTATATGTTATATAGTCTATCTTACTTCTGTCACAAATGTGTATTTGTCCACTATTTTTTGTTCCCATATTGTGGTTTCTATAATTAGGTCATTTTTTTCCATTTCTGTTTATAGTTTCTTCACCATAGATTCCCATACATCCTAAACCTCTATTGTAGTCATTCCCTATTCTGCTGTTCCAGTCTCTCATAATCACTGTTTTCTCGTTATCTTCTCTAATCTAGTCTAGTATTTGTTGTAGGTTTATGTAAAATTCTATTTCTTCTTCGACTGTTCTTTCTACTGGTCCATATATTTGTACAAAGTTAATTATATCATTTATTTTTATAGTAATTTCTATTGTTCTCGAGTTAGTTGCTTTGAGTCTTACTATTCTTTTGTTTATTTCTTCTGTAATAATTATTCCTACTTCTTCTTTGCCCTTTGTTCTGGTTTTACCCCACAGTAATATAATGTGTTTGTTTGTTAGTTTTATAGTACCTTCCATAATGAAAGTAATAACAAAGAAACCCATTCTTTGTTATTCCTTTCATTTTCTTTTCTTATGGTCTTACTTAATATTTCTTCTTCTGTGGGTACTTACTATATTTTTCTCATTGTGTGTTTTCTTATCACATACTTTGTTGAGTGGGGAAAATATAGTTTGGGTCCAATATTTATTTCTTTTCGGAGTTGTCCCTAGTTTACTCTTTTCATTTGAAGATTTTTCTGTAGTGTCATCTGTTGATATCTCTCGCTTTTTATTCTTTTCCTCAATCTTATTTATCGTTTCTACTTCTTCTAGCTCTACATGTTTCTGCTAGTTCTTCTTATATATAAATATCGCTCTATTTCTTCTCTTTGTCTTCTATCATATTGTTATTTTATCAAGGTCCTCTTTAGCCGATATTTTTGTTTCTCATAAGTATTTTTGATTTTTCATTTTAAGTTGTCAGTCTCACTTTTACCTGTCTGTTAAAGTTCATATTTTTATCAGTTTCATATTCTCTTATACTTACTCCCGTTTTTCCAATTATTACGATAAAGTAATCTCTTATCATTCTACGATTTCGTTCTTTTTTTTTAATGCCAAAAATTATTAAATTCTTCTTTTTTAATTCCCTCTCTAGTATTTGAATTTTATCTTATTGTTTTGTAATTTTCCTGTATCCTCTATTTGTTGTCTAATTTATTACAACTTTTTTCTTTCGTCCTTTGGTTCCTCAAATAATATTCTCGACTTTTGATTACCCTCGAATCTTAATTTTGAACAATTTATAAAACAATTATAAAAGGAGACTTACACTTTGTCAAAAAAGAACAGAATTGCAATGGCATCCAATAAGCAGATAGGTATTGCAAAAAGTACTCATTAGGATAGTCCCATATATGGTTAAATTTTCTTTCTTGTTTTTGGATTGCTGTTAAAGCTCTGCTCATCTTTGACAATCAAGTTCATATTATTTTATACCAATGTTAAACAAATTAACAATAATGTTTTATGCAATTGTAAGCTAATCTCAAGGTATGGTCGAAATTCACAATTTCTAAACAAGAAACTAATTTTCTTCATTAAGGAAGACTTTCAGGGGGAGGAGTGAAGAAGTAGGTAAATCAAATTTTAGTCAAGAACTTGCCAATTGTTCAAGTTCCTAAATATAACAATTTTCTGTATTTTATTGACCGGTATTTATCTCCCCTCTCACATTTGTACTATATGTAGCAATGTTCAAAATGGATTGGCATGAAAGTGCACATCCATTTAATTCAAACGTTAAAGGTATAAACAATTATTTATTTAGAGAGCATGTCAGTATCAGAAAACACAAATGTAAAGATTTCCACAAAGATAGTAAACATTAAACAGTACATATATCGGCAATATTAAATAACTATCTGCTACTGTAAATATAAATATTTATATCTCTACTATTACCCACTTACACATACAAATTAATTGGCACTATACAGATACATCAAACACTTTTAATTACCCTGATATTAAATAGACACAAAGACATTCAACTTTTGATTTTTGTTCTTGTTATTTGATTAAATATTAATAACATAGTATATTACCAAATACAGCAAATTACACTCAGTCATGTTTTCTTTAAATATTGTTACACAAATGAATTAATAGAGCACTAGTGCGTTTTACAACACTCAAGATGCAAAAATTGGTAAAGTTTAACGCTCAAATTTTACTCTACAATTTGTTGCTAATATAATTGGATATCTGCTTCAATTGTGTTACTAGTAATCCTACATTTTACTTGGTTGCTAGATTCTTGTTAAATTCTACACTAATAGCAATTGGGATTGAACATTATGCTTAATCTACTAGTACACATAGAGTATTAATTATAAATTCTGTTTGTCTCAGTGTGACACAATTATTCAAATGCTTAGTAGAAAATTATTTTTACACCACCCTGTAGACAATATATATGGCAGTGATAGTTAACAGAACTTTTAATTATAGCAAATAAATTCTGCTCAAAGTACATCAATAAATAATTAATCTTTCAAAGAGATTAGACACTGCAGAGCTTTCAGTTTACATTTGTCTGCGTAAATATATAAAAAATGATCAGATCTAAAAACTTAGATATGCAAGAGGATAATTTTTAAAGTGAGAAATATTGATAACACAACAGCTCTTTTTATTTTTTGTGAAATAGTCCATTCTATGCACCAACATCATGTAACAGATACGACAATGGGGTAAAAATTTAAACGTTTAAACATTTACTAGGCGACAATTTTGATGATGACATGTTCAATAGGAAGGTTGATTAGGAGATATAATCAGACTTAGGAACGGAATCAGGCTGCAATTAAAGAAATCAGACGATGATATGGACAAGGACAAAGACCCAGATGACAATAAAATTATCTGTATTTACAAAAGTAGGCTCTGTTACAAATATATGAGTAAAACGTTTTGTTGGCTGTTCCAATTTTTCTTTGGGATGCTCAAAAAGACTGGAGTTAATGCAATGAGTTTTGTACTGCAGTGAACAACCTAAAAATCTGGTGGACGTTTTATAAGAATCGTCAAATGCTAATTAAATATTAATTTCTCCAGAAGCTAGATGAAGAGTCTTAAATTGCGCACAGAAACTAAGAAACAAGATGGCTCTAAAAAGGATTGAAAAATAAAAGTCTACATATCATGTCTCAGATACATGTGCCAAGAACATCAAACTCCACTATGGCATATTTTTCTCCAAACAAATATAATGGATATTAATGAAAATTACAAAAGTGTTCTATGGAAAAAATAGATCTCTCAAAAATTCCTTTGAAAACATAATTTTTTTATAACCAATTTTAAAATTCTCTAGACCGTAAGGTAGAAGAAAATTAATTATTTATATATGTAGTAAAATCCGACTTTATCTGACTCCACCAAAAAATTCTGACTGGATTTATAAAAAATTTTGAAATGTTTGAATATTAAGAGCAAGAAAGGTATAAATGAAAACAAATATTAAAAAGACTGAAAAGAACCATGGCACTTTCAATCATTACTCATTACATATATTTAAGACGACTGTTTGTATTCATATATATGTCACAATCAAAGGTCATTGACTTTAAACGTTTTCAATTCGTTTTTAAGGTTTCATATATCAAGTGTACGAATACGGGATTTTTCCTAGTATGAATAAAAAGATCACAGAAGCCATTACATAGAAGCAACGTAAATACAAGGAACGACAAAGCACTTGTTTAAAAAAGGTCAAATCAATGAGGTGGGAGAATTATATCAACGTTTTTTGAGGACATTAGACCAGAAAATACAATGGACATTATACAAAATTCAGACCTTGAAATTATAAAATCCAAAGTAGAACATGTAAAGAACCTAAAGAATAGGAAAGATTCAAGATTCATTAGATAACCTTTCATGGAGAACTAAATACATTATTTAATACGAATAGAATCAAAGTTTTGACAAGCTTCTTAATTATACCTAGCCAAGAGAAGTTATTCCAAACAATTGATTAAAGTTTCCTTTTACACTCCTACCAAAGAAATCTAATGCACCTGAATGCTCCTATTTCAAATTAATCAGGCTAATGAGCTTCCTAAAATTCAACAGTTGATTTGGTATGTGAAGAAGGTATGATAAATAAAGCCAACGTGGAAAAATGATGTTGCGGATGCTAAACTGAGATCTATCAGCAAAAACGGCTGTTGATTCATAATTATGCTCAAATAATCCCACTTAAAACATTATCCTCTCAGAAACCAAGTCAAGGTTTTTAAGTCTTGGGACTTAAACCAAACTTCTGCTAACTTGCTTTTTCAAAGAATACGATCATCTCTGAAAGCAACATATATATTGTGCATAAGAGGAAAAATATTAAATATATTGTAAAAAACAATGAAGTTGTTGAAACAAGCAACATGCAAAAAATTAAACTCGTACTAAATACTCCTCTTGGACATATAAAAACCATAGCTTTCCCAAACCCAAAGTATGGTATGCCTTTTAGGGTGCAGTTTGTTCATTTAAAATACAAATATCTCACTTCACTAATTTTAATGAGAAAGACTTAAATGCTTATTATAGCACTACAGATCTGGATACTTAAGATCACTGCAAGAAAGATATTTGAGTATTTATGAGATTCTCCAACAAATACTCTTTTGTTAAGAAATGCCATGTTTCTTAATAATTTTTGACAAATTAAACTGCATTTTAAACCGTTTTGTACTATATCTTGGCGACTTTCCCGATTATTAAATAACAGAGAGCACTACATCATGCATGTGACTGTATGCAAGTACATTACAATTTTCTGCTTATTGTACCCTAATTCATATCCGTTCAAGAATTACTCTAAATAATATTGGCTAAAGCTTATTATATTTGGCTGTTATGTACGTCTTGCCAGTACCACAAACGTCTAGCGCTTGTAGTGCCGGGAGTTGCTGACTCCAAAAGCAAGTATGAGCGAGAAAATGAGGCCAATGAACTCGATGATGATGACGACGATGCCGACCACAAGTACGATTACCATGTTCTCGTGCACTACCCCTATGACCTTAGTGACGCAACCCTTGTCGTATATGATGGTATAATTAATTCCGGCGCCCAGCGTTAACTTGTTCGTGGCGTCTTCGCAGGTCTTGGTGTCGATGGAAGCGCGGCAGCAGCTTTGGGGGATGTCGAAGAACTTCTCTTCCAGGCTGGCGCCGATTACTATGTTCTTACTTTCGTTCCAGTCAGATGGATATTCGGCTCCACAGCACTCAAGCTTAAAACAGTAAACATTAAAACAAAGTAGCATAAAATCTAGTCAACTAACTTACTCCTTGTTGAATGGTGTCAAATGTAGACTCGAGCCGCTTATCCGTGTAGTATTCTTCTTGAACAGTCGATTTCACATTGTAGCGAATCATGGCTTCCAGTTTATCACCATTGCAATACACCCATATAGCGGCGGCTATTTGAGCGACGACAATAATAAGCAGAATGCAAAAGAACTGGTGGAAAATGCAGCGTTGAAATCGTGGAACAGAAAAAGGTTTTGCAATACTTACCGATACTAGCATACACTGTGATTCTCTACAAGAGCCACAGCATCCTAGAAAAGACACCACTAGCAAGAATAAGCCGCCGGCTAGAAGCATGTATAGAGAAATGGTGTAATTGCTGTGGTCCATTGCCATAGATACGTAGAACGTAGGGTCGACTAGCATCCATATTGCAAGGCCAACTATGATGAAGCTTATTATCTGAAAATTTTTAAGTCTCAATCACGCATTTACAAAACAAATTCTTAAAAGATGCTTTCCGTGCTCAAATGTGATATAAGAAATGGATTAGGCGTTCAACGCGTCTTACATACAAAGGAGCAGGCATAATTGATCTTATGTATACTTTTATATATATATATATATATATATATATATATATATATATATATATCTTACTGAATCTACCGCTACAAACCATAAAATTATGGAATTACTTTTAGATTATTTGGGATAGTTTGTATGTTTTTAGCGATTAAGTTTTGAAAATTCAATGAGTCTCCTACCAACAAGGAATTCTTGGCAGGAAATTTTCTTTTCTTCACACATTGTGAATCAGATATCAAAATGTCATCAATAGGTACACGTAAAGACTACTCCTTACTAAGAAGCGTAAAATTTTATCCACGCCACAGTCTGAAAAATTTTTCAGGGCTCAAAAAGGAAGATTCGGAAAAACGTATAATAATTGGTGATTAGTTGTAGAGGAAATAGATGTTAATCATCTAAAACATTAGAGCTAAATTTTGTGTAAGATACAAAAGTAGGGCTTAAAAAACCTGAAAATGAGTTTTTTTTTATTATTTATAAGTTTTTGAAAGAAGAGCAATGTCTTTCAAAGAATTCTTAAATGAGACTACGTTCTTCAGTAGCGACGATGAAGATACAAATTTTGAACATATTGTGATCTTATCAAGAATCAATTTATGAAAGTAAATCACTAGAGGATGTTTCAGAAACGTAGAAATTTTTTTGGTCTAAACAAAGAGAAACTTGTGGTGTCTTCGAGAGGAAGCCGAAGGTTCAGTCTTCTAAACTAATTTCAAAACGGCGACACTACTATACCTCTGTGTAGAGTAAAACAGAAAAACTTCAAACTATAGAAGTGGTTTCATTGATGCTTTATAAGAAAAAGAGTATACTTTGGTGTTTGTGATATACATGATAGAATAGATAACTTGGAACTGCCAATGATTCTTCATTACAGAAGCTTCTTAACAGTGTAAAAAGAAGCACAATTTTTTTTTTGAGATTTTCCATGGCACCTAAGGTGACATCGGTTTTGAGATGTCTAAGTGATTAAGCTTGCTTTAAGCAAGTTCTCGGAATTACAAATGTCTTACTCAGAAATCAAATTTCCTTATTAGTAGATTTTACATTACGTTTACCTTTTTCAATAATTTATATTTCTAGTGTTGCCATTCATCTTGTAAATGACTAACAATTGTTACTCTTCTAAAACCAGTTTCATACGATCTATTCTATTTCAGTTTATCTATGTTTCAATTTCTAGAATCTGCAAACATTAGTAATTTCCAAACTAAACAAACATTATTTTGGATCAAGGCTATATATTGGACAGCAATTCGGCTGGGAGATTTTACTGTTAAAAGCTAATCAAAGAATGTTGACCTAAGCAGCTCTGTAAATGGTACCATCATTTTGATTGCAGGGCATTTGTTAATGGCAATCAATTGTGTTTGTGATAAACAGCATTATTAACTTTAACACTTTACTCTAAAAAAATCAAATCACTTTGTGATAAATTTTATTGTTAACGAGCAATTAATGCACATTCACTACAATGGCCATTAAAATTTTGAACGATAATGTAAATTCAAGGTCTGCCGCTCTTAGATGACGTCATATTATTGTACAACAGTTAACATAGCAGACTACCGAAGTTTTAAAAATTAAAAGACAATCTATAGCTCATTTACTTTTAACAATTGTCCGTTACTTATTAGAATTTTTCGTAATTAAGTATTATATACTTTTGGTGCATTTTTATATGCGAAATTTATTTTCGTAGAAGCCTATTGATGCATCATCGCAGCACCTACCACAGATGCTATTTTTATCGAATGACCAAGGAATTACGTTGTCTAGCAATGAGCGCAATATTTATTTAGAGACGACACACTAATGTCGGTTTATAGGAAAACGTTGGTAAATTTAAAAACTAAAAAATATGAACGAAGAGAACAAGCACAATTAAAACTTGTTTACTCCCTCTCAATTATCTTTGCTTAGAGAACTCTTCATTGACATTCAAACACAAACTTCGAAGAATTTCTCGATCGTCAGTCGTTTCTTGCTTTGTTACGTTATTTTATACTTTCTCAAGACTATTGTTGCAGCCAATCGATTTCTTTATTCTCATTCTTGTAGTGTTTACACGATTCATTTTCAAGCCAATTTTTTTCGATAAAAACTAATAGCGACCTTCATTCGCTTTGCAATTCTACACCGTCAAGTGCGATGTAAAGATATTGGTCAGTTTATTCTTAGGAACAAGAGCAAGAGTTCTTGCCATACATTTCCTTGAATATTTTTTATTTTATTTTTTTTTAATTATCGAAATTAAAATATTAAAATACTTAGTGCCTTTTTATCTGCCAAAGATTGCACTTACAACTTGACGCGCAGCCTTCACAAGAGTCTTTACCTATATCAGTATATGTATTCCAAGATTACATCACTCTATTCCTAACAATTCTTGATTACAACTTATACGCTTGTGGAAAGGAGAAAACAAGAACAGCTTATTTGAGTAAACAGCGCTGAAGGTGACACCTTCCGGATCTCCAACCACATCAACGTAAAAAAAGCCCCTTTAATATTGATCGAATATCACATCCACAAAGAACGATCCATTACAATTCTTTAGTGAACAAATTGGCAAGATTCGTTAATTTGAAAAATATCAGCCCTTCACTCTGTGGATGCCCATGAACAATACCCAAGTCTATTGCACCTGCAGAAAACCTGATAATAGAGACCCTATGATTCAATGTTCTCACTGCTTGGAATGGTACCACGCTGACTGTGCCAATCTTTCTCATTCGCAAATCAAAACATTAGGACAATCCAAAAAGCACCATTGGCTGTGTGTCTCTTGCAAATCCAAAGGCCTAACCACAACACATCTTTAACAGCCACCAACTTAAACCTCCCAGTTGACATCGCCAGCAATTCTCTCTCGAGTGTCTTGTCCATTTTCGCCCAGTAGAACGTTTAAAAATGACAATGGTTTTAAAAGCCATTAACTCCTTCAAGTACGGCTCGACACCAGGTGTTGACGGAATGCGACCCCAGTTCTTAAAAGATATGGTCTCCAAATCTGCAGGAGAAGGTGGAACTCGTGCTTTAGCCGCTATTACAAAGCTTGTATGCAACAATTTTTTTCAGAGCTTCCCTCTGCGCCCTAACAAAGAAAGATGCAGGTGTACGACCTATCGCTTGTGGGAATGCATTACGCAATTATTGGAAAAGTAACTTGCACAAAAATCCAGGGCAAGGCCTTCATATACTTGCCTCCACATCAGCTTGGAGGTGCTACTAAACGTGGATGTGAAAACGCTGTACATACCGTCCGTACATGCTTTAACGATTTCATCAATTTGGACAAAGTGGTGTTGAATATCAACTCAACAATTGACCACACTGAGATGCTTTCCCGAATCAATGATGAATTCCCACAGTTTTTCCTTTCTTGGCAGACGCAAACAAAGAAGAATCCTATTTATTCATCGGCGAAAACATTTCCTCAGAAATAGGTTGTCAGCAAGGTGATAATCTCGACCCGCTTTGCTTCAGTGTGACTGTACATCCGATTGTAGAATCCATTATATCAGAACTTAATGTATGGTATTTGGATGACGCAATACTAGGAGACACCCCACATACTGTTCTTGAAGATTTCAAGATGATTATTAGAATGGCGAAGGCAATAGGATTAAAAATCAATACTGACAAATGTGAACTATTTATTGCCTCTGAGATTCTTCACCAACAGATTGTTAGAGAGTTTAATAATATATGCCCAGGAATCAAACTCCTTAACAAAGAAACAATGGAAATCCTCGGAAGCCCAATCTTCGATGGGGAAATAGTTAAATAGTTTCCTCCAAAATTCGAACGAATAAATACTTTACTATCTTGGCTTGACAGTCTGAATACCCAAACTGCATACTTTCTGCTCAAGAACTGCCTATTCATACCGAAAATGAGGTACCTTCTACGAACTTGTCAACTTTGGAAGTTTCCTAATCTATTACAGGATATCGACGAGACTTAAAACCTGCCTACAATCCATCCTAAACATAGAACTCAATGAACAACAGTGGATACCGGCCACTCTTCCAATTTCAAAAAGAGGTTTAGGGATCAGGAAGTTATCTGATATTAATTTACTTGCTTTCTTAAGCTCTATCTACGGTCCCCATGACATTGTATCTCGCCTTCTACCAAATACGGATATAAATGTTGAGTCATACCTCCAACCAACCGCGGAAGAAGCATGGAACACCTTTAACTCATCTTCACCTGAATGCAAAATCTATCAAAAACTTTGGGATGAAATTATCATAGAAAGGATCATTATGGAAAAACTAAAATTGGTGTAACGAAACAAAAGAAAATGAGGACAACATAGAGAACATCTTAGGCGTAGTTCTACACATATTCAGGAAGGTTGCAACATTTGGGGAAGAAATCATATTTAACCATCCTGATAATTCGTTTTGAAGGCTCTTAACACAATACTCCTCCGTAGGTGATAAAAATTCTAGAGAACTCACTACTCTGTTGACATTGATTGCATCACAGCCAGCTTGTAAATCGATATGATCTGGAAATTGTAAACTGTTGGAAGACTCCCATAGATCCAAAGCCTCATTAAGGTGGGGTAATTCTGCCTCGTAATCCTGAATTTTATTTAAAATAGACGAGATCCCTTGCTCCATTTACAGATGCTAGGAAAGCCGGTAGTAAGGTATGGCTGGCTGGTAAAGATGATTGTTTCCATTTTCGATTTTCAAACTTGTCAAGTAATTCCGAATGATTCCAGAGTGGTAAACTGCGAAAAAGATAGGTAAACTTAGGAATAGCAAAACAATTTTTCAGTAGGAAAAAAGCGTAACGAGCTTGAAGTTCATTCAGACGACTAATCATGCCAGCTTGTCATTTTCTGTAACACGAATTCCTGGGACGACTTCTTGAAGCTAACTAAAAATTATTTCGTCGGATTAATCATAGCAAAAATGTAACTACATTTGCTGTGGTTAATTTTTAAACCAATCATTGCAGGCTGTGCAATGATAGATTTAAAATCTTCTAAAACAACTTCTGGGACTTCTCCCAAAGTTCCATCGTCTAGATACTATATATTGAGATCGGATTTCAGTGATTCAACTATGTGTTGGATGGATAAGCCAAAACCAATTGACTAGTGGGGTCTCCTTGTTGGGCACCAACTTGAGATGATCACGTGACGTTCAGAGAAAATATTTGATACTGATGAATAGCTTTGACAAAGGAAAGGATGGAGTTCGGGTATATGAAATTAAGCCATAGTGAACGTAGAGTGCCTTTCTACACTATTAAAAGCAATTTGAAAATCAATTTTTAGGACTATTTTGCCCACGTTGTCCGGATGTTTAATAAAGGATAAAGGCTTTACATCTTAATTTAGTACCAAAACCATATTGGTGGGGCAGAAGTTGAGAAGCGAAATTCTCCTTTATGGCAAAACATCCAACTTTAGCTACGAGGCTTCTGAAACTAGAATCCACTGCTATTTGACGGAGGCCCCCGTATTTTTGGACCAGAGCATGCATAAAGTAAAGTTCCAAAGAAAAAAGGACAGATATCCTCATTAAGTTTTCCAGGCAGTAGAAAATTACATATTGTAGTAACTGAGGATAATACTTTGACTCCAGAGTAGAAAAAAAACCCAAGTCTTTCAGATGTTGAGATCTGAGCCCGTCCATTCCACAACTGGATTCCACGTGGAAAAGACATAACACCCTTGTATACTGCTGCAGAGTGAACTTGTAAAGGATTACATTCGAGATGCCTGGAAGAAACAGGATGTTTCTTTACTAGTGCTTCATATGACTGTTGGGCTATGCTAGCCAGGAAGTCTTTTGACGTCAAAATTTGTATTGCTCTTTAATATTCAAAACAGAAATGTTATCCTCCACCCGGGAAGCGATTGAAACTTTGGTTTTAGTTTTAGGACGAGAGAACTTGGAAGCGAGTTATTAGCTGAATTCTTTTTAACTTATTGTAAGCGATATGCCTTGGACTCTTTCAGGCACTCTCAAAGACTTGTAAGTACAATAAAAAGGGGAATCTTCATCTACTATTTCCCTGGAGACATTGTTCGATTAAGTAAGTTTATCTGCTGACAAACACCTTGCAGCTTTAGGTATGTGGTATGAGTATTCTAACTTTCGTCTTCATCTTTACAAAAACCGACACAAACTCCTCCTGTGTGTTTTTTGGCCCTCATTGAGTTATATTATCACAGTTGATAGTTTCATCTTTGTGTGCATGAGTACGGTGTCTTTTCAACCCTTGAAGAAAATTATAGGTCTTGTTTGCGTCTGACATTTCAGTCGCTGGGAATGTTAAGACAGCGTTTGAGACGATGATGAGCTTTGCGAGTTTGATTTTGCCAAGCAGTCACCCTAGTACCATTTCGAATTTTTAAATTTCTTGACATCGGAATGGTGGATCTTTATACAGTTAAGATAAAACCACTCTGAGCAGGAATCACACTGGACTATTGGGAGTCCGTTATCCGGTTTGCGACAGAAGCAATAGATTACCAGAAGGAGGTTGGCTGGTGATCTTTTACTTAAAATTTGGCCAGACTGGGAATCCACAATAGGTGACGGTGGTATGGGATTTTCAGATGATTCCAGGGATACTTCAGTTTCAAAAACGGAAGGAGGAGGCCAAAATGACAGTTCTTAACGTCATTTTTTAATGTTCGTAGTACATTGCCACATGACAAGTTTCGTTTGCTGAAATAATCATTCCAATTCTACTGTTATTTGGTACATGGGAACTCTGTTTAAGAAATATTAAAAATGAACTTTTGGAGGAAGCGTCAAAACACCTGGCCTCTCAAAAAACGTTCTTAACGTGGTAAAACATACACATAGGCGAGAGTGCGCACCGAAGAGCTTGGCTTGTATGGGAACTTGTGAACAGTGGGAAGTCTGATGGAACCAGTTCCATTCTGTGAACCCAAAAGCAGTGACGTATAATTAGGTTGCCTTTGCAGAACGTTTAAAATAGATCAGGGAGGGATTGTCGAGGATCGAGTCGAACTAATAATCAACCGAAGAAGTTCTTAAGTAAGTAAAGATCATGTATGATTTGTTCGGAATATAAAATATAGAATTTAAGCAAAATCAACGAATTTGCTATAACAAAATTAGGCGACTAACGTTAATTAGCAGTGTAAATTGTCTCTAAATAAGTACAGGTGAAATAAAATCACTGCAA
Source organism: Sinelater perroti (assembly GCA_036346155.1). NCBI lineage: Eukaryota > Metazoa > Arthropoda > Insecta > Coleoptera > Elateridae > Sinelater > Sinelater perroti. The sequence goes on from JARFIY010000222.1 coordinate 7,014,319, forward strand.
AATGATTGATGCATACTAACAAAAGTTTACTTATTATTGAAATTAGTGTTTCTGAATACAATCGTACATTTAATTTTGAATATGAATTATTAATGAGCGGAATAAGACAAAAGCGCCCAGTTAAAAGCTGGCAACGTCTTTAACAAAGAATTTTGATGTAATTAAGTGTTGATGGTTCACCAGGATTAACCCACGATTTTTGTCTTCTGGGATTGTCAGAATATACGGGTAAGTTCTGCCTTTTGAACTTGGACAACAAAAGCAAAGCTACACTGCAGCGTCCCGTTTTGTTATCAACGCTGACCCCTCTGTTTAAACGTTGTCCAGCTTGTTCAAATTGTCATTTTCCAACTTTTTTGGTTATCCCAGACACTCGCCATCCAATTTAAAGCTCCTATTGTGGAATCTCTGAAACAGCTGTTCATGTGTAGTAAGACACAGTATCTTCCCCTAATATCCCAAAAACATTTTTAATGTGTCTAATGTGTTGTTAGACGCCATCGCGTTGCACTCACCATAAATTATTTGAGGTCACATATAATAAGAAAAATTACAATTACAATAACCAATAATCTATATATTTAATAAAAATGGTACAAGATACGAGAAACATTGTACATATCATCAATCTCCCCCAACACCTTGGACTTTTATACATTTTCTTCGAAATGGTTCTAAACTTTTGGACCCCAGCTCATTTTCTATACGCATTTAACATTTTCCAATATTCTGCTCATTGTTCATTTTCCAAAACGCGGATTACTTTCAGTAGATCCTCAGCCATCTCTGAATCGTTTAGACCATGACTTTTCCATCCCAATATTTTAAGCTGACAAATGTTCCAGCTTCGCACAAAATTTGCTGCGGCACTCTCTCAGTCAATGCAAGTGTGACAATCCCACTATACATGTGCTCACTCATCGGCGTCTAACTCTTAACTAGCAGTAAAGTCATCCACATATACGCATGCGCACTATAACTCATTATCATCGGCTACCATGTTAGATTTTCATTATATTAACATCGGATGGATATTTTTAGGACATACCATAAATTATCTTAGTACTACTCAGCCCTAAAATGGGCAACAAAAGCTCTGCTCTTAAATAATTGTTACAGCTGATTTAATCTTATGCCCGAGGAGGCGAGTAGAGGTAATACATTTAATAGAGATATGTAACGAGTTCGAAAATGATTATATATCTATGGTACTTAGAACAATTACACAGCGCAAATGAAAAGATATTGGATAATCAAAAGAACTGAAGGCGAGAAACATAAAAAGTACGAACAATTTATCTTAGAAGTTGGTCCTAAGCCATGGTTAACGAGAAACTTTCTTGTAAATACTATTGCATGTGAATGAATGAAATGATACAATTTGTTAGCAGAACCAGAACTAATCTTATGCTTCATTGTGAAAGTGGAGAACCACAGAAAAAGTTCAACTCATTCCTAACGTCAATGAAGGAATTTTGAAGGATATTTTCAACAACAATCATAGTAAGACTACACCGAAGTAGAGAAGCAGGTGTGAAACGTCAGCCGCATTAACTGTAGCGAATTGATTCAGTTCGACATTCGACATTCTAGAAAACTTGAACGTTAACAAAAGGTCATCGGCATTAAAGAGGTATACCTTCCTTTAAATTTGTTTACACATATTCAGTGAAAATAAACAATAACAAGTGACTTTTGCAGCAACGTGATAATAAATTACTTGAGGCACTCAAAACTAAATGACACTGCAATGATTGCTCCCCACTAATTTTTTATTAGAAAAAAGTTAGTACGCATTTCATTAGAGGTATTCCCCTCCAATGTCTTTGCATTTTTGTCATAGCTCCGGTAATTTTAGTAAAGTTGCTGCAAACTATTTTTTGAGTATAGCACAGCGCTGCTTGTGATTAATCAACTGAACGTGAGGCAGCACGAACCTGCAGAGGCAACGATGCGGCAACTGACATGCGATCGCCAACTATTAATATAAATGCGAAGGCTTTCCCGGTCGGTGTTTTGGTGCATCATGTGGTTGATTTTTGAAAGCCTTCTGAAGACGGACGAATAGGATGGACGCGAAGGAATTTCAAACCAGAATTCAATAAATGTTTGCTCAACAACACATTTTTGGTAATTCTACGACAGTTTTCACTGCCTTCAATCTTTCAAAAAGTGTCACATAGTATTTACCGGTAATGGTAATTCCTTTAGGGCCTATTACCACAATCAACATCCTCTTCCCCTTCCTGAATTTTTGCCTTAGCTCTCGAGCAGCCTCACTCTATCCTAGTCATTGAGCCAACTTGTTTTTAGGTAGGATCAGTAAAGGCGCACCCAAATTTCATCCATGGTGAGGGTCCACTTCAAGCTTGCTTTTGTTGTTCTGCTAAATTGTAAGAGACTAGTTTTCTAAATTTTTTGGCCAGACACAAATTCTCAATCAACATCCTTCAAAGACTAGTTTTGGGAACATCAATGTGTTTGGCTAGTTCAGCAACTGACCAAGATCTTGTTTCGGCTAAACACGTTTCGATTCGCTCTAATCTTTGGCCTTTATCGGGAGTGACGTGATGTCCCCTATCTGGTCTCTTCAATTACAGTACGCCCTTTATTAATCTCGGTAACCCATTTCTTCAAGGTGTGGAGAGAACGCCCTTGTTGCCATACTTTTTTGCAGCAAATCATTAATGTATCCTAATGATCATCCGATTATGCGCCCGATTTTGACGAAAGATCCTGATTTTGGTCGCTCACCGAAGATCTCAATAAATTTTTTTCGAAATTACCGGAAATTTAGATCACTTCGATTGTGTTTACTTGTTAACAAATGCTAGCTCACAAGTGTCAAGTTTGACCTCGCCGAATTAAGTGGTTCATCAACAAAGACATAATTTGTGAGTCTATGATAGATTGGAGATAACATTTTAATTTTTTACTATCACGAAACGCTTGTACTTAAGCAAATGTTAAATAACGAATTAATGTCGGAATGATTTGTAACGTTCTAGATTTGAGGAAGGCTATTGTGTTACTGTCGTTTGTAATTGGTCTGTGAAAATGACTCGAAATTTTTTCGCACTAAATATCTGTGCATTCCAACTGAAAAACGTTTGGCTCTAACAAAATAGAGGCACATTCCACACAACAACAGTTTTACTGCAAGTGTTGCGTGAGATGGTTCCTGTGACTTTTTCCTATGACCTTAAGGCTAAAGTTTACAAACAGCCATACACTCCTTCAAACCAACGTCAATAAATATTGGGAAGAGCAGTGAAAAACCTCACAATACACTTGTATTTTTGATTAAATCCGTTTCGTATACTCATAGAATATGATATATAAGCGATTATAAAACGTCCTTCTACCCCACCATCTACTTGTATCTCTTCCACCATTAGGTCTCCTACGTGGTCTTCGTTGGCCTTCCCATTTTCAACCTCCTGAACTTCTCTTGTAAATAGAAGTTCTTCGATATCTGTCTTCTTAGACATCTGTCTATTATATGGTTCCCTTCTGTAAGTACGATCCCATTTTTGCCTTTGAGTTGTTTGGTCTCAGCTTGTTGGTTTCCCGCTTTTGCGTTCTTAAGAATTTTGTAAAGTCCTCTCATGACTTTTCCTTGGTTAAACTTATGGCGTTTTTAACCTTTTTATTTGCTCTTTGTGCTCTTCGTATTTATTCTGTGTTCCTTATTGTATTGTTTCCATTTATTCTTTTTGAGTTTTACCACGTTGTCCTTTTTGTATGACTGTTTCTGTTTGTTTGGGTTGCACCACATACCTCCCCACCTGCGTTCAACATTTTCTTGTTGTGTCCGTGTCATTTTTTCTACTATTTCTCTATATTTTTGTGTTACTTCCGTATCAGCCAACAGGTACAAATTTATTACTTCTTGTGTATTATTTTGTTTATCTGTTCTGCTTCCTTTATTACTCTCTAGTGTAGATGGCATAATTCTTGTTTTGCTCTCTACTAGGTAGTGGTCACTACCGATGCTCTGCCCCTCTTCTTACTCTCACATCCTTTACTTTTCTCTGGTTCTCTGGCCTAGTATGTAGTATATTATTGATCTTTCACCTCTACTTTTGACTCTTATGTTGTAAAATCCATCCATTACCAGAAAGTTATTTTATATGCAGAAATCAATTATCCATTTTTCCATTATTGTTTCGGGCTGCCTCTCCATACTTTCCAAGGGCATATTTCAAGCTGTTATTCTGTAGGCCCACTCTTCCGTTTAGATCTCCAAGAATAGTTATTTTCCCTACTGTATCATTCATTGGCCCATATAGTATCGGTAAGTGATTGGATTCCATGTTCTCTGTTTTCAGTTCTAGTCTCAAGATTCTATGTGAGATACACCCCCAGCCATTTACATATTTACTCCATTTGTTCCTAATTAAGCAACCCACTCCTCTTACTCCACTCAGTACTAATAAATGTCCACCATTTAGTTCAATATTTTGCCTGCCTTTCTTTTTAGTTTTTGTAATCTCTATGTCTAAGTCGAAGTTCTCAAATTCTTGTAAAAATTCGTTTTCTTCACCACTTATACTTTTAATGTTCCATGCTGTCATTTTGAGAATCTTTTCCTGTTATGTTTTCTCTTGTCGTTAATTTCACACAAGGGTAATAATGCGGTTGTCTAAGGCGGGGTGCTTCTTACATCGCCCGCATCAGTGGTATGGTGCAGAACAACCGGGCAGAAAAGACTAATATATGATAGCCTTTACCTATCAGTTGTTCACAGGCCATGCTCCCACGAAGAGCGATCGAGCCTCTCACCATTATTATTAGTTATTCAATATTGCGTTATATTTTTCTACACAAACCTAATTAACCACATTTAAACATTGAATAAGTCAAATGAAAAAGTTTATATTAACAGAAATTTAACCAGAAAAAGATTTACCAGTTAATTCACTATAAGAGAATCCAACAAGATGCAACACTTGAATATTAAGGGAGCATATGATAATACATCTCTGGATTCAATCTCCAATGTGTTGTGGAATAAAGGACTAGACGAAACAAACTGCAGGTGGATAGGCTGCATGCTTAAAGAAAGATTAGCAGAGGTAACCTGATGGGTGAAACAATGGTATGTCTCCTCTAGTGTAAAACTTTCTAATGGACGAGGAAGGAAACGGATATATCCCAGGAAAGATTTAAAACACAGTTTGAGAACTTGTGCAAAGGACCCTGAACTAAAAAGTCCCTCAAAATCTGCCATAGTAGCTTTCACACGAAAGAAAAACCTAGAAAGACTAGAACTTACTAAATTCCGAGACGTAGAAATAAAGTTATATAAAATAAAGTCTTGGAGTTATTTTAGACTCATAATTTACCTGGACTCAACACATTAAAAAATCAAAAGAAAGGCGGGGGTGACAAATATGGGATCTAAAACCAAAAGGATGTATTGGATATATATCACGGTGGTCAAACCACATTTGATATGGTGGACAAAAATGACGCTATAATCGTGCTAAGTAAGATACAAAGACTTGTTTGGATGGAAATAACAGGCGCTATAAGAACAACACCAACCGTGGCAATGGAGACCTTCCCCCTTTTCATTTTGAAATCATGGAAAAGGCAGGAGTGTCTCTTAACAGACTGCGCAACGCAGCCATTCCCAAAGATTGTATGAAAGTGGTCTGTCTGCAAATTGGACAATGTGTAGAGACATACTGGAAATGAGAACAGACCATTTGACGCCAAAATTTGCAGTCAACATAAAATGCAAGGTTAATATTATTGATCTAAATGAATGTATAAACAAAATAAGCAACAGGAACAGACTCGGAAAAATGATCTACTATACAGCCGGATCCAAGGCTGGGTCTGGAACGGGAGCAGATATACTGTGAAAAGGGAAACTTGCAGGTTAAGTTCTTTACTAAAAGATTATACGTTCGTTTTTCAAGCAGAGTTATTTGCTATACTGCAGTGCGCCAGTCAAAATAATTTAATAGGAGAATCAACATACTCATGGACAGTCAAGCTTCCCTAAAGGCATTAAAAAACCCGAGGGTAACATCCAAGCTGGTATGGGAATGCCACGAAGAACTCGGTGCTTTGACAGACCACAAGTTAACTCTATTATGGGTATCAGAGCACTAACACAAAAAGGATCATCTCCATATATAGGCCCCGAGCCGGCTCCGGCTGTAACTAAAGTACAATGCAAAGCTGGGTGAGAGAATGGGCCAGAAAAATTCTGGAGAAATGTACCGAGACAAAAACATGGAAAAATCTTTATAAAAAGACAACTCGTAAAGGAACCGAAGGACTGTTAGTACAAAGCAGGAATCAGCTACGAACTATTGTAGGTCTCCTCGCAGGACATTGTTTTCTCAAAAGACGCCTCAACAAAATAGGGTTGTACAATAGAGACTTGAGTTTCAGACAATGTGGCAGAAAAACATAGACAGCCATTCCTATCTTGTGTGAGGCTTTAACTCACAGGAGTTAAAAGATGTTTATGGAAAACCAATAATAGATCCAGAAAAATACAGCAACTATCCAGCAAGGGACTTCTACAAACTGGTACAAGGCACAAGGATACTGGAAAAATTGCTGTAAAGAAAATGAGAGAAGCACAAGAAGTCCATGAGCCTGCAGTACTATCTAAAACAGATCAAACGGTTCTCGTCAAAAAAAAAACTTCCTGACTACTTACATTTAATGAAATCACTTCCCCCATCCTCAGACCACCCCTCGCTTCACAAAAGTTTTGCCCCACCCTGTATTTTGTACTCTTACTGGAAACACTTGTAAAAATAACGAATTTGTGTCAGAACGATTTATGAGGATCGGGTATTTATCTAGAAGCTGCCACACTCTATAAATATGTGACACAAGTTTATACTCATCAAACTACCCATGTAATTATTATTTGTATATAAGTAGTAATTAAATACACGCATGCCAAGTTTATAATTTATATTTATAATAGTTGAGTCAACCTATTATTGTAAACAAATACCAAATTGGTTTGAAGCAGCTATTGCAAATTAATGAAACAATTAAAAATTTAAAACTCCCTTTGTATGCAAACAAACGGAAAGGATATGGGTCACTGATGGCAAGCGATGATGTAAGAATTTTGAATAACAAACGCGTGGGTGTCAGGCGCAGGTGAAGAAGCATCAACAAGAATCCGTCAATATACGACTCCATTAGCAAGTTTTGCGTTTCCCAACCCATCGCCGGCTAATTTAACACGCGTTAGTGTATTCTTCCCATCGGCTTGGCTTTGCGGCATAAAATTACACCCGAACAGCAATTACCTGGTCGCAGTTGTCCAGCACCCGGTGGGCAAATCGGTGCAAAACAATGCGCGTGGGATCGAAACTGCTTTGCGACCGAGAGCGTTGTAAAATTATACAATTGGCGTTTAAATTCGCGCAATTCGCAGTTGTGTTGGTGCGGCATCGCGTACTTACGTGCGGGTTAAATGCAGCGGAAAGCAGCGCGCAACATGGCCCACCGTGATTTACTTACGAAGATTAGGAAGTTGATGAACACCATCAGGTACTTGATGAAGCTGTAGCATCCTCCTAGCCCCATTTTCGGTCGTTATCACCAACACAAATCCCAAACACAACACAAACGCTGGCCGAATCACGGCGACACCGACGTTGTCATAAAAGGATAAGCCCCGATCTCAACACACCTAGACGTGGTGGGGGTGATGCTGCAACAGCGTAAACACAGGGCGCTCCGAATGTAAGTGCAACTGCAGGTTGCGTTTTGTGAAGGTGCTAATATTCACAAATCATTTACGCGGCTGGGTGCTTAGACTATTATTTAAAAAGTGGTAAATATTATTACAAAAATGAATTGACTGCACACCATGTGTCTGAAAGAGCAGTAATTTAATATAGCGATCACGCCCCCTGGTAGTGCGATCTATATAAATGAGTAGTTTATCATGAGAAGGATAAGGACATGAAAGAAATTTTTGTTAAAATAAATGGTTTAAAAGTTATAGGGGTTTAAATACTCTAACATACTTAATAAGGTTAGGCTAGGATTAGGTTAGATTAGAGTTATGTTCGGTTAGATTAAGTAAGTCATATTTCTAATTACAAACTATAAAATATTACTTGAGACACACACGCTCAGAGTCCTATTTTTTGATATTGAAATCAAAAAGAGTGTTTTGGAATGGAAATGAAGTCGAAAAAGGTTGAAATTTTGATTTCGAAGATTTTTGAGATACAATTTATTTTCTGCGGCAACTTTGATGGCTCTGAAGTAAAACATTTATTTTAAGGAAATAAAGAAAATAATAAAATAATGGGACCTGTAGAGAGTAAAGGGTGGTGCATCAGAATACTGAAATTATTTAAGAGAACAAAAACAAAGAACAAGTAAGATTAAGTTCTTAAACTTACACAAGACACATACATAACCTTAAAAATTTAGAAATACAGATAAAAGTCTAGGTCCGACGGGTCGACCGGCCTGGGGCATTAATCAAAAATACCTATTTTAGTTGTTACACCTAAAATACAGGTCAGGACTTAATTAAAATTTTATTAAACATGGAAGAAACAGAAGGGAATTTAACAGATGTTATGAAAAAAATAATAAATATAGAAAATAAGTTGGATGTAAGAAACACCGATATCAAACAACAAAAAGAGGATACAGAAAAATTAAAAGAAATTATAAAACAACAAGATATAAAATTCAAACGCTAGAGAAAGAATAGGAATTTAATGATTTTTGGCATGAAAGACGCAGAGAACGAAATCGCAGAAATGCTAAGAGATGCCTTTAACATAACAATTAAAAAAAACTGGAGTAATTATAAGAGAATACGAAATTGACATTATAAAAACAATCGGAGTAAAAAAGACGAACTTCAACAGACGAGTAAAAGTGGGACTGACAACCAAAATGAAAAAGATAGAAAAAGAGAAAAATCAAAAATACTTTAGTGAACAGAAATATCAATTAAGAAAGACTTCAATAAAATAACATGAGATACAACGAAAATGTTAATGCTTCATATGATAAAAGTTTAGTGGAAGACAATTTAATTATTAATGGAGAAAAATCGAAGTATGAAGAACTAGAGCTAGAAAAAGAAGAAACGACAAATAAGATTGAGAAAGAATAAAAAGCGAGAGAGATCAATAGATGATGAGACAGAAAAATCTTCAAATGAAAAGAGTAAACTAGAGGCAATCCCGAAAATAAATAAACACTGGGCCCAAACTATCTTTTCCCCACTCAACAAAATAGATGATAAGAAAACACCCGAGGAGAAAAATATAATCTTAGGTCTATCCACAGAAGAAGAAATATTAAATAAGACCATAAGAAAATAGAATGAAAGTAATATCTAAAGGCCGGATTGGTAGGCAAAATAAAATATGAAATGAGGCAAAAAATAATTTAAAACACACTTTTCAGGCAAAAACTACCTGATTAATGCCTTGAAGCAAAGAAATAAAAATGGCTAATTTTTGGAGATTTTATTTATACTATTTTTTATTTACGCGTAAAAAGAATGCGCTACTATGTATCTCACTTGGGCTGACGTTTTGGCTCATACGGACACGACCATTGCTCCTCTGTCCGCGAGCAGGTGCAGGAGAGTTCGAGTCTTGCTGGAAACTCATGGGTGTATGTGACGTTCTCGCATAAGTGAAACAGAAATTCTCAACAGTCATTTGAACAAACCGCACTGCTTGACACAGAGTTGCACACACAAATACGGCAGAACGCAAAATGCAACTTTGGCAAGCGGATTTCTGTTTGGAACAAATCGAGCGCTTCTTGGACTAAATGTTTACTTTGTGAAGATAGTTACATTCGGCTTATCGGTTTTCCCGTCATTAGTGACTCACGCCTAAGAAGACAGTAGAAAAGCACGTGCTCGTTTGCGGACACTGTAACTATTAGCCCGTTTTAAAACTCCGAGAAAAAAATTGTCGTTACATACCGGAAAAAAAGCATATATTGTTATAAATTGTCAATTCAGGCAAATTTTAGGCAAAACCTTTCAAACAAGCAATTTTCGGCAAAATAAATGTCTGTAGAAACATCCCCACCTCTGTAAACGAATTTATAATTTATTAAAATATCAATATCTATTAACAAAATAAACGCGCAACATCCAGCCTTTAGTAATAACAAATAAACCCAGCCATAACCACCATCAAAAAAACTTAAATATTTAGCAAAACAAAACAAAGAACTATAATGACAATGGCGAGGAAATGGAATACGAGTAAGAATATGAAAGAAAAGACAAACAAAAAAGAAGAAAAACAGAACTAAATATAGGAACATGGAATGTAAATACACTAAAAAAAAAGAAGTTAGAGATATATAACAGAAGACAATTATAATTTACAAATACTAGGGTTAAGTGAAACAAAAAAAAGAGAGGCGGTACTATAAAACTGACAAATAAACATACATTATATTACTGTGGGGTAAAATCAGAACAAAGGGCAAAGAAGGAGTAAGAATAATCGTTATAGAAGAAATAAACAAAAGAATAGTTAAACTCAAAACAACTAACTCGAGAACAATAGAAATTACTATAAAAACAAATGATACAATGAACTTTGTACAAGTATATGGACCAGTAGAAAAATCTGCCGAGGAGGAAATAGCAGAATTTTATATAAACCTACAACAAACACTAAACTAGAGAAGATAACGATTATGGAGACTGGAACAGCAGAATAGGGAATGACTACAATAGAAGTTTTATGATGTATGGGAATCTATGGTTAAGAAACTATAAACAGAAATGGAAAAGAAATGATAGAATTCTGTAAAAGAAACGAACTAATTATGGAAACCACAATGTGGGAACAAAAAATATATGACAAATACACATTTGTGGCAGAAGAAAGAAATCCCTGAAGTATGATAGACTATATACTATATATACAAGACCTTTTAGGTGTAATATAAAAAACTAAAACAAAGAAAGAAGCAGAAATTGGATCATATCATAGACTAGTTACAGCAAAGAGACTAATACAACTAAAATACATAAATAAAATAAGAGAAGACAGTGGAATAGCAATCCATAAGCCAAAAATCGGAATGGACATTAGAAAAAGGATGACAGATATTTAAAAAGACAGTGTTAACAATAATATAAAATATATGTGAGAGAAATAAATATAATAACCAACAAAATGAGAAACTAAATGGTGGAATATTGATATTCGAAGATTAGTAAAATAATAGAAATTAGTCTGGATAAATTATTTACAAACCAAAACACAACTTGATAAAGAAGAATATAATAGAAAAATAAATATTGCGAAAGAAGCAATCAAGGAAGCCAAAAAAAGAAAGCTGTAGGAAATTTGGAAAAACATAACTGAAATACATAAGCTAGACAACAGAAAATTCTGCACGAAAATTAGAGGATTAAAAGAACACAAAAGGAAAATAACAAATGTAATAAAGAACACTAATGGACAATTAGTAACAGAAACAAAAGAAATACTAGAAACATAGAAAGAACAATATAACAAAAGATACCATAAATAATCTTAGAAGAAAACATAAACAGAGAAGAACAGAACAGAAAATCAGGAAAGCAACTGCGGAGGATGCTATAGCACCGGAGATGATTAAGTGGTTAGGAGAAAAAGGGATAAATTGGATTTGGAATATATGTAAAACGGCTTGGGAAGAACAAAAGATTTCACAAGACCATACCAGCCATGAAAACTACAGACCAATATGTCTAGCACAAAATGGATACAAACTATATATAAAAATACTGAAAACAAGATTAAAAGAACACGTAGAATTGAAATTAGGTGAAGAACTGGCAGCGTTTAGACCAAAACGACAAACAAGCGATAATATATTTTTATTGAGGAATATAATAAAGGGGAAAATAGAAGAAAATGAAGAACTATTTTTAACTTTTTCGACTTAAAAGCGCCATTCGATACTGTGGATAGATCTGTAATATGGAAAACATTTAGAGAAATGGAGAAAATAAATTAATAACTGCGATTAGAAGCACATGCGAGGCAGTTAAAGGGATAATACAAATTGCAGGATACAGATCTGACAAATTTAAAATACTTAAGGCATAAAACAAGGAGATAATTTGAACACACTATTATTTATTATCATTATGAATAGAATCACTAAATAAATCAAAGAAAACTATAATCAAATACACACAGCAATCGGACACAGAAACCTAGAACCAATCAAATTAAACAGCCTGTTATATGCAGACGGTGCGGTTATAATTGCAAATACTAAAAATGAAATGCAAAAATTAGTGAATATATGGGCTAACGAGATAGAGAACATGAAAATGGAAGTAGATTTAAATAAAACACAACTATGATAGTAAATGAAAAACAAAATAATAAAGAAATGTGAAAATAGATGCAGAACTAGCATATAGAGCGAATAGATCAACCAAATTATCGTATATTATGCATTAAATTTAAAAAATACTGGAACACAAAGACATAGACATAACCATTCTAACAATAACATATGCATGTGAGAACTGGACATTAAAGACGAACCAAAAGTAAACGCCATAGAAATGAAACACTTTAGGAAAATTGCGGAAAACCAAATGGGACAGGGTAAAAAACGAAGATATAGAAGAAATAACAAAACAAGAACTAATAACCCAAAAAATAAAGAATAAACAATCAAATTGGTATGGACATACAACAAGCATGGCACCAGAACGACTTACAAAACAAATAACGGAAATAGGAGAACCAAGTAAAAAACGGAGGGGAGAGTAAGGAGAAAATGGCCGAATCAAATGCAAGAAATAGAACTAGAAAAACATGGAACATTGGAGGAAATGAAAACACTAGCAAGAAATAGAAAAATATGGAAGAAATGGATCCTGGACACGGATTCTTTATCCGACGTCTGAAAAGGCAAAAGGAAGATGAAGAAGAAGAAGAAGATTTGAATTCGTTGGATTTAAAAGCAAATGTCTGTTCATGGATACCTACAGGATTTTAAAATTTCACGAATTCGATTTTAAGGTAAAACAAGTACAGACATGGAGCTCCGGTGCCACAGATGTCTGGGGCTTCTATACATAGACAAAAATTTGTGTCCACTTCCGGTCAGGCTGATATTTGGCGTCTGGACTTGACTTATTGTCCTTAGTTGAATACTGAAAACGTTATGTCTCTATCTGTCACGGATCAAAAATTATAAGGTGTGACAGATGTCAGAAACGACAGAAATAGAAACTTGTCTCCAGCTTGAAGCTGCCTTGATAAAAAGTTGAAAAACAAAAAGACGGACGGACGATAGACAGACGACATTACTCTCTAATCTTCAACTGTTTAGATTCGCGACCGCTTTGCGACCGATTTTGTGACCTTGCGACCAAACAACTCGGCCGATTTTTACCAAAAGTTTCTCACTGCGTCCGCTACCTACAAGTAACTTGCATACCAAATTTCAAGTGTCTAGCTCTTACGGTTCTCGAGATATTCTGTTTACTGACAGACCGACAGACACACACACACACGAACCAATGGCCCAAACCAACTTTTTTGGTGTCCTGAGGCTATAATTCGTCCAGAAATGTGAAAAACTGGGTAGGTCAAATTTCCGTCGATTAGATTACTTTCCTTATTATAGGATAAGGAAAGTAAAAATAATGTAAATGAAAGAAGCAGTTAAGTATTTTAGTCATTAATTTATAGTTTATGGACCGTTACCGTCCGTAATGAATTTTATTAAACGGCATTAAGATATTCCGAGCAGCTCATTGTATTTGTTTTATGACCCGCGGATTATTACAAGTCCAAGTAGCGTTATGTGGAAATATTCAAACCTATTGCTGTGCTGTTGCGGCGGTTTGGACAGCCCTTGGCTTACGCGTGGGTTCGCGCGGCGCGGGCCGTAGTACATTGTAAACCTGGTCCGTTTATTTACCCTAATAATTCGTTTGGAATCGTTTCTCGTCGGCCATGGCGACCCAGAAGATAAGCGTCGGTGTCGCGCTCGTGCAGGGAAGCACCCCGCCCGCTGAAGTAACTACCCAGGTTTTCGTTGCGCTTTTGTAGTTTTGTCCGAGCGGCTTTTCGAAATTCTACCCGCAGCCGTCGGCGCACAGGCGCACGCCCACCCTGGCCCCGTTGTTTACGCGGACGTGCGCGCTCGACAAAATGGCGGCAGAATAATTTATCCATCTAATGATGTATGTTTCATTCAAAATAGCACATAACCACAACTAACACTAACGACCCTACTAACGAACGGAGATGGGCTTTAGCAGTAGCACCCGCGGGGCTAACACGCTTTGCTGTACAATGCTAGCCATTAAAGTCATACACGTAATTAATTCCGCTGGCAAAATGATGCATGTAGTTTGTTTGAATTAGTGATGGACCCGGATGAAGACGACTACCCAGGGGAAGACATACACTCTCAGTCGTTTATAGGGGTTCTGATAGCTCAGCTGAAGATGTTGTCGAAGAATCCAATGATCAACAATGAGCTCGAGAAGGTATGTGTGATCACCAGTTAGTTCGGCCCCATAGAACTTTCGTTCCTTCTAGACTTTGGACGTCTTTCTCACAAAGCTCAACGAGTCGCAGGAGTACTTAGAAAATGGGATATTCAATGTAAAGTTTGCCGAAGCTGGCCTGTTCCTGCAGTCGGCCGCCGATGTGTACGGCAAGAAGGTGGACTCGTTGTGGGACAGCACCTTGCAATACCAAATGCAACTATGCTCTTACAGCAGGTAATTGGCCCTTATTTTAATTTCCCTTACTATTAAGAGCATGCCAATCGACCTAACCTCAAATTATTTAAAAGTAAATGTTTGTTTACATTTTCTTATTTTCGTTTTAGTGAAACGATGAAGGAGTTATATTTTAAATAGTAGGATATGGTTGTTTTATCAGGCATTGAGCAATTTTTATGTTGATAATAACTCGAGCAAGGTGTGACCTAAAAATAAAGCTGTAAGTACCCTCTACTACAATATACAAACTCGCCAATATTCTTGCTGAAGTATGGTGACGATGATGCTTATTGATAAAATGAAGTGTTTGCGTAACAAACTTTTTGTATCTAATCAATCCAGTTTCTATGTTTTTATGGAAGTTTTTGTTAGTCTTTCTGTCTGGGAATAGACTCAAAGTTGTTTGATGGGAAATGGAAATTTTCACACAACAAAAAGATATTGATATGTTGAGCTTACTGCAGCTTCTAAATATACTTATTTTGCAACCTGATTATCATTGGTGTAGAGGTGCAGATACTGCTCCATTCTTTTCTATCGTTAGTCTCTTTCTCCACTTGTGTAGCCAAGCCCTCTATTCTTTAAATTCACTTATTCCAAGTTTTTTGTGGTTTTCCTCGTTTTATATTGTCAGTTTGATTTCCCATATCTCTTTTACAAGTTCATCTTTACTTATTTTCACTATATGCCCAAAACCATCTTGGCTTAATTTTATTTAATAAGATTTCTACTTGCGGTCTTTTTCTTATTTTATCAATTTTTGTTAGAGCCGTGGTGGTTTTGTGGTTAGGTCTCTAGACTACGAAACCAAGAGTTGCGGGTACGAATCCCGCTCTCGCCAATTCAATCGCTGGCATTTTTACTCTGGGATAATAATAGGCGGTCGGTACGTAGCGCTAGCCACGTTACTACCCTTGTGTACCGTAGGCTCTAGATTGTAGCAGATCTATCCTGTTACGACCCCAAAGGGCCTTCAAGGCCTGTTACGGGGAACTATTATTATTCTACATTCTTTAGAATACTAATTAATTTACTTCTTAAATTATCCATTAATACTGACAAATTCACTTTCTTATATGAGCATTAATACTAATACTGCATGATATCTTTTGGTTTTTGTTATTTTAGTTACTTTGCTGTTGTTGAAGAATGTCTTATATAATGCTCTGTATAGTGACATCACCTTTCCAATTTGTTTGGTTTATTTTTCTGATTCTGTCCTTTCTGTCATAACTCCAGGATATCTATTATTTCACTTGTACTATATTCTGTCTTTCATTAGCAATAATCGTAATTTTTTGGGGGGTGGAGGTTGTTTTTAAGGCAAATGGAGTTCAGTTTTATTATTACATTTGAACTGCCTGCAGCTCTCTGTAATCTAAATGTAGGCCACTCTGCTGTTATCTTCCTTGTAATCTTGGCTTAAGGGTTCTGCCTCACCTTCTAGATATAAATTTCTTGGACGCCTTTCCTCCGACTCTTAGTAGAAGTTTTGTTATATTACCTCTATGAATTTTTTGCTCAATTCTCTTTTTGGCATTTTCTTACATATTTCTACTCTTTAAGTTGAAGGCTTTTTAAAATCTATCACCATTCACTTCAAAAATTTTTACCGATACTAATTTTGTCTGCAATTCTTTCCTGGTATTCTTTTTTGTATGTACTCTTCATGTATTTTGTAGGTTTTTATATTAATGTGCTCAAATTTTTTTCTGCTGCTGCGTAGTTGAAACTTCTGTTTTTCCCTCCATTTCATATCCATTATGACTAAATAATGATCAATTTCCATCTCATATTTTCTTCTTATTCTGATATTGTTTTATTTATTATTTTACTTATTCCTATTAAGAAAATATTAATTACTGATTTCTCTATGTTTGAAACATATTGCTCACTGCCAACACGTTTGATTTGTAAAATATCAATTCTTTGCTTATTGTTGATTTTCGCCAAATTTATTAGCATATCCATTTATACTTTCTGGACAGTTCTCTACTCTTCCATTTCTTATATTTCTCCTTTGTCCCCTTTTTATGTTATTCCTTGCATTTCATTTCAGAACACATATATTTCATGTTTTCTGGCTCCTTCATTTGGTTCATATGTTATTAGTAGTGTGTAGGCTTTTTTTGCTTGTTCTAGTTTTGAAATTCTATCAGTTACCTACTTATTAACTTTCAAAAACCTGTAAGATGTAAGCGAAAGTTAATGCGATTACGATCCTGTCTGTATGTGCCTATTGACACGATATCTCCGGAACTTCTTGCCCGATTTACTTTATATTTGGCCAGTAGATACCTAAGGTATCTTCCTTGGTATTGAATTTCAGCATTTTTGCATTTTCCTGTTCATTATGTAGGCTATGTATCAATATATGCCTGTCTTAATTTTCTTTTGGTTTGAGTCGATGTTAATATATCTATTCTACCTCGTCAATCATCAAAACTAATTTACGTTTTTTCTTTTCTGTTTATATTCATGTTTCAATTCTCTGCATTCTGTTCTTTATTCTTATCTATTGCATTGCTTCTCTAGCATCATCCGTTTTAATTTTATTGTTTGTCCGTATTAGTCACAAAATGATAATTGCTGGTTTATATACACTAAAATGTGACTATAATCATGCTAATTTTAGATTTGTATCTATTATAATAGCAAAGTTACATCGTTTTAAAGAGCCTTAGCTTTTAATGAAACGACATTATTTTACTGTGGTTATTTTTTTCCAATTTTTCTTTTGCCATTTGTCTGATGACGCCTTGTATTTTTCTTTGTTCTTTGGAAATAGGGTCATTTCTGAATATTTTTGCTGCACAGTCATATTAAATGCAGCATTCACCATTTCTACCCAGCAAGTTTCCTCTCCTATTTTTTTACTTATTTTACCTATTTTTTACTTATTGCTTTCTAAATTAATTTTTAGCTCTAGAATGCTTTTTATCTAATTCTGTCAATTTATTCTTTCTATTTCTTCGATTTTTTATTAGGGTCTGCATTTCTCATATTGCTTGTATTTTCATTTTATCACTTAATAAAAATAATGTCCTTAATTTGTCCTTTTGTAGTGTTCTTGCTTTCAGAATTATTTATTTTTTTCTTTTCACATAATCTCACAAGGATGATATCTTTATGCTTTACTAAATTCTCTTATTTTGAATGTTCTCCTATATTCATTGCACTGTAATTCGTCTTGTTTGAGTTCTTTGTTTATGTTGCGCCTTTTGCTCATATGAAACCTGTTTGTGTTAGTATATATGAAATTTACGTTATTACTATCTGAAAATTTGTCATGATAAATTATGGATTTGGAATCTCTAACCCCCCCCTCCTCCCCTCCATTGTTATGGGATTAGTCCACTTCATTAATTTTTCTAACTTAATCTTTATTATTTATTTACACTTGTAGATGGAGCCTACATGTAGGTTATTGCCCTGCACCAAAATTCTTTTCTAAACATGCATAAATACGCCATAAAAATTGTTGGTATATAAGAAGACATTGAAATGGAATAAAACTATGCACATCTAGTGGGAACGATTGTGCAAATAGCTGATTAATGTTATGTAGGCAAAATTTTACAGTTGAAGTACATTGCTGCACTGCTGGTATATTTTAGCTACTCTATAGAAAAGCATACTTGTTGCACTTCTGCTCCGCATGCTGCAGATGTATTGATGGCTGAAGCGTTTATTTTTCTCTGGTTGTCTATATATTCTATAAGCACCAAGTTTAGAGACTGAGTGGGTCAAGAAAAGTGGTCTTGAGAAACCAAAGTGTATGTGGGCAGGCATGATCCTACTAGAAAATAGATCTTTGGATCTTCAATATGAAGAAAAGCATATACATCTGCTAAATTTCTCTGATATACTGCTATAATGTTCCTTTAAGGGGAGGTTTACTTGAGATGCACCAAAAATCACTAATTTTTCTGGAATTTTTTTTTCAAAGACGGAAGTGAATATCAATATTTTTTTTAGGAAAATTTCCATTTTATAGACAGCGCAGTGAGACGATCCGAAAAAAGTGTCTTGTTGGCGACCATCATAGCGCCGGTAATAATACACTGAAATCAAAAAACGAAAAAGATTCATAAAATATATGAATAGTATTGGAACCTATACCTACAATATCAATAAAATGCCGAAAATTAAAAAAATAGCGGGCGTTTGAACTTTTTGTAACGATTTTTGCCCCTTTTTTCTTTATATTACAATAAAAAAAAAAAAGGCAAAAATGCATCGGACTTAGGTATAGGTGCCGAAGAATTTAATTATCTTTAAAATAAAAAAAAGATCCATCGAGTAGTTTTTTTGTAATCGTGGTCGCCAATTTGAATATGTGGTTTCGAGAAAAACGCGTTTAAAGTTTTAGTTAACGATTTTTTTAATATTATGACGAAATTAAGTTATAAAAAACTAGATTCGGTTAGTGTGCAATAACTTTTTTTTAAACTACTTTCAGCAAAATCACTTTGGGTACATATTCTTCATATAATTTACTAACAATTTCTGCAAAAAAATCGATTTTTTGATCAAATCTCAAGTAAACCTCCCCTTAATAACTATTATAATAAATTGGTTTCCATACTATAAAGCCATTTATTCTGACAATATGTCTGTCAATACTAAAGTTTCGATTTACACTCAGACGAAATTTAAGATTTGTCAGTAAAGATATTTGTATCACTGAATTATGATAAAATAAAACAATGTCGGTAATGTTGGAGTGTTAACGGAAGAAGTCTTTTGCAAATCACAGTAGTGTAGATGAAGACGGGGGACACTAGTATTACTCCTGCATATGTTTAGATGGTAGAACACCAATTACATTCATCAGGCAATGTCATGGTCCTCTTTCTTGATGATTATTTAGGTTATTTAATAGTAGTATGTGTTTGGGTATGTTCCCAGTGCTCTTAATATCATTGCATAGTTCAGTTGCAACAGTCCAGGTAGCAACTATATTGCAAGTATATTGATTGTAATACACAAAGCTGAATTATGCAGTCGTTGACGCTGCCAGAGTTTTAATGAACCAATAATGTTGTATTTTGATACCTTTATTGATTTTAGTTACATTTTTATGGGCTTGCAAAGATTGGATCATTCTTTAAATAATGTCACATTTAAGAGTTTGGAAAACACAAAGTTAAATCTACATAGAAATTTAATTTTTACTCTTTTTTGATCCAGTATTTGACCAATAAGTCTGTTTTTTATTGTTATCTTTTTGGAGTGTTTTTGAAAAACATCTTCCAGTTTTCTATCCAGGCACAGTATTATTTGTACTGTTTGCACTTTAAAATTTCTATTACTCATTGTTGATTTGTTGTAATTGAAACATCATCAAATTCCAATGAATCAGAAGATTCTTTACGTTTCTTCCACTCCTTTGTTTGGTTATCTGCCTCTATTAGTATCTATGGCTTTGGCTGTTTTATCCTGACTTGGTAGAATGCTTAATATCATCTTTTTGTCAGACTCACAGTGCAGTTGCAATTATTAAAAAAAAACATTTTCTATCGCTTATTTTAAAATGTTAGTATCATGTCGTATACGTTGTGTGTCGAAAAAATTGGATGAATGGTAAAAGAAGATACAAACAAATTACCTTTATTGGGTTTCAAATTAATTTTCGTTTATCATAACGCATTTTTGACAACGTCGATAAAGCTTCTAGGAACTGTGTCAACAAAGATCTCTATAGGAATATATCGTAAAACCAACTATTACACTTCCTAGGCATTTGGTGGCATTCTTTAGACAAGGAAACAGAAAGAATCCTGTAGGCGCCAAATTAGAATAAAATGGATCCTGCTCACATACGGCAGTGAAATCTCTAGCTTGGGCGTTACAAACAGAGAAACAGATCTATCTTTTTTGTTGTGCGTTATTTGATTTAAATATATCTTGTTGAGGGGATTTTTAGTTGTTTGCCATCTTCGTCGAGCTCTGCGTTTGTCAGTAACCAATTCTTTAATATGAAGTGGAATAGTGTGATTTTCTTGGACCAATCTGTGGATTTTCACTAGGCGCTTTGAATTATCGTGGTTAGATATTGCACAGCGTGATCGAAGTCTTCGTTATCATTTAAGCGGATGTTTAGTGTAATGTTGGCGATGTAAGTCCCAGTCCGTCTTTTTGGAGCTGAGTCTAGGTGGTGGTTGTTTCCATATAATCCTAATACCTAATGCTTAGGGTCATTATTAGAGGACTGTGGTCAGAATGCAGATCAAGATTTGATTCGATAGGACTATGTATTTCAGAGATTCCCTTAGTTATGGATCTAACAGATCTGGAGTTTTGTTTAGATGGGTCAGCCAATAGCTTGATTCTCCAGCTGCTAAGAAGTTCAGACTTGCTCGTTCTATGACTTGCAACAATGTTCTACTTTTAGGAGTAATGAGCCTAGATCCCCAAGTTGTATGCTTGGTGTTCCAGTCACCGGCAACCAGGAAGTAGGAGCCAAATTATTGGAAAAAGTCATGGTATTTATCGTAGGTTATATCATGGCGTGGTGGGCAATAGATAGCAGCAACTACAAGAGGCTAAGAGAGAACTTCTAATTTTATGATGGTGCTTTGTATTTTATTAGTAATGTAAGATTGTAGTAAGTGGTGCTTTAGTGCACACCTAATTATGATTGTAATTTTTAAAATATTTTTTCGGTGTAAAGTACAAAGGAAAATATTGTTTTTTTATTGTTTTTATTGCAAAAAACAACTACATGAGTAATTAAATTTTCTACTTTAAATGACAGTCGGCGGTCGCTTAATAAATATTTTAATTATGAAAACGACCTTTCGACATCAGCTGATGTAGTTGAAGCACATTTCACTGCTACCACATCGTGGGAGTCCTACAGGAAGTCTCTGTTTCCTTCCTTCCCTGCCAATGTATCAGTAATTTGTTTTAGTGCCCCCTATCTACCATTCCTCTCCAACAGGGCCCTCATCTTGTCCTAATTGTGAACCCCATTTCGCCTGATAAGTTTTCCGACTCTTTCACCGCTCGTCGACGCTAATCCAGATCCTGAAGTCTCCGATTTCTCATCTCACTTTAACACCTCCTCGTGGATTGAGGGTACAACTCGCCACAGTGTCGTTACACGGGGAACCTTTTGATTTTAGTACTTCTATAAGAAGTCACGAATCGGACCTTCCTCCAACTTATTCAGAAGAATTTCTTCTGCCAGGAAAGCTGCGACTAGTTCCTGGTCAATGTCACTGATTATTTTAGAAGCCCCTAAGTCGGTCAATAATTTTTGCTTCTTTGAAGAATTTTGTGTAAGGTGTTGATGCGTGGTCGAGTGCTTATGCTGGAGTAGTTAGCATTCCCTTTTGAAGTCATACTGTAATTAAAAAAATTAAGTAAATATATTGTCCCTCTACAGCGTAAAATTGAAGGCTTTCTCTGTGCGTGGCAGAGCGCACCTAAGTTGTTGGATTCAATTCCTAGTTTAATATCTAATTTCTGGCCCTGGTAATTTTACAGTAGACCCATAAATACAACAAAGTATTATTTTGTTAAAGTTGATTAAATAATGACAGTCAATAACAGTCCATTTCTTTGAATTTTCAATAAAAAATTTGGTTTTAGCATTGCTTAAAGCAACCATATAGCAAATTTCACATTCACCACTTAAATCATGGTCAGACGTGAGCTGTGTTTTCAGGCGTACGGAATTTTATGACCTTGAACGCCCCTTGTGCGCATCTTCGCTCTTACACTCTTACAGTATTATTAATTAGAAAAATATGGGCACGTTGTATCTTGTTCGATTATCTAATACTAATCTTTTTCCTGCCTATTACTGTCAACATAAACTTTTTGCATTTGATTTATTTAATATTGCAACGTAATCTGTTTGAAAAAATATGACAATAACAGAAATAATCTGGTAAATTAATACAAATAATTGTGCTGCAATAAATTTAAAATATTAACTATGTAAATGTTTAGGAACTGTGAACGGTGACGTCAGGGTTTGAGTGTAAGAGCAAAGATGCGTACAAGAGGCGTCCAGGGTCATAAAATTCCGTACGCCTGAAAACACTGAGCATGAGGTGCAGTTAGTCGATGGCTTTATAGGCTCGCTACATCCAGGCATGAGATACATTCGATGACCTTACAGGCCAGCTAACAAAGGTCAATATGAGTTACATGAACCTATTGTTATACAGTTTACTTGTCTCATTTCTTTTAAAAATATGATGAAAACTTAACATGATCAACAAAAAATATGCGTTTCATATCTTTTTCTTTGAAATACACCTTTTATTCTGAATTTGGATAAAATATATTCAAATAAAAAATATATCGAGATTTTTGTCTTTTTCTTGACTTTGGTGATCAGTCATCTAAGTGCCATTATTGAAAGTGAAGTTCTCAAATTAGCTGCTTGGTGATACATTATATCAAATGCGTGCGTTACTTTAGATTTGTAAAATAAAATTGTTGAGTGCTCTAATAGTTATATAGATACTTATAGTTTTTTATAGGATGTATTATGCATATATTTTTACTATTTGAGACATTTTCCTTAAATACTTGGAAATAGAATTTACGTCATAGAAAAACGGTTCTAGAGTTGTTTTTTTATAAATACTTGTAACAATAGAAAGGTCAAAAATAGTATTAATCTCAATGTGAAAGCTTTCAGAAATATTTTAAGTTTAGTGACTGTTGTGCAACTTACATAAAGACCAGAATAGCTAGTTTGTACGAGGGATGGAGCATAAGTCATTGCAACAAATTTTTTTTCAAAGGTAAGGAATGGTATCAAAATGTCGTATATTTCAAGGAAGCTGTGCATTCATAGAGTATGTCCACAACACAAGATGGCTCTGTAATTGCATAAAACGAGCAGAACACTGGAAAATGTTAAACATGCATGGGTTACAAACATTTCTTATATGCTATATAAATAAGGGATATGTTATGATGTATTTTAAGTTCTAAATAAGTTATTTTAAGGATGTTATCTTATCTCGATAACTTTATCTAGAAACAAACCATCAGGTGCTGGAGTGCTGGTAAATTTTAGCATTCAGGTGCCTTACACATTTTTGAATAGAAAAATGTAATATGTATTGTCTTGTCAGACTTTGTGCATTTTTAATTTTAAAATTATGTATATAATATATAAAACAAAGTCTACGCATATTACAGTGTAATATTTATTTTACTTTATGCTTATATTTTTATATTACTTTAATAGATCTTATTTCTTATACAAACTTCTTCATGCCAAGTTTTTTGTGCGCTTTTTGAAGTTTCCAATTTGTAATGTTTTATCCATGATTGCAGTGAAAGTCTTTGCAAAAAATGTTCTAGAGTTGCTAGGCAAGGTTTAAAGTTTTTTAATCCCTATTGATTGAACAAATACAATATCCATCATACTGATTTGAGATTGGAGTTGTGAAAGGATTCACATTTACTGTTTCATAGTGTGTATAATATGACTTTCCTATTTCTTTTCTAATACAATCATGTCTATCCATGGTGCTGATTACAGCTTGACTGTTTCATCTGGGCCAAGACCTTGAGGTGTGTAATGTAAGAAAACCACTAAAAGCTCCTTTATCAAAATTTAAATCATTTTTGGAACACTAAGTGTTTAAGGAGCAAAGTTAATATTATTTCCTTTTCTGAATTTTGCACACATTCGAATGCCAAATTTATGGTTCCTAACATATTGCGCTATTTGTAAAGGCCGTTGTAAAAAGTATGCGGATATTTGAGCGCAATAAAATAACCAAGGCAACAATTGGACACGCGATAATAAAATACAATAACTTTTCTTTGCACTTCGTTTAAGCTGGGAATTGGCAATAAAAATATTGACACTTAAAAGTTTATTGCAGTGGTCATTATTTTTTTCTGTTTAAATTTCGTAACAGGGACAATCTTTAACTTTGTAACTGGAAGTAGAATGTACTAAAATCTGTTGTTTTATTCGTAAACTATTCTCTGTCCTTTTTTTGCGCGAATACAAATTTTCAGCGATGTATTTAAAGAAAAATCAAAACATCTGAATTTTGATACACAAAAGATGCAGGCATTAAATACAGAAGAGAAAAAATATTGTGACATTTTTTAACAGCGTTATTTTTTAGCATTGCATAGTTGCATTAAATCTTGAAAATAATGGTTACCTTGTATGATTTAACTCGCAAGGAAACAGACACCTTTATTTTTGGACATTATTTTATTCAGGACATTCAAAAATGGTTGGCAGATTCTCTCAGAGCTTCACTTGTGTGGCAGATTAAAATGCGCGTTTAGTGAGACTGCAGCGTCATGTGACGCCACCAGATAGCAATGTTGGAATGCACAAAAGGAAAGGCAGTGCTGCGAGCACAGTTGTGGACAAAGTAGACAATCATAGACAGCAATGGACGGCGTAATTTTTGTTAAGGGAAGTTGACATCTAGCAAATGCGCGCAATCTACATGTTATCCAACGTGTTCATCTTGTCTATGTTCTATTGAGCATTGGTTTTAATGTACATTGTCCGTAATTATGTATTTAGAACGTTCATAATGATTAGCACTTTTCCTAAACAAAATTGGTGTGTTGCAGATTGAAATGCGTGATTAATGTGTTTGTGAAAATAAGACTATAACGTCACATGATGCTACCAAATGATTTAGCTAGAATATGAAAATTGGTAAGTCATTCGTTCAAGGCTGTGAGTGCAGTTATAGGCAACGATGAACGTCGTGTTTCTTTGTGGACCAAGTTTTGTTAGATATCGGAGTTCAAAGGTGACAAGGACTGTGTTTAAAAAAGGCAAAATCAATGGGCGTTCGACAAATTGGCACACAAACGGCACCGACTTGATAATTTTGTTTGTCTCGCAGAACTTGAAGATAACAAGTTTGTACACAATAGGTTCCCCATACTCTCAGCACTCGGCAGAACCATGTAGAGGTATGCCTTGTCACAGCAGACAAAAATTATGGTTCTGGCACGAGATGCCAAAAAATGCGAGTCTATGGAATGATAAACAGATTGGGAGCCCTTGT
Organism: Sinelater perroti; assembly: GCA_036346155.1. Classification (NCBI taxonomy): domain Eukaryota; kingdom Metazoa; phylum Arthropoda; class Insecta; order Coleoptera; family Elateridae; genus Sinelater; species Sinelater perroti. The sequence goes on from JARFIY010000222.1 coordinate 7,040,104, forward strand.
CTCAAGAAGCCACACTCGGAATTGTTTATTCCAAAACAAACGTCAATTGTTATCTGGGATTATTAGGGGATTCTACTGATGGACTGGGTGCCTTTTTCTGAGAACTCTACCAGTAAGTGGTATTCCAAGTCACCAAAGCGACACCGTTGATGTATTTAGCAACGCCGGCAGGAGAAATAGAGGCACGAAACGTTGCTTCAACATGACAATGCATGACCACATGTCATTCGCCCCACTGTTGCATTGAGCGGCAACGCTGTGTTTGTAATGAAGGAGGCGTGGTAAGAAGATTTTCAATGATGAGCTTTAATTGGCAGTGGTGCTATGCTATAAAATGGTTTTCGGTAACTTAATAAAAACTGCAGGAGCAATGGCACGAAGCGCATAGAAATTAAAAAGGAATGCTTTTAATAAATTGTGCGTAATCTTCATGATAAAAGAGTAGTTAAAAGAACATAATTGTAATGCCATTAATTTTTGAACACCCAAAGTATTTTCAGTGTATTTACCTAATACAAAAACAGAATTTCTATATTACAATTTAGTCAGATACAATACTGATAATTTTGGCTTTTTTAGCCATTTAATTCAGCTAATAGACGCTTTGACTGTTCTGCTCTAGCAGCAAGTTTTTGGGGCTGAACCTCACTACATAATCAATAACCAAAATTTGTTTTATAGGATTCATGTTCGGTGACTTACTGGTCCATAGGAGTGCAGAAATCGATAAGTTTATTTTCCACTGTTGAGTCTTTGTATCAATACGGTAAGGAGCACCCACTATCGTTCCCAAACAGGGTGGAGCTTTTTTAAGATTCTTAGTGAGAATATAAAAAGAAACATTTCCTTCAATGTAGCAATTAATATTAAATTCTTGCTTGGGAATTTTCTAGGTACCTACACACATCTGCTACATGAAAATTACGCGAAGAACGGCTCATCTTAAAGGACGTCGGATTATTCCACTTGTCCATGGCTTCATTTAGTTACAGTGAGAAACAGTTTCCACTTGGTAGCTCCGTAATGATGTTCAATCTGTTGAAGATACCAAAGAACTGTACTCTTGTAGTTGCTTCAACACATTTGCAGCCTTGGGACAGGAATTTGGTCTGATAACTCGATTTGCAACTCTTAGTTGTAGATCTGATGCCTTGATTGATCTGGACCTACCCTGACAGTTTTTTTGCCCTCTTGTACCATACAATTATCCGATTGAAAGTGGACAGCAGAATATTTAGAATTAGCCTACTTCTGGCTACCACCTTTATATTGCCCTCTTTAAGTATTACTCAATTCTGTGGCATCAAGAATGCTAGGGATATTTAGTAACTTCCAAAATGTCACTGCACACAAATCTGCAACACAACACCATCCAGTGAAATTCATGAAATTTCAGAAAATTTAAGGCGTCTGCTCATTTACTGAAGTATGTTGGTTAAAATTCAATTTAACAATGTTAAAATGTATTCCTCAATAGTGTAATAAGGAGTAATTTTTTAATAAAGTAATGTTTTGAACACTTAAAAGGAATAGAGAAGTTATACTACCTAAGTCACAAATTTGACTTAGTATAGTGAATATTAGTGATTTTGAAAAAAAATAATTTTTATTATATATACGTGGGTGTAATTGTTTGGGTCAAAGGTCTTTCTTGTTTGGAAAAGTTTGTACATGTTCATAAATGTAGCTTACTTGAGTATATTAAAAAAAAGCACCTTTGATTTAATCCAAACAACAAGGCTCCTTTTCTACATATCCATGCTTTCTTCTTTTTGATGCATTTGATACAGTGAGTGGGCAACATTTTGATGCCACTTTCGTAAAGAGTTGGTTTTGAAGGCATTTATATCTGAATTTCCTTGTTATTTTTAAATTGCTGCCTCCTTAAGGTAATTTTGAGGAGCCCAAACAGATAACTTAGTTGCAAGTACTCCAGTAGAGATGGTTTTCACTATTGTACAATGCATTTGTTCCAATTTGGGTCGAATTACCTCAAAGAAGGAGCCCCTCTGATTATAAAGTTGCGTTTTGCGCTAGAAGCGGTTTTCATTTCACAGATTATTGTAGTATTGAGTATCAATTGTATTTCATTCGGTTAAGAAATCAGTAAAAACCACCCATTTGTGATTCTAAATTAGTTATAACAACTAGTTTATAGTTGGGGTGTAATGATGGACTATTTCCCTTCTCTTCGCAACAAGCAATAAGCTTGTGAGAGATCTCAAGTTTTATTCCGGACTATTATAACTAATGCAGACTTCGGTACATATTTCGTCAATTGTTAGTCGTCTATTAATCTCAATAAACTCGCAAATTTGAGCAGCTTTAGATGTTTGACTTCGTTTTGTCCCAAAGGGTTTAAAACCATTTGAATGTCTGGCTTTTTCATAATGTAACTAACAGATTGTTATAGTATTTCCACCTATTAAGAATTTTATTAGGCATATACAATTACACCAAATACTGGCTGTTCAGTCAATATGATTGTTAGTGATCAAACGATATAGAAGAGCGATTGTGAATTACATATATGATTACCTTCATTAAAATTTCAGCAGAAATTTTAATATTTTACATCATTTAGTAACCAATCAAAATTAAGTTTATTTTGTTTGTTTCAGATTATCAGAGGCAAATGTCGAAGAAGCGTCAAAAGTTCAACAACGGATGAATCGCAACAGGCGCAAAAAAGCATTGGTGCAGGATGCAGATAACAGTGATTTCTGCTTTGACGGATTAAATGCATTAGTTGAGAAAGCCACCGACTTTATGAAAGGACGGTGTGCATCGATATCTTCGCAGAAATCCAATCAAAACACCACACATCTGAGCGGATCATCCTCGGATACTCAGCAACTCAACCCTTTGCTTTTTGGTGGCAAACGGCAAGATAGAAGCGTTTGTGGTTTCCAGCTACCCCTCGAGTGTTCTGTTAGAAATGTTCCAACGGGAGAAAAACTTTGTAATTATAGTGACTTGTATTTGAATTGCGCTGTTCCATATCTGAAAACATCTGGAATGTCGGGAGCAGCAAACGGGAAATGCAGTAAGATTGCGGTTGTAAATTGGAAAGAGGATTGGTTGTTGCAGAAATACTTGAGGGAAAGGAATTTAAGCTACAAACAGTTTTGGGAGCAAAAGATAAGTAGTAATTTAGGAACACTAAAATTAGCAAATCGATTGGTTGCAGATACAAATTCCTCAAATTTTATTAACCAAATTAGAAGATTGTGTTCAACTGATTCTGTTGATGATGAGTTGCAGTTTATTCATGAGTCTATGACTGAGTATGAGAAAAATGACACAGTACAAGCAGAGTTGCTTCAACAAAATGTATCGAAAGAAATGCAGCTGGACACTGAAAACTCTGATCAGAGAACTGGCAATTTGAAACAGGGTTTTGAACGCATTAGTAATGCTGATTCTCTCTTTCCTGATGGTACCTTAGATGAGTCCACCGATACTGAAGCTGCACCTGATAATTGTGATGCTGGTTACCTAACCCAACAGAGTACAGCAGATTCAGGAATTTTCTGCTCTGACAATCCCAGTTTTGAAACAGACTGCCCCGAGCACATAGAAAGTCTTCAGAGACAATTGAGTGATGTGGTTGAAGAACTGCAGCATCCTAGTGAACTTCTTTCTATTCCTCATAAATGTACAGACCCTGTAGATAATAGTTCCGTGAGTGAAAATGTGGAGGAAATTGGAAAAAACGAATGTGTCTCAAGTGTTTTGCGTTCAGAGAGCCTGAGTGTTCTAGATACTGTAAACAAAAATGGCCATAGTGGTGTTTGTGATAGTGATGGAAACACTACAAACGCTAAGAATGTTAGTGAACCTGATGCAAGTGTCAAAAAAGTCCCTCCAAACTCTCTTCTGTTTCCAGTTATGCAAGAAACGAATTTGAAACCAGTAGAAACTGCAGTGGTTGAAAGTCGAAATAGAAAGGTACACCTTAAATAATTGGTAAAAAACTTCTCTTACAATTAGATGTTTTTTCATTATTTTATGTTTCAGACTTATATAGTGGAAACTACTGCTATAATGTACCTTCTTTGTTTATAACTGTACCAGCGTTTATTTCTCATTCTTTTGTTAACCTGAATGGTAATAAACAATTGGCACATGGTGTGATCTTAGATAATCAAACAATTAAAACGATTTGTAAACATTTCTTTTTCTTCTTTGTTAATTTATTGTAACTGTTGTTATTAATGATTAATTATGTTTACTTCGCTTAATACTTGAAAAAGGAAGCCTAATTAAGTACAAATTTATATTTCTTTATGAATAATCTGTCGTCTGCAAAATAGATCATCATTACCATTTCTATCGAAGAAGGTATGAAAGATAAAGAAATTTGGATGCACAATAGCAGTAGCAATTTAAATCAAATGGTATGTGTGTGTGCGTACGGGTGCATGCATGTGTGTATGTATGTATGTATGTATGTATGTATATACGTATATTTGTATATTCAATTGTTCCCCATATACAACAATAATGAACTGTTTATAATGTAATTTTTGTAATTTTATTGTATAATTTGTTTTTCATTTTTGCTGTTATTTTTATTAAGTCGCATTTATTATGTTCTTAACAGTAAATAATTTTACAGAGAAAGCTATTGATGGAAGATGACGGTGACGATTATATCGACTACACACAAAAGAAAAGGAAACGTCAGCTCCGCTTTCGTTGGTTGAAAACAATTACAGTTGAGTTAAAGCAGTTTGAAAGGTTTTACAGGAAGCATTATCAACCAGAATTTGGAGAAGGTACATGCATTCTAATTTTTTTTAATATTTTAATTGCTTTTAAAAGTGGTAAAGCAAATTTATTATAGTAGTTTTATTGTAGGGTGTATAGAAGATGATGCAGATGATGATAGCACTTCAATTGTAAGTACAGTAAATGAAGATGCTTTGGATAATGAAGATAATACTGTATGCAACCCAGTAACTGAACAGTGTACCGATAAAATATTATTAAATAAATGCTGTGATGATAGACAGATGGAAAATGAAGATCCTATAAAAGATGTTTTGGATATTGCAGCAAATCCTCCGTCCACACCTTTTGAACATGACGTGAATTCTATCAACATTACTGAAAGTGACGACCTCATCACAGATGTTATGTTACATTCAAGTTCTTCCCGGGCTGTTGCTGATAGGGCAAGACGTGCAAACTGCGATGCTTTAACAGTTCCATCAAACACGCGGAATTTAGAAATGGAAAGTGTAGAAAGATTGCGGGTAGTATCTGAATGGAAAAAATTCGTTGAACCCAAGCTACAGGCAGCTGAGGAGAGTGCCATGTTTGATATCCATGAATACGGCAGTCGAATTATGGATACAATTCCTTTACAAGAGCAGCTGGGTTTTAACAAACTTGTTGATGGAAAACCTCCATCGGAAGTTGTGCGATACTTTCTAGCTTCACTTCAACTTGCGAATACCTACAATGTGGAGCTTGTTGTACCTTTACAAAACGAATTGGCTAATGATACCTTAGAAATTAAGTTGCTAAGTAGAGAAAGGTATCACGAACACTTGGGTGAATATGAAGCACCCTCTGAAAGTATGTTCAGAGAAAAATTAGCTCATATGCAAGCAAAGCGGATGTCGATGTTGCAATCAACTCCTAAAAGAAGAATATCAAATCACAAACGTCAAAAACTTAGTTAAGAGTACAACATTGTAAATAGTTTTATTACAATTTATTAATAATTTAACAAAAGTAATTATGAAAAATAAATTTTTACAATCAGAAATTAGTATTATCTTCCTGAACAATTGAAATTCTCATTTATACTTTATTATGGATGTTCAATTTTGTTTTAAGTAATTTGTTATTTTAAATCATTTTGGGTCAAAAGGGGAGAAATACTTTTACAGAACACTTCATATGAATATTTATTAGTTTTTCTTTATTGTATAATCATAACTCTTAGGTTATTCATGTATAATCCGTCTTACAATTTTATTTAATTATTATTTTATTAAGCCTAACGTTTTTAGTAGTTGAAATAAATCTTCTGGAAAAAGTAGTGAAATGGCATATTGATACATATTTTTTTTTATAGGTATAGCTCTTCAAACCTTGCATGCATTGCAAAATGAATAAATCACATCCCTAAGTTTTAATCTTGTTTCTTCTTGGATTTTTGAGCTGGTGTATCTTTTGAAACTGTGATTCTACCTTTATTTTGTAGGTCAGATTTTTTGTGGAAAGCGCTGCAGATTTTCTGCTAAATTAATACATTAAAATTTGGCTGGCCACGTCCCTATCTATTCTCTTAATTCTACATTAATATAACTTTTTTTTAATAAAATCTGAATTTGCGTTTGTTTTATCTAAATTGTAACTGCTATTTTATCCATTGGGACACAATTTTAGTCTCGAGGATAATTAAGTTTATTCTCGGTTATTAAGCATAACTGATACAAGTTTCATGAAACTTTTTTTTCTTTGTTTACAGTTATTTTAAGGTTTTTATTACAATGAAGTTCTAGTACAAAAACATTATTTGCTATGTATGTACTTTATTTCGCAGGTTTCCTCGAGGTATTTGAATATCGGTTTTGCATTAGGATTGAAGTTAAATGGGTATCTGAAAGTAAAATAATCCCCCAGCGGGGTTTCCAGGGTGGAACAACTTAAGGCGAGGTGAGAAATAAACACGTATAGAAAATCAGGCGCTGGAAAGTAAGAACGCTACAAAAATATGGTAAATTGGAGAACTTAAAATACGAAATGGAAAGGAACCAAATAGAAATACTAGGTATTAGTGAAATGAGATGGCCACAACAACAAGACTTTTGGTCAGGTAATTGCAGGATAATCGACAAGCAACCCAAGGCAGATGGAATGGCAGAAGTTGGTATAATCTTAAACAGACAATACCATGACAGACTGATTAAGGTATGCTTGAAGACCTACCCTAAAAACAACAATAATCCAAGTCTACATGTCAACATCATTGCTCATTATGAAAATGAAATAGAAGAAATATATGAGGATACTAAGAAACTCATTAAACACGGAGGCAAAAATCTGATAATGGGTGACTGGAATGCCATTCTGGGAGAAGAAGAAGTACAAAATACAGCAGGACTATGTGCATTACGAAAAGAGAATGTGCGTGGAGAACGCTTAATTGAAATCTGAGCTAAACATAAACTAATAATTACAAACACATTATTCCAACACCACAGAAGATATACTTAGAAGATACGAGGGTATACTAAGCGCTACCAAATAGACTATATTATGGTCAGACAGAGATTCAAAAACCAAATAAAAGATGCAAGATCGGTTATTGACAGTGATCATAATATAGTTATAAATCTGAAGAAATTGAAAAGTAAAGAAAATACAGCGTGGAACTTGCAACCCAAGTGATAATATAAAAAGTAGTTGGAATAAAATAGAACAAAGCATAATAAAAAGTACAAAAAACGTTTTAGGTATAAAGAAAACAGTGGATGACAAATGACAATAAAACTGTTAAAGAACGTCGGAATATAAAAACATTAATACAGAACAAGGGTGAAGTATAAAGAATTAAGAAATAAGATTCAACGTGAATGCAAAAAAGCTAAAGAACAACTGTGAAAAGATGAGTGATGGTGAACTTGACAGAGTATACAGGCAAGTCAAAAAATGTAATAAAAACCCATATGAAATACAAGATAATAATGAAAGCATACTAGTAGAAAACAAACAAGTAGTTAAACGGCGGAAGGAATAACTAGAAGATTTATATAATTAAGACTACAGAGGATTATATGAACCACTGAGTACGCAAAATATATAAGATAAATATCTATGTATCTTAAGAACGGAATTCGATAAAGCAGTGAAATACCTTAAAAACATCAAAACCTCGGGTACAGATAATATACCTGGAGAGATTATCAAACACTTAGATACGGAGACACTAGATAATAGTTTCAAAATAATCGACGACATTTACAATACAGGACAAATTTCAATAACAAAGGTAATTGCTATTCCAAAGAAGGCATAAACATACAAATGCGAAGAACATAGAACAATAAGCTTACTACCACACGCATCAAAAATACTAGGAAAAATAATTCAAAGAACAAAAAAGAGAAGAAAATTTAACAGAAGATCAATTGGGCTTTAGAAGAAACACAGGTACGAAGGAAGCCATACTGGCCCTAGGAATATATTTAAAAAAAATGCTAAGCAAAAACAAAGAAGCATATATAGCCTTTATTGGTGTGAAAAGGCCTTTGGTAGAGTGTAGAGCTGATGTAAAGTATTCAACATGTTACGAGAAATTGGCATTGGCATAAACGACAGGAAGATAATTTACAATTTACACAAAAATCAAATCGCGGTAATACATACTACATTAATGAGGGAGATTGAATTCAAATACCTAGGGAGCGCAATTATACAAGATGGCAATTGTATGAAATTAGATATATGGCTAAAAGGGTCTTTTACGAGAAGAAACAATACTTACATCTAATGACCTAACAATAGATACTAAAAAACTACAAAAACGTACATATGGAACATAGCACTATATGGCTGTGAATCATGGACTTGGACTATAGGAAAAGCAGACCAAAAGAAACTAAAACCCTTTGAGATGTGGTGCTTCAGAAGAATAATGAAGATCTTATGGGCGCAAAGAAAAACAGACGAATAAGTACCAAGAACAATTTAAGAAAAAAGAAAAATTTGGAGTCGCATAAAGAAACGACGAATGCAACCGATAGGCCACATTATGAGAAGAGAAAGACCACTAAAAATTATAATATAAGAAAAAACCCAAGAGGAAGACCATGCTTACAATATAATAAGCAATAACAGACTCGGGCAGAGGCAGTTACGTAGAAATGAAAAATAAGGCTTTAGCACGACAAATATAGAAAGTTGCGACAAATTAATCAGACTGACGTTTATACTTGTTTACTGTAATGTCTTTTAACTCTTTATTAGAAATATAGAGCTTCCACACTATTTTTCCAGCAGGCCCTCTTTTTTTGACAGCGCTTTTAGTTCTTTCCATTCTTTTCGCGTTGTTTTGGCTTCATAGGTAATTGTTCTTTGGCATGTGGTTTTTAGTCAGCTCGTTTTTAATGTTCCCGTCCAGGGCTGTCTTCGTTATGTTGTCCTCTCTACAGAGTGTGTCCTATCCAGTTTCATTTTCTTATTTTTATTTGTATATGCACTTTTCCTAAGCAAATAGCCACAAATTTGCCTTGGATATTACTTCTGGCTATCTAATACACAGGATACGTCTTAAGCATCTGTTTATAAAGGTCTGTATTTTATGGCTTAGGGTTTTGGCAACTAGCCAGGATTCACACCTGTATAGGAAAACCGATGTAACGTTTAAGTTGAAAATTTGGAGTGTGGTTTTCCTGGAGTAATGAGTAGAATTCAGAAAACAAGGGAAATATCAAAAAATAAAGATCTCCGAATTAAGGACGGGAAACGAAAGAAGCATAAGAAAGAAATAATTGACTTATAGAAAAGAAGTGGACAATACTAAAAACAGAAATAGAGGAACAGACAATAAAGACTTGTGGAACAGTAGTAGTAAAGCAAAAGAACCCGGTGGTGGAATGACAAAAGTAAAAGAGAAAGTAAAGATCAAAAAGAAAGCTTGGAAAAGGTATATACAAAGTAAGAAAGATTGCGACAAACAACACTATGTAAATAAAAGAAACGAAGACAAAGAAGCTGTTCAAAGAGCAAAACAAGAAATCTGGGAAGAATTCGGAAAAGAACTTGAGACGAAATTCAACAAGGACAATAGAAAAGAGTTTTGGAAAGTCATCAAAGGACTAAGAGGGAAATATGGAAGGCAAATATGGAGCATGAGAAATAATGATGGCATCGTTGAAACAGAAGCAGACAGAATCCTGGAGATATGGAGAGAGAATTATAATAAAAGATTTAAATAAAATAATAATATTAGGGGTAGATACAGAAAAGGAACAGCCTAGAAAGAAGAAGAAGAAAGAGATATAGAAAGGGAAGAGGTGATAAAATCCGTGGAACATATGAAACTAGAAAAGGCAGGAGCCAAAGATGGAATTACTACAGAAATGATAAAGTACTATGGAGAAAGAGTACCTACTAAAATTGATAAAAGATATATGTCAACAAGCTTGGAAAGGGGAAAAATACCAGGTGACTGGGAAGAAAATATAATACCCCTACATAAGAAAGTAGATAAAAATGATTGTGACAATTACAGAGCGATATGCCTCTCCTCTACAGTACAGAAGATATATTCAAGAATCCTAGGAAGAATATTACGAGAAGAAATGGAAGAAAAAGTATGTGAAGAACAAGCCGCTTACAAACCACAAAGACAAACGCACGATCATATATTTGTACTGGGCCCGCTCTTGTACCTACTATGTACTGCTGATCTACCTACCTCCCCGGGAGCTATGGTTGCTACCTTCGCGGATGATACAGCAATTCTTTCATCGTATTCCGATCCGTATATGGCATCCAACTATCTACAATCATGTTTGCACCACTTAGAAGTATGGTTCAAAAGATGGCGTATCCACATAAACGAGACCAAATCACCCCACGTAACTTTTACGCTGAGAAGAAGTACCTGCCCACCCGTTATAATAAATAACAAACAAATACCGCAAGACGATACCGTTAGGTACTTAGGTATGCACCTAGAAAGGCGTCTCACTTGGAAAAAACACCTTTTCACCAAAAGAAAACAGTTGAGTTTAAAAATTCGAAAAATGTATTGGCTGATTGGCCGCAAATCTCAGATGTCATTGGAGAGTAAAATATTACTTTACAAATCTATCATACGGCCTATTTGGACATACGGCATACAATTATGGGAAACTGCAAGTAAATCAAATATCGACATAATCAAACGATTTCAATCAAAAGTGCTACTACGTTCTTTAGTAGACGCCCCATGGTTCGTTCCGAACGAGACAATACGACAGGACCTAGGTATTTCGACAATAGATGAGGAAATACAAAAGTGCAGTGTTCGCCACCGTGACAAAATAAGTGCTCACCCTAACTCGCTGGTTGAAGAACTATTAAACTCTGACGATGAAGAACCCAGACTTAAAAGATTTAAGCCAACAGACCTACCAAACCGTTTCGCATAATGTTATGTGGTGTCAAAGTTAATTGTTCATTCTGTCATTACCAAACCGGCTAGTATTAGTATTAGAATTAGAATAAGGAAACTTTTGTTGGAAACTTTTCTACATGTCTTATATCAAATGTCGAACCAATTACTGAATGTCACTACATGACAGATTGTAAACTTATTAATAAATTAATATATATAATAATAAAATATATATATATATGGACTCTAAATTCCAATTCCCTATTTTCACATTGAATCGTGGTTCATTTGATTCATTATTAGGAACAGTAGAGGACTCAGTGAATCGCCTTGTTTCATCCCATTTTCCATGTCAAAGCTTTGAGATTCCTTCCCTTTAATGGGCACTCTTCCTTTTGCTTTAGCAAATATATATATTTAATATATATATATATATATATATATATATATATATATATATATATATACACTCTAAGTTTTGTTTGTGTGCTTATTTCCAAAACAAAAGTACAATAACTGCGAGTTAACTAGTCGGGAGAACCAAAAGAGACCGCATACGCAACATAGTAACTAGAGAAGAACTAGGTCAAGAACCGCTAGTCCAAGAAGTGGAGGAAAAACAATTTTAATGGTATGGACACATAGAATGTCAGAAATAGAGACCTAAGACGAATATTGGAAGCAAGACCAGAGGAAACAAGAAGCAGAAGACCAATGGAGCAAAGTCTAGAAAGGAGGGCAGAACGGAGAGGAAAACAACTAAAAGAAATTTTTAAAAAATGGCAGCCTACCGGAACAGTTTCCGAAGTGGCTAGAGGACCCGATGCTCTAGGGCATAAGGAAGAAGGAAAATAAGAAGAAGAAGAACATGATAGGTGTGATTCTGAGTTTGTTTTTGATAATGGTTTTGTAGATTTTTTCGATCTTCGCCTGGAACTTGACTTTGTCATTAATGGATTAATATTTTTTACTCTTTTTGAATGCGGGCGGTGGTTCACGAGATTTTCGTATTTTTTCTTGTTAATCCACTTTGTTGTTATTTTTATTTTTATCATCATTTGATTTTGATAGTACTCCATATCTGCTAATGGTATTAACAGGAGCATTTAGGCAGTAATCTTGTAATTTTGTTTGGAACTGTATGTTCTCTTTCTATGCAACAGAGCGTGTCCGGAGAACACGTTTTATAACTTCACTTTTATCCGCATTGTTTATGAACTTTGTTCTATTATGGTCACAATATTTTATGCGTGTCTGTGGCTGCTTTAACATTTTCGAGTGCCCAGGAGCCTTTTTTTATAAGTTGTAGAGCAAATAGCCAGACGTTAAACATTTTCCTTACTCTTCCCCGTTTTTTTTTTTAATGTGACACCATGTCACAGGTGCATCTATGTTTTTATAATCGCTGTTAATCATTTTTACGCAAAACATTTATTTGATAAACATTTTCCATTTATATTAAGCATACTAAATAATTATGAAAAAAATTACTTATTTTTTTTAAAATTAAGTCAGTATTCAAAACTGTTACCTAATGGTTTAAAGTAACTGAGCATGTTCGACTTCATGAATTTTTGAAATTGGCGCTATTTTCTTGCGGGTTGACGTCACTTGAACTTTGCAGCGATTGGTCAGGCCAGAGCTGCGCCTCCTCCATCTTTGATAATTCTAGATCCGGCGAGCAAAATTCCTCTGTCAAATTGTCACGTTGGCGTGCAGTTGGTTGTACGTTGTTGGCTTAGTTTAAACGCCTTAGCTGCCCAAGAACATTCATTGTAGCGTAAGTTTCATGTTTTGCGTGTTGCTCATGATTCAATTAAAAACATTGCTACGATGCATCCATAAAATCGTTCCCGTTGCGACAGCACGTGCATTGCTCGCTCTCGTAGCGTGATTGCATATTTTTGCAAGTAACCGACTTTGCGTTCCAGACCCATCGGTCCAAGATGCAGTTACACATTCGTGGTCAGTTGACCCACGTCGTGGAATGCCAGGGCACTGAAACCATTGCCGAGATCAAGGTGAGCTTGGTGGCATTGCCTGCAGTTTTATAAGCGAAAATTGCTTTAGGATCGCATAGCCGCCTTAGAGCAACTGAATGTTTCTGAAGTCAGCCTGTATGCTGAAGGGAGCCCAGTTGAGGATGAGAGGCTGGTGGCTGATTTTGAGAATAGGGACTTGGACTTGAATGTTGGACTACTTGGTGGTAAAGTGCATGGATCCTTGGCTCGTGCTGGTGAGTTTTGTTGATCGATTTAAGGTGTTTATGGTGAATTATGTTGAAATTTTGTCAACAATGTTGTGTAAGTGGTCTCTTAATCTTATTCGATTGCAATCTTTATATAATGATAATTATGAACATTCATTAGGGTATTGTAAATTTGGGTAAGGTTTTGATTTAGCGGAAGTGGCGAAATCGGTCGATTTTGGTATCAAACGATTCATATCGATGAGCCGAGTTGATTGACACTCCTCCCAACTTTAGAAAACGTCGGGGGTAATAGGGCCATTTAAAGTTTCCATTGGGAATACATTTCGGATGTGTTTTTATGGACATGGTCAGCATTTTTTCAGCAAATTTGACAAAAACCAGGGCAGTAATGTTGTTTATGGTCATAGAAATCGCATTACGAAGAAATTTTTGCTGAAAATTTAATCGAACTTAACCTTGCTTTGCCTTGAATGCTCAAGGATTTTACAACGTTTAATGAATGTGTCGGAATACAGTACAAATAGAAAAGGAATATTTATTGATAAAAGCAATTAAAACTGACCATTTAGCCACTACTTTGTGGTTCCAGGGAGCACTGTGTGAAAGTGGTCAGCTTTTATTTCCAATGTCCTTCAGTAAACTTTCAAGACAACCACGCCTTTTTCAGGGTGTGCAGTTAAGATTTTGGTCATTTGAGGTGCTCCAGGCCATGCTTGCTATTCATGTATAGTTTCTTGGGCTTAATGTGCATCGGGCAGTTTAGTTATATGGGTGGTATTAGGCCAACACGGACAGCCCAGTTTTGGCCACTAGCCGTTAACGTGTATTTTAAACACGCGCATAATCACACATTCTCTAAATGTAACGAAGAAGTAAATGAAAAACCATTGGCTGAATAGTGTTTACTCCCATGAACATTATTCATTCAACATGAGCACACTGACTATTCACTGACAAAGCTGTACGTGAACAGCAAGCACGGCCTGGGGCGCTTCAAATGCTCAAAATCTGGATGCACGCCTTTTTCAGGGTGTGGTCCCAATGAAGATTTACTGAAGGACCAGGGGAGTAAAAGCTGACCACTTCTACACGATGCTTCCTGAAAAAGCTAAGTAACGGCTAAATGGTCAGTATTAATTGTTTTTATTAATAAATATTGCTTTTTTATTTATTTGTATTGTATTTTGGCATGTTCATCACCACCATGTTTAACAATTCTTTTTTTTATTTGACCACAAAAATTTGACAGTTAGCATTTATTTTTGTTAACTACTCAGCAAAAAATCGTCTAATTTTACCACGTGCCGAATTTCTCGGAAAATAGCTCTGATGCGGTGGTTACTTCTTGCTTTCCGCAAAATATTAAGCTTGTTCTTATGGTCACAGACATTTCCTTCATCTTGGATTATTTTGTGATCTTATTTATATGGTTCTCTTGCCAATACTAGGTCGTCAGGGCTTTGTTAGTGAAAATAGAGTACACTGCTAAAAGATGAGGCTAACATTTGGAAGGTAAAGGCTATACATTGTACATGTTCATCCCTTGTACTTCATATAAGGGGTTTTTGGCAGTTTTCCAGAAATTAGCATTTTATGTGAATCCTTGTTCAAGGCATTCGTTAGTGGGTGCGTATCTATTCTAACGAGGATTTGGCAAGACATGGAACTGAAAACTTTAAGGTTTGCAATAGATTTTCGAATTATGTGAACCTATCGTATTATAACCCCCAAGGTATTTGCTCTGCATAGACTTGGCTCTTGAGATAACAAGGGGGGAAATCCCAGGCCTCATGTTGAGTGATGTCATATTGCTAGTCTTCCTCGAAGCCTTACATAATGTATGCAATATGGTCTGAGGGAAGATCTTTGAACCATGTGCCGGCGGTTGCAGTTCACTCATGTTTTCGGCCTTTTTCTTTTCAAAGGTACACATTCCATGGCCTCCGATGCAGACATATTTCTTTGTTGGAATGAGTCCTATGTCAAATATATTCAAATATTGTGATGTGAAATAATGGCGTCAAATTCCGATATAATCCACTTTTTCAATTGTTTATAACTTTATTTTTTGTCGCCCTGCAATAAAATAGCCATCATTTTACTCAGTACGCTGAGCACTTTCCATAAATATGTAGTTTTATTTGTTTTAACACTGACGCTGAAATGAAATAATTGAATACTTGCATTTATTTCGAACAAAGGGTAATAATGTGGTTGTCTAAGGCGTGGTATTTGTCATGTCGCCCCATATCAGAGATGGTGTGCGACGTCTGGGCACTTAAGAGTGAACATATGAAAGCACTAACTTCTCTGTTTGCTGGCCGAGCTCTCACATGGAATGATTGAGCCTTACCATTATAATTTAATTATTTAAGTAATATCATTGAATTTGTGATGCTAAATCATAATCTGAAATTTCAGGGATAGATATTATTTGGATGTATATCCAAAAAACCGGCGATCACAATTGTTTTTGTAGTTTTAGGAGGTGAAATTCTTTTGAAGTAGAGTCTTTGTCTTAGCGGGGTGAACTTTAATGAGAGATATTTATTTTTATATATAGTTGCAAACGATTATTGTAAATTTTATGTACTATATTCTACTAGGAGATAAGTTTTAGTCCTAGATAAGAAAGTTTATCAGCTATTTACTATTAAATAATTTTGATTACTTTGTTACATATTCCTATATTTATGTATGCAAGGAACAGCTGGTCTCTTGTGGATTTAACAGTGACCTTCCTGAAACTTGCTATAGCATAATGGACTCTTTGAGGTAGTTAACATTGTCGATATGTAACTACTCTAGAAAGTTGCAGACACTGGCAGTTTTTTAATAGAATATTTTGTACCAAGGTGCGACGGCTTGTATTAACTCTTTGCTTTTTAGGTAAGGTAAAGGGGCAGACGCCAAAAGTGGAGAAGCAAGAAAAGAAAAAGAAGAAGACTGGCAGGGCCAAGAGGCGCATCCAGTACAATAGGCGATTTGTTAATGTCGTTGCCACCTTCGGCCGTCGCCGCGGACCCAACTCCAATTCTGCTTAAGCTAGCCTTGTAGATATAATTTTATATTACTACAGCGTTGTCATCCTGTTGCTGAATAAATAATTTTACTTGAGAAGTCTGTTTTGTCTTAGTTTTCTCGATTTATGAGTTTGCTGAAGAGTTAAGAGTAGGTTAAGCGAAAATGTAATTTTATATTCTAATAAAAGCTTTTTTCTTAAAATCCACATCTAAGTTTGTGCATGATCTCCATTAACCTGATGTGAGCAGGATTGGTATCTCCAGAAGACTTTTTTTAAAACTAATGTTGTGCGTGTTCAGTATGTGCAAATTATTTCATTATACTTGTGCTTTTTAGATACATGTTTTGTGTAAGAAAGCACGATATATTCAGGTCCTTTGCAGATGTGTGCTAAATGACTGTTGTGATGACCCAGGGAATAAATAAAATCTGCATGTTTGTACTAAATTCTCAAGCTATCTATTGGTAGTAACAAATTGGTGATGTTTTGTAATGAATAAAAATTATAAATGAGATGAATAGTATATTCATTCTTTGATGATTGTTTTAGTACCCTTATATAAGTAAAGCAGTTATTTTTTTTTAGAAATGATTGTAATATGAAAATGTTGAGCACTTGGGGAGACATTCCTCACTGTAACCCATGCATCTGTTATAACAATTTTTGAATGCGTTCTCTGACTAATAATGAACCTTTTTCTTTACTACAACCACTTCTATAAAAGAGCTACTTCCAGTGCATCATGTACTAAATTACTTTTTTTTTTAAACATTAAATGTGAATATAACAATGACATGCTAATGATATGTATAGGTATATAAATAAGTTCTCAGCTTTAGATTTCACAAGACGCAAATCACTGTTTACATGTAACGTATTAGTCCGCCCTCTTGCGGTTTTAAAGCAATGACATTTGGTCTTTCGAAACATCATGCGATTTGGCGTTTGATGCACATAACTTCAGTAATCAGCTGTGTTCACGATGGCAATCGCAAAAGAGCATATTCGATTTTCTAACCACTTCGCGTTTCATCTTAAGAGAAACGCTGCTGAAGCCACCGAAATAATTTGTGCTGCATATGGTGAGAATGCTGTAAGTCGTGCAACGTGCAAAAAGTGGTACCAAAGATTTCGTGGAGGAGAGTAGTCTTGAAGATCAGCCACGCGCTCGACGCCCTCAAACATTTGACACGGATGAGCTGCAGACGTGTTAGGCTGGGAACTTCACTCATATGCGGCGTGCAGTCCAGACATGGCCCCTTCCGATTATCATTTATTCCGGTCGTTACAGCATCACTTGGCTGATATGCACTTCAAAATAGAAGAAGTCCGAAAATGCATCGATAACTTTATCATCTCGAAGCCGGTGAGCTTCTATCACTAGGGAATTCGCAAGCTACCTGAAAGATAGCAAAAGGTCATCGATGCCAACGGAAAATACTTTGATATATATATATATATAAGCACAGCACTTCAGGCCTGAAGGCCTATGGCTTGTATTATTTTCTTCCATCTTTTCCTGTTGCACACATTTCCCAGTCCCTAATATTGAGTTTTTTTATATCTTTTTCCACGTCTTCACACCATGTTCTTCTGGGTCTTCCCCGAAATACTTTGATACTTAAGCTTTTTTTTGTTTGTTTTTAAATAAAACTTTAATTTTGCAGAAAAAAGCTGAGAACTTATTTATACACCTATTAGTAAAGATTCTATGTTGAAACTTGTTTTTTGACGATTTGTTTAATTTTTTTTCTTTATGAAAAAATATGCGAAAAAAGAACAGAAATTATATATAAATCTTTCTTTTGAGTCCATTTTGACGAAATCTCCAATTATCTTTATATCATAATGTGGTATATTATATTTTACAAATTGTTTGTTTCTGTGACACACTTGATTATAATTCCTTTTGTATTTAAATTCTAGTATTGTATTTTTGGTTACTAGAGTTCAAATATTGATTTCCTATAATAGGTAAGAAACAAATCTATTTTTCATTGGAACACTCATGATTTTAGATCAGTCTTGGGTAGATGTTCATGCTTTGCTGTTTTGGCCAGTGCTTAATTTTTATGGCACTTCAAGACTTCGTTTGTGTATCTTGTCCAATGCTTGAAGACCAATGGTTGCTGAATTCAACAAACGGTCGTAAGATGGTTTGCTAGTGAGTTTATTTCGACTTTTTCTCTTCCTATTGTTAAATTTTTTAAATTACTGTTCTGTATAAATTGAAACACTCTTGTCTTCCATTTTTCATGCATTATTTGCATATTCTACTGCTTTGAAATTCTTTTTTATAGGAACTTTACAAACTCGAGAAACTTTTGTATCTCATACCCAATATATAGTATATTCTACAGTTAACCACACTGCTGATACTTTTCTGTTAGAAGTAACAGCTTCAATTCTCCACATTTGATGTTTTTTATGCAATAAGAAATACGAACTTGGGATAAAATATTGCATTTCATTAGTTCACGAAACAGGGTTGATGTCACGAAATACAAAGCCGTATATGACACTGGAAGTGTTGGGATGGTGGGAGCAGCATAACTGGGACTATCTTCATTTATTTGTGTCGCCACTGCATATTTTACAAATTTATATGATAGTGTTTTCTAACAAAGAAGCAATTGATCTTAAGATTAAATTTAAGGAATGCATGTTTTTTTTGTTAATATTTATAAATATTACTTTGATTGGGAAAGAGCACTACGATAGTACGTGGTCCTAAAGGTATCAAGCCATATAATATAAAGAATTATAACATTGCTTCCGTATTTTTAGAACAGATTTCATACATGTAAATTTGAAATTGATGCAGAAATTCTGTTAAGTTTAAACTTATTTGGTCTCACTACCTCTCAACGAGTTTTAATCTTAAAGACACAAGTGAACAGGGATCAACTTTCTAAAAACTTGTAAGTTATACGTTCCAACCACCTTTGATATGCTACTTTCATCAATCAATATTGCTGTAATATTTGTTAAGATCCTTCTAAAGATTAAGATATCAAAGAGTGATGCGATTAAGCCATACAAATGTGAAATGTTTCACGAAAGGATATAGTAGCTCTATTAGCTGTCTTCGTTGGTTCATTTGAGATCGCAGATGTTAACTAAGTATGCTGATGAAATATCCAGTATCTTGCATATTTATTAATGAATTAAAGCTAACAATGACTTCATAAATAGTTTAATTGTCCATCTGTAATTTTTGAAACCGTTTTGAATTTTGTAATTTATCCACCAATACATTTCTTTAGCCTAATTGTTCATGATGCTCACTGGATCTTCAATTTCTTTTACTCCCTAGATCGTATATTGGCTCGGTTTTACTGTATTTTTCATAAGAATAAAGAATGTTACCTAAGTAATAGTGATAATTTGTTTTATTTAAATTAAGAAAAATCACAGTACACATGTTTGTCTAGGATTATGTTTTGAATGTCTTATTTACTTATGTAGAAGATAATGAGTTCATTACTTGAAACACTTCTATCGATTAGTTTTGCTAGCTTAATATTACAAAAAAAATTAATTTCAGTATAAAATAACAACGAACAATGTTATACGTATATGTTCCAATTGCTGCCATCTTCTGGAGTGAGATTGTTCGTGATAAGTAACACAATATCCACCAGCCACCAAATGCCAATTCCACCTAAAGTCAACAACTTTCCAACGGCAGTACCCGTTTGTCCCAAACAAAACCGATCCATCCCTAAAAACCCCAACAGTATGCTGTACAGCAGTGTTGTAGTGAAGTATTGTTCCGAATATTTAATGCAAGGCACTCCCTCCCTGAAAAATGTCCTATTTCCATGGCACTCTATGCGATCTAAAGCAGTGCACACTACTTTTGTCCGGTCAACATCGTCGTACCACATACCACCAAACTTCACGCAGCCATAGCCAAGCTCCTCCTTGGCAGTCTTATTGCCTTTGTGGTCGACAGGGTCTTCGCAGTCGATGAACTCCCACGACAGGAAGGAGCATTTCACCAGGGGGCCCAAGGGGTTGAAGCTGTTGGTGGAGTTCCCGTCCGTGTTAACTTCCATTTTAACAGAGGTTGCAGCTATTACAATATACGCGACAGTTACTGCGGAGAGACGCATTTTGGACAGGCTTTGCTTGCATTTCTCGGTGGGCACTGGTTTTCGCCTCACATTTTTCGAAAACTGAACGGCCAAGTTTTGAAAATACTTAACCTAACAAATGAAATTGTCAAAATGGAAGTGTCTAAAATGTGGTTCGTGGCGTTGTGAATGTGGTTCTTGTATCAATTCCGAAACTATTTGTGCTAGAAAAATATTTTTTGAATATTTAACTTGACGTCTTCTTCTGCAAGTTTATAGTTAGTTTTAATTATAAATTAGCTCGTTTGTACTTAAAAATCAATGAGGTTTGTTATTTTTTGGCGCGGAATTTGTTGACAGTGCTATAATTTCTTTATAATTGTATTATAAAAAGCAAATTATGAAAATGGGCGATGTACAGTGGTGGCGTAATATTGAAAGATTCATATTGGGTGTGCGATT
Organism: Sinelater perroti; assembly: GCA_036346155.1. Taxonomy (NCBI): domain Eukaryota; kingdom Metazoa; phylum Arthropoda; class Insecta; order Coleoptera; family Elateridae; genus Sinelater; species Sinelater perroti. The sequence continues at coordinate 7,061,007 of JARFIY010000222.1, forward strand.
TTACTTTGGCAAAAAGACCAGGCTTTTTGGACATCTTCGACAGTAGTGAAACAAGTATTAGCCCAATGATATAGGGATCTGAAGGGGCGGATTCTGGCGAATGTGATGAAATTTCAAGCCAGGTCGGTAATCGTTAGCATTATCATAGCGTCTACTCTTGCTCTCATTGTCAGCTGTGACTGCGTGGCGAACTCAGCATCTTTTTTTGCAAAACATTTTTCTTTAAAAATGGATTGACTAGCTCCGACTATATGCGAGAACAATTTGTTGTTTCAGTTTCTCTCTTAGACTTTTTTTTGACTGTTTAGGGTGATCAGCATCATGTAGATCAAAATTTTTACTACGTTTAGGACCTAAACCGTGCAAATCATTTTTTGAGTTTTACCGACATTTAGTTGAAAGGAGAAGTCGCAAATGTTATTTGGCGCACAATATAGATTTTAGGTTATGTTGGTAGAAAAAGGTAACTGTTGCAGTGTGCCGTAAAGGTAACAGATGGCGCCTTACCATATGGCATATATAATATTAATATATTTATTTATTAATCAGAAATCTTGTACGGCTAGGTGTCAAGGTGTACATTTGAGCAATAAGTGCATTTCATTTAAACGTTATTTGTATATAAATTTTGCCCATTCCTTCTTGTTCTTTGCCTTTTGTTTTGCTTCTCTCCAATTCGTTTTCTGTTATTTTAGATTTTCTGTTACTGCATTTTCCCATGTTCTGGCTGGTCTGTCTCTTTGTTTTTTCTGTATTGTTCTTGTTTTCCATATTACTTTTGCGTATTGGCTTCCTTTCATTCTTGCTAAATGACCAAACCATCTAAGTTCATTTTTTTTTATAGTTGTTGCGCTTTTAAGTGCATTTTTTATTTTTTCTTTTTATTTTCGCATTGTTTTTTCCTGTCATGTATTTTCTTTCACAAGTATTTAAATGATTTTATTTCTCTGTTGTCTATTTTTATTGTTATTTATCATTATCTTAGTCTCATCTATATTTATTCTTATATTTCTTTTTTGTAGTGTTGCTTTCTATACTTTAATGTTATATTGTAACTCTCTCTCGTTCTTAACGCAGATTACAAGATCATCTGCATAGGCGCTTTCAGATATTTTCGTGAGTAACATATTTCTATAGCCACTTTTTCTTTACTTCCTTTTAGTATACCGTCCATTATGATGTTAAACAAGGTTGGGCTTAGAACTCCTTCTTTTGTTGAAAACTCCTTGGATACAAAGTTTTCTCTTCTTACATGGCACCTTGTGACTTGGTACAGACTTTTAATTAATTCAATAAAAATAAAGTGTATTGGCATGATTGGTACATTCCTGATAACTTACTTTTTTCAGTTTCTTTAGAGGAAAGAGTTTAACGAATTTTAGATGCGAAAGAACAGGTTTTACAACAAATGTATCAGTTATAGGATTTTGTAATTTAAAACTTTTGAGAAGCAGCGAGCTGCAGCTTTTCCTACATATTAGTGGTCAGAATATTTTACTGATTGTTTCTGGTGGGAAAAAGATTATATAATTTACAATAAAGTCCGGGTTTAAATTTAAAAATGTACTCCTTTTGGAGACAGGAGGGAGAGAGAGAGAGAGGATGGGGAAGAATAAGAGAAAGAGAGTGAAGGAGGACGGAGAAAGGGAGAGAGAGAGTGAGGGTGGGCGGAGAGACGGGGAGGGGGAAGGCGGAGAGAGAATTATTTTTATAATTTTTCAAAGTAAAGAAAAAAATTTAATTTTTGGTTAAGTGTAGTCTCTATTTCGTTTTTAGAAGGCGGCCGAAGTCGTTATGTTGATTTATCAATAGAGAACGACGTTCGAAGAAAATCAGCTATCATTTTGTTTCTTGAAAGGAAGGCTTCATTTAAAGTACCATATACCGTCTTTTGTTTATATTTCCCATTTTTATGAACCGAGGATTTGCGTGGCCACCATTTTGTTTTGATAGATAAAACTTTACTTTTTTTATTGCTAGAATTTATCATCCCGCCCTCGTATACTTTTTAATGCAAACAAGCGTGCACGTTTTATTATGTTTTCCTTAAAGGAAAACGCTGAAGCGAAAACAGCCAGTTTATTAGTTTTTTTTGCAATCACGTCGCTTTTGTGTAATGAACAATGAGATAGTTTAGTTTTTCAATATCGACAGAAAATAAAACTGCATTTCGTTGGAATTTTGTGAATGCAGAAATGGGTAGGAGCAGCGATGGCAAAGTTGAAGATAGTACTTTGCAAGCAGCGGGACTTGGATTCAATTTCCGGTGCGGGCTCTCTGTCGCCAGAAATAAGCATAAATTGTAGGTGCTTGAAGTTCCTCAAAGTGCAGTCTTGGGCTCCGCCGCCTAGAAAAGCTAATTAATAGTTAATTTCTGAAGATTGCATTGGTTAATGGAAAGTCCAATAATCATTTTATGAAAGTAGCTAAACCCGGGCCTTTTCTGTAGCACTAATTGCCACTGCTGCCCAGTTGTATCGACAACGGGTGGGATGCTTATGACGATGATCACCTAATGTTACATGACGCCTATCTTGTTTCTTACGTACGTGCTTATTGTATGATTGAAATTGGAATTATGTCAGTAGTGCACTTTGACTCAACGGAAGCTTTATACACATGATCTGGATTTGTTTTAGAAGGTTCGTAATTCGTAAAGGACCTGTGGGCGGAGCTACGGTTAAGCTAATCTGCGCGACCATGAACTTAGTTGCAACGAACACTGTCGTAACGTGTAAACCAGTGATGTACCATTTTGGTTTGAAATTATGAAAAAAACTTTGCCCAGTCTTCGTGCGTCCATTACAGGCTCGCGTTTATGCGTAATCGCTTGCACCGGTTCGCGAGTTCAGCAAGAACCGTCTACCACTCGAGTATTTCCGAAAATCCCTCAACCTCCATTAGATCGTGATGAGGGCCCTTTTGTTGTGGCTCTGGTTTTCTCCTGCTTGTTGCAGGTCAGTGAGATGTGCATAGATTGCATCTTCTTTTTAGGAGCATCCGTGTTAGCTTTCGCCAATTCCCGAATTTTTATGAGGTGGGACCGGAAGTTGTCATACCTGGTGATAAGTTGGACGGTGAGCCGGTTAAGGCATTCTGTGAGGATGAATGTCCACTCAAGTCGTCTCTTTTCCGCTACCTATCTTTGCTTCGCTTTTGCTTTTATCCTAATTCGTAACCGATTCTTTAGTAGTTCTGTTAGAACCGCTATGAAAAATGATACTCTTGCTCTTACCACAGTCTCTTTGGCCAGCTGGTTCGACGACAACGTATTTGCAAGACTTGCAAATCCGCCAGCACTTTTATTCTTTTGAAAGCAAGTAGCTCTGATTTGCTGTCTGTTATTACAGCTGATCTTGGGATGATTACTCTATGCCTGACGATGTACCTCAGGTACTCTCGGATGGTTATCAGATTGCATTGGATACTGGTGTTCAGTCTACATGCTTGGCTAGTCTATGGCGGATCTTTTCTTTTCCTCGCACACTTTTGCTTTATCTTGCTTAGCCGCAACTCTCAGATCGATTGTTACCCGTTTCCGATCTGCCGCCTCCTATACCGTTTTAGTGATTATAGTGCTGTAAGCATCTTAAATGCGGAAAATTTTTTGTATGCCAAATAAGTTCCCAGTTTCTCTGAGCTTGAAACCTTCTAACAATATTTAAACTGTGTATAACATAGTTGGTTGTACTTCTTCCTCAAAGACACGCACGTTAAAAACCTCACGTTAATCGTGACGCCGCTTAAATTTCTCTTGTCACAAATTGGCCGGATTTTTTCATAAGTACCGATCGTCGAATTCTACTGCAAGGTATCGGATATTATTTTTGCAGTTGAGTAAGAAAACCGACTTTTTTTGCCCTGGTTGCACCCTGAAAAATATCGTTTTGGGGCTTTTCGCGTCGAATTTGAGTTTCCTGTTATTCGCATACGTTTTGAGCATTTCGAACGTCACATTTCCGAGTGTTTTTAGAATATCAAAATATGCCACACAAACTATTAAGAGATAGTGGTTTGCGAACTTTACAACTATCCTGAATATACTTTTGTACACTAGTTTTTGGTATACCGGTCCGGAGCACAAACCCGATCGCGTCGCGTTTTGACCTTGGCTATACATCGTGCTGAAGCAATGTTTTACTAGCGAGAACAGATTTCCTAATGCCCAAAGGATTCCGGGTCACCATGCGTTATAGAATGCCCCCGAAATATTCAGTGGTATTAACACAAACTGATAGACAAACAGAAAACAGAATAACTGGAAATTTTATTACCATGTGAGCAGGATCCAAACCTTCTCCCTTATCTGGCGCCTACGGACGTTTTTTTCGCTTTCCCGCCTGAAAAGCTCATTTTTTGGGGATGTGATGATACTCCAAGAACGTCTGAGAGCAGTTCTGCAATCAATTTCTAAGGAGGCGTTTGTTGATAGTTTTCAGAAGTTTTATGAACATTGCCAAAAATATGTTGTGCAGAATGATGATTATTATAAAGGCCATTAAGAATCACTTGTTTGTTTTCAGATCCATTCAAAGTACTTTTTAAAGAAACGGTAAAAAAATGTCTGCAACTCTGCTTCCGTAGTAATTACTTAAAAAACAATAACACAAAACTAAGCAATAAATCAACAAACCAATCGCACATCTGTAGAAGGCTTCGCTGTTGGATAATTAAAGTTCTGTTACTTTTTGAATAGACCTCATATTAATATAAAATGTAATACATACGCATAATGTTTTACATTGCTTTACTCACGGTTAGATAAGATAAAGTCGTAGCAAAGCCCAAAATAACTCGTTTCCTTCTCTCTTGGTACATTAAACCATTTATATCCGCTTCCATTCTCTGCTTTAAATGTAATAAAGCTCAGGTAATGCCGACTGTTAACGCAAAAAACATGATTGAGATATCCAGACGCTTTAATTAAAAGCGTCGCTTGGGCTCCGTGAATTTATCGGAATATTAAAAATATTTACAGTGCGAAATATGATTTATAACAAGCGCATTCTTATTAAAATGGAATCTGGACCAATATTTTATGTTTAAATGAAGATTAAACGAACTTAATTTTTAGAACCTTTACACTGTATGGTAGGAAAGGTCTTGATAATATATATAATTTTTAGAAACTAGTCGCATTTTTAAATTTTTTCGTTGTTGCTGTTATTAATTAAAGATGCAATGGACTCTTCCACTAAAGAGACCTCCTGCACTTCACTTGAAGTCGATTGGTGATTTTATTTTTAGTCTTCTACTGTCTGGTTGATGCAGGAGTGGTTGTAACAGAAAATTTCGATGTCTTTCTAATCCTTGAGTTTTAATTTAGCTTTTCTATTACCTCTTGAATGAATGGCGTACTAAGATTGTTATGAAGTTTGTCGTTCTACACTTACCATGGTGCGTCTGTGATTATCTTTAGGAGTTTTGATTAAGCTCTCTGGAGCGTAGCAAGTGCCACTCAGTAAGTCCATATTGGTTTTATTGCAGTTTTGTACACTAACAATTGTTTTTTATAAGGATAAGGGGGTTTTTCTTTCAAGAAGCCAGTATAATTGTTTGAGTCTCAGATCAGTTGGTTTTCTCTTTTTTACTATATGTTGTTTCTAGATAAGTGTAGTTCCAGATACTTAATTGTTGTAGATTCCGATAGTACTGTGTTATTGATGAAAACTGGCAGACAACGATCTCTTTTTAAGACAAAAGATATAGGTTGTCCCAAAAGTTCAGCAACACTTGCAACAAATTTTATTTTTTAGAGTTTTGTAGATTCTTTGTATAGTATAATAACAAGTTATATCTTTGGATATCAGATGGTTTTGGAGAAAATTTAACTCCAAGTTTTGATGCGCTATTACTGGAAGCGGGGACTTTGTCAAGAAATACTGCAAAGGAAATTAGTGGTGCTGAAGGCGAAGGAAGTGTTCAATGCTGTGCTGTCTCCAAATGGTACAAGCGTTTTGATTCTGGCGACATGGGCCTCAAAGATCAGTATCGTTCCGGTCGGTCGTTAAAGTTGGACAATGAAGACTTGTGCATATTGTAAAGTAAAGGTCAATGTTCGAAAATCAGGGTGTCTATTTACTTATAAGCGATAGTCAATGGGGAGTTATTAAGTTTTTTCATTATGGCTTAATGTTCTATGAGATCGAAGACCATTTTATAAATGCTATGTAAAGCTCCAAGTTGTACTCTTTTGCTTTTTCTAACAATATTTTTACTGTTAATAGATGGTCACAGTGCTAAATATTTTTTTGGGGCACTGCCTGTTTTAATTTTTGTGTTAATCTGTAATAATTTTTGTTAAGATTGGGAGCTAATTTTCTAATCCAGTTGGATTTCCTTTCTTCAAAAGTAGGATTCCATATTTCTGGAATTTCTTCTTTTTTTAGACATTAGTTGAATAGAGTGTTTAATACAGGGAGTATAATCTGTTCTGCCTCTTGTATCATTTCTATTATTATTGTTACTTTTTTCGATGTATTGTTACTTTTAAGGTGTCTAAGGCATTTTTTCTTCCTTCCATATTTATTCTGTTAGGTTGTGTTAGGTGGTAACACAACCTAACATAACCTAATAAATGCCGAAATCTTGGACAGAAGCAATAATACAATAATATTTATTATATATTTTTAATTAATATTTAAAAAAGGAGCAAAGACCGAATGCGAAAACTACAGAGGAATAGCACTTTTAAACATTGCCTACAAAATTCTAGCCACATGCATCAAGAGCAGAATAGTAAATAGAGTAGAACAAACCTTGGGAGAGTACCAATGCGGATTCCGAAAAGGAAGATCAGTAACAGACCAACTCTTTATATTGAGAAAAATACAAGCCGAAAGTTACGAGCATAAATTAAGCACACATGTGTTATTTATAGACTTCCAACAAGCGTATGACAGCATTAACCGAAATCAACTGTGGCAGGCAATGACTGAAACAGGCATACCAGGGAAAATAATTAGACTAGTGAAAATGACATTAACGAAAACGGAAAACAGAGTAAAAGTGGAAGGAGATTTAACAAGGAGATTCGAAATTAAAATGGGACTAAGGCAAGGAGACCCACTTTCGGCTGTTCTATTTAATATAGCACAGTGCTCTGCTAACAAGAAGTAGAGCAGAACTGGAGGAGGTGGTAAGGCGCTTGGATAAAGCAGCCCAAAGAAAGGGTCTGAGAATAAATAAACGGAAGACAAAATACATGAGATGGAGTAACGACGATTTTGAAACAAATAAATGGTTTGAATTAAGAACAGGCGAAAAAACGTATAAATTTGAAGAAGTAGCAAATTTTGCCTATCTAGGAACAATTGTCACAAAAACACCTATAGTAACGAATGAGATAGAAACAAGAATAATGACTGGAAACAAGTGTGTGTTTGAGCTAAATGAAGTGCTTAAAAGTAAAGTAGTGTCGAGCAGGTTAAAAGTACGAATTTATAAAACCATAATAAGACCAATAGTTTTATACGGGAGTGAAGTGTGGACACTGTCAAAAGCAAATCAACAGAGGCTAGGAGTGTGGGAAAGGAAAGTATTAAGAAAAATCTACGGAGGAAAGAAAGTAGAAGACACATGGGAAAGAAGAACAAATCGAGAAATAAGAGAATTGTATGCCGAACCGGACCTAATAGGAGAAATAAAAGCCAAGAGACTGAGATGGATAGGACATGTGACGAGGATGTCTGAAGAACGCCTTCCAAAAAAAGTTCTCGAAAGCGAATTAGGTGGATCCAGAAGAAGAGGAAGACCAAGGTCAACATGGATGAATGAAGTTGAAAGGACCTAGGACAACTGAAAGTCACAAGATGGAAAGAAAAAGCAAGACAGAGAAAGGAATGGCAAAAAATCGTACACCAAGCCATAGGCCTACAAGGCCTGTAGCTAATATATATATATATATATATATATATATATATATATATATAAGGCATATATAATTTCTTTTTCCGTTATTTGATGTGTGTTATCTCGTTATGACCTAATGCGATTGATTATACATGGATAATTGCAAAACAAATAACAAGATTACTGCATGAAACGATCGATGTTAGGGATTATAATACGAGGCGGAAAGAGAATCGAATGGATTCGCAATAAAACAGTGAAAGATTGGCTACAACAATGATGGATTGATTGAGCTTGTTGGTCAGCAAGATATACAGATGGAATGGCATGTTACATACTTATGTGATGGTTGGGAGAATGAAACTTGATATAAGATGGGTTAATGCAAAGAGATCTGATTTACAATGGTTTAAGTAGCAAAATAGACATAGATGGAAGGAAATACGGGATGCAAGAACAGAGAAGAAGTTTGTTCAAATGCTATCGCTAGATGTATTCATAACTGTTTCATGGTTATCTGATAAACAGTCATCCTGTTTGATGTTATTGGCTTATGCAACCAATGATGGTTGGTGATTTGCAGCTATGTTTTGGTGAGATTGTTGGAATTTTAGGCATGTTACCAAACTTTGTGTGTATGGCAGAAATGGAAAACTTTGATCAAAAGATGTAAGTTATGAAAGAAGAGAAAATATACATTACAAGCGATCTTAGGGAAAAAGAAAGAGGATAAAAAAATACGGGATGCAGAAAAGATGAAGAACGCTGTTAAAATGGGTTGCCAGATTACACATCGAACAAGAAGTACAACCGTTTAAAATATAGTACATGTTAAAATGATAAAGGAAAGAGCCGATTAAGATGAACTAAAGCTGACAACACGGCGCGATAGTGGTAGATAGAAACTGGAACCATAGAATATAAGACGTTTAAATGGAAAGAAGAACAAGGTAGTGTATGAGTTTGACAGGATAGGACTAGATATATTGGCGATAGCAGAGACAAAGAGAACAGGGAGTGGAGAGATGGAACTAGCCAACGGGCATATGCTTCTATATAGCGGAGTAACACAAAATAAAAGAGCATCTGAAGGAATAGGGTGTATTGTTAACAAAAAATTAGTAAATCACATTACAAATTGGAAAGGATGTATAGGAAGAATATTAACGCTGGAACCTTCGCTTAAAAAAGAAAATATAACAATAATTGTAGTATATGGGTCTAATGAAAATAGAAAAAAGAAATAGAAGATAAATTATGGGAAGATCTGACAACGATCACAGAATTCATTACAGGCCCAATCTTTAGGCTGGAGATTTCAATGGTAGGTTAGGACTAAAGAAAAATACAATACAAGAAAGGTGATCGGAATACATGGAGAAACAGAAAAAAATAACAATAGAGAGAGATTGATGTATTTTTGCACTATAAATAATTTAATAGTAACTAATACCTTTTACAAACATAAAGATACGCATAAATTTACTAGAGTTCCAAGCAGAAATGAGAAATCTATAATAGATTTCATATTAACAGAAAGAGATAATAGAATGATAGTTCAAGATGTAAGAGTAACAAGAGAGGCGGAAATATACAGCGACCACCATCTACTAATAGGAAGGATTAAAAAAGCTAAAGAATGCTAAGAAGATATCAAGACAGTATTACAACAGAGGGTAACAAGAAATAATTAAAGCATACAAATTACAAGAGATAGAGGTGGTAGCTATACGAAAAAATAACAAATATTGAGATTCAAAACAGATATAGTGGAATAACTGGGACAAAGAATTAAGATAATAATTATAAAGATAGTGAAAACTTAAGTGGTGTGAGTAAAATAAATAAACAAAATCAGAGAACGGCATGGTGGTGTGATGAAATAAAACAAGAAACACGGATAGAAAGAAACAAGTGGAAACATCTATCAAATTGGTCGACAGATAGCTACAACAGCTACAAACATCAACGAACAAAAGTTAAAAACATGATAATAAAGCAAAAACTCAATCACGGCAACTATTCGGCAAAAAATTAAAAAGCAATAGCAAGGGCAAATAAAAACTTACTGTAAAGTATTAAAGAAGAAGAGCTGAAAATGGCTATAAGAAATTTCAAGAAGTGTAAATCTTCTGGACAAGATAAGATCACGAGCGAAATGATTAAGAAGTTAGGACTGAAGGCACAGAATTATTACAAATGTATAACGAAATATGGAAAGAGGTGAAGATCCCTAGGGACTGGGAACCAGGACAAATAGTACCAATCTACAAAAAGGGCGACAAGAAAAATTGCAACAGTTATCGTGATACATCCTAAGTGTGGAATGAAATATCTATGAACAGATAATAGAGAAGAGGCTCGGAACCAAATGCTAGAAACACAAAGTGGCTTTCGAAAGGAGGAAGTGTACAAGACCATACATTCGAATATAATAAAAAAGCCTTATTTTACCTTTATAGTTCTAGAAAAGCTTTTCAGAAAGTGCCACAAGAAAAAATATGGAACAGTTTGGAACTTGTAGGAGTGAGTTCTAAACTGAAAAGAGTAGTAAAAAGCCTTTATAAAACTACAAGAAATGATATTATTAGTAACAACTATAACTCGAGCCAATTTACGACCAAGTACGAGTTGAGATAATGGTCCGCCAACAGGGACGCAGAAAAGTAAACGTCAATTTCACACAAATGCAATTTTTTTTTCTGTCGCCCTAGCCGCGTTTTTTTGGTTTAAGGTTTGCCATTTTTTACCATCTAGTCATATTCGATTGAAGATTGCGTTAAAGTGATTAAAGAACATTAAAAATGATAAAATAATAAAAAACACCTATCGAGATCTCCGCAATTATTTCAGTTGTCATAATTGTCCAAATGAGATCACCATCGGTCGTTTGGTACGAAAATTCGTAAAAAAGTGTTCGCACACCTGCAAATATCGCTGCGGTGAAGGAGAGTGTGAAAGAGGACCCAAAATTCTCAATAACTGGTTGATTGCAAGAATTAGGCGTTTTGGAGGCCAGTGTACGCTGTATTATGCACAAAGATTTGAATTTACACGCTTACAAGATCCAATTGACTTAAGAACTCAAGCCAATTGACCATTTCAATCGACGTGTTCTCTGATTGGCTCCTCCAACATCGTACAATTAATTCGAATTTTTCATTGAAAATCATCTTCAGTGGTGAGGCGCATTTCACATTGAATAGGACGGTGAACAAGCAAAACTGTCGCATTTGGGCCAACGAGAATCCAAGAGAATATCAAGAGCAACCAATGCATCCTCAAAAAGTGACTGTGTGCTCGGTGGTGAAAAGGTGTCATTGGACCATTAATAACTATTTCTTCCCGAAACATAACCAAACTGACATAAATGATATTTAATTTCAACAAGACGGCGAGTTATTACAGTAGAAGTTCCGTGGACGTTTAACTTTGAGAAATGGTAATATCAATTGCCCTGCTCGTTCGTGCGATTTAATGCCGTCAGTGTTTTTTTTTTGTGGGGATTTCTAAAACGTAAATTTTAGGTCAATAAACCACCCACCATTCAAGACCTTAAGAACAATATAATTGTCGAGATAAATCCTACTTAAGCTACTCTATGTGAAAATGTCGTCGAAAATTTTGATCATTGTAGCGGCGCCTGTAAAGCCAGTCGTGATGAACATTTGAGTAATATAATTTTTTATACATAAATGTTTAAAGTAAAATAGGGGAGGACGGGGTAATACTGAACACTTAAGGGAAATTTCTAATTACTCAATTATTTGTAATAGTTTATTAACAAACTTACTATAGGTAGATAGCCTATTTTATTATCTACTAAAAAAAAAAAAAAACATTTGACTTTGTAGTTAAAGTTCTTATAGAATTTTTTTTGCAAGAATTTGCACTGTTCGGAATTGCTCTGGGGATCAAGACGTTACCGAACGGCCTCGAAGGCAATTTCGAATGGGGCCAGCTAAGTAAGAAATGTAGGATAAATTACGTAGTATTTTATGAAGTTAATTAATGTAGTGACTTAAATGACATAATAAACTGTTCCTGTGAAGATATTTGAACATAAAGCTAGTACTTATTTTTAATTGATATGAATAATTTTATTATTCTAAAAATTTAAGTAACTTTTAGATCTACGTTCTTAAAAAATAGCAAAAATAACAACAGCAGAGTTGAAATTGGCTTAGAACCTAACGTTGCCTACAAAAATCACAAAGAAAATTTTCTGCCGTCTCTGCACCACTGCATTCCGAGTGCATCCAACCAAAACACAAACGACACCTGAACCAGAGTTCTTTGTTTTTAGCTAATTCACCACACATAAGACTCGTCCTACTCACATAATGGTTCATCAACATTATCTTTATCTTCCGACGATGATTCAAAAGATATGTTTCTTCTGCAATTTTTGTTTTGAAGATACAGTTTTCTTGGGTTTCTGTTTTCTTCTGGTTCGGTCTTGCTAACTTTTGAATTAGTCTTCCTTAATTTCTTTTTCCTTTTATTCAAAGATTCTTCTTTTCCTTAATCCTTTTCTGAAGTTCTTTCATTTTGAGCCTTATTTCTTTTTCTTCAGATGCATCTTCAAGGGTTTTTTTATTTGGTCCGTGTAAAAACCGTTGAATGATGCTGTCTTGTACTAGGTTTTACCACTTTTAAGTTAGGAGTGGGAGAAATGTGTTTAAATGACGTCATTTCAGAAGCAGACTGTGTAGAAATTTCCACGTTCACTGGAATTGATCCACCAACTTTAGGTTTTGATTAAGTGTATTCACATTTGAGTTTGGGTTTTCTACTTCAATCGAAATATCATATGTTGTTATTTTGTCTTCTCCTTCTTGGATACCAGGGGATTCTTTTGTTCTGTTATTGGTTGAATAGCAAAATCTTCATTTGTGAACTTTTCTTGGTTAAAGGTTGCAAATCCATTCACTTACTTTTCTATATTTTCTACTCTGCTATAAGCCTTGTTGAAGATACTAGCGATATCATAAGTGGTAATCTTCTGGTGAGGATGTCATTTCATAAAGTAATTACATTCTTTGTTGAAGGAAGCTTTCGAAGACCCATAAAAGGTAATGTCAAGAGGCTGGAGTTGATGAGAGAAGTGTGGTGGAAGAGTAACAACAATTACATTGCTCTCCGCGAAAATGATAAGCAGCTAATGTAATGTTTTGTGGTTATCCATTATTAAGAGGATGTATTTTTGTTCGGTAGGCTTCACAGTTTCAACGAAGTGTTTTAACCAAGTTATGATTAACTCTTCAGTTATTCATCCATTAAATCCACAGTGATAAATCGAGTTAGGTGGTCCTTCTCTGGTTAAAAGAGAGCTCATGCTCTTTCTTCCGAATATAAGTATTGGTGGTACGTATCAGCGTTTATAACAAAGCCTACCGTGATGTTTTTCCTTGTTCCCAACTCGTTATCGCTTCTACTTATTTAAGGTCTTTTGGATCTGAGACTTTTTTAGGCTTTTGGGCGGTTGCTAGTTTCGTTTCATCATAGTTCTAAATTTGAGACGCATTAAAGTTAAGTTTCTCCATTACAGAAGAGAGGTTGTTCGAAAAGATTTAACCTCCTTTTTGTTGGAGGCTCATACTAGTTGTCTCTTTAACACACTAATTCCTTTTAAGGAATTTATAAAGTCAATCTTGCTCTGACATTCTGGAAAACTTGTTGAAGCCATTTGATATGTTTTTCTTCGCCTACTTAAAAACTAAGTGCCGCTGTTTGACCTATAAATTCCAATAAAAAAGCTTAACTAATCATAGAACATGTTCTGCTTTTTCTCTTTCTTGATCTTCAGTAATAGTAGGTTTTTTCTCAATAGTAGGTTTTGTTAGTTCACCATTCTTTAGTCTATCACTAAGAGTGGCCACCGGTTCTTGATGCTGCTTTTAATTTTTTGACAATGTTTCTCGCGTCATTAATTGCATCAATCATGGACTGTTTATCTCACTTGGCTTTTTCGGTAGTTCCTTTACGATTTCTCACCATCTGTAGGCCCAATAAAAAAGGTTGCTCATAGGCCTTTGTTATACCAGGACACTTTTGAGGAATATTTAGGAATAATCCGTTAATTATGTTAGTATGCTTTGGCCATTTTTACCCCCTCCAGTGTGAGTATGCGCGAGATTTTCTTGACTTACTCCCGAGGTGCTAACGTAATTAAAATGACGCTTAAGAAGCTGTTTCATAAGAAACTGTTGCCGGTATTATTGAAAGAATTAATTATAGGAAAAAGAGAGTAGTTTTAAACGACAAATTTTCTTTAAAATAATTCAAAATTTGCGATTCCCCGTTTATTTCTTATTTATTATTACTCAGTTATTCTGCGATTTGTGTGCAGCGCTTTTGCGTGCAACGGTTTTCTAAATGTTCCCTAGTATACAGTAGTATTAAGAATGTCTAATATAAGTAATCCATATTTTAGCAATAATAAAACAGTAATATTTATTTATTCACAGAAATGGACAATACTAAACACCAGCGAGGGGTGATTTGAATACTTTGTTCGGAATTTCCCCAAAAGACACCTTGCGGAAATTTCTCAATCTAACCTCAACATGTCCACAGCAACCAAACTTTTTTCCTACTTAAGAAATAGACCAGGCTCCCTACTCTAAACGAATGTATTTTATTTACTTCTCATCCAAATCAGCAATAATTTACTAGCAAAAGTTCCGAAAAAACTGACAAAACACAGCTAGATGGGCGCTTGCTCGTTCAATGAGCTTACGGCGGATGCCGCCAGGCTGCACCACTAAATAAACCGCTCTAGATTCAAACAGTGACCGCGAACAACGGTGTTTGAATTCTCTGATGTTTGATAATACCCCGCTCTCTCCTGACCATACTATAATTATTACTGTACTTTCAATAAGCGTTTACTCTCCTGCGCTTGAATTGGCGGACATTTTATATCCACATGTGCATTTGTTGGTGTTATCAATAAATAAGGTATTTTATAAGTACAAGAGAGGTGTCACAGAGAATGAAACTGAATGTATATAAAACAATAGTTGGACCTGTATTGACATATGATAATGAAAAAGAGAATAGAGGCAGCGGAGATGAAATATCTAAGACGAGTTGAAGAAGTTGCACTGTAAGATCGAGTGAAGAGCAGCCAAATAAGACAGAAGAACTAGAAACCAAACTGGTATTGGAGTTTATATAAAGTTGACAGCTGAGCTGGTTGGCACACCTACAAAGAATGGGAAGAGACGGAATAATAAAACAAATATGGGAAGCTAGAATGATAGAGAAAAGAGTAGACCTGAAATGTATATACAAAGAGAAACATGGGTGGAAGCAAAAGAAATGGCAAGAGACGCTTTAGGTTATTGCTTATGTTAAAGCTTTATAGGCCTCTTTAAAAGCATCTGCAGAAGCTGTTACAAAAGCAAACGAATTGTCATGGAAGTTAAGTGGAAACTTCAGAAAAGAAGTTTTCATTGAAAATTATTTGCAATTATTTATTTATTTGCTAATGTACCATTTTTGGTACTCCCGTTCAACATAGTAAATTTGGAACTTATTTAATGTGTAGGTACGTAAAATTATTAGTTTTCCATTAGCTCACGTCTAACTTATGGCTCGGTCGAATATGACCACGGACGCTGACCAATATGTCGGGGGGTCGATCCTGGCCTTCAATTTTTTTTCGAGTTCCTATTTTGCCAATTTTTACTTTAAATTCATGTTTATCTCGTGATAACAAATCGTTTTTATTCTCATGAATTTTTTGTATCTTCAACCGTTTAGATTCGCGACCGCTTTGCGACCGATTTTGCGGCCTTGCGACCAAATAGCTCGGCCGATTTTTACCTCCCCCTATCTAAAAGTAACTTGCATACCAAATTTCAAGTCTCTAGCTCTTACGGTTCTCGAGATATCCTGTTTACTGACAGACCGACAGACACACACACACACACACACACACGTACCAATGGCCAAACCAACTTTTTTGGTGGCTATAATTCGTCCAGAAATGTGAAAAACTGGGTAGGTCAAATTTCCGCCGATTACATTACTTTCCTTATTATAGGATAAGGAAAGTAAAAAAACATAATGCTTTTACGTCTTAGAACTGTCACTTAACATTTCGAATAATTCTTTCTGTTCTTCTCCTTTGCTTTAGATGCTTGTTTACCTTAAAAAAAAGTGCGCCGTCCGGAGCTCCAACTTCCAAGTTCGCCAATTTATCATCTGACCTCGTGCTGCTTACATTTTTTGCATTCAATGGTCTGTGGTAAGCCTCTATCCATTGAAACTCGTTCGGTCATTCTTACTTTACATTAAGAAAGACTATCAGTGAGTAACATCGGGAAAACATTAAGGGTTTGTGCTTCGATGGTGAATCTTACCTTACAACGCTACAGAGAGGCAGGAAGTCTTAGAGATCGCCATCGCTCTGGGTCGTCATAGAGGATTAGTTCATCCGACTGATGAGGAAGCGAAGTGGAAGATTAACTTTTTCATATATTGCGGAGCTTAACCGGAGACGAGAATACAGTATCAGTCGGTACAATAAAGCGGCATATTCAGGAGGGTAATTTTCATGGTCGTATTGAGATCAAAAAACCGTTGATACGGCGTGGTAATAAAGCTAAACTGACACTAAACATTCCTGGATAATTGAACAGTGGCAAAACATTATAGAGCGATATATCCATATTTGAAATTTTCAGTCAGAAACGTATATCGGTCTAAAACTGAAAAGATGATCCAGGACTGTATTATTTCGACTATCAAACATGGAGATGGGTTTGTTTTAGTGTAGAGGTGATTCTTTTTGGCTGGCGTCGATGGCATGAAAAGAATAGTATAAAAATATTTTAATGGGAAACGCCATACCATCTGATGACCATGCAGACAACGATTTTAAAGATACTTCAAAGCTTTGTAAGGACTACCTAGAAAACCAAGAAGGACAAAAATGATTAAAATGATGACATGGCCACCACAGAGTGCAGACCTCAACCCCATAGAATTGCTATGGGATGAGCTGGACACTAAAGTGTATAAATTCATTTTTTATTTAGTGTCGGTACTTCCATGAGCGATAGTGTACTATATATCGAAAATATTGAGGCTTGACAGAACTCATTCGCCAACGAAAGTTTTGTTGGATGGAAATTGCTCTATCAAGGAGTGGTAAAAATTCATTGAAAAAAGTGTATTGCGAAAGGGTAAATTTTCTGGTAGAGTTTATCTCAGACTTAAAAAACAAAAAGAATACTGAACTCGCTATGTTGCAACATTTCATGTTTTATTGCTGTAGAGGATGGCTATCGGGGAGTCAGTACACTCTAGTGAATTTGTTCCATACAATTGATTCTTAATGGAACATGAATGAATGAATGGCTTAACACCCCTTGGAGGGGTTTCGCCGCTTCTAAGGAAGCTTTCGAGATCCTTTGCGGGGGATCAGCCCGTTAATGGAACATGCCTTACCGTCAATAGTTAGGCTTATAAAAATATTATTGAAGTTAAAAATGACCAAAAGCAAGTGTAAGGAGGTCGAAGTCGGGCACAGCTTTTGTATTGAAATTTATAGCCGAACTGAAAGATAAACACTCGGGAGGGGTTTGCATGAAGCATTCGAAGAGAAAGAGTTCGCCTAATAGGAAACTTTAAATCCGCGTAAAAGTTAAAAGCGCTGAGCTGCGTCGAAGTTCCACGCTCGGAAACTTTCAGTGTCCAGCAAATAATACACGGAAGCGCGAATGCTCTAAACAAATTAATTTTGCGGCCTTCACCGCTCTGATGGTCCGCGGATGAGGAACTGCCGATAGCAGGCCATCAGGAGCAAAACTTGCCGAAGCACGGAAACTGCGGGAAAGGAAGAGGAAAGCGTCGGCGCGAGCGCCTCGCGTCTGAAATTCGAGCGCGAAAGCTCAGTTTAAAACAAGCGCCGTTAAGAGCTTGATTGTGAAAGAATAACCTCCATGCCAGTCGTGTTCATGCCTTCGAAAGGTGCGTAAACTGAAAGCGTCGTTTCCTCGCTTTATTATTTTTTTATGAACACGCAACTAGTAGCCGAGCGCCAGGCACTTGTTGGCTCCTTATCCCGTTAAAAAACAATTAGAAAATCGCTCTAATTAAATGTAAACAATGCGAAATGGAAAATCTATTTTTCATAGCGGGCTGCTTTCAGCAACAGAACTTTTCAGTAATTGAATGTTGCATGTTGTCCTGAGCTAACGGCAATAAATTACTGGCAAATTTAATTACTGCCGGCGAGGAAGTCGCTCGCTGCCTGAAGAGCGCTCTGCGACTTTATTTATGTTTATTTAATTCTCGATTAGCAGTTCGACGCGAGTAATTGCCTTTCTGGAAAAAATACGGCGGGAGAAAACAGCCAGCGAGTGTTTATCGCGGCATGGCCGCTATCTTATCTCTTAATACGGGCTTTTAGCTGTCAATTCAAAAATTGGGGACGAAGCTAATGATGCAAGGAGCGAGTGTTTTTCAGGCGTTAAGGTAGAAGTGACCCCAATATTAATTGCAATATACCAATAACAGCGGGTTTTGCTAAAATTTTTATAAAAACAAAAATATTTCGTGGGCGAATCGAATATAAACTAGAATTAATAAATGAAATAAACGAATGTGATTGTAACAACATTATGACCATTGTCAAACCTCTGTCCCTCAACTGCTTTATTAGCGTTCTAAACAAGTGCTAATCGCAGAGCGATAAGTCCTGACTGTAAGCACGCTGCTTCAGCGCAAATTCCTAATTTTTCATCGAGTTTGGGCAGCAGGAAAACGTCTTAGATTGCCTAAGGACCCCCATCAGTTAGCTAATCAACGGTTATTCTTGCAAAAGCGGCGAACAATGCGAATGTTCTTTTCGGTAACGCTAGTACTAGAGCGATGTCTTGCGAAAATTGTTTATGCTGAGCGCACACTTGAACTTTTTAAGGATGTAGTCCTGAAATTGTATCTTAAATGTTTTCAAAGTTATAGCTGCTTTCACGCTCTCTGTTATGAGAAATTTAATAACGATCCGTTGCGCAACGCACGAGTGTATCCCTTGCTTTAACATCGTGAAATTGGCCAAAAAAGTGATAGTGCGGGACTTCACTTTAGGTATCTTTACCTACAACGTTCAGAAACCGCTTGACTTCTTTCTTCCAGGCAAACTATTCTGATCTAGCCCCTGCTATCTGAACCTTTACTACTACTTTATTGTAAGTACTTTGTACTATTTGTATGAATGTTTGCGGGATATTAGTTTTTTTTTAAATTTCTAAATGTTTTTATTGGTATTATTATTTTTTAATTACGTGATTTCCACACAACTTTGGAGGTACAGCATGTTAAGTATTTTTTAAGTGCTACTTTCAGCAAATTAATTTAAACAATTTTAAATGGAAATGGTACTTTATTTTTTAATATTATGTAGCCCACAAAATATTTGTTGATAGTGAACGTTACGTATTTTATTTCAATTGTATGTAGTAACATTACATTTGTATTTGGTATACAAAACGTTTCGATGAATGGTTTGATATTTCGACGGTAACATGAACATGTGCGCGCGCATCCAGACACGTCAAAAAGCGCCATCTAGTCTGGAGTATATGTGATTATCAAGGTCAACCTCGCTGTAGGCAGTTAAATGTAAGCAGTATGAGAGGTGGGGTCATAGCATAATGGAAAAATGAACGAACATCAAATTTTGTTGGTGCAAGTTTTGCGACGAAAGACAACGACCGAGGGTGAGCCACATTTAGGTAGGCTGTTGACAAGCAGAACCCCAGCTATGGTGCGACAAATCCTGGCACGAGATTGGCGACTGACTCTAAGACTAATGACTGAGGAAATGGATATTCAGGTTATGTTTACATGTTTTGGGCTGGTCAACTAGTCCTCATGCTCCTTTCCTGGACTTTCAACGCGCGTCTTGGTTTGGTAGAAGGGTTGTAATGTTGGAATATGTCTCCTAGTCTTACTCTTCTCATTAATTACCCAAATGCACTTTTTAATTTAGAGATTATGTTCTTATCGTGAATATTGTTAATTAAATTCAATATAATAATTTACTCATCTGAAACATCTTGAAGATCTCCACATCGTCGAACGTCTCAGCCATCTTGGGCGTATTCTCGAGCTTTTTCCCGCGAGGACACGGTTTATTCTGAGGGCGGTTTTTGCTGAGCTCCACACTTTTCAACTCTTTAGATTTAGCGATCACCGGCTACCTGCAGTCTAAACTTTACAATTCAATTTAACAGCATCTACATGCAACTCCAACTTGTTTTACAGTGCGTTGCGCTAAAGTATTCTATTGGCTCTATCACTTCCGTCATCCTATATCACTCAGCGAAGTAGCGATTGACAATAGCTGTTGCAATTTAGCTCCTTTAATGATATAGGGAACTGATGGCTTCAAAATGGTATTGCTCAAATAGTTGTGGCATTTAATATCACGGTTTGTGTTAACGTCACTTAATTGGTTCTTTCATTTCTTTAAGAAAAGAAGCTTTGCAAATCAAGGCCTTTGCATTATTTTACGAAGGATATCAGAATTTGAAGAGCTTCCTGGATTTAGTGCATCAATGAGTAGGTCGTTTGTTGTGATAGCTACCATTGCTTTAATAAAGTTAGATGTCGATAGATGTTCTATGTCTCTTTGAAAGCGACTGTTTAAGCTCAGTCACAATTTTATCCTCACCATTTCTGGTAAACGCCTTTGCGATCTCTCAAGTAGTATTGTTTGGGTTCTAACTGCTTCAAACATGTTTGTTTACGAGGCTGTCGATAAAGGCTTTGTAAGTTTTATGTTTTCCTATTAAAGTAAGAAAAGTCGAACTACCTCTGTATAAATACACACCAACAACCATGGACGCAGGTCGAAAAGTTTCTTTGCTATAAATACCGACAATTTATGGCTTGTAAATCACTATCACTCATTTGTTTAAAGGCTTAGCGTTGTTATCGTATCTGAAAAATACAAGCTATCGATTATTTTGGTTGCTTCAGAAGCAATAAACATAGTATTCTTGCAGGTTGCTATTTATATGACTCCAGAGAACATTTGGTATTTTGTTGTCTCCAAAATGACCTTTATAGTAATCAAATTTGCATTGCTTTATTGCAAATTTGTGCTAAGAGATAGATACTTTGCTATATTGGCAAAAAAATCTTTTGTTTTTTTTCAAATGACTTATCGAGTCACGCCGTACCGTCAGTACTTAATCTGATTTTATTTTTTGGCTTTGTCAATTCTTTTTTTGCATGGTGGGTAGATTTTGTGAGAAGCAGCTAGATCTACTACTACCCCTAATGGGAGTCGTTGAACCCTTACTAGTTCCTTCAATATCAACTGACGACCTAGAATCTCCACATATCACACACGATTGACTTAATTCGGATGAATGAGCTTGTCTACTAGAAGACGCTCACACTTTGTGACAAGTTTAAATATCTTTCAGGTTTAAACGACCTTCGGGGATTAGTTTTAGAACAATGACAGTGAAAAGAGCGCACAAAATATTAGGTAATTTTGCTCTATTTGCACGCGTTTTGAATGCTTATCAGTACTTGGGAGAAATGCCCCCTGTGTTGGGAGATGGAGGTGCTGGATTTTGCAGAAAGAAAATTTTAGCTTGGAAGACTCCTACTCTCTTTCCTCATCGAGAAAAAGAGTACTGAAGTCAGGAAAATGCTCGAATCCGACAGGCACGTGATCTGTAGCCGGCAATTCATACCATTTTTTAAGTGCGACAAGCTTATACCCTTTTGGGTGTCTATGTTTTAATTGATAAGTAGATGGCATTATGCTGCTGCGAAATGTTTACTACAATTGTTTTTTCCTCGGTACCCTTTTACACAAAAAATTGAGTACACATTTTATTAGAGTTTTTCCATCCTCTTATAAAGTTGTAAACCATTTTTTAGGTAAAGCGCGGCATCACCTTTATACAGCCGACTAATGTTCGTTTTTAAAAACCAACTTTTTACCGCACACTGTCGGGATTTACAGGCTGACAACAAGATGGTGACTGACAAGTGGTTGGTCATTGTTATGTTGAAGCAATACACACAATTTCACTTCAGTGGTACCGCTGTTGGCAATACTCTTACGAAGGAAGCAAATACATCGGTAGAATCTTCTTTTTTTGTTTTTTTTTGGATAAACAATCCCGGCTATAGTTTCTTGGAATGAGCGCTTCCAATGCACTACCTTTTTATAAACTGGCGTTTTTTCAGTGTACCAGATCCATGCTGTGTCTGTTATGATTAAACACTTAAAGAACGGCTTTGGACCTAAACCTCCAAATTTAAGCAAATTCTTTATTCAATTTTTAGTACATATTTGAAATCTCCTTCATCTTGTGCGAACACTATTTGACTATACACGGATAGTAGAGAGTGTAAAGTTGAGTTATCTATTTTAGTTCTCATTTCTGAGCCCTTTTTGTACTATACGCCCAATGCATGTTTAACATATAAATTAAATAGTAATGGTAGCACCCTTTTGTAATTTTTATAATAAGGTTTATTTTATTACCTATTTTATAATACATTTCACATCTTTTATATATAATTTTCTGTGTTTTAATAGAAGATCGTCGTAATGAGTTATGCATTGTTTAGGCGTTATGATTTATACTGTTTTTTGGCTCTTTGTATTGTTTTTGATTTTTTATCGTCCTTTAGGTTTGTTTTGGTCCATTGTATCTATAGTGTTATCAATATGCATAGTCCAATACTCTCATTTTTTCTCTTTACTTTTACTTTTATTAAGTTTCGTAGTTGCACGTATTGTTCTATATGATATGGTGTGTCTTTTGATGTCCATTTTATATACAATATATCTTATTTTTTCTTAATCATATTTTTTAGATTTTCCGAGAACTTTTTATATATTTGCTTTTCCTAGTTCCGATATGCTGTGTTACATAGATTTCTTCAAATTTTCATGCATATCTTTTGGTAACCTTTCTTCATCTATATCTGTTTTGTATTTTATTTTAGTATAACGTAAATCTATTATATTGCGTTTTGAAGTTATTTTATGGTTTTTAACTCTCCGTGTTTTTCTTTTGTTTTTCCGATATTCTTCTTCGTGTATGTAAATTGTTTACGTAAAGTTGTGGGAGAGTTATTGTACTCTATGGTCGTAAGATAATCCTATACAAAAATCAGGTTGGAAGAAGTCAAGGTCTTTACATAATAATTAATATTTGTTCTTCGACGAATAAGTTTATCAGAAAAGAGGTTTTAAGAAAACGATAGCTATATGGGTTGTGGCTCTGTCTTGCTACAACCATGCGCTTTTTTCCCTTTATTTTATGTTACATTAAGGATGTTTGGCCTTAACTTATCACTAGTAGATATGGTGTTAGGAATAAGGAAAAAATTATACGTAGGAAATGAGTGTTAGGGCTCTGATTCCTCTGCAGATTTTAGGGGGTGAGAAAGAACTAAGACCTTCCTTTAATCAGAACCATGAAGGTATTACCGTTACACTGTAACAGTCTTACTGTGTTTTTTTTTCAAAAAAGTGTGGTTAGGTAATGTCTGGGGAGGACATTGCAGCTTATAAAGTAATATTTGAGTTAGTGGAGGGCGCTGAAGACGAATTCATTGCGGATTATTGTCAAACCAATATCGGCAATTGTGTCGTTTTTTATGTCTCGTGCACACGTAATAGAGCGGCATCTAAAACATGACTGCTAGCGCCTTTGGATTCGTACTTACGAATGGATTTCTTTTTAAAACACCTTGTATAAACAAAATTGAATATGTATAATAGCGGCTTTTTTCATTTGCATCGATTATGAACGATGCAGGTTTCGGCGTAAATCGCCCCCGCTTGACTGTGATTGACGTTCGCCAGCGTAATGGATGGCAACTCGCAAATTATATACAAATTTATTTGTCTGTACAAATGCCCGACTTTCTCATTTAAACAGTAAATGCTTCAAATTATGTCACTAGCTTTTCTCGTGTTGTGGAAATGTAATTTTCAGCACCAATTTTGGAAATAAAAGATCAGTGCTAATGGAACTGACGTTTGTCACATTAGAATTAATTTTCAACGAACTTAAAAAGTTCGTTACTGAATTCTATATGTCTGTCGGTCTGTCTGTCGCTGTCACAAAATTATGGATTTTTTAAAATGGATTCTTATAGGAAATTTTACGCTGATTTCAAAATCGAAATCAAAAAGTTTCTATCTCGAATAGTTTTCGAGATATTCGACTTCGAATTTCGGGAAAATTTCGACATTGCGATTTTATGAGTAATTCTTAAAGAAAATTTTACGCTGATTTCAATAATGAAATCGAAAAAATTCGATGTCGAATAGTTTTCGAGATATTCGACTTCGAATTTCGGGAACATTTTTGACATTACGATTTTAAATGTGATTCTTATAGGAAATTTTACGCTGAATTCGAAAATGAAGAAAAAATTCTATGTCGAATAATTTTCCAGATATTCGATTTCGAATTTTCCCAAAATTCGAAATCGAAAGGTTTTTTTAAGTTCGTTCTGGGATTGCTTACAGAGCAATCTCTTCGCCGGCCCCATGTTGTATTTTGTAATTTACTAAAAATTTAGTTTGAATATCATTTACACCATTGTTTATGTAGCGGGACGACAATGTGCAATTTATTCAAATTTAAGTTTGGTTACTCGCTAGATTGGATGAAATTGTTTTTAGTTTCTATTTGAAATTTGCAACAAATTTAATATATTGTACATTTTAAAGAACCACAAATTACCATCGTAAATGAACTAATTGCAAAATAGACAAAATTAAAAGAAATTTACTAACTTTTAGAATTTGTACAAATTTCTAAGATTAAACTAGGCAGGTTGCTTTTTCAGTTTTTGTGATACAGAAACGGTATGTTTTTGTAAATTACTTGATTATGGGCGGCCTGTCCTGAAAGTATATCGAGTCACGGTACAAAAATTATAATAATAAATAGCCAAAGTGCTATATGATATATTTAAAATACTTTTCCTATTGTTCTGAACTGAAGCACGATGTTCTTTTGCTCTCGTTTCTGGACTCATTCTTTAGTTTTTAATCTGTCATTTGTCGCACCCGTATTTTCCTGTTCTGCTCATTGCTGCTATCCCATAACGTGGGTCATTTTCAATAGACTGTCGGTTATTTCTGATCGTTTGTATCGTGCCTTTAGTCTAAGTAAAATCGTCCCTCTTACGCATGCGCACTACAGTCTATTCTCAACGGTTTTCAGGTGACTTCACGGCCGCGCACTGTTTTCATTATCTTAACATTGGCTCCACGTTTTTGGGACATACCTTGTAAATAATTGCAGTATTATTATTTCATGCAAGTGATGCGGTGCATTTGAAAATTTTAAAATAGCTTTATTGCTCGAGTTAAGGGTAATAATTTAATAACCGTCAAGTATTTGCGGGATGTTCATTCTTGTTGCTTTGCAACGAAAGCTTTGCAAGACCTCATAAAACATTCATTGCTTGAAAATTGCCGTTTTTGTTTACGCTGTTATAAACAGCCGATATCCGCTTTTTGCTTGAAACTATTCTACATACTAAATATTTATTATCCCAAAATGCCAATTCTTTTAATTTTATTTTGCCCTTGTAATAGAGCTTTAAAAATAAGTCTCTTTAGAGGTATGAAATACAAATAGGCTGTAGTTTTTTAAACTCCACGCCATTGGCTTTGGTAGTTTTCTAACAAAAAATAAAGCAATGACAAACTAATCATTGTCAAGTGGGTTCAAAACCTGCACTAAGAGTTGTAGAGTTTTAATAAAAAAATAAAATATTGCTGGTACTACAGTCCAATTGTAGGTCTAATTTTTCATACTGACGTTTAAATTATTTGCGTTTTATGTCATTTTTTTTGTAACCGCAAGGGGTAAGACTTTTGCTTACTTTGGTCAGTAGCACCACCACGGACCTGAGCTGTGTTCAGAGAGACGATATGGAGAATCCTATAATGTTGTTTAGATTAAGAAAACGCTTGTGCGGTGTAAGAGTTGCCTTAATTGAACGAATAAGTGGTTGGAAGAAGCAATAAAATTATCCGCAAGTCGAGTAGTTTTACTTGTTTTTATTCTGCTAGTGGAAATAGATGAAATATGATTTTAATAAAGGGATCGATACCGTTGCAAATACTTTATTAATAATGTGACTGGCATCTACAAATTATTTCGGAAAATTGAGGAATTTTTACTCTAGGTGGCCACTCGATATCTACTACAAAAAAAACTAACAAAAACAAATGTTTAATGTTAAAACTTTTTTGTTTTTTAAAATATTCTCTCTGACGGTCAATGCATTGGAATTTTCAATTTTAATAGCATTTTTTTCATAACGAATCGTTGTCCACGCACTTTGTTTTTCACGCGTTGGGAGCCAAATCAGGACTGTACGGCGGATGATTTGCCAATTCGACGTTTTGAATGTTCAAAAAGTCAGTTATTTGTGTCGATGTGCGTAAGCTCGCATTGACAATGCGGAGAAGGATTCGACATCGCGTGTTGGTTTTTCTTATTACTCGGAAAACTTTTGGAAACAAATGGTTGTGACCATTCGGAATTGAGAGTTTTCGGGTCCTCTAAAGCCAGGGCTGCTACAAGTCCAGTTTTTCCAAAAAAACAGGCAACCATTTGCTTCGAAGTGCTTCGAGCGCGAACGACTTCTGTTGGGTTTGGTTCATCTTGGAAGACCCCTACAGCCACTGCTGTTTATTGTCGGGCTTATACGGATAAATCCAGCATTTGTCACCTGTGACGATGTTGTAAACTGCGATCGTATTTCTTCGGCATATCTTTTGACTTATGCGGGATTCAACGCGCACATAATTTTTTACGGTTGTTCATGCAATCTTAAATGTATGCTAGCATACCAATGCCTAAGGTTGCCTGAATTTCCCGATTAGTCACACGACAATTTTACTTTATCATTTAGTGCATGGCACCGATATTTGCTGGCCCCACAGCCAATTTTGGACGGCTTTCTTGAAATTTCTCCGCCAGTGAACTACGACTAAGCTTAAATTTATTGAACCAACGATATACAGCGGCTCTGTATGGAACTTCACCAAAAGTCGAAGTGAGTTGATCGACGAAGTATTGTTCAGATAATCCACGTCGAAAATGTTCATGAGTTAATACCATTTTTTTGGCCGAGAGGAAATTCTTAACTTAATAACAATAAAACAAATAGTGTCTGTATCACAAAACGTTTTGAGTACGCATGCAGTCAAAAATGTTAGACTGTGTGATGTAAACGTCAGATCGCACTTGGCACATGCAATGATATCATGCAGCTCGCGTAAAGCAGACTTCAAGATCAGTGCGTTAGAAGGAAAGTGATTAGTTCCGAGAACCAATTGTTTATTTCCAACTCAATGATTTACTAACAGTTTGTTGTGCTATTTATATTTTTACCCGGGTGCAGTACCGTCTAGGCGACAAGTCACCTCGGGGTGGAACACTTTAGGGCAGTATTAACCTTCCTTTGAAAGTGTTATATTTGCATTAATACTATATTAATATGTTTATTAATGTAACTACAAGATCAAAAATACACTAGTTTATTATAGACCAAAACGTCATGTGACATGCCCCTCTTTTGTTCGAAATACGTCCTCCTTAATATCTAACACAGTCTCGAAGTTTCGAAGGTACTTTAAACACCCACCCACGTGCCGAAGCCTTGCCTGTAGGTTGGTGTCGGTGCCTGTGGTGCTGGGACTTTCTGCTGGTAGGGTGGTAGGCTAGGTTGACCTTTGAAAAATCGGTTTCACCAAAGGACTGGAATTTTCTATTTCTTCTACATTTTCCACTTTCTCTGAGCCACAAATGTTTTTAGCTTGGATTTTGGTAACTGAGGTTTCCCTGGGCGAGTTATTAGCTGCGTTGTGGAACTGATACAGATGAACTCTGTCTCTAGGGTAACACTTCCGCTACTTCTGTAGCTTTATGAGTTTATATCTATTTTAACAACTTTGCCTGGTGTTCAGTTTCTTGTTGACTTTTGCACTAAGACTGGTTCTAAGTTCGATAGGTTGGGTAGAGGACTTTTGTTTCTATCGTAATCACGAGCTATAATATTTTGTTTATTTTGTTATATATCAACTTTTTTGGTCATTCTTGACTGTGGTAATTTAGTTTTAAGTTTCTTGTCCACTAACATCTCTGCTGGAGAGGGTAGATTCTGTTTAGGTGTGCTGTTATACTTCCTTGTTGCTAAGCTTGGGTTTTTATCCCGAGTTTTCATTAGTAATGCTTTTATTGTTTGAATATGCCTTTCAATTAGGCGATCAGACTGTGGGTATTTAGGACTCAAAGTCACTTGATCTATATTAAAATGTTTGAGAAACTTTTTAAATTTGGTGAAGTCAAATGATGGTCCATTATCAGACATTATGACTCAGTAATCCGTGTGACTTGAATATGATCATCAACGCTTTATTGACAACCTCAGCATCTTTGCGTGACGTGGTAACCAGTTCAACAAATTTTGAGTGGTAGTCACAAACAACTAAATCATTTACATTTCTAACTTGTACGAAGTCTCCCATAGCAACTTAGGTACCGGGTGAGGATGAAGTGGTTATGTTACATTTGATCGGTTGTATGCTGCACATGTCATATAGGAAGATACTGCATTAGCTACGTGTTCGTTTATACCTGGCCAGAATACAGTTTGTTGAACTTTCCTTTGCCACGAATTAATTCCTTGGTGCATTTGACGTATCTTGCGTAACTTGTCTGCTCAGTGGTCCCTTAGGATTATGAGTTGGTGTCCTCTAAATAGGAAATCTTCTAATTCATAAATGAGATGATTAGTTCAGCCGTTTTTTAAGTAATAATGTATAACGTCAAGTTCTTTGTCTGTGTCAGTGTTACGTTTTAGGGCTTCTCTTTTTTGATTTGATAGCAAAGTGATAAATCTTACCTGGATGTCAATTAAGTAATCAGTCGATTGCGTGATTTTCAGTGGAATATATAGATCCTTTCCTGGAACATATTGTCGAATTATGTCATATTTTAGGAGTTTAATTACCAATCGCTGTAGTCTTGGAGATAGAGATTTAATAGTTTTTTTAACTAGGCCTATGAGTGGTTTGTGATCAATCTTTGCAATAATTGGTCTACCATACCAATAACAATTAAATTTTTCGCAGCCTAGTACTATTCCTAGAAGCTCTTTCTTGATTTGGACATAATTGCGCTGTACAGAGTTCAAGGATGTTGACCAGTAGGCTACAGAGTGGTCTTCTTAACTAATGTGTGCACCTGAACCATATTGTGATGCGTCTATTGCCAGTATTACAGATCTAGATTAAAATGACTTAAAACTGGAGCACTGCTTACTAATGCCTTTAATTTCTTAAAAGGCACATGTTGCGTCGACCACAATGTGTTTTCCTCAATAGCATACGTAGTGGAGCCGATTCTTGAACAACATTTTCTCTAAATTTCCCTAGAAAGTTAACCATTCCCAGAAACATTTACAACTACTACTTTACATTAATTGGTTGTTTTATTTTCTCTATTGCTTTGACTTTATTTTGATCAGTCTCGACGCCCTTATCTGTGATTGTATGGCCTAAAAATGTTAGTTTGTTTGCAGTTAGTTTCAGTTTATTCATTTTCAATTTGACGTTACTTTTCCTAACCTTTTCTAATAAATTTTCTAATCTTAAGTTATGCTGTTTCAGTGTTTTGTCAAAGACAAGTATATTGTCAAAATAGGCCAGCGTTCCATCTAGTTTTATAATCAAGTCGTCTATATATTTTATATGGTGCAATCGATAGTCCATATGGGACTCTCGTGAATTTGTACCTCCCAAACGGTGTGGAGAACGTAAATAAGTAAGATCGAGCTCTCAGTATCTAGCGGTATTTGATGAAATGCACTAGAAACATCTAGCACTGTAAATCATTTTGCATTTTTATACATACAAAAATTGTTTTTAACAATGTATTTGTTATGAGGCCTTGGGTCCATACATATTCTAATCGAGACATCTTTTTTCTCTACGACTGCTATGGCGTACAGCCAGTCCGTTACATCTTCTATTTTAACAACGACACCTTGTCTTTCCATTTTTTTTCAATAGTTTTTTGACTAGTTTATTCAACGTTAAAGGGTAATATTTGTTAACACGTCAATTTGCCACCCTTGGATAAGTTTCTCCAAACGGTGATATGCAGAATCATAATTTTATCATTTTCTTACACAAAATGCGTGTTTTACCTGCTACATATTGTGCAATCTTATAGAAAGAAGACTGTCAGAAGCATCTATTTACATCAGTGAAAAAAGGAGAACTAATTCCCCATGTAGTTAAAAGAAAGAATTCCAGAAAAGTAAGAAATGTGATGATGTGCTTAGTAATCTTCGTATCATGATATCACTGTAAAAATGGTCTAAAAGAGCAGGTCTTCTCCGATTTCATTCATATATGAAGAGAATACCATCGTCCGTACCATCATAGTAAAGCTCATTGGAATTTCACTAAGTGGTGCCGGCGCTGGTGTTTAGATGACGAAGAAGTCGTTTCTTGGACACTGGAATGGAGATGGTCAGCATTACTAAAAGATAAAATACTGGATGACTGATCGATTGCGGTGCTAAACGATAAATATTGTCCCGAGTCCCCGATTGTGGATAACTTTTCTTTCAAAATGTGAAATTTTCCGACATACTCCCACGTACGTCATGATTGGCTGCAAGATGGTCTTATATATCATGAGCTTATCTACGCAGGACAGCCTGGTCTGCTTAGTGCTTGTTCAGCTGCATTCGATTTATTTGAAGCTTTCTCCACACGGGCGTTCTAGGTTAATTTCTTTATCCATAGTCACTCCGAAGTACTTTGCCTCATCCTTCCAGGATATCTCTCTGTCCTGATGGAGAACATAACCTTGTTATTCTCTGCCATTCTTTAATTTTTTCTAAATATTCTTATAGTTATCTTACTACTACAAATGGTCACATCGCCGTGTCGTCTGCATATTGGACTATCACCGTGGAATGGGTTCCGGACGTAAATGTTAAATAACGTTGGGAGACAGGACGAGGCTGGGGGATGCCGGTTTGAAGACACCTTTCAGATGGTTTTATGCCACCATGTGGTAGGGCAGGAAGAAGCGGAACAGTTGTATTATCGGCATCAGGCTAGACACTAAAGTCATCTTGAAGATGAGCCAACCATGTTGCATCTTTTCAAAAGCTTTGGGCACGTCGAAGCAGACTGCATCGGCAATTTTGTTCTTTGAGAAGCGTCACGTGACTTTTACTATCCGAAGGGTTATGGAATGGCAAAGGCGGTAGCCCAATTAATCCTCCGAGATCAGTTTTATAGAAATGTGAAAGATTTTTCATTCGTAGAAAGTATGAATATGTTCGCGACCTTCCAAATGTTTGGAACGTGGTGGAGGCGGAGAACGGCGTTGGTATGGTAGGGAGGCAAACAACTGTTTCTCGTGGGGGAGCTTTGAGTGCTCGGTTTGGGATGTTTTCAAATCTCGGGGATTTGCATTAGCTAAAGAACCTTTCTATAAGATTATATTCCCAGGTGTTTGTAGGGCTGTTGCTTTAGTAGGTATTTTGTGAAGCGGTTGCAGATGATCATGCGGTCAAGAACGCTTCAGTCCATCAGTGGCGGTGTGGAAGAGATAATTCGCTCCACGAAAGAGTGTGACCACGGAGGAATGATTTTGTAGGGCGTTGATCAATCTCTAGGAGAGTTGATAGCTACAGCATTGTGGCGGTTCTCGATGGTGGCGGTAATTGGTAGATTTATTTATTTTTATCTAAAAGTTGATGGCTCTAACGCTCCGCGAGGGAGTTCGGTCTACAAACTAAGAGGTTCGCCTTCTCTGCCTAATCGTCGCGCACCATTTCTGATGCAAGCACGGCGTTTTAGAGGTCCGTTACTATTACCCTTTGTTAGAAATTAACGTAGGTACTCAACTATTTTTAGTGACTGAGTAGATCACCCACCAGAACGGTCTGGTGTCAAACATTTAATAGTGAATCACTGAGTTTTTAAAGAGCACTTATTCTAGGTCTGCGCTAAGTGCAAGAAATATTAATCAAAGCTTCGTTGCTTAATATTTTTATGAGTAATTTATTGAACTATGATAAAAATGAAATAAAATAACGAAAGTTAACAGGAACAGTTACAGTTTAAAACTGATGCAATGTAAAAGAGTGGCATAGATTAATGTTTAGAATCTTTTTAAATGTTAGGCAGAAAAATAACGAGACTAGTAATATGCCTGCCTCTCTCTTCAGACGGGAGTTAAAATAACTCCTGTTGTATATTTAATGCAAGCCTGTACTTGTTACAATCGCTATGTAGTTGTTGAGAACTTCTAAAGTAAAGTTGTGCCATAGCAAATGTTTTTTAAAGATTATAGTAGTCATAGAGAATCAGTAAGAAATATTGATTTTTTTTTTAATATTAGAAGCATATTGAATGGAATGAAAGCATTTATTTAATTGGGGTTCACTTACAAAATTGACCTTTTTTAGTAAATTTGAGTCAATCAGCGCATTTTCGTTTTGATAATATATTGTTTGTCAGACGTTGTACAGTAACCGGATCACTGTTTTTCACTTAATTTATATTATGAACACGTGGTTATTTTTCCTAAATTATTCACTTTTAGTTGGCAGAAATAAGTGGTCCGTCCCGAAAGTATTGAGCCGTTGTCAATATAATGAGAATAGTTGGGCGGCCGATGAGAGTAGATTGTAACGCGCATGCGCGAATGAAGACTTACACACTAGTACTTTGTGATCGTCGAATTTGCAGTAACCAAGCGAGTACAGCGGCAAATCTTGTGCGAAGGTGGAACATTTATTTGTAGAAACTATTCGAATTGTTTAGAAGGCTTTCGGGAACGATTTAGTGAATGTTGCTCGATTAAACATGTTGCAAACAATTCATAGGCTCCTGGGAATATGTGGAAAGTAATACTGGAAGACCAGCGACGAGCTGATTATCGAAAGAATTGAACGTCTACGGGTCACAATCAACATGGATTAGTAATTGATAGTCCGAGAACTAGAAAATGAGTTGGGAGTTCCAAAAAATACCAGTGAAATACCACTTTTGAAATAATTGTTATTTTTGAATGTTCATATATTAATTCCAATGATTTCAGTTATTTATATAAAAATATAAATGCTTATTCCAATTGCAAAACTCAAAAAATACCAGATTTAGTTGAGGGCTACGCAGTACTTCGTTTTGTAAACGCTGAAGTTTATTTATCTGTGAGTTTGGAGCTGCCATACCTGGAAGTTGTAGGTAATTAGCTTAATAACTCATTCATAAATCAATAATCGGCATTTATATTTAAGTGAAGGTTTTATTACTAGGGGTGTTGAAAAACGATTGTCACTTGAATTTTATCCTCTCTTAATCTTTTATTAGAAAGAAATGAATATACATTTCAATGTCTATGCACCTTTTTTATTTGCTCTGTAACGCTGCTGAAAATTATTTTTGGGTGGACAACCGAGTGGAGCACGTCGTTACAGGAGAACTTCTTATCGCTTACTGCCAATTTTATTGCCCAAATAGAACGTAATCGCTTGGGACAAGGTCCGCCGAATATGGGACGTGAGGCAATGCGTTGTACTCGAGAGCCGGTAGGATCGTATCGGCGAGGCGACTCGGATGAGACCGCGCATTGCCATGTTGAAGCAACTCGCCGTGTCTCTATTTTTATGTTGCTAAACACGTCGTTTTAGTCTCGCAGTACTGCTCTCATGACTGTGCAGCCAATGCATTATTAGATCCCAAAAGGCAATTACTATCTATTTGGATTAGACAATCCTGTTCGTGGCTTCTTGGGAAGAGAGCTTTTGATCTACTGCCATTCCATAGAGTGGCATTTCGTTTCCGGCGCTTCGTGCATGGTGTGATTGGCTCTCGGGTTGTAGTCAGAGTTTGGAAACTCTTGGCGTTTCGTCTACAATTGCCACGGACATCTTTAGAAGAAAATCTTCTAAACATTAAGTGGCTCGTGCGTTTTTACTTTTTTATACGTGCGAGTGTGGTAGGGATGGTGTTTGGGGGGGTTTTGATGTCACCGGAATGGTAGATAACGTGATCGGGCTAGCTGCTGAGGTCAATTAAGTTGTTGCAGGTAATATTTTGGCATTTTCTGACGTCACTCGCTCTTTTATCGTATCGCGGCCTGTTTTTTGTCTCTTAAGAGCAATAAACCAAGATTTGGGTAGATTAAATCCGTCGTCTCTGTTAAAATAATTGTTATGTTTCTAAATCCCTACCGCCTCTATATATAATCTCGGGTAATAGTTCCTACAATATAGTATTTCTTTTAGCAATAGATGTACCCAAATCAAAAATAAATTCAGTTGAACACAGCAATTGACATTACAATAAGGAGCTTAAAGAATATCACATTAACTACATAATTATCAACGACCCGACAAAACCTTCTAAGCAATAGACATTAGTGAATTACACATCATCGTCAATACTAACCATTTACCAGTTGAACATTCCTGCACCTACTAAATATCTATATTACCGTTACATAGCAGATTATGACCCGAATTTGACTTAGACCACTTTTTACTGCCATTCCGGTATTCAATGTTTCTCCTTTAAAACTGACAAGCAGTTATATTGATTGGAACAAATTTAAGCCAAACTACAAATCCAAAATCAAATAAAAAAATATCACTAATGAATTGCTCACAAAAAAAATTACCGATGCAATATGTTTCTATACCCTTCCATCATCAAAGGAAAAACAATTTTAACACTCCTTTGATTTATACCTTGAACATAATTAAACCAAAGAGTAAAATTAGATGAGAATTGGCACGAATAAGATTAACGTTAGTAAAAATCAATAAAATAAACTGACACATCAATCTAGAAGAGAAATTGATAAACAACAAATTAAGAACTAACGTAGAAAATATGAAATCAAGCAGCACCGAATTGTGGAAAGCAACTAATCGTATAACACACTAACATTAATTGAGGAAAATACCACATATAGTATGAACGAAAATAAATACAAATATTAGTGACCACCTTAGAAAAATAGTTGTACTATTGAGTTCTATAGCATCAGATCATTCTCATAAATCTTAAAATTTCGTTTAAAATGCATTTACTAATACTAGATGAATTTGCACTTAGCCCAAAATAACTGAGAACATGATCGTATAACGAAATATCTCACAAAAAAGGCGCTACCATATTGAACTACATTATTGAACAGATGTAAAATTCTACATGTTGCGCAAGCACGGAAAAGATAAAAAAAAGACGGCAATAACTATTGTCCCAGTAGTTTTTCAAATTACTTGATCATTTTTTGTTGTTTACTTCAATTTATTGAAGACAAACAGTCAATATGACTAATTCTATTTGGACAAAAGCTTGTCAACTACATACCTAGTAGGCTAAAAATCCCCGCATAAAGTTTAAACAACAATCTTTGCCACTACGTTACAAAATAAACGCAGGAAGATATTACTATCTATGATTGATGTGTAAAAAATTCTGCTTTACTTTACATGAAAATGTCTTAAGACGCGAAATCTACTTGCATATGAGTGGGAAGAAACTTTGCAAAATTTTTCAGATGCTTAAAAATACAGGCATTGAAAGGACTACTGTCTGTGATGTGATCAAAGGATAGAAGGATATTTGAACTAAGATGTAAGCGGATAGCACAAGCACTTATCATATTGTAGTAAAAGTTGGCCATTCAAATGAAAATGTTTTGAGGTACTTCTCAAAATGCGCTCAAGGAAGAACGGAGACTAAAGGTTTTAAAACATGGTACATGTTTACACAGTAAAAGAGAAGTTATAAAAGACGAGTTATAAAGAATTCTGAGAAAGCACGCAGTGGATAGCTTTGAAGGAAAAATATTTGTGGTAGAAGCGGAATTGAACTGTAAAAATGACAGGGTGTATGCACGTTCGCGAAAAAGAAACATCGAAAAAATTTGGGAAGTCAGGCAGGGTGCAGAAACCTGGTATGTCATGATTTGATGTGATGTGAGCTAAACGGACAAAGCTAAGCTTGTTCTCATTTGTTAAGGAGTCAAAGTTTGAACCAGAATTCACATTGGCTGTTAAGTATCTTTTCAAAACTTTCTTATTATATCAGGACTGGAGCAGGATTCAGTATCGTCGCATAAACTAAATGTTGTCCAGCAATGGTTAAAGGACAACGTCATTTGTTTCATTTCACTACAGGAATGGCCTTCTATATGCATGTAAATATTTCTCATTCAAATACTGAAGCTTTGAATATATCCAATAAGAAAGAAGCATAATTTCACAACAGAAACCATTCGTGTCTCAATAGACAAGTACCACGTATACGAGCAAGAGAAAATTTTGTAAATAAAATACAATGTAAATAAATACAAAATAACGTATTTGCAGTTTACTAATTTTAAGTCTAATAAAAGAACTTATTGCCTAATTGCATAAATTTTCCTGTTTTAGAAAAAAACGAATGTTATTGTTAGTATTAGTGTTTGTATATCTACCGTAAATAGCATACACACATGGGTTTCCTAAAGCAGCGTATTTGGACCAATACTATACCTGACACAAGCATTGTTGCACTTTTTATTGATGAAGGCCTACATATGCCAATCTTTCAGCTCCAATCAACTACCGACTCATTATCTTTTAATCCGAATAAACTCACAAGGAATATTTAAGTTTGAACATATTAGGGAACATTCAAATGGAGTATAACTTTAAAAATAGATATTAAAAAAATGTAAGCACAGACTTAAACCCTCCATGATTTATTTATTACAGTCAGTCGCATTGTGGGCTAGGAATGGACACGATAGAGCAATTTATTAAAAAAGTATCAGGAACTTCTGGGCAACTTACACATAGCGACATAATCACCTTTATTGCTTAGTCCTGACTAAAGAATTCCCTTTTCAATTTAGAATCGCAACCCTTTCGTTGAGACTTAGACGATCGGTTTTCGCCAACATAAATTTCCAAAAGGACGAAACAAACGAGATCTATCATACCTTCAGCGGCAATAATATTGTCAGCTTTGCTGAATGCGAAACGAGTAGTACATCATTTCTGTCAGCTGAATGCAATAACAAATGATCCCCATTTTCGTTTAAGCTCCGGATTTTCTATGTCTCGTGGGGTATTGGATAAGTGGAGCGCCCGATTCGTGCTCTTGAAACCACTTTATAACACTTCAAGTGAGCGTTTTTTTATTAGCGCGATTATTCTCAACTAATTCAACTAATAGAAATAAATAAAAATGCTGTTAATGGTCATGTCAACTTAGAATTGTTATTACAGTCGGTATATTAGTATTTTACAAGGAGAGCTATTTGAGATTGTTTCTTTAAGGAAATACTTTATTTTTGCAGAAAGTTAAAAAGTGACATCCATTTTTAAAGTTCTTTTTGAGATAGATGATAAGGGGCCAAATTTGTTTCGTGTAACTTAACAATTTTTCTAAACGTTACCTTTGGAAGTCCGACTCGAGCAGTTGGTTTTGTTCACTGCGGTGCTCTGTTATCATTCACTTGTTTAATTTAGAATAACTTGAACTTTAACTTTCCAGCTGCTTTTTCTCAGCCGAATACATGCCCTCAATCTTATGATCCATTTACAACCACAGGTAATCAACTGTCACGCGCATCGTTGTTAGAAATAATTCTACCACAATCGAATAGTAAATGTAAATATTCTCAGCAATAATTACAACAGCATCAACAATAATACTTCATTCTCTTTAATTTCACAATATGAATGAAGAACATACATATCAAGAAAGAATAAAGGCAAAATGATTTTAATATCAGCTCCCATCAAGTAAAATTAAATAACCAGCAAATAATTACCACACAAAGCTTACCAAGAAACCCAATGAAGTAGTCAAAGAAATAAATTATGGCTATAATTGAAAAAATAGCGACAAAAAATTACGACTGCAAAATAATAGGTAAAGTTTGTATTGTACTGGTATTAATTATATATAAATAGTTTGGACTACACAAAATATGCATCAGTACATATCAAGAAAGAAAGAAATTAAAAGTTTCTGAGTAGTGCTCAAAGATGTCCACTACTATCCATCAAAGAAGCCATTGAAAATCAAGGATACGCGGTCTGAAACATCTACAACATGAAGAGACATTATCGATACGTAGATCTAAAACGAAATATAGTCACAGTTCGAACATCACACATAAAAATAAGGAAATTATACAATGTACACACAAAAAAGTACCGCCGTAAATCGTTTAGGTATGTAAAGTATGGACAGGAACACCCATATGCAACAAAAATAGAAGCACAAAACCCACTTGTAGTCTATACAATAGGGCCATACGGCGAACATATAATAGATCTTCTGCTGAACTGCAAGGCATATTTTACCAATCGCAGTCTCCTAAAGTTACTTGGATATTAAATATATAACGCCTCATACCTAGATGGTACTATTCAGAAATACAATAAAACAAGTATTGTAATTAAGGACTAGAATGAACCATTAACACTGTCTATTCTGTACCAATTCTCAGAATTTTGTAATAGTCTTGGAACCAAATACATAGGTGGTGATCGATTACAATGTGAAGCATCTGTATTGGGATTCCAAACTCATAAAACAATAATAGCCAATAATCTCTGTCATATTTGGTTAATAGACAGGGACAAAATTACCGAACAGTAATTTTGACTACTTAAATTTATTGAAAAATTAAAGAGACATATCTAACAATAAAGTACCTTGATAGAACCGTATAAATTGCATATTTAAATGTCACAATTTATAAATATAGGAAAAAGAACCACCAACTAATTGCAGAGAAAAGGTGACGCAGAAAAATCTGACAAACGACTAGAATCCAACGTAATAACCGAATTCTCAATAATGGAATAAACAAACTTAATAAATTACTATCATCATTATCATCGCCTATATCAGTTTATTTTGGATGTAGACCCCTTCCAACGAACGCAATTTTTGTCTGTTTTGCACTTTCTGTAGCCAGGATTTTTCTAAATCTTTTTCCTTGTCTAGGTCTCCATTGCACTGCCTTTTTTGTCCAACCTTCCTATGTGGCTGGTCCATCGCCATTTTTGTTTTAGTATTTATTCTGCTACGTCTACCGTTTTTTTGCTGACCTTATGTACTTGTTTGTTTTTCGACTTCTCAATGATACTTCCATCATTGACCTTTTCACATCTCTCTGTGCTTTACTTAATTTATATTTATATATTCGTGTGAATGTTCAAGTTTCTGCACTATAAGTCAGACTATTATATAAATTAAAGAACAGACAACATATCTTTAAAGCCTGTCAGCAACGAAAGAAACAAATTATTCTCTCTGAAAGGTTGCTAAAAAGATTAAGCAACTTAGGACACCGAAAAAACCTGAGTATTTGCCGAACATCTGTCCAAAGTGTTTATAGTCCTCTGAATACAACTCAGATAGCACAGATTAATGTTGCCAGTTTCTGGAAAATTATTTCTAGATGTCGCCTCCAATTCCCGTGTTCTTTCCTAAAGCAGTGCTGTACATAATTCATAAAGCACTAGCTTACAGAAAAACACCTGGTTTTGACCTAAACACATGTAAGATACTTAAAGAACTCACAATTAGAGCAACAGATCTTACTGTGGATATTTTCAATGCTATCTTAAGACTAAGTTGTTATCTAGATCAATGGAAACAGACACAAATAATCCTCATCCCTAAACCTGGTAAACGTACAAAGTTAAATTCTGTAAACGAATCAGTCTGTTCTTAATCTTATCTACAGTCTTTGAAAAGCTATTACCAAAACTACTAAGTTAGATAATAGTATAAGACAACTTAATATCTGCTCACCAGTTTGGAAGTACTCTGGTATGCACATAGGACGTCTAACCTAGCGATTAACCTACTAGACCACAGTGACACCCTCTTCAGAGTAAAGAAAACCAATCCGTTAGACTCGCCCAATTCAACCAGACATTTGATTAAATCATAAAATTTTATATTAAAAAGTTTTTAAACAATTCCTTTCTTACTTTGAAAACATACGCTGGCTAAGCTATGGATAACGGCGATTTTTCAGATTTCAGCCAAAATCTTGAAATGGAACGGTAGATCGAGATAGTCTAAATAAACATCTGTTTTCTGACCTATTTATTTCTTATGCAAATAATTTATGGTGTAATATGAGCTTGTCGTACTAACTACCAAAGTGTATCAGCTGTACCACGAAGTTATTTATGGGAGTTACGTAACCCTAATGCTCTGACTGGAAATCTCCATCATAGTTATCCAGAAGGCAAGGAATTCCTCAGGTTTCTCAGATTACATATGCTTTATATATAACTCCTTGCTATTTCTGGCTGTTTTACAACCTTTCTAGCTGGTAAAGTCGAGAAGACACGTGGCAGCGCAGCCATTCTAAAATTATTTTCGGATACGAAAGAGCTGTCGGAATGTGTGTGAAGATATGCAATGCCTACTTTTTGACACCAGTTCCTGGTTCAAATAGGCAAAGCCACAGGCGCCATGGAGAATTGTTGAGCGCATTAACCACGATGAATTTTGAAAAAATATGCAACTTCTGTTTGGCTCCTAATACAAGTGCAGCTGTAAAGTGAGAAATTAGGACAGTCTGATGTTCTGTTCTGATCAATAAAATCATAATAATTTATTATCAAAAATAAATTTCTTATTTTTGTCTATCCTAGCAATTACATTACCGTATATAACTGTTTTCTTCTATTTATTATGGACACGTTGCTAGGATGAAAGCAGATAGATGGACAAAGAAACTGATACAATGGGGACCCTGGAAGGGGAAAAGATTTAGAGGACGTCCTCAGCAAAGGCGGATCGATGATATAAAGAAAATAACTGGACCAAAATGGATTCAAATAGCGCAGGAGAGAGAAGAATGGAAAAGGATGGGGGATGCGTGTGTCCAAGGATGGACGGAATAAAGCTGGTTAAAGAAGAAGAAGAAGATATAACTGTTGGCTGTTGATTTGAATAGAATGATAGAATGATTGGTGTCATTCTAGCCCATTGACGAGAATCATTAGTTAGGGTATGCTAAGATGTTCAGAGTATATTTTTTCTGTTATTTTTGCACATAAGTTGTGCTTTTCTGTTTATATAAAGCCAAATTGGAATTGCTGTCGAGCCCTCTTTTGAATCTAGTCAAATTGCTCTATTTGATGCAATGAGCAATAAGGGAATAAAGACACAAATTGCGCTACTTTCTAACAGATGTTCCCGGTTATTTGGCCGTACAAACGCTATTTTATTATGAATAAATTTTAGTCAGAGCTATAGAGAAGGGGTTACCAACAAAAATACTGTTATAGAACAAAGAACCTGAAGATTACAAGTATTTATTTGTTTGAATTGTATGTTTTTGGTTTTGTGTCTTTATTATAGGATTTTTATTCAAATTAATACATTAGAATCAGTTATATAGTAACATTCAGTAAGTAGTATGATAATGAGAAAACATGTTGGAAATAATCCATTAGTTAAGCTGAAAATTTGGTTATTTCATAACGTCGTACATATCACTCAAAACATATTGGGACATCTGAGAATTTAAAACGTTTAAGTCGTGGTTCTTCTGTGTTTTCGTTCATTAGGTGTTCGACAAGTAGGTTGGGGTAGATACTGATTCTGCCCTTGTAGCGTAGACTCCATTTTGTAACTTTGCTTTTGCTAGATGAAATGTCTAGACATTTCTTAAGATGTCAATATTTAACTTATTAACAGTACCCCACAATTGTATTTTGTATGACTAAATCGGTTTAATTATGGTCATATACAGGAGTAATTTATTGGCAAGTGATAAGTGGGGCTAATTGTTTTCTTTTTGTCCATATGTGCTTCTTCCAGATTAGCCATTTGTCTAGATGCATTCCTAAATACTTAACGCAGTCGGTTTGAGATATATGTTGATTGCGCAACTGAACTGCTGTCAGGTAAGTATCCTTATTGTAGTGAATGTTACGTTTCTTATATTAGCCTTCTAATTGAACCAGATAGTTTTGAAGATATTGAGATCTTGTTTAGGATTTACAGTATAATGATAGTAAAATGGTATCGTCGGTAAAGTTGTCTATGAGGTCTAAAATTTAGCCAAAACCTCTGCCTTAGAAACGTTTATAGTGATACATTGTAAAAATGTTTGAGCTTTGCTATGTTTGACAACTTTTAATTTCATAAAACAGCCTTTGGTGCCACACTTTGTCTGTTGAAAGGTCATTTAATATATAAA
Organism: Sinelater perroti; assembly: GCA_036346155.1. Classification (NCBI taxonomy): domain Eukaryota; kingdom Metazoa; phylum Arthropoda; class Insecta; order Coleoptera; family Elateridae; genus Sinelater; species Sinelater perroti. Next base: position 7,103,168 of record JARFIY010000222.1, read on the forward strand.
AACTGCGGAATAGTGTCTTTACTTGTTCTATTGTGGACTGAAGATTTCGAAAGACAAATTGATGGTTTGGTATGAGTTGATTATCTATGAGTAAAAAGAATTTTTTTTCAAAAATCTGTTAAAATTAGCAGCAGGCTAATTGTTCTGTAAGAAGACTTTCCCAGTTTGTTTATTAGAGCAATTTTAGTTACTTTCATTATTATTGAAAATTTTATAGTCTAAGGATTTTCTTCTTTTTTTACGTTTTTCTGCCTTTCAGCGTCGGATTTAGAAGCCAGTGTCCTCATGCATCTACTTCTTCCATTTACTCCTATCCCTTGCTAAGATTTTTAATTCGATCGTTTTTTCTCTTTTCCTCCCTATTTCGGTAATTTGTTCTATTCACGTTTTTCTCGGTCTTCTCCTTTTTCTCTTCTTTATTCTTCCGGCTTTAAATACTTTTCTACACAATCTTTCTGCATCCATCCGTAATATGCGAGTTGTCTATTTTCAATTTTATTAGTTATTGATTCCTGCTCTAGTGCTTCTCTAATTTCCTTATTTCGTATTTTATTCTATTTTGTTTTATTGGCTATACCTCTTAGATGTTTCATGTCGCTTCTAATTTCAGTCCTTTGTTGTTCATCGTTAATTGTTTCATTTCTCAATACCATAATCTTTAGCAGTTTCTCCTTTATTATGTTTTCTTCTATTTTTTGGTTTTCTGGGTATCTTTGACTAAATGTCCTGCCTTTTTTGTATTTTGTTCTGTTTTTAAATACGTATTATCAATATTATTTTTGTTTGTACTTCCTCTATTAATTTTTTGTTTCATCCCGTTTTATTTTTTTTTTCTGTTCCATTATTTTTATTATCCTTAATTGTATCGGTGTGACCTTGTCTCAATATAATATCAATTTATCATTTTCTAATTTAACGCAATGTCCCTTGTTCCTCATTTGGTTTATGTAACCCCTTAACACTCTTCTTCTCTCTTGCATTTCTTTAGTATGATCTTATTCAATATATACTTTTGCTTTATTTAATTTATTGGTTGCCCTTAGAATTTTCAGTTTTTTTGCCCAATTCTTTAATTTTATTAGAATGGGACGAATTTTTCTTCTTTTTCTTGTTTTTCCCGATTTATTTAATGTCTATTATTTTGTTTTCTATTGATAATATTAGATCTATGCCTCTCAGAATTGTCCTTACTTTTTCCTTTAAAATTAAGTCACTTTGTTCTTTTCCTTCTTCAATTCCATATATAACTATTTTCTTCTTTCTTAATTCTCTTTTCTCCATTTCTATCTTCTTTTCTTGGTGTTACATTATTTTCTGCAATTGGTGGTTATATCTTTTTAATTTAGTTTTTTTACTTTTGAGTTTGTCTAATTTCATTAGTATGGTATCTAATTTTGTTTCTATTCGATTGTCTCTACTTTATATTCTATTTAATTTCCCGTTTATTTCTTTTGGTATTTTCTTTATTTTATAATTTTATTCTCTCTTGTTTATTAGTTTTTATACTTATTCTGCTGATTATAGTAATTAATGACACATAAAATCTTGGAAAGGACGGTTGTTAATAGCGCGCTTAAACGTCTACGTATAAAAAAAATTCAAGCATTACATTGTATAAATAAGTAGTATGTCTGTAGCTCTTCTTAGGTAGTTACATATTAAATCGTAGCTCAGTGCTTTGTGATTTAATTGTTTTAGTATTGCATTTTTAATTTTCTTTACCTTAGAAGAATTAATGGGTAAATGCATTTCAAAACTTTGTTTTCTTCTTTAATGTCTATATTCGCTTAGTAATGGCAAATGCTATGATCACAGTTAGTAAAGCAGTTCTCATTCACGCTTGCGCATTACAATCCACTCTCATCGGCTGCCAGGTTTTCATTACATTAACATTGGCTTGAAATTTTTATAGTATTTATTTAAAGTCTCTTTTGAGGAGGGAGCTTATATATTATATTTAAGTACAGAAATGTGCATTTTCATAAAATTATATCAATTTAATTGTGCTGTAGCAATGGCGATTGCTTATTTTCATTTAATGAGTATGATTTAAATGAGGTCGTCTGCAGAGATCCAACGCAGAGAATTGGTCCAGCACGTGAAATGGCGTCATCTTCATGGACAGGGTTTACAAATGTGGCGCGTGGGTGTCACCCATTCTGAACGAAAAACAAACTCTAGCGCTCCGTTACCGCTTGTTTGTTTGATATAAGGCTATTCGTTGTCACACAGAAAATTTTTACTGCATGATACGTCGATATGAGTGCTAGTGTGGCCAAGCGATTTAGGCGTTTGGCTGCGGTGCTCACAGACCCGATTTAAACCCTAAATGCTTGACGGGTGGTCTACTAAATCACTAAAAATAAGAGGGTGTCTGCGTTAGTTTCGCACAAAAAGGTAATAATATGGTCATCTAAGTGCGTGACAACCAGGCAATGAGCCTCAACCACTCAGTTTGCAGGCTATGCTCCCGTTAGAGCCTTTCCGTTATTATTATGAAGTCAATATGAAACAGAAGAAAGCGTGGCAATCAAACATCGATTTAAGTCAAATTCATCCACGAAAGACTATGATTAACGTTTGATAGAATTGGAAAGGTATATCCAGTGCGAAATGCTTTAAAATAACAATATACAAAACAAAAAGAATTAAAAAATCGAAAAGAATTAATTGAGGGGGTTCTTCAATACAACAATTTCTAATTTGATCAAAGATTCTACTCAAGAGCTCGGTTTGGAGGTTCTATGGAATCCTTTTCAGAGTACCGCTTTTTTATATCGTTCTTCAGTGCGAAATATGGGAGCTGCAAACGTGGCTTGACAAATTTTTTGAGTTAAAAGCCGGCGATTTTTATAGCCCAGCCATAATAAACAAGTCGTAAACAATGGAGGAAAGTACGTTAATTAGTGGTTTATTAAAATGTTCGACAAACAAACTAACCCGAGAATCCAGTGTGATGCCCATATGGAGCCGAGGAATTTTTAAATGCTCGCGTCACCCTCTTTGTGTATTATCGCAAGTTCGATAAACCGATGTTGTTTTAATGGATTAATATCAAAGCCCGGCGGATTTTCCATGCCACCAAATACTAACGTAAGTTAAGGGCGACATGATTTCATTTGCATTCAGAAATTCAAATTTTTGCGGATGGGCTGCCTCGTAATACCTGCATTTGAAATTTGGCTGATTTGAGGGCGGAATGAAACGAGCACCAGGGCAAAAGCTAATAAGGTTTGGTTAAGATATTCGCCACATTTTTATTACAAAATTTTTGCTTGTTTTACTGAATGAATTTAATCATTGAACTGTAACTGCAGGCACAGAGAGCAAATTATAAGACAAAAAATATGGTATCGGTTTTATAAAATACGATAGAGTACCTTTTTTTAGTATTAAGCTCTACACATAATTATTTTTTGAAAATTTTACGATTTGTATAGAGAGAGATTTGTGGAGATGAGGCTTAATGCTACCAGTTCGATACGGAAACTAAGTGGCAATCCAAGAACGTGTGTCAGCAGTTCTGCGATAGATTCCTAAAGAGGCATTTGGCGACAGTTTCTAGAAGCTTTTTGAATGTCGTCAAAAGTGTATTGTAAGTAATCTTCTGTTTTGTTTGCTTTCTGATACAATTCGCCGAACCTTTTACACACCTCTTACCACTGACAAAGGGGTGTTGCATAAAGAGATCAGAACAATTGCAAGGATATTTTTAATCACACTATAAGAGCCGTTACTTCTCCCAAATGATGCCGCAGCGACTTCAGCCTTTGTTCTGTGCTCGAACGGCTTTTCAAATCTCTTATTATTATGTTTTAATAACAAAAAAACACATGCGGCTATTTTATTCCCTTTACATTTTGTGTTCAGCAGTAGCGCTTTCGAATATTTCGTTGTAGTTTTGGATACAAGCATTATCCCCCCATTAATATCAATACGGATGCAGCATAAGCCCAAAGCTGTGCTTTATTTTCTTTTAAAGGTAACGCTAAAAGGTGTGCTGTCGGGCTTAAGATTAAGGTCTGGCTAATATGAGACATCCGGCCCGAAAGCCCACGAAAGCTCCGTCTTACTGTCGAGGAAATTTATAGCGCAGAAGGAGCAAATATTCAGCAGGAATTAATGGGTATAAATAAAAAAGGAATATTGAGATGGCTGCTGGAAAGCCATTTGGTGCAATAAAATTATAAACTAAGGAGTTGTAAGAAAATTGTGACTTTTTCAACAACTGTTTCTGAAGGTTGCAATTGTTTGGTTAATTATATTATATTATATTAAAGATAGCAAGTACTCGCTTCGGCGGTACATATACTAAAATTGGAACGATACAGAGAAGATTAGCATGGCCCCTGCGCAAGGATGACACGCAAAATCGTGAAGCGTTCCACATTTTTTGAAAAAACTCACCAAGAAAGCATTAGCGTATTTGACAACAACATTCAACGCTTGTCTACGGATAGGTTACTTCCCAAACATATGGAAACATGCAATTATTCTTATGTTCCCAAAACCGGGGAACGATAAGAAAGATGTCAGAAGCTATAGACCCATTAGTTTATTATCAACTATTGCGAAACTGCTAGAAAAAGTCATCCATTCTTGACTAAACGACGAAGTTCTTAGACTGAACGTTCTACCAGCTTATCAATTTGGCTTTAGAGAAGGTCATTCCACCTGCCATCAATTACAGCGCGTTACGGAAACAATTGAAAGAGGTTACAAATCCAAACAATACACAGTAACTTTGTTTATCGACATAGCTCAAGCTTTTGACCGCATATGGATCAACGGTCTAAAATATAAAATCTTACAACTTCAACTCCGTACTCTTCTCCTTTCTTGATAATCGCACGTACGCAGTCAAAATTCGCACATCCCTATCTGCCATCAAAAACATACAAGCAGGGGTCCCTCAGGGCAGTATCTTAGGCCCAATTCCTTTCAATATCTACATGCGGGACCTCCCTACCATCAACGCTGACCTTGCATTATATGGAGACGACACAGTCATAATAACTAAAGACGAAAGCCTAGAAGTGGCTATCTCAGAACTGCAAAAAGCCAGCACTATCCTCAGTAGGTGGTTCAAGAAATGGAACCTATCCATCAATTATGACAAATGCGCCACAAAAATCTTCACATTAAGACGATTTAATAACCCATCAGAAATCACAATTAACAGACACTCCATTCAGTGGAACGCCACCGACAAACCCGTTAAATACTTAGGTATATATCTTGACACCAAGCTCACCTGGAAATACCATGTCCTCAAAAAATTAAACGAAGAGCACACGAGACTAATCCAACTCTACCCACTGCCAAACCGCAAGTCCACCTTACTTACTCAATGTACCACTATCCTATACAAATCACTGTTACGACCATTAATCCTTTATGGGTGTGTCATATGGTGCAACATATCCAAAACGAATCTTCACAAAATCCAAGTATTCCAAAACAAAATCCTGAGAATCGCTGTCAACGCTCCCTGGTTCATCACAAACTAACAGCTACACTACGAACTGGGTATTTCCACAATTGAGCAGGATATAGCGAAACTTACTAAAAAAATTTCATGCCAATCTCACCGAGTTCTTTTGCCTTTAAATCTATTTATTTCCTTTTCTTGTAATGTTTGCTGTCCAAATATGGCGCAATCGATGGTCGCGCATTGTCGTAGGTTCATGCATGATAAGAAAGGTTTAAAGCTACAGCCGGAAGGACGATTTCTGGTTTGAGTTATTCCCGAACTATGGTCAATATCGGAATATCGGACAATTGTGTGCTACAATTTTGAATGCAATTGGTGTAGGTGTTTGAAGTACTACACGCGGATAACGCTGTGACTTTAGTAAAAACAGAGAGAGAGAGAGAGAGAGAGAGAGAGAGAGAGAGAGAGAGAGAGAGAGAGAAAACTATAACATAACCTGTATATACACAATAGAGGAATGGAAGAAACAAACATGGAAATTAATATATATGAAATAAGGCAGCAATACAATAGAAGGGATAGTAGTAGAGCAAGCGAACAAATCTAAATATTTGGGAACACATTTCAATAGCAAGTGGAAAATAGACGACAAAATAAAGCAATGTACAGTTATAGGAAGAACTTTCTAGGAACAGCGGAAACATTAAAAGTTCTGAAAAAAGTAGTGTACTCAATGATGACTTATGGAAGTGAATAGTGGGCGGTCACAGACAATCAATAAGGCTGACTGACAAGTACAGAAATGAGGTACTGACGAAAAAATGGAGGGAAAACAGGACAAGACAAGATCAGCAATACAACATACACAAATATGGGTTAGAAAAAAACAATTAGCTTGCTGAGACATGTGTACAAAAAGAAGGACGGTGAAATGACGAAACAGACATTTGAGACAAATTAGAGAGAAATAATAGAGTAGACAGAAGGAAGACGTGGATAGAAAAGACGAGAAAACCATCGCAGCAGAGAGCTGTAGAGTGAAATTTATTGAGACTGAAAGTAAAAGACAGAAATATTGGGAAAAAGTGGTATCAAAAACAGAAGCAAAATGAAAGGTGACAACCTATCGACTCCAAGCCTGATGTACAAATGTAGTAAATAAGTGTTTGAAGATTATATATTGAGAGATGGTTTTCGAGAGTTCTAGAAAGAACATTTTGGTTTGAGAGAGCTAAACTTGACCATCAGGAAAGCATGTGACTTATGATGAAGAGTGATCGGATACTTTTGGAGTGGCAATTCATGCTATCCTACACCTTCCAGTAAAAATGCTTTAATAGATGAGTGAATGGCATGACGCGAGACGCTTAATAAGTTTGAAAAATTCACTATGCCAACAGTATTATAACAACTAACGAAATTCGGCTTTAGTTTCATGAAACGTGGAAGAGTTGGTTCAACGATTGGTTTTGGAGGATACAAAAGTGAAGAAAGTGCGGTATCGCAAAACTTTCCTAATACTTTATGCATAACGGTTGACTCAAAACTATATTTGTCAGAATGTTTTTTTATTTATTAAATATAACTACTACAAATGGCAAATATGTATTTAATACAGTAGTTAACTACAAGGTGATAATACATTTCAGGGATGAATTTGTATTATTAACTTAGTTAATTGATGAAATGGTCTTTGGTTCGTTAATAATGGAGGGGCTTAAAGTAAATCAGGACGTGTACCGTACTAATAATTCGGATGCTGTTTTCATTTCTGTTTGATTTTGTCTCTGCACATAGCTCGCCTGACTTGAACCTCATGAACTGCAGCATCTCGTCCATTTCGGAGACGACACAACCTTGACCCCCATAAAAGAGTCGTCAAAGTGGCCTCTTCTAGCAAAGTGGACGAGGTGTGAAACAATCAATACTTGCTCGCCAAGTTTGGAGTTATGTATTTAGGCCAAGGGGGAAACTCGATAGTGTAGTTATATTTGTTGGTCATGTTGCAGGGGGTGGAGAGGCAGGCGTGTAAATAGCCGTGCCCTTGTGGTGCGGTGTGGGGAACTAAGTACGGCCCGTTTTGAAAAGTAAAACGCTGAAGCCCAAATCGTCCCTTAAACGGCCGTCGCGAAAGCGGATGGGGGCGGCTACCGATATCAACCGATGAGTAATTGCCAAATCGCTCACTTGTAATCGGCTTCGGCGGCATTGGTTTCACGGTGGCCACCTTGTTGCGATGTCTTCGTGCCTGGAACACGACCGCACTGGCCGAGATGCGATGCGGATCAAATATGTTTCTTGCGGGTTGGTTAAGCACGACCGAATTGGCCGCGTTGCGGGTCGAATGTATCTTGCGGGTTGATTAAGCACGACCGCACTGGACGTGTTGCTGTGCGAGTTTCAAAATATATGTAACATGCAAACGGCTCCCGATTCACATTTAGACAGCGTTGGCAAAATACGCCAGTCCCAAAAAGTGTCTTTCGCGGAATTTAAATTCTGTGCTGTATCTTTCTCCAATTTTCTATATATTCTTTTGTGAATTATTTTTAAGAATAGTTTTAGGGTGTGGTTCATGAGCGCTATAGTGCGATAGTCTGTGCATTCTCTTGGATTTAGTTTCTTGAGAATACGTACAAAGAGAGATGACAATTGTTTAGGGATTTCTCCCTTTTCATAGATGATGCTGAAAAGGCCTAAAAGAGTATCGATTACGTCATCACCAAAAAGTTTAATAATTTCTATGGTTATTGCGTCAGGAACAACAGCTTTGCCAGTTTTCATAGTTTTCAAGGCATATTTTATTTCTGTTTTTAATATTCTAAAATGTATCTTACTCTTTTCAATTGATCGGTTTTGGAGGTCTTTCATCATTGAAGAGTTTTGAGAGATACTCTTTCCATCTCTTTGATTTATCTCTTGCGTCCTTATCTGTGTCTTTAATTATGTTACCAACAGTTTTATTTTTATTATATCCGAAACATTTCCTTATCTTTTGTGTACTTGGAAATAGTCTAATTTTTTTTGTAGTATTTCGACTATCTCATATTGAGGTGTTAGATAATCTTCTTTAGCTTCTTTACTTTTTTTTGCATTTTGTTTATGTATTGTTTTATTTTCATTCACTTTATCGTTGCTCTTCCTCCTCTTTTCCATAAGCTCCAAAATGTCTGTCATCGTCCAGGATTTCTTCTTGGTTCTTTTGTTTCGCCCACGTTGATCCCGGTTAGCATACCCATGTTTCTCACGTTAATGTTTCTCATGCATTTATTTATTTTTTCTTTTACTGTATTATAGATTGTAGGATCTTTAAGGAGTTTTGTGTCTATATCGTTGTTTTGGCGTTTTACTATCTTTTTCATTTTTTTATATTGATTTTGGTTGTCATTGCGTTACGGTCAGAGCACTCGAGTAGTTCTTTACATAATTATAGCGGTTGTTAACGAGAATGTAGTCTATTTGGTTTCTTACCATGTGCTCCGGGCTATCTGCAGGGAATTTTCAGGTATACAATTTTGGATGTTCGAAGAATGTGTTTGTTATGACAAGATTTTTGTCCTGATAAAACTCTATCACTTTATCCCTTTTTTCGTCCAAGCCAAAATCTTCTGTATGTATATCCACCTTGTCTTTACCCACCTTGGTGTTGAAATCCCCCATTAGTATTGTAATATCATTGTTGTTGATGCTTCTGTAGTGTCTAGTTCTGCATAACATTGTTCAACTTTATGTTCTTCCTTGTCTGCTGTTCGTGCGTAGGTTTGTATGATGTTCATATTTCCCGTGTGTGTTTTTAGTTGAAATATTATAGCTTTGTCTGAGTATGGTGTAAAACTCAAAACGTACCTTGTAATAATCATGTTCGGGAGCATCCTCACGCCACATAAATATTTGGGGTCGTTATTCCCCGAGTAATAGCATGTGTCATCGTTTGTTGCGCAGGTGCTACTTCGCTGCTACCTAACGTTACTTACTCTCAGTATGTTTACTCTTAGTCTTGACATTTTATTAATGATATTATTTAATTTTCCGATCTTAATGTTGATTGTTGGTACTTTCATGATCTTGTTTCCCACCGTTCTCCCCGGAGATCCTATTGGGGAATTTTTAATTTCTGAATATTTTGTTTTGAACATTGTCATGATTGCATGTATGTTGTACTGTCATGATTGTAAGGATACCTATGTGATCTTTGATGCATTGGTTTTCCCTTATCTTCTGCATCCACATGCTGTTAACTATTTCTTGGTTCATCCCAAGGAAAATACTTAAGGTAAAACAAATATTTGCCACAACCAAAAGTAAGAGGAACAAAAAATATATATCATAGTGGACTGATAGTATTAAAATAGCTAGCGCAAAGAAAAATTTTTGGAAGTACTACCTAATGAAAAGGAATGGAAACATGAGTATTTAATGTCCAAAGGGCGAAAGTATAAGAAACCATTATTGGAGCCAAAAAGAGAGCGTGGTTAGAATTTGGCAGTGAATTGAAAAGGAAATGCAAGAAAACCAAGAATTTGTTCCACAAGACACTAAAATTATTTAGGAATAAAAAACAAAAAATGGTGATATATTGGTTGAAGAAAAAGATATATTATATATACCATGTGAAAAGAATAGTGACCTTAATAATGCCAAATCAATTGCAAGGCGCCGAAGAAAATAGAAAGAGAAGACGCAGATAGTAATGAATGCATAAGAATAAAATAAAGTAGGGAAAGCAGCAGGTCGCGACGAACTAGTACCAGAAATGTTAAAATAGGAGATAGAGGAATACAAGAATTACATACAAATACTCGATATAGTCTGAAACACTAAAAAGAGTCTGAAAGATTGGAACATATACATAATACTATCAGAAAGCTGCTCGTTCAAACTATTAAATGATATTGCCTATACATATTAAGGAATTCTAGAAACACAGATAAGAAATTTAGTAGAGTCGCAACTTCAACAATCTCAAATACAACGCCTGGTATAAAAGAGACTCCATATGTAAGTGGATAAAAAAGAAGAATGCTGATTTGCAACTAATGGAAGCCATTAAAATCATATATGTATAGATTATTTATATAGAAAAAACCTGAAATTTAATTTTTGAAACACTCATTCCAAATAAATGGGTGAAATAATTAAAGAGTACCGAGAAAAAATTAAGAAATTTAATTTCGGGTACAAGAACTTGCAAAATATAAACTTAAAAGTTTGTGCTTTTCACCACAAAATTGTTCTATATACAGATTCACAGACAAATCTCAAGACTAATTTGGAAAATAGAACCGAAGTCTTGAATTAATACAATTTTCGAGTTAATGTAGAGAAAACCGAAGTTGCAGAGATGGCAAACAAGGAATTAAAGAATTCTGAGCACTGTACAAGAACAGAGAGAAGTTATAAAAGTGGATTGTCTAGGACATGTAATGAGAATGAACAGTAACAGGCAGGTGAAAAACTGCGAATTAAAAGTGCGGGTCAAAAACGGAATGGGAAGACCTAGAAGAACTTAAAATGATATTAAAATATAAAAGGAAAGAGGAATAATATGGAACGAAATTACAACTATGGTATTTTCGAGAGAGACCACGTATACTTTCTAAGTAATTTAATACTAACACTTCCAAGCTATACATCTTAGCTAAAACCAACACGTTTCTGACTAGAGGGATGCGAGTTTTGCTAAATCCATGCGTAATCAAATCGTAGTGGTTGTAAAAAAGCTCACGGAGGCCTAACTAGAGATGTGAAATAAGAAGGAAATTTTATTCTATGAAACAGGGTGTAATTTTTTCTAAGCGATTACCCTTCTCCTTCATCCACCGGTTCATTTATTCTGCCCTACTCAGTTTGGAAGTATTTATCAGCCGTGTAATCCCAAGCTAACCTTTAAGATTTTTTCTCGATTAATTTCAAAGAGAATGCGGGGCCATTTAATAACGGAGGTTTACCTCGCACTGCTTGTTGCAAACGAAATTTAATTCTTTTAATTTTTTTTAACAAGACAAATGACATCGCCTTACTTTGTTAATCGAGCCTGTTGATTTTTAACTTTAATGTTTTAAGCTGCTTTAGTTCAGGTGTAAAAGAAAACATTAATATGTATAGAAGAATTGAATATATATCTAGAATGTGTATATATCAAATTGATTTATGAAAATGCTTCTTGCATGTTTGCACGTAAAAATGGGTAACAGTGTGTAGTGGCAGACGTCACTGCAGAAAAACCTAAAGGCGGCAATTTCTTCGGGGTACTATTGCGCCTTACTTTTATTAGTCCCCGAGTTCGCAGCCTGTTTTCGTTTGAAATATGACACCAGATGGTAAAATTTAATATTCAGGGCTATAACTAAGATTTAACCTCTGCATTTTATGCCGAGAAAATAGGAAGTGTGTACCTTAGGTTGGGCCTGCATTTTATTTCGTTGCAATATTCGATATTGTTTTTAAATACATTGTATGTAGACACTAGAATTCTTCAGTCCAGTGTGGTTCTTAAGTTTGACCTAGTTTTTTTTGAATTCCACGTATAAATTTCGTGTGTTTTTGTATTTGCGTCAGACTCTCTCTTCCTCTCTCCTCTTTCTTTGTGCTTATGATGGTGGGGCTCTACACCACACGTGGCAGCTTGCCCTGCGAACTGACAGGTTAAGGCTCCCACATATTTGCTCTTAGGGGACCGCATTATTACCTCTGGTTAGACGAACCGCAGGTACTTAATTATTTTTAGTGTTTGAACAGACCTCCTGCAAGACACCTAAGCTCAGAATTGAATTCGATGCCTTAATCGCTCGGCCACTTTGACTTAATGTTTAGATATTTTATTGTTTAAAATTGGAATTCAAAAAAGCCAACGTGTCTTATCTGAATATTGTAATTTTCGTCGTTTGTTCTGAATGTAGAGTTGCAGATGCGGCTCAAATAATTTGCGTGGTTGAAGTTTTAGAGGCTGTATCAGATCATACGGTTTAAAATTGATTAAAAATTTCATTGGCAGTGAAGCTATTCTTCAAGCGTGGCTTTGATTCGGGCGGTCTTTTGTAGTAAATCAAGAAGCTTTATTTTAAGCTTTAAGTACCCTACAATTATTGTAGGAGCTTGGAACAACACCATAGACAGTAAACCGGTACTTGGATGAGCTAGAAAAAGTTAACAGACAATGCAGAGACAATCTTCAGGATCTTTGCCGTAGTCAGTCACAAGCGAGTAGTGGATGTAATCGGTCGTTCCAGCGGTGTGCGTGATAACCCGAGTGATTTTCAGCCATTGCTTGTACCGGGTGGTTGTGATTGTGATTGCTCAGTGAATGTTTAACTATGTTCGACGGAAATAACAGCGAAGGCCCGAATGAGTGGCTGGCGGAGATCTTTCCCGCTCACCCGGAGTAGTGCAATCTCTGGCGCCTACTTATGTGAACGTGGACATTTTGGCTAACAAGGTACTTGGGTCTAATCCCTAACTTTCTTTTCTTGTAAATCCTAGCGTTGGAATAAGGTGGAAGCTTAATGGTGAACCCAAGCATGCCAAGCATAGTGGTGATGTCGTCTCTGCAAGACATCAGTCTTACGAGTACCTCGAGGAAGTTCGGGGCGGTCTGGGTAGCCACCACATTGTTAAATCCGTCTAAGAAGATGGAGGGGTCCACGTACTCGAAGAGCACCGCTATGGTAGCTCAGCTCTGGTGTTGCGGCTAAGGCTGACTGTTCTGCTGTGGACGTAGTGGAGCCGGTTGCAGTCGAGAATCCACAGGAGCGTCTCTCTTGGTCACTACGACGTAGCTCTTCCAGGGAGCGATTGCCATCAGGTGGGGTGTCGGCTTGAGAAATACTGGGAATCACCGGAAGTTGGCTGGGTTATGCTTACCACTGCACTTGACTTACTTCGGGCCGGTGCGACAGCAACACTGCGAATTCCTGACACCCGTGACACTGGTGTACGAGCTTCTTATACGGCTGTTCTACAGTTACATCCACATAAAAGACGTCTCGTGCGTAGAATGTCGCTTTGCCCTTCTCGCTCCTCTCCATCTCTAAAATCATGAGCGGCATTGGGCGACGCTAAGGACTACTTATTATACTCCGCACAGTGAGGATAGGAAAATTTCAAGAAGCTCCCGCTTCTTTTCCTTCCTCCTGACATACTCGGAGTGTTTCCCATGACCAATCGGAGAAGCCTGTTCACTTGCAGTAGGTGGAAGTGAAACTCATCTTCGCTTCCTTTAGGAAGCAAGTCAAGTTCCTTTAATCTCCCGATGTAGTGGTGTAAATGAAGAAGTCGATCTTCTGCTCGTGGATGACCTTACTCACTGCCAGGCTTTTTTTGCCCGCAGGATGAGGAGCGGGATCTTTTCCATCGGGGAAGCGCTTATTGGACTGGGTTTTGCGTCCGGCCGGGGGCTAGAAACGGCAGTCATCTCTGCATCTTCCTCGAGATTGTTATGTACCTCGAAGGTGTTGATGGTATTGGCAGGCTTCGGAATTAGAGAAAGATAGTGGAGTCATCTTTGCCTTGGCTCGACGGGGGACATAGTCACTAGGCTTATGGGGATGAGCTGGGCAACACTGGCGTGGTGGGGATCACTCTCTGGTAGGGGAGGACTTACTCTCGAGGATGCTGATTTCAATTAAATCACTTTCTTGCCCATGACAGTTGTTTTCTTCCTATTCCTCTCTTTCCCTCTATTTTTTCTTTTAAGATTAATTGTAGTATGCCATACTTTTCATTTTTAACCATATGTCCCAGATAAGCAGTTTTTCTTTGTTTAAATGTGGTAAACAGTTGTCGGTCCTTATGCATTCTTCTTAGCACTTCCTCGTTTGTTATTTTTTCAGTCCAGTACACTCTTAACAGGCGTCTGTAAGTCCACATCTGGAAAGCTTCGATTTTATCGATCGTGTTCATTTTCATGGTCCACGACTCCATTACATATAACAGTATAGAACATACGCAGCATTTTGTATAACGCATGCGAAGCGACAGACGGATATCCATATTTCTTAAAACTTTCATACTTCATAAACGACGCGTGTGTTATTTAAATTCTGTTTTTAATTTCTATTTCGGGGTTCCAGTCCGCATTTAGCTGGCATTCCCAGATATTTGTAATGGATTTCTTGTTTGAATAGCCGCGTTGGTTCTTTTTCCTGCTGACAATCATAAACTTGGTCTTTTTTGCATTTATGTCTAGTCCGTATCTTTTACTGCTTTCATTTAATTGTATACATATCTGCTGTAATTTTTCGATATTGTTGACAATCAGTACTGTATCGTCTGCATATCTAAGTTTTGATATTAGCACCCCATTCACTTTTATACCCATCTGTTGTTCTTCAAGGGCTTCGTCAATTATGGCTTCTGAGTATGAATTAAATAATAGTGTGAACCCCATATTACCAGTATTAACTCATTGTCAGCCAGCTCTTTAATCCACAGCGCCAAACTTACTGGCTGAAAGAAACAAGTTTGAAAATAGTATTTAATTATATATTAAAACCTTTGAACGCAATTTTAGGCCAAATTTCGTGAAAATTAATAACTTTTTAAAATCGATGTCCATTCATAGATCTAAATTTTGTGATTTTCAAAATTACCAAATTCAACTGTAGTGATGGGAATGTTTCCTTGTCAGTCTCTCAAAATTATTAAGTACCTGCGTTTACTGCAAAAAGGGTCGTGAAAGCATTCGATCCTTTGATATATCGCTCTGTATTCTCTCCAATATTATTTTTTGTCTAGTTTACAGTTCACTAGAAGCACGACTTATTTGGAGGCAATTTTAAATCTTTAAGTTCAACTTCAGCGAGGCTTTTGACCTGTGATGCAATCTTTATGCTTTTGATCATTAATCCGCATAAATACCTCGTGAAAATGTTGAAAAGGGTCGGAGAATTCTCGCTGTTAGCAATTTTGAAGTTGAAATTTTAATATTTTAAAATGGAAAGGTTATACACGGAAGCTGGATATTAGATTTAAAAAAAAAACGACGTGAAAATTGTACGCGAAGACTTGGTGAAGCAAATATTGAACTTTTTCAAAATTATAACTTGGTAGTTTTAGATTCTACTGAATTTGATTTTCAAGTTAAACATTTATATTCTACACTTATCAAAAGTAAAATTACAACACCGTGAATGAAAGGGCGTAGCCATATGTAAATTACAAGACTGATAGTGGCGAGAAAAATTTGCATATGATTAAGTTTGTGTGCGCATTGGGTCACATGGAACCCAGTTTTTGAGAAAGCTTTTACAAGAGGGTTTTTAAGAGAGCTTAAATAAGAAACAAAATTGTCATTTGTCTTTTGGGGAATACGCAGGCTTGTGCTCCATTATTTTCGAAAGTTTTAAGTGCCATACTTTGATAGGTGCATGTAAGGTCAACACTTCGTTTGGCGATATCAAAACTACGTATCTCTTCATTACATTACTTAAATAGTAAAATTCTATATTTATTTTAAATAAATACTCTAAATGTAAACACGCCGGCTCATATTTCTAACTGGAAGCGGGTATGGGCTTAGCCCGCCCAGTTCCGGGTCGTTAACACAATATATTCAAACGGCGCCAGATAATTATGGTTTCACCCCCGGCCATAAATCAACGATTCCAATTCGCGCAACAAGGTCAATAAGAAAATCAACCCACCCCACTATTTCTACCTACATTTTAAAATCAGTCTATGCTGCCTCCTTTCCACATAATCACCCCTAACACATCTGAATATCCGCAAACAATGCAAGGCGTAACACATCAACAAACAGCCAACGCAGCAAAACACTGAAAAACTTCAAAACACACTGAGTGGCAAGGACAGTCAAGAAAAGCATCCACGTTAAACGTTAAAGAAAAGGACAATATTGAAATAAAAGATATGAAATACTTTTACAAATTAGAAACAATACCAGCACTGCTGCGTAGGGCCCGTCTAATGAACAACAAACCCCGCTTAATAACCAATCTACTATTTCCAAAATTCCTCCAATATATCTATGGAGTAAACAACGATGAACAAATTATTGCTAACTTTATTCCAGTCATAGAACAAGAGCATTTCTACACTACAGCCTTGGCGAATGATGCCGGACACATACGGGAAACTTAAGACTTAAGGAAGGCCGATCATATAGAGTAACCATACGAAACCTTCATTACTCCATTTCAACCACTATTTACAGATGAACTAGCTGCCCTAGGACATATGGTACGCAACATAAATATGTGACACAGAGTGTGATTCATGATCGACCTAGAGTCCAAAGACAATAACAAAAAGATCTTTGAAGTGCAGTACCTAAGCAACGTAAAGGTGTCATTGAACCGCCTAGGAAAAAGGATACCATATCATGTCTACGTTGTCAACACTATGGCCACACCAAAACCTACTGCATTAAACCCTTTCAATGTGTTAAATGCGGCGAAGAACACAGTAAGACTGCATGTAAGAAATCCCCAAACACCTCAGCTAGATGTACATTATGCGAAGGATGCTATCTTATAAACTATAAAGGCTGTTTGGTATACAAGAACCTACTGAGGTCCAGAAACGCCTCATTCAGAGCACTGCCCAGCAATCTACGTCCACAACAGTCGCCACCAAAGACAAACGACTTTTTTCTCTTTAAATACTACTATAATAACACAAACAACAAAATAATAAACATCCCTCCAAACAAAGCAACTTAACAACAAAAACTATAGAACAAACTAATAACTTCCCAGAATCCGAAAGGAACTTAAATGAAACACTTACTACTTTTCTTGAAGAATTCAAAACAATGTTCACCCAGCTAATCAACCAAAACAGCAAGATCGCAAACATATCCTCTGCAGTTATCAACAAAATAGCCCAAAAATGGCAGCTACAATACGTATTGCTCTCTGGAACGCCAATCATACCCCAGAAATTATAACTTTCTTAAAATTTTAAAATATCGACATTTTACTGATTTCCGAAACCCATGCAACAATAAGAACAGCAATTAAAATTCTACATTACATAGTCTACTTCACCAATCATCTGGATGGCACAGTTCTTGCTAGATCAGCTGTAATCGTTAAAACCTTAATTGCCCACTATGAACTAGAACCCTATATAACAAACAAAATTCAAAGTGCAAAAAGTACTGCTTTACCCCTTGATAATTGCAGCCGTGCATAGCCCACCAAGGTACTCCATTTCCACCGAGGAATACGAAAACTAATTCCAAACACTAGGCACCAAATTCATTATCAGAGAGGAGATTGGAACTGGAAACACATAGCCTAGGGCTTAATCACTACCATAAAATGTTGTCGTTTCCTAAAGACAATTCAGAAACAGAACTATGATTATCTTTCAACCGGCGAGCCAACCTACGGGCCTAGCGACCCAGGCAAATTGGATGATCTAGATCAGGCGATTCTCAGTGGCATAGCAAATACTTGCTACTAAGCAGAATCTAGCTATGACTTACCTTCTGACCACACTCCAGTCATCATGACAATCAGCTCAATAATCATAAAAAAAGAACCAGCTCTAAAGCTTTGCACTAAACATACTGATTGGGACTACTTTCGAAGTCAGTTAGAATAAGATATCACTCTCGACATTAGAATAAAAGATGCACGCGATCTTGGTGAAGCTACTCAGTATCTGACCACGATAATGCAGAAAGCTGCATGGAATGCTACTTCGGTTACAATCGACACTACATTCACAGTAAATAACATTCCCAGATATATTCAATATCTCATCGCTGAGAAACGTAGGGCGAGAAGACAATGGCAGAGAACTAGAAATAGTCAGGACAAACACTCTTATAACAGGTTTACCTACCAGCAGAAGTCCGCAACAAAACTTTTAAACAATACCTCACAAACCTTTCACCCGATGACAACTCCATATGGAAGGCAACAACTGATGTACCGTGTCAACTGTCACTATGTCTCAGCAATTTCAAATAACAAATACATGAAAAGTTTCCGGATACGACCTCATAGTAGACGAACTAATTAAGAATCTTTAGCGAAAAGGCCTGCTTCTAATTATTATCATCTATAACAGTACACTTTGACTTTGCTACTTTCCCGTTCAGTGGAAATACGCTCAGATTAATATGATCACTAAACCAGGTAAACATCTCACTCAACCACAGTCGTACAAACTAATAATTCTCTTCCCCCCACCCTCCAAGGTTCTCAAACAACTCCTATTACAACGATTTAAAGACACCGTAGATTTCGATCAGCCTATCCCATCACATCAGTTCAGTTTTCGGAAGTACCACTCAACCATACATCCAAGCCATCGAATTGTCACCCGTATAATGGAAAGTCTTGAGAACAAGGAATTTTTTTCAGCAGTCTTCTTAGATATAAAACCGGCGTTCGACGAGGTGTGGCAGCTTCCCAGCCAGCTCTACCTTTTATTGAAGTCGTAACTCACGGACCGAGTTTATCAAGTTAAAGTGAACACTCTATTGTCCGACTACTATCCAATCACTGCTGGTGTTTTGCAAAACAGCGTCTAGGGTCTACTGTTGTACCTACTATACATTTGGGATGCACCAACTCGGGTACTACTGTACTTGCCACATTCGCGGATGACACGCCAACAAATCGTTAGAAGTAGCAGCAGAATATCTTCAAAGACACCTCCTTGGTTTATTAAGTGGAAAACTACAGTTAATGCCGATAAAATTGCACAATCCCGAATCAACAGCGCCTTAACCCTGAAAAAAACTGAGGTAAAATATCTCGGTCTGCATCTCGACTATAAACTCACTTGGAGTGTACACCTCAAAGCAAAACTGAATCAGCTAGATCTAAAACTCAAGAAAATTACTTGATAACTTAGAAAAACTATCCCTCTCAAACAAAACGCTACTTTATAAAACCATTTTCAAGCCAGTTTGGACCTATAGGATCCAGCTCTGCAAACGGAACAACATGTTCCTACAGCATGTTTCTGATGTAGCGTTCTGCTATTAAACCTCTTCCGCGTTCTCTACTAGGCACAAAAACCAACTTAGTTTTCCGTGCTTGGAAATGACCACCCAGAACATGCTACGGACATCTCCATATGTGACAGTTTCTTGAATACAGCAATGAGTAAATTGCTCCAGTAGCTTTATATAGACCCGAGGTCTCCTGTCATTGCAGTGTGGACTTGTGAATAATATTATATTTCAATGACCGAGGTTCTAATCGAGTTGTTTGCAACCAAGTTCCAGTCGCCTTTAATTTTGCACTGTAGTCAGCTTGGTACTCGTAGCTGCCCTTTTTGGGGTCAGGTTGGCTACTTTCAGCCTTCTTATCACCGTCCAAGCGTTGGTGACCACACTTGTAACTGCACTCAGCTCTTGCTTGAGGTCAACGGCAGTCATATGTTGATTTATGAGGGATATTGAGGCGAGAAATCGATCGTCTCTCTCTCTGTTGTCACGTGCCTCCTTGCCGGTGGACGTAGCCACCGGTTTTTCGGTACCGACGCCACACTCTCGACACAGCTGATTAACTCAGATTTAGTCGATTTGCCACGGCCCTCTGACTGAGGCCCTCTCTCAACAATGCAACTGCCAGGGCTGTTTCGGCGGCTGTGTCGATTTTCTTGTGAATCACTCGAGCACTTACGTCAACTTCGGATAAGTGACTGAAACGAATTACCGGATTGCAAGCGTATTGTAAGCCAATCACGGTCGTCGCGCACGTGCGTTCCAATTAGCAAGATTTGTAAAACCTCGTTTGTAATACATATTTTTCAATGCGTCATCCAATTAATACAATAGCAACAGATAAAGATACTTTTCTGCGATAATGTTTGTATTTTCATTTTTCTTAGACTGAAACAGCTAGTGAGTTGATTGTTTTGCTCTCAAGAGTAGTTCTAAATATTTTGGATTCTAACTTTGAACTAATTGTATTAAATGAATCTGCACATAAATTTAATTTTTTTGTCTCGAATTTCTTTTTGAAAATATAAAAGAATTGCGTTTCATTTCCTATAATAAATAGATTTTGGGGTTACATTATTGATTTTAAAGAAAAGTTTGCTGGCTCGTTATTAATAATTTTGTTAGGTTCAAGACCCACTTTATTGTATGATACAGTCAGCACTTTTCTGGAAAATTTAATGAAGCGGTAAAACTCCAGCATGTAGAGGCCGCAATGGTTGTTTCGCATTGTGTTCTACGATCGCGCAGCGAGGTCGGAAGGGGACGTGACAAAGGAAATCGCGATCTTTCTGTTTCAAAGAAAGTTTACTGTTCTGAAAGGTAGTTGGATAAAGAAAAGTTTGGCGTTTAACGGACAGCTAATTTGCCACAGCACTTTATGTAATGGGGTGGCAATTAGACCGTTGCTCCACGAAATGTCTGTTTCCGATGGTTTCGGACAGATGTTTTTATTGGGAATACATAACAAGGGCCGCCTTGCCGTCCCCGCACGCTACATAATTAATATTTCATTGCGGAATCGAAGCTTCACAAGTATTAATCACTGAAGTTTTGCTACTTCATGCTTCATTAGTTGGAATTTGTTGTGTTCGTGCCGCATTAATTACGCAAACTCCGGGGTCATCCTTTTTAAAGGTCCAAGATTCCGAGGCAGCCAAGGCTGCTGAGGGACCACTCGAAACTGCTAGCGTTATCTTCGTAAAATAAGACGCGCTTTACGGCGTCGCACTTGTTCCTCGAATCACCCCCCGTGAAATATTAGCGGGCCCGAAAATGATACTGTGGACGCGTGTGCGCTATCTGTCACGACCACGCGCGGGGCCTCTCGAAGCCTCCCGCCGGCGTTGTTTCGCGCTCTTCGGAATATTTCTGAATTCAATAGGCCGCGGAGCACCGCTGAAATTTTGTCGTGTGCATGTAGCTCGATGACGGACCATTCATAAAAATTTCATGCCGAGGCTTTGAAACTGCCATGCGAGATCGCGGTGCTGAATAAATACGAGCCGTGCTGAAACGAACCAAGCACGGGACTTTTGTTTTGCGTTGGTTAGCGAATAAAGCGCCGGAGTAATTACGGCTCGAATGTAGGCGCAAAAACGCGAAGACTGATAACATTAAGTAGTTGAGATTAAGTGACCGCACCGGCACGGGACTTCTCGGCGCGATAACTTTAATCTGAAGTCATGCGGGGCTCTGAAATTTAAGAATTAGCTTGATAACTGAAAACATAATTTAACTTGTAAATACATAAGAATGTAATAAAAGTTATGTTCTGAAAGTAACGGCGACTATGCTTTACTTTTATTGCAGATCCCGAATGTGAGGCGATCGTAAAAAAGGTTCGGTAGAATTTTCCATCTGAAAACCTCAACTTTATCCGAGCACAAGGGGAAATATGAGGCAATTGATTTCAAATTCAAGCTAGTAAAGCCGAAATACTTTCTCTATTGTCTTTCCCGCAAAACGTTTGTCGTTATGATGAATACATTAGCGCTTTTCTGTATTTGGAGAGGCCATTGCGGCGATGCTCATAGTTGCAAAGTTTTTTTTACATTAATTTTAAAGGATTTTGTTGTGAAATTAAATGTTTATTTCGAAAAAATTATAAAACAAGTTATTCAAAGTATTCTCCATAGTTAGCTGCAACTTCTCCCTATCTTTCTGGCAGCAGGCGGATTCCTCGACGAAAGAATTTCTCGTTCTTTAATGTAATCCTTGAATCGACTCGTTTTTTGATATCTTCAAAATAGTTGAAGCATTACTCAGACAGGAGGTGCGTTAACGATCGAAACAAATAATAATCGGAAGGAGCAATCTCTGGTAAATACGGCGGGTGGGGTAGGAAGAGTTTTCAAATAGTTATTGACTTGTTTTGCAACATGTGACCGACCGTAGTCGTGCTGGAAAATCACTTTATCGCATATTTCTTATTTCGGCGTATTTTGGTTGAATTTGTTGTCGGCAGCAATCCCCAGCGATAGTTTCGTTTTACTTTAGCAGCTCATAAAACACTACGCCCTCCTGATCCCACCAAATACAGAGCATGGATGTTTTGCTTTGGCGTTGATGTTAATGGTTGACCGAGTAAACATCTGACTTTTCTGCATTTAGGGTTTTGTAATTAATCCATTTTTCATCACCATGCCAAAAATTTCTTCTTTTCGTGCAATCAAAAGACGTTTTTCCACATGCACACATAGCTGTTCGCATGTTGAAAACCGTCTTTCGACGTCTCTTAGCTTTAATTTGTGTGGCACCCAATTTCCTCTTCAAACTTTTACTGACGGTGGATAAATCAACATTCAAGAAATTTGCCAGTTCTACGAGAGTTTCACATGGAGCTTCATCGAGTAATGCCTCCAATTCTGCATCTTCAAACTTTTTCGGTTGGTCCTGGCGCTCCTTGTTTTCCGTGTCAAAATCACCACTTTTAAATAACCAAAAACAGTACTCACAAGTTGAAATCGATGGAACATGTTTTGCCCAGAAACTAGAAAATGAGCTGGGGATTCCAAAAACAAAAGTGTGCGTTATTTTATGAAGATATTGGCATAAGATGTGTTGCCGCAAAATTATTTTGACGGCTCCTGTTTTTAGAGCAGAAGTTTTTGACAGCATACGTACTCAGAAAGTTGTGTCATGCGGGCGCTATTTGTTTTGTTTTCATTAAGTTGAAAATTTTTTTCGGCCAAAAAATGAAATTAACCCGTGAACATTTTTTTGCAATCAATTTTTACGACTTTCGACACGGATTATCTCAATAATATCGTGCATCGATCAACTCACTTCGACTTTTGGTGATAAAGCTTCCTCTCAAGAAGCAACCGTATATCGTGGTTCAATTGATTTAATCGTGGAATTTAAAGAAAACCGTCCGAAATTAGCAAACATCGATGTTGTAGGCAAACTGATAAACTAGATTCGTCATGTGACATTGCAAAATTCAGACTTCCTTAGGCATCAGTATGACTAGCATATATTTGATATTGCATGGACGTTCAGCCGTGAAAAAGTGTTGGAACCAGCAGAGGTTAACGATCGCTCGAGAAAAGGTCCATGCCGATTGGTCGAAAGAAATGCCCAAGAAATACGATCGCGATGCTTCAAAAACCGCTTACAACATCGTCACAGGTGACGAATCTTGGATTCATGCGTATGAGCCCGAAAATAAACAGCAGTCGATAGTCTTCCAAAATGAGCCCAACCCAACAAAAGTCATTCGTTTCTGAAACACTTTGAAGCATATGGTGGCCTGTTTTTTTAGAAAAATTGGACATGTCGTATTCATGGTTTAGAAGATCGTAAAGCGATCTCTTTGAATGGTACACAACTATTTGTTTGCCAGGAGTTTTTCGGCGCAACGTCGGATTACATGTTTTTAATTTTTACACGTTTTAACACACTAGGAAAAATTTGTATAAACCTTAAATTTTTGTAATTTCTTAAAACATTTTTTATCATTCTATAATCGGGCTGTACTGTTACTATTTTACCAGATTGCAAGTAGGAATATTGAGTAACGATTTCGCTAGATCACCACACTCACCCTAACTGTATAATAATATTCGCTCTTGCGTACTGTTTGGGGACTTTTTCATGGTTCAGTTCCGTTCCATTTTAGATTATCGCATAGAATCTACCATTCGTCACAGGTTACGTTCCGGTTCAAATTTTTTTTTAGATGGCTTGAGCAGCAAGTGACTACTTCTAGTCTATCTGTCTTATTGCATTCTATCAATTCATGCGGAACTAGTCTGTCGTTTTTTTATACCAGTTTTTAATATGTTAAAACATTTTGTAAGACTCTAAACAGTATTCGAGGGCTTTATTTTAACCTTTGTCTCGTAATTGGTCGTTACTAAGACTTGTCTCATCACTGCCGTGCTCTTTAATCCTTTTTTGAAGTGGAAGAGAAAACTTATAGAATAACTGTTGAGTAGAAATAAGAGTATTGGAGGTGGACAAAAGTCAGGAAAACATTTCGAACGCTTATCCAGCTATGAAAAAACAGTCAAAATGTGAAAGGAGATAAACACATCATCTTGCTAATACAAAAATATAACATTTCAATTGAAACTGCGGGATACTAGTACTTAAAGCTAAATATCAGCATTTCTCTTTTTCTCTTTTCCCCTCTAAAGTTGCTTTTCGGAAATAATTATTTTTCTGACAGCTTATTGTATTATTTTTGCTCTAATCAGTCATTTCATATTTTAAAAATAAAATTAACGTTTTCTTTTTGATGGTGATATTGCCTTTTTTGTAGTGGAACATTCAACTGCAGTTGTATATCAACGAAAGTCTATGGTTTTTTAAAAGTAACAGTTAACCATCTTTGGATTTATTTATTATCTTCAATCGACAACCTAGCTGATTACAACACTCCAATCTACAACTTGTAGAGCGTTAGTGCGCGCTTATTTCGAGCTACGGACTATGCGTGAATTGAAGAGGCAAATAACAAAACTAGGGATCAAATAACCAACACTGAAGAGCTGATTAACTGACTAACACTAAGCGAAGTGTTACAATATCTGAAAAATAAAGGTTTAAGGAAAGATTCTTATCTAAAAACTGAATATGTGACTGCAACTACGTCTGTCGCAGAATGTGAATATGTTTGTTGTCTATTTACGACGATTAAGCACAAAACAGTATTGTAATTGTTCAAGATTGTCCAACAGCAGTTTTCGTTTGATACAGAATAAATCATTTGTTGAGTTAGGAGTTGTCTCAAATTAGGATAACACATGGATTGTTTGAGCACTGCTGTAGATTACTTCAACCTCAGAAATTAATCTGCGACCATCCTTGACAAGTTGGTGAATAATGCGAATATTCTTGTCAGTTCGGTTAATCTTCGGGTAATTTCGATGATCTCGTTCTGCCAAAAATTGTTTATTTCACTATATTGAAGAAGTCGCACCTCCCCATCAACCCCGTAGCGCTAAAAATAAAATTCCGGTTTATATTTAATTTAGCCTCGTACTACCTTTTCTTAAATGAATATTTTGGGTTTTTCAGAAATTCAGATTCAGTTCTCTGGACATACACCTGCAAATAATAAGGAGCATTAAAACGGAACGATGCTGCCACTGGGTAAATTGGCGAAAATAACTCGAACGTGCAGTCATAAAATGAAAACCTGCGAATTTAATTGAATTTCTCTCGCATGAGTTTATTTAGCCAAATTGCGGAGAACGATGGCTATGGCGTGATGTTTCATTCATTTTTTGTTATCGGCGGTTAGGATGTGGGAAGTAAACAAACCATAAAGAGCGTTTATCGCCGTTTGCGCAACCCACGTATCCAGACTTGTCACTCCGTGAAACCACGGCATTTTTCGCAACTCGTGTAAATTGTAAGGCGACTTCAAGAGGACATGAAGGAGGAATTTTCGTACAGCAGAAGTGTCTTGGTGACATAAAGAAGTATTGTAGTAAATGCATTTGTAATCTTTACTGAATTATCAGGGAACATAATTTGTGTTGCTTCAAGGTCCAATAAAAAATTATTACAAAGTATATCTTCACACTTTGAAAGTACAAAAGGACTGTACACTAAGAACTGATACAAAATTAAATCAAAAAATTTATTAATACAACACTTACTCAAATATTCAATTCAAACCTATCATGATTTTAAGTTTTAGAGGATGGCATGACGAAAATTTAATTTGTTGCGCCTCTTTCCTTGCTGTGGTTGTACGCGTTAAATAAAAATTGGTAGAAGTATATTACTCAATATTTTAATCTACTATATTTGGCGACATTTACAGTGTTCTCATAAAAACTTAAACGTGATTATTACAATAACAAGTAGCACAAAGACGCTATTTTAATTTTGCCATATTTTACAGTAGGATCAAGGAGTTTGCCATTCAATTAAATAGAAAATATCTCTACATCCAGTACAAATAAGTCTCCGCCGTTTGAAAAAGATGACCCCACTAGTAAGTTATGGTTGAAATTGTCAAATGTAAAACGTCGTATTGTAAGGTTGGATATCTGGCAACATCATAGTGAAAGAAGTTGTAGTGAGGGGTTTCATAAGTTTAAAAACGGTGAGTTTGACGTCGAAGACAAAGAACGTAGCGGAAGGCTGAAAGTGTACGAAGACGCGGAATTGGAAGCATTATTGGATTCTTGCCAAACCCAAGAAGAACTTGCACTTACATTAGGAGTGACTCAACAAGCAATTTCACATCGTTTAAAATGGAAAGCAAGGAAATTGGGTTCCATATGAACTGAAGCAGAGAAACGTTGAACGCCGATTTGTGAAATGCTGGTTGCCAAGCATAAACGAAAGGGTTTTTTGCATCGTATAATCATTGGTGATGAAAAATTGATCCACTACGGTAACCCAAAGAAGAAGAAATTATGGGGATCACGTGGCCAGGCTTCATCATCGATAGCCATATTTGGTGAGATCAACTTGGTGTCGTGTATTATGAATTTTGCTCAAACCGAACGAAACCATTACTGAGGTTCTCTACCGAATACAATTGATGAGATTGAGCCGAGCACTCAAGGAAACACGCGCTCACTACTACTCCAGACACATCTCCTGGATGATAATGCTCGCCCACATGTTGCGGCGTCGGTCAAAACTTACTTGGAAACAGTCATTTGGAAAGTTCTACCCCCCTTGCCGTATTCACCAGACATTGTCTCTTCTGATTATCACTTGTTCCGATCGATGGCACATGGCCTGTCTGAGCAGCATTTCACATCATATAAAGATACCAAAAATTAAGTCGATTCGTGGATAGCCTCAAAAGATGAAGCGTTCTTCCGACTCGGTATCTGTATGCTGCCAGAAAGATGGGAAAAAGTAGTGACTAGGGATAGACAATACTTTGAATAAAACATAAGGTTCCGTTCTTTCACAATAAATGCATTTTCGAAAAAGTATGGGCTTATCACGTAACTTGTCTAAAATCCACACCAAAGATTGACTCATTGGGAATGCATTTGCTGCTTATGAATTATGTGAGGGCTTTCCGAATCCCAAATGCAAGAATTTTGTTTGTTTATAAACCTGCCGAGTTGAAAATGTGCTGAACCAAAACAAAAAGGCGCCAGGTTTAAGTCTGGTGTTTATTTTGGACCATCTTTTATTTTATTTATTTACGTGTCTCTGAGATATAGTAAAGGACTCGTGTTTTGTCTACGATAATAATCATCGAAATGCATTTGTTTAGCTGAGATGCTTGTTACTTTAATAATTTTACGTAGTTTTATTTGCTGGTTTTCCAAGATGATCTGCAAACCTTTTCAATTACGAGGCACGTCCGAAAGATAATGAGATTGATTCCAGAAATGTGTTTAATTAAAGATATGTTTATACACACTTAATATTCTTATTCTAAGGTATCAACGCATTATTGCCAGCCGTTTTTAAAGTGTCATAGCTTGCATGGAAGTCTTAAACTGGAATATCTTTAAGAACACTAGTCACAGTATTCTACACATTTTTAAGTCCTAAAATGGTATCATCTCAAGGTGGATTTTAATTTTGATTAAAACATTTCGCAAAAGAAAGTTTGTGACAAGCAAAAACGAATAAAAATTAATGAAGTAAAAAAGTTTATCCATGGGGACATTAGGAGGGAAGGTTCCCATTTGTTGAACTTTCAAAGTAATGCGTTGGGATAGATACAAACGAGAACGTAATTTACCATTGATAACTCGTAGACGTACACTAATATCATTTAGTAAAGTGACAGCATCCTCACACTAAGAACCGAAAGTCTCAATAGCGAAAGGGATGAATAGATGACCTTGATCAATGATGGTTTCCTTTTCTTTGTATTATAGCAGCGAGTTCAGCAACAGAACCAGTTTTCTTTAAAAAAATGTTGAAGTATGTGTCACTGCATGTGAAATCCCAAACCAAAACTTTTCCTTTATTCCATGGAACTAAAGTCATTTCGTCTGGACGCTTTCCATCATCGCGACACAAGCCATTAGGTTCTAAGCAAGAAGGTGTCCCAGTAGAAGAAATTGCACACTTTAAGACTTCATTAATTTTTCTATGTCTATAGTGTCTTTCTGAGCTCTTCTTACAATGGAGACCGTGATAACTGAGACTATCCTCTGTCCTGCAAATGCATTTATGGAGAAAGCAGATGTTTAATCCAAGGCGAACACCAATAGCCATTTTAAATGAGTTGTCATCAAGACAAAGAAGGTAGTAAGTTGAGCCAAGCGGAGGATTCATGACATTAATGGATTCAAAACAGATCCTCTGTTGATCACTTCGAAAATTAATGGAATCGATTATTCGTTTTAAGTTGATATTATCCCAATTCTTTTGAAAAGTGGGGCATTCGGGAAGTGGTGCAAGTCTGGACCAAGTCTTGGGAAAAAGGTAGTACTGAATTGACTAGAGGTAGAGTTGAGTTTAAAAAATAAATAAAGGCGGCTAGAGAAAGATTTATTATCTTCCTTATTCCTAGGCTTCCATAACAAACGAGCAGCAATGTTTGTAGCCATTGATCATTACTAAGAGAAACATTAAGAAAAGATTTTAATCCAGATTTGAGTAGATTATCCACAGTGTCTAGGAGCTCCGATACTTTGAAGATAGGAACAGAACGAAGAAAGTATACTAATTTTGGTGCTGAAGAAGATAATATGTAAAGTGACATTTGATGCTCTTTAGGCGGAAAATGAGTACATTTATCTCTGATGATTGTTTTTTAAAAGGCAAAATTGCACTCTGTTGAACTGGAGCTCCAAGTAAAAAAAGATTTTAACTATTGCTATCTCTGAATTCAATTGCTATAGATAGGTTAATGTTACCAAGAAAAAAAAGCTCACATTTATTTGGGTTGATGACAATTCAATACAGTATCTACGTATCCACACCGAATGATTAATTTGACTTACGAAATAGAAGAGTCGTTGTAGTACTTGGAATATAATCCGCAACGACCGATTATTTAGAAGTGCCTGATAGTCCTTCTAATGTTGAGTTTATTATGAAACGTGTTTAACGGGAGCTGATAAAACGCGGGGCGATAAGGGAGTGCTTCATTATCCTGCGGTTACATAAAAATAGGGCAGCGCGCGTAACTCCAGTTACGTACTGGCAGTTCTGGCTTTGATAGCCAGCGTTATCCACGTAATTGTTTTAGGAACGTGTCGATTACAATGATGAATCGCCATCACGCGAATAACAGGCTGTGTTGTAAAATAGTTTGTTGCGAGCGAACTCGAACGCAAATGTTTATGTCAAGTCCATAAACTGAGGGTGAGTTTAAAAGTAAATGTGAGCACTGCATTAGCAGCTTTATAGCATTTGTAGGTTGTGGTTGGCAGGATAATATCGAGCAATTTTTTAACGTTTATTTCGCCGTTTTTGCAATTTTCCCTAATTTATGGGAGCGTTTGGGCGATAAAAGCATAAGTGACGATTCTTATAACAATTATATTTTGTGTAAATACTTAAGCTAATACTTAAATAACTGTTACATGGGATGTAACATAATGAGCATAGAAAAGTACAGAAACCTAACTAGAAGTCAAAGACTATTTAGGTAAAACTATTTGTAAAGTCTAAATCGCCAGCGTGGTCGTGTGGTTGAGCCGTTGCACCCGGAGCCCTCTTATGTCTGGGGGATGGCCTACTTAGTCGCTAAAAATAATTGAGTACCTGCATTCACTTCGAACAAGGGGTAATTAATGGCGGTCGTCTAAGGCGCGGTGCTTGCCACATCGCCCCGCATCAGAGATGGTGCGCGACGACCCGGCAAAGAAAGCAAACATATGAGAACTTTTCAGTTCGCAGGCCGTGCTTCCACACGGGGCGTTAGAGCCTTACCATTATTATCATTACCATTAGTAAAGTTTTGTGGGTTAAACGTTTTCAATCTTCTTGGTTCATTTTCATCATCAATTTGAGTGGTTAGTATTCGTTCAGATTTTTCCTTTATGTTTAGCACTGGATTTTGCGATTTTTTTGTACTGTGAGTACACCTGGATCAATATGTAGCATTATATTGAGTACATAACATAGTGTAACAAATTTACGAATGCGCCCTATAGGAATAGCGACATATGCGGCTGAGGGTTTCTTTTTGTTGTACCCCGTCACGCTCGACGGTCAACACATTGCCTTTTAGGAATCCAGCTGCTGCATACGGGCGTCGCGAACATTCTTAGCATTTCCATGCTGACGTTTCGAGACGTTTTCTGAAATGGCACTAAGTAGGCATAGCACATTCGAAGTAGCTATAACGAAGAGAAGCGCATCCAAGTGCGGAAGCTGTACGCGTCGACATAAATAGTGTATAATTTTATGTTCTACTATCGTAAAAACAAAGAAAAGACGGCTACTTTGTCCTCTTGAGTCTTCTGATTGACTCAGTATTATCGAGGAGCTGGATAGTCTCGGTATTTATACGGTGAAGTAAACTTTGTTCATAGCTACTGGCAAATATGCAGATGTTCTTGACAACAGTATCCATTTTGAGATCCCGATGGATGTCGTTGTTTTGGCAATACCACGATGCACCAACGATGTTTCTTAATACTTTACTTTGGAAACATTGTATGACCTGTATTTGTTTTTACTGGCACATCCCCAAAGTTGAGCATCATATGTCTATACTGGTTTTAGTATCTGCTTATATAGGAGCAGTTTATTATATATAGTTAACTTGGAATTTTGCCCAAGCAGCCAATACATTTTTTTTGTACTTTATGTTGAGTTCTTCACGTTTCTTTTTTACATGAGCTTTCCAGCGAAGTCCAGCGTTAAGGATCATACCCAGATACTTTGCTAAATTTGCACAGGGAATCTGGGTATCATTTACTCTAATATGCAATTGTTGGTTATGTTTATTTGTAAAGTTGACATGAATCGACTTGCCTTTGTTCAAGTTAATGCGCTATATGTTGGTCCAAGTGTTAATCTGGTCCATAGATATTTGAAGTTTTGTGGCTGCCCCTTTGTGATTGCTATTGCATTTTTCTCAAAATTGGGAATATATTTAGTGTATAGTAAATTGAGTACTGGACCTAGAATACTACCTTGGGTTACTGCTGCCTTAATTTCTTTTAATCCAGAGTAAACTGCTTCTTGTTTTATTCGAAAGCATCAATCTTTTTCTTCTATTGTTGGTTGCAGCCTTTTTAGTAAATACTTTTCGTAGAGTTTCGAAATGACAGGCAGCAGGGAGATAAGCCTTTATGAAAAAGCCTCGCGGAGAGGGTTTTTTTTGATTTGAGGGCCATTATGACCTCTGCGACTTTTTAATTTTTAAAATTTGCTTCAATCTGAATCAGTTTTACGATGGCTTTAATGGTAGTTGTTTTAGGATTTCCCCGTAATCAGGTCAAAACCAGGAGCTTTTTTTGGGTTAATGTTAGTTTTGATTTCGTTTAAGGCTGCTTTTATTGAAGTGGGTCTAATAACGCCATATTCTTGTATTAATTCAGTCCAGTCCTGAGGATCTGCTCCATCATTCAGTTGGAAGATCGTTTTCAGATATTCTGCAAATCTGCAGGCTTTTTGAAAGTTGTTTCGTGCCCAACTTCTATCTTCATTTTTAAACGGAGGATTTTGCAGGATAGGCCTTTTAAGTCGTTTTGTTGTTTTCCAAAATGAATAGTCGGTTTTGCTATCATTAGTTCAATATCTTTAGGTAAGAGCGTTTTAATGGGCTTTGCCATCTATAATGGCGCATCTAGAAATTGATATATGTCGTCCAATGGCTTTTTAGGGGAATATGGGGCGAAGGCGTTGGATAAGTGAATGACAAAAGTTTCCTGAAAATCTGAAGAAATGTAAACGTCTCTTTTTGCTTAACTGACGTCTTTGTAACATTTTTGGCTATAAGTTGCATATTTCTATTACTTGTTTTTTAGAAATATGGAGTCAGTGTATTGATTACGATGATGGTCTTTCTTTTTCTAAGTGACAAGTATTAGAGTGTGATCTGTCGATAAATTGAGCTATGGATCTGTTCTACTATAACCTTTTTCTAGTTCCATTGTAATTAAAAATCTAATAAATAAGGAGTTTTATTTTTTAGTTGGCCAGCAGATAGGATGATCATTACTAAAAAACCTGAGTCGTTGTCTCTGATCGATTTATATAGAGCTCTTTTCTTTGGAGTCTGGAATTGGTTGTTCTTCTTCTTATTTTCCTTTTTCCTTAAGCCTTCGAGCGTCGGGTCATCTATTCACTTCCGAAAACTGTCCGGGTTGGCTGCCATTCTTTTAATTTCTTTTAGTTGTTTTCCTCTGTTCTTCTCTTCTTTCTAGACTTTGCTCCTACGTTTTCTTTGGTCTTTTTCTGCTTCTTGTTCCACCTGGTTTTGCTTCCAATATTCGTCTGGGGTCTCTATTTCTTGACATCCTAACTATGTGCCCATACCACTGAAATTGTTTTTTTTTCACTTCTTGCACTAACGGTTCTTGACCTAGTTCTTCTCTAGTTATTGTGTTTCATATAAGGTCTCTTTTAATTCTTCCGACTAGTCATCTTAGGTATTTCATTTAACTCACCGTTATTTTACTTCTGGTTTTGTTTTGTATGATCCAGATTTTAGCTTCATACGTTAATACTGGTTTATATATGCTTTTATACACTCTAAGCTTTGTTTTTATGCTTATTTTTTTCCGTTATTGTTGATTTATTTATGGTATAATATGCTTTACTTGCTTTGTTTTCTGTTCAGAATCTCCTGTTTGTAGTTGTTGACATTGCATATTATTCTTGTGCTTTAGTTCGTATCATTTTTCTCGATTTTTATTATTTTACTCTTTTTTTGCGTTTATTTTCATTTCCGTCCTTTCTGTAGCTTTTTTTCCATTCGTCTATTGTTTGTTGTAGGTTTTTAGATGAATCTGTTAGCAGTACTATATTATCTGCATATATAAGACGTTGTATGTATGTATATATGCGCTCTAAATTCCAATTCTCTACTTTCACATTGAATCGTGGATCTTTTGCTTCCTGAATAATTTAATTCTTTACTATTAGGAACAGTAGAGGACTCAGTGAATCGCCTTGTTTAATTTCATTTTCCATTTCAAAGCTTTGAGATTCCTTCCCTTTAATGTTTTAGCGTAAACTCTTTTTATGGCATGTTACTCCTAGTTCGGTTAATGCCCTCCATATTATTTGTTTGGGCACAGTGTCGAAAGCTGAGTTTAAATCTGTGACTTCCAGGTGCAATGGGTTTCCCTTTTCTCATTTTTTTATGGCTGTTTTTGGTACAAATATATGGTCTTGAGTTTGTCTGTAGGTCTGTAGGCGGCTTTTTTTCTTCTCGTGATCTTCTTCTTAGGATTTTTGAATATATCTTCTGTGCTGTAGAGGAGAGGTATATTGTCCTGTAATTGTCGCAATTATTTTTATCTCCTTTTTTATTTTAGTATATTTCTTCACCGTACTTTATCATTTTTGTAGTAATGCCATTTCTGCCTTCTGTCTTTCCTAGTTTTATATGTTCCAGGGCTTCTATCACTTCTTTCATTTCTATATTTCTTTTTTGTTCTTCTTTCTGGACTGGTCCTTTTCTTTCTCTGCTTCTGATATTATTATTTTCCTTCAATTTATTGTTATAATGCTCTCTCCGTATTTCCAGGGTTCTTCTTCTGTTTCTCTGATGCCTTCATTATTTCGTATGCTCTATACCTGCTTTCCATACTTCCTTCCTAGTCTTTTGATGACTTCCCAGAACTCTCTTTCATTGTCCTCATTGAATTTCGTCTCGAGTTCTTTTCCGAATTTTTTCTAGGTTTCTTATTTTGCTTTTTGAATAGCTTCTTTGGCGTCGTTTCTTTTATTTACATAGTGCTGTTTATCGCAACCTTTCTTACTTTGTATATATCTTTTCCAGGCTTCCTTTTTGAAGTGAACTTTCTTTTTTACTTTGTCATTCCACCACGTGTTCTACTATTTCTATTTTTAGTATTGTACACTTTTTTTGCTATAGGCCAATTATTTATTTTTTCTGCTTCTCTCGTTTTCCATCCTTCTAGGGTATCTTTTAGCCCTATGTTGAATTCTTCCTCTTTTCTTGTTTTTTTTTAATTCGGTGATCTTTATTTTTTAATATTGTCTTTGTTTTTTGAGTTTCCTATTGTAAATTTTGGTGTCTTGTTAGCTGTCTGTGGTCTGCATGAAGTTCTTCATTCCTTAATACTTTTATATCTAGTATGGCGTATTTCGCTTTTCTGTTGTATGTTATATAGTCATTAATGCTTTTTGCTTCTCTTCCTGCTGCCTCAAAAATAATTTTGTGTATTATCTTGTGATTAAAGTGGCTATTTCCAATTCGCATTTGATTGGTGACGCAAAAATCTATCATTCTTCTTCGTTATTGTTAAGGGCAGTCTGCCTCTATATTTACCTATTGTTCCGTATCTTATAACCCGTTTATTTCTTGTCGTAACATTTTAATTCCCATTTATTAGTGTGTGCCTTCTTCTTTCTCTACCTTATTTACTTGTATTTGAAGTTCTTCGATGTCTCTTTTTCATCTTCTGTGTAGTTTTCTGTATTATGGTTATTTATTCTTGCAGTTTTGGTCTACATATAATATTTTTGCATTCACTGCTTTCCACTGTTTTATTTGTTGGGCGATCTGTGCATTTACTATTATTCCTATCCCCTCTTTAGCCTATCCTGCTGATCTTGAATATATAAATGAGTAACCTTGATCTAACCGTTGCTTTCAGTTTCATTTCTTTTCAGTTTCGCTTAAACCTGCCCGCTGATCTACCTTCTCTTATTATTTTTTAATTGGCAAATACTTTGCGACTCCTATTATTGATCACATTATATTATTCGATAGATTTTCGTTATTCAAAACACGTTTCTAGTGATTGTATACAAAATATTTAAACAGCAATCTAAATTTGCACCAACTACGTTTTGATAATGTCTTATTCCCAC
This sequence comes from Sinelater perroti, assembly GCA_036346155.1. Classification (NCBI taxonomy): domain Eukaryota; kingdom Metazoa; phylum Arthropoda; class Insecta; order Coleoptera; family Elateridae; genus Sinelater; species Sinelater perroti. Next base: position 7,138,444 of record JARFIY010000222.1, read on the forward strand.
GTCGCCGGCTCATCATTTATTCAAGAGGTCCCGGGGACTCGGTTAAGGTGTCAGCATTTTTCACCTCTTGTCTCTGATGCGATAAAAAATTCACAGTCGGGCTTGCGGAGATTTCGGGGGCGGAAAAAGCTGCCGTGCACGGAACCGATCCCGAAGGAATAGCGGCAATTAACCCCTAATGCCCGTGCTGCTGCAGAGTTGCAAACGAAAAAAAACTGCCAAGCTTTTAAACATTCATTCATGGAGCAGCACGTGCGCATATCTAATTCAATGTCCGAACTTTCAGCCCGAGGTGCACCACCCGCTGCAACTGAATAATTAAGCGGCCCGGCTGGATTTGCCGAAATTCAGTAAACTGCCCCGTTCGGCAATTTTCCTCGCTTACGCTTGCATAAAGCATCGTATTCGGAACCCAGATAACATACATTTAATAAAATGCAAATTTAGGGTGTTCCACTAGCCACCGAATCTAACGTTTTGTAATAATTTAACGCAATTGAAACATGAGTAGTTGGCATTGGTTGTTGTGACTTGGTGTCACAACCAACTAAAGAGTGAACATAGTAAAATTGGTTCACCGAAGTTGAGACAATTTACACAAAATATTTGTATATTTATTAGACTTATATGGTCTTTAAACATATTACTAAGCCTTAAACTACAAAATAGTTTTTATGCAAGAACATTGCGATATCCGGCTGCGTGAACCGTATGACATACTGATGCCATCAATTTTTGAACGAACTCTGTTTGAATTCTCTTTTGTTTGTTTTCTTCAATATTCCCTGAGTTCTGGACTGTTTGCTGGGTTTATTTGTTTTGAAACATAATCTACACCATTAGCAGCATATATTCGTTCGTTACCTTAGAGTAGTACCACGTCGCAAGATCTGACCAAAAAACCTGCTACGGGAACGACAGTTCTTCCTCTATTGGGGACGGATACGTTACTTTTATCTTCTTCTTCTTTAGGTTTCTCTCTTATTGGAGATTGGAAATCATTAGGGCAACTTTAATTTTGCTATAGGCTCTTCTGAATAATTCCCCAGAAGTGCAGTTGAACTATTTCCTCAGGATTCTCAACCAGGACAGCTTTCTTCTTCCAACACTTCGCTTTCCTCTTATTTGGCCTTGTATGATGTTTCTTAATATTTCTTACTTTTTCCCTAACATGTCCTAGATACTTAAGTTGCGTGTCTTAATAGTTGGCATGACATCATAGTCCTTCTCTAATCGTTGTAATATCTCTACATTTATTACCCTTTCTGTCTACGAAACCCCGAGCATCCTCCTGTAACATCTCGAAGGCCTCAACTTTCCTGATGTGAATCTGTTTCATAGTCCACGCCTTCACTCCATACAGTAGCGTGGAGAAAACGAAGCGGCGGAGCACTCTTAGTTTTAAATTATTATTGATGTCTCAGCTACAGAGGAATTTTTTTATTTTATTAAAGACATTCCTGCCGACTTCAATTTGGGTTCTGGTTTCTTCAGTTTGGTCGCATTGCTCCTGTATCTATGTCCTTATGTATTTGTCGTAGCTGACCCTTTCAATATGAAAATTGTTGATGTTGAGAGTATCGTTGTTGTTTTGATTCTTTGTTATTATCATGAATTTTGTTTTATTTAGATTTATCTTTATATCGCAATGTAAATTGGTGTTGTCGACAAGGTGTTTCAGATTTTCTAAGTTGCTTGCTAGTATCACCATGTCGTCCGCGTGTCTCAATTTATTCACCATTTTTCCGTTAATTATAATACTTCTCTGTTCTCATTGTAGTGCTTTTTGGCAGATTTCTTCACTGTACAAATAGGGGAGACAGGATATATCTCTGGTGTACACCAAGACGTATTTCTATTTCATCAGTCAATTTGTCTTCGACTTTTACCTTAGCTTTTTGGTTCCAGTAAAGTGCTAAAATAATTTTAACATTTCTATTGCTCAAATTTTTATTAATAAGTATTTGTCCTAGTTCTTTATATCTGACTTTATCGAATTCTTTTTCTAAATCGATGAAGCAGGCATACGCTTCCTGATTCATATGTAATCATCTTTGTGTTAGTATATTAGTTAGCCTGAACAAGTCTTCTCTTCTATATAAACCTTTTCTGAAGCCCATTTGAGTATTACTTATTTCTGATTATAGTTTTTTGTATACACGATTATTCTGAGAAAGTTTTTAAGTATATGTCTCATTACCGCTATACTATGTTCGCTACTTTTTTGTATTTGTTTTTTTAGGTGGAGATTAACCATTGCGGGGATATTTCACCCGTTATGTAAATGTTGTTGTACAGGTCAAGTAGAATATTTATAGCCTCTTCGTCTATTAATTTTAGTAGTTCCACTGAAGTCTCATTGGAACCACTAGCTTTTCCATTTTACTTAGTCTTTTCTTTAATTATTATCGGACTATTATCACTTCCTATTTCTTCATAATCCATCTGATAATTGTTTCCTCTGTTTTCATCTTTAAATAGATTTTTTATGTATTGGGTCTATTTTTTCATTTTCTCTTTGATGTCAACTATAATGTCCCCATTTTCATCTCTTTGCATTCCAACTTTTTTCTATTGATTTGTTTCCGTTATTTCTTTGATTTTTTGTGTCATGTTTCTTTTGGTATTTTACTCTCTTTTGGCACTATTCTTGTAACAATTTTTTCTTTGCCTCTCTTATTTTTACTTTAATTAACTTATTAATAGGTGTATAAATAAGTTATCAGCTTTTTTCTGCAAAATTAAAGTTTTATTTAAAAACAAACAAAAAAAAGCTTAAGCATCAAAGTATTTTCCTTTGGCATCGATGACCTTTTGCCATCCTTCGGGTAGCTTGCGAATTCCCTGGTGATAGAAGCTCACCGACTTCGAGACGATAAAGTTATCGATGCATTTTCGGACTTCTTCTTCTGTTTTGAAGTGCATATCAGCCAAGTGATGCTAATCACTTAAGGAATAAATGATAATCGGAAGGGGCCATGTCTGGGCTATACACCGCATGTGGGAGAAGTTCCCAACCTAACGCGTCTGCAGCTCATCCGTGTCAAATGTTTGAGGGCGTCCAGCGCGTGGTTGATCTTTCAGACTAAACTCTCCTCCGCGAAATTTTTGGTACTACTTTTTGCACGTTGCATGATTTACAGCATTCTCACCATATGCAGCACAAATCATTTCGACGGCTTCAGCAGCGTTTTTCTTCAGATGAAACGCGAAGTGGATAGAAAATCGAATATGCTCTTTTGTGATTGCCATCGTGAACACAGCTGATTATTGAGGTTATGTGCATCAAACGCCAAATCGCATGACGTTTCGAAAGACCAAATGTCATTGCTTTAAAACCGCAAGAGGGCGGACTAATACGTTACATGTAAACGGTGATTTGCGTCCTGTGAAATCTAAAGCTGAGAACTTATTTATACATCTATTACTTGATCGGTATTCTTTTAAGTTAGTCGTCTTATACGTTCTTTGTTTGTTTTTATATTTTCTTTGTCTACCTCTCTTATTTCATCAGCTTTGTTTTTCCATTGATCGTTTACGTTTTCTGTATGCTTGTTTTGTTTCTTTACCTCTCCATTTTCTCTTTTATCTCCGTTGTAATTTTTTCTTTTATTTCAGGTTCTTTTAATCTTTTGAGATCCATGTTTTTTTTGTTACTCTTAATTCCTTTTTTTTTATTGCCATAGTTGCAACTATGGGATTGTGATTTGAGCCAATATCTAGGTCTTTGCCCAGATGATGCGGTTTCTGAATCTACGTGATATTATTGGAGATCTATCTGATTTCGTACAATTCTATCCTCTTGATCTGCTGGAGATTTCCACCTATAAATCTTTACTTCGGCAGCAAAATATGTGTTTATGGCTGCCATTTGATTAGACCGGGCAAACTGAACCAGTCGATCTCGATACATTTTCCCGACCCCAGTTTCCTATATACCCCTCAACTACTCCGTGGTCTACTTTGGTATGACAATCGTGACATTGTGTTTTTTCGTCTTTTTCAGAAGTTCTTTAATTTTAGCATAAAAATTGTTTGTGTTATTTTCGTCTTTATCTTGATTTGGAAGTAAGACAGCGGTATTAATTCGAACTGCAAAGGACCTGTTCTCTGAATACGAAAAGATGCTACCAATCAAGTAATGAGAAAGTGGCAAGTGTAGTATTTAGCTTCCTACCCCCTCTCTATAATTTCTACAATCCTTTGGAGCTGTTGTATTACAGAGCGGCCTATTTAGAACCCAAATTGAATGGACAGTAGAGAGTCAGTCATGTTCATTCAGTGTTTGGTTAAGATGTTTAACATTTGTTTCAAGTAGCGTTAAAGGTTGGGAAAAAAGCTTATAGGTCTACAAGAGCTACATTTGGTTTTTTTTCAGGTTTACGGAACACAAGTTTGTGGGTAGTTTTCATTTGTTACGAAAGTAACTCATTCTTAAGCATGCACACAAGTATGGTCAGGTAGACAATTGCTTTTGGCTTAAATTTCGGAAAGCGACGTTAGTGATTAGATTCGGATGTAGGACCTCTTTTAGTAGTAGACATTTTATATATTCCTTCATTTCTTGTAGTCTAGTGGGTTAATCAAAATAATCTGCTACTGGCTTGTGGTTTTTCCCAAAACCAATTGTACTATAAGTGTGGGGTCGGTTTTCATCGGTGATGATTTGCGTAAAGGCTTTTTGGATCCGCTACATTCTGGGGTATCACCACATTTCAAAGGCCCGTGGCTTGTCTATGTGACAAATGTTATCATTTATTCTTATGTCGTCTGAGTTTATGTTTTTGTTGATTAGAAGTTGATGTAACTTATGATGTTTCACTTTATCAAAAGCCTTTTCAAAATCTATGTAACATGCAAATATCTCCAGAATCACATCTAGACAGCGTTGGAAAAGTATGTTAATCCCGAAGAGGGCCTTCCTTGTTCCGAGTCCTTTGCGGAATCCAAACTGTGTACTGTTTATATCTTCTTTTAATTTTCTATACATTCTTTTGTAAATAATTTTTAAAAACAGTCTTAGGGCGTGGCTGATGAGCACTGTAGTTCGATAGTCTGTGCATTCTCTTGAATTTGATTTCTTGGGAATAAGTACGAAGGTAGATGACGACCAGTATTTAGGAATTTCTCCCTTTTAATGTAGCTCTTTATAGAATTGACTGAGCTCTTATAGCGGTTGTTAACGAGGATATATTCTATTTGGTTTCTTATTGTTTTCCGAACTATCTGCAAGGGATTTTCAGGTATAAAATTTACGTTCAGGAAGTTCGAAGAATGTATTGGTTATCATAAGATTTTTGTCTTAATAAAACTCTATCAGTTTATCTCCTTTAGTATTCCCTTTGCCCAGGTCGAAACCCCCTGTGTGTGTATCTACATTGTCTTTACCCGCCTTGGCGTTGAAATCCCCCATTAGTATTATAAAATAATTGTTTTTGATGCTTATATAGATAGTGTTTAGTTTTGCATAACATTGTTCAACTTTATTTTTTTCCTTGTCTGCTGTTGGTGCGTAAGCTTGTATGATATTAATATTTCTCGTGTGTGTTTCTAGTTAAAGTATCGTAGCTCTGTCTGACTATGGTGTGAAATTCAAAACAGACCTTGTAATATTCTTATCCAGGAGCATTCCCACACATAGATGTTTGGGGTCGTTGTTCTCTGAGTAATAGAACGTGCCATTGTTTGTTGCGCAGGTGCCACTTCCCGACTACCTAACATCACTTACTCTCGGAATGTCCCCTTTTAAACATTTCAAAGAGACTTCTTTCATTCCAGGTTCCGATCTTTATGCTGATTATTGTTCCTTTCATAATCTTTTTTCTCTACCGTTTCCCTTGAAGATCCGATTGGGGAACTTTTAACTCAGGAATATTTTGTTTTGAACGTTGTCATGATTGCATATATATTTTACTGTGATGATTGTACTAAGGATACCTGTGCGATATTTAATGCAATGGTTACCTTTACCTTCCGCATCTATATGCTGTTGACTGTTTCTTCGTTCATCCGCCTTTAGGAATGGTTTCTTGTTCCTAAGACAAGTGAATGCCTTTGCTCTTGCTGGCTCGCCCACCCGAAGCTGTTGGCCAGCAAAAAGAATTTGTTTATCCCGGCAGATATTCGGTCGAAAGAAACCATTAATTTTTATCTGGGAAAGTTGCTTCATATGCTTCTGATTTTGATCCGCCTCGGATATTTGATTTTCCCGATACCTACTATACCTGATAGGTGTTCCCTTATCTGCTACCTGGGGACACCTTCGATGACGAACCAGCAACCCCACAGGGGTTCTTTTTATAAATATAAATTAGGAATTTGTCTATTCCACGTCGTATATAGTGGCTTAGGTTGAATTTTATAGGTTACGGTCTTTGGTTCTTTGTCATTATTTTCTGGTTCGGTTTTTGTGTTTAATTAATTTAGTTATGTGTAGAGACAGAATATTTGAATTGTTAATTTTTCTAGAGTTGTAGGGTTTGAGAATGCTTCTATATGTTGCTTAATATCTTAGATGTTTGTGATCGAACCTAAGTTCGGGTACTATTTCTTGTTAAATGGGCAAATGGAAATTGTTGGTGAATACAACATCCACTATGTCGGATTGATGATCATCTCTATACGAATAATGTGTATACTTATTTGGAGCTTATACCTGTAATTGGTATTGGGTGACAAAGTATTCTTACTATTTAAGTTTCCTTTAATTAGTTCTCCTGTGTTAAAGAGGTTAAGTACGTCATTTTCTATTGATCTTTTGTTGGGTTTTTTATGCTGTTGAAGTTCTTATAGAGTTTATATTGGTTGTTTTAATAATGATGGATATTGTTCTAGGTTGCTGACAGGAATATTTAGTAATGGATGTTTTTGAAGTTTTTTTTTTATAATGAGGGTATCTTCTATAGCTAGTTCGATGGTCTTCACCACAGTTTACACATTTTTGGAGGTCATTAGGAATTTTATTGCGTTCATTAGGTTGCATTTCACATAACATGGTTTGGTTGCCCAATAATTTTTTGTGTGTTTATATTTCTGGCATCTGTGACATTGAAGGATGTTATCTGCTTTTTTTCTTTTTACAATGGGGACGATTAAATGATATATAGATTTTATGTTAAAGATCTCTTTAGTCGTATCATTCGCTGTTAGAATTGGGATTGACCTTTTATCTTTATTGATTAAGCGAGTTACACTTTTCATCACCAATTTTGGGATATTGGAATGTGTGAAATTGGACAAGGTTATTTATATAGAATTTGGTTAACTTCCGGTAATCATCGTGGAATGTCAGGTTAATTTTTAGGTATTAGTCGCTATAGATGTCGAAAATGCTATATCTTTTGTGATTTTTTGATGTCTATTATTATTTCCTTGTAATTGTGATATTGATGGTATCTTGTGTTGTCTTAGATTAATGTTACGGTTATGGATTTCGAAGCGAATACCTTTATCAAATGTATGGGTCAGTTTTAATTATGTCGTTTTAATTCCATAAATAGTATTTTTAGACTTTATTTTTCGGTGGGGTTAGCTGGTCAGTTTTGTGTTTTATGTTGTTAGCAGAATTAGTTTGTATACTTAACTCCGGTGGGGTGGGCATTCTGGTTATTAATGGTGCACTTCTATAAAGAATGTAAATTCACTTAATGAAAAAATAGGTTGACGGTAAGAGAAAGGCTAGTAGTTCATTGTGATAATACGACCTCACTGCACGACTGCTTGCGCTCGATTCTTTGATGGTGTTTGAGAATGCTATTTAGCTACGATTGGTTTATCTCATTTTCAAAATTTACATTATCTTCGCTTAATGTCTATTTTATTCTGACATAACATTGTAAGAGTCAAATAATATTAAATATAGATATTTTAAAGTACATTTTTTGCCTAGTTTGGTATGTGCCTCAGTAGTTACGATTTTGAAATTGCCTATTATGATGGTTTACTCTATACATGACGCACAACTATTATAACGACCAAATAAAAAACGGAGACGTCGCAAGAAGCTCCCGGCATAAAATTAATTACCGGTGAAACGAGTATTTAGGATGCTTCAAATTCTAGCATCCCTGTCAAAGAAAGTTCTGCAGCGTGTTTACTAAATAACCGGGAGGTTTTTAATTGGCAGATGAAACCTTTGATTTTGCTCGAAGTAAATTTACAGTCGATTTGATTGCGACGTTATCTATAATGCTTTCTGAGATTGTCTTGCGTAATTATGGCGCATCGCTCTAAAAGGCAAAAAATAGTTTATGTTGCTTATTATTGCTTCTTAGAGCTCCTTGTTAATCATCCTGTAAATGGTATAGAAGAAATGGCTGGAACAACATTAAATTTAATTGCTGTATATCCCAAAATTAACGAGAAAAGAACTCAAAAAATAGTTATGTATGCTCTTTATTTTGATATAATTTTTGGAATTAAGGATTTTTTTGCAAGGATGAATTAATTATAAACCTAAATTAATTTTTTTTAAATACTTATTTTAATAATCCTTCCTCTAGTTTCCACTTCGTTCCGTCACGATGGTCTAGGCCTTCCTTTTTTCCTTCTCCCTATGGGGATACAGTCGGTGACTCACTTTTCCATCTATCATTTAGTGCTCTTCTTACATGCCCATGATAGTCTTTTCTCTTCTATATATGGGATTATATCTTCATGTACTTCCATTCTTCTCCGTATGTCGTCATTTTCTACTCTATTTAGTCTTGTTGCTCTATAACACCTTTGTTAGTACTCCATCTCTACTGCTGCAGTTTCCCCTTATTCGTCTTATTTATGACCTAATTTTCGGTGCCCTACGTCAAAATACTTCGAACCATTGTGTTGTAAATTATTGTTTTGGTGATGTGCGTATTCCAGGCAATTGGATACAGTTATTTTATACACATTCGTGTTTGTCCTAGCCGACTTTGTATATCGTCTTCTGTGTTTGCGTTTTTTGTGGTGAATGGCCCAAGGTACTTGAATTTGCTGACTCCAGCTATCTCTCAGTTCTCGTCTACTTCCAAATTATTTAATTGGTCTTCCGTTGTTAGGTATTTCGTTTTTCTGAAGATTATTTTCTATCACACCTTCGTATGTACTCTAGAAATATCTTGAACTGGTTAGGTGATGTATTATTGTAGTAGACCTAGGATGTTTTAAAGCTACTGACTCTTGTACATACCACATTGCCCTTGTAGGGATTTCTCACTGTCGCTAGCACTTTCTGGTGTACTTCTATCTCCTGCATCGTCTTCTATAACTGACTCCATGGGATCATGTACGCCTTTTTCAAATCTATAAAAGCCAGGTGGACTGCTTTATTCTTTGATTTCTTATTTTTTATAAGTTGTTGTATAGTGTATATATGGTCTCTATTGTGGATCTTCCGGCCGTAAATCCGGCTTGGTCTTTTTCTATCTTTCCTAGTATTTAATCTTCAATTTTGTTCTTTGCTATCTTCCCATAAATTCTTCCCATTATGACTATTACATTTATACCTCTCTAATGTTCACAGACTTGTCGATCACCCTTCTTAAAGATTGAAGTTATGTATGCCATTTTTCATTCTGCAGGTATACCCTCTCCGTTTATTATGGCTTGAAACATTTTTTGGATTATGCGCTGTAATTTTTCTGATCTAGATTTAATCAGTTCCGGTACTATTCCTCAAGGTCCCGCTGCCTTTTTGTACGTCTATTAGAGTGATTGTAACTTGGTCGTATTCCAGGTTTGCCCTGTTCTGCTCATATTCTTTTTTTCTTTTGGTAGCTCTTAATAGTATTTCAGCCATTTTTCTTCTTCTATGTTTAGTATGTAACTTTTTTCTTTCTTATTTGTATATGTTGGTTTACCTTTCGGCACGTTTTCTGCCACTGATGGTTTTTATCTTTATTTGTGAGTCTTTTGACTTATTTGTTGTTTTTTTGTCTGTATAATTCGTAGTTAGATTCTGATTTGGTATCCAATCATTTTGCGTACACTTATTTGTTTTTCTTTATTACTTTTGTAGTGTTCGTTGCATTTTGTTGCGTTATCTTCATTTTCTCCAAGTACTTAAAATGTTGTCTGTTTAACGCTTTTTACGTGTAAGTATGTAGCCTCTACGTTTGTAAACCCAAATTCAGCTAATTTATTTTCTAGTTTGTTTTTATACAGCTGCCTTATAGATTAATCTTGAAGAAGGTATATTTTAAACTTTATTTCATTGTTAGTAATTTTTTGTTTATTCTGGATTTGTTTTGTTTTTATTTTTAATTGCCTTTGTTCTTTGTCTGTCCCATTTATATCTTATTTTGGCTATCAGTAATCTGTGACCAGTGCTACATCTGTTTAGTTTGCATATTCTTTCATTTATTGGCCCCCAGTTCTTAATCCTACTTGGGCTCTTTGTTCTTTCTTCCTCTATACTTTTTGTGTCATTATTTTTTGTTTAAATAATTACTACTATATCGTTACTATATCAATAATTTAAATTCTGCCACCACTTTTCACCATTGGTGTTCCATCTGTGAATATTTTATGTTCCTATTACAACTCGTACTATATTTACTAAATATAAAGATTTTTTGTTATTGTAGTTATAATTTTTTTGTACTATATGGCCCAATACTCTTGGGATAGTCCACGGATAAATTGTAACAAGTGAATAAAATTACTACTAATTTACTGGAAAGTATCGTCGATAGAATTGTTGGTCATATAGTCCAAGTTTATTTGCAACCGAATAATTAATTATATCACTTTTGGGACTGCTCTTTTGTACCGTTTTTCTAGGGGAACCTTTATTCTTTTTGTCAGTAGGTCTTACTGTTCTTTGGCCCTCTTTGTTTTCTTCTCTATTTGCTGTATCTTATTTTAGTGTTGTTCTTCCAAATTTTCCATCTTCCAATTTTCCTCATTTATTACTAGTCTCTCCTCGCGCCTTTCTTTCTGGCTTCTATCATGGGGCATTAATTTTTTTCTGGGGTCTCTTGTCTTCTGATCTATATAATCATTTACCCCACACTTGTATTCCCTTCAGTCTATTTAGTTTCTTCAAAACAGACATTTTTAAAATTATTGTTGTTAATCCAACTTTGAATAAACTACTTTCCTTACCTTTGCGTGCTTCTATTCTATTCCATTTCTTTTAAAAATATATCCTTTTAATTTTTTGTGTTCTCATTATCTTTTGAAATGGCAAAAATTATTAAATTTCTTTTTTTACTTTATTTTCAATCTTTCTATTTGTATTTCCTGTCGTTTTATAGATTACTTCATTTTATTTATTTTATTTTTTTGTCGTTGGGTATTTGCGTTAGTGTCATACACTTTTCTTGTAAATTTGTATCAGTTTCTTCATGATACCCATTAGCGTTACTTCATTCCCTTCTGTCATGCTAGATGCACTCGTCCCTCTATGTTGAATTTTGGAGCGCACCTCGTGCTAACCTAAATAAATATGGCCTTGTACTGATTTAGTTTTGTATCCCAAATTTCACCTTTATGTTATCGTTGTGTTATATATTTTTTGGGGTTTTAATTTGTTTTAGCTGTTTTTAATTTTTATTTTTATCCTTACTTTTCTGTATTGTCGTTCTCTTATTATTTAGTGTTAAATTTTGTTTTATTTTGTATCTCACAAATATGGTCGGAGGAAAAGTGTGCCAGATTTTACCAATTCAACCCCCACTCTGGCGTAAAAGGGTAGTAGCACACTACTGGCTACCTTATATTTTTTAACTCCTTAATTTAGATTTACTTTTACATCCGGATTGAAATCGATGTTTGTAAACATTGATTTAGTCTTAGGCACCAAATTGATCCAATTTGGATGTAGGTTGTCAATGGAACTCTACAAAATATTAAAATTTGAGAGATATTGTCAAATTAGTTTTGCCAGCCTAAGTAATAAAATAATTTAGCTAGTTTTGTTTTGTGTTAATGGCAAAAACGGTATATAACTAACTCTTACGATTTCTGAGGTCTGGGATGTTTCAAATTTTAGGCGCCATATTGGCTAGGTAGGGGGGAAGGTGTGAGAGTTTATCAAAGTCCCTAATCTACTTTTAAGCAAAACATTGAATGGTGATAATCCGGTTCAAAAAAATATGTTGCCTACCAAAGGTAAATATTTATATACAGGGTGTTCTAGACTAAACTATCACGAAAGTGTAGTCTGTATTTAATACAGAATGTATTATGTTAGTCTTCTAATACTCTTAATTAATAGTCGTGCAATATATCAAAATAATTACTATAAAGTACAAACTCGATTATTTATGTAGAAAAAGCTGTACATATAGTACTGCCTTTTATTTAATTTTTTTAAATTTTTGTTAATAGTTGTTAACCTTTGGTCTTTATCTGTAAGAGCACCAAGAAGACAACACTGGTCATATTTGTTACTAAAGTGCCATTTGCTTTTCTTTTGTGTTAACTCAATTTATTTTGGTGACGCACGCAGGTCACTGAATTACCCACAGCTTGAACGGGTTCCTTATAAAATTTGTAGTCATAATATTTTGTATGGAGCTGATGTATAATTCAGTAAAAGCTGCGTTGTCCTATTTACAGTGATCCCCAAAAAATATTTTTGACAGCGTCGCTTGGGGTGGCTGCAAATTGTAGGCTGTCGGGCATCCGCGCGTGCTCCGAACTTCGGGAACTACAGGAAAAGTGCCAACTTTAATAAAGTACTGAAATATTCGCTGCAGCCTGTTACTTTCACATTCATGTTATCGCAGATTAGCGCTCGCAATTGAAGTTAAAGTGGGCGTGCAGGCGAATGCTGTGTTGTGAAGATCGATAAAATAGTGTAGTGCATTGTATATTTAGTTCTAATTTTTTTAGTTATTGTTATTAAAATTAAACAAAGATTATGTTTTATTCACTCAAGTCGATTAATCAGAATAACTCGTACTGAGTAGTCGATCTGAGAATTTGTTAGTAGTGGGCGAATTAAATATAAATCGTAACAAACCTCTGTCCTCAAGTGCTTTTTTGGTTGTCCAAACCAATAATAATCGCAGGGTGATAAGTCTATACTGTAGGGTACCGAAGATGAAGCCCACATTGGATACCCAGATGAAATCAGCACAACGAACGGAATGAAAAAAGTCATTGTGTCGTTATAAAAGTTTGGTACGCATCTCACCTAAAGGAGTATATATGAAGAAAAACTATGTATATAATGAGTATTTAATTTCGATTCGAAGGGTTTTTTGCTATGATACGTTACCGTAGACTAAACATGGATCCAGTAGTGCACACCAGAGGCGAAGCAGCAGTTAAAACAGTAGTCAACGAGAGATGAAGGCGAGCCAAGAAAGGAGAAACTATTTTATCGACTGCGAAAGGTCATCCTGGTCAATTATTTGAAAAAGGAAAAACACCTAACACAACCGTTTGATAAAAGAATGAAATAAAGAACGACGAAGATTGGCATTCAAAAATTTGTTTTACGTGGCAAAATTAAACAAGTTAATTCTTTATTTTTTCTATTTTCCATATTTTAGCTCTCTGAATAACTTTTTTCTATTCTTAGATATGGAAAATTAGCCTAACTAGAGGAATTTTCTCCCAATAAAGGCACTATCGTCACCATCAGTGAATATTTTACAGCACTTTAGAAAAAACACTTTTCCGAAGGCTTAAAAAAATGTAAACTCATTCTTTCAATGGAGACTATATTGAAGAATAAATTTGATTTTCTTGTGTTGTAATTTGATGTTTTTTAACTCAAATTATCGAAGCCCCTTGTAGATCCAGGTGGTATCCTTTAATTAATACGAATATTAAATAACATAACCGATTAATATGAGATTTAGAATAAAGTATAATATCAAAATAGTATTCCAAATGAGGTAGCGGGCAGGTACTTCTCTACGATCCCGGTGGAGAATAGATCTGCTTCAGGGAAGCGACCCTGCCTACGCGAGCCTTGGTTCTTCCTCATTATCCGAGGGAAACCAGGTCCCAATTCCAATCGTACTTAATAACCTCCTTATCCTTCCCTATATTTCAAACCTAACTGTCCAATCCGCAGATAACAAGCGTTGCGTTTTAATGCTAATATACTCTCTAATCAATACCACATGATGAAAAATCCCACACCGACGATTCGGTTTGCTCCATGGATTATGAGGAGCAAAAATTCGTTAAAAGCAAGAAGAACCGGCACAATTAACATGACCATTTGTACATTAAATATAAAGACTCTGTTGTCCGAAGACATACTAGCATACTTAGAACAAATTGGATTTCTTAGGTGTGAGTGAGATAAGGAGAAGCGGAGAAGAAGTGCCTAAGCTGCGCTCAGGAAGGCTATTGTATTATAAAGGCGAGACGATAATAACAGCAACGGCGTTGGAATGCTGATAAACAAATGTTGAATCAAATATACATGCGCCACGGTAGGAATCTCTTCAAGGGTGATGTACATAACTATCAGACTAACAAAACGATGTTTCTTAAAACTAATACAAGTTTATGCACCTTCCTCTGCACACTCTGACGAAGAAATTGACAACTTTTACGACGAAGTAAACTAAACCAAGACAAAACACATTACACGATCCTGAGGAGAGACTTCAATTCTAAGCTGGGCAAAGAAGAAACTGGCGAGACGTGTAGAAGACAGTACAGAATAAAAACCAGAAATCCTAGAGGACAGACACTAGTTAACTTCATGGAACATGAACTGAAGACAATTAATACGTTTTTCAAGAAGAAGCACCGTAAGTGGGCCAGAAATGAGATTGATTTTATTATTACAAACAGACGTGCAATTATAACAGACGTAACCGGCCTAAACGAAATCCAGGTCAGCAGCCACAGTTTGGTCAAAGCATGGGTGAGAATAAACACAAAATTGGAAAGATGGAACTTAATTCATACTAAGAACAAAAAAGTTGACTATACACAAATACTAAGCCATGAAGGAACTTACAGACAACATCTAAAACAGGGGTTAGAAGATAATCCAATCTGCATGGAAATGAATGGGACGAACTGAACAATTACACCATCGATAACATGATGCAAGCCACAGATAAAACCCTCAGAAACAAAATCACCACAAAGGATACTAGTAAAATATTAGCAGAAACAAAAGAACTAATAAAGGAAAGGAACAAAGATAATCCAAGATTGACACCAAGTACGTTAGAGTAAACAAAGATATCAGAAAGAAGGTACGAAAAGATATAGCAGCGTTTATTGAAAGAGTAATAACAGAAACCACAGAGTTTTCCTCCGTGGTGAGTCAGTAAGAGGACTTATTAGTAGGCAATATTTGATAGAACACTTTATTATTTGAAACCATTAATAATTATATGGTAATCATTGATTACCAAGAATATGTTGCCCAATATAGTGCTCAGCATAATTTATTTGGCAGTGTGGCGCAAAAGCAATAAAGTGAAAACAAAGATGTTATTTCTAGCTTATATTTGATTACAACATTAGTTACTTAAATATATACTTTTTGTTTTTTGAAGGTTTGAGCATGATAAGTTAGCGTAATGCGTAAATAATGACGAGCAGAGTTAGTTGGGAATTAGACGCCGGTTAGTAATCATATGTAGTGTGTAATGGTCACGTTTATAATAATCGAATAAGCAATCCAGCGCACCTGAGAAACTAGGACATTTATCCCTAGAAACTATTCAAATGATTTAAAAAACCACTAGAATTCCAAATCAACAAGAATCATCGCCTGAAAACTAGAAGATAAGTTGAAGATTTCAAAAACTAAAGTGTGCGAAATTGTCGTGGAAGATCTTGACATGAAATATACTTCAGCAAAATTTGTTTTACAGTTCCTGTTTTTGGAGCAGAAGCAACATCGTTTCCAAAACTTAAAGGGAAAATATTTCAAACCGTTGACTAGATCTAAGTCATTACAAAGAGGTATTCCAACTCAGGATTTTGCAGGATATTTTGAAAAATGGAAGTCATGCTCCAAAAGTTTTGAGATCCCAAGGTGTAAGGGTACTAAGGTTATATAAAATGTTTTTAAAACTTTGGGACAAACAGGGGCCTAAGAAATTCTGTAACTGGAACAGACTTTTGTTAGGCGCACTATCAGCACTGCGGTGCTGCAATTTTTATTTCAATGTGTCTTAAAGAGGATGCCGAGTTCCTGAGGAGCAATCTGAAGCTCTTCATCACTATCTACCACATGTTTTAAGAAGTAAGCTTAATTTTGTAGAGGGTCCTAGCGCAAGGTCTGTAAATCTCAGCTTTAATATATCTGCTAGAAAAAAGTTAGTATAGGCGAGATTCGGTGAGCCGGTCGATTAAGCGGACTGTGCCGTACTTTTAATTTCAAAAGATCAAAAGGCTGGAAGACACTCACCGTGGAAGTGGACGCTTTGCTGCAGGAATCGGCTCACTGGGGCTGTACTCAAGGGGGATTGAGATTAATGATGAGATTGGTCGTGTCCAGGTTTACAACAGGATTTTTCTTCCTTCCTCGCCCGCTCAAAATACAAAAGAATACAGACGGAGATTCTCCGTCGGCAAATATCGAATCCCGTACACGCAATCGGCCTACAATAAACGACCTCCAGGATGTGGAAACTCCTGCCACTAATCAAACACGCCGGTGAACTCTTGGTCAAAACGGTTTCGTACACACGGAAAATTAAAGCCGGTTGAACGTTTCCAAAACCATCATGGCTACACCAAAACCGGCCGTAGCAGCTGAGATTTTATAGCAACGTTGCCGCGCAGACGAACAAACCGCCGCTGCTATTTCTAATCAAACAAAACGCGTACAGAGGGTGCCACAAGACCACCGACCTTATGAACTGATTATTTTAAAACTCAAGTAAAAGGAATTGGGATTGGCCCGAACAAATGTCATCACGTTAAAAGATTAGACACCCAAAAAACGCGGTACTTGGAGCAACACTTCTGCTATGTGGCCTGTAGCTCCATTCTTTTGGAACCAAATGTTTTCCAGTTGGCGTGCATTGATATCTGATGTGAAAAACTATCCAAGATGTTTCCACACAATTTTAGGCGATTTTGTTAATGTTTGGAAAGAGTATCTACAAGAACCACCTTTTATGGATGAAAACAAAGGTCTTTGTACAAATTTTGCCATGCAATACGACTAGACAAGTTCAAATTGCATCGGATACTGCAAAATGGAACATCTTATTGTATCAATGTTTTGTAGTGTTCTTTTTCCCCTTCTCGCTGCAAAACCAGAATTTTTGAAGTTCTATGTAGTCTGAGGGACAAGTTTTAAATATGTTTGAAAACCACGCTGTGTTCTGCCAATAGTCATTATTCCGAATATACGCTTCGATAGCAGAAGTTCTCTCATTCACGGTATGTTGGCTCATGAAATCACATTTGCCACATTCTAACGATCTTTCGCTTCATAATATTCCTTTGAAATTAGGAAGGAAGTTTTGCCTGACCTTGTACGAGTTTAATCACTTCATTCTTGGGAATCCGACTAACTTCTTTCGTGTAGCATATCATTATATCGAGCATAACCAGATGTTATGTGAGTGAATCGATAAAATATTCTTTTTGGAAAATGTCTTTCATATATTAGTAGCATTAAATCTTGGAGTTCACTTGCCAAGATTGTTTATTCTGTTTCTCGTTGTTTCCTCTAAGCTGTACATCTCATTTTTAACCATATGATAAAATTAAGTGAGTTGATAAATTTTTGGGTATTCGTATTAGAGTCGTTGAATTTTCGCCGTTTAAATTCGTCGCTAGCTATTTATATAGTTCAGGAGGAGAACCTTTGTTTGAGAGAACGTGGAACTGGGGTTAATCTCAATTTGATGTTTATGAGTACCATGAATTTGACTGGTTTTAGGTATACTCTAAATAGATATGATGTTTAATTAAAAATTAATAAAATAATTTAAACTTGTTGTTACTAAAGATCTTTTAAAAATTTTGTTTAATTTGTATTTTACAAATTTCATTTTGACTTTAGTATATGATTATGGCATACGGTAAGCGAGTTCTATGTATTTAAATATAAATGTAAGTTGCTTTGTTAGTAGGCGACGGACGATGCAAATATTCTCTTTGGTCATGTTGGGTGACATCGGCAATAATTATTTTCATTTTCTTACGCATTTTAGAGGTCTTCTACACAACGCCCCTTGATTGCCATAAATAAACTTAAGATGGTTATAGTTTATTAACATAATATACAATTTAAAAATATATAATTTACAATAACTTAAAAAAGGTTACACATACATAGTTCGTTCAGAAAGTATTAAATGATACAAGACAATTACATTAAGAATAAACATTGTAGGTAGCATACTTTTATAAGTAAGCACCTTTTACACATATTTTTTCTAGAGTTGCTTTCACCATTCAAAACATTTTGAATAGTGTTTTGTCGTATTGACCTAAGTCTTGTCAACGATCTGAAATCTCTTAAAAATGTTAAGATTTTCTGACAAAATTTCTTTCAACTTAACCTTTGGAATATCCAGCTCATATCCTAGTTTTTAAAATGTCAACCGTCAATGTTTGTTGGTCGTAGTCCGTAAATGTTTCACATTCGATGTTTTGTTCGCAGGTTTTCGACCAAGCCTTCTGAACCATCCAAATAATCTACGGACAAATGTCCAGCTTTGCTTAAATACTGCTGCTTCACTTACAACATTAACATATTACATGTACTCACTCCCAACTGACTTGGCCAATTACACCGCTTATAGTTTGCTCGCGTCGGCTACCAGGTCACATCGCGGCTTTGAAAAATGCCCTCATTATATTAACATTGATTTTGATGCTTTCAGAACAGATATATGGATACTGCGTCAATTGGCATCTACCATGGATGATGGTACAGAGGGATAATATGTTATAAAGTAATCATTTTTATGGGTCGCATATCAGATGCCATATTGAACCGTTTAGAGCCGAATAAAAATGTTTATATAGATTTCTGGTGCACTCTGTATTGCTCTATATCTCACGACTTCTGAGACTTGTAAGAAACTGGCTCCAACGTTTTTTTTGACCAATAAGGAGTCGGGATAGGGGGTTTACCTATTTATTTTCGGGGTGTATGTTCGGTTTAAACTGCATTTGATCGGCTGCGGATATGCTCGAATGCGCTCGACTATAGTCGGGGAGTGAAAATGGTATATTTTTTATTTTAAGCTAAGATGTTGGTTTTCAATTGGTTATGTCTGAATGTTATCTGTGTCGTTTATAAAATACTGTTAATGTTTATTTTTGTTAATTAAAGTTCCTAATATCGATGGTAAGGGCTTGAATGTGATGCCAGACCAAAATCAACTAAAATGGCACAAAGTCTGTCGAGTTTAATATGGTACACGTGGTCTTAGCTTTCTTAAGATTAAATTTTTGTATTCATGAAATTATAATTAACGGCACTTGTCATTTAGTTTAATCAAAGAATCAAAAGCGCTCACTTATAAATGGCGCGTTCGTCGTTTGTCAATGTTAGAAACAAGTGATTAGCTAAGTTGTATAAATGGGATTTGAATTCGAGGTATTGTATTTATAACTTTTATGATGCCTAACTCCTACAAATTCTCTAAATATCGACAATTTCTCTGTATACAGAGTTGATGTATAAGTTCGGTCTAGTGTCTCAGATAATTTTTAATTTACTTCTTAGCTTGTTAAACGTTGATTTGATACAACACTACAATTTTTATTTTTATGGAAATATTTATTATTTTTTATCGCAAACATTTTTAATAATGAAACTATGTTAAACCTTTTTTTAAAATTATATCATAATACAGGGTGGGCAAAAGTTTTGATTGCTATATGTTTTTTACTGTTTTTTTTTTTGTATTATCGCTTGATTCACAACTTTCTGAAAATTTCCTTCATCTTCTGCTTCAATCAAACAAAGGTAGTAGTAGGCGCAATATAACTGGTGGAATAATTGTTTGACAAAGGGAAAAATAGGTTACAATCCAACTTTTGGTCCACCCTTTGCTTTCTAAACTCGACTTTAGATTTCAGAGCTAATAGATTTGGTTTACTTTTAACTTCAATTCACAAAATTGTGTTACTCATTCTATTGGCACTAAAATATTAAAACATATCCGTTCTAATGGCGTTGAATGGATCAGTTTAGTATTTCCCGCTGGCTTCAGTTCAACAAAAATAGCCAGCATGTGACTGCTGTTCGAAACTTTTGCTTCAGTTGCTTCTGTTTGCAGAATGATCCGTGTTTCCAAGGACTGTTTTCTTATTTCGTTTATTTCTTTTGGTGAGTGTGCAAAAATTATAATTTTGTTCCTGTCAATTGTTAACTATTTTTTTGTCATTTAGCTTAATTATCTTATAGCAGAATTAATACGGTAGTTATCTCAATTTTTGTTTAATTTTAATTGTCAGTGACTATTGAGCCATAACAAATTCAGAATTACGATAGACCGGATTTTTTAATTACAACTGTAGTAGGGCGAGCAATAAATGGCTGAGTGATTTGAATTTACTGCCATTCTGAATGTACGCACGGTCGGAATTGTGATTTTGAGGTTATGTAAGCAACACATGACAAATTAATCATAAAGCGTTTTGTCAAAAAGATTTTTGAATTAATACATCAATTATCGCTACCTTACGAAAATGAAAACAAGATCTTGGTCTTAGTAATGTGTTTAATCTTAAATCAGTTTCATAGCCGATCAGGAAGTTTAAAACAACTAGTCTTAAAGATATTTCGAGATCTAGCCGTGTTTGTATTGTTCTTACATCAAAGAGTATTGAAAGGTTTCGACAAAGTGTGCTCTACACAGCGTCGCTCTCAAAAAACAAGCATTCGTCAAACATTTTTGTAGAACTACAAAATTTAGTTGACTTAAGGGCTTCAAACTAAAAACCATCAAAAACATTGCTAGTAGAGTAATGAAATACTATAGCTTAGTGTCCAAGATGAGTGTTTTGATTAAAAACTTGATTAAAAACGTGTTGTCCATAAACGACAATTACATCCAGGCCGGATCATAGTTTAGGATAAAGTAGAAAATTTTCTTACTCGGGAGTGTTATTCTGCTTTAGTAATGAATTTTTTCTCCATTAAATTGAACAAGACTTAACTTGAGAAACATGTGGATTTAGTAAAATGGTGGGAGATGCCACACACCGAGGGTGGGATGCGATAAACATATGTTACCAGGGCATTTAATTTTTTGTTTTGGTGATATCGTTTGGGTTCCAAAATTATTGTGTTTAACTGCCTCTGACTTCATTTTGTGGGATAAGGTTAGCGCTACCAAGCCAAATACATTTACGCAACTTAAAGAAAACATCCGGAAAGCTATTCAAAGCATAGCCCTGTGATTACAACAGACTCCAAATGTGGAGATTTTTCAGATATTATATTCAAAACATAATTTCAGTTTGTGACTAAACGATTAGGATTAAAAATATTGATGGTAATGGTGATGCTCTAATGCGCTGTGTGAGAACGCGACTTGCAAACCGAGAGGTCAAGGCTTTCACATGTTTGCCCTTACTGCCCGGTTATCACGCCCATCAATATTCCAATTACCTTAAAATATCCGCACACAGGCCATTTATGAAGCTTGTACTGCACACTTTTCAGCAGAAAATCAAGGTGCAAAGTTGCAGATTGGTGTAATCATCAAGTTCTTCAAGAAATTTGAAACTTTAAATGTGACTTTACGTTGTTAACGAAACCATGGGTAATTTTTTTAGGCACTAGTTTATATCGTTAATTAATAGAAATGTTTTAAACACATAGCGCGTATAAACTATTAAGCTACAAAAGTTTTACAGTCCATGATTTCCAGTTGTGACAAGTTCAAACCTGACATGGAGACCTTTGGATGATAGTGGCACTGAAAAGAGCTTTCAATGTTATTTTGGCTAAAAATTGATTACCGAGGATTCCTATGCTACAAATTTGTAATGATTAATAGTTGGAGGAAATAATCCTTGTCCTCATCCTACTACCATATCCAAGTTATATCGACAATTCTAGAGCGCAAAATTAGTCTAAAAGACGTTCCGAGGTTACGACACCTGCAGTCAGGAAGGAGCTTGAGCCTGACAAGCATGCAACCTTCGTTAGTTGGGAGAGTGTTTGGATATTACTGCACCAGCTATTTATACCACTCTACACGATCACCTTCAAGTTTGGAAAATTCTCTTTTGACACTTTACATCTTAATCAATAAGCAGATGTTCGAAAATGAAACATTTTGGCATGGTAACAACATTGTAGTAGGTGACGAAACTTTACTTCATTTACGTAAAGAACAGATGAAGACCTTCTAATAGTTTGATAAATGATGAATGTCTCAGATCCCAGAGGAAACGTAGAAGAGTTTGCTTGACTGTTAGTTTCAAAAGATTCAGATATGCATAAAGGTGGTAGAAAGTGTTTTGAAAGATTATTGAAGGTATATTGCAAAGCTTTTCTAGTACTCTATGGATTGTCAGAAGAAAATATATTTAATTTAATCAGAACCGCGAGATTTGATTTTTGTTATTGAAAATACTAATCGTTTAATAGTTGAAATATTTAAGTTAATATTTGGTCATTTTCATCTTATTCTCACTTTTTGCATCCATTATTAATTCAGTTACTTCAAATTTTGTAATCAACTTCGGACAGTGAACATAAAAAGTTTAAATCCGGCGTTCAATTTGGAAACATCTAAAAAGTTTTGATTTCACTCAATTCTTGTATTTCTTTTAAATTCCTAAAATCCAATTTCATTTATTTTTATTTAGTAGCTCTCGATTCTTATTATCTCAATTTTTTTATTGTCTATAATTGCTTGTGTTCTGCAAAACTGATTTACCTTTGTAAAGTTTGTTTGTGTTCTATTCAATCTTGATTTTATTTTGATATTATACATCTCACTTAGAATTATTTTTTTATTTTAATTACTATTATTAGCTCTGAAATCATTTGCTTTTTTATTAAAACTTTTTTAAAAAGTTTTTTTTTGAATAAACTTCATAATTTTACAAAGAATTCATTCGGTTTATCTTTTATTGCTATCATCAATTATATATATATATATATATATATATATATATATATATATATATATATATATATATATGGATATTTTGAAAAGTTTTGTTTACTTATATTTGCTTCCAAATAAAGTACATATCTATTAAGCTCGGAATTTCCTTTATTAAGGGAGGGGAGTGCTAGTTATGCTCCTTTAAAATCGTAATTACTGTCTACATGCGCACGACAATGCCGAGCAAGTTTGTTCATTCTGTTAGAAAAGAATAGTGTATGTTGCCTTTTTAGATTTTTTTGCAGCTTTGAAAAAGAAAAATCTCAAGGGACGGGTAGGGGTGCAGGGCGGGTTCGGTAAGACATCACAAAATGTTAGCCGCTGTAATGTTCCTTGTATTTGTTAATTGCAGAAAGTGAACGTTGTTATGGTGTTAGTCTTAATTCGTTGCAATCAAGCATTAAATTTTTAAAGTGTTCAAATATTCAATTGTAGTCTCAAAAGATGGTAATTACCATTTTGGTTGTCAAAGTCGTGGTTCGAATATTTTGGATTAGGAAAACCCTTATGTCTATATTCTATAGATTATCATTCCAATCGCAATGTTAGGCCCAGGAGTTGTTACCAGTGACATCACCTTTCTGATGGTATTGTGCCAACAGTTGCTAGCAATCATGTTTTTTTATTTTATGCGTGGGACCCATCTAGTTTTCTTTTCTTTCCTGTAGCCAAACAAAAAGAGATATTATGGTGGACTCCTTCAGGAGCTATCTCAACAGTTTTAGCCATATCCTTTTGCTTTACGGCGGTTAAGACGAATCAGTTTGTCTGCACGTAATTGTTATTATTTATCGCGACCAATCCTGATCATACAGGCTTCATGTGGTTGAATTTCTTCCGTTCATACATTTTGCTCTATTCAACTATATCACCAAATTGTCAATATAATATGCAGTCATCGAAGAAAGAAGTTTTGTTTGGCAGTCTTTTTATAGATCAAACAAGCATTTGACAGAGTATGATATATGAAATGCCCTTTCCAAGAAAGTGCAATAATAAGATTAACATAGGAGCTAAATAATACCAAATTGACACAATTGCACTGCAAGAAACTAAACAAAGAACTTTTGGATTTAAAGGAGTATGTATTTTTCAACAGCGGTAACCTTCAGAGAAATTTCGGGTTTGGATTTATGGTACATAAAAGCATTAAATAACTGGTAATAAATTTCCAGTGTACTTTTGACAGATTATGCAGCCTAAGAATAAAAGGACATCAGTATAATAGAGTTACACGCTCTTACCGAGGAGAAAGGCATAGACAAGAAAGAGGTTTATTATGAGGAAGTAGGAAAATTATATCAAACATCGCCAGCCAGGGATATTAATTAAGTAATAGGAGATTATAACGCCAAAATATAAAATAAATACATGTACAGGCCAATAACCGTAAATCATAGTAAACATTCGACTACCATTTTGTATTTGCCGTGGAAAGAAACTCTAAAATGATGTCAACATACTTTTAACAGAAAGACATACGCAAGGGCACATCGATGTCACTGGACGATACTACAAATCAATCATATTTTGGCAGAATCAAGAGAAGTAAGATCTATTAAAGAATCTAGAAGCTACAGAGGGCGGATGAGGACTTAGATCACTTTTTAATCAGATCTAAAATTAAACAAATCAAACTTAAAAGAAAGCAGAGAACGAAAAGAACGAATAGGAAATATAATAGGGATAAACTTTGCGATATTAACATGACACAACAGTACAGAAACGCCTTAGAACTAGAATTGGATAATCTCTCTGGAATACAACATATTCAAGGAAAGTGGTAAAGTCTGGAAAATGTAATACTAAAAGCATCAGAAATACTATCAAAAAATACAAATAATTCAAGAGCGGCTTGGTTTGACAATGATTTTAAAAAGGCAGTTGAGAGAAGAAATTATGCAATGATGCAACAAAAATCCAAATTTTCTCCTGAAAATGAGGCTATAAAGAAGCCAAAAGAGAAGTGAAGAAATTATGCTAAAATAGAAAAATGATGCAGATAAAACAACAGTTAAAAAATAAATTGCAGAACGTCTACCAGGAAATTAAAAAAGAAAAGCTACTAAGATAAAGTTGTACTTTACAGCGATAAAAAAGGCAATCTTATAGGAAGAAACAACAAAATTCTAGATAGGTGGTTAGAGTACTTTAAAGAGATGCTTAATGAAAATAAAAATGGAGTAGAAGAACTGGCGAAAATAAATTAGCACGAATACAGGATGCTGAAAGGGATAGCAACCTAATGAAAGTACCAAGTCAAGACAATGTTAAGGTGATCATTGATAAGTTGAAGAATAATAAAAGTATCGTTGCGGAATTACTGAAGACAGGTGGAGAAAGTCTGCAAAGGAAACTAGATGATCTTATCAAATAAATCTGGGATGAAGAAATAATGCGTATGGGATGGTTCGAAGCGCTGTTGTGCTCAGTTCACAAAGACAGTTCAAAAGAAGACAGAACACAATGCCAGAATTATAGAGGCATAGCTTTGTGGATGTGACTTTTAACGACACTGCTGTTTATTGAATGTGTGTTACGTAATGTCGTAAAGCTGGGGAAAAGCTCAAGAACGTTCGGATTGCTTCTTAATGAAGAAAGGACTAAATATATGGAAGTAAAATGTCCGAATGTGGAGAAGAGAGGTGGTAGTGGTAGTTTAAAAATTAAAACTTTACAAGGCAGAGAATATAAGTTTGCTGAGCTGCATGGATTTAATTATTTAATAACAAATCAAGAAGGCGATAATGCAAAAGTGAATGCGCCTTTAATTGAAGCAAATAAAAGTGCAGGTGCGTCTGTTGAAGTTGTTTAGATCAAAACATAGTGCCCATGCGGGTGAAATTGCGTGTATTCAAAACAATAATATGCTCACAATCAGTGTTAAAGTATAGGGGTGAGATGTGGACTCCAACGGCGCAAATCACAATACCACCAGAAGTGCGGCAGAGGAAAATCCTAAGAAGGGTCTTTAGGGGAAGAATGTAGAAAACTAATTGATAAGAACAGAATTAGATGGATTAGGTCATGTTAAAAGATTAAAAGGTAAGAGAGCTACAATACTAGTAATAAAACACAAGATACATGGCAAAAAAGGAGAGAACGGTCCAAATACAGATGGCTAGAATAAGTAAAATCCCATCTCGTACAATTGAATATTAAAGGTTGGAAAAAAACGACTACGGATACAAAGAAATAGAAAGAACAACCAAACAAACCTTGGGGCTTTAAGGCCTTATATGGGCTTTGTCTTCTATTCAAAATCAAGCAAAAAGTGCGTGCGTACGTGTGTGTATTGAACAGTAGAGGTGATAGGCTGCAGCCTTGTCTAACTCCTCGTCTGAATCTTGTTTCTTCTTTTTCGCCATTGTACTGTATCACCGCGGTTTGATTTTGTATAAATTGTAAATTATTTTCCGATCGTTTATGCTAATGTCAATTTCCTGTAATATGTTGAACAATTTAGGCCAGCTCACCCTGTCGAAGTGCTTTTCCGCATCGATAAAGGCTATGTATACTTCTTTATCTTTGCTTAGCATTTTTTTCTACTACTACTCTTAGGGCCAGTGTCTTCTTTCGTACCTTTGTTTCTTCTAAAGCCAAATTTTCTTCTATTACTTTTCTATTCTTCTTTGAATTATTTTTACTAGTATTTTTGATGTGTATGATAGTAAGCTTATTTCTCTATGCTTTTCGCATTCGTGTGTTGATACCTTCTTTGGGGTAGTAATTATCTTTTGTTGTTATAAAACTGGTTGGGGTTTGTCCTGTATAGTAAATGTTTTTGATTATTTTGAAAATTTTATCAAGTTTCTTCGTATCTAGGTTTTTGATGATCTCGTCAGGTATATTATCCGTACCCGAGGTTTTGTTGTTTTTGACGTCTTTCACTGCTTTATCGAATTCCGTTTTTACGATACATAGATATTCACCTTCTATATTTTGCGTACTCAGCGGTTCATATAATCCTCTGTCGTCTTAATTGTATAAATCCTCTAGACATTCCTTCCATCGTTTAACTATTTGTTTGTTTTCGATTAGTATGCTTCTATTATTATCTTGTATTTCATACTTTATTAAGTTTACCATAACTTATTTCTTGTTGTATCTTTTCACAGTTATTCTTTATATATTGTTCTTTGGCTTTTTTGCATGCATGTTGAATTTTATTTCTTAATCCTTTATATTTACTTCGCCCCTGTTCTGTATAATGTTTTTATATTTTCGACGTTTTTCTAACAGTTTTATTATGTCATTTGTCACCTACTGTTTCTTATGTTGCATTTTCTTTCTACGTAAAACGTTTTTTGTATTATGCCTTGCTTTATTTTATTTACTTCTTCTTTGATGTTATCTTGTAAAGTCTTAAGTATTGTTTCATGTTTTAAATTTTCTAAATTCCACGCTGCATTTTTTTACTTTTTCATTTCTTTATATTAATTCTAGATTTCATAATGACTATATTAGGATCACTGTCAATATCTGGTTCTGCATAGTTGCGTTTCTTGTATCTTTTATTTGGTTTTTGAATCTCTGTTTGACCATAATGTAGTCTGGCGACTTCCAAGTATATGTTTTTCTTCTGTGGTGTTGGAATAATGTGTTTGTAATTATTAGTTTATGTTTTGCACATAACTCAATTAGGTGTTCTCCACGTATATTCTCTTTTCTTAATGCTTATCGTCCCACTAAGTTTTGTACTATTTCCTCTCCCAATATAGCATTCCAGTCACCCATTATTTTTAACCGACTTTAAAAAAAAGGAGGAGGTTCTCAATTCGACTGTATATATATATATATATATTTATGGATGTTCGGGCATAACTTCTTTGTTTTTGAACCGATTTAGATGATTCAATTGGTGTGAAAGGGGATACCTCGATGGTGGTCCCATTTTAATTTCATTGGTATTGGACCTTGGACTTTGAAGATAGACCAAGGAACTCCTCAAAATCAAATAGGAAATGTATAGTGACTGAGATAGTGGTAGGTTTATGACAATCCAAAAACAAGGTAGGTAGGTACCTAACTATGGTCAAGGACGTTGTGGACTAGACTTGAACTGCGAAGGCATGACGGAACTCCTTTACAACAAACAACACGAATGTGGAAATTGAAATTGAAATTTAAATCGACATTTGAAATTGTTTTTTTTTTTTTTTGTAAAAATTGTCTTGTAGATTTTCGTTTCCTTTCGTGTGTTTAAAGAGCTTCTTAGTATCTTTATACATTACTTCTATTTAGTCTTTATCATGGGCTGACGTTGGCATGTACACTTGGATTATTGTTGTGTTTTTGGCGTTGGTTCTTAAGCATACCTTCATCAGTCTTTCATGGTATTGTATGGATTCTGTTACTCGTTTTTCAACTCCTGTCGTTCCATCTGCTTTGGCTTGCGTGCTGATTATCTTGTAACTACCTGACCAAAAGCCTTGCTGTTGCGACCATTTTATTTCTACTTGGTTCTTTTCCATTTCGTATTTTAACTTCTCTAATTTACCACATTTTAGTAACGTTCTTACATTCCAGCACGCGAGTTGTCCCATCCCGGAAATCCGACTGGCAGACTATTTTACTTCCGGATACCAATTTAACTTTCGAAAACATAACATATATACTGCGTTACCAGGGAATATTAATTAATTTGACAAAGTGGTTTTCCGTTTCCTTTGTATTCATAGAATTGTTGATGTGTACTGTCAATAAAAAACTTTCTTGCCCACCTTTTAGCAATACTGACATCTACACAGATGTTGTAATAGATAGAGCTGATTTGTCGATGAATGTCAACGGAGCACAGCCCTTAGCTGTTAAGGACAAAATAAGATTTGTTACCATGCCACTTGTCATTTTGGTCACTCTAGTAGGCGTAGGGTTAATAAACACTCATTAACCAAGAGATAATACTTTTCAAAATACTCTCTTACGTAAATTTTTCCTTTAATTCTTGTTCTCAAAAGAAATTTTTGACATAATTTATTTTTGTAGCAAGATTTTTGGTTTAGATTTGCTTTAAACATTTTTTTATTTAAAAAACTTGAATGGTTATTGTAGATAAATAACTTACAACTTTTTTACATTATTGACGTCGACAAAATCAGCACTAATAGGTACGGTTTTAATTTGAACTATATCCGAATCAACGCAGAGACTTAGCTTTAAATAGTAAACTTGTTATGCACACCAATTATAAGACAGACCCCGGGGCAGATTCCTCGGCTAGCCGGGTCTAGTTAGTTGCCGGTGCGCTTCTTGGCGTTTCTTGTTAAGATTGTGAGATCGCCGAGGTTATAATAAAGCCTTTGTCCTAATGTACGCAAGAAATTCGGTTAGCGGGCTTTATGAGAGTCCTGAAGTGACGCCCCAGACATTAGACGTCCTATTGTACGCAGGAGCTTAAATTTTCTGCGGCGTTTTTCTTTGTGGGAATTCTGAAAGAACCACGCATTACTGCTGAGTTATTTTGTAATGTGAGGTCCCCGCGTCATTCTGAGAGGTGACAATTATAGTTTGGATTAAAGTTTGAGTTTGCTTAAGAAGCTTTAAGCAATTGCATATGGACAATCCGGGCCGGCGCCAAAACCTTAGACATACTTATGTTTCAATAGTAATAAAAACAAAACAGTGATATGGCCAAATAGCGCCATCTTTGGTTGAACGTTCATAAACATTTCAGCAACCGATTTGTCTCAGTTGCGTAACAACAGTTATTTAAGTTGGTAGTGCTGCACCATTTTGTACAATATTAAAGATCAAGCATCTTACTAAAGAAAATTTTAGTCTCAATGATATTTAGCAATATTTTGGTATCGTCTATTCCTATTTCTGGAAGATACTTAGTTTCTATATTTTTAACTTTGGACACCCTAGTCCAATATCAAATATAATCTTCCTGTTTAGTTTATTAATTCATAGTTTCTTCTTAAAACAGGTGAACATATTTTTTTATTTTTCAGGATATCTAAAGTACTGGAGAAACTATTCTCTGCATTTTAAACTGTTATAGGTAAATTCTACCCCTAACTGAGTAACAATGAACTATCTGAAAAGTTTGTGGGTCCATTCTTCTTTATTATGAAACCAATTCGTCTTACAGCCGAATCTAACAAGCATTTACTTTATAATCCACCATCAAGTAATGCCCGACTTATTGTTGTATATTACTTTGATTTGTAGAGTTTGGAAGATTTCTTCTTTAGTATAATTCAAATTGTTCCTTCTAACTTTCAGTTCCTCGTTGGTCTTCCACGTGTTCTTCTAACTGGTGGTGCCCAATACCACAATTTTTAGCCGTACCATATTAGTCGTTTTTTCCTGTCCTAAAATGTTTATTATTCTCCTTATTTCTTCATTTCTAATGTAGTCTATTTTTGAAATTTTTATGCTGCATTTTCAATAGTCCAGTTAAAGAGACAGCATTCTATTATTCTTTGACTTAATCGTATGTGGAGATGCTTTCTACGAAGTGTTGTAAATGGTTGTTTTGATTTCCTCTCTCAAAAATAAAAAATTGAGTTGTCGAATTACACCTTTACTCCTCCAATTGAAGGTCAGAGTTACCTCAAAGTATCATACAGCTTTCTAGGCCTGATTTAAGTTCACGTTATCTACAACTACCATAAATTTGTTTATTTTTGTATCTATTGTTAGTCTCTATTTGTCACACTCTTCTAGTGGCTTCCAATCTCAGCAGCGATCATCGCTTGGTCGTCGATAATTAACAGGCCATACAGAATGTCATTGCTAATTGTTATACTTATTTGCCTGCTTTTTACTTCAAGATGCTACTCGAAAGTAAATTTTGAACGGCCTTGTCTCAGTCTTTTATCTATTTAAAAGCAGCAGCAATTCTCGATTAGTTTATTCAGCCACAATATAGAATTTTATGGTATTGAAGTAAGCTAAACCGACTCTGGCACTTCTTATACTATATCACAGCTTACTCAGTGGTATTGTATGGTAAGCTATTTCTTGGTTGCTATCCCTCGAATATTCCCATCATTCTTTTCTCTGCAAATTTTGTTGTCAAGTGGATTCATCTATTTTTGAGGCTATGTGATTGAAAAATTTGTTAAAATTTTCCAAGTGATGCTCTTTTAACTACTTTTACCAATAATTTGTGAGTCTATTCAGACGTATATGTGATCATTGTTCATTATAAAAATATTCGAACCCTGCAGACATGTTTTGTTTACAAAATTGTATAGTATTCTCAAATAGACTGAATAAAACTAGTGAATGTTATTCTTGGCTTCAATTTTCAAAGTCCTTGATGACTTAATACGTGTTTTGATTGATCTTAGAGTTGACTTAGGTTTTTATTATTTTCGTCTGTGCTGACTCTATAACCATAATTTTCATGTAAATCTCGGCTAGTATTATCTTGTTAATAATTATTTCCTGTAATACTTTAATTACTTATGGTAATTATCATCTGTTATTGGATAGGTAGTTACTATACCAAGAGCTCTGGTTCCATTGTTTGCATTAAATACTGCAACTTTTTTGACGGATTCAAATCTAGACTTTCATAAATCTTTTTATATTGCGACCACTATGATAACCACATCATGTTGCCTGTTGAACTTTACAACTGATTTTTGAAATTTGGGTTTTTTACTGCACCAATAAATTAATAAATTTCTTTATCTTAAGGGTCTTTATAGGTTTCAGATTTTTTTTCATATCTAAAATGAGTTTGTTGAACTCTTGGGCTTATAGGTACATGTTCTTTAATAAATGCTTGATCATCATTCACGTTGTCTAAGTGGTATTCTCTAATCTTCTCATTTAATTAATTGATAACATTTTCAGTTTTATTAGTTATTTTAGAGCAATTTTTAACTTCTTTTGAAATCGTTTAGCCTTTTCTAATTCTTCTTGAATCTTCTGGAGTTAAGTTTTTGCTGCAGCTCTCTTGGCTCGACAACTGTATTGTTCCATCTTCACTAATCTTAAATATAAAAATTTTAAGTTTTATCGAGTCTTAGTCCTAATTGTGATTAACCTGATTGGCACTGAACTTATAAGAGCCCACCTAAGGGCGCCACAATTTGTTTCTACCCGAAGAATAGTTTCCACTTAGAAATTGCTTGAACAACCTGGACTGGTGTATAACAGGTTATTACTTTATATATATTGTATCGTTTTTGCCCTTTAAATTGAAAAACTCTTGCAAATTTACTAAAACTAATTTATTTTACGTACAAGAAATCAGGCTCACAACTCTATTTACACAACACTTACAATAGGTAAAGTGAAATCACACATTATTTATGTCGACGCGCACAGCTTCCGCACTTGAATTCGCTTCGCTTTGCTGTAGCCACTTGAAATGTTGTTGTCGCCCCTCATTGCGATATTTATGCATATTTGTCGCTATTCCAGAAGGGACTTGAAAACGTCTCTAAACGCCTAGAATATTCGCCTCACACGTGTGCAGCTCGAGCGTGGCGAGGTGCAATAAAAAAAAACTCCCGGGCGCATATGTTTACGCCACGCTGCTGCTAAGGGATGCATTTAGAAACTTGTTACAATATAGTTACTAAGACTACTTATATCTTCTATGATAAAATTACAACAATAGGCCTACAAAGTTCGAACATTGGTTGATACTGAATCACAATACAGGTACTTGTTAGATTCGAGTGGAGGACGAATTAGGCTCAAGTCTGATAATAAAGGAGAATAGGTTCACGAACTTTTTGGAAAAGCCAGCGTTACCTAGAAGTACATTATTATTCAATATAACAGAATAACTTCTTTGTGGATTTAGATATACTGGAAATAAATTTGGTCAGGATGAATAAGAGACCATGAATGAATAAACTAAGCAAGAAGAATATTTGAGCAGAAGATATAAATGCTGATCAAAACTAATTATCTTCAATTAGAGTGGACAATTTCTGTAAACCACAAAACGTTTTGTTAGTTATTGGAACAAAAAAGGTTACACACTCGACATTAATCCATCCCTATTCATCAATTTGCTTACCCAGAGTTTTCAGCTTTAATCACCTACACCACATTTTTTTATAGCTTTTTTTATTAATTTTAATTATATCTATTAGTTTAAATTATGATATTTTTGACCTTCTCTATCAATAAATTGGTAAAAGCTATCGAACTCGGTGTAATTTATATCTGGGCCCATTAATGTTTATCTCCCGCGCCCTCTCTTTTCCTTCAAACAGTACTTCGTCATCTAATGAAAAAGAAGAAATAAATATAAATTCGAGTCAAAACTGACGCGTGATATTTTATAACAATTCTTCACTGCTTCTTGAAATCATCGGTCTTCAAACATGTTTTAATATTTATTTGAAATTGTTTTTTTTATTTATTTGAGATTTACAATCTGATATCTAGGAACAATAAGTAAATTATATATAAATGTATAATTACATGAGAGAAGGCATAGTAGATTAACTATCCGTTGATCGTTTTCTCTTGAGTCTTCTGGGTGATGTAAGCGAACTGTATGTTTAAGAAGATGGTGAAAGTAGTCGGTGGTGGGTCTGTCGACTACTTGTTCTATCGTTGGTATGTCTAAATTATTAGGAATGGTTTTGGTGCATTGAGAATCATATGTAATATTTTTTATTGTATGCGCGGAATGATTTTGGTATGAGGAGGTTTGGTGCAGCTCCACAGGTTCCTCATGTGTTCATATGGCCTTGATGGTACACTTATATAAAAGTATTTTATTTTTCAGTATTAAGTTTAGATTTCCTATTGAAATCTGTCGTAATTTGTTATTAATCTGGATCTTTTTGGGTATGATGTGCTACTTTTGAATATTTAGCTTAGGTTTTCATTGGCAGTATAACTTTGTTTATTATAACATTTAGACAATCATCGTGTCTTGTTTTGAAATTTATTTGCGCTGCTTTTGTTGTGTTCACTTTTATCCGCCATGTATTTAATCACTCTTCGATGCTATTCAAGTAGGATTTGCGTACATGCCTCTATCAGATATATTTTAGAGTATATGCCGTACGGGCGCGCGGGCTGCTATGCAGACAGGCCCGGGTTCATTCCTGGAGCTCTTTGATGATTGGCGGGTGGCTTATTCAGTCAAACGCGATGCTTGTCACATCCTCCCGTATCAGAAATGGTGCTCGACGACCGGACAGAGAACGCAAATATATGACAGCCTCAACCTCTCAGTTCGCGGGCGGTGCCATCGCGGTTAGAGCCATATTATTATTATTATTACTTACCACATGGTCTTCGTGTATTAATTACGGTAATTATAATAGACTTATAACACACATGTTATGCAGAACTTGCTATAAACAATCCACTTTCTTAGAATTTTGTTATAAATAATATTAATGATTATTTACATCACAACATGTAACTGATACACTTTGAATGCGTGCGGCTTGTTTACATACAATTAAAACATGTGGTGTGGTCTTTCTTGAATATGAAAAATTCCATTAACAATATTAGCTTAGATTTTTGAAAAAAACAATATACGATAATTGCTGAAAACAGTTGGCAATTGTGAATTTTAAAAGCGACTGGCAAGTGGAAGCCAAAAGCGTAGTCGTTTAATCTTGTTAACATGCGTCTGCTGAACAGCATCTGAAACCGAAAAGGTAAATGCTCGCGAGCATGTACGGCCGCTGAACAATACAACGATTGCGTGCAGCGCGGACCGAGGAGTGGCGACACGCTTTCCGCTCGCATGTTTCCTGAAAAAGCTCCCCCCTGAAAAATGTGTGGAATGGCACGACACAGACATTTGCGGTCCGGGTCGAATTCACAGGGACCGGCCTCGGACAGAGTTAACAATTCATATGTCATTTCCTGATTCGCACTGCGAGCGGACCTCCAGATGCTATTCAGCCGCACGAGTACATGTAAACAGGAGTCGACGTATTGATTACAGCTTGCAGTCAGTGCGAAGTAATCTGTAACAAGTAGTTCTGTATGGAGATTACAAAGGCAGACTGGTGGAAAGACCTTTGTGGTATTGTGGCTACTGATTACCTAGCCTTTCGCAATCCGCAGAGCGTCTTAAACGCGCAGTTCTGCTGGTCTTTTCTTCGTGGTGAATTACAAGGCAATGTTGTAGGCCGTTCATCTTTAATTTCATGTTCGTTGTTATTGTGTGTTAGTTATTAGGGCTATAAATCTTTTTGTTTCGTCGAAAAAAATATTCTTAAATTAACTGAAAAAGTCTCTCGTGATAAAAGATTTTCAGTAAGAATTTTGACGCTTAAAATTTATATTCAGTAAATGTCTAAACTATTCATTAAAAAAGTCTGTATTTACCGTAGCCGGAAAGCATTTCACCTGTAGGCTAGTGACGTTGCAAGAGGGCGAAATGGTGGATGGTGTATGCGGAAGTGGCATTACAAGATGCGCATGGCGGCACGTGGCGGCTGCGGTGCTCGATCTAGGCCTCGCAGACGTATAACGGTCAAATTCTAATGCGAAGCCTACCCTGTGAATTTAGAACGGTACGATCAGTGCTTAATGGCGGAAAGTGATTTGGAAGATAACCTCGAGAGGTTAGTTCTCATACGTAGCGCGTTTACCGATGTCGTCTAGAGATAAAGGGCGGTCAGCGGTAAGATCCGATCTTGACGCTCGACTTTACGCGAAGGTCCCACCGAGTATGAATGCAGGCATGCGGGCATTTCAAGCTGCAGGGATCACAACAAAATAATTAACATTCTTTTCTTTTATATATATTTAGAATCTAATTGTCTCCTGATATAATTAAATGAAATTCAGAACTAAAAGTATATAAAAATAAAATCAAAGGATTACCCTAACATATCGCCCGCCAAAATTTTGTGAAATTAAATTTCTTCCTTTGCGCGTTCTCGGGGAGTAATGGCGCCAGTTGAAAGTTGCAAAACAACGACTGGGTGAAAGGTCTTTTGTGTCGAAACACAGCCCTTTTTGATCGCCGTCTTTCTCCTTAAAGGATCGGCCTCAAGATTGATAAACGCGCCCGCGTAAAGCGAAAAGGTGGAAGGTCACCAATATAAGACATGTAACACTGAGTGCGAAGGCGTTATGAATTCCAAAGCGTATTATATTGCGTGGAAAAATTCCAGTATCGCTGTGACAGGATGGCATGCACAGTTGAGGCCCAGCATGTAAGTGAAACGAATGCCGATGATCGCTGAGGATTTCAACAAACCGATCTCTTCTCGAAGTAAAACTGGACGTCTTGCTCCTTCTGATGATGAAGCATGGATTAGATTAGATAAACTCTAGTTGAAACATTCAAGCAAACTACAGATCCCAGACGTGTCATATCAACCAATATATCAGAGTCACATAGAAAGACAATGCAATGTTTCTTCCAGGTCTCTAAGCTTTTGGCTCTCAATCTTTCCAAGTGTGTCAAACAATTTTTTATTCTCAACTCTGTTGGCTTTATGTGGACAACTGTTCAAAAATTTTTGCGCGTTTCTTAAATTTGCAGTCAATTCTACTTTTCATCGATAGTTACATGAAATCGTACGATCCTGGAAATAGCAATATTGCATCTTATGTGATTTAAATTAGTTCTTCTGAAAGATGTTCAGTGGTTTCTGAACATACGAAGGATGGTGCCGAGGCCTTATGCTTCCATTAGTTCTCTAAGATGTTCGTGGCGTTTTTGATGGCTTTCAATATGTTCTGGAAGATTGCCAAGAATGTAGAAAATTCTACATTCTCAAAATAAACTGCAATAGTGGCGCAGTTTTAGTGGTCATGCTACAGTGAAAGCTGTTATAGTACACGCCGAGGAGTTTCCGGAAAGGTTAGGAGCACTCCCATGAGTTTTTGCAGTGCATGAAAACCTAGAGCGGTTATGCCAAATGCTGGTTTGGAGAACGGAGGACAGCTTCTAAGACTTTCGGTATGAGGCTACTGGCAATTCATGCAAATAGCGGACTTATTCCGGTCCTTTTTGCAAACATCTGAATGGTGATTGATTTGACATTTCTCGCACTTAGAGGTGAAATGACCCAAACGCTGGCATCGGTGGCAGTGGTTGGCGACTTTTTTAACTGTTTTAGCCCGACAACCAAGTCAAGAATATTGCGCAGACCTTTTCATTTATCTTTCTGCTCAAGTTTCAGAAACACGGGTGGCGTCAGTCGTAGGTAAAGAACGCAAGCTAGATATTATCTACTACATTTTGGATTATAGAAAGCTAATCTCGTCGTAAAAGCCCTTCTGCTTCTTCCTTCCGGAGAATGACCTTAATTTTCATTTGAATTTTGTGACTTTGGAGTCCTCTAGCCGGAGAAAAGTATGAGATATCAAGTTTCTGATTCGATATTCGTGATTAGAGCATAAAACAACATAGAATCAATACCACCTCTATCCCTCATTTGAAATTTTGATTTTATTGCCCTCTAGTGGAAAATCACACGAGCTTTTCATAAAAAGCACATACATTTGTACGGGACGACCCCCTCTATGTATTGGTATCAATTTGTGATGGAGTATGTTGGGGCAAATTTTCCGCTAGGCTGGTAGTGTCTTCTTTGTAGTATTCTGTAATATATGGCTGCTTATATTTGAAACATCAAGTAATTTGATATAACTGATGTGTGATTTCAATAGCATCGACCTCATGCAACTTGAAGATCACTGTGGGTTTTAGGAAAAATGTTTCCGTTTGTTTGCTCGATGCCCTTTGCTACTTTTTTCTAGATATATCTGAAATTTGAATTCAAATTCCTCATAGAAGCTGTATTCTAAAAGGATAATTTTAAAGATATATATATATATATATATATATATATATATATATATATATATATATATATATATATATATATATATATATATACCAGCTTCTCTCATTACAATGTGTGAGAAAACAGCCAAATTCAAGACAAATTTGTAATATGTGCGACTAGCAGAGCGTAATTGTTTTAAAAATGACTACAGTAAACAATGGTTTAAGGTGTCGAAAGATTATTAAAATCAGGTTCTATCACCGTTTAATCTGTCAAAGAGTATTTTGCACTGACTTCGACCTTTTCATCCTTCTTGAGCCCTGACTCGCCGTATAATTCAGAAATTCTAATTTCCGTTTATTTTCCTTCGAAAAGAACAATCTGCGCAGTGGCGATCGCGCATGCTACAAGTTCGGGCCAAGGATAAAACCATTAAGAAATCATTGTATTCTAGTAAACAACAATTTCACTTTTCAAAGTATTTGAATCGATCAGGCGCGATTGATGACACTTAGAAAACCGGAAAAAACTCGAATTTCGCGGAAATGCCATTTTTAAAAATTCGTATCTGAGAAAGTTTGGGTCCAATCAGGCTCAACTAGGACAATTTTTTCGTCTATGAGCCTACTTTCATGCCTATTACGTCTAAAATGTTTTCGCGCTGTTGCTGTAATCTGGGTCCATTTTCAAGACGAAAGAATTTTCTGTTTTATGTTCTCGAATTTCAAGCTGCCAAGAAAAGAGAGGCACGTACAAATAGACCGGACCCAGATGGCTGAAAGTAGACTCACAGACGAAAAAATGCGTCCTATTTGAGCCCACTGGTAATTTCCGAGATATGGATTTTTAAAACGGCAAAATAAGGGTAATTTTCAATTTTCAAAATTCATATCTCTGGATCCGGAGGGTGGAGGCTAAAAATTGGAGGATTTTATTTTTCACTACCCACTTTTAGCTCCTAAAATTTGAACGAAATCAGACTGACGTATATATATATATATATATATATATATATATATATATATATATATATATATAGCTCGCTGACTGAATTTCGATCGTGTCCGCGATAAAGTTTTTTTGCGCGTCACGAATTCCATCTCACTCTGTTGCATTGCTGTAATGGGCGCTGACGTCATGTTGACGTACCGAAATATATTGCAATTATTCGTGTATTTCCGCGTGGCTCCGAAAATGCTCGAATGATCACGGCGCCAGGCGATAGCCGCAGCGCACCGGCCGGCTGGCGGGATACGCGGCGGAAAAACTAATGCTTTGTAACTGCACCTCGATATTACCAATAATATGAACTTGGGAAATATTAAGGCAACGTTTATCGATTTACTATTTCACCACTTATGGCTCCGTAAAAAAATTATATGTATAAAAGCCCGGAATATCCGTGGAACATGTTAACGTTCCCACCTTGTTTTGTCAATCAAACTCCGTGTAGGAAAAACTTAAATTTTTATTCATCAAAATATGGCGTCTTAATTAATATTTAAAATCCAAAACGTTAAAAAGTAGAAATCTAGTACTCTTTTAAAAACATCAAAACTCGCGCATAGTGCGTGGTATATGAGGTGCAATGCGTATTAATAAAAATTCCCACAAAGCATAACATTTGTTCTGCCAGTTTTGTTTATTAAAAAATCCGCCGGTAACATTATTTAATCCGCCTGGAATGCAATATACGCCTTTGTAAGCGCAATATTTGTTTTGCAGCCGGCTTTGCAAGGGCACGCAATTTGAAAGTTTTTTAATATCACGCAATTTTGCATTCCACTGCAATGTACATACCCGTGCCCAATAAAAGACAGCTTATGCTGGTTTGAGTGTGTTATGTAGCTGCCTGCTATTATTGGATGTTGTTTTTATTATTTTAGAGCCTCCCTGAGTCGCTTTCTGGGTATACATTTATGTGTTATGCTATAAAGCTTGTTATAACACGAGCATTTTTGAGGTTCTGAGAGATTTACAAGT
This sequence comes from Sinelater perroti, assembly GCA_036346155.1. NCBI lineage: Eukaryota > Metazoa > Arthropoda > Insecta > Coleoptera > Elateridae > Sinelater > Sinelater perroti. The sequence continues at coordinate 7,178,150 of JARFIY010000222.1, forward strand.
TTAAAAAAAGGTATAGAAACATTCCTGTTTAAAACAATATTAAATTTGCAAATATATTAATATCATACAAGCAACAGATAGTTCAATACTTATAAAAGATTTTATCTTCAAGCGAGGCTCTTCTATTTTGAATTATGTATATCCCCATAGTTGTAATGGAACTTATGGCAGGACTATATACATGAAAAATAATATAAATGGATTTAAACGGCTTCTCAATGACAAACATCATTATTTTTAATATCTATTTTTGTATTTATTTTTGAATCTTTAGTAACATCAAATATTTACTTATTATTAATCTCAACAGATTTTGATAAGTACAAGGTTAATCCAAAAGTTGTTTCCAACTCTTTCCCACCAAGAGGTGACCATGAAGTTCAGCAACTCCATATAGCCATCCGAATTAAGTGGGATTAGTGGAATTAGGTGGCATGTCGGCACCTTCACTGGAGACACATTCAATTTGGGGAAGCTTGGTCTTTATTACAAGAAGAACAGCATTTGGATTGTAGGCAAGCCATTTGTTGTTCTAGGTGCAACTGTTTCTGACAAAAATTCTTTTCGTCGGAGAAGAACTAGATTATCTCTGGTTCAACAGGATGTTTCACTTTGTTGAAGAGTTTTTTTTTTGCTTTTGTCGAGCGATTTTTCCGAGCATATTCTGTAAAAAGTTGCCCTTTACGCCTTTTGTATGATTAGTAGCGGATATCTTCATTGAAGGCCAGCTTTATGTTGGAAGCTGCAACATATATTTTGCGCGCTAAAGCTTTCTTTTTCTTGTCTGGGCTTTCCATAATTTTCTTCTGCAGTTGTTGGATGAATTCTGATGTACGAAGGCAATTGAAACATCTACTGTGTTCTTTTCTACAAGCCAAGGCCTTGTAGTCTCAGTCATTTTACGCCTTATTGTTTTCACAATATTCAAAAAGTTGTCGTGATTGCATGATCTTGATGGCCGGTACAAATTTTTATTATTTTTTTAAATTTTTATTATAACTCCATAAGAGATCAGCAATCTGTCCGTGGGCAATAAGCGTTTGTTTTGATTGAGTAAGTAATGGACATGTAGAGTCTCACTCCAGCAAGTGTTCTCCATACAATTATCTAAATCATAAGTCTGGAGTATATTTGTCTGTGTAGTCTTAACTTTAAACTTATCTGGGTCCTAAGGTATGATCTGATGGCAATAGACGTTTTAGCTTTCGCACTTCATTGGCTTCGCGCACGTTTAACTGATTAGTCCAACACATTTGGACGCCCTGGCACTCTTTCACTGTATTTCGCACTGAATCGATGCACGGCTTCCTTAACGGATTCCAGAGGGATGTCGTGTAAAATAACTTCGTTGGATCGTAATAAGGGGCATCTCCGATGGCACGCAAGACCTTGTTTTGAAACCTCTGCAGGATAGCGATATTGGAATCACTAGCAGTTCCCCATAACTGGATACCGTAAGTCCAGACAGGTTTAAGAATGGATTGATATAGCAATAGTTTATTATCTAAGGATAATTTCGATTGCGGAAGTTGGCAGTTGTTAATCTTCACAGGAGGACATGTTCCTTGCGTAGAGTAAACGTCACATGCAAGGACTTAGCTTCGTTAGCCTTAATGCGTCATGTTTGTTTCGCCTTCTTGTGGTTTTCCAGATTGAGTACTCCGTGGCTTCAGTCGGCGTAAGACTTTCTAAGTATTTCTGAATGCCATGGTTCTTTTCTTCTTTAATCAAGTCTTTCAGTCCTTTAGTGGCTTTATTTAATTTTCTTTTGTTTTCATCATGTCTGGCTTGCTGCCATTGTTTCCGCAGGTGTCTTTTTATTGCAATTTTTTCTTTAATAGCTGGAGATGTATCACTTTTCCTAAGAGGGGTTACAAGTGTGGGCGTGGCTAACCATGCAGCCTTCTGTATTTTCTTTGTTAAATATTCCACCGCATTTTCAATGTCCATTTCGGTCTTTAACGGTTGATCTGTCTAGACTAGGTAGTCCAATTTTTCCCTCAATGCATTCCAGTCTGTCTTACTATTGTGCAAGGAGGGTTATTTTTCTTTATTCAAGATCTGCGAGTGTACGTTTAGCCTTACTATAGAGTGGTCTGATGATAAATCAAAGCAGGTCTTTGCTTTACATTTTTTTATATCAATTCCTTTAGCAATGCAGAAATCTGAATTATTATGATGCAGGTTATCCTTTTCCAATATTTCCAACTTGTTCATTGCAGTTGATTTTGACATCTACAAAACCGTAGTAATCAGGTTTTACCATGACGTCAGTCTTCACAAACGTAGTGGTACCAAAAATACAATTCTAATCTGTCAAATTTACCCGAACACTCTGCACATGTAATTGCTTTATCTAAGCAGCGTTTGTACAGGGTTTGATATAATTTTCTCGATATTTTTCAGATTGAATAAATAGAATAAAACTACATTACTTAAATTGTTTATTACTTTTTCCAACGTATGTTGAAGAATATGTCTGGTTTCTTAAGCTATTGCATTTCGTAGGACTTGGAGATGTTTATAAACCTCTGCCTTGAGATGTCCCTATAAAAAGGAGTCCTATGAAGCAAGCTAAAGTTAGTGGGTTAGTCAAGTGACGTCCCTGCATTGAGAGGATATAAATTGATGCTGTATGACTGTAGCTTCATACCTTTTGGAACCAAACGTTTTCCAATTGTAATTCATCAAGATTGAATGTGAAAAATTGTTTTAAAAAAATTAAGAAATGTTGACCACAACTTTACTCGTTCGTTGTAGAGAAGCGTGGGCTTTCGCGGCCGCTGTTTTGATGCCTCAGGTTGTTAGGTCATGGTCAGAGTTTGTAAATTCTTGACGATTCGTCCACAACTGCGGCGGGCATTTTCAGAAGGAAATATTCTAAAAATTAAGTTACTGGCCCATGCACTTTCGCTTTTATGGTCGTGGTAGCTGCTGACGTAAATCGGATCGCTACAGATAAAATCTCGGCATTTGCTGACGTCACTTACTTTTTTACTGCCTACTAGTCTGTTATTTGCCTCTTAAGGGTATAAACCAAGTGTTAGGTAAATAGAATCAGATTTTCAACGAACTTAAAAAGTTCGTTACTGAATTCTATGTCTGTCGGTCTGTCTGTCGCTATCACAAAATTATGGATTTTTTAAAATTTTAAAATGGATTCTTATAGAAATTTTACGCTGATTTCAAAATCGAAATCAGTTTCTATCTCGAATAGTTTGAGATATTCGACTTCAATTTCGGGAAAATTTCGACATTGCGATTTTATGAGTAATTCTTAAAGAAAATTTTACGCTGATTTCAATAATGAAATTGAAAAAATTCTATGTCGAATAATTTTCGAGATATTCGACTTCGAGTTTCGGAAAAATTTTCGACATTACGATTTAAATGTGATTCTTATAGGAAATTTTACGCTGAATTCGAAAATGAAGTCGAAAAAATTCTATGTCGAAAAATTTTCGAGATATTCGATTTCGAATTTTCCCGAAATTCGAAATCGAAATCGAAAGGTCTTTTTAAGTTCGTTCTGGGATTGCTTACAGAGCAATCTCTTCGCCGGTCCCATGTTTTGTTTGGAGTTTCATAAAAAACGAAACAGAATTTTATTTTTATTTTATTATCTGCTGTTATTTGTTGCCCATTTTTATTGGTTGCACATTTACTTCTGTCAATGAGACGGCTTTTTACTAGATAATCTTTTATTACTTTTGGAGACCTATAGGCTATAGGCTATAGGCTTGCAATTGTTAATTTAAGTGCGGTGCATTTGAGTTATATTTTCGACCTCGCTTCGTTTAGTAGCAAATACATTATACTATCTTAACGCCTGGCTTACGTATCTTCACCGAACTGTTGATGTGGTATAAAGAGTGTGGGAGAAATTCTCATTTGAAGTGTGTTAAAAGAATATCTTCTGTGTTTATTTCGATATGGTTTATTTTGCATGCCTTATCTCTACATTTCAGAATTGTGTCAACTACTTCCCTTGACATTAAACCCAATTAAAAAATATGATAACACTTCGTTATGAATTACGTTATGCTGCCCGCTAATTTTGAACAAAAACATGAGACAGAACTTGCATTTAGCGGAAGCCCCAATTTACATATGCGAGCATGTAATAAGGCTGAAAGTCCGCGGGATGGACTATGATTTAGCGAATACAGCTGTTCGGCTGTGCGTATGACGCACAGTTTCGGCCGTATCCCCATATAATTTTCTCTGGGAAAGCCGTTATCAGTAATTCGAGTAACCGCTCTGGTAAATAATGAACAAAAATAAAGTTTTCTCTGTGTTTTGGCGTAAATAAACTCAGCGCTGGCAGAGTTGCTAGGGGAACGTGCGCGGAGGGTTGTGTGCAGAAGCGGCTTGCTTATGTGGAAAATTATTAATTAATTTGGTTTGGAAATGCCTCCTTAGTGTGGATTAACATGTGTTAATGAGTGATTATAGTGCTTAAGGTAACTCTTACATAACATAATTTACAAAGGTTTATAGAATTAGAATGTTTGCGTATGATCTGATCAAAAGTATCCAAGTATTAATATAGGACTGGCTCACTTTTTACTTCGGTGACACTCCTAATTTTGTGAAATAGATTAAATCAGGTGTAAAAAATGCCTCCTGAAAAATTGTTAAAGAGCCTTACCCCGCAGTGTGAATTGTGGGGCTTCAAGGCGAAGCCGGCGTTCTAATTTATTTATTTATTTATAGATTATTAGGGTTGAAATCAGTGCCATGTGAGGGATAATAGATTTCTGTAATGTTATTGTTTACAAGATATTTCTTTTTGCTTTATGATAGAGAACACTATCATGTTGATAGAGACGTCTAAATTGTTCTTTCATTATGGTCAGGATGAAATTGGCCAAAATACCTCTGCTTTTAAATTTATAGAAGACTATTCGATGATGGATATCTCGATGTATCGTTGCTACATATGTCACTCCATATGGCCTACCCCACCGTGGTTTTGTTGTGATCATGCTTTTATGTTTTCACTTTACAATTATCTCGTAAACAGTTGATTTGGACAGATTGAAAAGCCTTAAAATAATAACTAATAAGTGAATCACGTTTGAACTTCATTCGAATTATCTAGACACATAGCTCTGTGCTATGGTGCATTTCATACTGTTGGTTCGATTAGATCTCTAGACATTAGTTTACCAGTTAGGAATAAGTGTCCGGATACTTTTGATAAGATAATGTATATCAAATATACATAGCGAGGACGAATAATTTTTAATTTAACTTGTTTCCTTGTTTTAAAAAGATCTATATTGTTTAAGAATATTTTCTATCTTTTTATTGGTTCAGCTATTAAGAACTACCTTGGTTGATACCCTGATAGGGTTGAATCAACATATGTGATGTTGATTTTCAAAACGAGTACAGCTAAATTCGATCTAAATAAAACAAATGTTCCTTGCAGGTTTTGATCGATAAAATAAAAATGATGGACTCAGATGCTTCTGGAAAAAAGGATAAGCTAGTCGCGTCCAATCAAAATGACAGCGATTGTACGAGTTTTCCTCACGCTAATTCTAGTACTTAGCTTTGCTGGATCGTTGGAAGAGGAAAAGGGGACGTTCGTCTTCATAAATGGCGACTTCATAATCGGAACGCTGATCCCCCTGCACCACCAGCCGCCCACCAAACAGAAGAAGTCCGGCCAGGGCATCCAGTGCGGCCGGATTCGGGAGCAGTACGGGATCCAGAGGGTAGAAGTGATCCTGTACACGATCGACAAGATCAACAACGACAGCTCGCTGCTGCCAAACCTGAAGCTGGGGCTGGAGATTCGGGACGAGTGCTGGTACGCGCCGGTGGCCTTGCAGCAGAGCATCGAGTTGATCAGAGATGCCATCGCGCCCTCTTCGGCCCCAGTGCACGCCTGCCCCAGCATGGCAGGAGTGCAGTTGGGCAGCAGAACCGAGTACAGGGGGCCCTTGATAGGGGTGCTCGGCCCCGGGTCCAGCTCGGTGGCCCTGCAGGTCCAGAACCTGCTGCAGCTCTTCCACATACCGCAAATCGGGTACTCGACTACGTCCCGGGATTTGTCGGACAAAAGCAGATTCAACTACTTCCAGAGGGTTGTGCCGTCCGATCACTACCAGGCACAGGTTATTTTGGACATCGTGCGCTACCATGGGTGGACGTACGTTTCAGTTGTGAATACCGATGGTAAGTTTTTTGTTGCCTAATAAATGTAGAGCTGTACCCATACCTATATAGTTACGTTACTTGTTAGTTACGCGATAAATTTGGTTTGATAGTCTATGTGCGAACAGTTTTAAATTACAGCACAGACTTACTAAAAAGAATATTATGTTTCTTTTTTCTTAACATCGTTCTAAAAATGGCAAATTTATTTTGTTAATAAAAAAAAATTGAGACATCTGTAAACTGCTGTAAACATTTAGAACATACAGAATTTTTCGTAGATATTCCTGTACCCTTTACTTTTATAAGATAGGATTCTAGGTGAAGGTTTGCCAGTTGCCAAAACTGCCAAACTTGGAACTCTGAAGTACCACATGTGGTACAAAAACATTGATAAACAACTTCTTAGGATTATTTTTCCTTAACCAACCGTTATCAGCAGAATTTACATGAGTATAGAGTAGACTCTCTTTCCCAACATTTATGACCTGGCAATTGATACATTTAAAATCATATTTTAACAAGATGAAGCACCATGAGGTTATGTTCAACATGATTAGATGTTCCCTTTCCGAAGAAGTGGATTGGAAGGCAATGCTCATCCCGTGGCCTCCACAAAATCTTTTTTTGTGGTTATGTCAATAGCATCGTTTACATAGCAAAAATTTCAGGATCCAACACCTCAAATCACCTATCATAGAAGTACTGGACACTACTGCTCTAAACGATCTTGCTAAATTGTGGACTACTGTTGATAATATCGAAACCTATTAAGAAATCTTTTCACATCGATGCGCACTGCTAAATCACCTGTTGTCTCAACATAAAAACCGTTTGAAATGTACATAGTAAAGTATATTTTACTACGTAGCGTATCGCTCAAGACAACGGCGCTACTCTTTTAAATTTCACACCTCAAGTAGTAGAGTTTAACTGCCGCTCCTAGCGTTTGAAATTGTAAGTGAGAAACTTTTGCGCACGATATATTTAAGGCCGCTCATTCACATCACCAACTTTAAAAGAGGGAAGGAATTCCTGTCATCTAAATCACGGACCCGGCGCTCATCTAGTGAGTTATACCACAATAATATAAGCAGTTCTGCCGAAATGTAAAGGCAGTAAAACTATACAATGGAAAGCAAGAATTTCTATGGTTAGTCAGCACAGTTTATACATGTACCATTCAAACACCAAATTTTTAACCCAAAACTTTCAATTGGATAATAATTACCCAATAAATAATATAAATACTAAATATATTATTCTACACTTACTACAGATTCAAAATTAACCAGTTACAGACAAAATGTAAAATAAACAGCCACTTGTTAGCTATTTGTAAATGATCCGAAGAAAACATCGCTCTATCATCTTGAAGTCTGTTTTGAAACCTTAGACAATAACCTTTTATAAGCAGATGATTTTAATAGTAAATACACTCAACGGAACAGTAGAATAATTACACCAAAAGGAAGAGCACTATACAATCTCATGCAAAAAACTATTAATACTAAAACTGCTGGCCCAGTGGTACTAATAAAATCTCTGACTTGCTAGACTTTCTTGTCACCAAGGATATCTCGGTCAATTGTACAGATATTGAGCGTAACTTTGACTTATTCTTCAAATCACAGGCTTACTATAACTACAGTTGTCATAGTATAAAAGAACCACGAAACCTTAATTATTTAACAGTAAAACTAATTGGAAAACGTTTAGAGAAATAGTTGATAAAATTTTCAAATTAGCATCAGTTTAAGAACACTATTATAAAAGGGAGTTCAAATAAGACCGGGACTGGTTTGTGTGTAAACAAGCTGCAGCTGTTCGACATTTAGAGAGTAGAGCTACAACCTTCACCCTCGCTCCTGCTCGGGCTAGAACCTGTTCAGTCCTTTTGCGAGTTGCTAGAGAGATAAGCGACTAGAAGGTACCGCAGAGCGTGGAGCAATGTATTGTAATCAAATTCCTCATTGGAGAAGACATCCGGTCCGTTGAAATTTAACAGAGATTCTAACAGCAGTATGGGGAAGTGCCTTTCACGGATCCGTGTGTTTGAATAGTGTAAGTGCTTCATGATCGTCAACCGCGAACATCCGTCACCGAGCCGAACATTGATCGTACAGACGCGCTTATTCGTGAGAATAAGCGCAGCACTAACAAGGAACTTGGAGAAATGCTCTCCAATATTATTATTAGTGTAGAAGATATCGTGAAAAACCACTTGCACTGTCGCAAGGTGAATCCACGGTGGGTACCACGCACTTTGACGGACGTGAACAAAATGATACACATGCAAGCTGCCAGTCGTCTCCTACAGCACTTTGAAGACTAAGGTAATGCATTTTTGAAGTCTTTAGTGACCACCAATAAAATGCGGGTGCACTACTTTATTCCCAAGTTCCATCAGTCGTCACGCGTGTGGCGGTGTACCAGTTCTCCCAAACCCAAGAGAGCGCGTAGGACCCGTTCGGCATGAAAAGTGATGGCAACATTCTTCTGGGACTGGTAGGGTGTATCCATGCAGATTTTCTAACGGATGCCAGGAGAGTCAATGCAGCTTATTACTCAGACCTCCTGGCAACGGACGTAAAGAAAAATATCAATCCAAGCGGAAGACATGTGGAAAGCGGTAGCCTTCCTTCAAAACAACGCACGCTCCATACGCCCAAAACAACAATGAAAACCCTCCGAAAATTGAAATGGAACTTTCTGCCACATTTGTCCGATTTGACCTCAAGTGATTTCTATCTGTTCGGAAGGTTGAAATTAGACTTGGAAGGCATGCGGTTTGCGGACAACGACGCCGTTATCCAGGCTGTTTGGGAGTGGAAACCCCGCCAACTAAAAGCCTTTTTTTGAAAAAGGCATCAGGATGCCTCCAGAACGCTGGAAAAAATGTGTAAAAATGTATGTTGAAGACTAACGTAAAAAAAGTCTTTACCGGTTTATTTGGAAAAAAATGCATAATTTTTGATATAATGGAAACATTTATTTATTCAAAATATTGACCATTTAATTCTGTACATCTTGCCCATCTTTCAGGCAATTTATGGATCCCATTCCAAAAAAATTGTTTTTCCTTTGAGCGAAACCATTCATCGATCCATTTTTTAACTTCTTCGAAATTGGCGAAGTGCTGCTCTGCTAATGCAGAGCCCATTGATGCGAAAAGGTGATAGTCGGACGGGGCAAGGTCTCGAGCGTACGGCGGGTGCAATAATATTTCCCACCCAAGCGCTTGATCGGTTTTGCTGTAATAGGCGCTCGTTATCGTGCTGTAAAATCACTTTACCGTGTCTTCGGGCCCATTCTGGCTTCTGACAATTTTCAGTTTTTGAGTTTGTGTTGGGTCTTTATCCAATAACTTCTGCAGTTTCGCATCTTCAAACTTTTTCGGTCTGCCAGAACGTTCTTTGTCTTGCACATCGAAAACATCTCTTTTGAGTTGTCACATGTTTTTATGGTTGGAGCATGCTCGCCGATGACTTTCAGCGGCTTTTTTCTTTTGATTAAATAAAAAAAGTAATGCATGCCGCAAATTCACGTTTTCAGGCACATAACTTGACATTTTTGAAGAGGTATAAATATATGGCGGTGATACTTTCACAAAATATAACCTAGGACGTTGAAGCTTGATGTCTGTAGAATAAAATGAGCACGTGTCAAATCATAATATTGTATATTAAGCCTAGCGACACCTATTGGAAAAAACCGGTAAAGACTTTCCGGTACACCTGGTAAGTATTTCGAATTTTTTTTAAATCAGTTCCGGTCATATTTGAACCACCTTATAAATTAAAGTTGTAGAACCAAATATATCAAAAAATAATGACGTAAGATGTTATTCTGATAAACATTAAGGGATCACAAAATATTTTTAAATTGACTAAGTTCGGCATATAATGCTCTGTATGCAAGGAGGCCTTATACCAGCAATATGTAGCCACAAGGGTGGCGGATGTAATTTCATTTCTAAAAGCGGTTGTACGCACTGTTGAAATATGTCGCGTTATGAGGGTATGTAACGACTTCAAGATAACGCGCAGTGACAGCAACTGGAATTCATTTCGTTTAAAGCTCCACATTATATCTTGCGTAATTATTGTTAGTAATTGTGAAATCATCGCTTTCGCATATTGGTTTGTGCAAGTACTGTAAACGACGTGATTGCTGTTACAAGCTTTTGTAGCGCATATCTTATACTTTTTAAATTCCGCGGCTGACTCACATTTGAAAAGGAATTCCTTTGAGAACAAAGCGGGGTGCGGCTTCTGAGCATTTCTAAGGATTTCCCCGTAGAGGTACTTTGTCTGTTACACAACGGGTTATTATCAAATTTCTCGCGATGCAAGGCGTAAAGTCGTGCGAAAATTTGAGATGATTTAAGGCACAATTGGGGGCCACCACTCGTGACATCAATAATTATTGGAAACACGAGAAGCAGCCAAGAATAAAGGTCACCGGCGTGTCAAGAATCAGCGTGACTGAGGAGATTATTCGCATTGTTCGTTGCCTTCTCGAGGAGCACAGATGAAATTGCTTCTTACTGTTCTTACCTATTCTTCCCCTAATAAGATACGTAATTCTTTACTCGAGTCCCTTGCTTTTCACATGTCTTCAAACTATCCTTCGTTGGCTATTTTGGTACATCAACCACAGGGACAATTCGTTTTAATAATTTTAATATCAATGAAGATATTTCACCTCACTTTAACATGTGCTGGGGGCGGCCACCGTTTGTGTCTAAAGAGAATCGGACCCGCGCACTATATTTTGGGAAGTTTTCGTTAGCACTCTCTCAGATACTGCAAATTCTGTGTTCAAAGTGACTTTGAATTGACAAGGTTTCGGCCACGCCAACATTTAATTTGTAGGGTGTCGTTTCAAACGCTTCACCACAAAAGTCGGGAATTCTGAACTATATATTTGCTAATTCACAAAATTTTGTTTTTGGGGCAACTGAAGATCTTCTCGCAATACACAAAACACTACTTTATCAGGAAAAGTTTGGGATTGGCCCGACTGCGCATAATTGGTTCGATCTTGTTCAATGCAATCATCATAACACCTGCACATATGTAAATTTTCAACACTTTGTAAATCAATTGGACAAGAAGGAACTTTTATTGCATGGTTTCAAAAGAACAGAGTGATAGCCCTCATGCTCGACGTGATATTTAAATGAATTAGCTTACTACAAAAAAAAAGAAATTTAGGCAGTGACAGTGGACTGCATTTTATAATCAAATTTCCCTCAAAATAGCGTAAGTCTGCTCCGAAGTGCATTTTAGTACCTTTATTTGTGTTAAAATAGTTTAAAAATGTCGAGTTTAGTAATAATTGAAACACCTTGTATTATTGCATTAAAAATTCTCTTCTATCTTTCCTACATTTGAATTTAATGATCATCCTTTCCAATCATATTATTTGATTATGCTGCTACAATGCATGCTAAATTTTTCTAGCCTTTCTCTTCAACTTCTGCTTCCCTGGAAATGAGCATATAACCATCCCTTCGGTCTAAGCACCTTTTCTCTTCGTTTCCGAGAAATTGAATATTTGTAATCTCATCTTATTAAACTCGTTTACCGATTCTTTTTCAACTTGTTAAACTTCGAGTACCCCAATTTGTTTTGATTCCTTTTTTCTGAATCTTATTTAACCCTTCAAATTGTTTCCTTCTTTTTAGTTGGCCTTAATACCAGTTATTTTTCAGAGTTTATATTTTTCGGTTTTCCTTTCTACATTTCATTTTTTACAAAGTTTTATTTAAAACTTTTAATTCTTCTTCATATTTTTGTATTTTATCTGATATTATTTTGGTAATTTGAGTACACTATTAATACATTTGTAAATTTATACTCTCTTGTTGTATCTTACATCATCTGTTATGTTCATTATTTTCTTATTTCTTCTTAAGTACTTTCTTTTTCTTTTTCTCTCGATCATAAAATATTTTATAGATCTCATACACCCCGATCTTGTTTTATCCAGTAATTATATCATTTATCTGTTATCTGATAACCTTTTTGAAATTTTACAAGCATTGACTTTGCATATATTATAAAAACACTAACTTTTCTAAGATAGAGAGATAGAGTGGTACAAACGACAAAAGAGCACTGTCTAATTATTAGAAGGTACGTAGTAATCATTAAATAGGAATTGGAATGGAAAAGACGAAGAAAAGAAAGAAAACGAACCAACTATAAAAGAGGTCCTAATAATAAAAATGAAATTCTCAACAGTTTAGCAAAGAATTGAGGTAAATGTGTGAGTATGATGCTAACTTAGTAGAGCTTCCACAGCACCTGTAATACATAGTCAGCCAAATCTTTGGAATGTAGCCAGATCCAACTTGATTTACTTCTGTCTTACTTTGGACCAGCAAATTATCGATCGATAGATGATCAGAGCAGTGTACCATGCATGGTTTGAATTCCCGAGTTTTATTCAATTACTTCTTTCTTGTTTACAGTATTTTGTATAAGTGAATTTTAGGTTAGTTTTGCATCTAAGATTACTCCAAGGACTTAGTTTTTCGGATCACTTATAACTGTTTATTAGAGATATAGAAATTCTGACTTACCCAGTAACATTAATAGTTAATGCTACTTGTGCCGTTTTTGAGGATTTATACTAAGTTCTCTTTAACACACGATCTTTTTATAAAGTCCAAAGTATACGTTCTAAAACTGAATTGAAAAAATTTCTGGAATCTTGATAATGATTTACGCTGTTTTTGGACTTCTAGAATATAATGTGCCTTAGAAGCTTATCATACTTGGCACTTCAGTTCGCAAAAGCTGTTCTAAGAAGACCGAGTCACTAAATGTCAGGACTTTTAAATTCCTTCGTCGCCGTTTTCCTACAGAAAATTCCAATTACACTACAAATTCGTCATGTAAATCTTATTGTAAGCTATAAATTGATTTATAACATATTTATCCATTATAATGATGATCTGATTTTATACAATTTTATGAATTTGTTTACTTTTGAATTGTCAGCGATAATATTATTATTATTATTATATATATATATATATTATATATATATAATTGTCATATATTATATATATTATGTCGCCTCCGCGCCCACCAACCTGCATCTAAGAATTGATTTAGGCTTTGCCTGTCACAAGTCAGGACAAAGAGAGAGTGATAGAGGAGTAACACCTCTCTAAAAAACCGGGGTTCAGCTGGCCCGGCTGATAGCACCCTGTAAGGGCCCCATCTCAGGGTCACGAGTGAAAACCGGTCAACGGCTCAAATTGTGGACGAGGGTATCATACCCCAACGGAATAAGAGACGGAAGAACCAAAGGGACTTTAAGGTAGTAATTGGTTGATACAACCGATGAGGGCTAATCTCCCCCTACGTGGTCTAGGTGGGAGCGCGTAGATAGTATGGCAAAGGTTGACTTATCAAGGCAACATGGCATACGCAGTCCTAGTTAGCAGGATTACCACCTACACACCAACATGCAGGGCTAGCACAGTGTGTTAAATGGCCAAATACCCCTTATGATGATCTATGTAAATATGTCGAATTTAGAAACGAAATTACCCCAGGTGGGTAAGGAAAAGTACCGAAATCCCACAGTGCTACAACAGCAGTCAGCCTGCTACCTATAATACTATCGCTACCTATAATATAAGAACTCTAAATAACGAAGAGAAATGACGGAATTGGAAAAAGAATTAGAAGGTATAAATTGGGATATTTTGGGACCAAGCGAAACACGATTAAAAGGAGAAAACTGCAATACTAGAAATCAGGACACATACTATTTTACAAAAACAACGAAGCATCCTCAATTGGTGGAATAGCTCTAATAATATCCAGGAAATATGCTAACAAGATCGATGAATTAAAAGCAATATCAGAAAGAGTTATGTATGTTACTTTAAAATTAAATAACAAATATAAACTAAAGATCATACAGATATATGCCCTACAAAAGACCATCCGGATGAAGAAGTTGACATGTTCTATGACGATATAACATTGGCACTAAAAGAATCAAAACCACAGTGCACAGTAATAGTAGGTGATTGGAATGCAAAAATTGGAGGGAAGAAGAAACACGATGATATATTTATCGGAAAATTTGGACTAGGAGATAGGAACGACAGAGGAAACAAATTAGTAAACTTTCTTCAGGAAAAGCAGTTATATGCAATGAATACCTTTTTCGAAAAAACACAACAAATGAAATGGACATGGATAAGTCTAAATGGAGTAACTAAAAATCAAATAGGTTACATAATAACAGACAAAAAACAAAACATATATCAGTGTTAAATAAATTTAATACAGGGAGTGACCATAGGCTAGTGCGAGCTAGACTAGAAGTTAATATGAAGTGAGAAAGACACAACCTGATACAAAGGAGGCAGAAACGATATAGCGAAGAGTGTATAAAACAAAATAAAGGAAGATACCAACTAGAAATAGCTCAGAAATTAAAACACCTGGATGACCAACAACATCTAAGTTTAGAACAACAAGCAGAAAAACATCTTTAAAAATAGTTTCTACGAGGCAAAAAATCCCCGGTAAATTTAAAAAAATAAGCAAAGAAACTGAAAAACTAATAACAAAAAGGGGAAATTTGTTAAAAGGTACGATAGAATATAACGAATTAAACAAAAAAGTCAAAAAATACATAGAAAATATAACACGGAGTTAATACAACAGACAATAGAAGACAACATGAACATGAAGGTGCTAAAAAGAAAAAGATCTAAATGCAAGACCAAAATATACCAACTAAGAAACAAGAATGACGAACTACTTACTAGAAGAGAAGACATTTAAAAAAGAACAGAGGAATTCTATAAAGCCCTGTACTATACCGAAGATGGCAGATTACTCGAAGATATACCTCAATTACGAAGGATAATTCAGTACGTTAACTCAGAAGACATCCTCCAAATAGAAACTGACGAAATAGAAATGGCGCTGTCAAAAATGAAAAATAAACGAACCCCAGGAGAAGACAGTATAACTGTAGACCTGATCAAAAAAGGAGGACCTCAACTTTTAAAAAGTATAAAAAAGCTTCTAAACTGGTGCTTTATGGAAGAGAAGATACCTGAAATATGGCACAACGCACAAATTGTACTAATACATAAAAAAGGAGATAATACTAAACTTGAAAACTATCGCCCCATAAGCTTGCTTCCGCATCTGTATAAGTTACTTACCAAAATAATAGCCAACCGCCTTACAAACAAATTTGAACTGTACCAATCACCAGAACAAGCAGGCTTCAGAAAAGGGTTTAGCACCACGGATCATATTCAAACTATTCGTAGCCTTATCGAAAAGTGTACAGAATACAACGTCCCATTACACTTAGCCTTCATTGACTACGAGAAAGCGTTTTATTCTATAGAAATATCAGCAGTAATATACGCAATGAACAACACCAGAATAAATTCCCGTTACACCAATTTAATTAAAAATATTTACAACAACGCTACCATGACAATCAAAATAAGTGAAGATATCTCCACGAATAAAATTAAAATGACAAGAGGAGTAAGGCAGGGAGATACGATCTCACCCAAGCTGTTTAATCTCGCAACGAAAGGTGGTATTAAAAATCTACAATGGGATAATCGGGGAATTAATATAGACGGCAAAAGACTCGCCCATCTAAGATACGCGGACGATGTAGTTCCCATTGCAAATAATATACGAGAACTACAGAATATGATAGAGGAATTGGTGGTACAGTCGGAGAAAGTCGGACTAAGAGTAAACGCATCTAAAACGAAGGTTATGAGCCCAGATCAAGAACAAATACTAATAAACGGAAAATAGATAGAAAAGGTTACAGACTATATATACCTAGGACACACAATTAAACTTGGAAAGGAAAATCAAGGTGAAGAAATAGACAGAAGAATAAAACTAGGATGGGCAGCTTTCGGACGTCTTTCATACGTACTCAAGTCAGATATCCCAAATGGTCTAAAACGTGAACTATATAACAAATGTATCACACCGGTATTAACTTATGGATTAGAAACCATGACATTAACAAAAAACTCGGCAAATAAATTGAGGGTAGCACCACGAAGCATGGAGTGCGCAATATTGAAGGTAAGCCTCGGAGATAAAATTAGGAATAAAGAAATAAGAAGGAGAACTGGGGTCGAAGATGTATTAAAGATAATTAGTCACAACAAATGGAATTGGGCGGGGCACGTTGCCAGACAATCACACGACCACTGGGCGAACATTATAATTAACTGGAGACCCAGGACTACAAAACGAAGTGTTAGGAAGACCTCTAAAACGATGGGCAGACGATATAGTGGAAGTGGCTGGAAAAACATGGCAGAGATTAGCAAAGCAAAAAGACAAATAGAAAATTAAAAGGGAGGCCTATATCCAGAAGTGGAGTATATAAAAGGCTGAAGAAGAAGAAATAGTCGATTGTTGGGTTCTTTGTCATCAACATTTGTTTGTCCTTCCATAGACATCCTTCAGCGCTGCACTGAAATACTTATTTGCCAGCGGGTTTATTCTGGGTATTTAAAAAGCAAACAATATCTCGCACTTCACTGGCGCTGTACTTTTGTAACGGTAGCTCCATGTCTATTGACAAGTCACGCTGCTCATTTATACAATGGTACAATAACTCAAATTGTATAAGTTTCGCAATTATGAATTTTACTTTCGAGATAACTCTCGTATAAATCTTGTGTAGATTCTAATCCAAATGTTCCTCTTTTTACTATGCATAGCTGCATTTTTTTATTTCAAACGTTGGACATTACCACGATAGTCAGTTTAGAGTGTAACAAATTTAATTGATTGCAGTTCTCAACACTTGGCAAATTTGGTTTCAAGCCAAGGGAATATAAATGGCGGAAAGCACAAACCAATAAATGGAAAGTTGTGGAATGCGAGGCAATTTAAAGTTGTTTGTTTTTATGTAGAATCCGTTTCCGGTAATTCAACTTTTCCCATTTACAGTTGGACTATGAAGACGGTGTCTTAATGCCCATGCAGTAATATTGAGTAGTATAATTATTTGCAAAAAGTTTTGGTTAAATTAACTTTGATTAGTGCTAATAGCCATTTCCGAATTGAACTTTATACACGAATGTGTGCAATAGGACCTCCGCACCCTCTTTATATTTGGGATTTAAAGACAATATCGAGATAAAGCCAATTATCGTAATTAACCGTTATGGATTATTTTTTTATTTATTCATTATATTCTAAATATACACGCCTTGCCCTACTTTACAAATAATAGAATTTTATTAAATTTTGACATGGAGCAATATGTTATATTGTATTATTCATTATAAACATGCAATGCTTGATCATACTCGACCAAGGACGTTAATCATGGAATGTGACAATTAAAAACCCCATAGAAGTTATTTTATTATATAAGGTTGGTATGATGAAGATATTTTTGACATTACAAAAGCTTGGTACAAGTTTTATGGTTGATTTGGATTTTTGATAGTCTCTGAAGAAGAACAGGTTGGAAAAATCAAAAATAGGAAAATATCGTCACATTCTCTTTGCAGATAGAAAGATTTGTACCGCGAAAGAATAGTTTAATAAGAAGAATGATAGAGTATATGCCAAAAAAGTTCAAAGAGGTTATCATCTGCCTTAATTATGATTCGATGGAGAGTCTGTTATGACAGTGTAACAACAAACAAAGATTCCAGCTACACTTTTTCAAAAAAATCTTTGGTCCATTGCTAGCTTTCAACAAGTCAGTGTGTCAAGTCACAAAATTGTAGCTGCTCAGATACCAAAACATCTCCGAATAAATAGGAGTCTATTCTTCTTGAAGGGTTATAACTAGAGCATTTTGGGATATAGGTGGTTGGAGTTTGGAACGAAGTTTAGTTCATCCCAAAGGTATTTAGTGGGTTTAAGTCATGGTTGTGGTGTCCAGCCCATTTTCATTAGGCTGGGGCTTCATCACTGAATAGTTCTGATAGCATTTATATTTCTACTTAATTTTACGAGAGATACATTCCTATACTGTAGCGGCATCTTCTCATTGTTGGCATCGTTCACCAATCATTTATTACATCTAAACCCTGCTACATAACATTGTCATTTTAAATCATGTCTAGTAACAACGCTTTTTATACCGCTGTAGACGAGACTTAACATTTACTGTTTTTTGATTTAGGAGCTCCATTTATCATGATGCTGGCTAAATAATTATTAGTATTGTAGAATTTCTTCTTAACTCCTGTAGCTCTTTAGCAGCAAAAATCTCTTAAGAAAGTGCTTCAAAAGTAAAGTAAATGATAGAGTTGCCAGTTTTGTTAATTGTATTGATATCTTCTGCACTCATTTCTTTTATTTTTTTTTTTGTTCTATATTATACGTTTAGCTGCAGTTCATGCTAACCCTTGTAGTTTTAGATCTATTAACACATTACTCTTTCAGGTACCTATCTATTTTTTTTTATTATGTGTATGGTTTTCTAAGTGTATGTTCTATCCAGTCCTATTTTTTCTTTTAATTGTGATTTTAATCCTTTTCTCATTTGAAATTTCACACAAATATTGGTTTGATATTTTTTGGGTCAAGATATCTAAAGCATTTATTGACAATGGTTTTTAAATATTTCATTTGTTTGCAATCCGCATTTGTACTCCATAGAGTAGCACACTTTTAACGTTTGTGTTGAATAGGTCGAGTTTTGTTTTATCAGAATGTTTTTTGATCTTTGTATATTTTTGGAGCGTTATGCTGTTTGTAATAAGGCTGTTCTTCTAGTTATACCTTTCTATATACTGAACTAGAAAAAATCATCATTTTTTTCTGTTTTGGAGCCGCCGATCATGAAGAAAAGTATTGGAGACAGACTTCCAATTTTTATATATTTTCTCCCATAATTTTTCTAAATGTTTGACTCTCGCGAAGAAGTTGTCGTGCATTAGCATTTACCACATTCCTCTTTTGAGACTGAGTTGAATGGCTTTTCAAAGTTGGCAAAGGTCTTATCCATTTTCCCATGATTGTCCTTCCTCAGCTTGATGTCTAAGGCAAATTTTATTCTTTTCTTGATTAACTTGGGCATAATTTTACTAGTTGTTAATAGAAGAATTATGAATCTATAGTTTTGCAACGAGTTGGGTTTCTCCCTTTGGTATCTTGATTAGAATTTTATGCGTCCAATCTTCTGAGATACATTCTTTGGATCACGCATTGGGCATTTAATTGAGATTTTGTTTAGGCATGGTGTTCTTCTCTTTTTTTATTCCTTAAGTATTTTTTTAATATCTTTTACTTTCCATTATTTTCCACGCTGTTTTATATGTTTCTCTTTTTTAAATTATGATATCAACATTTTATTAATTTTGTTCTGTTATATTACATAAGATTTTTATATCTGTTTCATTGCACTTTCTATGTTCGTTGGTTTTGTCTTACTTTCTTTTTTATCTATTTATTTTTGTCCCGCTGGTTTTCCTTCAATCCTTTGTGTCCTCATTTTTATTTTTAGTTCTTGCCTTTCTTTGTTGACGTTTATTGTGACGGGAGTTATCCAAAACTTATGGTCTTTGGGTTTATATCCTATGATCGGACTGACATGTTAATTGCTATGTATTCTCTACGGGAAGATCTTGAAGGTGCTAGACTTCTTTCATACTCTTTCTTAGTTTATCTGATTATTGTTTGGTGTCGCCGTTGTTGGATTTTGCAAGGCTAAAAACAGATTTTTCTTCATAACCCACACGAATTCAAATAATTTTTGACTATAAGACTATAAAAGATAAATTAAATATTTATTTAACCATTTAGAAACATTTCAGATAATGTTTATTATATTATAAGGGTTTCTCTAAGAGTTTTTTATAGCCAACAAAGTGAAGAAAATCTTCAACTCGTTGAATTTACTATCAATTTATAACTTTTTAAAAAATTATGCTTATATTACCCTAGATGTTTGATATAGTCCTATGGGGAAGAAAGGGGAGATTAATTTAATTTATTTTGGTGTGCAGATTACTCTACCGTTTTTGATAGTTTATAAAAGTTATTTTTGTCGGCGGTTATTTTTATATTTTATGATTTAGATACCTTCCTTAATTAAGCTGTCCAATAGCAACAATAAATCTGTTTAACCTTTAAACATTAGCTTGGTGGCTTTAAGAGAGCGGTTGTTTTGAAGTTAGTCTTGTGATAGCGCAATTTTTTTGGGAGTTTTATGATGCATAGGGAACTGGTAACATTTTGAAATATCACACAAGAGATGTTAGCCACAGTTTCAAAACTGTATTTCACCCAAACTAATGATATGTGTGTATTAGTTGCTTCTGAATTGTCGTAATGGAAAAGCTTCAAAGTCACCTTGGGCAAATACAGAATAGTAGGCAGTTATTTAAATTAATAACTCCTCTGTTGGGAGAGGATTATCATCATTGTACGACCATATTGATTAGGTGTATAAATAAGTTCTCAGCTTTAGATTTCACAAGACGCAAATCACCGTTTACATGTAACGTATTAGTCCGCCATCTTGCGGTTTTAAAGCAATGACATTTGGTCTTTCGAAACATCATGCGATTTGGCGTTTGATGCACATAACCTCAATAATCAGCTGTGTTCATGATGGCAATCACAAAAGAGCATATTTGATTTTCTGTCCACTTCGCGTTTCATCTGAAAAAAGACGCTGCTGAAGCCACCGAAATGATTTGTGCTGCATATGGTGAGAATGCTGTAAGTCATGCAACGTGGAAAAAGTGGTACCAAAGATTTCGCGGAGGAGAGTTTAGTCTTGAAGATCAACCACGCGCTGGACGCCCTCAAACATTTGACACGGATGAGCTGCAGACATTGCTGCGCAAACTGAAAAAGAGCTTGCAGAACAGCTTGGCGTCAGTCAGCCAACCATTTCCATACGTTTGCATGCAATGGGTAAGATACAAAAGGAAGACAGATGGGTTCCGCATAAACTGCCCGAAGACAACAAAAATCGACGACGTGACACCGCACTCCATTTGCTTTCAAGGAATCGAAAAAAGGATGTTCTGCATAAAATTATTACGGGCGATGAAAAATGGATCTTGTACGACAATCCCAAGCGCAAAAAATCATGGGTAGACCCTGGCAAACCTTCGACATCGACTCCAAAGCCCAATATCCACCCCAAAAAGAATTTGCTCTGTATCTGGTGGGATTGGAAAGGTGAACTCTTGAAACCAGGTGAAACAGTTACGGCGGATCACTACCAACAGCAATTCATCAATTTGAGCGACGCAATCGAAGAAAAGAGACCATTCACTGGACAAGGAAATCGCAAAGTCATCCTGCTTCATGATAATGCCCGACCACATGTTGCGAAGGCGTCGCAAGAACATATCTTCGCGTTAGGCTGGGAACTTCTCCCACATGCGGCGTATATCTCAGACATGGCCCCTTCCGATTATCATTTATTCCGGTCGTTATAGCATCACTTGGCTGATACGCATTTCAAAACAGAAGAAGAAGTCCGTAAATGCATCGATAACTTTATCGTCTCGAAGCCGGTGAGCTTCTATCACCAGGGAATTCGCAAGCTACCCGAAAGATGGAAAAAGGTCATCGATGCCAACGGAGAATACTTTGACACTTAAGCTTTTTTTGTTTGTTTTTAAATACAACTTTAATTTTGCAGAAAAAAGTTGAGAATTTATTTATACACCTATAGATGGTATCGGGAGTCTAAAGGAAAAAAATAGCCCAATCTCATCTATTGCTGCTGTCAAGAGTATGCTTGAATCCAACAGATTTGTGACTTGTCGCCTGATAGAAGTGTTTGAACATTTCCACAACAACAATTCCTCATTTTTCACGACCATTGTTAAGTGAACAAAATTTTTTCTCTTTATGTATCTCACTTTAACCAGCGAATTTTATGGTGTGGGATGCAAGATCTTACTTCCTCAACAACATAGAATATATGACAAATTTTTAACGAACATACTAAAAGGAAAACGATAGGTGATAAAAAGTAAGAGTGTATTGCAATGACCTTCTAATACTCCATGTACGAAGTGTTTTTAAAAACCTTTTCCCTCCTTGTTGCCAGCCTTGACGTAAGTTTCACTGTCCATTATCAAACAATGAAACTTCATCGACATTTTAGCTCTAGCTGAGGTATTCTGCTTATCATCACGATTGCGCGTTAGAAAAATCTTGTATGATGGCTCGGATTTTACTTGAAAGCCTTGACAACTCCTCTTTCGGTTTATTTGTCCTTATTTTGTGATTTCTTCTTGATTCTAGCTTCTTGAAGGTTGCCAGTCATTTTTTGAAGTTTTTAAACTAAAGCAGGATGCAAAAGGTTTCGATTATCTGCATAGGCGTGCAAAATTTTAGTATACCGCTTTTCTTGCTTTGCCCTCGTAGTACCTGAAACTGAAAATCAAAATATGTCATTGTATTGTATACTGCTCGTTCATATACGAGCCAAGCTTTTTACGTCTCGTTGGCACCGCTCTAGTAGTTTGGCGTTAAAGAACTGACGATACTTCCTGAATGTTGGCAAAGCAGAACCTTAAACGAAGTAAGGTTTAATTTAAGGGAGATTCTTCAATTTCTACCAGTACCTTTGCATAATCCATCTGCAGCAACACTCACCCCCGATTGACCTCACCAAAGTATATGTATAAAATCATTCCAAGATAAGATACACTCGGTGAAGCTGTTGACAACAAAGCTTGGCTGTAACGGTCTGACCTTCAGGATGAAAAATATAACTCGGCTTCAAAACTCTTACGTTTTACACAAATTATGCAGCCTCTACTTAATCACCGGTTTGATTTGTTTGGATTACGAATATAGATCCACTTTTCGTCACTTACAACAGTTGAGTAAAAGGATCGAAGATTTTGAGGATTGTCTGCACACATTAATCCGATGTTTAACTTGTATTAAAGCGTGATAAATTACGTTTTGTTGATTTTGTCTTGTAAGTGGCGGCTTATTATTCATGGGGATGGTTCAAGCTTTTGTGATAATTGTCAGGTACTTATAACTTACAGCTTCTTGATTCACTAGAAAAGGTCATTTGAATAGAGTATTTTTAACCAATTTTGGGCCGTATGATCTGATGTCGCATCTTATCTTCAACATTGTCGCTTGTTTGCCTGAGTTTTTAGTAATACTGAAGAACAATGAAAATTTCAACATTCGGATCGGGCATGTTACCTACAACACTACAACAGACGATGGTCTACAATCTATGCTCTTTAATATAGCGTATACCTTTTTAAATGCTTCATTTAAAGTCAAATCCAGCTATTCAAAAAAACAAAATTTTTTTTGTACCGCCCCTATTTTCTGTATGATCCGTTCCTCTGTTTCCTTACATTTATGGACGTAAGCGTATTATATGTTCGAGAATAATTTTAATTAACAAAACCTGTAATAGAGGTAGGAGCAAAGAGAAGTACACGCTTATCAAAGAAAAATTGGCGCTGTTTAATGCTGCTTAATGTTTGCTGGGTTGCAAGCGCAAACTCTAGCAGCCACTTCAGAAGTGTAATAGCGTGTTTGGGGAAAATACATCCCGGAATCGCAGAGAATGATAAATGAGAAATAAACATCTAGGCTCGGGAAAATTTGCCGGATATTCACGCTGGTGCTTGTGTCGTGAGTGCGCCGCAGCAATGTTGCGAGCTTCAACAATGCTCTAACGTGCTTCTAGTGGTCGCTCATCTATCTTAATTAATTAAGTGGGGGTAATTAACTGCTGCTTCGGCGTGCCTTGTAAGGTTTTGCCATTAACTTGGCGCTTCAAAAGCTCCTTACATTTAAATTTAGTACATCTTTTCACTCTATAAGGAACATAATCTGCTGGGGTGGGCAGTGGTCACCTGAAATCCGGTTATGCTACCGAGAGATGCGCAGTTAGAGTGACATCCGCGGGGGAATTATAAAATGGCCGATGCGGTGAACTGGGCAGCTATTTAACCCAATTAAATTTCTAAACAGCCCTTGCTCGACGAAGTTCGTACTAAATTGGCCTTTGGTATCGATTACCTTCTATACGGAATGGGGAGATTCAAAATACATATGAAAATACTTTTCAGAGAATCTTTTTCGAGGTATTTCACACGGCTGCTAAAATGATTAAAAAAAAAGATACACAACTAACTGGAAAAAAACTATTAGCATCACAATACAGCAACGAGACAAACATCAAATAAAAACACCGGAATAACTCTAAATCGCCGGAAATAAACCAAAAGTGAACAACAGTCTAACACTTAGTAGCATCAATGACGACCCCACACCTGCGAGGCATGGAGTCTAGAAGAGTATGAATGAAGGATAGGGAGATGTTTTTCCATTACTCCTTGAGTTGGAAAAAGGTTTTCGATGATATTCAGTTCGGAGAATTAGTTGGGCCAGTCGAGAATGGTCACGCGACGTCAATCGAACCAGTCTTGGACATGCTTAGAACGATATTTGAGATCATTGTCCTGTTAGAAAATAAAGCCTCTCCCCATATTCTGCGTGGCATATGGACGCATCGTATTTTCGAGGATGTCGTCATACAGATAGCGATCCATAATGCCGTTTGATTCTTTCCTAAGGGGAATACCAAGGCTATAGAGACAGCCCCAAACCACGACACTTCTATCTCCATGCTTTAGTGTGCGTATTTGGTACTTGGGATAGAAATGAATTCCTTGGAGGTAACAAATCCGCTGAATCTCGTTCGTTCCGAACAACATGTATTTGATTTGGTCACTCCAGAGCACATTTTCTTACTCTTTTCTCGTCCAGTTTTTGTGTGCCTGCGTCTAATCCACGCGCGCCTTTACTGTTCTTTTCCGAAATCATTGCCTTCTGACCGGATGACGTCAATTAAGTCCAGCTTGGTGTAGACAGCGTCTGATAGTGCAGATGGTTTTGAGTCCAGATAGATACGATTGACGAGAAATATCGCCTACCGTGAGGCGAGGTTTGTCGCAGGACATGGAGATGACGTATCTAGATAGTCTTGGCATGTCCGACCTTTGACTTTTTCACAATACCGCCTTGGGCCCTCCAGCGCTTCAAAAAATATAAAATGGTCCTCTTGTGGAGGTTGAACTGTAGTGCAAGCCCACAGAGAGTTCTATCTTGGGCAGGACCTTTGACAATCGCTTTCTGGATATCTGAGGATATCTTGCAAGAGCCAGACCATTATTATTTAAAACACGCAAAAATGCAAGAAAAAACGATAAAACGATTACAGTAATTTCATATCATCATCAATAGGTATTTGAAAAGGTCAAAAATTTTTTTACGTAATTGAAAACGGGAATATCAAAAGTTGATATATTTTTGACCTTTTAGTTTATTTCTGGAAATCGGTCATCACCACAAAACGTATGTTATCTTGAAGCAACATTCCCTGGTATGGTCAATTTGTTGTTGTTGTTGTAAAACTGCTAAACCACATACAGCTTAAATAACTCAACAGAAATTGGAGACGCTCGATGAAATATAAATTTTACCCCTCTCCCAACCTATAATTTTGGATTTGGCACCTTTGAATTACTATTTGTCCCGATCAATGACTCACTTCTTGAGCGGACACAGTGGTACCAACAAAGAATAATAAATTGGCTCATAAATGGATAGATACTATACAACACAATGGCATATATTTAAATTTTTAATGTTTCGTCTTTTTTAAAATGTTAAATATATTATTTTTGTATTAAAAAACTAAAAGACTTTTGTACTACCATAGTACATGTAAGTTAATCAAATAACGACGCTGTTACTGTCAAAGTCTTTGTGCGCACATGTTTGGTATCTCAACTACTTTAACTGTACGGTAGCGGGATAGAAACACTATGTATCGGTTAGGAAAAATGTGTTTTTAGGTTTGGGTAGTCACTCAGCATATGGTTGTCTTCTCTTCTTCTTTATATCCTCTTGACAGAAGAGTCGTGATCGAAGCAATAACACGCGGTATTCCCGAGCGGTGACCCA
Source organism: Sinelater perroti (assembly GCA_036346155.1). Lineage (NCBI taxonomy): Eukaryota > Metazoa > Arthropoda > Insecta > Coleoptera > Elateridae > Sinelater > Sinelater perroti. The sequence goes on from JARFIY010000222.1 coordinate 7,204,309, forward strand.
GCTAGGTATTAACCGTACCCGACGCTGTTCTACTTTGGTGATTTTTCTGTTGACTTTTTCATCTTTTAAGATTCCTATTTCTGATCTTTCTTGGGAGAGATTTTTCTGAAGTACTTTAGGCCCGTTGTTGTTTTCTGTTACGTTATTAATTTCTCGTTGTATTCTCTAACGTCTTTTCTTACTTCGTTCCTAACTTCCTTGTTTTTCTTTTCAGTTCTTCTGATATTTTTCCCATTTTTGTTTATTTCTATTTGCTATTAGTTTCTTTGTATTGTCTAATATAAGTTTAAGTATTCTTTATACTAGTTTTACATTATTTGAGTGTTTTTTTGCACATTTGTGTAATAATTTAGTTGATTTATGTCGGTAAAAGATTCTGATTCTTCTCAGTTTCGCTTTCTAGATTCTTTTCAAACTTTTTCCTTGTACTTGTATGTCTATTTCTACATTTGTAATTTTATCACTTTTTTTCTTTCTTGTTTTGTACTGATCACTATCTTCGCTTTCACTAGTCTATGGTCACTAATTTGTATTGTGTTGAAGACTGTGACATCTTTTATTATATTTATATTATTTGTTGTATTAAAATCTTATTCGTTCTTTGCTATGCCGTTTGGCAAAATTGCGCTCAAATTTAAAACTGTTTTTGAAACATATTTTTGGAACATTGTACCCTTTGGTGCAATCTTCCCTCTACATTTTAATAGGATATAAACATAATTATTTAGTTTACTTACATTAATATATTATATGCACTCAAAACAAATAGCAGACAATTAAATATTACTGCAAATATAAATGCTTAATGGCCTTAATGTGGCAAAGCCCAAAAATACAGGTACGCACTCGCAGTGGGATTTTACTATTACTGCCATTAACATTTATACAGCATACTCACGCAAAGTGCTCTACCCGCCTGAATTATACTGGATTTTACGATAAAAGCGCGCATATCAGTTATCCTAGTTTAATAATCCTGATCCCGCAAAGATGCTGCTTACCCAACAGTAGATTTCGAGCGGCGGCTGCCAAGTATTGTTTTATTTTAAAAATTAATTTTTGGTTCTATTTAAACGTGGTGTTGTGCAAGCAGTCTTAAGAATCCTAAAACCGCTTTATATGGAAACTGCTTTTCTACCCCAGACTCCAGATAAGGCAGGAGTTATGCAGACAAAGGGCGGCGATAAAGAAGTTATATAAAGTGGAAGTCTTTAGTAATTTAGACCGCTTTAAAATTAATTTGCGCGGTTGAGTTAAACTCTTAAATGAATTCGTCCTGTTTGTGGTCATGAATTATGCTGACTATATTAATGATATCAGTAGTGTTCAAAAGTTTCCACTTATATATGAAAAAATTACTGCTGAATCTGAATAAAAATTTCCAGAAGCTTATGATGAACGTATTACATTAAAATCAACATGCAGAGAGTGGTTTAGACTTTTCAATTGTAGAAGAACGTTTAGGACACATAAAAATTCTAAGACAAAGAGTTGAAGGAATTTTGGGAGAAAGATTTATGCGGAAGGCAAAAACAACAAACCGAAGTCTCAAATGTTACTTAATGTAAGTTATTCAAAAAGGTTTATAGAGAGGAAAATGGCTGCCATACGAACTGAAAGAAAGAGACTTCAAAAATCGAAGAGAAATTTTGTTTGATAGGCAAAAAGAAGGGAGTTTTTTCAGCGTATTACAACTGACGACGACAAGCAAATAGATTTTGATAATCTTAGATACAAAAAAATCAATTTGTAAAATCAAAATGTATTTGGTGGGATGATGAAGTGTTGTACTTTGAGTTAAACGATTATTAGTAACCTCCAGTTTGTTGCAAGATAGATCAAAAATACATTGGAAGGCTTTGCTAGAATGCCTTAGTCCACGCCTCGTATTCAACAGACAATAATCTTTTTGATTACTATTTTTTAAATTGATTACTTGCTTCTAGAGCATCCTTACGGCTCATTATAAAGATGTTTAAAATGGATCTTTTAATAGATAATCCCACGAGACGAGTCGTCTTTCAAAGCGGAATCTAGAAATTGCTAGAAAGATGAGAGAAAGTTTCAACTAACGATAACCAGTACTTTTAAGCTTTTCAATACCATCATTATTTACAGTTCCGTTTTATGGATTGGTTCGTTCGGCTTATGCTCCTAGGAAATTTTATTCCGATTATCTCCAATTCGGAGTGATCCTAATTGTCTTCAGAGGATGTGTTCAATCTTTCATTCCTTAAAAAATATGTGCTTTCCAAAGTTCTTTTACAGTTAAAGAGACTGTTGTTGGTGAAAATATGCTCTACTAATTATGAGGCATTGCTATGGCACTCAAGATATATCACACACGCATAGAAAATTATTTGCGAGACCTCAGTTCAACTTTTGGGCGCTGCATGAATTAACCATTTTAACTACTTGCATATCCATCTGCAATTCGCTGCGGAAACGTCTAGAAAACGACTTGTTCCGGAAGCTAAGAGTAAAGGTAGACGAACGGCGGACGACCAACCCTAAAAACGGGATTGCACTCGAAGAAAGTCATGCTCTCAAAATGGTGGGATTTCAAGGGGGTCGTCATCGTATAAAGCAATTGATTCAACTGTGTACTACTCGCAAATAATGAGATTGAACAACACGTCTAGAACTGGCATGTGAAAAAGCTGTTATTTTCTCTTGCAACACCGCCAGGCCTCTTGTGTCTTTGACCACTCGGAACCAGTTGTTGTACTCTTGGTCGGGATGATTTTCCTTGTCATTCTAGTTCCTTATGACTACTATCCGTTCTGTTCGTTGCATAGTTCTATAAATGGGAACACCTTCAATAACTAACAGGCTGTCAAAAAACATTCGAATTGAGCCCAAAACATTTTACACAGGCAGAATAATGCATGGATCGGAAGACAATAAAAGGTCATTAATAAAAATGAGAATCTAGATGATTTCAAAAATGTTAATATTTTTCAAGATCAGTTCGAATTGGAATTTTTTTATAATAAAATAATAATGTTTATCATTCACTGTCGGATATAGGCCCCCCACACATTTTTTCGTCGTTTACAATTGTTGATACTTCTTTTCCATCCCAAACTAGCCACTCTTTATGGATAATCCTCCCATCTGGTTTGAGGGTGTTCTCTACTTTTCTTTCCATTCTACAATCTTCAATACTGGATCTCTTTATTTTACTGTATACCTGACCCATCCCCATTTCAAAGCCCCTGAGTATTGTACTACATCTATTGCTTTTGACTTCTAAGAAATAATTTCATTTCTTCATTCATTCTTTTAGTTTAATGTTTAGCATTAGCATGTATTACCTTATATATCGTGATATTTTTTTCACGCTCTTAGTTCGTCATTATTTTGGTTTTGGGTTTTTTACTTTTAGTCTTACTCTTTCTAAGTGTGCTTTAAGTTCTTCTACTGGAGATCTTAAATATCTTCTTTGATAAGTCCCATATCATCCGCATAGCGAAGGTTATTAAATTTTCTTTTATTTATGTTTACGCCTTTCTCATCCCAGGACGGCTATGAATAGCTTTGAGTTAATTATGTTATCTCTTATAATTGGTATCTGAATTTTCATGCATTTTATGCTTTGACATAATAGAATTTTAGGTAATGGAAAATTAGTTCATTAAGATACTTGGACTACAAAAATTTTTATCTTTAGTACATAATAGGAGTGAATGAATAAGTTATTTTGAATTCTTTAATGTCCAGATATAATATTCCCTTTGGCCGATCTTTAAATTGCCATCTTTTTAAAAAGTGTAAAAATGTTCTTTTAAATCTTCAACCCTATAATTTGGCGAAAAAGAGGAAATGTCGAATTTGATCTGTAATTGTTCTGATTGCTATAGGCAACTAATTGTACTCGTACAAAATTTTTGTGATAGTGGAATGACATCCAAGATTTTAAACAATTTTATACTTAAATTTATTTTTATTGTATTATTTATCAATGTTTCTTTTTAATTGAAGTCAGCGAGATTAGAAAAAAATAAATTACTTCATTAAAGCTTTTGATTGAGCTTCTATTGTTCTTCCTAGGTTGCACTGTAGCAAAGTATCGTAAAGCTCAGTTGCGCGGCTGAGCTTGTTAAAATTTAGCCGGCCCCAAACTTGACCATTGCACCGTAAACGTATGATGCAATTAGCCCAACTTGCTCGCCATTGCATCAGCAGTCTTTCTCGTAAATATATTATGAGGCAGCTTATCGCTTTCCTTCGCGTACCGTAAAGCGGAACGGACTGCTGTAGTTTTGCAACTTTTATTGCATCTTTACGGGCTGTGACACTCGAAATAATATGCTGAATAGAAATAGAGTGCTTTCAGTTGCCCGAGTGTTTGGTGTGTTTTAACTATTCAGGATGGCCTGCATATATTCTGGACGGTGCGATGTGAAAAGATTTTTAATTACATTAAGCAAAAATGCCTCTAAATAAGTTTAGCTTGTTTATAATTCAACGTAATAGTTATTTTGGCTTCAATTAGTTGGGTAACAAAATATTTATATTGCATTTATACAGTCCAACGAGAGGATTCCGTCGATTTATAATACAACTCAAACGTACAAAATATTATTGTGCCCTGACTTGGCGACTGACTTGAGACTAACACCTTGTTCCTCTAATTCTTATTTACGAACCTTTGGAATGGTGACTGAAAAACACTACTCCAAATCTCTCTTCAAAAATATTACTTATTGCACAGGGCGGGGTAAAATTCCCTTCTTAATTCCAAAGGAGGTGGAGGAAGCGATTTTATTAAACGCGGGTAGTCGGTAGCCAACATGGCGTGAACAAACGAATAAATTTTTTAATGTTGGAGTGTACATAACTTTTTTGCCCGCACAACTCTTTTTGATTTGCCCTTTCAACTTGTTGCCAGGAAACTAAAAGTGCTGGTTCTGTATTATGAAAGAGGAAAATATTCTTGTAGCGCGAACACCAGAAAACATGGATGCAGTAAGTCCTTCTATTTTGCAGTCTCCCAGGCAATCTGCATGCAAACATGACGTTGCTCTTTACTTGTCTAGAGGTTTTATGGGGAATTTTTGCACCAGAACCTTATTTTCATCTATATAAGATGGTTGATGGAAAGCCTGCTACTTGTCGTAGTTATTTTCTTTACTGACAAAGCGCATTTCAATTTATTGGAATGCATTAATAAAAAAAACTTTTATTGTTGAAGTGATAATATCCTACGAATTGTCTACACGCAATGTTTTGTGTGTGGTGCGTAGAATTGTGGCCATTGATCCTTATTTTTTAATAAGCTAGACCAATGGGTTACTGTCATTTCCAATCGATATGTAGAACGTAGACCTAACCTTCCAAGGCGTTGACATTGCGTTCACCAGATCTCGCCCGATGTTTACAACTCTCCAAGCCTTAAGAAACACAATTTTAATATAATGATTTATTCAAATAATCACACTATTGCTTGGTCATCCTTTGCCCATCCTTTGGCGAGATAGCTTGTCTCTTCCAGAGATTCGCTTTTTTATTATTGTTTCATTTACTTTTAGATGAAATCACACTTGTCGATATAACACGCTGTTGCTGCAACTTTTATTTACAAGTCTTCATAGTGGTGACACAAGAACACGGTTTTAAATCTCTTTGCAAAATGGGCATTTAAATAAAACAACAACATTCTATTTTTCATATTTTTTTTAAATTTTCAAACAAAAAGGAAATTTTAAATGCTACGGATTTTTTAAAATAATGGTACTATAGCTAGGCTGTTTGTCTTTTTTCTTGATCGGTCAATTTATAAACAGCTTTGATTTCCTGTTATCGCTTTATAAATGAAAACGAGAAACTTGAATAGATAACACGCTCTAATATTAGTGATTGTTGAGCCTTTGGGATGGTGACACAGGAACATTACTTCAAATTTCTTTACAAGAACAGTGCTCATTATCAAATAATATTACTAGCTTCGCTTGCAGTGGAGTAACTGAATTTGAGAACGTATTAAAATGAATTAAAAATTTTTCACAACCTGATGTTCTTATTCGGACTAGCCGTACGCATTTACTGCGAGCTGCAAGTTACGAGGGATGATCAGATTTAAACTGTAATTACTTTTAAAAAAATTAAACCGCTTACGGAAGTTGTGTTTTGAATAACCTTTGCAAATCTTTTTTGCTCTTTTATGTGGTTCTATCCGAATTATTTAAATTCATACTTTTAATTTTGCTAAGAGCCATTATATGCGCTTTCTATTATAGGGATATTTTTTTATTTAGCCTTTAAATTTTTTCTTAAACTACTGCTCTGAGGGCTGTTTACTAGATTTTTTGGAGTTTAAGCTTTAAAAAAAACGATTCTAAAAAACAAAGTAAACTATAATTTCAAAGGTAAAGGTCTTAGTAATCATACAAAATGTCAGACTGTGTGTCAGTGTGCGACGTCCTGTGTGGTATAACATGATACAGCACACTTACAATTCACTACAAAGTTACTAATGAGTTTGTTGATGATTGTTAAACGAGTTAAATAATAAGTTGCTCATCTGAACGCTCCCTCGCTATACCAATCTTCTACAATTTGCCATCGATTATCAACAAACTAAAAAACAACATTTTGAGCAAGTTGTGCGCTAGAATCAATGACAATTTTGCTTATCTGAACATTCTTATGCTGTACTAGTCTTCAACGATTTTGCCAGCAACTCTACAGTCTACGATCGAGTCGTTGATGAGCCGCCAGTTGCGTAAATTCACCGGCGGTTATCGGCGATTATTGGTTAACGTAAAAAACGAGTTGAGCTCTAAAATCAATGTGCAAGTTGCTTACATGAATACGCCTATTTCATATCAAAGTTTGTCGGTCTACCTAAATTCGCCACCTACTCAATCACTAGCGATCGAGTTGCTAGTGAATCGTTGGTTGTGTAAAGTTGCCGTCGATTGCCGGCAAACTAAAAAACATTTTGAGCAAGTTGTACGCTAGAATCAATGACAAGTTGCTCATCTGAACACTCTTATGCTGTAGTAGTCTTCACCGATTTGCCAGCAACTCGATTGTCAACGATCGAATCGTTAGTGAGTTACCTGTTGTGTAATGTTGCCGACGATTGTCAGTGATTGTCGGTGAACTAAGAACAGTAAATCTAACGAGTTGCGTGCTACAACCAAGGGCAAGTTGCCCATCTGGACACTACTACGTTATACCAGTGTTTATCAGTCTGCCATTTGCCAACATCTCAATCACTAGCCATCAAGTTGCTTATAAATCTCTGGTTACGTAGAGAAAAGCAACTTGAACGGGTTGTGCTTTATACTCAATGGCAAGTTACTCGTCTGAATATTTCTATACTATAACAATCTCCACCAAATTCCATTCTCGGTCGCCAGCTATAAAGTTGCTTAGTGATTATCGGTGGTTATTGTACAGTTGTACTCTACAATCAATTGCAAACATTTTTACGCTATTTCAGTGTTTGTCAAACTCCGAAATTTACCACAAACTCGAATCGCTGATGAGTCGCCTGTTAGTCTACAATAAATTTTAAGTTACTCATATGAACACGCCTACAATATACCAGTTTTTTACAATTTAGTAGCAACTCCATCGGCAATAATCGACCTAACTGGAAGCAACTGTTACACGTCCTTCTAATTGGTATTCTAAAATTTTCAGAAAATCACCGATAGGTAAAATTTCAACCATGGGGTATTAGGAGCGGTTTGCTACGTTTTCCATAGATCTGAGCACACTATTCAATTAGAAAGTCCTTGTCATTGGCCACTGATACGATGTTTTGACATAAGATGTTCTATTTTTAAACATACTGAACATTCCTTTATACTATAAAATGCTTTCTATCATCTGCACTTATTGTTTTAGAAATACCCACAAAATGTATTACTAACAGTCGTTAATTCAACACCCTTTTTTCAAAAAATCAACGAGAACATTTCCGGTTTTTGTAATTCTTTAAGAGCAACTGGCGTAATTTCTACTATACTACGTCGTTAGATGGGTGGTGTTACCAACTTGCCTATTGTTTATGAAATATTCCAAAACATTATATTTGAAGACTCCTTTTATAAACCATCTATTTTTTATTTAGAAAATTAACTACTAGTCGAAATCGTATGTTATTTAATAATAAAGTGTTTAATGTAAGCGAGGTCTATTTCAACGCATAGAGAATTTTTAAAAATTTCCTTTATATTGTAACGAATTTCCGAACGGTCCCGTAGCGTGTGGCCGCTAGACATCCACAGCCATAATTTTTGTTGTGCTCCGTTACCCCCTAGCGCACGTGCGTGACTCAAATAATAAGAAATTGCCATATGCTTTCCAGAAATGTTGCTGCCCTTCTGGTAGGCGCCTAATAGACATAAATATCGCGCAACAGGGTGACTACGGAATTTCAGATTGGCGCTTCTCAGTCGTTAGAATAGCTGCTCTAAGTTATTTAGATGCTTTTCAAATGTTTTTCCAGTCACTATGATGTCATCCAGATACACCAAACACGTTATCCATGATAGCCCATTAAGCACTGTCTCTATTAATCTTTTGAAGGTCTGAAGAGCATTGCAAAAGCTGTCTTTTTTGCTTCTAGGATCCATTTCGACTTGCCAGTATCTGGTCTTTAGATCTAAGGTTGAGAACTATTTGGATCCGGCTAAAGTGCCCAATGTGTCGTCAATGCGTAGTAGTAAATAACTTTTTCTTCGTGGAATCGATGAGCCGACAGTAATTAACAAAAAATCTGATAGACCCGTCCTTCTTCTTAACTAGCATCACTGGGGAAGTCTATAGACATCACGCCATTTTTCTTCATATTTAAAATTATCTTCTCGTCTTCTTTTAGTTCTGTTAGCGGCAATCGTCGTGCACTCTGTTATATGGGAGTATCATGGCCGGTGCCTATTTTGTGACGCACATTGTTTGTTCTTCCTTCCGAACCCTTGTCGAATTGAAATATGTTCTGATTTTGGTGCAACACTGATTTGAATTTATCGGATACCTTGCTGTTGACTTGATGAACTATTAGAAAGATCACAGTACAATGGCCGAGGATTGTGCCTTCTTTCAGCGTCCAATAATACTTATTAACATTCTTCACGCAGGCCGGTATCACGCTGCCAATTTAGACCAGTGTCTTTCTAACTAGTATCCTCTTTCCGATCTCCTTTTTATCATTACTTGATTCTATCAGGACTACTCTTCTTGCTGGGAGATTACAATTTTGTGTATCCTGAGCTTCTCGCACTCATGCCACAACTTCATCTCGATCATGGAGAAAAACTTTTTCTTACTTTATCTTCAGTACCTTATGCTCCAAGTCCACCTTATATCTATAAGTTTTTAAAGTGTCCATCCTGAGAATTACGTAATTTTCAGTGTCAGGTACCACTATACGGTGTTTAAAGGTAGCGTCTTCGATGGTTAGTTGGATTTCTATCTCCCCAAAAACCTTTACTGAAGCCTCAGTTGCCTTTTAAAGTTTTCAATTGCTTGTTAAGTTTTAACAACATTGAGCCTCGCAATAATTTTCTCTCCCGTATCCAATAGGAGAGTATGAAATTTTTCATTTATTCAGCCACAGACATAAGCACTATTAGAATCATGCGCTAAACTTGCAGTTTATGTTTTCGTGGTTTGGGATGCACCATTAAGGATCGATAGACCCCCTCTCATTAACTCCTCTTCATTTTCTTACAGAAAAGATCCCAGAAGCCCTCAGTCGTGTCTTACGCCTACTTCTGACATGGACTATCTTACCACAATTTTGGTAGCGCAATGATCTTTTTCTTTTCCTCAATATTTTTGCAATCTTTTTTGCTAAGTTTTCCAAGTGCCTTATTCTGTTCGCCAATATTTTCAGCTGATCATCTTACTTTCTGGGACTGTGCACTTATTACCCTTTGGGTTTGCTAATATTGCGATGCCTATGAAACGATTAACAGAAGAATGCCAAAGTTTCAAGTGGGGCGAAGAGTGTCAAGAAACTTTTGAGAACTTGAAGCGTGCTTTAGTAAATGCACCACTATTGAGATATCCATGGCCAAAAGGAAAGTTTATTTTCAATATAGATGCTAGTAATGTGAAAAATGGAAGCGTGTTGTCCCAGCTACAAAAAGTTATCGGCTATTTCAGTAAAGTGTTATCAAACCCTGAACGCAACTATTGCATAACTAGGAGTAAGCTACTTTCTCTTGTCAAATCTGTGGAACACCTTTATAAGTTTCTTTTAAGAACCGATCATGCTGCGCTAAAGTGGTTCTTGAATTTTAAAAATCCGGATGGCTAAGTAGCAAGATATACTTTAAGACGGGATAGAGCTAGAAGTACTCATCGCAACGCCAACGCCTTGCTGAGCAGACCGTGTCCAGAGGACTACAGCCACAGTAGTCAATGGTCCCTATGCTGCCCTACCTAGAAGACAATGTCTTACAGCTTACAGTGTTAAAGATGGATCTTAGAGGAAACTTCAGTTATAGGTCCCACAGAAGAGCGTTCCGGAAGCGCTACAACAACTCCATGATGGTATGCCTGGTGGCCATATGCGAATTGCAAAGACTTTGGAGATGGTTCGTGAGCGATTTTACTGGGTGAATTGTAAAGAAGATGTTAAAGATTGGTAGTATATGCAAAAACACCAATGAGACAGTGTAACGTCAAAAATCTTTTCGAGAGAATCGCTATTGGCATAGCTGGTTTCCTACAAATGGCAGTAGAAATAGACGTATTCTAGTGGTAATGGATCATTTCAGCGGATGGGTTGAAGTCTACGCGTTATCAAACTAAGGAACCACATCGATTGCTGAAGTGTTGGTAAACGAACTGATTAACAGCTCTAGAGTGTCACTAGAATTACGTTCAGACCAAATTCAGTCGAAATTTTGAATCAACGGTGTTCACGAAAGTAAGCGAACTACTGGGCATTAGGAAAACCAAACTAGCTTCGTTACACCTCCAGTCAGATGGAACGGTTGAGCAAATGACAATGGAGAAGTGCCTGTCAAAAGTTGTCTCTAACCATCAATAAGACTGGGACCAATATCTCTATCTTGACGAGTACGTTATGGTGTTACCAGAGAAGTACAACAAGACATTCAATGTACCGGCATATAAATATGCACTGACGCATGTATAGCTCGTGATCTGAAGGTGTCCAGAAGAATCGCCATTGTATTTCCAGAGAGATTTTGGTTTTGTGTAAAAATTAAGGAGAACAACATCACGTCGGCAGAAATATCTACTACCTTTTAACCAAAGAATCTTCACAGGACAAACTGTTTTATCGCACATTGCGGGGAACGCTGAAAATATTAGGAATCTGGCAATATAGAAACTTGCATGCAGATTGGACGACCTTGGCTGGAGAATAGTTAAGAGCATGATAGATGAGTTGTTCTAATGTTCTAGTATTAACGTCCTAGTTTGCAGGTATCATCTGCAGAAGCCGGTAATCCCGCAGAAGACCGTGGACTGTTAGTGTTATCTGACATCGCAATGCAGCAAAGGTTAAGACGGCAAGTACCTCTAAGACCCGTTTAAACGTCGGGACGAATTATCCTTAAAGAGGGGACAGTGTAACAAATTTTTGAACACCCCAGTAGCGTGTTGCCGTTAAACATCCGAGACCGTAGTTTTTGTTGTGCCCCAACGAGCCTTCCAGGAATCCAGCTGCACTGTAGACAATAGAAATTTGCCAGATGTTTTTCAGAAATTTTGCGGCCTTTCTGGTAGGCGCCAAATAGGCATAAATATCGCGCAGCAGAACAGCCGCGGGCATGCAAAGTAACTACGGCGAAGCGAATCCAAGTGTGAAATCTGTGCGCATCGACATAAACAGTAATTTTACGTCATCTATTGTAACATATCTATCGTATGTGTTGTATATATAAATAGTGTTGTGATTCTGATCGTTTTTAAGTAAAACAAATAAGTGGATTTAGTAATTTTTTACGAGCTATTTACCACTGTATAACAAGCAATATTTTAAAAACTTTAAACGCTTCAATTGGTTTAAGTAATTTTTCTTGGTTAACCAGACTGTGCGCTTTTAAATAAAAATCTCCGGAATGAAATATTGACAGTTACTTTTGACAGTTTCATATTTTCTTTTCAGTAATCTCTTTTCTTCTGTTTGGTGCCTTTAATAAATTTAACCAGAATTTTAATTGTCAAATAATACACTTTTGTAGTAAAAAATTATGTTCAAAATTTTAGACTGGCCAATGTGACGTAGTATTTTGTTCTGTAAGAGTCGTTTAAACATACAACGACCGGTAATTGTTTAATTAGTTACCGCTTTCCCATTTTTCATTTATTTAATTATCTCAAATTAAATTGAATCGCAGCAGAAACTAATTAAAACGTGAAGACAAGAGACTTTGGGCGTAAAGAAAATTTGAAAACAACGTTAATTAAACTTCTTAAAAAACCTATTAGGCATTTTTGTCGCTCAATTTGTCATACATTGCCTGTGCTCATTTTAATTAACAAAGACATGACTAATGTGCCTAGTTAAAATCATTAAGAATAAATTTACTTTGTCTCGTAATCTGTGCTTAAGAAACTCATGCTTAATGCCAGATGATTAATTATAAGTGCGCAAATTAATTATCGGCCTTTTTAATGAAAATCAACTCTAATTTATCATACTTTATTCAGCAAAGTAATTTCGTGCAGCATCTGCACTGTTTAGCCATCTTTCGAGTAGATGACGAACTCGCCGCAGTTTAGAGTCGGTAAAGTTATAAATGCATTTTTGACCTCTGGACGTTTTAAAGTAGAGATTTCCAAAAAGTGTTGGAAGGATAGGAACAAGTACATATGTGAGGGGGGGGTCATATCTCATAGATACGCTAGGAGCGATAAAATTTCTCAGCTCAACAAAGTCAGCGTTATGTCGTTCGGTGTTGATGGTTCCTAACAATATGACGAAAACCAGTGCTACATTACCACAAACCTTGTAACACCAAGGTCGAAATGGCGAAAGCTATGACGACGATAATTAATGATAAATGAATACAGTGACGGTTGTAAACATGAAGAAGGATCACTTGAATCTGGATGAAAAGCTTTTGTAAGTAGATAGAAATATTCTTAGGTTATTATTAAGGCTATAGCTAATTCGGCATAGGTTTGACAAGGACTTTTGGTTAACAGCTTCTCAAAATTCCAATGTTTTGGCTGTATAAGAAGTTTATGATCCGTCAGATCAAGTTATTACGGAACCACGTGCTAAAGCCACATAATATAAATAAAGTCTTCCTCCAGTACTCTACATAATCGTCTTTGTTTTGGCATGTTTTTTTAATTAATAGAAAGAGGAAGTAGTGCCTTATGGTGCTTGCCGGGCGCCATCACGTTCACCGAGTGCTCCGTCTCTCCTTCATGGTTCGTTTTCGCTCGATCTTTACAGTTTCAGCTTCTCTTTACTGCTCGCACCCGGAAAAACATTAACCGACTTTATCTTAGCAGCTGCAGTTTTGTAAGCACTTGCCTCGTTAATCTGCAGTATTTTTTTATGCTAAACCTTAAGCTCTCTAACATTGCACCCTTTCGCAAATAGCTAGGATACTTTTATTGCGGAAAGCCCGTATGAATAATGCCGCCGCTCCAATTTTTCTTTGCCATTATCCGTCGGTATGTGACTTTTTCATTAAAGCCATTTGATCTCCAATCCAAGGTACCGGATGTAATTGTTGTAGTAAGCGCGTTTAGGATTGAGAAAAAATATCGTTTTTTTGGCTTGGTTGCTTGTTTTTGCGTGTCTTTAAAGTTTTAAATTGCGTCATCAGAAGTATGAGCTTGGTGTCATCTGCAAACCTCATAGTCCGGTGTCCTTGCGGCAGTTAATTTTTGAACTTTAATTGCCAGCTTTTATTATACCGGTCCGGAGCATGTTCCCTGGAAGTATGTCTTAGTTATTTGTCTTGTTGCAATTCTGTCTCTTGTTTTTTTGTAGAATTTGTTGGCTACTTTACTTGATTTTCGGCCACTACGTGTTGTCAAACACTGTCACGATATCTAAAACTATTGACATGCAACATTCTACCGCATCTTTGGCGTAAGTCATAAACTAACCTATGCGAAAGCCATATTGTTGTTACAATCCGGTCCAAAGCTTTCACGACTACCAATAATAAACAAATCTGTTAAAGTTAGGGTTTGGAATAAATCGCATGCTTTGAATTTTTTAAAATTTAAGAAATATGTTAAATTCTAAACTAGATGTTTTTGAAAATTTCCGGTGTAACTTTCTTCCGCGATTATCCAAACATAGGCTCGCCGGTTGCCGACGATCGTGGTCCTCCTACATCTAGTCATGGTCTGGTGCGGGTTTTGGTCAGGAGGAAGTCTTTGAAAAAATTTTGTCGTTTTGAAAACGGTTTCTGTGTAAGTTCTGTCCGTTTTTCTACATCTTCCTGCACATTACCCAACGGCTCTTCTTGACGTGCAAAACTCTTTCTATTTTTACATAAGCATATCTCTTAATAAAAATTTATATTTGTAACAAACTTTGCAATAAACTGGATCTCCTTTCTCCCTACAGTATTGATAGAATCTACGTATTTGCCTAACCTTGCCATTTTTCGGTAAGTTTCTTAATCTATCAAGGGATGCTCTTTTGTACAACCCAATTAATTCCAATTATTCTTTAGTAACTTTTAGATTGCTTCAGAACTGATGCTGTGATTCAAGTTTTTCTTCGCCCTTTGTTTTAACTTTGATTGTATTTTGTATACTTGACTTAATTTTTGTCTGTGCTAACTTCAGCTATGGTCAATAATTTCCTCCCGTAATTTTTTCTGAGACTTCAATTATTTTATGACAATTATAATATGTTATTGGATAGCTAATTACTATAGCTCTGATTCCAAGTTTTATTACTTGGATTAAATACTGGAACTTTTCTGGGGGGTCCAAACATCATCCGACTAAATCTTTTTATACTGCAACCACCTTGACAATCAAAATATTGCATAGTATCTATTGAACTTTACAACACTGTATTTTGCCTATTAGTGTCTAGTCTAATTTCATTTCAACCGCTAAGAATTCACCAAGTCTAATTTCTGGAAGATAACTAATTTAAATCGGAATTTTTATCTCTAGACAATCTAGTCCAATATAAACATTGGATCCTCCAAACAGTTTGTGGGTTTGACTTAAGTCTAACTTGTCTTACGAGTACTTGTTTTGTAACAGTTAAGGTACATTTTGAGTTTACATAGTTTAGTTACATAATATCTACAACTATGAGTGGTATTATTTAATTTTAAATTTCTAAAACAACATTTCTTGACATTTTCAAATCTTGACTCTAATGCTTTCCATTATAGAATATATAAGTTGGAAGCTTAAGCTTGTTTTTAGTTTCTTATCTTGAGAAAGTGCTGTTGTGTTAGGCAAGGGATTCTAATTATTCCTTTTCTTTCTCCTATAACTTTATGAGTTTATTCAGATGTATCTTTAAGCATTGCTCATCGTTAATGCCTTTCAAAAATATAGACAAGTTCTTATTCTTTGCTTGTCATAACTCTACAGCTATGGCTAATAGTTTCCTCATGTAAGTCTTAACAGATTTTTTTTCTCTGGTACTTCAATTAATTATTATTATAGAATAGAGTTCAATCCAGTTTTGGACATACACCTTCTTAAGATCCTTCTACTCAATCCGGCCCTGTGCCTTTCTTGTTCATTGAGTTTCTGCTTGACTTGCGATGTCATTCCTCCAACGTGCTTTCGCCCTCTTGTCCCGCTTGTTTGTTCGACGTTTCCATAAGGTCGTCTTTTTACTCCATCTTTCGTCGTATCTACGTACAAGATGGCCTGCTCATTTCCAACATTTATGTTTGGCTGTTATCTCCGCTTTTTATCCGTGCATTCTTTTTTCTAACTAGTAGCCTGATTCCTAACATTTTTCATTTTCCTTTGTATCACCTTCAATTTCTCTATGTTGGTTTTTGTTAACACCCAAGTCTTAGGAGCATATGTTAGGATAGGCACTGCACAGTAGTTGAACACCTTTGTTCTTTATATTTTCGTAAATGTTCTCTTAAGAGCACTTAGTTTGTCAAACGCTAACCATCCAAGTTAAATTCTTCGATTGATATCGGCTTCTTAGGTGGGGTCGTTGAAGGACTTCAGTTACTTTATGGTAATTAGCATATGTTATTAGATAACTAGTTACTATATTGTGACCTATCCAGGTTCCTTTGCTAGGACTAAATACTGGAACATTTTGACGAGTTCAAGTTTTCATTTCTTGGATCTTTTATACTGCAATAACCATAACGTGCATTTGCTGTTAAACTTTGTAACACTAATTTTCAAAAGTTTGAATTTCTTACTTCACTATGCCAATTGCTGTGGATACTTCCTGGTGAGTTTGTTCTCCATCTGATACCTTCTTAAGGGCCTTTGAACATTCTTTTTTACATTTAAGATGTGTTTGTTTAACGCATGATCTTCTGTCTGTTTTTTAGTTAGTCCAATTTCTGCAATCTTCTTCTTTGATTCTTCTCTACGATAATCCTTATGCCCCTTACGGCGTCGAATTTATTATATGGCTTTATACTTTTTTAACCTTTGGAATAGATAAGAAGCTGTGTAAACTAGTAAACATGACTTTAAGTAATACAAAATACAAGGTACTGTAAGAGTAGAGAGCTCGTTAACAGAGGGTTTTGAAATTACGAGAGGATTTAGACAAGGAGACTCACTCTCGACAGTTTTATTTAATTTAATGTTAGAAGGCATTATAAGAAAAAGTGCAAATTAAGAAAAACATATACTCCAAAAGCCATCAATGTTTGGCATATGCGGATGATGTGGTGATTTTAGCTAGAAGAAAGTATGATAAGGATATTTGATATTTTGGGGTTACAAATAAATTACAGTAAGACGAAAATGATGACTTTAGGAATACAGAATAGAAGGAGAAGAGAAAACCTGATTCCAGAAGGAAAACAAAGGTTGAAAAAGGTTGAAATAAAAAGATTAGGAAGTTTTATCCATCTGGGAGCTATCTTTCATGAAACTGCGGGAAATGAAAAAAAAATAAAACAGACTAAAAAAGGTTCAACAAGTGCTATAGCTCTAATGAGCTCTCTAACATCAAAAACGGTAATAAGAAGCACAAAACTCTCAATTTATAAGACATTTTTCCGGCTATTTATTACTAAGAGCGTGTTAGAACAAATAGATATATGGGAAAGAAGGATGTTAAGGAGAATATTTGGGGGAAAGAAAGTACAAGAGGTGTGGAAGAGAAGAAATGATCTGGAATTGTATCAGCTTTATAATTAACCAAAACTATCAGAAGTGGTCGAAGCCCAGAAAAATTAACGAATAGGACATATATCACGGGCAAAAGAAGAAAGAATGATTAAGAAAATTCTAAATAGGCTATAACTGACAGGGGGAGAAAAAGACCTAGGCTTAGCTGGAGGTGACAAGTTGAGGGTTGAGGATTTGGAAGCAGTGGAAGTTAGAGGATGGAGAAATGTGACAGAAAATAGGAAAAATGGGAAGGAGTAGTGCAAAAGACTCTTTTACAAGCCTTGGGCCACTAGATCTGTTGTGCTTATATGTAGGTATAATCTTTTTTTTATTTCTTCTATCTGCTCCGATTATGTGGGTTATATTTTGTATTCTGTCTAGCCATGATTTCTTTGCCTTCTTTTTCTTTTGCCTGATTTGTCTTCTTAACTGTGTTTTCTGATTTAATTCTAGTAATGTGTCTGTACTAGTTCAGATGTATATTTTCTGTTTTTGATGTAATTGGTTCTTGTTTTGTTATGCTTCTAGTTTGGTCATTTCTTATTCTGTTATATTTTGTTTTTCCCGCCCCTTTCTTAGGTTCTTCATTTCGATTGTGTTTATTTTAACCTCATGCTTCTTTAACATCACCCAGGTTTCATTTGCGTATAATATAGATGGTAATGCTACTGCATTATAAATGTACGACGGGTTGCCCGCAAAAAGGTATTTTTGGCGTCTTAGGCTGACATTTTTCACCCACCTCCCTAAAACTTTTGCACAGTGGGAACGCATAAATTTTTAACCGGATCAGCTTTTTTCCGTGGATCGAGAACGTGGAACAATTTAACTTACAATCGAAGCTCCATCCGGCGGAATCGAACCAAAAGCAGCGGCCCGATGACTCAGCTGCGGCCGCCCGGATCCAGATGCACCGCGGATCCGCGGTCCATTTGGCAAGGAGCGGAAAGGGCACCGACGTGCGTGCACGAACGCATGGACTTTCTTCTGTAAATCAAGAGCTCAGAGCTCGGCCACGCCACATTTTATATCAGCTGTCTTTGTTAATAAATGATTTAGTCTACATGTCTACTAGTTTTAAATTTTTATGTTTACATGTTATTCTTTTACTCTCTTCTGGTCTTGTTTTATTTATTGTTATACATTTATTTTTATTTATGGTTACTTTTCATTTTGAGGGTTTCCATCTTTTGTGTCCATAAGTTTTGCATGTGTCTTTGACTTTTTGCAATCAGGACTATACGGCATACATAAAGCAAACTATTTTTGTTAGTATAAGGTTTCGATATCCAGTGGTTGTTCTTTTATCTTCTTCTTGTTTCTTTATATTAATTATCATTGAAATGTTTCTCTTTCTGCAGCTGCTCTAAATATTTGTTGAACATTCTTCTTTTTATAATTTTTATTAAATTATTCATTGAAATTATAAATTATAGTAGTCATGCTACTTCCTTGTTTTACTCCTATCTTCAGATAAGTTTTTTTTAATTTTTGTCTTTATATTTACTTTCAGATCTTTAAGCATTTTCACACGAGAGATCTCTTTATGTTATCAAATGCGACTCTTAGGTGTACGAATGTTAGATATAACGGTTCAATGGTTTCTCTAGCTCTTTTTATCGAATTCCTTATTATAACAGTCAATTCACTGATGATATTTACAAGTTTCATTAATTGTTCTAGTGTGGTTTTCAACTTTTTCTCCTTTGGTCCATTCTTTTCTAATTCTTCTTGAATCTCCTAAAATGGGGTTTTCTTTGCAACTCTTTCCCACCTTCACTAACTTTGAATCTGAAAATTTTAAGTCTTTTTTGGTAACTTTGATCGAACAAATCTTCAGCTTTTCTTTTTGACTGGCTATCCACTCTATTAGATATTGACGACCACAAGCGTGGTTCTCTTGGGAAAATAATGGAAGTAGTTTCCCGTTGCCTTCCTCCATGATGTAGGATGGGGAAAGAATAAAGGAGGGGTGATATAGAGATGGAAGGAAGAAGCGGGTTGGACCTGATTTCTTCTGGAAGATGGGGTATAGGACCAAAACTTGTAGTAGCCTGTCGTCTACCGGGATCGTAAAAGAATGGTACCCGCTACCCTGAAATCTTTAGCAATTAAGGCAATTTTAGTGTTACTTTCGATTAACCGACTTATTGAAGGAACGAAGGAGGAGAGTAGGCAGAAATGTTTAGTACGTTCTAAAATAACTTGAACAATTATATTCCAAATTGCGTTTTCGTTTGACCATGACTAAATTATATTTAATTAATGTTACTTATAACTTTCTACACCACCTATTTTAGATGATTTAGTTGAGAATGAAAACGATGTTTAGCTTTTTTGCTCTAATTATCAAATCATCCCCCATTGATTATCTATTAGTTCTTAATCATAAATAAAATAGAAACAAAGCAGCATTCCATTTCCAAACCTTCAAAAGTGCTGATTGATTTATTTGCAGACTAAAATTAATATCTGCGAAATGAAATGAAATGCCGTTCCTATAGCAGTACTAATCTATACGTTCAACTGCCGATTGTTTGTTTAGTATTCATCAAAGCCTATCGAAGCGTTAAGCAGCCGGTCCGAATTTTTATTGCCTATTAATTCGAAACTTCTACCTGTTGGTCGCAAATTTGAAAAACAATCGACCTGCTTTTAATTCAAAGCCCTTTACGCTCTTCGGGGCGACTCGACGGCAAAATGTATGGCGTGCATTAGTCTCACAAGATCGCATTTTCTGATTTTGCGTACACGCCTGCGGACGTCACGATCCATCACTGTTTCTGGCTTGAGCATGGG
The DNA here is from genome assembly GCA_036346155.1 of Sinelater perroti. Lineage (NCBI taxonomy): Eukaryota > Metazoa > Arthropoda > Insecta > Coleoptera > Elateridae > Sinelater > Sinelater perroti. Next base: position 7,224,379 of record JARFIY010000222.1, read on the forward strand.
TGTAGCGTCGCGGCGCTGCTCAAAGATGCGTCGCCTGCTGCAAGGAAATCGGGCGGCGGCCGTGAGTGCCGCCGTTCATCCATCATCGCTTGCTGGCTCTCAATAGGGCGCGCGCCCCAATTATACTTTTTAGCATGAGCGGCTGCAGTTCGCGACTTGTTGCGGAAATTGGGTCCGCAGGCCCGGCTAATCCATTCTTGTAATGGACCGTCCGAATTTGTTACCCATTGTGACGACGGCCATCTCGTCTAATGTTTGTTTGAACCCGCTTTCGCTGCGAAATTCGGCTAGTCGCCTCTCTGCGGCCGCAAATATCTTTTCCGGCTTTGGTGCGCATTTCGTTGTGTAGGCCGAAATTACTTTCTCCTTTCATAATATCCGGTGCGATGTGGTGCACATTAATAAAAGAGCATCAGAGAATATGGCCACGGGCTAGAGATTTTCTAGAAAATTGGGGATTAGCAAAAATAACCTGTAAAAACAGATAACTATTAAAATTTGAAATGACATCCAGGATATCCGGAAAAGATCCTGGAATTTCTAACACACATTTATATTTGATTATTCACGAATGTAGGGTAGCGGGTAGGCACTCTACACTTTACTTCAGAGAAGAGATCCTTGACATGTGAGCCTTCTATCACTGAGAGGAACCATGTCCTTAACCCTAATCTATTCTACTCCACTTTAATCCCCATATTTCAACACGCTTGCCCAGCGTGGAAGATTATGACCACCCTCCCCTAAATATGGCTAATTTTAAAACAAAAAGATCTGGTCCTCAGGTGGATAAACACAAATTCCACTCCTCCAAGGAATCTGGGAGAGGTAAAATTCGCTAAAACACCCTCTTAACCCTTTAATGGTAACGTCGGGTCACTCGTGCCTCGGGAAAACTTTCTCCCCTTGCTAGCACGGAGGAGGAGGTAAAGGGCTGAGCCAAACTGTATACTAGTAGACCACTAGCTCCCCAAGTACCGATGGTTTAGTACGTAAACAGCCGTTGTACGAGCCAGTCAAAATTTCGAAAAGGCACGAGTGACCCGACGTTACCATTTAAAGGTGCTGTAACTGAAAGACTGCCAAATGTAACTAAAGTGAATATTCGCGAAATTTTGGGACAGAACGAGAAGCAAAATACTCTGGAGCTCAATAAAATGGAAAAAAGAAAAATATGCGCATTTTGCGATTCAAAAAAAAAACTTATCTATGCTGCAGCAAGTGCCTGTGTGCGAAGAGCACAGACCTCAGCGTTGAAATTATTTTTTATTTTTATAATTCTTCTTCCTTTTGTATTATACATTTATAATTCATGTCGTTTCGATAAATAAAATTGATCAAAAAAATAATATAATGTATATTTTATGGTAAATAGTATCTTTTTACGTAGTTTGAAGAAACGCGATTTTGATGCTCAACACTTAAGCATTTATTTAAGGTTTATATATTTGCTAATATATTTTACTTAAAGTGCTATTCTTCAGCTTTAATTTCCCGTTTAGTATTTTAAAAAATATTATATTGATCCAAAGTTATGATTACCATTAATATCACGATTGGACCTTATACTGGGATAGTTATTGAACCACCACGAATTTTTCAGATTTTTTTGAGCACTTTTAAGCACTTTTTAAAGCGTCGGTCAAGAGTGACCCGTCGTTACCATTTAAAGGTGCCGAAAATGACGTTACCTTTTAAGGGTTAATATTGTCAGAGGGCATATCGCAACCTACAACACAAGATCATTACTAGCAGAAGAACGCCTAACGGCAACTTAAAAACGAACTACAAAACATGAAATGGGACGTGATTGGCCTCAGTGAGGTGAAAAGACGAGGAGAACAACTAATAAAATTAAAAACTGGTAAGCAGGTGAAGATGATAGTTCCATAGGAAGAACTGGAATTATAATACACAAACGCCACAATGAAAAAATTGTATGTGTGAGGGAAATCTCAACTAGGGTGATATATGTCGTTTTAAGGCTATGTAAGAGATATTGCATCAAAATTACTCAGGTTTATGCACCGACCAAAGATCATACGGATGAGGAAGTGGACCCAATCTATAACGAAAGTAGCAGCAGCTATCGTAGAAAAAAAAATGCATGCACTATTCTGTGCAGAGATTTTAATCCTAAAATAGGAATTAAGTCTGATACTACGGGAACCTCACTAAGGGGCTACGGTCTGGAAGATAGAAATAATTGCGGAGAGACAATATTAGGCTTCTTACTTCAGAATAATATGTTTCAGATAACCAGCTTCTTCTATATAAAAAAACAAATAGAAGATGGACCTGGACAAAGTCCAGACGGTCGCACGAAAATCGAGATTGATTTTATAATAACTGATAAGAAATACCTAATTAAACGCGTGTCGGTACTAAATAGTTTCGGTATTGGAAGCGATCACAGGATGGTGCAAAGGATTAGCAAATAGAGATATAAAATGATAAACAAGAAGTTCAATAAACCATGGATTGAATCCACCAGATGTCGAAAAGTTTCAGCGAGATATTAATAAAGTGCTGGAGAACACCGAATAGGAAGAAAACATTAATAGCCTAAACAAAAAAAAAACAATGAATGCAATACTATAAAATCAAAACAAACACTGTCCCAAACCAGAGTAAGAAGAGTAAATCAGTCCAGAGACTAAGAACTCGATGCAGAAGAGAAAGGGCATGAGAAGTCAGAATATACATAAATCATAATACCATAAAATACAACACAAAAATTCATAAATCATAGAAGATAACAAAATCATGAAAGTGCTGCGCGGAAAACTCGGAAATAGAAAGAGAGAAATAATTAAGATTAAGAACAAATAAGGTACTGTCACCATAAACAGAGAAGAGATATTGAAACCAGTAGAAGATTTCTATGAACTGCTGTATAAAAGTAAAAAAGAAACAGACTAGACTCCAGATTTAGAGCCAGACAATATAACATCAAGAAAGGATATAATAAATTAAGGATCAGAATAACTACCAGACTTTACCTTAGAAAAAATAGACTTAGCATTAAAGAAAAATAAGACACTTGGGAAGATAAGATGATTACTAACGAAATAAAGATATGTGGTCCTTGCCTACTTAGAAAAATAAGAGATTTACACGATCTATGCCTGCACAGCAGTACAATACCAGATAAATGGAACAATGCTATTGTGATACTGCTTCACAAGAAGGGTGATATGGCTGGACTGGAGAACTACAGACCTATAAGTCTTTTAAGCCACAAGTACAAAATATTTACAAGGATTATAACTACGAGAAAAAATTAGACTTTTATCAAACACCGGAGCAGGTCGGTTTTCGTGCTAAATTTGGGTTCAACGACAATTTACAAAGCGCTAAAACGACAACTGAAAAATCTATTGAATGCAATAGTCCACTAGTTTTAGTCTTTGTTGACTTCCAAAAGGCAGTTGAAATTGAGGCAGTTATGAGAGCGCTGAAAGAATATCGTGTCAACTGTCGGTACACAAGGTTAATATACAACTACTCTAAAATACCAAACGCTTACCAATTGGAAGGGGAGTTAGACAAGGGATACGATGTCCCAAGTTGTTTACGTCAGTACTGAAATATGCTTTTAAAAAGCTAAATTGGGAAGGAAAAGGCCTAAATATAGACGGGTAGAACCTGATTCGATTTGCGGATGACATAGTTTTAATGTCAGACCGTCCACTCGATATTTTGTCAATGTTAAAAGAACTTCAAGAGATATGCACTGAAGTAGGCTCCAAAACAAAATTTAGAATCAACTTAGTCCCTAGCAAAAAGTTAAAAATTGACAATAATAAAAAATAAATATCCAGAGGCAACCAAACATGTCATTTGAGAGAAGAGTTACTCACGCTTGGGCTTCTTATGGAAGACTTTAAAAGGTCTTTAAAGGTAATCTGCCAATGTGCTTAACAAACAAGTTTTCAATCAGTGTGCTGGGGTTATGACATATGGCGCTGAAACTTTAACTTTAACCTACGCAACGGCTAAAATCTTAGAACAACACGCCAAAAAATGGAAAGATCGACACTTTCTTAAGAGATCATATTAGGAACGAAAACTTGCGCCGAAGAACAGGCGTGACTGATATAATCATACAGATAGCAAAGCTCAAGTGAAACAGGACGAGACATATGGTGCGGATGACGAACGAGAGATGGACGAAGAGGCTGCTTGAGTGGAGGCTGAGAGCCGACAGATGGAGCAGAGAAAGACCTCCACACCTTAGACGGATGATATCAGAAGAAATAGAGAGAAATGGAAAAATAATGGGGAGACTTATGTCCAACAATGGACGCAAAGAATTGTTTGATGTTGATAATAAGCATCACGAAGCTATGTTCGTGACACTTTAATTAATTATTTATTAGTCCAATCTCATGGAGTATACAAATTATACATTTGTTACTTATATTTTAGAAAGAACGATATACTGGGTATACCACAACTGAATGTTCAAACTTCGAACCTACTTCTCCATAAAATACTTATTTACAATATAAAAATTTAGTAAAAACTGGCATGCATCAATACTTTTTCTGGAACATGTATTTTTGCTATTTCTTCTAAAAACTACGATTGAATACACAAAACAGTCGACATTCAAAAATGCTGACATATCACTAAAAGCAACTTGGTACTGCAAGTCCTTACTTATTGAAGAGCTTTTAATCATTCTATAGAAGTTGAATTTTAAACTTGTGTTTGTAATTTCTTACTTAGGACCTTCAAAATCGACTTGCAGTGCAATTTTTTTCTGCTCACTAATTTTTCATTAGGATGAAATGAGTACTCATTTTATTGAATGTGTTTTTCTTTGATATCCATAAACTTTTGCCATCAATCCGGCAGTTTTAGTAAAGCTGATGCAGACCTTTTGTATGTAAAAAGGCACTACTTGTGGATAGCCGACCAAAATCCAGCCATTAAGAACTTTTTACCGTGCATTGAACGTTTCAAAATTGAAGCTGTACAGATGTGGGAACTGTTGGCATACCTCCATGCACTTCTGCTTCTGATGGACGGTGAGAGATATTTCCTGTCTTCAAGTCTTCATAAATAACGGTATGCGAAACAGACCTGTCGCATCTATTTACCCTCCAATGAGACCTTGCCATCTATAGCTGCTCATAATTGTCTGCTTTTGCGGTTTTTCACTTTTTCCACAACTGTACTTGTATCACTACACAAATGACCTATTACCTTTCCTTCTGTGTGTACCAACAACGCCATCTGGTTGGCATCTCGTAGTACTATAGTTTCTGATCTGAAATACAAGGAAGAATTGTAATAATTTTTAAAAGCCTTTATAATGGTGATATACATTATACACAAATTCAACATTTTTTATCCAATAATGCTGAAAGATTATTATTTGAATCCTCCTACTCAACGCGGTTCTAGTCGACACAATTAAACGACTAACCGTTCGAGGAAATAATTAGAATGTCACGAATATGCGAAACCGGTAAGGGTTGATGTCAGATTAACCCAATTTATTTGGAGCAGCGCGAGCATGCCAAGAATGCCAGGCAAATCGTTAGAGTGGCTGTAGCAAATACGAATAATTTAAAGGAAGCAATAACATACGAAGTTGCAAAATTACGAGAAATTTCCGGTTTTTACCTTCGATCAGATTGTAAAATTCGTTTCTCTGCATTTTAAAAATATTTCTTGGCTGCTGACTCATTTATGTCAAATAAAAGCTAAAATTAGTTTAAAATATACTAAAGCATCATAAAAATGTAAGCATATAAAGTTATTTTAGAAACTCCTGACAGATGGATAATTTTTTTATCCCGCTAGCATAAGACGGAGGTGGTTGTAACACAAGATAGTCACCCGCAAACTCTTCGATAACATCATCAAATTTCAATCTTCCAAATTCTTCTTTTAGCAGTTACATATAATCATCGCAGGACGATAATTTCGGATTATAGAGAAGATCTTCCAGTACAATCCGGAATAAATCCTCAAGTATAAGTCGTTGCATGAGACTAGACGTTGACATAAAGTAGAATAAAGTTTTAGATTGGCTAAGCACTACCGTAATTTATTCTGAATTCAAACGCAATTTTAGCAACCGTTAATCAGCGACCGTACTCGAAAAGACGGCGAACATTAAGAACATCCTTCTCAGTCACTCTAGTCCTTAGGCGATATCGGTGATGTTATTTTTAACTGCTTTTTGTCCTCCAAAAGTTTGTTTATGCTATGCATAATTGAGAGAGTTGTATTTAAACTATGCTTTAGAGCTTAAAATTCCTCACAACAATGTTGCATGCTGCAAATTAGAGTTTTAAGTTTTTTATAAACAAGGTAATAATGCTCAAGTACAGGGGATTACTATCAATAATCTGATACCTAGAGTCACTAGCAAAATCAGGAGTCTCTGGTTCCAGCCTCTACCCTCACTCTTCTTAATACGACCTAACGTTGGATGGCCTAAGGAAGTATCTTTATTATTGAGCTTTAAAAAACTGTTGCTATTATATTAATCGGATGTCGCATTCAAAAAAAATATGCATCACGTACAAGGTTTTACGAATCTTGCTAATTGGAACGCACGTACGCGATGACTGTGATTGACCTACAGTGTGATTCGAAAGAAAATGGATAGCATAGCCACCGAACCAAGCCAGGAAGTTTTATTGTTGAGAGAGGGCCTCAGTCAGAGGGCTGTAGCTAAATCTGACTTAATCAGCTGTATCGAGAGTATGGCGTCAGTACCAGGAAAGCGGCGACTACGTCCGCCGGCAAGGAGGCAGCTGCAGGCGCGTGACAAGGGAGAGAGAGGCGACTAATTTATCGTGTTAATGTCTCTCAGAAATAAAAATGTGACTGGTATTGACCTCAAGCAAAAGCTGAGTACGGTTAGAGATGTGGTCATCAGCGGTTGGGTAATGAGAAGAAGACTGAAGGCAGCTAACCTGACCCAAAAAAAGGCAGCTGCGGGTCCTAAACCGGCTACAGTCCAAAAACAATGGCAACTGGAATTTGCTCGCAAACATCTCAGATATTATTCACCGACAAATACAGGATGTGCCTACATGGCAACAATAGGAGACGTCGGGTCTATAGAAGGCAAAGGAAGCGATTTGCTCATTGCTGTATTCAAGAAACTGTTGCATATGGAGGTGGCTCTTGTATGGTCTGGGCGGGCATTTCCATGCACAAAAAAACTGAGTTAGTTTTGTGCCTAGTGGAGAACGCGGAGAAAATTTAACAGCGGTCTGCTACAACAGGGACATTCTGGAGGAGCATATTGTTCCATTTGAGGGATTTGTTGGTGAGAATTTCATGCTAATGCACGACAATGCGCAATGCCCTACCGCTCGAATTACCACTATCTACCTGTCTGACGTCGGTATACTGTGCTTCCATGTAACCCAGACTTGAATTCAATTGAGTATGTCCGGACCAGAAACCTTGCACCAAGAAGGGTGATCAAACTGAGAGAGGCGTTGATTGAAGAGTAGGAAGCAATCCTCAAGATAGCATAGGAAAAGTCATTCGATCAATGCGTAATCGCTTGGAAAGTGCAATTAGGAGTAGAGGTGACAACACCATGTATTGAAAAAATCTTTAAATTAATTTCAACTGAGGATTTACTTTTTTCACTTTCATAATCAACTTTTCCCTTTCAACGTTTTTGTGTTGCACATATTCTTAGGCCCATAACTTTGTCAGAACAGGTCTAATTTCGATCAAAGTGGTATCATTTGAAACTACAGTTTTTAACTTTCAAACAGTACACTGAACTTTACTTGGAATATTATCGGAGTAGATATACATTCTCTTAAAACTCGATTATGTTGTTGAGTCGATTGTTTTGCTTTCAAGTGTAGTCATATAGTCCAAGAAGAGTAGAGTTGCTGTGGATCCAAACGCTTGTTCCCTCCTCTCTGTGGAGGTAATCTAGCGTCGCTTTATGACTATTGGACAGTTTTCCCCTTCCGTCCTAATTTCCTTTTATCTTTAATTTATAGGCAAGCGCGTAGTTTAGCCATGCCGCGTGCCTTAGCCCTAACTAACTTAACCTCGCATTTATTGGGGATTTAAACGGAAATAGCGCCCAGAATATAAAAGGAAAGCCATCTAAAAAATCGGTTTTCGCGCTGATACGTGCAAATATATCAGATCATTCCAGGCGTTTTAGATTTTGCGGGGTAGAATAAAATGCAAACAGCATACCGGCATAAACAAAACGCAAATATTTGCAGTATTTTAGCGACGATGGAAACAAACTTTGCGATCATATAAAACTGTGAGTGATGAGACTAAAGTGGATGCACACACATTCACCTAGCGAGTTTAAAGTTCAAACAACTCTTGTTTGCTTCCAGGCGGGAGTTTTATGAGATAGCGGGTTGCAAAAGTTAAGGTAGGCACCAGAAAATCTTCATAAAATATTAATATGTCGAGTCTCCTTTCTATTTATTTTTAATGTATAAAATTACAACTGGTTATTTATAGTTTTATTTCTTATAATACGTGGATAAATAAAATATAAATCTAAATTTGTTTTTTTTTTAATTTTTTGTAAGATAAACGGAGAGGAGCATGTATTCTGAGTGTTGCATAGAGATGCCTAAAGATCACTACCCCCCTTCCTTACGAAGGATACGTTACTGCTTCTTTAGTATCACAAGGTCGGAGCAAAAGTTCCGTCGAAAACCAATTATTAAGTTTTTATTTAACTTTGATAGGATTCTCTAAAACATGTACAAATGCTTAGATTAGGAGACCGGATTTGCAACACCTGTTATGAACTACTCTTCTTACGAATATTCAAATTACCGATCAACCACGCAAAAGAAAATTAGCCTTCTAGTTGAAAACTGCAAAAAATAAATGTGTAAATATATAAATATCGATAAATGTCGACAAATATAGTATTCAGTATATTTTATATTCTACATTCGTGACAATTGTGCCCTAAGATGTAAAACGCTTCTTCTTCTTCTTATCGTTTCCCCGTAGATGCCATTATAGCGTTGGGGTGTAGTTGTTTCTGTTCCTTACCATGTTTCTTCTTAACCTTTTCCTCGCATTTCCGTTGCCTGATTTCCGAGGCTTCCCTGAATACTCTGAATCGTTGTAGTCCGTGTGGGTGATTGGTCCAACGACAGAGGCCCTGTTACCTCTGGACAACTGGTACCAGGTTATACCCCCCGGCGCTGGGTCGTCAGAGTTTCGTTCGTTATCTAGCAGAGGGTACCACGTGCAGGTGAGGTTGACATTTGGATGACTGGATGCTGGTGTCACCCCTTACCCTCCGTAAAACGCTTTTTAAAGACTGAATTTTGGTGCTCAGAAACCGCATAATTTCTGCGACCGCACGACAGGCTCTATGATGCATTAACGTTATGGTTTCACCTTTCTACAGTGTATAATCCTCAAAAATATAGGGGAGTGGATATAAGAGATGGAACGTGTTTTCTATAACCTCTGCAACACCTCACAAGTATCAATTAACCATATAGCAAAATCGAATTAGGCTCATCTCATTAACCATTGAAGCACATTCATTTGAAGTAAATAACAAATAATACAATGCTGCAATTGCGCTTTTGGCTAATTAGTACTATCCAAATGTCAAGAATTTGGTAGGCGTTAAAGGGTGCAGCTAGCATTGGTTTGGTTTTTTGATGGTTGTCACTTAAATTTTTCTAAAGCTGGTAAAACTGTTTTATTCGTCGCTTGCTTCTGTGGTTATAAGTTGTGGCTATTTCATCAGTAACAAGGATACTCAAACCATACACAGAATCATTGTCTGTCTTTTCAGACGCAATGGAAATTTAAGTGCCGCAGTTGCCCATTTTCTAAGGTGCAACTCCAACTTGGAATTAACCCGTATATTCGTAGATCTGTAGTTCCTTTGTTCGTTTTAATATTTGCTAAGATTGTTACTACAAAGCTCAAAAATGCAATAATGATCATCTTTCTCTGTATGTTAGATTCTTTCTATTTACAGCTAAAATGCCTGTAGATGCTACGAACAGAATCTTCTAACAGTCTCATGTCTTTAAAAACTCTGCTGTGCATCTCAAAACCTCTCTTATGTGCCATAATAAACTTTAGGTCGTTTAGATACTTATTGACACTTTATAGTTTAGTTGTTTAACCAATTTCTGCGTGCTTTGTATGATTTCAACTACCTATTGAGGCGTTGTCATAGATCTTTTACTATATGACACATTAGTCTTTGAACTTTTAAATTCAATTATACTTCCAAACACGGTTAATAAAATAGTTGTTATTGCAATACTACTAAAAGCCTCTTTGGGAATTGTTCACAAAACTACTGTCACGCATTCTTGGAATGCTAACATGTCCGCAAAACGTGCACTTTTTAGCACTCTTCAGAACAAAGTCCTGAAGCACCAAATCAGGAAAGCTATTTTTTCGATTGCCCTTTGTATTGGGGATCGAACTAGTAGCACTAGAGCACTAGAGATTTCTATTTGTTTTGCTTTGTATGTCAATATTTATGGTACTCAATCATGTTTGGGGTTCTGATTTCGACGACCCATTGACCGATCCTCATTCGTTTTCTTCCCGTTACAAAGGCATTTTAAGCAGTCGTTCAACATAGTTTATGCATTTTCATCGCCATTGCCCCAATTTATACCAAAACTTGACATTCACTCGTTGCTCCATTGCAGTGTGACTTTACCCCTCACTCTTACTGCATTAGATTGCACATAACAGATTTACCCTGACGGTCACGTGTACTCCACGCTAAGCGGTGTTTCTTAAAGTATAACCGTTCAGATAGCGGACCATTTAGCAAGCTTCTTAAAAATGCCGTGCATCAGAGACCACTCCTCAGATACCATTTGGTTATAGTTTTTTTTTGATACCTTACACTTTACCTTTTATTCTTCATGTCTAAATTTATTGATTTTTTATAATTTCCATTTTGCTAACTTTGCAAAAACGTGAAATAGAATAAATATGCTGATTAATATGAAGGATGAGGGATAGAACGAGGTACATAGAGTATTACAAAAATTTTACAGTACGCCTTTAACTTTCATAATATTTTTACTTCCCACCACACTCCATGCACTTCCTCATCATTTAGAATCAGTCGTCGAACCAATCCATCCACAGGGATCTGGGAACGTTTATTATTTTACGCCATTAGAAGATCCTCATCGTCGAAAAACTTATAAACTTACACATGCAACACAGTAAATTTAGATTCTACAATCGCGGCAACTATACCCCTATTTGAAAATAGAGCAATTCTAATATTCAGAAACCGCATAAATTCTTTGGCGGCACTGCAGGCTCTAACTTTTTCCCGCAATTTTATAGATTTGTAATATATTTATGCCTTTTTAAAATTTTATTTAAATTTTATATTATTAATGGCCGCATCCTTTTCTTTTTTGAAGTCAGAATTAAACTTTTATACAGCTACTTTAATATAACGATATCATAGTATACATTAGCTATGATGTTTGCCAATATTGCTATTACAAAGCCCAGGAATGCAGAATGGCCACCTTTTCTCGTGGCTTACGTTTCTCTATATACAATGCTTGACGTATGCGTATAGAAACTACTAACATAATCTTCTACTATGTGACAGAGTTCTCATTGAACTTTTAAGATGAATTATACTTAAAAGCACGATCAATGAAACAATCGTCACCTCACAATACACTTTTTTAAACTACTAGCAAGGGCTCCATTAGGAATTGATCGCAGAACCGCTATCACACGCTCTTGGATTGCCACTCCGTTAGCAAAACGTGCCGTTTTCATAACGCTGTTTAAGAGCTGAAACAGGAATAAGTCAGCAGGCGCCAAGTCAGGGGAGCATAGTGGATGATCGCCATTCCATTGACTGTAGCTTCCAGATTGAGCTAATAAGATCAGAGTCCTTCCGTTGTAACCGTGGTTTACAGAAAAGATAGATGTCACATAGCAAATAAGTTTTTCAAAATTTTTATTCGTTTTGTTTTCTGTTGATCTGTTAGTTTATGCGGCACAAGTCAAGAATAGATATTTCGTATATCCAAATCTTTGCAGACGATAATGTGTATCATATCCCTGCTAATACCAAATTCTTCCGCCATTAATCATAGAGTCAGTCACCGATTTCGTTCCGATGTTTGTTCAGCTCGATTTACCCAACGACGGTCGATCCGAACGTAGTTTATCCTTAGCCGTCTGCCACACTCTATTCACTGCTGAATTTTTAGAAACCAGTCGTCAAACTAACTCTTCCAAGTTTCCACTAGAATCTGTGCACACTTGTTATCCTACACTATTAGCCCTCGTTTTTGGAAAAAATGTTTTGGGTTTTAGTGAACACGTCATAAAAATAAAACCGATGCTGCAAGCGCAGTGAGATGTCTCACTTATAAACTTATCATGCGGATTGCATCACTTCAAAACTATTGTAACCTCGGTTAAGACGTGAGACACTTAAAAAGAATAAACCTTTCTTGCTTGAAGATGGTCGTACAGAATCGTATGTATTACTGATGCAGGAACGTGCAGGCATTCTATCTGGTACTAGGTTATGTGCCTCGAACATCTGTCAGTTTTGAGTTCATAATATCTTCTAAATTGAAATCTTCTCTTTGAAGCTAATATGCGGTTGTGTCGTGAGGATAATCATCTTCCAGCACGTAATTTATTTTCCCCAAGTACTCGAACTGCGTGCAGGACTAAGTAAGTTGCAAATTATTTTTGTGCTGCAGTCCAAGAGCAACTAACATCCAAAGAACCTCTCTCAACAAGCTTAAATTTGTTACAACACAAAACCATTTTTCTTCTCTACTCCTTTATGTGCTTGGAAAAGGATACGTGAAGTAATGTTTAAACACTCTTCTGTTAGGCGATGAGCCATATGTCTGTCAGACTCGAACATTCTCTTAACCATCTTCGAGACTAAAATTTCATTTCTGAAGCTCCCCACATACAAAGATAACTATCTCCCATCACAGAAACAATTTCATTCACACATTAATCAACACTCAGATTGCGTGTAATGGTGTAACGCAAAATTTCCTGATATTTCGTTTGGACCAGGATGACATGGCGAGTTCTTTTTACTACTACAGTACTACTGACACCCGTAGTTCATTCTAACAGTTGCAGTACAGGTTTGAACTTGTCACAGGGGTGCGGCCATCACTTGCGCCACATTACCAAACTTTTCTAGTACCCATGTATTTTCTTTCTTATTTTTTCTGTTTAAATACTTTTTGCATAATATATGTGAACTAAAAAAGAAAATGTAAACAATTTTTTTAATTTATTGAAGCATCTTAAAAATATATCATCTCCTGACCTTTACAAACAGATAAGTAGTTATTTGATTTTGTTATAGTAAAATAAAGATTGTTGTCACAGCCAATCGTCCATGAAAGCCTTGACAGCAGTATCGTTGTCAAATCTCTGCCCTTCGAGTGCTGTTTTTAGTAATTTAAACAAATGGTGATCTCGGAATGATAAGTCTGAGCTATAGGAAGGTTCAAAAGAAATCCTCAGATATATGGGGCTGAGTATTATCGTGAAGCAGGACGTCGCAAATGACCTGAGCACTGTCCTCAAAAATAATCTCAGCAACCGTTAATTGGCGACCATCCTGCAGAAGGTGGCGAATAATGCAAATATTCTCCTCAGCACGCTGGTCCTCTTCAAAAATTCTTTTTCTCGCGTATACTCGACTTTTCTTAAGGACATTGTCCTCGAACAAATACCTTTTAGTTTGACGTTGTGATATCGACTAATAAGTGGTAGTGCAAGGTACTCTACGGAAGAAACGACGCCCCTCTCCGTTCGTACAACACGTAAAAAATGTCGATTTATATTTGATTCATCCACGTAATAAGTGGAATAACTTTCAGAAATTGTGATAAAAATGTTTAAGGACGCATTTTTGCTATAACTTCAAAATATAATGTTAGTGACAAAAAATTTTGTCGTTAATAAAAAAAAACGACAACTACTGAACAAAAACCCTGAAACTTTGTTTAAAATTTTATTATAGCTAATGTTACCCTGCAGTAAATGTTTAAATAAAAAAACATGAAAAAACTTATTTAGAACTTTCAAAAATGTAACTTTTATGCTCTTAAATATATTACGTTTTGCCATAAGTTTTCTTTTCCATCAAAGTTAGTGCTTTACAACCAAAATAAATTTTTGTGAAGTTATTCTTTTAAATACTGCTGTTCACCAAATTTTTTTAGGTAAAATAACATTCAGCACAAATTCATAAGCTGTGTGTTTTTCATGTAGATCTTGTGAGATTACAATAGTTCAGAAGATGTCTTATGCGCAGTAATTTTTAAAATTAGAATCTGATTACGAGGGTAGATCGTAAAGTTTCCAAAATCACTTTTTCAATTTAGTTGACATTCAACGCGAAGGGCGTGCAGTAAAAACGGCATAACACCAGAGATTGTAGGTACAGTCCATGAGATGGTTTAAGCAGATCACCAAATGTAGGGACATCTGATTGAAGAATCCATGAACATCTCTTATGATGTACTTAAAATATAGGCCCTAAAAAACCTGTGAGATGAGTGCAACATTTCGTCAGTGAGGCATAAACTTTAGAAAATTGTTTAAAAGGAATTTAAAAATCCAACAAATATCTAAAAACGAATTTATGATCACAAAGGAGACTTGCATTTATCATTACTCGCCGAAAACAGGTTTTGAAGAAAAATATTCAATGGGCTGGAAACCACAACTATAGAATATGCACAAAAAAGAGGAGAGAGGATAAACCGTCACAGTGCGTTGTATGTGATGAGAACCACCCAGCAAACTGCAAAGGTTTGCGCAGATTCCTTAACTAAAGTTTGGTACCATTACAATCTTAACAAATAATAGAAAGAAACCACATACGTACCAAAACATTAATGAAGCCTTTCCACACAAATTGTCAACTAACTCTAATTGCAGAAGATGATAATAAACTAGCAAGGCAATAAACGGTCTAACAGCAGAAATTAAATTACTCAGAGACAGTACTCAAAAAGGTTGAAATGGTAGAACTCTAATTATATTATTCTCCATATTTAACACCCTACAGGCAACAAGCTTCAATAGTTTCAATTATGTACTATCTCTACAAATTATCGACCTAACAAAGAAGACCTTTCGAAATACTTTGCATTACTTGAAGAACGATTCCTCGCGGTTAAAGATTATAATACTAAAAATACTATGTGCGGTTTGCGCCGTTCACCGCATTAGGAGTAATAATTGGACTTTCCATCAAAATTTACACCAATATATTGGCCAACTCATATAAACAAAACACCTAATCTTCTGGTGTTCTTTAAAACAACAAGAATGCCAAGAGGACATCTTAATAATCTAGCCTAGACTAAAATTCAAATCACATTCTATTGTCAGCGCTACAATAATTGAGAAGCAATAGAGTCCATAGTAGTATAACGAAAAATAGACCATGATTTTTCAGAAACACTACAAATGATAGATTCAATTGGAAGAATCTACTTAAAACACTAAATGAAATCGAAAATTCAATACATTCAACAAGCGGTTTGAAAGAACATAGCAAAATCCTCAGCATCAAGAACAAAATTGTCCAATAGTAATAAAACAAAAGGTGGTAGAAAAGAGCAGTTTGAAAAGGATATCATTCTAAATCAGAACTCTAGCTGATAAATTGTGTTTAAACCAAGCAACTCAAAGATCTTTTCAAAACTACTTCGAAAAACCAACCTTAACATAAGAGACTAACTATATACTGACCAAGAAACCAATTCTACCACTTAGGAAAGAAGACTGTTTTGGGGCAACATCTAAAAATAAAAACGAAGAAATAAATAAACTTTTCCAGCCGCTCTTTTAGCTATTACTACCTATAAGACCGTTTTCCCCAAGGAAAATTAAAGTATCTACTAATAAAAAATTGCGACCAAATAAAACCCTTGAATTTGATCTCATTCTATGGTGGAATCTTAGGAAAACTTTTAAAATAGGGCTATTTATTGCAATTCTAAGTTAAACTGCTTTAAAGACTAAGAAAAAACCTTGCATGTTTTACCTTATGCTTCAATAAGCCTACTACCAAGTTTATCAAAACCACTTGAAACATGAACATGAAGAGATTAATATGAGGACAATTTGGAAAGAATTCTCCGTTTGGTTGTCAATGGGAGACGCGCGCAGATACAGGATCTTTATTATACAGATTAGACACCTACAACAGTATATTACTTACTCAAATTGGGACACTTGCCATAACGTGTTACAAAGATTGAAATTCCATCTACTAAAAAACTCTCCGACCTGTCAATGAATTCATTCTGTAACAGCATCTACCATTATTTCACTTGTATAACGAATCTTTTTGTCAATTTTCTGTACAACTATCGTTGCCTACAGATGAGCGGCCAATTCTTGCCTCATCATACATTAGAGTATCGATCATTAAACATGTGACACCATTGTCGTACCATACCTTCACTCATTACGATTGAACCATAAACATTACACAGTCAGCTGCTAAAGCTTTTTTTGCACACAGAAATGGCATTACTGCACGCATTTTACATTTAGCAGATTTTCTGTAGCAACGTTTATTTTTAATTGATCTAGCGAACGCGTAGTACAACCTTGTTCTTTCACTTGGAACTGCCTACTGAACTACTACATCCCCACGTATTTTTCGCACTTGTTTAAACAATGGTGTTTTCCGAATTTTCCTTGTATTTGGATTCAGAAAACCCCATTTTACTATTGTAGAGCAAATTCACAAATTAATCAAAGCCAAAAACACTACATTTCAGGAGAAACGTTACTGGCATCTTCTTAGATATCAGTCAAGCACTCGACTAATCAAAAACGAATACCCCGTTGTTTAGGAACGCAACGCGCGGGTGAGTTCTGAGAACTCGTGTTTGTATAGTATTTATGGTTGCATATTAGTAGGCCAAATCAGTCCTTGACGCTGCAGTGCCAGTAAATGCGCCTCAACAAAAAAAGCACTCAACACTTTACTTTTATATAATCTTAAAGTGATACTTAGAGGGGAGATACTTTGAAGGGAAATATAATCTGGAGGTTACAACTTTCTATAATAGCTGAAGTGCTACAAGGCAACGCTTGGGGTGCAGAAGTTGCGATGAGCTATAAAGGGTGGCCCATTTCTACAAACTAACTGTCGCCAATGCGACAAGACACTAAACAATTGCCAAAACTGTAAATAATTATTTTGGCGATATTAAAAAGTCACAAATCGAGAAATTGAAACAACGTTTGGGCAAATCTGTAGAAATTAAAGGAAATTGCGAAATAAAGCATAACTTAAACCGGCTTTACTTTGTTTTTATTGCTAGGTCCAAAATTTATTTATTTATGACAATTAACTCTAAATTTGAATCCTCTGACGGCAATGCTACAGACACTTATGCGTAGCTTTAAGGACGATATTGGCTTACTACGTGGCTGCCGCAGAGAAAATCGCATTACAAGATTTAATAAATCAAATTACATGGAGTTCGTCGAATTCGGTCTCGAATATATTTGGCTGTACCAAGCAAAGCGGTGCAAATGCGCTTCAGAACAACATTTTTGAGCCGTTCCGCTCCCCAAACGTCATTGGAATGTTTATTTTTATTTAAACGTAGATTAGAATACCCTATATAAAATATTATGCTCTGATTGCGCTGTTTCAAATACAGAGTGTCCCAAAAGAATCTACTCGCTTTTTTAATAACACTAAACGCAGTGTCTATTGGCTTCGAGACAATCTTATGAGTGTTGCTTGAACAAATAAGTGAAAGGTCTGAGTTGACGAAGCTACCTTTAAATTTATCTAATTGTGCCTACTGAGTTCTTCAAAATCTGTGTATTAATATAGGACACAATTTGTACTTATCCGGAGCGGAATGTAAGATATTAATGTTGGACATTTTAGACCAATTCTTTTCTGACCAATCTGTCTCTCGTCTCGAATAGTTGTTTGATGCCAAAGAAATTTACTTTTAACAAGGTGGAGCACCTTTCCACCACATATCTCGTTGCAGCTTTTCCGACGAAATAGATTGGGCGAAGAGGTGGTGTTGAGTATTCTAATTAGGGACTAGCACTGCTGACTTTTGAAGACTTATGAGTTGTTCGGTTTTTAGGGGTATTTGATACCAATTAAAACAAGTTTTTTAATAAATTACCTTACTTTGAAACTTTATTTCTATACAGTCGAACCAACACTACAATTACCTATAAACTCATTGTCATATTTCAAAAGTTATTTTAAATTGAACAGCCAGTATATTCTGACGTTACACACAAAAAATATCCGCTACAAATTGCTTAAAGTTGCAAGTGTAACTCTCTTCTGGTATATTTATTGACAAAATTGTGTAATTTGTTACATGAAAACTTCAACCTCAGTGGGTTACATCGCTGTAGTGGTAGGATCTAATTGAAACTAAAACTTGTTTATGTTATTTCCTAATTTAAAGACAAATTCTTTGAAGCTGTAGTATGAACTCTATGCTAAAGAGCAAACACATTTACTGTCAATGCTATTTTAATTACTTAAAGCACATACGGGATTCGACAAAAAAATTGATGTTTGCTAACACGTCGGTTGGAAGTTAATGACTCTAATAGGGTGTTGGCATCATAATGTTAGAGAAGTACGCTATTCCGTCACGCAAGGGTATTAAGTTTCTTTCAACCGAGGATGTAAAACCGTCCGCAATTTTTAAGATTTAAGGGATAGCACCCTTAAGAAGTCGCAAGTGGTTGCTGAAATTGCTTTTGAGGTAATAACCTATGGCAGTGCTCAAACAATTAGAGACATTATTCTGCTCTACAACACTAGGTTCCATGCAGCTCTCTAAATTCGACTAAAAATTGGGAACTCGTTTCAGACTACGCCGGAATATTTTCCCCGCAACCCTTAGTTTTCGTTTTGTAATTATCGGCCGGTTAGGTGAGGGAGGCTGTAATAGATGTAGCTTCACGAACCTACCGCGTGTCCCAAGACACTAAAAGGAGGAAGGGGAGGAGTAACAACCTCATAAAAATCTGGGCTTAGCTGATCCGGCTGACAGCACCCAGTAAGGGGCCCAAACCAGTGTTACGGTGACAAGTAGCGAGACAAAAGCATAAAAAGAAACGCTACCACAGCGCTAAGCGCAAAAGTGAAACATCATGCAGAAAGAAGCGAGGAACTACGTCCATTTTTAAGAAAAACATCTTTTTCTGATAAATTTAAATCCAGAAGTAAAACAGCCCCTCAATCGGATTTCCGAGAGGGGCAACACAACAAGATTAAACGAAGAAATATTAATATCAAAAGAATAGCCCGATGGAGCGTCTGAACTCTACTAAAATCCAAAAAATGCTAAAATAGATGAAAAAGATTATATATAATGGGCATTTGTGAAATGAGATGGCCACAGGAAGGCGACTTCTGAAACGAGAACATAAGGATAATACACACAAGTGGAACACCCGAAGGAAAGGAGTAGGAGTGATAGACTATAGACAATACAATGAAAGGATATTAATAGTAAAACTACAAACAAAACAACGATAATAGTAGTGTACATGCCAACAACAGACCAAGAAGATAAAGAAGTAGAAATAGTGTATAAGACACTAAACTAAACGATAAATAAAATAAAAGAAAGCGAAACTGTCATCCTACTAGGAGATTGGAATGCTGTTGTGAGTGAACAAGAAGAAAACAAAAAAAACGAGAGGTGGGAGACTTATCGAATTTTGTACTCAACACAATCTGACAATTAGTAACACTCTATTTCAACACCACCCACGAAGAAGGTATACATGCCGGGTGATATAAGCCGATACCAAATTGACTATATAATAGTCAAAGCAAGTTACAAGAATCAAGTTAAAGGTAACAGAAGATATTCTAGTCCGGATATAATATGGTCATGATGAAATGGAAGCTACAACACAAAAAGATAAAGAAAAAAGGAACAGACAAATGGAACATAAAAACACTGCAAGACAACCAAACAACACTAGAAAAGTTCCAAACAAAGATAGATGAAAGTAATACAAAAATAGGAGAAAATACAAATGAAATCTGGGAAGACATAAACGACAACATAATGAAATCAATAAGACAGATGAGGGAATTATTATTTGTTTGGACCCCTAAAAGGAGTACTTAGAAGGTAGAAATTTGTCGTCGATGTTGGTACCAATCAGCTGATATCACAACCGCCTTTATTTTGGTTATATGGCAAAAATGTGTTTCTGAATCAGGAGATTATGTACAACTTTACATATTTGCATTTTTATTATGCTTCAATAAATTAAAATTTTATTATTTTAAATAATTTGTCACGTCACTACAAATGATTAGTTCATTTTCTATTTAATCTTCTTAGGCTACTTCCTCTATGAGTTGTTCCACAACTTGGTTTGGGTGTCCAACAAGTTTTCTGTGGTAGTTTTCAGTAAGTCCTTTTACTAATAAATGTCACTTCGTGCATGGTTTGGTTGGGATGTATCTATCAGTATGCAAAACCTTCGACGTTTTGACCCATTCAGGGCGATATATTTTACGATAATCTTATGCAGCAGTGCCTCATCGTCAATTGCTTTCTAAGAATCCAACACATTTCTTAATATTTTAAGTGTAACTGATTTCTTTTCGTCTGGATATGTGTCTTCCAGGTAAAAACACCAAAGCGTTTCGCTTATGTCCTCACTGGAACATGACTGCCACTGATGGTAACTAGTGGGCATATTGTAGTACAAGTGGTGAATGCAAAAACTATTTAGACTAGTTAGGAATGTACGCCATCGATTCAACCACTCACTAAAGAGGTCTCAATATTGAAGCCGTAAATATCACTATAGCATCATCAGCAAATATGGACACTGTTGTTTAGTGTTTTGGGGGTAGCAAACTGTCCCAAGAAACACTGGGAAATGTGAAATTTTAAACAGGGTGGCTTCATATTTTAGACGGTAGAATAACTAACTCAAAGCTTGATTTAATTATCGTGTAACTCAAAACTATGTTTTTAATTATAAAGAAGTTGAGGAGATTTGGAATTTTGTGGAGATCTGTTGGCCGATACGTAAGTTCTGTAGTAGATCTATTGTCAATCATAGTATTCTCAATAAGTGTGGTTGGTATTCTTAAACTTTGTAACTAACTTAACCTTAAATTTATTATTAGTAAGAAAGCTATTAATTCATTTTTGTGACGGGCAATCCGTTTCGTTCCAAATTAGCCATTATGGGAGTATTTTGTTTAAAATGATTGGCAAAATATTTAGTCACCTGATTTTGATTTATTAGTTGCATAAACTTGAGTCTTTAATTTTTTCAGAAGAGTATACAGCAGATCATCTGATTTAATATATTGTTTGTTGTTAATATTTAATTTGGGTACTGATTATATTATGTGCGCATACGTTACTGAAGAGTTTATTCCAAACATCTTATTTTGGACCTGCATAAGTTTTTTTGTAAATGGTACAATATTTATAGTTAACCTAGTCACTTTGGATGTTGGAGCATTCTCGGGTTTTTAAATTTTTGGAAATTGTATGGCTTCGTGCAGTAGGTTTCAAAGTAACCACATACTTAACATCTTGTCCAGTGTATGATATCTTTTTTTCTATTAGGGAGTCTTAACATCGATTATGCTGTTACAAATTGTTATAAATTACATAAAAATTGAAAGAGGTTTTAAGGTTTTGGGTCCTTTGATATTGTTTGTTTGTATTTGCTTTTTAAATTGATGTTTTCTGCTAACTTATTTTTCTTTTCCTTTTTTTCATCAGTTTTGCGATGTTTCTATATCGTTATCGCATTTTTTTTTAATTTATATATTTTACTTTTAAAATTTTAGGTAGGGCCTGATGATTTAGTAATAAGCATATATGTTCTTAACATACTTTCAGTGTTTGAAGCTAGATCGGTGCTATGTATATTTTAATCTTGGACTAGGCGCTCGTTGAGCAGTTTATTATATTTGAACGAGGTTTTAGGATCTGCGTCGCTTTGATATTGTACTGTTGTTTCTTAAACGGAGTTTCTCTTAGGTGCTACGTTTCTCGGAGGTCTCCTTAAGGTTCTGCGCCCCTTATTACTCATTTCTTCTCGGTGTCTGTTTAAAGCTTGGCCGCCAAGTCGTCGTTCCTAAGCAAATAGACTGCCTGCTTGCCGCTATCTTATATGAAGGTACGAATGGTACGAACGGTGCTTAGCGGCGGAATTTCGGCTTGATAGGAGCTCTGTGCAGTTTATATTTAAGTAAGGTGTGTTCCCGGTTTGCATAAAGAATCGGCGTATAGTCACTTACGGCATTCAGGTTCTGGCCTCATTACTCATTTCTTCTCGGTGTCTGTTTAAAGCTTGGCCGCCAAGTCGTCGTTCCTGGGTAAATACTGCCTGCTTGCCGCTGTCTTATATGAATTTCTCAAATCGTACTAACTTGCTAGTAATTCAGTAAAAAAGAAATTTGCGATAATAGAATAAGAGCGACTATCTACGTACTAAGTTGCAGTAGTTCATTAAATTACTATTCTCCTAAAGCAGTTATATATATTAAATAAATTTAATGAATACTCACATTGATTAATATACTACAGTTTAAGATAATTCTTTTAAAAGTTTGATCTTGTGAATTTATAGTAGTTTAAGAAACCTGTAACAGACACCCATGAAAAATTGTGCGTTAACAATTAGCAAACCAATATATAAAAAAGTGGATAAGATGGAAGATTGTATGGAAAGGATAGGACCATATGTTAATGAGAACAATGTGACCATAACGTTGCCGATAGATCCTTTCTCTTGGATTAACCAAAAGAGTTGTCGCAGAACACCTGTGTATTATTGCAGGAGAAAAAAATATACAAGCATCCAGTTAATAAAAACTAAACTTCAAACAGAAAAAATTTAATTAAATAAATGAGAAAAATTATTTGAGTTTCAAATTATAGAAATTTTGCGAAAAATTAAAAAAAAGAAAACGTCATTAAATTGATGATTACAAATTTATATTCATTAAACGTCATTATAAACGTTGGAGCGCACAAAAAAATTGATGTTTACGGTAGTCGAAATCGGACCTGAAAGTCACTTCAGCAGGCCAGTAACAAGAAAGCGACATGACGGCTACGGTACTCGATCGAGGCCTTGCGGACAAATAGCGTGGAGCGGTAAAGCTGAACCTCGCTTGTGAGTTCAGAATGGTACGAGCGGTGCTTAGCGGCGGAAATCGGCTTGAAGGTAACCTCCAGTGGTTGATTCTTGTACGAAGTGGTGACACCGGTGTCGTCTGGCAATAAAGGACGATCGGCGGTAATAGTTCAACTCTTAAGGGCTGCGATGTCGCTACTTTTCGGCATTTTCAGCATGTGATATGATATAATAACTTACAGTCAATAATAATTGGAATTTTTAAAAATGATAGGCACTACAATTGCTTTATCATCGATAATATTTTATTGGGAAGAAGCGAGTACACAGTTCATTAGGAGTAATCCCCTTCAGTGTCTATGCTCTTTTGCCATTGTTTGCTGCAGAACATTTTTTGAGCGTGGCATAGCACTGATTAAATGGATTTCAGTGTGTGACACAATCAAAGTTTCTAGGAAAAGTGCAAATCATTTATCAACATCATAAGTAATAACATAAGAATAAAAAGAGTCTTGCGCATTTAGCACAACGATGTGATCTGTGACATAATATTTTGGTGTACGCTTCTTCTTTCGCCCCTTCTTTGTGTACAGTTTTGGGTGTCGTATGTTCTTTTTATGGTGTTGTTTATTATTGTTATAGTAGGTGTATAAATAAGTTCTCAGCTTTTTTCTGCAAAATTAAAGTTTTATTTAAAAACAAACAAAAAAAGCTTAAGTATCAAAGTATTCTCCGTTGGCATCGATGACCTTTTGCCACCTTTCGGGTAGCTTGCGAATTCCCTGGTGATAGAAGCTCACCGGCTTCGAGACGATAAAGTTATCGATGCATTTTCGGACTTCTTTTTCTGTTTTGAAGTGCGTATCGGCCAAGTGATGCTGTAACGACCGGAATAAATAATAATCGGAAGGGGCCATGTCTGGGCTATACGGCGCATGTGGGAGCTAACGCGAAGATGTGTTGTTGCATCGCCTTCGCAACATGTGGTCGGGCATTATCATGGAGCAGGATGACTTTGCGACTTCCTTGTCTTTCTTCGATTGCGTCGTTCAAATTGATGAGTTGCTATTGGTATCGATGATAGACATATGGCTTTGTAGTTATGGCATTTTACTTGTTTTCCTTTCTTGTATATAGGTACTACTAGATTTTTCTCTGCCCGCTGGTATTACTCTTGTTTCCCAGGCCTTTTTACACATTCTCCAGAGTTCCTGTTTAGACTCTTAATCATTTCTGGTATTTTGTCTCTTTCTTTTACTTAACTTATTTTTATGTTTTATCGCTTTTTTATTTCTTCTCTGCTGATATTTTTTGTTTGTGATACTTCCTGATGCCTGTTCTTTGTTTTGTTTTTGTTCTTCTATTGTTTTGGTACGGAACCCTTATAATGTTATTAATATTTACTTGCGGTTTATTTTCTCTGCCTTTTAACACGATACCTGATAATTTTACACTGCCATATCAGATTAGGAATATCAATAGTTTTGTAGATCATAAATTTCTTTTTTTATTAGTTTGCAAAATTTACTAAGTATGTTTATCTGAAGAAGAAATTAAAATGATCATAATTAAAAAATCTTATGCGAAATGGAATTATGATAATAATTGCAATATAAAATAAACAAAAATATAAAGTATTGTATCTTGGCAAAAGTTATTAACTTGGGCAGCAGAATAACATGAAATTCATATACATTTATGCTATAAATATAAAATTTTATATTTAATAGCATTGTAATCTACATACAATTAGAATAAAAAAGATTTTTTGCCTTCTTTACAAGAAGCCCTACATACTTCAATTCATGATTGTTATAAATAGTTTAGTTAGGTTGTTATAAGCAACACAACTTGTACAAACAGAGTTATATGGAAGGCTCTGGCTTAATCTTTTGAAATGAACTTGTGCATACAAAGCGCAAGCAGCCATTTCACAGTTGTAATCGGCTTTCTAGTTTACGTGCAACAGACGCCTGAAAGTTCGTTCACAATGAAATGCAATGGAATGAAGCGCTTTTTGTTAAAACTTTGACGTTCTTGCCGTAAGTTTTAGTGCTTTATTTCCAATATGCTTAACGTGCTTCTAATATACCGGGTATGGTCGAAATTTCATAACAGCCAATCACCTTATTAATTTTACATAGAGAATTTGTTTCAAGATTAATAAAAGTATGACAGCGACAAACAAAACACAGAACATAAAGTGCAATAGATAAAATATTTTTTAGTTTTATATTATGTACTACTTATATCTACGACACATGTAAATGAACTAAAAGTGATACATCACATTCTTTGACTTCAGTTATGGTACTTAATAATGTTTGTCATAATTTTTGGCATCCTCATTGGACAAACAATTTATTTACGCTGTTCATGTCTACCATGGATCTGCGCGCCAACTCCCGAAGACTTTTTTTATTTAACCACTTGTTACCTACCACCTTAACTGAATGATATTTTATTTTTGTAATGCACGACAGCCGCGAGGTAAAGGCTTCGACCTGCCAAACTGGCGCGCAGCGACCCCGGGTTCGAGCCCCGGCAATAATAAACATCTAATGCTCTCCGGCCGTCATACAAACACCTTTGACGGTCGTAAAAGTACATTCTGCCCTATCCACTCGCCAACCCACCCGGCAAGCGTGGCGTTTAATTGCCAAATCCCCCCCAAAAATGGAGGCCTATGCTCAACACTGGGCACCAAAAGGCTGACAAAAAAAATGCACTGGTTAACTTAGTTAGTGGCTTAGACAGTGTACACTTCCTTGCCCGTCTTGTTGAACTCATTTCATATTTTGAATCAATATTTCAAAGAGTGAAGCAGTTTATCTGCTCAGAGAGAAGTGTAATTTTTCCTACGATGAAATAAGATACTTTGGTCATATCCTGTCACCCCATGAAATCTACACAGTTCTAGGGAAAAATCGCAATCACCCAAATAGCAACTCCTAAGACAGTAAAGCAAAGAAAAAACTCTCCAGATCTGCTCTTGGTATAGACATTAGAAGACCTTTAAGCAATCTCATCAAGAAAACGGCTAGTTTGTAAATTAACTGAGGCTGAAGTCAACGCACTTGAAATACTGAAGAAGATCTTCACCTCATCTTCTATCCTAAGACAGCCAAATTGCAACTAACCTTTCACTCTTAGAAAAGATGCCAGCAACGGTACTATTCTGCTATAAGGCAAACTTTTGAATGAGCATCCCATTGAGTACGCAAGCAGACTGTTAATCTCTGCCTAGAAGAATTATTTGACAACAGAGAAGAAAACAATTTTGTTAGCATGTCATGTTTATTTATGAGGTAGATCGCACGTTACTACCGAATAGCCATGAAGAAATATGTAACCCAACAATTGTCTAGAAACAGCGGGTCACCTATAGACACCTATAAGTAAAAGGTATTGAAGTATTAGCAATGAATCTCTTTACTACACTTCTGATATCCAGCGAAGGATATAAATGGATATTTATAGATAGACTAAAATATTTTCACCTACACAAACTATTTCACAACCATGTGCTATGACATTCCTCAGTGAAGTTATACCTCTATAAGAATTATCAGCGATAGTAGTACACAATTTATAAGAGTCATAATGCAGAATTTAACTTACTGTTTCGGTATTAAACAAAATTTAATCCCAATCTACCATTCTGCTATAAACCCAACAAAGCTTTAAGATAGGGATCTCAAACCCAATGGACGACCAAACTACCAAGCATTAGGTTTGTTATGAATATAGCCCTATACAACTCAACAGACTAAAGTCCAGCAAGATTAACGTTGGCGCGTGACTTGTGCACTCAAGAGAAAGCTTATCGAGACCTAAGGGTCATACAAAGCAAAAATTGTATTCCTAAAAATCATTATTTTACTACTAGGGCTCGCTGACATTTTGAGTCCGAGAAACACACGAAAAACTTAAAGCAATAGAAAGATCTAGGCTAATAAAAGAACGAGAATGCATCCGGATTATTATCAAGACAACCGGTATGCACTCAGAACCATGCTTTAAGCAAAACCACTAAGAAATTCTCTGCAAAACTGGCAGTAAAAAGAGATGGCCCTTATACAAGCCTTTAACAACGCGGGAACGCCGGCTATGAGCTAGTATCACCTAAAGATCCCACCGTGGTGATTAGCACCTAAAATATGGTACCTAAAAGGAGAATAAGCCGCCCAAAGAACACAGAACCTGGACATCAAGCAGGGACGTGGATGGTGTCCAGAGAATAAGTGTGTAACGCGAATGTGCAGCACAAGTAGTAATTCCATGGCGCTCCAGTATTATCCTCTCTGAATGTGCCACACAACACCAGCTTGCCACAGGAATGCCTAGAATGCCTAGAATGCGCACATTTCGAATTCCATCTTTAACCCCCAGTCTGCGCATGCTAAACGCTATGAAAGCAACCACCAAGGACAGGAAGCCCAGAAACACCTGGAAGCAACAAAAGTTCTGCAGCTCATCCGAGCCCTGCGCCCACGCAAAGCACCCGGTCCAGATGTAATCCGAAACCAAGCCCCGCAGGCTCTCTTCAAGAAGACGATCGTTTTTTCCTGGTGTCCTCCGCTTTGCCACTTTCCGACTCTTTCGAAAGTGGCGAATGTCACCATGCTTCCTAAGCGCGGGAAGTCAAAGACTTTTCCCGGGATTATCTGCTGATAAGTCTTCTGTCAACCGTAACATGTAAAGCAAGTAATCTTTAAGCGCCTGAGGATAGCTGTCGAAGATCTGCAAGTGATTCCAGGGAGTTACTTTGGCTTTCAATTCAACTACTCCACTACCGTCTAATTTCTTCGGATAGTGTGCAAGGTGGCCTCCACCACAATCCCTCTACCGATGATTTAGCTTGTCCGATCCTTCAGAGAGGCCACTTTAAGTCCCCAAGGCTCCATCCTGTGCTTGACGCTCTACAATATGTACGCCTGAAACATGTCAACGACGCCCTCCATTACACTGGTCTAATACGCAGACGACACGGCATTTAGGCTCGTTTAGGACATGTTTTGTAACCCGACATCTTTAGGAAGAACTAAGCTTCCTGGAAAGATGGTACGGCAAGTAGAGAATATGTATCAACGCAATCTCTTCTCCACCAGAAGATCACCTCACAGGCCAGATCTTTGGAATGGAGAAACTCTCTAAAGAAGACATTTTCTACCTCGAGGTAATTCTGGACAGAAAACTAACCTTACATTGACAAGGCGTTCGCAGTCCGATCACCACTCGACCACATTTCCGCTCCAGAAGCCTATTATCCCCCATACCATTCGAAGAAACATCAATTGGGATTGAAATTAATGCGAAATGTATGAACAATATCAGATATGCTGGAGGGACTGTACTTATTGCAGAGTCATTAGAAGATCTACAGAGAATATTAAATCAAGTAGTCGAAAGCAGTGAGGAAAAGGGCCCAATGAACAAGTGGAGAAAGTCCAAAAATATAAATACTTAGCAACAGTTATCAAGGAAAACAGTGAATACATAGAAGAAAGTAGATCAAGGATTGGTCAAGCTAGGACAATATTTAATAAAATGAAAAATGTATTGTGCAACAGTTACTTGGCCTTACAGCTTACAACGAGAATGTTAAGTTACTATGTTTTTATTGGCATATTATAGGATGGAAGTTTGGATGATGAAGAAGAACATCAATGAAGATTTACGATGATAACGATGTAACTAATGATAAAGTACTCAGAAGGATCGTAAATGAAAAAATATTAAACACAAGTAAAATAGAAAATTGCAGTATTTGGACTATATGATGGGAGGAGAGAAGTACTATAAAATATCATAGAAGAAGTAGAGGAAGGAGACACATTTCTTGGTTAAATAACTTAAAGCAATGGTGCAACTGCAGTTCCATTAAATTGTTAAGAGCTGCAATGTTCAACATACAAACAGCTATGGTGACAGCCAATCTTCTAAAAGAAGAAAAAACCTAACGAAGAAAGTTACAACAGACGAATGATGGTTTTGACATACTGCCTTCTCCTTTAATAACGAGCTTCAGTAGACTATCCACAAGTGGTGTCATATTACACCCAAGAAATGGTTTGCGGAAAAGTGCAAAGACATTTAAGGGGACCTCTTCTAAAGAAATAACTTCTTAGTCCTTTTTTGTAAAAAAAATACCAAAGATAAAACAATTATAGTGCCAATTGCTTTGAAACGCCTCAAGATTTATTCTAACCAGATGGTCCACGCATGTTTATTGTGTCATAATTTAGTGAAACTATTTGTTATGGCTTTACATCTAAAAATAACTATGGAGTTTATTAATTCAACCAAACTAAAAATTTTAAAGTTTAAATCCGAACATTGACTGTTAGTTAATTAAATGTTTGGTGCTTCTGCGGCTTCGATCGGTCTCATTTTCTTCTAGCCCCCACTTAATTACCTCGCGCGGGCAATAATTGCAAGCCAACGCAATATATTTAGAAGTGCGCTATATTAATCTCCCCAGTAATGGATCTCCTAAATAAACAAGCAAAATGCACACTTCGGAAACAAGCACGGCGCGAATATTGGCAACGGGAATTCCGAGTTGCTGGATCGTAATTTTGCTGCGCGTCGTTCTCACTGAAAAGTTGCACTCAAATTGGCCTAGTAGTCAGTTGCACAATACTTGTAGCATTTGCAAATGAAAATGAGTTTACATACTTTTTGCTGAAATTTTTTCTAATACAAAATTCTAGTAAGTAGAAAAAATCTTGTAAACAAACAAGTCTTCTTTGACCTTTTTTCTTTATGACTTTCTCATACCTGTATCCAGAAAAGTTGCGACTGCATAGTACTAAGATAGCTGCGAAAGTAATTCCGGTTCGACAACCACCAATAAAATGCACGCGGTACATTTTAATGGTTAGGATACTTTGGTCTGTTTGTTTGCTTCATAACCACGTGCTGCTATGGTGTTCAGCCGATTACCATGTGTTTTCCAGAGAGTTCAATCAATCTACCAACTTTTCCAAAAATGAGGAGTATGGATACAGGAACACTAAAGTAAAAAAAATAACTTTCGATTGTTGTCGACTCTCTTCCTGTGTTTTGACAATGCTTGCACCAATAGCTTGCCATAATTAACTTTCTGGGACGCCGCAAAGCGACACCCAGACTGCAAAGCAGTCGATTTCTTCCAGGCCTAGATGGACTGTCAGCATACCAGTTTTAAGATCCACATTGAACGACTTTGGAACGTAGACGATCTTGAATTGATTCTTTATTTCTTATTGGAAGTAAACTTAACCAAACACTACATGAGTTTTCCAGTTCATCTTCAATGCTTTTTTATCTTGAACTGGCTCAAGACATCATGACACCACTCGAAAGACACGATTCTATGAGCGGGTATGGCACATTAGTCCTTTGTACCTTCAAAGTTTCCAATCAAGGTAACATAAAGAAGGGGATGCATCACAAATCTTGTCTGTCGCCAAACCAATTAGATCTTTAACGTAAAGGCGAACTGAAGGTCTTTTTGATCATATCTCTTCTCCAAAGCGTTTACCATATATATGTAGTGTTACGATGTAAATAGTGTTCTGATTGCTTCTCCATGTATTACAGTAAATATGAGAGCCGATCTGCGTCTTCGATTTTCTTATTCTGATCGATCTTTAAAAAGGGCAACTAATTGAGAATCCCTCCCCCGCCCCGAAAACTTAGGCAGCTCCCACTTTGATTATTCGCATTCTGATATATGTTTTCACACACTAGTTGTACTGGCACAATTATCTGACTTTCTGTTTTGTTGTAAAATCTTTTGGCAACCTTATCAACTAAGATTCTCAAGTCTAACCTGATTTTCGTTTCGCGGCGTATTCTTTATCAGTAATGTTCTTGGATCCCAATATCTTCTTCAATTATGTCTGATAAGCTAAACTGAGTTTATTAGTCACACATTTAAACGTGGTAAGCATACTCTTTAGTAAATTTGTGTCAGGCTCGGCCTCCTCCAGTTGGTTATCTAGTTTCTTGTTCATAGAAGGTTTTATCTATTCTAAAATGTTTGGCTAAACTGCATTTATAAGTACCACTCAGGCTGCAAAAAATCTCTACGGTTGCTTCTCAGTTTCCAATGGCCCTCCCGAACCTCGTGTTAAAAGGCTGTAATTCTAACTTGACTAAATCTTTACTTGCCGAAGATTTTATTGTTTTTTTTCCTAACGATATTATCAGCACTAACTTCTGTTCAGAAATCTTTCCCGTAGTCTGGAAAATAGAAATGAGAATCTTTAAGTCTAGAAAACGAATTTAATTTTTCCGTGTAGAATTGCAGTTCTTTTTAAATGATTCTTAAATATTTACTTCTTCGTCAACCTTCAATGTGCCCAGAATTGAGCATAGGTCTTAGTTCTCTCCATTTTGTTCGATTTTAAGCGGTTCTTGTCCAGGTTAAATCCAACATGTTCTCGATCTTCTTCTCGATCGCTTTCCAGTCCACGACCTCCATCACTTTGCTGTTCCATCCCTCGTCTTCCATCGGGGTAACGTGTCCTGTATAGTCCCATTTAAGACGTTAGTCCTTGTCAACTATGTTTATTACTTTGGTGTTATTTCTTATATATTCGTTCCTTTTTTTGTCCCGCAATGATAGACCCTTTCTTTCCATAGCTCTCTGAGATGTTCTAAGTTTATTTATCATTTGTTTTGGTAAATGTCCAAGTTTGTGGGCTGTATGCAATTACAGAAAAAAATACATTGCTTATATAACCTTGTTATCAGGTGTAAGGGTATCTTTTTGTTTGTTAGGATTTTCTTTAATTATGTGAAAGCTTTCCATCTGAACCTTATTTGTCTTTCAATTTTGATATATTTGTTTTCTTTACTTATTATCACTCTTTGTCCTAGGTATGTATAGTCTCTTGTGTTTTTCAATTTCTGATAATATATTTCTATTTTGGGTTTTCTAGGCACATAGTTTTAATATTTTTTTTTTGGTCTTACCTTCATTGAATCTTCCTCTAATAACTGTTATCGTTTTCTTTAAATCGTGATCAGTTTCTACAAATTAGATTATGTCGTCGGCTTAGATGTCTGTCTTTCTCCATTTATATTTATTCCTTGGTTCTCCCGATTGAACCTCTTAAACACTTCTCTCAATACTATGGTGAACAGGTACGGTTATATTATATCATCTTGTCTTGTTCCTTTCCGCATCTCAAAGAACTCTGTCGTGTCATAGGGTTTTACTGCAGCTTTAACATTCTTTGGTTTTTATTAAATAGATGCGAAGGCTTTAAGGGCTGTGTTGTGGTGCATCGTGTGGTTGGTTCTAAAAATCAATTTTTAGAAGATTTTTTTCTGAAGATGTCCGCCGCAGTTGTGGGCGAAATGTCAAGAATTTCTGAACTCTGACCACGGTCTTATAACCCGAGAACCAACCACACGATGGTTTTTATTATGTTTGCATATCTATCATCCGAATGGGTTCCCGCTAGTTCGTAGGTATGACCCAGTGTTCGACCAAGTCGAATGCCTTTTCGTAATCAATAAAGGCTATATTTAAGAACGTATTTTATTGTAACATCTTCTCTATTAAAATTCTTACAGTTACAAGTACTGAACCCCTTACGAAATACCTATTGTACAGGTTGATAGTCTTCAAGCTTTTTATTTATCCTGTTTGCAATTACTCTTGTAAACAATTTATATGTTTCTTGTAATAGGCTGATCGGTCTATAATTCTCCAGAAGGGTCTTCCTTTAAAAGTATTACGATAATTGCCTAGTTCTAGTTTTTTGATATTGTTCTATCCACCTGTTAAAAAGTATTTTTAGCTTAAGGAGGATTGTGTCTGCTCCTTCTTTGATCATCTCAGTTATTATCTTGTCACTTCCTAGAGCTCTATTATTTTTCATGAAGGCGTGTACTAACTCTTCAGTTATTTCCCGAATGTCTTCCGATCAAGGTTTATCATTTTTCTTATTTTCCTTCTTGGAGGTTGTTGTTTTTAAGAGGTATGTAGGGTTTTATAAAATTCTTCTGTTCCGTTAACAATTTTGTTTTTGTCTTTTGTCTCTTGAGTGTTTTAGTTTATTCTCTTCTTTCCTCAGTTCTTCTAAAGCATCTCACGTTTTTGTTATTTCCTATTTTTTGTTTGTAATATGTATTTATATTTTTAAGTATCATTCGTTTTGTCTCTTTTCTGACTTTCCAAGTATTTTACTGTATTTTATTTGTTTTCTATACAGCCGCCTTTTCCTTTCTATCATTTGTTTTGTTTCTTGGGATAGTTTGTTTCTTTATCATTGATGTTCTTTGCTGTT
The DNA here is from genome assembly GCA_036346155.1 of Sinelater perroti. Classification (NCBI taxonomy): domain Eukaryota; kingdom Metazoa; phylum Arthropoda; class Insecta; order Coleoptera; family Elateridae; genus Sinelater; species Sinelater perroti. Next base: position 7,257,837 of record JARFIY010000222.1, read on the forward strand.
TGGTTGCAGTTTCTTTGATTTTCTCAGTCAGTTGTTGAGAAAATTGGTTGGCCTTGAAGGGACTCTGCACATCTTTCAGTTTTTCGTCCAGTTCTTTTCAATATTCATTTTTCTTTTCCTTAAAAGTATATTTATTTATTTTGTTTGTGTTTCTTTTTCTTGTATGTCTTCTTGGTTCCTTTAATTTCTATTTTAGCTTTTACCAAGCGATGGTCGCCTCCGGTGTTAAATGAGTTAAGGTCTGATGCGTCTTTCACGATCTTTTTTGTGAATGAAAGGATGTAGTCTGTTTCATTTCTAGTCTTCCTTCTGGGCTCATACAGATCCAGTTTCTTTGAGGTTGTTTTACAAAGTAGGGATTCATTGCATAAATTGTATGGCTTTCAAAAAATTACATAGTCCATGCCCTCTTTGATTTCTCTCTCCTGGTCCATGATTTCCAATGCACGGCTCGTCTTCTGATAACTTTCTTCCTATGATTGCGTTAAAGTCACCAATTACTAGAGCATGGATTTATTTCTTAAGAGGAGTTTTCAATGTCTTCATCATATACCGATATCGGCGCATATATTTGGATAATTTTTACACATATTTTTTCTGATAATTGTAGTACCAAGTGTGCTACCCTATCTGATATTCCCTTATAACTTCGGACATATGTTTTTAGTTCTGGGTGTATTAAGAATCCTATTCTTTCTTGGATTTTACTTTCTTGCCCTTTGTAGTTTTCTCCATGTCTTCTTACTTCGCTTAATCCCAAAACGCCAAACTTTATTTTATTGATTCATTTTCTAAATCGTAGAGTTGTGTCCCAGATATTAATGATCTACAATTGTGTATTACTATGATAATATGGTGTTTATGGGATTTTTACATTTAGTATCCGAATTTTTGCCTTCCCCAGAATCCTCGAGACAGACTTTCCTTTTGAAGATGTGGGATTTGGGACTTCTGTTCCTACATACCTAGGGTATTTTTCCATTTCTCTTTAAATTGGCCATATTCTTCTCAGGGGATTTTAGGATTACTACGCCACGCTATCCTACGACAGGTTGACGAGTGTATTTGCAGCCGCTCTTAACATGAAGAACAGACGCTGTTTGCAGACGCCCATTCTGGATGCTGCTAATTTGATTACTATAGGAGCTATTAAGTTCAGTATTTGAAGGTTGTCTCATATAGCCTCTCATTTAGATTGTCTGTGTCGACACAGGTTACCGAGATGCGACCGCTAAATAATAAACTTCTTAGGGCCATAAATCAGAGACCAATATCCCAGGATGATCCGTAGGTCGGGCAATCCTGGATATAGAGGTACTACTTTAAACGTAAACTACATACATCCGGATAAACAAATGGAAATAATAACGCATTTCGTGAAATTAGGCAAGAGAAGAAGAAGAAATTGATGGTGCAGTAAATCAACTGTTGCTTGAACTGCGTAGCAGCGCCGTCCTGCTGGAACCACATTTATTTCCGATCCACGTTGCCCTATTGGTACAAAAAACTGGGCTACCATGTAACTATAACGACTAATGTTAGAGCATTTTCATCCAAAAGTGGCAAGTTTATTTTCGACCCCGTCGAGGTGAAAATGTGCCTCGTCGCTAGAGGATATTTTTGATTAATCTGAAACTACATTTTATCGTGCTCTAAAATCCAAGTGACAAATTTTCGACGATGAGAGTGGTTATCAAACTTAAGCTCTTGCGACAGTTGAATTTTTAACAGAAACGAACAGGTTTTTACTGAATATTTTTTGAAGAAAGCTTTTTAAAATGTCTGATGATTGTGTAGAATGTCAATTCGAGGCTATTGAGTGTGTGCGACACCATGACTAACTATGACAATATTCTCACAGGATCTTATCCCACTGTGATAACTCACAGCGTCTTCCATCCGTTACCGATCCACTTTCATCAAATTTTGCAATCTTCATTTGGTGCACTATTTCGATCAAAAATTCAGTAGAATTTTCGTACCGCCATTTTAACAATAATAACTCGCTGTTCTTTCGTACGACTTGATGATATCTGTCTGAAGTTGTCAACTGCAGAATAGAAATAGGCGCGAAGTTTAAATCGGGCGTTCAGTTTGGCCCACCTTTCGTTTTGAGTATTTCTACCTCTGCGCCTCCAATGAACAACCTTTTGCGATTATCACTTTCTGCAAATTCGATGTAGGTCGCCCTGAATCGATACGAATTTCAATTTTTCATCAGGACGGGGCGGAGGAAACTTTTTCCTTTTGTCCCGCTCATTCTGCTCGCAATTGGATTACAGCTTTTGGCAGTTGCTTAGAGATCAAATATCTGGCAAGTTGAGATGTCATTAAGGAGCGGCTGCTCTTCGCTTACATTATTTCTCCGCGAAATTCGCCAGCGATTTCATTTTCTCGCGGTAAATTGCGGAAATCGCCCGGCGAGCTCTGAGCTAACCGGGAAAATAATTGTACCGATTCTGCCCGCTGTTGTAGGGCCTCCAGCTGCATCGATAATTATATACTTTACAAGTCAACGATTGCACTTGGTTCGTTTAGCACTTATACTGATATCAAGGCTTTTGTTTATTGTACTTTGTATAAGAGCCCTGGCTGCTGTAATTACTCGGTTTGTTATTCGGGTGGGTAGTTCAAAGCCAAATTGTCTACAGTAATTGGGCCTTTCCGTTTTAATAATGGAGGGGCTTGATTACCAACCTGTTGAACATTACAGAAATGATATCGGTTAGAGCGCTTTTAGATAAAAATTTAAACGTAAAGTTGAGCGCAATTAAGAGCGTTAGAAAAGATATCTCTAGCTTTATAACCACAAGGTTTTACGTATCGTTCTATAGAAGGTTGAAATGCAATGTGTGTCTAAGCAATCTGTTCCTGCTAAACTTTCACTTCTGATTCAATAAATACTAAAATAGAACTGGTAAAAGATTAGTTTTTTTAACACTCATAGTTCTTAAGAAGTAATCACACTAAAACCCAGAGTAAAGAATTAACTCCAATCTCTCTTGATACTGACATCAAAAAAAAAACTCTACAGGGAGGATACACCCATCCCCATCAAGTTGTATTCAAAGCTTATTTTGCAAAAGCCTAGACTTTAGGTGACCTTATAAGCACAACAGTCTTGCACTACTTCTCTTTCTTTTTCCCCTCTTCTGCCATTTTTCTCCATCCTCTAATTCTCACTACATCTAAACCCTTCTAAACTTGTCCCTTCCACCTAACCTTAGGTCTCCCTTCTCCCTTCTCCCTGTTATTTAGAATTTCCATAATCATTTTTTCCTCTTATTTTCATGAAATATGTCCCATTCATCGAATTCTCCGGGCTTTGACTACTTTTAATAGTTTTGGTTCATTATAAAGCTCATACAACTCCTGGTTGTTTCTTCTCTCCCACACTCTTGGACTTTCTTCCCCGCAAATACACTTTTACTGGATGTTTAACGGTCCGTTGTACCAACCTGTTAATTGCGGTTGACGAGAGTCATGATACGATAACATATCCCCAAACGAAAAATTCCATTGCTCCAATCTCGATCGATATTGTCCTTTGCACAAGCGAGTCGCTTAGACACATGATTTTCACCTAACAAAGGTTTCTTCACTGAACTACAGCATTTGCTATCATGCGCACAGAGCTGGGTTCGGACAGCTACATACGATATATCTACATTTTTCTGTTTTAATTTTACTGCTTCTTGATGTAGCTTTAAGCTCGGTTTCCGCAAAAACACGTTCACGATCTGTTTTTCGATTTTAGCGGACACTGCCTATCGAGCCACGTTCCGGCAAGTCATTGGCCGTTTTCGCCTCCTTATATCGCTGCGCACACTTGCTGACGAATGTTTTCGACTTGTTTATGTACTTATCAGTCGTTGCATAAGACATTTTCGGACCTTTCGGGCGGGCACAGAAGAACACAGCCTCGTAGTGCGACGCGTACGCTCATTAGGCTTTATGCGATTCTCTAGCAAGAATTGAATGCCAACTGAATTCTTTTAGAATTTTTTGCAGCCTTCATCAAATGATTAATTTCTGTTTTCTGCTTTTTTTATTTCTAATGCTTTTGCCCCGAATAAAATGGCTCCTTCTACTTTTTCTCATTTTTTAGTTAAATTGTTACTTTTATTTTCTCATTCAGTTTTGTTCTAAACGATCTTGGTAACTTTTCAGTATTTCTTCATACTTAAGCAAGTTCTCGGACCTTTGTATTTCTTTTCGTTTTCATTAACGTCTCCTCCTTTATTTTTAGCACTGATAAAAATGGTCTCAAGCCAATCACTCTATTTTTGTATTACCTATCCACTAAAAGTGATTTTTATTTATTTTCAGCTGCCTTTATGTACAACTTTATGCTTATAAAAGGTTCCCATAATTAGTAGCTTGTGATCATAATCAATATCAAATATTCCCCGTTTTTATTATTTTTCAAGTGTAAGCTAAATTCTCCTATTGTTGGTTAGATTAAAAATCTCCAAGACTTTTTTTAAATCGTTAGGTATTTTGTAAAATAAATTTTTTAATTATTTGTAAAATACAGCTTTTTCTTCTCTATCTTTGGCTTCTATAGGTGCGTGAGCATTTACTAAACTGATTTTTCGATATCTAATTTTTCCATTTCTTATGAATCATAAAACCGACCCCCCCTATTTGCATCCACCGCAAAAAAATGTAATCGACTATTTCCATTGTACTACCCTCTTTTTGTTTTATTTTCTGTATTACTAAAAATCTTTGTTTCTTTGTTTTAACCCTTCGCTTAGTTGTTTAAGTTTACCCTCTTGATTTATTCCTTGAACATTCCATGTTCCCATTTTTATTATACTGCTTTTCCGTTTATTTTTATTTTCCTTTTTAAAATTATATTCTTGTTCATTACTTTGCTGTTACTTTTTTCCCGTCCAATTCTTTCTTGCCTAATTTTTCCTCTAGTAGTTTTTGTTACTTTTCTTAACTACGCTACTTTTGAGTCTTCTGTAAGTGACCTTTCCTTGACTAATCTTTTCTTGTTTCTTTCCCTTTTCCTTTTCCAACTATTGCTATTTTAGAGGTTCACTTCTTTCTATACCATATACTTTGTTGTCTATTATTAGCTTATTATATTTTAACTGCGTTTTTTCCTTTTTCTCTCGTCTCCTCATGAGCAGAATTTCTTTCGCTCTTCCTGAATTTTTTGGGCCAATCTTTCTTTATATATATTTTGGTGTCTTTCAGATTCTTGGCTTGGTTTAGTACTTCTATTTTCTTGTTATATTTTCCAAGTTTAATTAGTAATGATCTTGCTCTCGTCTCCTTATATTTCTCTAATTTTCTGCAGTCTTCTAGATCTTTATATTTATCAATCTCCACCCCTAACCCATTCATTGTCATTAAGATTTTTTTCAGTGTCTCGTTCGCCTCTTCTCTTTCATCATCCATCACCCCGATTCTTTTTTCTAACCTCTTTCTAAGATTTCCATCACTTTATCTTGCTCTTTCAGCTGTTTATTTTCTAGTTTTATTGCACTGATGTCATTAGCTATTTGTTTCAGCGTGTCGTCTTCTCCACATTCCACATAACGATAAGTGTTTACCCCGGTTCCACACCTCAGAGGGCCGACGCTTCTTTATGCATTTTAGTTTGTTTTTTAGTCCCTAGAGGTAAGTTTCTATGCAAGCTACAATGCCCTCAAAAATGGCGTAATTCCAGTTTGTGTATTGTTATTTTCTTATCTGTTAGCTGCACGCAACTTTAAGCTTATTTACTATCTTTTAACCTCAACCAATCTTATTTATAACAAAATTACTCGCTGAACTACGTTTTCAATCCTTCCAGATTTAAAAAACCTTGCTTCTTCTACTCAACTGCCTTCTTGCATTTTTAAATAACTCAATATGGCCCAATTAGACTTTTGTATTGGAACTTCAAAAACACATGCACTTCTCAATCGTCTATTTTTATAGTCCAAGCTTGTTCTGCAAAAGGCTATATTTTGGGTGACCTTACGTTTTTAAAATTATGGCAGGCTGTAGGGCAATGACTATATTGCCGTCAAAGTCTTTTTCTATCTCCCATATTCCTAAAAAGCAAAGGTTCTTTGCTTAGACACTCCATTGACTAGAGTCGAAAAACATTGATAGAAACAATTCTAAACCGTATGACGTATTTCTTAAACTTAGCTCCTCCCACATTTATCTTATCATATGGAATGCTTCCACTAGGATAATAAATGGTAAAGCATCATATACGAGGTGTGACAGAAAAGTAATGAGACTGGCAATACTGCAAGCGATCTGGCAACGCTACGCTGTTGTCCTTGATAGAGCACGTGTATAAATACCCTCCCTTAGCTCAGTACGAGTTTCAACTCGTTCCGTTAACTACGTGATTATTGTGGCTGCTATTAGTGAAGTTATATTTTGGTTGTGCGTCACGCAAAATGGAACAGCGGAATTTGGAGCAACGTTGTGCCATTAAATTTTGTGTTAAGCTTGGAGAATCGGCAAGTGTGACGTTTAAAAAGTTAAATCAAGCCTATGGGGAACTTGATATTTTGACAACATTCGCACATGCGAAAGGTCTGTGCCAAAATGGTACCAAAAAACCTCACAATTGAGCAGAAGGACATTCGAAAAAACAAGTGTCTTGATCTTCTTGACAGAATCGTTAACGAGTAAGATTTCTTTTTGTCATTTTGGGACTTTAGAAAACATCTAAAAGAGTGTAACGGACATGCTGAAGACCATACTGATTGAAGACTTCCAGCGCTGCTACCAACAGTGCAAACAACGTCTCGATCGGTGTGTAGCTGCCCAATGGAACTACTTTGAAGGGAATAACATTGATGTTTGAAAAAAATAAAACTTTGGTAAATAAAAAATCAGTCTCATTACTTTTTTGCCACACCTCGTATAACAAGATAAAATCAAACTCCAAAAACATAAGTAAGCTTTCTAATCTGTGTTGCTACCCAACATCAATGTGTATAACATTTCCAATTATCTTTTAACTGAACCGGTTATCGAAGCTCTTGGAAAAGGTTCCAATTTTGGTGTTTCCACCTAACATATAATCTATTACTAAATTCTCCGAAAACAAAACCAATAAAACCAAGTTGTGCTACACCCAGCCGTATTACCTACAGCCAATATTAAATCTTTCCTAAACACTCTTAGACAAGGCAAAATGTTATAAATCTGACCAGCAGACATGCATAACACTACAGCTCAGATTATATCGATAAGATGGCAATTTTAGCGAAAAGAAAAGAAAACCAATACTTTCACTCCCAACTTAAACTTATTCCCCGATACCAGAAAACTCAAAGCCAGGGAAAAATCTTTAAGAATTAAAATTATGCAATTTTCCAAAAAATTGTAGGCAAAATATTTCTTTGCGACCTATTGCCAGTGCCTTTAGTTGTCTTATTCACAACCTGGCCAAAAACTTTCAACCTTTTATAGAACAATTTTTATAATGCTCAAATACTTTCTCATGCGCAAAGTCAACATAGTAGTCACTTTGGATGTTGTTTTTCTATTTACCAATATTTCCATCTCTGAGAGTTTGCAACTCCTGAAACCTACCCACAGTGTAGAAAATAACACTCTCGCATTAATTAATCGTTGGCTAATGCAAACCTTTGCTTTTCTTATTGAAACCTACCTGTGGAATAAAGTACGTTAACGATACTTTTATAATCTGGTCTCATAGACATTGTTTCGCAATTTCTTTTCACACCTACACAAACTTCACACCAATATCAAATTTGCAATGAAAATAAAACAAAACATTCTCCTCCTCTTTTTTGGAAATTCTTATGTCAAAAAATTCTTTAAGCAACAGTCTTTTCTACAATATTCACAGGAAATCTATCCATATCAACCGTTATTTAAGTTCTAAATACCACCATCACCTTGCTAAAATTCAATCACAGCTGCAAAATCCCTTATTATCAAAACCTTCGTACTTCGTACTTCGACGCTAAGTCGACCGACGAAAGATCCTACCTACATAGACCAAACGGACGGACAAATAACCGCATGTCCGAACATTCTTTAGCCGCACAGAAGAATAATAATTCTTTGGTACTTGCAAGACATAATAAAGAAATGGACCACAAAATTAATTTTTTCCAATCAAATAGACTTTCGTTTTTCATTTCCATAGCAGAATGAATATTGAAGTAATTAAAATAGAAAAACTCCCTTAATGTCTCAATACTCCAGACGATAGTCTCGATAGATCATTGGTTACATAACTCGTCCAAATAAACAAACTTTTCCAACTTAGTACATTTTTGCCATACTTCTCATTCAATGAACAGTTTAGTCTTGTTTTATGACTAATAGATCTTCTTGGAGAATAAGTAGAAAGAAACTCCCGGTAAAAAACTAACTCTTTTAATAATGGCATCCAAATCTAACCAGGTCAATTCCTAAAGCTAATTTTTCATTTATTTTTAATTGTGTAAATCTCCAGATAGTTACACAAGCTGCAATTACACATTGTTCACGTATTTGCACATTAGGAACTAGCTTAGCATGCATAATACTTTTCAAGTGTCTCTACAGATAAAAGTCAAAGAAGGTTAAAGTCCAGTGATAGGAGTCATTGTGTAGAATCCATAGGAAAACTGCTATTGAGATAGTGAAGAACATTAACACTAAAATGAAATGAAACTGTATAATACAACAGCCACATGAGTTGTAATATTACCAATCGTACATCTTCTAGAATCGAAGGATGGGTATACACTAAGATGTTGAGGCGTTGTGGAAAATCGTGTGCCCAAATAGGTGATCACCAATAATCCCAGCCCAAACATAGATGCTAAGCTATTGCTGACGATGAACTTCAACCATTTTAAAGAAATTCTGACTAGGGCGTATATCACTGTTGAGGTTGATGATATCATGCTTACCAACGATTGCGTCATCTATCAAAAGATAAGAAATTTTATAATAGGAGTGGTCTGTTGTAAAAAATTTCCTCTCAAAAGAGAAACCTCTCGCATTAATTCTTGTCGACATTGTAAGTGATAGAAGTAGTAGCCAGTAATCAATACAGTCACGAGTCATACTTCACGTTGACAGACCACTGGCCTAGAACATGTGCTGCCTCGATATCTTATAGTATACGTTCCTAGAAGCACATCACAAACGTCCTCCGTGTTTACCCATACCATCAAATAACCCCGTCATTTTATCTTGGTTTTGTTTCTGATATGAATAACGGACCAGATAACTGTTTAGTTCGTTAACGCACTTGAAGAAATTATTTTATAAAAATGATTACAATATTTACATGTTTGTTATGATACAGGAAACGCATTCTACGACCCATAGCTGGTCTACAACCCCTACAACATTCTAAAGTGCAACTTTATTTGATGCTTTTATACGCACGCCAATTATTTTATAGCGTGGTTTTGGTATAAAATTATACAATGCGCCCTAATTTGCTTATAACACTCCTCTACAACCCTTACAACTCTTTAAATTTCAACTTCGTTGGATGTTTTTATACGCACGCCAATTATTTTATAGCGTGGTTTTGGTATAAAATTATACCATGCGCCCTAATTTGTTTATAACACTCATTTACAACCCTTACAACTCTTTAAACTTTATTGGGAGCTGTTATATGCACGCCAATTATTTTGTAGCGTGGTTTTGGTATAAATACAATGCATCCTATTTTGCTTATAACACTCGTCTACAACCTTTCTACCACCTTTTATAGCCCTTTTCTGCTACACGTTCTGCAACGTATTTTGTCAAAATAATCTTCAAATATGTAAAAATTGAGCTAGAAGGATTTTAAACGTATTGTAGATAAAATATAAATCATGCCTATAAAACGTCAACGGGTTGTGATAAGGGTGTATGAGTTGCAGACTAGATATGAGTAGTACAATAATAACAAATGTTTTATAAAATATTTTTTATAGTGCGTCAAAGTACTAAACAATTACGACTAGTTGTTTCCACTTAGGATCTGCAATGATCTCCTAAATTTTATCGCTATAGAATCTGGTACTTTTCATTTGATTTCGCGTCTTAGAAGGAATCCAAAAATGACCTCACGAAACAACACTTTATTTCAGAAAATTACGGCCAGTCGGGATCCAGGCTTTCCGGGACCTGGCGGAGGCGGTGGACGTGTGCATCGCTCGTGAGCTGTCCGTCCTCAGTAATGCGCCCGACGAAGTTTTTGACAGGGTAATCCAGAACCTGCAGCTGGATGTTAACGCGCGGGTCGTGGTTTGCTTCTGCGAGGGCCTCACGGTTCGCGGCCTCCTAATGGCCACCAGAAGGCTCAACATGAGTAATCACTTCATCTTTATTGGCAGGTAAGTTGCGAGCTTGCCTTCGCCGCGCCCAACTCGAACGTTAAACCGTTAAAATGTTCCGACTGTAAGAGCTTGGCGTTGGTGGCAGCAAGTCTGCATTCGACGCAACATATCAAAATGTCAATGCAATTTGAATGTTATTTATTGAGAGCGAATTAAACTGGGCTTGACGCAGCTCCACTTTGCTAAATACTGGCTTGACGTTGTAGTGAAATTTTACAGGAATGCCTTCGATTAATTTTCAAAGGAAAATTTTTAAATTAGAAACTAGTAAAGACCCTAATCACCCCCAAGGGGTGCCATTCAGCTATTTGTACGGCATGCCCATATACTACATTTCTGTGCAAATCTGTTACCAATTAATCCGTATGCGCGGATGATAAATGATGTATGAAATCTGAAACTGACCTAAGTGGAAAGCATTCACGCACCACGTCAATAGTGCGGTTTAAATCTGTTATCTTTGATTTATTTAGAGGAAGTACAAAAACCACGTAGGCCAGCGGTTAATAACCGATAATAAAGCTCTACACGAATGCAAACATTGGTAGCCCCTTATTTAGGCGTGCAAACATTAATTGAAGTGTTATATTTTGTTAGAAACCGAACTTGTGATATATCTACATACACAGTGGGAAAATAAAAATTTATAATGACAGTTATGAGGCTCTGTGCTTTCCCATGAAAGTATGACTTACGAACTGTAAGATTAAACCTTCGATATTTTGTTTTTGGTTTATCCTTTTTTAATTTTAAAATGTATATCGCGAACTACTTGCAATTTAGACTTTACCGATAATTTTTTAATTTAATTTTAATTGAGTTAGTGGTAGACAGTGCAGATGCATGTAGTGAGTGCTGGAAGTGAATTAAATGAGGCCAGGTGGTCCATAAAGATCATCCGCCAATTTCTGATAAGCATCTTCAGCTAAAACAATCTGTTGAAGTTAGCCATTAAATACTATCTTAAAGAACAAGCCCTACATGAGTCGGTGTAGAGGCATAGAGTGGTAAAAGCATTCGGCTTGGAAAGAATCCAAATAGTCCACAAAGGTCGTCCACCCATTTCTGATGAGCAGATACAGTTAGTGAGAAATCCGTTTGATATGCACTATCGATAGACTGTGAAAACTATCTCAGGCTATCATAAAGGTCCATAAAGGTTGTTCGCCAATTTTTGATAAGTACGTAGAGTTAGTAGAATGCCTTCTCGTCATTGAGTGTCTATGGACTGTCTAAAAACCATCTGTTGAGTTTAGGCATTAAATACTATGCCAAATCTTGAAAAACAAGCTCTACATGAGTTAGTGTAGATGCATAGAGTGGCAAAAGCATTCGGCTTGGAAAGAATCCAAATAGTCCACAAAGGTCGTCCACCCATTTCTGATGAGCAGATACAGTTAGTGAGAAATCCGTTTGATATGCACTATCGATAGACTGTGAAAACTATCTCAGGCTATCATAAAGGTCCATAAAGTTTGTTCGCCAATTTTTGATAAGTACGTAGAGTTAGTAGAATGCCTTCTCGTCATTGAGTGTCTATGGACTGTCTAAAAACCATCTGTTGAGTTTAGGCATTAAATACTATGCCAAATCTTGAAAAACAAGCTCTACATGAGTTAGTGTAGATGCATAGAGTGGCAAAATCATTCGGGTTGGAAAGAATCCAGATGGTTCGCAAAGGTCGCCCACCAATTTTTGATGAAATTTATCCAAAGTAAATCATAAAGCACAAGATGGTCCGTAAAGATTGCTCTCCAATTTCTAATAAGCAGGTAGAGTTAGTCATTGACTCTATGGACTGTCTAAAACTATTTGTTGAGCGTAACATCGAACACTATAGGACATCCTAAAAAATAAGTTCTACATGAGTCAACGTGAATACTTGAAATATCAAAACTAGTCGGATCGGAATGAGTTTAGGTGATCTGCAAAAATCGGCTACCAATTTCTGATGAACAAGTAGAATACAAAATCTTAGCATTTACTGTCAATAGACTGTGAAAGCTTCCGTTGGACAGTCAGTAAACACTGTGACATACCTTAATGTACAAACTCTATATTGGCTAGTGTCGAATATGTATAAGTCCAGGTGGTTCTCAAAGGTCATCTGTCATCCGATAGGTTTAGCCACATAATAAACACTGTAGCACATCCTGCAAAATAAACTGTACACAAATCAGTATAAATGCGTGAAGTGCCAAAAGTGGAACCGGAATGAGTCCAGATGGTCCGAAAAGATCGTCCATCAATTTCTGATAAACATGGAAAAATATTACGAAGTCTTTTTGTCATTAACTCTCGATGTCTCAAAACTACCCGTTGGACTCACGCATCAAACACTCTGACACGTTTTGAAGAGCAAGCTCTGCGTGAGTCATGCGTGCAATATCAAAAAGTAGTTGAATTAGTTCAGGTGGTTCGTAAAGGTTGTCCGTCGATTTATGATGGGCGGTAATGTTAGTACAAACTCCACTTATCATTCACTGTTGATATATTAAATAAACTTAAAAGAGTATACTACTAACATTTCTTCGAGCACTACCTATGCGTCGCAAACGTTTACATTTTCTAAAGAAAATTCGTCTCGTATAATAACACTTGCTTTTATGTGGCAGGAACTGTAATTGATTTGGCTATGGGCACAAAAGCAGTTGTAAATAACTGATGCAGATAATATATCTAAAAGAGCAATAAGAAATCAAAATTTTGGCACCTGAAATATTGATGGACGAAATAATTTTCTCATGGAGAAGTTTGATTTCCTTGTCGAATTAAAAGCGGCGTGATTTTAAAAAATTGTAACTGAAAAAATGAGGCAGTAGGTAGACACCTATGCAGTTGTTTATGAAGTGAATTATAAAAATGGATTGGTAAAGTTTTGTGCAAAACTTAGCTAGTCCGCTATTCTAACTTAAGAGAAGTATAATGGATTTATGAAGAATATTTTTTATCTAATATACAGGTCTACAAGATCGAGAAGAAATGGAAGACGAACTTTGTGCAGAAACATTTTTAACCTCAAAACAAACGATAATGTAGACAGTAAAAGGACTCTTGTGACGTCATATCGTTGACTAACGTTGAAAATGTCCAGTAGCGAGTTAAATTTTAACATTTGCCATCTAACAAATTTAACACATAATTTGAGCTTGAAAAGAATTTGAGTAAAGAACGGCAAAACAAAAAGTTAACCAAACAACTTTGTGCCTTGGTCTTTACTAACGCCAAAAATGGTTATTTGTTTTTTTAACTGTCAAAAAATCGTCCACATGGAATTTGTGTTGCCAAGGCAAAACTACTAATTCAACTTTTTATCACGAAGCATTTGAAAGACTAAGGTTAGGCCAGGTATTACATATTCTTGTGTCACATGATAGTCTTTAACAACTAATTTTTGGCAGAAAATGCATTGCCATGGTACCCCAACCCTTCCCAGTTCCCTCTTTTATCCCCCCGACTAAAAAATCACTTGAAAGGGAGCCATTTTATTATTTTGAATAATACCAAGAAGAACATAATCGGCAAACCAAAAGGCGTTCTAGCACAGTCTTTCAAGATTACTACAAATTGATTTATAAAAAGAGTGAAGTTCATAGCTAAAAACAAATCAGTCTCATTATATCTTTGTTAAACATCGTACTTTTTCTCAATACCAAGTGAGAATGAATGTAGTCTAGTAACATAGTAACAGTGCTCACACCATCTCATAATTTTCCCCATCTCCTTTTTAACCTTAATCCTGCCCATCCAATAAAATTCTTTATTTTGTCCTATCCTATACTCTTACTGATTATGGTGGTGCATAAAGCCAAAATTCCCTAATATAAAAATACATCACAGCACAGAGTCCTATCTCTCTTTAGACTAGCACCCAAATCAGCGGGTGGATTAATGAGGAGACCGAATGCTCTGAATCATGAGGCTTAAACAAGCTGCTAAAAGATGGATATAATAGAGTGGATATGTTGATAAATTCTACGTAAAACATGGCCGTGGCAAAGATCCGACGAGAAAACCAAACGCGTAAATGACTTTATTACATCCTCTCGTAAACCTATAATAAAATGTGTTATAGTACTTAAAATAATAGATACAGTAAGTGTTCTTCAGTTGGTAAGAGGAAAAAAGTATCATGACTAAAAATAAAAGAACCATAGATATACAGAAACAAAAATGGGATTAAAGGAAGACACATATTAGCAAACTAAAAAGAATGTGCATACAGAAATGATTGCAGCAAATATAAGCGGGAAAGCTAATGTAGAAGAAAGAACTAGTGAAATAACAAAGGCAACCATACAGGAATTGACTATGGTAAGAAGATTAAGAAGTGATAAGTCATACAAAAAGATTGTTCAAGGATAAAAGACGATTAATAAAATCCGAGAAGAACAAAATGGGAAAAATAGATAAAATAACATTAATGGAAGATGCATAAGAAAATCAAGATAAAATAATGAAAAGAACAGAAACATTTTACAAACATACATAGAAAAATGAAAAATGTAAAAAGAAAAATAATAAATGTAAACTCATGAGATACACCAAGTGTTGGACTGTATAGTAATTTTAAATTTAAACAAAGAAACTTCAAACAAAAGCAAACGCTAAAACACTAACCTGTGGAAACGGCGCTTTTCCTCAGAAATCGGTTCCCTGTGTTGTTGGTCCTAGGGATTCCAGGAAAAGGATATAAGGGTGTGGGTAAAAAGATAGGACAAGTTACCTCAATCTTCACAGCGGAGCCGATCGTTAGCATCTTTTTTGGTGCAAAGGTTTCTTCTTCGTTCTTTGCCGAGTTAGAGCAAAGAAAAAAATGGACCGAGATTTACCGGAAAAAAATTTCAACCCCGAAATGCAATCGGGAAACAAAAGGACCTCCGGGAAGAGGTCGGCAAAATATCGAATTTTGCTACAAAATTAGCTTTTGACGAAAAAGGCCTCGCAGAAATGAAAACTTCCGCCGCCAATCATACATGCCGGCGAACTCTCGGTCAAAATGCTCTCGGCTTGCGGAAAATTTAAAGCCGGTCACCCGCTTTCGAAACTGTCACAAACTAAATTCAAAAACGACACCAGGCGGGCCGAAAGCAAAGGCAACGGCCAACGCGGAAGGCGAAGCGCGAACGCGGCCCGCGACCCGCGGCCCAAACTGCGGCTTATATCTCAAATCTAAAATATATAAGAGGGAACCAAAAGACGGTGGGCCTTAATTTAAAATTAAAAATAAAAGTAATTGGGGGTCCGCCTGCTCAAATATTTACTGGTTGTGATGCATGCCATTTTCCTACTAATGATCAATTTCTCCACCATTAATCGTACAGTTTCCAATCTTGTTTTTCTCAATTTGCAGCAGAATTCGATGTTTACTTGTTGGTCTATAGCACTGTGACTCGACCTTTCCAATTGACTACGTTCGATTGTCCGCATCAAGTTTAGTCTGATAGTCACAAACGTTTCGGCATCAATATGGTCGTCAAATCTTTGACCTCCAAGTGCTTCTTTTAGTGAACGATAAGTCCGAACTGTAATGATGGTATTGCAGTGCAGTCCAGAGCAAGCTCTCGAGTTTTTATCGAATTTGGGGAGCTGTATAGGGTTTGGCGTTATTGTGAAGTAAAATAACGTCTTCTATCAGAGATGAACACTACAAATATTCTTCTTAGTCATACTGGTCCTCCTGAAACGTTATTTTCAACTGTTTCTTGTTCCACCAAAAGATTTTTGTTATGAGTCTTCTCAGGAATGTATGCCCAAACTAATATCAGCAATTCGTAAGTTTATTTCGAACGACGTTCTCCTTATTTTCGATTTGCCCAAAATTTGGTGAGTATCAACGCCAAAATTCATAAAGGAATAAAAAAATATTTACGGATAACTAAATTGAGATTTTTTATGAACGAATAGTTCAAGTTTTGCAGACTCAGAAGATTCTAAAAAAATCTGCAAGATAGGTGTAGCATTTACTCAATCCAGAGTAGACACGCATTCCAACTTCAGCTAATCGTACGGGAGAGTTTAAGAGGAATCTAACAAAAAAACTATAATCATGGGTAAGTCTTGCATTTACCATTAAAATGCAAGAAAGTAAGGTATGCGATCAGCCTAAAAGGTATTAACATTAGTATTTTGAGACGCCAAAATAATTTTATCAATTTATTATCTAAATAAAGAAGAAACATTATTGGGCCACATTACACTCATTTGTTAAACAAGCTGGAAGCGGCAATTTAGAAAAACGCGGTGATATATCGGGCGTCGGGACGCTACGACCGGCAACGCGTGGGGCACGGAAGGCTAAAAAAAACGAAGCGCCGACTTCAACTTACAATTAGAATTATATTTACAACCTTACAAACTTAACCTACCTTACGCTAACTTAACCTACTTAGCTAATTTACAAGAACTTAACCTACGACTTAAAGTATGCGCTGAAACGGGCCGCGAGCTAGATGCAGCAGCGGGACCGGTGGCGGAACCAGGCAACGAGCAGCAGGGGCGGTAGCGCAGCACTTGATGGTTACTTCTTAAGGGGCTGACGACTGAGCACGAATTCTTTGGTGGCTCAGGTTTTAAGGGCTCAGCCGTGCCCCACTCTGCTAGTGGGATGCAGAGTTCAAGGTGGAAGCACGCTGAGCCCGCTGGGGAATGCAGGCTTGCCCAGTATTGATAGACGCTTGCTCTGATTGGAAAATGCCGTGGCGGCTATGGTCGGTGGCGTTCCGTCGACTCACGATCGCTTAGCACGACGCGGCGCGGCAGGTCAACTTACCCGATGTTCCACACGACGCCACAAAGTCGGCCTCATTCCTGGATTACAAATTCCAAAGGAGGACTTTGTGTTGCCCGAAAAACTCCGGGGCAGATAACATTAGCCCTGGCGAAATCGGGGCCAGGTAACACTCTGTTGTACAAGGTAACCAATAAAGTTCTTGCCGTTTTGCTTTGTTATTGAATGAAGGAAGAATGGGTATGCAATTAGTGTATAGTGTAGTTTAAAAACCGGTTGGTCAAGAGTAGGAATATCAGTCGTTATAAAAGCAGGTCCACCGCGCACTTTTATCATTCGTAACTCGTACAATGGCGAAGACAAATGGAAGTGTCCAAGGATTTCGTTTGGTGTTGTTTGCTTTACGACTTCAAAGTGGGCTTATCAGCAGCCGCGTCAAGTCGCCGAATTTGTCAAGCGTTTGGGGATAGTGCTGTAAATGAACGTACTGCAAGGCATTGGTTTCAAAAATTCAGGTCGGAAGATTTGTCCCTCTGTGATGAACCTCGCAGTGGACGACCACAGGCCTTGGATGATGAAGCCCTGCAGGCGGCCATTGAGGAGAACAGTAGTCTAACGTGTGGTGAACTTACAAGACAATTTAACGTTTCTGATGAAACAGTTTGACTTCATCTGCACCGCTTAGATAAGACGTACAGGCTGAGCAAGTGGGTTCCGCACACGCTGTTGAAAGTCCACAAGAGACAACGAGGGGCAGCCTGTATGTCGTTGCTTTCTCGCCACCGTACCGCAACCATATTCAATTGAGTGCTTACCAGTGACGAAAAGTGGGTCCTGTATGACACTCCCAAGCGTTCCAAACATTGGTTGTCACCCCAGGATACTGTCCCTCACAGCGCAAGACCACATATGCACCCACGCAAGATAATGCTTTGTGTCTGGTGGACAGGTCGTCAAGTGGTTCACTATGAGCTGCTACCAACGGGTCAAACGGTCACTGCGGACCTGTACTCACAGCAATTGGAACGTGTGCAACAGAAGGAGTAAGCACTGGTTGGGAGACTTTGTGCTATCATCCTTACACGTTGGCAGAAACTGCTGGATGCCGATGGCGATTACTTCAAGGACTAACACTAGACTACACTTTCTGTAAATCATTTTTTTGCCATTAAAAACGGCAAGAACTTTATTGGTTATCTTGTAATAATGTTCCTGCCCATTAAAGTGACATAATGTAACAAAAAAACTAAAATTAAATCTTAGATCAGAAGCAATATTAGAACCAATTAGAAACCGTCTCTTCTGTTACTATTACTTTTACCACCTACATTTAGATATAACTAGTGCTTTCCAAAACATGGCGGATGAGACATGATGTCTTTCTATTTTGGTAATAATTGTACGGCCGTTTTAGACCTGCTTTAAGATTATGAAATGCAATATATTTTGGTGTTTCTTATGCCCTTGAATGTTTGAACCAAATCACGTAGTTTTGTTGTAGTAGCGGTGTATACGACTTTTACTTAGTGTTCGGTTACAATCCTCTCTTGAACTGTCTATTATGATTGGTTTTAATTATTTTTTAAATTTTATTGACCACTTTATTTTCTCCTTTGAGTAGTCATTCCAGATGTTTTAGTTTCTTATCTAAGAAATAAAGTTATTGCCGAGCGCGATCTACAAATGTTTTCACAACCGTTCTTTTCTGACTTAGATGGTTATTTGGCTGCTGATGAAGGTATCGGTGGGTTTTCTACGTTAAGATATTCGTCAATTTTAAGATTTGTCTAAATAAGTATTTTTAATCGATTCAAGTTCCACGGTAAACCGTATGTTTGGATATGTCAAATTAAAATGTTTTAGAAATTAACTACATAAATATAAGTAATTAGTAATTGGCGACCAAACGGATTTTTTATAGCTTTTCCATCTTTTGTCTGCAATACAAACTATGCTATTGGAAACATTTCAATATTTTATTGAAAAAAACATGCTTAATGTGGTCCGAGGCTTTTTGTATAGGATCTTTGGTAAAACTGACCACTAGGTCGCACTCTTCCAGTTGTAAGGTAGATAACTTTGCAGGATCAGAAAATAGTTCCGAAATCACCACCTGCCCACTGTAAAGTGCAACATATTTATGGAGAGAGAACAAGCAGATGTTTACATGCTAGCTAAAAGGATTTTCAAAAACAATTGGTCTACCGTAGACCGAATCGCCGCCACCAAAAGAATGCACTCAAATCATAAAGGAACAATTGTGGATCTAGAACAAGTCTTACAAACGAATGTGTACTTGATAATGAATATAAAAAAGGGTAATAAATTCAACAAAAGCGCAAGCAAACCAATCACAGTCATCCATGATAAGCAAAGATTTTTCTGTCTTGTAAATTTATAAACCCATAAATACGACGAATTACTTATATATGGGATTACCTCCAAAATTTAAAAAAAAACCATTAATAACATCCAGTGCAAAGAATCAGCAGTTAATGAACTTTGGGAAAACACTACTTACAGGAAGTATTGTCTATTGGCGAGTTTGTGGCCGATTACTTGAGGTACTTTTCTTCGGTACAAAGAAACCCGGGTTCTGTTCTGGGTTTCAGATACCTGCGAGTGAAAGCGCCAACCTCTCAGTTCGCAGGCCACGCAAGACAATAGGAGCTATTAATTGAAATTACGCCGAAAGGCAAAGGAAATTTATAAATTTAAAAACAACAGCGGCTTTTACTTTATCTAGATCTTGGTATGTTACTTTTAATGCCAAAAATAAACTGACTTGCAACAAAAAAAAGCAAAACTAGTGACGAGGATTGAGACTAACAGATAGCGCGTTGACGTCAGCAGTGGTAGCTTAAATTTTTTTACATCTAATTTATTTGTACAATCGGTATCTACAGAGACTATAAGTACAACTGGTGTGTGCTTAACCCAAAACTAAACTAAGAATAGCATAACAGGTAGAGTAATGATCCGGCGGACATTCTCTGTGTGATTTGTATAACTAGTTAATTTACATCTTTAAAATCTGATTGGTAGATCAGTTGGTTTAAGTCTTTTTGGCTCATTCTCTTCCTACAGCAGCTGGTTGCTAGCTCATTGGGGTGTACTGTTAATTTATTTCTGTATTTAGTGCCGATTTTAGTAATTTCTTCGCGAACACTCTATGTGTAGTAGTGTATTCGTCACATACCAGGTGGCATTGGCTGCTGCTCTAAGAACTTTATTTTGAAAGTATCTGAAGTATCTCGATGTTTGGGGAACCCCATACTGGGATATGTTCAAATGGGCTTTAAAATGGCTTTGTACATTAATAGTTTATTTAAAATTGATAGATTCGAATTTCTTCCAAGCTCTTAGCTGTTTTCTCTTCATTAAGATGTGGGTTCTCCAAGATAGTCTTCTGTCTAAATGGAAACCTAGATACTTTGCTACATCCCCCTTAGGGGATCTAATTGCCATTTAGTGTAACTGCAGGGCAGGCTTCTCTTCAAATGGTGAGGTTACATGTGTCGATTTGTTTGCATTAGCTTCCATTATCTACTGTTTTAAACTGTGTTCGAACTGATTTGCAGGTTCCTGGGTGCAGAATTGTGATCATGTGTGAAGCTAAGAGTGTCGTGTGATTGTGGAGTTGGTTTAGGGTAAATCTGCTGCATAAAGGAGTATAATGTGGGCCCTAAAATACTTCTTTGTGGTACTGCGGATTGCACTGGATGGAAATTAGTGTAGGTTTCTTGGCATTTAATTTGAACTGTTTTGTCTAAGAGATAGGATTTCAGAAGTGAATAAAATAAATGTGGGAGTAAGACTTATATCAACGAAGACACTCGAGCAGTATCGTCTTTCTTCCATATCGTTTCCGATTTGTTTAACAATGCGGCAGATTTGTTCCGTGGTTTATGCTCTTTCTTGAACGCGAAGTGGTACTGAGGTATGAGTCTATTTCCATCTATGATTACGGTCAGTTGTTTAAGTATTAGTTTTTCAAGAACCTTTGATAGGACTAGGAGGAGACTTATGGGTCGGTATAACGTAACCTCATTTGGGTTTTTACCAGGTTTGGCCAGCATATTGCACTAATCAGTCCTTTAAGACATTTTGTAGTACTTTACCAGTGATGATATCATTATCTGGAGCCTTTTTTACGTTGATTTCGTGTTGTTTCACTACTTCTACCTCACCTTATGAAACTTTTTGTATTGGTAAGGTCATCTAGAAGGGAGTCTAACTGATTCTGCTTCTTCTGCAGCCGTCAAATGGGAGGGAAAGCGTCGGAAGGCTGTAACAAGATGTTCTGCCTTTTGCTGATCAGTTGTTGCCTACATGTTATGATTGATAGCTTTAAGTTTAAAGAATACTTTATTGAAATATGTTTGGCTTAATTGTGGGCGACACGGCGAATGTTCAAAATCCGAACTCGACCTAATATTTACCTCAAGAAGAGACAACACAGTGTAACATAAATACAGGTTTGTCATCTGGATTGCTGATGGAATTTCTTAGACCAACAATCAATAAAGAGGTGGTAAGGTCAGTGACCAGCTTCAATTTCAGTATTATGTCCAACAAAGTGAAGAATGTCCTATGCTGAATTTCAATAATTCAATAATTTTTAACATTTTTTCATATGAAAATTCCTTAGTCCATTTGATACAAGTGTAGACTTAAACATGAATAAATGCGTAATAACTAGCAATTTTCGTTAATGTAAAATTTAATTATTCCTTAATTGCTGCATGCTTTATTAAACGACAGGGCTGGCTAATTTAGTTTTTGTGTGCTACAAATTGCCTGCGTTGCCAGTTAGTGGGAAAATAGAGTTGTTAACAGCGCAAAACATTATTCCAAAAGCAGTACCCCGTAAACTATTAGCAAACCCGCGGACGCACAAATGTACCATAAATTATTAGTCTAATGCGTCCGCTTACAAATTGCACGATTAACCGTGTGACATATTTTGGGAGAGATAAAATTAATTAAACGTTCTGTCCGCTTCTGACTTGGGGTCTTGGACGTCCACGAAACTTCACGTAACTAAATTGTCAGTTTAGGATAGGGCGGGCTGGCCACAAGAACAAATTGCTTGTGCTTAAAAAGTGCCGTGCATGTTTTACTTTATAAAACGCAAACGTCACTTTTTCATTGTTGACCATTGTAGTTGCATTGGAAATGCTGGAGTAATTTACCAACATGATTTCTTTGACTACAAAAAACAGTTTGATTAACCACAAATAACTTTGCCCCAGTTCCATTTTTGTATACAACCACGTGCGACATTGTTGCATGAAACAAAAGAGAATTATATTTGTCTTGTACGGCTCTACCGAAGGACTAAAAATTTGGAGAAAATTACTAGCTTTTTCCCGAAGATGTCGATCGAAAGTTAATATAACAAAAACAGTCTGCACGATCGCCACGTAACCCAGCAGCCGATGAAAACGAAATATAATGCGCATGCGTAAACGAGAGCAATTTCACTGACCAGGATAGAAGGAAGGTAGACCCCGATGTAGTCAGCACATGTAGTGTGTGATCGCCGCATTTGCAATGATTGAACGAGTAGAGAAGCGAATCTACATAAAATTTTGTGGCAACTATTCGGATGATTCGAGAAGCTTTTGCAAAGGATCCACTAAGTATAGCGCGATTACGGGCAGACTACAAATAGTTTTGGGGTGGCCAGAATATAGAAGACCAGCAACGAGCAGAACATCAAAAGATGTTGGACGTGTACGAACTGCAGTCTGAAATTTAGAAGATGAGCTGAATATTCCACAAACTAAAGTGTGTGAAATTTTATATTATATGGCTCAATACTTTTGGGTATTAAAAGTAATAAAACAAACAAACACTAAGCACGAAAATCAATATTAGACTTATCTATCCCTATGGATGAGTGACATAAGGGCTTCTACCATAAGTTTTATCTTACCCCACAGATGGTTTTGTTTATCGCAATTAACATCACCTTTGTTTGATAAAGAATAAATGTACTGGTTGCAAGGGCTATAGAAGAATGAGCAATGTTCTGCTCTTCAAATAAACTCAACCCAAGACAAACAAGCCGAACAACGATTTGCTAGGGTATTTCGCCAAGAACCCTCTCCATAAAAGACTTCTGAATTAGTTTAACGGTCTGGCAGGTTTCACGAATTTCCAGAATTCATAAGCTTCCCGTACCATAACCCGGACAAATCGTGATGCAAATTGGAACTGGATTTATCACAGTTGTTATGACCAAAATCGACATTTACAGCACCATATCAAACTGCCTCAGCAATATTTGCCTTAATTTGCAGGCATTCTTCGGAACTTCATATTTTCTTCGCGTAAACTTTCAATTCACCCAGTTCAAAGTGGAAAATTTGTTCATATATCTCTCTCTTCTATTTGCGAGGCATTGTAATTTCTTCCTGTATCATCTTAAGTAAGTTTAGTCGGAAACCACCAGCTGAAGCATATGTACCCCCACCACTTATTTATTTCTGATTTCCTAAACTTTTCCGAAAAATGTTAATGCATATCCATATACAAATTTAATCTCATATCCATTCTGATTTGGCCTTAACTATTGCATGTTGATTGGGTAGCGGGTAGATACTTCTCTATGACCCCGATAGAGGATAGATTTACTTCAGGGAGGCGACCCTGCCCACGCGAGCTTCGACTCTTCCCCATTTCCTAACACCGGGGAAAAGTCGTGTCCCAACCTTAATCCTACCTATAATCTACATACTCTTATCCTCCATACATCCTATCCACTCACCATCCCGCCTGGGAAGCGCGGTGTTTACTTACCAAATCTCTATTAAATTGCAAAACTGCAAAATTCAAGGGAGCCCTACGTCCTGCAGTGGACACCAATGACTGTGTGATGATGATGATGATGATTGCATGTTGAACTTGTTTGGCCACTTACGTACATAGAAAGTGCGATTACTAGATTCCGGACAATTCTTGAGCACTATAAATTTGGTTGATATTACTTGCAAATGCATCCGCCAAAACTTATTCCTAGAATAAAAACATTTTTATTTTAGACCCAAATGTTTCGTCTGTGTCTTCTGTGATACTGTACGCTTAATCATCTGGTGTCTTCTGATCTAAAACAACTATACGTTTTATCACTTAAGATACAACAAATTTAATATTTACATCTATCTCCTAAAAAGAAGTGTTTACTTTTAATCATATATAGTTTATAAAATGAAGCTTCATTTTTCAAAAAAAAAAGCAATGGAAAATGTTTTAACTTTATTATAATGGACTTTTTTATTTTTGAGTACATCTATTTTTTGTATGTATAGGAACCACAGAAACCTGACGTATTATTGGCATTTAGATAGGAGATCGATAAATGACACATTTCTATAATCGATGACACTTCAACAGTCGATTGATTTTAGGGTGAAAAATTTTTTTTGAAAAGTTGAAAATTAACGCCAAACGGAATTTTAATCTGCTTGTCCAGCAAAACTTGAATATTCATGTTCTTGGTCTGTTAGGAAACCCCCAAAAAACTTAGAAGAAATAAAAGCAGATTATAACAAAAATATCTACTGATATGTAGTATAGGAAGAACTCCAAGGCAAATGGCGGAGAACGTTTGAAAAATACGTTGTATCAAATGGATCTATGATTACACCTAATATGTGCGAGGATGGTTTAATGAGTAATGCACTTGCTTCCAACGTTTCTCCTGGTTTGCACTTTTTTGTGACAGTTAGTTTTTCAAGACGTCAAAAATCTTTGCATCTTGGTTTCACCCAAATTTTGTCCAATCAAGAAAGCTTTGAGTTTGAGAAAAAGATAGAATAGACGAAAAAGGGGGTGTGAAAGACTTTCAAACTTTAGTTCACCAATAACCTACTTGTACATTACTGCAATAGAAACTTCTTTTTTAATTTAAAAGTTTTTTTGCCTTCAATTTCTTCAAAAGTAGTGCATAGTATTTGCCAGTAATGGGTTTTGCTTTCTAAAGGTAATCAGTTAGAAGACTTTTTTACGTCTCAAAGAACTAATGCTATCATCTTTTTAGCATTGTTATTTTGTTTCCGATATATAGTAGATTCAACCTTCTTCAATCAAAACAGAAGGCTAGGTAAATCTAAACAACATTTTGTTGTCTTTTCATATGTGACTTATAAAGTGAAACGAACATGCTCATTGATACTTTATTGATGATTTCAAGAGCGACGGGCATTTTTGGATCTCCAGGACGTGGTAGATCTTCGATGTTTGTTTTACCATGCTTGAATTTGTTTACTCAATGTTACCCGATGTAGATATATACTTTTAAAATATTTTCGTTGGTTGGTTTTAAGTAACTGACCAATAACACATTGTGATCAGAAAGATTAATTACCATATCCATATATAATTAGCTACAAGAAAGCGCGGTCTTGATATTACTCAAAGTGGTAACTGTCGTCATTCAAGATGTTCGTGCACACCTTTACTTCACGTACACTGGAATTGGAGTTGAGTATTAGTGAAGATCATCATCGACTGTTGAAATAATACCTTTAGCTTTCCAGACCTTAAATACTTTGTCATATTTCTCATACATATTTAACGAATTTAGTTTAGTTGAAGTTGAAACTAACCTCCGTTTGGCTACTTTGAAATTGTTGGAGATAACTGTAATTTTATTGATTCATGGGGTACTAACTGAGTATCGCCCATTTGTCATCTGACTATGGGCAAAATGTTACTGGGCAGTGAAATTCTTCTTCTCCCGGATCTTCACTTTGATAGGATCACGAATACTAATCAATTCAAAATTCCAAACGTTAGTAATATTAGTACTGAAAATCATGAGCATCAATACACTCATGGTCCGTATTTGATTCAATTGAATTTATTTTTTCCATTAAGGTCCACCCAAATTTAGTTTCTATAGCAGAGACCAGTCAAGATAAATCCTTTACTGTCATCTCCGATGAGCACTTCAATTTCAATAGGATTCTTAGAATCCAAATCACAAACCATTTTTTTTCTTTAATTCTGACATCATGGACCAAGTCAAAGACGTAAAATGGTACGACGAATAATGTTCTGATCGTATAATTGAAGGGACTTTATGAAATTTTCTGATAAATTGCGTATATTTCCAAGCACTTCAGTTTTTCCAAACACAATATGGTTAAAAATAGTACTACCTTCAGAAACCAACTCGGGCTTTTCTGCAGTACTCTTCCTAATATATGAGCGCTGTGATCTACAATCCACTTGTAGTTTTTGGTACGATGATTCCATAACTTGGCAAAATTGTCTCTAGAACTAGCGCACTGGTACAGTTTAAGTTGGATAGGGAAGTAAGTACTGAAACTGGCGTTGAACTTGAAAATGGGGCTTTACTATTCTTGGCTATTTGGGGACACAGGATTGCCAACACAAAATACAGCTCACGGAAGCTTTACATCTCTTTGTAACAGGACAACCTTCTTAGATTTAATTTTACTTTGCTTTTCCTCTTCCGTCGCATTCTGGGCCTTGAAACAGTCCTCAGACTTGAGAGATTTATTACAAAAAATACAACTAGTTGGACTTCTTCTTCAGGTTTAAATAAATGCTTATGGGCCAACGAAGATGTGCCCTTCTTATTTCCTCTGCTCCTCATTATTAATTTTGCTCATTAAGAACTCCATCAAGAAATCTAGTTTACTCTTTGGTGAAGTAAATCGCAAACTTTGCTATAAAGGGGACAACGTTGCCAAGCAAATAAAATGTTTTCTACTAAATTAGACTCCACCATGGGAAATAAGAATTCAACCATCTGCTTCATAGTAACTTTCAAGAACTCCAACGAACGAAGATCAGATTCCAAACGATCATGATCTTATTCACCATAATCATCATTAGTTCTCGGACATAAACCTGCTCCAGAAGTTTGGGAATACTAAACTTCTCTTTAGAGCTTGAACAACTGTGCAAAGAATTAGTGGGCTAACTGAATAAAGGATTTTGCTAGTTTTGATCTGGACTTTTGTTCCTTTGGAAGCGTAATCTGTGATTCCACTATTCTCCATTTCCAGATCCGCATCAATAATTTTAGTATCGTCCAACATCTCATCTAATAGCTTCTGATCAATGTTTGACATCTTTTCCATTTCAAGCTGATCTATTAGGTCTTCTAACCAATTTGGTTACTAATGATCGAACTGAACTTCTCGCCTTTTAATTTTGTTTATCCTGGATTAATTACAACAAATGCCGAGAATTAATTAAAGGTTCAAAATAATGAGAACCAGAACGTCACCGATCTGGATTAATCCCACCCCGGAAGGGATCAGCCACGACGTAATCAATGTTTTAAAAATGTTTTCTAATAAAGTGCTTGATATCGATCAACATGGATCTAATTTTCCAGACACGTTGAATATGAACACCATTGAAAAGATCACGTCGGGGTCACCACTAAATTTGTTGAGAGTATCCTTTCCTATCTGGCAAAGGTCTTTCTCCAGAAGATGCGAGCCTTGGATGTGAATGTCTAACTAACCGGAGATCAATTACTCTCCCTGAATAATCAAACTAGTTGATTGACAAAATGAATTAAGACGAACTCCTGTCAACTTGTTTACAAATAATAAGATTACTAGTTTTGTAATGCAAAATATAAGAATTAAAGTCGCAATAAAAAAACGACAGTAGAGAAAATTCCTAAGTTCTTATTTGGGAATACACAACGTTAAACACTACTAGAGAGAGTAAAAACCTAAACAATTCATAACTTAAAATAACTAATTCTATCTATATGTAACAATTAGAAACTCATTGTGGACGGCTTTCCCGGCAACAAAAAAATATTTCTATCCAGAGTTTGTCCTCATACAAGTTCATTGAGTGGCTTAATCACCTGACATGTTTTTGGGATAACGTATAATCTGACGAGAAGTTTCACCAGTACTTTTCATTTGAATAAAACTAGTTGGGCTTTGGTGATCAGTGTCTATGATTTAAATTGTAAGTATACGCATTTTTTGTGAAACAAAAGATGTGGAGTACGAGTACTTGAGGAATAAGAACTTGAAAAGAAGGATAGAGAAAAGGGTTAAATTGGAAACAGTGAAATTTGTTCTTGCACAAGATGTTAGATAGTAGTAAACTTATCGATTGGGTCACATTAAGATATAACTACCTCCAGAAGTCAGTACAAAGAAATGAATGTAAACAAAACAAATACGTGTATTGCAAAAGAAGCCCATAACGTATATATTGTGTTGGAGGACTTTAAATCCCAAATTAACATAAAAACTCTCATGATGAGTCTACTGGGGCATTTGAGGATTGCAACATAATTTCGTACTATATGAACTCTTTACAGTTAGCTTTTAACAATCAAATCTATCACCAGGTAAAAATTGTATTTATCAGACTTTGCATGTTATCCATACTCTGATGGTATTTGGAGTCGAACTCTTGGTGGTACTACACTTATGATAGTTAAGGAAATTTCTTACGATTCTATCATTCTGCAAACACCTCTATCTCATTTTACTGATAGCATATGTTTAATCTACCTACCACATGGGCCTAACAACATTTCAGATTTTTAGGATTTAATTAACCAACGGCCGCCAGAATGTCTTCTGATAGGCGACATCTTGTCAAGCTTTGAATCTTGAAGATCTTAAGATTCTAAACATTTTGATTATCCTCAATTTGACGTACGCAATGATGGTTTACGTGACATAAACCTAAGTCTATGCCATCCTTGCTTATGTATTCATCTTGGTTGGTCAGTTGTTTTAGACCTTTACACTTTCATATTATGTTGTAGAACTGCTGGCAGATCACCACCGCTTGAAAGCTATAACACTACTATCATTTATACTCCACAAACAAAATACGGTGAACGATAAGGTTACTTTTAATACACTGGCTCACCTTCCATTACATGGTCAATTAAAACTTAACATCTATAACAATATTTGGACAAAAAGCTATTATCTTAGATTACGACAAAAGCAACTATCATTTCACTCCTAAGAGAAAGTAAATGCCTGGACAAAACTGAAAGCTATAGACCAAACTTTTTCAAGGTATGATAAACAAGTGTTCTATCTGGATTTTGAAAAATCGATTACTTCTTAGTAAGTAACAAGCGGACTTTTAAAGGTTTCACTTTGTCTCATATTTGGAAACAATAGCTCTGTCTGCCTTTTTAGCTCGCTACCATAGTACAGCTAGAAAGCTTGAGGTGTAACATAGCGCTATGGTCTACTAAGAAGACTTTCTTTCTGGGCGTAATTTTAGAGTTCAAAGAGGTTTTACCATCCCTAGTTGACGTATTTAAGATAGATATGCCTTAAGATTAGGTCTTTTCTGTTATCTCCTTTGCAGACAATTTATCATCAGTGCATATTCTTGATTTTGTGAATTTCTGCAGAGAGCAGATGTTAAGTTCCATTTTTCAGCCAACAATTTAGCTATTTCTGTAGACAAAAACGTTTACCATATATCAGCTTTTTGTTTTTGTGTTTCGCTCTTCGTTCTTATAAAACTACTACTAGTTTCTTGAGAGTAATCCTCCTACCCCAAAAGTACCAATTGCCTAATACAGACTTGATTACCCAGCTGTGCTACAACATCAATTTTTATCCAACCCACTGTTATATTTATCAATTTGAAACAAACCACTCCACAAAGGCTCTACCGTACTAACCCAGAACAGAACTTTGTTTTTGGAAATACTTTATCGGTTATAAGATTACCTGGTACATTACAGAAATAGGTCTAAGTCTAGTTCACTTATTGAATACACAGTTAAATTTCCTACACCCTTCCAGATGAGACGACAGTATACATTGCAAAATTTATTGTTGTTGCTTTTCAAATTTGCTTTAGTTACCATCCTTATCCGCAATGATTCTCTTGGTGCAGTTTCGGCACTCAAAAGAAAATTCTTTATCACTACTCTAACCTATGATACTTATGAACGAGTAACAGTTTTGAAAAGACGTAGCCGTTCTTTGGATTCTGGGACGTAGTATAATTAAAGGCAATACATTTTTACCAAACATCGATCGAAAATCTCCATCATTAATAGAGTTGACACAAAACGTTGTCCTCTAAACACAAATATACTTTTTAGAGAAGTCTAGCTAAGGCAAAAAGACTAGATTCAATGACAAATAGATTAAGAATTAGTTATACATAATTAGCATCTTCCTTTGGAGACCCTCCATCGCATGGATCATTTTCTAAAAATTGACTGCAAGAGATTTACATACATCTTTAAGGAGCTTCATTAAATGGCTAGACGTATTAAAGTCTGAAAGATTGCATCCAAATTTTAATATTTGATACATCAATTTAACAATTTTTTTCATTAAATTATAGCGATGCCTCTTCTGGGTGACACCAAAATAAAAAGAATTTAAATAGCGGAACGATCTCTGAACCACTTTGATTGGAGCTGTCAGTTACGTGGGCAGACCAAATATTAAAATCAAATTATGAGTCACGAAGTGAAGGAAGGGGGACATGGTTTCTGAATGTTGCAAGTAGGAATGCCTGAAGGGGATTTTTCCCGTAGAATACCCCGCCCTACCGCTTAGTCAATATCGCGATGTCAGAGCAAGAGGTATTATTATCAAGAAACTTTGAGAAGACTTCAGACGCAATTTGGGGACAACACTCTTAAGGATACTCAAATGTACGCGAACCATAAACAGTTTCTGAAAGAACGATGAGCAGTTGGAAATGAAGTCTTTCAACATGACCTCATATTCGCTGTCTTTTCGAATATAATCACCGATTATTGAAGTTGTTTTTGAGAACACGGCTGCCCAAACTTAATGAAAACTTAGTGTTATTCTGGACTATAGTGGATCATTTTCACTTGAGTCCTGCCATTATCAGACAGAAAAGTTTCAGGACTAGGCCTAACTTATCAACTAATGGCGCTGTTTTGTCAAAATAGTTCACTCGGTTATCTATGCACAGCTGTCACTGTTTTTGGAGGTTCTTGAAGCAAGCAGAGAAAGCTTTATCCGACGTTTTCATTACATCTGTCAATTTCTTGGCAATTCAGCATCTTACCCGTTTGGTTTTTTCTGGTCCTCTGTCCGTGTGTGAAGGACTATTTTTTCATTAAGTTTCCGTTTTTCTAAGTCGCTGTGTCAAATTTCGCGACACACATCCCTAGTCAATTTCAGCTCTCTGATATCACGTGGACAGCAGCACGGCGGTCTTCTTGCGCTAATTGCCCAACACGTTCCACATTTGCAGCGGTATGTAATGTTAATATGATAGTCTCGCGCTGAATCTTTACCTTCCTGAAACCCCTTGCGCCACGCAAACATGGCTTCTTGATAATACCTTGTTTCTATATGCTTGCGCCATCATGTTTTAGTTTAGTGAGGAACTAT
The DNA here is from genome assembly GCA_036346155.1 of Sinelater perroti. Lineage (NCBI taxonomy): Eukaryota > Metazoa > Arthropoda > Insecta > Coleoptera > Elateridae > Sinelater > Sinelater perroti. Next base: position 7,289,288 of record JARFIY010000222.1, read on the forward strand.
GCTCAGAAACCCTGTACATTACATTACTCGTCTAACTTCCAACTAAATACGCCAACTAAGTACAGCCCTACCACCTAGTGAGTTTACGTTGAAACACTATCTCTTCAGAACATATACCAGGTGACTGAACAACATCCACTTCTTGTATTCGAATATGGCTGGTGTTATTATACCTCAATAAATATATTTAAAAAAATCAATTTATATTTTATCCCCAATAGTATAAAAGAACTTGATTATATATTTATTAAATTTATCTTTCCTGCTTTTTAAGCGCGACTTAAAAAATAATAAAGAAAACTGAAACTCAAGCACTGAAATATTTGTTTATCTAAAAAATCCTCGCAACAATATGTAGCTTACATAAATTCAGATGGAATAACACGAGCTCTTCTATAATTATCGTTATTATCGCTGTTTTGCATCGGCGATCTCTGACCCGGCGCAATTAGTTTTCGGCTGCTAATTCAACTGAGGCTAATAGGTCATTAGATTAATTAATCAGACATTAAAACGCTCTCCACGCTAGGCCTACAAAGGCAGCTGCAGACAAAGATAATTTGGTACAGATAACTTGACAGCACGCCCTGAATACCGAACGCCCTAATGAAATACGCGCGCCGGCCGGCCACAACCCCGTAATTCAGTTTCGTCTTCGCCGTAGATGTTTTCAGGCGCGATTTCACTTTGCGGTATCTGATAATGGCGCGCCACCCCCCGGAGCTCGGAACACATGTGTCAGTTATCAATTCGGAAAGTTCCGCGGTAAATCTCATCTGGGGAGGAAACCAAGCGCGGCAACTTAGGCACTTGATAAGGAGTCCCAAACAGGAAACATTATCTACGGCGAAGCGGTGAATAATGAAGTTAGTTCGATCGCTAATTGCTCTAATTATGTGGCCGCGCCGGCACTACCGTCAGCTCAATCTAATAGTGAACCTTAATTAATATGGCGGTGTACGACCTGCTTTGGCCGGGTTCATTGGCAAAAATTGTAAATCAAATTACTGCGCTGTAAACCCGCAAAGAATTTTAAGTATTCAAATTACCTTACACAACTATCTATAAACATACACATACGAAGATAGGTCAAATAAGAGTGGGGATCATTTATTTATTCCCAAACCACCAAAAATGTGAATTTTTGTTTGAGGTCCGAAATGACAATTTGTTTTTCCCTTCTACAAGTGTAGGTATGTCCACATCTCAAACTATAGTTGAACTGCTTTTACCTTTTTCGTTAATCACCAAGGGCCAGAAACGTGAATATGTCGTACGATAATTCCCATTTTGATCTTGACTTTTGCAGTCCGCAAGTTTCCATCTCGGCTGGATAAAGTGTCCGTGTCCCACAGATCATCCCAAACCTTTGAAATATCATATCCGACAAGCACAACACCTTTAACTTTTAATCTCATGTCCTTCTATCATATGTGCGATATATGTACTTTTTGAAACAGTTCTTCAATTGTTGTGGAACAGCTTAACAGTATTTCCAGTCTTTGAAATAGACATATGATCGCTTACATCTCAGGAAGTCCTATACAAAGCGACTCGCTTAAACATTTCGGGGCTGAGTGGGACCATACCGTCGTTATCCTCAGACACATATGTAAGAGGACGGCGATTTACTATAGCCTCGGCTTTTGTAATTACATAATCAACTCTATCAGTGATGAACTTGCCTTTCCCAAAATTTGTTTTTACCACTCCTACCAAGTGCTCAAAAATTTCTCCAAGGCTTATTTAGTTATTGTTTTCCATTTCCTTTTATGCATAACCTTCTGTCTTGTGTTGCACCACCAGCTTTGTATCTCTCTTATTCTTTAATCTTTGAACAGTCTATACATCTCCATTAATTCATTGTTTGTTCTTCTTCACCATTGGTTTTCGACCTTCTTTCCCCTAAAGACCCCATGTGTCAACAGTGGGCATTATTGTTTTGTACACACGCAATTTCATCCGCCTAGACACTACGTTTGATCTAAACAACTTCAGAAATGCACTCGCACTCTTATTTACTTTAATTAAGCAGCGCACTCGCTTCTCCATTATCACCTCCTTGATTTGTTACGGTCGCCTCTAAATAGTTAAATTATGCACCTCAGCAAATTTAATCTTCTTACCCGCTAATTTTTGAACTACCACTACCACCTCTCCTTTTCACATCCAAACATTTTACTCCCGTATATTTGGTCTTTTCTTCTTAAAAAGTAAACCAAACGTTCTCGAGATTTAACACTAATTTTTATAGCCTTTTCGTTCTTATGATGTGGTTAAAAATGATTTTTGGTGCGTAACACACATTTAATGATAAAAAGAGGGTCGTTAAAAGTTGCATTAACGTAGACTTCGGACACCTTTCTTTATTCTTAGAGTCTACTACAGTTACCTTGTTAGCTTTACGAGCTTTGGTGGTATTCAAAGTATTTCCACTGTCTCAAATAATTTTTGCTGTTTACTGAATCGTATGTTTGTTTATATTATATCAATGAAAACCATGTGCAACGGTAAATTGTGTTCGTAACTGTTAGCTATTACTTGCTTTATTACAAATATTTGGCTGCTAACTGACTTATACCTCCGAAATCGCCTGTAACTTCGTCTGCTTTTACTACAGCACATCCAACAAAACTATGCCTCTATAATTCTGGAATTGTGTTCTGTCTCCTTTTTTGTGAATTGGTCATAACAGAGCTTCCAACCACCCCATAAGCATTGTTTCCTCATTCCAGTTTTTTAAGGTCATATAGTTCTCCGCACGTTTTCAGTAATTTCGCAGCAATACCATTTTTCCTCCACTTTAACTTGTCAGTGATCTCTTTAACATCGTCTTGACTTGGTGCTTTTGTTAAGTTTTCATTTTCGGCATTTGCTCCTAAATTTAGCTTTTTTCTACTTTATTAAGCATTTCTTTAAAGTATTCTACCTATCTACAGTTTCTTTGTTTCTTCGTATAAGATTACCTTCTTTATCTCTGTTGGTAGAATGTAATTCTTTATTAATAAAATGTTTGCTCTATTTTTTGTAACCGTTGTTATCCTGTATCTTTACTTCTCTTCTGGGTTCTTTATAACTTGTTTCATTTTTAGAAGTAAATTCTCGCTTGATTTCTCATCTCAATTGCCTTTTTGCACTCATTGTCAAACCAAGCGACCCTTGAATTATTTGTATTTCAGCGAGGTTATCCAATTATAGTTCTAAAGCGTTTTTGTATTGTTTTATAATGTTCATATCGCATAGTTTATCCCTATTATATTTTCTTTTATATCAGTCTTTTTTGTTTTCTCCTTTTTTCGGTTTGATTTGCCTCATTTTATATTTGACTGAAAACTAATCCCCATCCGCTTCTAACTTCTAATATCTCTAATAGATCTTACATCTCTTGATTTTATCAAAATGTGATCGATCTGGTTACAAGTTCTACCGTCTGCTGACATCCTTGTCTCCATTTGCGTGGGTAATTAAATGTTTACTATAGTTTGTTATGGTTGGCTTGTACATGTTTTCATTTTCTATCTTGGCGTTATTTTACTATTTTAATTTTCCTGGCTGGCAATGTTTGATAAAGTTTTCCTTCTTCCTCGTAATAAACATATTTCTCATCTATGCCTTTCTCCTCAATAGGAGCTTGCAAGTTTATTATACTAATATTTCTACAGATTTATTTTATTTTCTGTCAAAAGTGCACCTGAAAAATCTATTACTAGTTGTTTAATGCTTTTATATACCATAAATTCAAATTCGAAAATTTTCTAATCGCTACTGCTGTTCAAAAATATATATTCCCCTAAATCCAAAATTTTATTGTTTAACTTCTTGCAGTGCAATTATGTCAATTTGGCATTTCTTTAGCTTCTTCGTCAATTTTATTAATGCACAATTGCATATCCTCCACAAGAGCCTCTGATGTTCCAAGTTCCCAGTGAAAGTGAGTTTTTACAGTTTTTTCTTTTCCGTGCCGTTATCGTTTTTATTTAGCCATCCGGTTTATAGTTTTTAAATCAATTTTGGTGGGTTTGTTATCCTGAATTCAAGTTTTACCATTTTTGGTACCTCTAGTTTATATTTCCTTCTGCCATTCTTTTTGGACAACTTTCTAATTCTGGCTTGTATGTTACGCTCCTCTCTCGTTAAGTTATATGAAAGTATTGATGTTTCTATTTAATGGAAAAGTTAGTGCCACTGTCCGACTAGATTACACTTTTTCTGAAAGTTTCTCTAAATCCATCAATTGAGAGGGTCTCGATTAACTCCAAATGTACGCACATGTAAAAAACATTATCCAAACTGTTTCACCCCTGTTTATAAATAATTATCCTTCTAAGTTCAATCCTAACACTTTAAACGATCAAGATTGTTCAATTCTATCCTTGGGTAGAGCAAGTCGTAAGCATTCCAACTTCCTGGCTGAATTACATAAGCAGTTTACACTTAACTTATTTTTATATAACTTTTTCGAATCCAGAATTTTTCTCGAAGTATCATCTGTCTATACTCCAGCATGTTGGTGTTTACGTGCTAATTTTAACATTTGAGAGTAATATGTACAGCATCTTAAACAATTGCCTTCGAGTTCAAGCATTTTTAACTTCGCTCCAATTATTGCATCTTCATCAAAGAATTGCTGCAATTGATTTATTTTGTTGTCTTTAATTTCCTCAAATGCCTCCTGCTGCACATGAGGGGTCAATAACATTTCTGCTTTGTTTGTGTCATCTGCATGCAAAGGGCCACGTTAGAGATATTTCAAATACTTGTACTCTGCAAAACTGGTACTAGTACCATTCTCCAAAATCAAAGAAACAAAACAACTGATGGTAACATCTGATCTCTAAATTCACAACATGCCGATGTACTTTCTTTTAATGTGAGTTTCGGCGGCTTCTTTCATTTTCTTCACTATTATTCTTCTAAAAGGAACATCATTTGGGTTTCTAGCTCTCAGCATCGGTAAATCTCCTTACCCCTTAAACTGGATTGTTGACGAAAACATGGTACTAAGTACAGAATCTACCAGTCTGGTTCCAATCAAGTAAGCGATTAATTCCAGTTTTGGTGTATATACTTATTTCTAAGATATGACACGAGCTCTAGCTTATACCACGTTCACAGTGACATTGTTTTTTATGGATTTTTCAGATAGATCACCTCTGCGTACGCATTTTACTTAGCATCCCCAAATAAATATAAAGACCAATTCTTTTTATAAATACTGTTGGGAGCATTTCAGCGAGATATATAATAAGCCCCAAATTTTAAAATTTGATTCACTCATTTTTTTAATTCATGTTTACCATCTAATGCCACTTCGAGTGCCCATGTTTTCTTTAAGGTTTTCTTGGCAGTAATAATAAATGGTGATATAAGCCCCAGTGAATAAAATATCTCGTGAACAATGGAAGGGATGCTCCTCTTCGTACACACTTTTAAGTTAGATACCATAGCGCTCTTTGCATCACCTGATACGAGAATCCAAAACATTCCAAGTAGAGAAATAGGGTCTTTACATATGTCGAATCTGAATTTCCATCCTTGGGAAACAAGGTTCCTACGTCTGAGCTCCTAACCTTTCTTCTCTAGTAACCTCTGGCGTTGGAAGTTAGAGTGCTGTATAGGCGCTTCTTAGATGCCAGAAGTTTTATGGTGACCCAAGCGTTCAGTAGCTACCTAACATGCCAAGGATTGCTTTGACGTCTTCATTGTAGGACATCAGCCTTGCAATAACCTCTACGAAGTTGGCAGTTTGCGTTGGTGCCACGATGTTCTCCACGGTTTCCGCAGCGCGGTGGGATCTACGTTCTAGAACCAGTTGGTGAGAAGCCGGCTGCAGTCGATACCCTGCGGCTACTACAGGCCATTGCAGGACAGGGAGCTGAGATACAGAGCATTTCCTAAAGCTGGGTAGCACACTTCGCGGCGGCACTACAACAGCAGTAGAATATCTCTTTTTCCTTGTTGCTCCGTTCAAATTTTAGGAACATGAGTAACATGAAACGGCTCCGGGGGCCCCGTTTATCCTCCTTAAGGTGAAGACAAAGATATTGTTCTGTTGAGCTTTTCTTCTTCTACATTGGGCTCAGGGTGGTTTATCTGCTTTGAGCAAATGGTAGTGGTAGAGTTCGCCGCCTGTGGTCGGGACGGAAATTTATCCGTTCCGTTTTTGATTTTCAGGAAGCCTACATGGTGTTCATTTAGGACTTTCCTGATTGTAGACTAGACCTGTTTCTTTCGTAGGACCACGTGAGCGAGCGCTTAACGGACAGGCTAAAGTATTTGGCGGGAACGGAATTCGGCTGGCATCACAACAACTTTCTTTAGGTCACTAAGGACCTCGAAGAAGTCGGTAATTGATGCCGGTGGGAATGGCAGGACCATCGTGACCTGGGCACGACGACGATGGACCCAGCGGTGCTTGTGGGAAGTCCTGCTCCGCACTGGGGCTCACTTAGTAAGGCCAGAGTGCTCCGAACGCACTGCCGAAAGTTGAATTCCGCCCAGATCTGGTTCTCCATTGCCACATATTTTTCTTCTTCGGTCGTGACAACTAAAAGAAAAAGAATCGATGGCGGTACTCTTGATTTTTTTCGAGTCACGGAAGAATCATATCACAAGAATCGTAGAAAATCTCAGTCCTTTGGACTGGACAAAGGCCTTTTTTATATCAGATATGATACTGTATTTTTTCATTTGAAATTTAGTCACGGTATCAGAGATCATCTCAAGCATGTTGTACACATAAAAAATGGATTTTTCTTAGCTGATACATCAAAAACTAGTCTGATCGAGGACGTGGTGCTGTTAGGTTTATAGAGGAGATGAGAAAGGTAGAAACAACTGTTGCACATGTCTTCTTCAGGTATCACCCCAGTTTATTATTCCTTATTCTTCCAAATCCATAAAAATTTGATAATAAGCTTCTAATGTTTCATCGGATTCTAACTTCTGTGTTGCAGTTTTTAATCTGGCCAAAGCCATGTCTTTGTATTTACCCAGGGTAAATGCCTCTTATTAGGCAACAGTCTTCAAAATGTTTTACAAAATTTTTGACTTGCTTTCTGCTGCATCTCGTATGTCGATTGCATTTAGCAACTAATTCTTGGATGAAGCTAGTGTTGTATCTATCAATTAGTTATCCTTCTGTTTCTTCTTCTCAACTTCTCAACTTTTCCGCTAAAGTCGATCCAATCTTAGTATGTACTACTACAAGTCCATATGTCTTATCTATCTTCTTTCCTATTAACGGCTTTCCAGCAATATCAGTTCCAAATCATACATCGACAGCGCCGGCTTTATGTTCACAGTCGCTTAACGTTATAGGTATTATGACTTTTTAATTCCAGAACCTATAAACTCTCAGTTAAATATTATTGGCGATGGCCGGCATATCAGACAAAAAACAATATTTCTGTTCAAAATAAAAGAATGTAAAAATCATACAATTAAAGTCATACCTTTAACTGCATCCATTGAATTGTACGATTTCCGTAAATCTGTGTCGATTGGCATCATCCTATGTGTCCGTGCAACATGACCGGCGTTTGCAAAAAAAACTATAGAATTATTTATTTGACACTTGCTTATCTTCCAGCTCTGTCCTTGATTTTCTATGTAGATTAAGCATTCAGATTTCCAACACTCGCAATTTTCCAGTCAAGCTAACGCAAAGGCGGGATACAGAAGTATCTTCTTTGTCCAAAACGATGAGATTTTTGAAGTAAAAGCACACTTGAAGGTCTTTTCAAACATATCTCTCCTTTAAAGTTTTGACACACTTTTGTAGTGCTTTGATGTAAGAGCGTAACTGTTAATAGTGTTGTACAGTTCTCCTGATCTGGGTCTTCAATTCTCTTCTTGTAGTTGATCTTTAAAATTTAACTTCAGAAGGACAACCAATCGCGGATTTTCCCGGAAAGTTTTAACATTTCCTACTTCGATAACTTGCGTTCTGATGTATGTTATCCCACATTAATTATACTAGCATTGTTATCTGTCGTTCAATTTTCTGGTGTCTTTGCTTACACTCGACAACCATACAACCAGAAGAACTCCTCACCTTTCGCGGTCTAATTTTAATATTATAGTACAGAGTTTGGATCAAAACAAATTCCTAAAATATTACTGCGTTTTCTCAATTTATACTGAACTTACCTATCAATTTTTTCTTCTTCTTTTTCAAGGTACCAAACAATATCCGTTAGAGTTTGTTGAAATTCTGTCCGTAATTTTCTTCATCTACGAGTTTTATTTTTCTAACTCAAATTTCCTTCTCCAAGAATTGATAAATTTCTCTTATCACTAATGTTAAAAACAACCGTCATCACTAAATTATTCTTCTATAGTGGATAGAAGGAAACTGATCGAATCTCGTTATACATTTTATCTTTCAAAAGATCCTCTCGCAAATTTTATTTTTATTATTTCACAGGTAGTTGACATTCTTCAGGCATTCGCCATAACCAAACTAAAACTAAAAAACTGAAATGTATTATTTTACTTCACACGTTTCCAAACATGCACAATCCAATAGCGTCGTCGTTTACACCAGTTTACAATTTATATACGAAACTTTATGAAATGTTTCAGTGGAATGTTTTGCGGCTCCTTGCTAATCCGTTTTTTGGGGTGGATTAATCCTCGTTTTTCTCATAATTTCTTAGGCGTCTTGGCTATTTTTATTATATCTCTATATGCTTTTTTATTAATAACCTTTTTTCCAATTCTTCAAATCTCCCACCAGTTGGTCTCATCATTTAACTTTGACCTTCCTTGCTTCTTGCTTTCAATTGCTGCCACTTTATTGTATTTTTTACCATCATCTCCATTTACATTCTCAACACATGTCCCATCTATCTAACTTTTTGTACTTTAATATCCCCCAGATTGTCTTTTTCTTTCAAGTCATTGTTTATTCTGGGTCTTATTCATTTTTTTTTTTTGTTCTGATTGGTTGCTTTGTTCTAATATCTTGCACTCCCATACTTCTAGAGCTTTTTCTTGTTAAACTTAGTGTCTCTGCTGCAATATTTTATTTTTTAATTTTTGTTTCTATATTTATTTTGCATTGTTTGTATTCTTCCTTTAATATCCGTTTTGCACTTGTTCTTGTTGTTTACTAGTAATCTCAAATATCTAAAGGTATTCATCTCCTCAAATATGTATCTGGTATTCGCATATCTTTTATGTCCTGCATTAAACTTTTCTTTATTTTTTCAAAGGTCTGAAAATCATAGCACTTTCGTATTATCTCTCTCATCTGTCAATTGCATTAAAGATCGATTAGTCTATTATCTCTAATTCCCTGTATTTTAATAATTTTCAATTTATTATTGATGTCAAAAATTTGTATTTTGTGTTCAAGAAGGTAATTTCTTTGAATTCCTTTATCTTTGTCTTTTTTCAATTTTGATTCTCATCCATTATGTTATAATCACATCCTTTTTTCTCTTCTAAATTCTTCATCCCTCTACTCCTCAATCTATTTTCTTTTAAATATCTCATTCCATTTTTTTCATTCTAAATCAATGTTTTTGTTTCTTAAGTTCTCTTTATTTGCGATTTTTTATTTTTGCTCCCAATTTTTCTTTTTGCTATAATAAATTGCTGTTCTAGTGTCTTTCTTATCTAGTTATCTCTAGTTTAACCTTTACATTATTCTCTAGAAAATGTTCCGATTTTTGTGATTTTTTACATTCAACTGAGTTTTCTTAATCACTATATATTTTTTTCTCAACACACACTTCTCTCCATCATATTTTCTCCTGCGTAGGGCGTCCTTTTATCATTTTCGTTGTTTTTTTACCACAAAAAAACGCCAGTCTACGTTAATCTATGCCGCAGTTTCTGTCTAATAAATATTTAACAAAATTTCCAGAAGATAACATCCTCAAGAATCAGTAGACGGTTGTCAGCAGTCCTACCAGACGTTGTAGCTTTCCTGGAAATCTTGATATATTTTTTAGAGTACTCATGACATTAGCCTGCGCATTTTTACCAGTTCTAAAATGGTATTATTTCAAACTGGATTTGAGCCAGGAAAACAAAAAGAAACTGAGCAGAGCTAGGTCCGAACCTATGGAGTTGTGGAAGCATTGCTACGGTTTGTTTGACCAAAAGCTATAGCACTAGCAGCGACCTGTGAGTCGGCGAACTGTCGTAATGAGGAACCCACGTGACCACTTTTTTCAACCTTTGACCCTCTTACGGACAACACCTTTAGAATAAAAAAGACGATGGTCATGGCTTTTATATTTGATTTGCTTATTTGAGTAGTGCCGCTCAGAGCTCTGTCCTTTTGTCTACGGGTCGTACTCGTACACGTTTTATCACAAGTTACCACTTTGTCCAAGAAATTAAAGAAATCAACATGCGGTTTTCTTTTTTTGACCTGTGACATGCCGCTCGAAAAGCTATCCAGTTCTCAAGCAATCTGCACTCAACGAAAAATGAGCTGAATCGGATCATTTACTTGACGTTCCCACCAACTATCCGCCCCCCGATCATCCTAATTAAACCAAGGAAATCAATCTCATTACTTTCAGAACGCGCTTTGTACGTAGTGCGAAACAGCATAGTTTAGCATATCCACCAGATCATTTATTGATCTTGTTTACCGCACTGATCGTATGAATGATTGTGGAAGAACATATTTGGTATAAACATTGTATGTGATTTCTTGGCACATTGCTACATAAAAGCGCAGAATTTTAAAGCTCCCTCAAATAAAAAATTCTTCCCGCGTCTGTAGCAGGAGCAAGAGACTCTTACTCACTAAAACTGCTCCTCATATTCATGGTGCTTTAAGGAACATCTGTATGGTATTACTTTATATAGCACCATCTCTTCTATCAAACGTTTCTTTCAATGCTTAATCATTTTTCCTCGCTTTCTAATATTCTATTAATAGTGTCCGCTACCCACTAGACCAGTTCTTTTATTTTTCTGAGTTTTTTGATCGCCAATATATCGCATTAGAGTATCATTTTCCCCACAGCACTTGGGAGTATCTAGGTCTATGAAACAAAATATCTTTAGGTGGCTACCAAAGCTGTCACGGTCAAAAAGTGGACCATAACATAGTTTTTTGCTCGATGTGCCCTGTATACTTCTTTCTTCTGCTGCGTTCTGTTCTGTTTTTCTTTTTAGCCTAATCTTCGTGCATTTCTAATATAGCGCAATGTGGCATTATTACTCTACCAGCCAATCACTTTTTTTCTTCGCTTTTTCTTCTTTGTATACCTCGTCACACATTTGGCTCTTTATCTTCTGAAGTTTTTCTACAACAATAATAATCTATAACTCCTCTCTTTTCCTTAATAGCTTCTATCATTTGTCCTGTTTTACTGCTATCGTACGTCCATAGACTATTTTTGTTGTTTTTTTGTGTCACTCCCTCTATAACGCTGTTTTTTATATGTGTATAGATTTTCTTATATATATTTAGGTTTTTCTCTAAGTTTATGTACCAGCTGTTGATTAGAGTTTCCATTTTCTCTTTAAAGTTAGTATAGACATTACACATCTACATGTACCCATTCGGCTAAAATGTTGTCTTTCTAGTCTTCTGTTGACCTTTAGCAGTGTGTTTTCGCATTAAAATTACCTCCTATAAGGACTTCTTTTGTTTTATATTTTATATCTTTTTTAGACGTAATTATGTACTTATCAAGTACTTCTTTTAAGGCAAATAGCATAAGTAAATTATAACCTATTTAGCTTCTACCTATACCTGCCCATACGGTGTTATGCTGTAATAAAATCGCTGAATTCTCTCTCTCTCTCTCTCTCCCCCTCTCTCTCTCTCTCCCTCTCTCCCTCTCTCTCTCGTCGATAATTCACATTTTACTAGTTCTTGTTATTTTTCTATTTGGTTTTTGTATTACATCTATATCTATGTATCTTTTTATATACATTTATTTCAGGAGATTCTTGCTGGGTTTTTTTTTGGCTACATTTATCTGATTTGTCTTTATTGGAGTAACATTTCACCTTTTGCCCTCACCAACTTGTACCAGATTTTGGATATTTTGATCTACTAATCATTATGTCCCTTGATATTACAGAAATGGTAGACTGCTTTGATGGAGCATATATTTTGATTTGGCGCCAGTTGTGACACTAGTTTCTTTGGGATTTAATAAGATCCCTTCTCTTATGCCTGCATTTTCATATTGTTATGAAGGCAAGTTTTAGCCACCTACTATATATTTCTATCTCTGTTATATTTCTTCATGTGCCTTTGACTATAATATGGATTTTTCCATCCTTATTCTACTTATACACATTATCTAGAATTACGTCTCTTATTTCGACTTGGCTTTTTATAGTTTCAATCATATTAGCGTATAAAATCCGAGATTTTAAGTTTAATATTAGCGTTTTAACTTTTTTCATTCATTTTTTGCTTCCTCCCTACTCGTACGCAACCAAAGCCTACATTTAGTCTGTATAACAATACTTATATCTACTCTTCTAAATACATATTCCAATATATTCCTTCATTGTTCTTCGTGGACCAAAAAATAGCAATAGCTATTACATAAATTGCTTTTCTTTTGTCTTACTTTCTTCCCAATGATATCTTTTATTTTTTTGAAATTCTATTATTTGTAAGGTCTCGTTTGCATTCTTTATTTCATTGACCATTGTCACCATGGATTATTTATTATATTATTAATTATTAACAATATTTGTTTTTGATTTAATTATTGGTATAGTATCATTCACCTCTCCAATACTCTCTTCTCTATTATCTTCGGACCAGTTATGTTTGTAGATACATTGTTAATATCCTTTCGACAAGAATCTTCTTCAGGACTAATCCTTAAGATTTTCTTTAGTTTCTCCAAACATTTTTTTTGGTTCCAGAACAAGTATGTTCCGAGTATTCGCCGCCATTCTTTTTACTGTTACTATTATCATATATACATTTTTTAGACCTGTCGTAAACTCAATCATTTCTAACAGTAGGTTTAGGTACAGCTCAGAGATTTTTAAGTGTTTATAAATCTTTTGGCCACCAATCACGTAGAGTTTCTACTCTTTTCTTTTTTCTCTCTTAAGTTTTCCACCAGAGTCTCCACGTTGACCATTGCATTATCTTCTCCATATTTTTTAGGAAGGATATTATTACTTTATATAGCTGGTTAAGAACATTTTGTACTATCTGTTAATTGGTTTTATTGTTGTTAGCTCCCTCTATACTGTCTTCACAAATCAGGAAGAAGATACAGCTATCCTCCGAGTGACGCCCAATCCAGAGGATGGTATCTATACTGTGAGGTGTGTTTTATGAGATTTCGTACCCCTTACTCTATAACTGTTTTGTTCCTCTAGACCAATCGATTAAGGTAAGTTGCTCAATTGAAGGTCCTCGCTCAACGCTTTTCAAAAATTGCTGACCTGAAGGTTAAACTGTCTTTAATTTCTCCGCTCACCATTGTCCTTACCAGAAGCTTCTTCTACGACTCAGAATCATCACAAGTACTCATCTCTACCAAGACATTTTAAGAGAGCCCTCAATAGCAATCACAATAATGTATAAGTTATTACGTAACATTTCACCCAATTAATTACCTATTCAGACTACGTCAGTAGCTACGTAGAGATATATTCAAATTTATTGTTATTGTTAGATATTATGCCGCACTTGCAACATTCTCTTAGATCTTAGAGTGCAACCATAAAGTTTTTGAATACTGAATTTTATTAGTACAATTAGCACTGCAGGTGTTGTAGATAAGAGAATTTTAAAAACGCTTCAGTCGCGTATTTTCAGTAATGAGCCGATGTTGCAGTGATGGGTGGGCAGACAGAAGCGACGTCACGAAGAACTACGAGCCGGAGGCGTGGGGAGGCATCTCCATACGCATCCACTCGCCCTACGTTAGCGACTTCGACCCCTACTACTGGTCGCTGAAGCCCTCCACGAACACCCGCAACCCGTGGTTCAAGGAATTGTGGGAGACGAGGTTCTCGTGCTCCCTGAATACCTCGGCGAATTCCGCCAAATCCGTGCTGACAAACTCCTCGGCTCTGAGCGGCAACTCTTCTCAGCGCTTTTGCACCGGTAAGTGCCTCCAGCGACGCAATAAAAGCGGACCACTGTCAAAACAACTAACGGCTATTTTTGTACTTTTGTTATTGTAACTAACATCTGAAATAATCACGGTGCGTTTATATACTAAAACTGAGGATTTTAGGCAGCAAATATATATTAAAACTGAAACTTGGCTGCATTACTGAATCAATGTGAATTAGGGTGTTGGTGTGTGGACATAATTACGTAAAGCATGCAACCCGTCCTACTCTCTAAGTAATATAAACCCTTCTCAACTTTCTACGACTTATTTCTTTTTTAGATATAAACGCATTTCTGTAAGTACCAATTTTTTTATTATCTTAAATTAGATTTAAACCAATCCTGATACTGAAATGTATGATAAAGTCGTCCATTTAAAATACAATGAACTTGAAAATGGAATTTGAAAATGGTTAATAATAAAATACATAGTCTGTCCCAAAAGCATCGAGCCATTTCCCAGTGACCTGAAACTCATCCACGACCTGGAATTTCTTTCCTTTCAAGGACGATTTTTGTTTTGACCACTACAAGAAGTCGCAAGACGACAAACCTGGACTATGACATGACTATGTCGAATACATAGTTTTATATTTTAACAAATAATTATGCAAATGATTTAATAAATAAATGCTAATCATCAGTTGCCTTTATTCATTATATCGTTTTCAATCATCCAAATAGTTTTTGTAGACTAATATTCCAGCTTCGCATAAATTTCGGTGCAGATTCATTGATGTGCTTACCCGGTTGTAGCAATTGCGATGCTCACGCGCTACATGTGCTCATTCATCGGCGTCTAACTCCAAACTAACCCAGCTAATAAACTCGTCCTTATTCATCCATACATATCACAGTCCACTCTCATCGGCTGCCAGACTACATCGCAACTATTTTTATTACAGTAATATTAAATAATAAATATATTTAAGACGACTGTATGTATTCATATATATCTGTCGCATTCCAAGATCATTGATTTTAAACGTTTTTAATTCGTATTTAATATTTCACATATCAAATATTACGCAAATGGATACGGGATTTTTTCTTATTTGTATTTAAGGTTTCATATGTCAAATGTTATGCAATGCATACGGGTTTCTTCCTAGTTATATTAATATTGGCGCGATACTTTCTGGACACACGACGTATGCTTTTACAAAGTTGTAAAAGCATCTTTCTCGTCTTCTTTCTCATTTCCCAGTTATGCCTTATAGCGTTGGGCTCTCTATCTATTTCCTGTAAATTTTTCAGTCCCCTGCCATTCTCCTCACATCTTTTCCCCGTCTTTATAGCCAACTCTTTGATATTATCGTTCATTTTTGTTCTGTTCCTCTCTTCTCTCATTTTGTAACTGATTGTTGGTTTAGATCGTTTTTATACTGCTGTTCCTAATTCTGTCTCTCTTTTATTGTAGTGTTATTTATGTGGTAATTTTGTTTTAATTCCTTCTTCTATCCGTCTGTTTTTGTTTATTATTGTTCCAAAGCATTCGTACTTACATATTCTAATGGTAGTAGTAATAGTAATTGATACTTCTACTCTTTTATCGTCTCTTCTTTTGCTTTTATTGATGTTTATTACCATTCTCTGTTCCTCCAGGTTATGTTTCAATATGTGCTATAAGTGTTCCTGGAGCTTTTCCGTTTCGCGTTGTTACATCCATTCTTACTTCTCCTTCTCATTTTTCTCTTCTTCGTTTCTACATTCTAGTGTTTCTAGTCTTTCTTTTTCTCTTTCTGTTTTTATTTCCATTTCCTGTTCTTAATCTCTTCTTTCTTCTTCTTTAAATTTTGTTTCTATGGTGATTGCGCTAGACCTCTAGGTCCCTTTCTGTTGTTGATTCAAGCCTTCCTTGTAGGTTTAGGGTATTTTGTATCGCCTTTTTCTGTTTCCCTTTAATCTTTTAGTATATTCCAGCACTATTACTGCTTTTTTATGTAGTCCTTCTATATTTATCTGCCAAACTCTTAACAAGATTATCTCTTCGGTTCCTGTATCATTTTTTTAATTTTGCTTTTACGTGCAGTTTGTTTTGTCTTTTCTCGGACCGTTTGGAGTATGGCCTTATTAAAGTTGCTCCGTCGGTCGTTGAGGTTCCAGAAGGCCTTTCTTTTGTTCTCTTCTGCTTCTACAGCGTTTATTTTTAGGTCAAGTGCTCTTTGATATTCCTCTTTTATTCGTATGTTTTCTAGAACTGAGATTTTTATGCTTATGTAGTTTTTCCTCATTTCTATTTTAGGTCCCTTAAACAATATACTTGTTATTAATAATCTATGGTTAGTGGACAATTCTGCTTCTTTTATCACATTTACGTCTTGTAATAAATATGTGATACTTCTAGTATTGGTAATTACACTTTTGTGTCTTCGTAAATTATTTTATGTCTAGTCTTAGGTTTCTATAATTTATTTCCTATAAGAAGTTGAGTTTTTATGTCATTCTCTAGTATAATTTATTTCTCCTCCTAAACCACATTCTCTCATTGTTTCGTAACGTACTTCCTTAATGTTGCCTAAATGTACATTTCAATCTCCCATTATTATAATCTAAACTGACCCTCCGAGGTCAGCTCGAGGCCCTTGACCGCTGTCTTCAGACAGTATAAGGAGTACTATGGCGTTTGCAAACTTCCATTGGTGGAAAAAATGTAAACCAAACAGTGTTACTATGGTAGTGGCGCAAACGGCTTTCTAATCAGATAACAACATTGGAAATTCCATCTGGATTTGTTTTCCCAGAAGATGTTACCCAAATCTTTTACTATCAGGCTTTGTGTTATGAACGAGTTATAAGCTGTTATTAAGCGAAGCACCCTATCATTTCTTATCTTGAAGCAGATGACAGGGTCAGATAGTGCTGCAGACTTAACTTTACGTAAATTACTGTTTCTCCCTTGGCTGCATATATCCGATCGTTGTGGTGACAGGATATTTCGAAAGTATGGGCACTTATAAGAATAGCATTCAAATTATACAGATCAAAACAGTAAAGTTCTATGCCTGTCGCAGGAGATTCCGGAAATTTTTACTGGAATTGATGATAGCGCTCAACGTTTTGAGCACCCTGGATATGAACACTAGGAACCCCTCTAAGTTTAGATGTTGAAAAAATGGAATGTAGTATCCACCCCTAGTTGAGACGGGTTGCCCAGAACTGTCTAAAATAGAGTTATTGCTACTACCTACACTGCCGGTTGGCTGATTGTTTGGAGCTCTAATAGTGAAAAGGTTACTGTCAGCTCTGCAATTTGCTGGATGGTTGTAGGTGGTTGGTTATCTGAGTGAATAGTGGTGTAGCATAGGTGGTGTAAGGTGGAAACGAAAACAGCAGTTGCTCCTAGTGTTTGTCGGGTCAATACCCTCAGTGCAGTTTCTACGCAGGCATAGGAAAAACAAATCATTTGCGGTAGTTTGGTGGTGACCTCAGTGCTGTTAGCACATACTGCTAGTGCACTGCGATCTCTTTTGCAGTCTTCAAAGTAATGACCGCCTAATTGCATTTAATGTAGCACAAGACATCTCAGTAGCACTGGTGTACATAACCAAACATGTGGTAGAGATAACAGTGCTTTATCTACTTCTTCCGTTGAACGACCATGGAGTAAATCTGGTGTAACTCAAAGGTGTTTTGTATTTGTCTCTCATACGTCTCATTTGACAAACCAGAAAGTTTTTGGGCTACCAAATCTTATGTGCCATACTTATCGGGAAATTTGTTTGTACACCCTGTAGGACTGTCTGGATAGGCTTTCTCGATTTGATGTGGTATGTGTGGTAAGGGAATTTATGCTCATCTATAAGACGCGTCAACCTTCTGCAGTCACTGCCACTGTTTGGACTGATGTTCATAGTCTGAGTCAGATTCTTAACCTGGTAAAGTTAAGCCTTTTCTGACCAAAAACATCGAGTACTTTTGGCCAATGTCACTTTTTTCTCAACTCAATAGAATGCGTCTTTGAATGGGTTTTCTTAAGGATGGCTGACAATCTCTTGGATACTGAAATCTTTGCCGCCAGTTTCTTTAGAATTGCTAATCTTTGACGCCCCCTCTTAAGTTTTGTTCTTGCTTTTAGATCATCTGCGGCATCAGTCTGGGTTATGACTTCAGGGGACAGCACACTCGCCGTGTTTACACTCGTGTGTCCCTTGATCTTCTTTGAGTTCTGAAATACGTCTTGGGCTTTGATCTCGTCACGTTTCTATAACATTTACCTTGCCTTAGCGCAACTTCGTTGTAGACACAAAGTTACGAAAATCTTTTGTACAGTTTTCCATGACCACATTACAGTTACATTTTCTTGGCGCGTTAATCTTCGCTGCATTGCTGTGGAAATGCTTAAACGCCGTAGGAATAGCACGAAGTTGGAAAGTTCTGCACGACACTAAGAATATGCTCACAATTAAACATTCTCAACTATTTATCTATTCAACTACTCAACCCACTCTTTGACTCGAATTCTTTGGCGCTCCGACAATTTCGGCAAAGCTACTACGAACCATTCTTCGATTGTAATACAATCTATGGGCAGCTAACTAAAGCTTGTCGTTGAAAGAGAGCAAATTAAACAGAGAAACCATGAGGCAAGAACCTACGGAGTGGTCGTGCATTATTGTGATGAAGCAATGCACCTTTGTTTCTCGACGTTGCTGAATGATTTGTAGTACTGGTTACTGGCAATTCCCTTACGAGAAAACAGTCAATCTATTAGCAATCTGGTTGCAAAGGATAATTGCCATTTTTTGGAACAAATGATCTTGACCGTGGCTTTCAGGAACAAGGACTATTCTGGCGTCTCGTAGCAAAATTATTTGTTCGCTGTGACCAAACGCTCAAAGAATATTTCACGGTTTAACATGAAGATTTTCAAATATTGTGGCAGACGGTATACAAAGTTTACTTGATAAATATGCTGTTTCTGTCATCAAATTTGATCTTTATCAAGTGTGTGTTTTTGGATTTCAGCTTAGTCCTTGTTGTCTTTGAACTCCAATATCCAGCAAAACACACATTTGAAACTTGCTGTAGCGTTTACACACACGGATATTAACCACTGTCTTTTTCCATGGTTTTACGCTTCGTCCACAATTGCACTTGCAGCATTGCCTGAATAACTCACTACTTTTCATGCTATGCACTCCCGCAACGCCATTTGATGACAACACGTGGCATTATAGTTTGACCAGGTACCCATTGCAATTTGCAACATAACCAAAGTTTTTGAGGAGCGTATCAATAATTGTTGACGCCCTAAATGAATTAATTACTTTAAACTGCACCAAAATTTCGGTATTTTTTAAAAACATTACTCCAAATAAATCTCAGCTCCTCAAAGGCTCGATAGCGGCATAAGCGGCGAATTTTTCCGAAGCGCAACAAAGTTAGCCAATTTATTTTTTCTGAAAGCACTTTTAAGGGAAGACCCGAGCGTTTTATCGATAAACGCATCTCGGCCCCCCCCCCCCCCCGACGCTGTGGCACTTATTCACATTAGACGTAACCGCAATTCACCTTACGTACATTAACCTATAAACAATCTGGCACCTCAGCGCTCGCAGCAAACCTGTAATTATTTTTTAAAATCAACTTGTGGTTACGAATGGGCCTGACTAATGAAATACGAATTGTACTGAAATTTTAGTCCCGAAATTCAGTACTCCGGCAAATACCTGCAGATTACAGAGCTTTTGTTATGTAATTAGTGCTCTGGAACCTCCATTTATCTCGCAGACTTGACGACTCTAAGCTCAAGCGTGCTATTCCGAGCTTTACCGATACACTCCTAGTTTCGGCATATAGCCCGTTTTAAAATTTAGTGCGTTTGTATCTCCCAGAATATTTACTTGGTGTTAGATCCCTCTCGACGAATTTCAAATAATTTATCCGTAGTTTGGGTTGCACAGAACTTAGTAAGTTCGTGTTCCATAAATATACAGAACATTCAGTGTAACTGAAGAGTACTCAAAATAAATATAATAAATTATTGTGAGGACTTTATTTTGGAATCTTTGCAATAGATTGTTTAGAAAAGTTTTGCAATATGGCAAAAGCGATGATCATACATTATGACGAAATTCAAACCTACACTACAGCTTCTAGATGTTATTTGCTTCTGAACTATGGCAGTCAGAACTGTAAGTGTCATCCTGGTCAAAAACAAAATAATGGCTGATTTGCATGTAGATTGAGTCTTGATGAATATTTGAATAAAAGGGGTTTTGTACTGGATGATTGTCCTGATCGTAAGACCATATGGTGGTATCAGGAATTCCAAAGAAAAAAATGTAGTCTGGAAGATGTTAGAACGTCTATCTTCGCTTGTCACGGAGAAAAACGTGGCTTGTATCAAGAAGTCTGAAAATAGCCTATTTTATAGTTACTAAAACTAGCCGGCTATTGAATAACCAAAAAAGGTTAATACCTCTTCTTTCCTTGGAATTAGAAGAAACTATACAAGCTAAAAAAAAATTTTAATTTGGATAAAGTACTATATTGCGTAATAACTGTTGAACCATAACATCGAAGTAATGATATCTCGCAATGCGCTAATTGCCATTTTATGGGATACGCCAAAAATTATAGTCACCTACCTCCAGACTGCATTACATTCACATAGTCTGTAATAAACTCAAAAACCAAGATAAAGGCCAATATGTGAACTGTATAGGTAAACACCCCTACAATTATAAGGATTATTTTCAACAATTCCCAACACCGTGAAGAAACTTTCCTTTTTTACAATCAGACCTTCCGACGCTAATGTCTTTATAGCTAACACAGCCTACACCAAAACGGCTGTTAACAATCCTGACTCCACTACTTTCAGTAAGACCAATACCCATAATAAAAATACAGATCATCTTAACTCACTCTCTGCAACATAAATTGCAATCCATGATTGAAATACGTACCCCCTACCTCGACCAAATCAAAAACTTTAAATAATCATAATCCTATACATAGATTAACCTTCCTGAACTGGAAAGCTAACGGTTTAAAAGCACAGCGATCAGCCTTCTTCTCATTTATTACTAGGCACGCTATTGATGCTGCCGGCATCACCTAAACCCATTTGATACGAAATAAAAAAATTACAATACCCAGATACTATGTAATAAGGAAAGATACAAATCTCTCTGATCGAATAGGGGGGAGCTGCAATAATCATAAATTGAAATTTCACAAATCTAAAAGACATGCATCAGTTGGAAACTGTAGCGACTAAATGAAAACTGAAGAATAATTACTCAGTAGTTAATTTAATTAAGACTGGCTACTACAAACATACTTGACCCAACAAGATTAAAACTATTTTTGGAATCTTTTACCCTAGATTAATGCTAGGTGATCTTAACTAGAAACTCGGTAGTTTCTAGTTAAGATCGCCTACCATTAATCTAGGGTAAAAGGTTCCAAAAATAGTTTTAACCTTGTTTAACATCGGTTGTTGAGCTAGATAAACTAACTCTTCGATTGAAATTACATTTTTCCGCACCATTGACATATTTTCCTTACAAAACCGGTCAATTACCAAATATCTTCGATATAATACATAAATATCTGTCTCTTCTCTCTTAAACTAATTAACATATTACTACCCCAAAGTTTCAAAATCAATAAATACCCCAGTTGACTGGCTACTATTCCAATCATCAGTCCATTCTCAGTTTTAATGTCCAATAAATCTCACTTCAGATTATAACCAACTACCCACAACAATCATTCAGCCTCAAGGAATAACAAGCTACCAAACACCTCCTTAGGAAGAAACATCAAGTACGAAGACTATGGTAAACTAATCGAGACCCACTGGTCAACACACGTCTTAACAGAGTTAGACCAGTTTAAAATTCGCTTTACAACCCAACCCCAAGCGCTCAACTGTATTAAGAGGCACAAAACGAATGTTAGACAACCAGTGATTGTTCTGTCTTTACAACCTAATACTGACACTCATTCTAACGACAAAGATAAATGCATAATATTTGCAGAGGGTTTAGGAAGAAAACTTCACCACAATAGATGATGATAATAACATAAGCCATATCTATCAGATAGAATAAAAACTCAACAGAATCAATGCTAATGACCAAAAAGTAGTGGGCCCAGTTCCTTCAAACGTCTGAAAATTGGAAAGGTACCAAAAGTTAATCAAGTACTACTTAAAAACCTGCTTAACAGATCCATTACCTTTCTAATATCTGTATTCAACACCTGCTTAAGAATTAGTTATTTTCCTGTCACTTGGGCATCTGCTATAATTGTAATGTTTTTCAAACCTGGAAAACACTATAAAAAATCCACCCACCACAAATCTATCAACCTCCTCTTCACTATGTCTACACTTTATAAAACAGTTGTACGGTCTCCCTTCAATCAGTTCCTAGATCTGTCATATTCTCCTACAACATTAATTTGGCTTTAAAATCTCATACTCTATCAATCACCAGATCCAATAAGAGATTATTAATTTATGCTTACTTGTAGTTAGACTTGCTCACATTTAACAATTAACATACATCTCATCCGACAAGCAAAAGGCCATAATGTTTTGGGCCACCAAATCTTATATTATGTACTTCTCCAAAAAGGTCTATAGTACACTTTGTAGAACTGCCTGGATAGGCTT
The DNA here is from genome assembly GCA_036346155.1 of Sinelater perroti. NCBI lineage: Eukaryota > Metazoa > Arthropoda > Insecta > Coleoptera > Elateridae > Sinelater > Sinelater perroti. Next base: position 7,312,000 of record JARFIY010000222.1, read on the forward strand.
GACTAACTTTAGGAGATGCTCATCTATAAGGCACAACGTCCCCCTATAACCGCTTTTACTGTTTGGATTGATGTTGAAGATCTCGGTCAGATTCTTAGCTTAACAAAGTTAAATCTTTTCTGGTCAAAGTCCTCGAGTGTTTCGGGCTAGTGCCATTTCTTCTTCAACACTATAGTTGGCATCTTTACCTTTAAGTGGGCTCCTACAAGTTAGGTGAATAAAATTACTTACAATTTCTACATACTTCCATCCGAATTACTCCAGCAATTCACAAATTACTCCTGGAAGCTCACTAGAACTGGCATGGTAAGTCCACTTCAGGATTTCATTTCATTGGGTTTAATTATAGAATATTCGTAAAATAAAGAAATATGATTCCATCATTTGTAATGCAGATCGAGACAGCTCGAGCAATTCCATTTTATCCAAAAGGCAACTCTTTAAATCTAACAAATAGCCTCTCCATTCTCTTTTCATTATCGATCCCTATAATTAACACTTCGCCCACCCGGAGCTGTTTTTTTAGTTTTTGAATTTTGGACTATAATCTAAAGCATTCATTGCTAAATTGATATCTTAATTCCTTACGGACTTGTTGAACTTTTTTCTTCCAATTTTGAAAATTTGAATAAGTTTCCACTCCCAAAAATATAGCTGGAGTTAAAGGATTAAAGTCCCCAGGGTCTTCAGAGCACGTCAGGAAACGGGAAGGTTCAGTTTCAATGAGACAAGTTGAGCTACGTCCAATTGGATCTTCCATGGTTCCTATTCTCATACAGCATAAAATCTTGACTTCTTGAATAAATCTAATATTTTAAATACACTTCTTTGTCTTTTGCATTAAATGTTCAGTAACTTGAAATTTTATCTTATTTTCGAATTTTATAAATTTTAGGTAAGTATTTTTACTACCATTGCTGGAACAGTAAACCCAGTTGGGCCAAATAACATAAATCGGGTTCATTGAATCTCTTTCTGTGTGTCTGATTCCATTTCCCAAAGTAATTCGAAGATATTATTTTTTGACTAGCACAATTCGCGTCTACTATGTAGCTGCATTGGGATGCCACTGGCAGAGCTCGAAAAAGTCTGAGACTTGACCTTTTGGTACAATTGTCACATTATCCACGCAAAGAAACTTTCTCATTTTTCTTTCTGAATTTCTCTGAATTGTAGTAATACATTGAGGGTAAGTTCAGTCAACTTAAATGCTTTATATAAACAATTATTTGGGGATAATTCCTTTTCAAAGAATGCTAGATATCAAGAATTGATCAGACTAAGGTGGTCGAACTCTCAAGTTCAATTACTACGACATAAATAGCAGCATTTAAGTTCTGAAACCACATTCATTTATTTTATTATTTCTTTCTTGGTCCAGTCTTTAAATACTTGATTATAAGGTTCAAACATTCATTTATCTTATTTTTGTCTTCTGTGATTAATAATTTTATTCATTGGGAGTTCCATGACAGTTCAACAAAATATTATTCTTCTGTAGTAACATTCAGTGTTTTGGAAATGATACTGTATTTTAAGCTCTTCTTTATTCTTCTTTTTGACTTTGATTGAATCCTTGATGCATAGAACTATAACTGACTTTGGCTCGACGTACACTTAGATTAAACTGTTTGCCTTCTCCATATTATTATTTAATTATAGTTGACCCATCACTGTTCATTAATTAATAGTCCATTATTTATCCTGGAAACAAACAAACAGATTTTCTCACTTCCCAGTACATCTAAATCCACGAAGTAATTATTTTCTGTATTCTGAACTGTTATATTGTGCTTCTGAGTAACGCTCAATCCTCCAAAGTTTGTTGAATTGTTCTACGTCATTGTGTCTTTGTAATCGATTATCAAGTAATTCCTGAACTTTATAGACTTTATTGTTATGCATTACCTTAACCTAGACAGATTGTAAAATTACCTCCTTCGTACAATTAAGATTATTTATCTGAACTTGAGGAATGAATTAATTATTTGGAGTTAATAATTCCATTCCAGCACATAGAATTGCATGTTCGACATTTAAAATTGGACTTACAGTTACGAACAGTTTCAAACATCGAAAACAACATCGCTGAGTTTTGACTTTCTCTTGTATATCCTTCTGTCTCCAATTTCTTGAGATTCTGAAACCTTGGTTCTAGTGCTTTCCATTACAGTATATCGGTTGGAAACTTTCCTAAAGCCTTACCTTAACCTTGTTCTAAGAAATGTGCTACTACCGTAGATAAAAAATTCTCATCTGTCTTATTAACTGAATTTTTAGTAATCTTCTTTCTGTAATCAGTTCTACTAATTTGCTTTATAACAAAATCCAGACGTCAGGATTTTCAGTTTCTTTCTTCCATGACTTTATAAATTTATTCTGACCTATTTTTAACCAATTCTCAACATCAAGGTCGTCTAAAAAGGCAAACAGATTTCATTTACTTAAATATCCTTGGGAAGACTGGATTAAACTAGTGGGTGCAATAAAAGAAGTTGCCTAAAGATAATTGATCATGCAGTTTACTTAGGTTTTTTTATTCTTTGTCTGTGCTGACTCTTTAACCATGGCCAATAATTTTCTCGCTTAAAGTTCGACTAGTCTTACTTTTCGTCAAATCTTTTCTGTGAGACTTCAATTACTCCGTAGCAACTAGCATCCATTATTGAATATCTAGTTACTAAACCGTGAATTTTGGTTCTAGGTTTGGTTGCTTGAACTAAACACGTGCATTTGTTTGACAGATCTAAGTCCTCGTCTATTCATTGTCAAATTTTTTTGTTGACAGCGGCTCTAATACATTGACTTCGTTGACGATGTTGGGAGTTCCTGAGTTAACTCCTTAACCAATTCTTCTTTGGTGATCTAGCATGCGTTTGACCGCCCCCATACCGACATATGGTGGAATCGGAATCTTTGCGCGCTACAGTGATCAGTCTTTTCCAGCACGTAGTTGTAGAGGTCACGTTGATAGGACATCTCCAGCCTTCAACGCTGAAGGATAGTTGTTTGATGTTACTAGATAGTTGGTACGTTAGTATCGTAGTGGAAGATAATATTTTGGACAAACCACAAAAACAAAGATTGTCTTAAGGAACCGGTTCTGGGTCACCTGGAGCTTATTCGCATGAGTTTTTGCATATTATCCCAGACGTGGTAGACGGATATTATTTTCAGACGGATGATAGTACAGTATATTGCCAGTTTGTTGCGGAGAGACGGCCAACTTCCAGAATAGAAGACGAGCTGAGCCACTTGTTTTGTTTGTTTGTTGGTTTTTTTATTCCTGTGCAAATTGGCCAAAAGAGCCAAGAATAATTTATAACTTATTAATTTCCATTTACAAATTTGGTTGAACTTAACAAAAGTTGGAGGTTTATATGCTTTAATTCTAGGAGAAGAGCAGCTGTCCCAGAACTACAAACAGGACACGAAGCTGAGCTTCGTGATCAAAGCTGTGTACACCTTCGCCTACGCCTGCACAACATGCACCAAGACATTTGCGGCGAAGCCTTCGAGGGCGTGTGCGACAAGCTCATCCCGTTCAACGGATCCCTGTTCAAAGTGAGCCCCCGCGCGCAGCAGGAGCGCCAATCCTTAAAGAAGCTGTTTCAGAACTACCTCATGAACGTGTCCTTTACGTACGAGAACGACAGCGTGGAGTTCGATGAGAACGGGGATCCCCCCGCTAGGTACGAGATCGTCAACTACCAGCAGCAGAACGGGACTTACGATTACGTCCGCGTCGGGGTTTGGCACAACAGGACGCTGACCTGGACCTCGAGCCTGCAGTTCGGGCCGAACGCTTCGGTGAAGTCGGTTTGCTCGCAGCCTTGTCCGCAAGGACATTACAAGGTAGGAACTTTCTCGCAATGTTCCACATCTTGTGTCTTAAAAATAGACAATTCTAAAATGGCGTAGTCGGCTTATACCGGGATGGTTTAAATATAAACGAGAAATTGGTTTTACACAACTATGTACGAAGCTAAAATAACTTTTTCTTGGGTTATAAACCTAGTATTTTTATACTGCAAAAATAACGCTTGCCACGCTTCCGCCGGCCCATTTTTTATGATAATATATCCGCTTCTACATTTTGAGCATTTTAAATTCTTATATTTGAATATACTGCCAGCCAAATTTCCATAAACAAAGAGAAAGCAAGATGTCTCTGAAACGCCGCCGCTGAAGTATTCATGTGCATGGAACGATGGTTAAACAGATGTCTATTTTGAAATTGTACTTCTAATTTTAGTTTATACATTTTTAGGAATACTGGAAAGGGGAAACACTTCTCGATATTACTTAATACAAGATGCATTCGGAAACCAACAAGACTGATTCCGGAAAATTCGTTTAATCAAAGATACGTTTGTATACACTTAATATTCTGCCAAATATCATTCGCCGAAAAAACTTGTAAATCACAAAAAATCTTAAATTGGATGGACTTAATAGAAAACGACTAGGCGCAAAGAATTTTGTCACTTAAAACGTACAAGGAATTGCAACCAAAAATACAGAAGTCTTTGAGGAGATTAAGAAACAAAAAATAGATAGGAGTGCTTACCGAAATTTAAAAAAAATGGGAATGGCATGGAAGAAGAAAAAATATGTTCATATTTATAGTGGTGTAGATAAGAATAACAGAGCAAAACATGGAGTTTCGATCGTTATACACAAAAGTTTTAAGAATTGTATAAAAAAAACTGGAAACAAATCAACGAGCACTTTATCACAGTTCAAATAAAATTATTAAGTCACGAAATCAAAATAATAGGAGTATACGCACTGTCAGATGGTAATAGTAGAGATCAAGGAAGAGTATACAGACCAACTTACAAATATATAAAGTGAAATAAATCTCCAACACGAAGTATTAGTACTGATGGAAGATTTTAATAGCAGAACAGGATCTAAATTGCTCGATTCAGTAGTGGGAAGGTATGGAGAAGCAGAAACAGAATTAAATGATAATGGTCAAAGAATAATAGAATATGTGAAAAATTCTTGCTATTTATATTAAACGGATTCTTTAAACGCAAAATAAGTTGGAAACGTGCAACTACAGGATCAGAATCGATAATAGACTACATCAGCATCAAACAATTGTCAAACATGAGAGCATTTGACATTCGCGAGCAGCGAGGTGCTGAATGCGGTTCCGACCATTTCCTGGTAAGAGGTAAAATGTACTTTAAATACAAAAACAATGATCTCACCAAGGCAACAAGGGGAAAAGTAACACATACAAGTACAATACTGATAAGTTTTGGAACCAGTCGATTCAGTTCCTCTGTAAACTGAGACTATCGAATTATATCAGAAAAGAACCAATAGAACTAGAAAGCAGCACGTAATTCTTGTACAATAAATTAAAATAATACGAGGCGCATTCATAAAGTAAGGGCCGTTTGGTCACAGAAAAAAATGTACTCATAAGAAACAAATTTTATTGTCATATTTAGTTAGGTACAATCTTACTTTACTTCTCTACATAATCGCCGTTCACTTCTAAGCATTTTTCGTACCGCTGCACCAGCTTCTTTAACCCCTCTGCATAGAAGCTTGCCGCCTGAGAGTTGAACCAGTTGACAATATTGTAAACAGTAGTGCGTCCAAGTTGAGGAAATTTGTCAGCCAGGCCACTAATCGTCAATCGACGATCAGATCGCAGTGCTTGGTCCACTTGTGAAACGATTTCATCAGTCTGGATACTGGGCCTGCCACTCCGCTCTTCGTCATGGACATTTGTTCGGCCATTTGTAAAATGACGGCACCATTGTCTAACCTTTCCTTCACTCATAACTGTAGGTCTGTAAACCAGGCATAACTCCCGATGAATTTCAGCAGCCGACGATCCTTTTGCACATAAGAAACGAATCACAGAACGCACTTCACACTTGGCGGGATCAACGATTTTCGCGGCCATTGTTCTTTGCATTCACTGACAACAATACAATTTCAGAATCAAAACAAATGACGCTGTAGCTTCGCAATGAGTCAGTAGATGGCGCTGCAGTGGTAAAACTGTGCTTCGAAGCGCCACTATTTATATACATGCAAACGGCCCTTACTTTATGAATGCGCCTCGTACTTATTTAAAGCAGCCAAGGATGCATTGGGAAAAATGATAAATAGGTACAGCAAAAACAATGATAATTGGTGAAATGACGGTTTTTGAGAAATGGTCCAAAATAAGAAACATCTTTACCAAAAACAGTATCAGCGATACAATAGGAAGGTTAAAAGAGAAGTGACAAAGCTAAAGAATGGAATGTGGTAAGATAAATGCGCTGAAGTAGATCGATTGATGGGTAGTGCACAGTCGAATGAAGCATGGAAAATGATTAAACAACTAAGAACAAATGAAAAGAATGCACTACACTCAATTACCATGGGCACTTGGAATCAATATTATGAAACCCTTTTATCTGAAAACAGAGACGAACACAAGAATGTACAATACCAACCTTTGGATGCTACAGATGAATACTATGAGGAAATAACTTTTGAAAAGATTAGAAAGGCACTACAGGAAATAAGAAACAGAAGATCGGCAGGTCCTGGAGGTTGTCCAATAGAATTGGTAAAATTTTCCCCTATAGTAACACTGGAGGTTTTAAAATAAATATTCAATAATTGTCTGTAGAGAGAAAAAAATTCTTTAGAATGAAGAGAGGCATTTATAAGATAGATACATAAAAAATATTGCAACAATTATAGAGGGATAAGTGTAACTAGTTCTATAGGCTGACTATACGGACGCATAATAAAAACAGGATTAAAAATGGAAATAGAACCAATAGAAGAACAAAGCGGATTCCGTTTAGCACAATTGTCAGAAAAGACAATACCACATAATAGGCAAATACACTTGATATTCATAGACATTGAGAAGGCCTACGATAGCGTCCCAATTAACAAGCTATAGGAAATACCTGAAGGAAGTAAAATAAAGAGAGTATATGTGAATGCGGTCAACAACTTTACAAAGGCAATACGAATAGGGTAAAATTGAGTAATGGACTTTCACAAGAATTTGCCTGTTCCAAAGGCCCAATACAAGGATATTCAATATCGTTCACTCTCTCCAAAATACATGTACAACAAGCACCACACAAGTGGACCAAAAAGTATCACGGAATGCGGATGCCGATAGGAGACAACATTTTGCATACATTACTATTTGGAGACAATCAGATTATTACCGCTGCTGACGAACAAGACAGTGAATATATGATGCGCAAACTGGCAGAGAAGTACAACAAATGTGGTTTACAAATTAACTTGGATGAAACCAAATATATGGTAGTAAGTAGTCAAAGCAGAGCTATCTATATAGACAGAGAAACTATAAAAGCCTACATAAAGTATAAATACATAGATGTCACTATAACGAATGAAGGCATAAGGGATAAGAATATTTTAAATAAAGTAGCTCAGGGAACTCGAACAATTCAGTTACTTAACCCAATCCTATGGAATAAAAAGAACGAAAATAATAAAGAAAATGTTATATAAAACAATTATTTAGAGAGCATATCCACACATTATTAAAAGGACAACTAAACAATTGTGGCAAAACTTAAAAAAGGGCATAATTAAAGTCGTAAAAACAAAAAACAGAACAACTCCAAAACCAACAAATCCTAAACAACTATGAATGTTATCAAATACATTAAGACTGATAGAAGAAAATTTAAGAACTCTGGAATGCATAAGACCCAGGAACAAGAGCTTTATCAGCAGGTAAATAGAGACATTCAACGCTCATGCAAAATCAATAAAAATAAATACTTAAAGGAACTATGCCAAAATTTCCAACACTAAGCTGACCAAAAGAACACCAAACAATTCTTACAAGTAGTCAAACATATCACAAGAGAATTCAAGCCGCAAAACTAGAATCTTTTAAACGAACAAAACGAGAAAATTACTAACATCACAGAGATTCTAGATGAATGGAGGAAATACTGTGATAGACTGTTCAATGGCTACATGCAACTTGAAAAGAAGCTGCAGTCAAGGATAGAGGAAAAAGACCCTTACATCGTACGAGAAGAAATTGTTGCTGCTATCAAACAACCAAAGACGAATAGCAACTGCCAGCAATCGAATTAGTGCAGAAGTGATTAAAGCTACGGGCGAACTATGTAATATATATGCTATGCCAATCTATCTGGAACACAGGGATCTGATCAAAAGATTGGTGCAACTCAATCTTTACACCCATACACAAAAAAAGACCAAAAGACAAATGTGACAACTACAGGGTAATTGAGCTGATGCCGCATATCTTACCACATATAATAAATGAAGGATTAGAAGCGTATCTAGAGCAGTAGATCGTAAGAAAACAGTCTGGACTAGTAAAAGGAAGGGGCGCCCGAGAATACAGCTTTAACCTTAGACAAATAATAAGAAAGCAAGGGAATACAACCTAAGTCTGTTTGTTAGTTTTGTAGACTATCATAAGGCTTTTGATCGCGTAAATTGGGAGAAGCTATGGGACATTCTCAAGGAAATGGGGGTACCACAGCATATTATCACACTGATCCAAGGGCTATATAGCAATGGACATGGAGTAATAAAAATTGACAATCAACAGTCAAAGGGATTTAGCATGTCTCCGCAACTATTTAATATATACGGCGAATATGTAATGAGACAAGTACTACAGAACACCATTGGGGGATTCAAGATCAACGGCCAAACGATATCCAACCTCCTATATGCCAATGACACTGTTATCCTCGCTTCCACCGAAGATAAGATAATGGAATTCATTTCAAAATCACAACGCGACAGTGCAAAATATGGTTTAAACGTAAATAAAACAAAAACAAAAGTTCTCATAGATAGAGCAAACAATAACAGGCCTGACTTAAAAGAAATTGGCGGTTTTGAAGTGGTCAACCATTACATATACTTGGGAATACTTATCAACAACAAGGGAGACTGTTCAACGGAAATAATCAGACGAATCCAAATAAGCAAAAATGCTGTGACTAAGCTACAAAAACTAGATCGACAAATAACGAGCAACACAAAAGTATTACTGGTAAGAACTCTGGTTTTTCCCATATTGTTATATGGAGCCGAGTCGTCGACAGTAAAAGAAAAATAACGCAAAAGAATTAATGCTTTTGAGATGTGGTGCTGGATACGCATGCTGACGATACCCTGGACAGCAAGAAGGATAAATGTGTCTGTACTACAAGAACTCAATATAAATGATCGCCTCTCTACTATAGTGTACAAACAAATCCTAAAATACTACGGCCACATATCAAAACGTGACAACAAAAGCCTTGAAAAACTAGTAGTGGAAGGACGCATTGAAGTCACCAGACCAGAGGAAGAGCACCGAAGAGATGGTTAGATCAAGTCGAAACGGCAAATTCAACATGAGGCTCATAACCGACCAAGATGGAAAAACATCGTCAAAAATACAATGAATAATATACCGTAATGATCAAAACTCTTCTGATAAGAAGATACGACGGGAAGAAGAATATCCACGTACGGTTCGGAAGTATGGACGATAAATAAGAAATGTGAAAGAAAACAAAATCGATGGAAATGAACTATTAGAAAAGAAGTTGTGGAGTATCCCGTTTAGATAGAATACGCAATCAAGACATTAAAGGACATGTGGATTTACATAAATCAATAATTGACGTAGTTACGCAGAAACAACTGCTCTGGTACAGACACCTTAAAAGGATGCCTGACACAAGGTATAAAGAATGGATTCCATGACAAAAGAGAAAAAAGAAAGAAATCTGGAAGAAGACAACTAGGAATATCGCAAAATTTTACAGCTTTACTGCCATTCTTCGCTTTTTAGACACCACATTTTGCGATCTTCTCAGTTGCCTTCTTCCAGATTTCTTGCTTGCATTGCTATATATGGTTCTAAAATAGTGTTCTTTCAAACTGGATTTGAATTGCCATGAAATTTTCCCACTAGCTAGCCAAGTTTTGCTAATTTTTCAGCGGACGCGTGCGACTCTTTTCGGCATTATAAGCACTTTCACGTAAAATGCAGGATTTACTGCCTATCTGAATGGTACGAACTTTTATTGGCAATACCTTTAGAGTTAAAAGGATAATAAGCATCGCATTTGAGCCTGCTTTAATCGAAGAGATTCAGTAGTGTGTCATTCAGAGCTTTGGTTATTCATTTTCGCATCGTACTCGAGAACCTGCGTTTCATCAGTGAGCACTTTTTCTAATAGATCAGGATCACTCCTCATATAGTACAAAAACTCACAAGAAATCCATATGTGGTTTTCTTCTTTTCATAGATCAAAACCTTGAAAACTAATTTAGCACAGACTTGCTGTCAAGACGATGTCGTGCACAATGAATTTTGTAAGTGCCACTCATCTGCTATCAATCTAATACTCAGAGATAGGTCAGAGTCCAAAAACGCTTTTACCTTAGCCAATTATTCCTTTGCTTCTCCGAACGCTTTGTGTCAACTGAATACTTGCGCGCTCGACAAACCTTCCTCTCCTTCTTTTTGCATATAACAAGCGACGCTCAAAAGCTATCCACTTCACAAGCGATCCGCACTCTGTAAAGGCTGAAAGGCAAATGAGCTGGCTCGGACCGTTTACCTCACCAACCATCAGGCCCAACGCCTTTGCCCCCCCCCCCCCCAAACTCTCCTGCTTGGACCAAGAAAATCAATCTAATTTCCAAACGCATCTTCTAGACAATTCTAAACATACTGGAAGTAAATTTTGTTTCTAAATAATCTGGTGTGAACAACACACGACTTTCCTTATCCTATATATATATATATATATATATATATATATATATATATATATATATATATATATAACACTCAACACTAAGCTGATTAAAATAAAGAGTACAAGATAATAATTGACTCATACTTAAAATTTTGCTACGTCACTGAAGGTAACCGTGCGAACTCGGCTGCACAGCCTGCGCCATTATCACCTGCGTGCTCCCTCCTAGCGGCCAAGCGCTCCCCCCCCCGTCCTCCCGCAGTCGGCTCGGTAGCTCTCCGAGCGCTCTGTGATTGGTCCGTTTAATTAATTTTTAATCATCTATAACTTATTTATTTGACCTCGGATCAAAAAATTTCATTGTAATTTTTTGTTCGTCTCAGTTTGATCTAGCCGGTAATATAAATTTCCCGAAACATTTTATAAACACCCGGTATATTAAAAATCCTGAACTTCAATTTTTTTTCGAGTTCCTATTTTACCAACTTTTATTTTAAATTCATGTTTATCTCATGATAACAAATCATTTTTATTCTCATAAATTTTTTGTATCTTCAACCGTTTAGATTCGCGACCGCTTTGCGACCGATTTTGCGACCTTGCGACCAAACGGCTTGGCCGATTTTTACCAAAAGCTTCGCACTGCGTCCCCTACCTACAAGTAATTTGCATACCAAATTTCAAGTCTCTAGCTCTTACGGTTCTCAAGATATCTTGTTTACTGACAGACCGAACACACACACACACACGCACGCACGCACGCGCACACACACACACACACACACACACACACACACACACACACACCCACACACACAAACCAATGGCTAAAAACAACTTTTTTGGTGTCCTGAGGCTATAATTCGTCCAGAAATGTGAAAAACTGGGTAGGTCAAATTTCCGCCGATTACATTACTTTCCTTATTATAGGATAAGGAAGGTAAAAACTTTGTAACAGAACTTACGGCAGCTCTGTATATTCATAATGACAATTAATTAATAATTTTAATTTTTAACTGAATATCGTTTATTTTGTCTTAAACATATAATGTCTGTTTCTATTATGCAGAACATACAACAGGGTGGAAAGGAGAAGCGCTGCTGCTGGGTGTGCGTGCGCTGCCCCTTCGGAGACATCCTCAACCAGTCCGCGGGCGACCAGAGCTGCCAGAAGTGCCCGCAGGGCACGGTGCCCGACGAAACGCAGACGGGTGAGCTGATGAGATCACGCGCGCCGCAAATCCCCCAAATGCAATAAGCCATTGTTTTCAGTCTGCCTCCCGCTCCCCATCGAATTCATGCAGTGGTCCGACACGCAGGCGGTGGTGGCGATATTTTTCGCCTCGTTGGGCTTCCTGGCCGCATCGTTTGCATTGATTGTGTTCGTGAAATACAGCGACACCCCCGTCGTTAAGTCTTCCACTAAAGAGCTCTCCTACACCATCCTGGTGGGAATGATGATATCGCACGCCTCCATCTTTGCTATCCTTGCGGAACCGACCGTGATAACCTGCACGCTGAGCCGTTTGGTCCCCGGCCTGAGCTTCGCTATGATCTACGCGGCGCTGCTGACGAAGACGAACAGGATCGCCAGGATCCTGGCCGGGTCGAAGAAGCGGTTTCCGACAAGGAAGCCGCTGTTCATGTCCGCTGCAGCGCAAGTCCTGATAACGTGCTTCCTAATAGGAATTGAAATGTTTATTGCTGTGGGTATGCTCATGTACCAGCCCCCCAACAGCACTCTCACCTACTTTACAACGAGAACAGTGCTCGAATGCGACACAACCCCGGAAGGAGTGGTGGTGCCCTTGGCATTCGACTTCCTTCTCATCCTCTTATGCACGGTGTACGCGGTTAAGACGAGGAACGTCCCCGAAAACTTCAACGAGGCCAAGTTTATTGGGTTCGCCATGTACACGACGTGTGTAATATGGATCGCGTTCGTGCCCATATACTTCGGGAGCGACTCGAAAGTCATCACGATGTGCATGTGCATCATTTTTAGCGCTATAGTCACCTGGATCTTCCTGTTCGTTCCAAAAATATACATAATCCTGTTCCGCCCGGAACGGAACAACCGCGCCCTTTTCACCACTAGCAAGAACATTAGGTGCCATATAGGATGTAGGGTATCGACGGCCATATCCGAGAAGAGCTCGGTAAATAGCTGGAGAGAGAGCAACTGCAGCTGCAAGGAAATGGAGTTGCACGCGAAGGAGATGCCTCAGAAGAGGACGTTGTCCTGCCAGACGGGGCTGGACCTGCTGCAAGTGCTCTTGAACGCCAGGTCGCTCATGGAGGTCTATTCTCCGACGCACAGCGTGGTCCCGAGGATCACCGAAAGGAACTGCTGCGACGCAGACACTTGTCAGGTCAAGAAAATCACCATCAAGTTGCCAAATCATGTAAATCCTTCTACGTAATGTGCTCAAAAGTTTATAGCAAGGCGCCATACCTTATCCTCAGAACAAGAAACGGCGAGCACGTTGCAAAAGTAGGTTTGTACATACTTGTCTCGAGGCCAAATCCAATAAAACTGCCAACGTCTAGTAGTGCAATCGATCAACTATCTGAAGCAAAACAATCGCTAGTTTATAATAGAGGATAAAATACCAAATATTATTTTAATAAGAGAAAACTAGGGTTACTTAGACCAACTGATTCTAAAAATATGCATAATTGTACTTTATCTAAATAAAAACATGATGCGTCGCCATTTTGGATTCCATCTACGTAGAAATTATCATTCCATATTTATCAAATACATCATCAATGACGTATAGTTACGTAGAGTCAAATCTAGTCATTTTATTGGACTGAATTATCTGTGAATATCCGTACAATAAAAGACAGCAACAAGATAATCTATTCGTTTGCGTCTATTCATGTCTACTCTTTAGTACTGATTACAAACACATTCATCCATTGTGTAATTCTCGCCGCGCACAGTTTCCTGTTCCATTAGAGAGATTGCGCAAATGTTCCCATTTTTTGAAAATATACATTTAAATAAAAAATGTGTACATAGTATTTTAGACATAAGAACTTATTAAATAATTAGAAATGTACAGTTTGTTTATTATATTACTCCCCCCTCCATTGAATGCGTATTGATTTATGTTTAATTTTTCAGCATTTAGAAACTGATGGTGCAGGGCCTTCATTTTGTGACGCAAACGATAAAAAATTCATTAGAGGAAAACTACGCAAGATAAAATTGTTATTTCAAACCTTTTCCGAAACTCTCAATTGCGGCTTCTCTGATATCCGTAGAAATGGCCAAAACCTTTTCTGTGGTGCGGTTCTTGAATTCGTCGATGAACTGGGGTTTGTTCCGATAAACCCTATGTTTAAGAGAACCCCACAAAATAAATCATGGTTTTTAATCGGAGGAATTTGGAGGTCCAAACTTATTATCCTCTTTCCAAAGACTTCCAAAAGCTGCGTCTGGCTGATACCAGTATTGGTTGACTTGTCTTTTATCTCTCACAATTGAAATGAATTTCTCGAGAGCTTCTGTGCGATAAACTTCTTCATTCACATATTTTGTGAGAAACAGTGACCCGACAATTTCATACTGGGAAATTACACACCACACTAAGTTCTTCTGGGTGCAATTGACGAACTTCGATAAAATTGTGGGTTTTCGGTACCCCAATGCCGGTAATTTTGTTTGTTGACATAACCATCTTGGTGAGGATGGTGTGCATAGAGACCACACTCACATCGAGTTGAGTTGTGCCTTTAAAAACCAAAATTGTGGGCTCTTGTTCATAAAGCTTTCGAGCTTGTTTTACGCTCTCGGGAGTGGTCACAGTGACTGGTCTGTTCATTTTTGACAAATTGTCATTATTACACTTTCTGTCTTCTCAATCTTTCCAATCAGCCTATTATAACACGGTAAAATAAACAATTTAATTGTAATAATATTTTCCCGTAATAGACCTTGAGGGCCCTTTAGGGTCGTAACAGGATAGGTCTGCTACAATCTAAAGCCTACGGTACACAAGGGTAGTAACGTGGCTAGCGCTACGTACCGACCGCCTATTATTACCCCAGAGTTTGACCTCCAAGTACTCATTTATTGTAGTCTGAGTCAAGCTGGGGCGTAAAAATGCCAGAGAATGAATTGGCGAGAGCGGGATTCGAACCCGCAACTCTTGGTTTCGTAGTCTAGCGATCTATCCACTAAGCCACCACGGCACACTAAGGCACATTTTATCATAGTATTTTTTATATTGCTATTGTAGAGACATAGAAGGTCAAAACTAGCTCCACTAGCACTTCGGCCCCTCTCGTAAAAGGCGGTCACATTAAAGACTTTTCTTAGGTTAAATAGCTGATCTTATCTGGCGCCATATTCAGGTTGACCTAGAGTGTAAAGAAAACCATGGTAATAAAAAACTTTTGCATTGCATAATGGAGGCTCTGTACCTCTGTACAATCAAATGCAACATTAATTTCAACACAACTTTAGATGATATAACTTTAAAAAGCTATAAAGATGTCTAGTAGGTGCAGAAGCGTTTGATAGATAGCTTGTCAGGCATTACTTACTTTTCACGTTCTAGTTCAAAGAAACTTGTTTGAAAGATTAACGAGATGATATGTTTAGCCTTGGGAAAAGATATGGTATACTATAGCATGTGTAAAGTGGTTTAAGGAGTTCCAGAATAGAAATTATAATCTTACTGCAAATCCCAACATTTATAATACTGCGCATTGAACACTTACTGGCCAAGTGAATTGACGCATGATAGTACCAAGTAAAACGCGTCCCAACTAGAGTACCTTCTACGGAAGTTTTTCCCTCACGCATCGTATTTTCTAAACCTAGCCACTTTGGACTACAGCACCACATACACAGGGCGTTAAAAATAATTGGTGCTACAATTTTTCTCTCCTCACTAATCTTTTATTAGGAAGAAGTGCATACGTCTATTGCGCCATGTCGATTGTGGGGTTAATATTTGCCATCTCTACTTTCATCTTAGCTCATAACCAGTTTTTTTGTGATCCCTAATGAAACGGCCTCTCTGCTTTTGCTACAGCTTTTTTATTCAATTGATCCCCAGACTCGTTGCCGGAGTCCCAACGAGCACCTTGGTCTAATAATTAAAATCTCGACCTGCAAATCCGTCGGTACTCTCATACCTCAGAGAATAAGTAGCATTAACTTACTTCCCATTATCATAGTGCATCTTGAGGACCTTTGTGCCTGGTGATGTATTTTACGCACTCCTGGATGCCCATCAGGGTGCACTAGAAGCTGGTGCTTTAGTACACGAGACTGCTCCTTATTTTCTTCTCGCATGACCACAAACGTGGCTCCCTCTTTTATCGTTCCGTCTGTGCAGCAACACAGTTGCTACACCTCGAGTTAAGTAAATACCTAGTCTTTCTAACCTTACACCTTTCCATCTATATTTTGACTACTTATAACATATCTACTCCGAAACTGCGATATTCGGCCATCGTCTATTTCTACTCCAAAGTGCCGAATGTAATTCTTGCAGCAAACGCGCTTTCTGTTGAACATAAAAGTTGTTTCTCCAGCCATCTCATTTTTTCGCATTGCATCTCAGCTTCATGCTTATCTGCTTACATTTTAAACGTTTCGAGTGTCATTAAAGTTTTACTGTGACCAGGGTGTCTTCCGCCAACTCTACGATCCGACATCTTTGCGACAACTGAACTATAAATATGCTTTCGTGTGGCAGCTTTCTGCATACCGGTCCGGAGCACGAACCCTAAAAACACGCCCTTGTCGCTTGACTAGCTTTTACGCGTCGTCATACACTTCCGCGAGGTCTAAAACTATTAACACGCAATATTCCTTCACGTCCCTCGCACTTTTGATCTCAGAGACTGCGTACGTGATTTCGACTACCCGCACGAAAACCGTATTGTGGGTCCGCAGTTTCGGCGTGTTGCGTATTCTAGGCAACCAATGCTTACCGATCGAAAGCTGCCAGAGTCAGCCGCGTTTTCTTTTTGCGGTTCTGGGATAAATCATGTCGACCTTACACCTCGGAAAATTGTCAGTTGTGGGGTCAAAAACCTTTAACGCCGCTTCTGGCCTTACATCATCGTGCCCCTAGGCTTTTTTGACATTTATTCTCGCAATGAATCTGTAAATTTTTACCGGGTTAACCAAATATGTATCGATTACCGTCTAATGTAGCCATTTTGAGCCTGATTGCGGTCTTCTTACATGTTGTCAGGGAAAAAAAATTTTGTCATTTTGCAAGAGCCTCTTATGTACGTTTCGTTCGCTTTATGTAGACGCAAGTTACAAGTTGTTTGGAGCTTGCCGCCTATTAGTCGATACAGTGCTTTAGATTCTGTCTTTGCGCTGCACGTGTAAAACTTTTTTATTTTCACGTACGCGTATTTTCTAATAGATGTTTATCATCTAGGTAAACTAACTCTTGTTTAGATTTTTCACGCCCTCTGCAGCTTCCGTGTAACCTCACACCATTTTTCGATAAATTTCTTAATCCCCCAGAGAATACTCGTTTGCTCCGCGGCATCGACACTTTCCGCTTTCTCACATCGTTCAATTCGGATGTTACTCAACTTAGTCGTAAGCCTTTCTACCTTTGGGTATAAGGCTAACAATTCGGATGTCTTGGTTTCTAATTCCTGAAGATTTTAAATTGGTGTTGGTTCCAGGTGACCAGCAGTTTTTGCCGATCCCCTTACTTTGTAATTTTTTGGTATTAGCAGACACGGATATCTCTAGCTTTTTGGGGTTCTTGAGTTGGTGGAACTCTGCAATAACTCCAACCATGGTTGTCTTCATTCCGATGACACTTGTTACATTCTTTTTCCCTTTCGCACGCAGGACCTGTAGCATCCTAATAACCTAAACCCCGAAGTCACACATGATCTCCGCTGCTTCCGTACCTCCTTTATTCCTCGCCCTTTATGCAGTCATTATCTAGTCAGACATGGTAAGCACATCTGTGTGGTTAATATGCCATCTGGTGGCATTACATGACACTATAATCTACACACCATATATTCCAACATTTCTGATGTAATCTTGTCTTGTCCGGCAGTTTTTCTCAGCTTTAATCTGTTAATAGCCACAGTAATTTTCTCTTCAGATATCGACCTTATAGGATTTCTGTTATTGTCTTCCAATTCTGTTATTTCCCTTTCTTGTGCTTCTTGGTTTGTTTTTGTTAATTCTTCGAAGTGTTGTTTCCATCTGTCTTTAATATATTTCGCCTTTGATGATATATTTCTTTCTTTATCTTTTATGTTTTGTAATCTTAGTGGTTTCTTTTGTTTCGACTACATTAATGTGCTATAAAATAGTTTCTGCTTTTTTGTGTAATATTTGTGTTCTTACCAAATTCACTCCATGATTGTCCTATGTCTGTT
Organism: Sinelater perroti; assembly: GCA_036346155.1. NCBI lineage: Eukaryota > Metazoa > Arthropoda > Insecta > Coleoptera > Elateridae > Sinelater > Sinelater perroti. Next base: position 7,330,161 of record JARFIY010000222.1, read on the forward strand.
TCACTAAATGTTTAACCTCTATATTTATATTATATAGTTCGTAGACCTCTTGTTGTTGTGACTGTAAATATTAATTCTATTGCTTTTATTCTTTACTTTTTGTTGTATTTCTGGCGTCCACAATTTGCTTCTTTTTGTATTTATATTATTTAATTTGGCTATTCCACAATTTCTTCTTTTTGTTAATATAATGTTCTCTTTAAATTAATTCCACTGACTTTTTGTTTTAAATTAGCAAGAACATATTCCTTTCTTAGTCTCTATTTAAGCTTATTCTGATGAAATGCTTTATTCCTTCCTCTTTTAGCCTACAGGTTTTAATTCTTTTTTAGTTTTTCGTTTGATTTGCTTTTATTTATTTATTTTCTTTAGATATTTCTTTTTTTGACCGTACCTTAATGTCTTTGGGTGCAAATTTTATGTCGGTCAATAATAGATCATACGTTTATGAATCTTTTTCCAATATTATTTTTAGTTGTTTCACTATATGATCCCATATACCTTTGAATACCTTCATTATTATTGCCCACTCTCCCATTCATATCTCCCATAATTATAATATTTCCTGTTCTACTGATATGTCTATTTCTGTTTGCTTTATCATTTGTCCTATAGGTTAGTATTAGGGTATTGCTGTGCTTCATTCCATAACTAACAGCATTTCATTCACGAATTTCTCATTTTTACCTTTTTATTTTACCTGAACTTACCATTAGGCCTACTCAAATCGCCCCCCATTCTGTATTCTCCACTCCTGATCAACGCAGCTTACATTCCTTTGCTATTATTTTTGTTTCTGTTATTCCTAAATTGTAGATGTAGTTTTGTTTCATTATTCCATTTTTTCTTATTTTCTCTAATTTAACTTTTTTGTGTTTCATGTCTTGTTCCTTGCCAATTTCGTCATCATTCTTCCGCTCTTGCAATTTAGTTTTTTGAATCTTTTCCGATCCTCCTTTTGGGAGTGCAGTTTTTGTCTTCTATTGTTAGTATCTTGTGTCTATTCTTTGCCTTTCTTTCTTTTTGTTTCATTTCTTTTTCTTTCATTCTAATATATTTTTCATTTCACGTTCCTGTTTTATTAAATCATTGTTTATAAATATTTGTTTCCCACCTGTTTTAAATTTACTTTGTTTCTCATAACTCTTTTATTGTTTTATGTGTTTGCCAATCCTAATAGACTTATTTCTGGTCTCAATTTGTGTACTTTGAAATCTCCATTTCTTCTATTAAACCATTTGTGTTGTTTGTGGTTATATTCATTTCCATTACCACGGCGTTATTCCTTTTCTTTTCCTTTTTAAACTAATCTATACTTGCTTTCACGTCTTGTAACACCTATCTTATAATTTCATTTTCTTTTTGCATGCCTGTATTTTCATTTTCTTGTTTTAACTCTTTTAACACTTTATTTTTCCCGACTAACTCTTCTTATTTTTGTTACTTTACCTGTTAGGTTTTAGAGCATTGGCACTATTAAATCCAGGCACCTCATTCTTTCTAGTACCGGTGTCTTCCAAATACTGTCGGCGCTAATAGCATTAGGCAGATGTATTTTTACGTATTCGTAAGAATTGTCTATCATTTATTTAACTTTTGGATACATTAATATGAAAGGTTTTTAAGAAAAAACAATTTCTTATCGGTTAAAACTTTCAGACGAGCAAATTCAAAAATAATACTTTAAATAGGGTCATAGCCAGGAGATCATTCTCCCAGAACCCGTATAAGCTTATTGGAATTTGATGACAGTTAGACACCTTCCTGACAACTTAGCTACCCCTCTATAATCTGCAGTCTGATGTATCGTTTATGTTAAACTTTACGTAGCAGCATTCGAAAGTTTTCGTCCTTTCGCGACAAATAAATGTAGCGACTTAAACGAATGTAAATTGTAATGGATATGTCCATCACATTTTTTATTTTTGACATTACCACCAATATTCAGTATATAAAGGTTTGCATTTGTAATTGAAAATGTTAGAATCTCAACGATATAAGCATCACTTGCGGAAAGTGTTGTCACTACAATATAAAGAAAACTACTACTAAATCTCATCGAATATTAATATAGTTGAAACTTGTGGTAGACATACTCCATCAAAACAACATGCAAAAAGTAGTTTTGATGCTCTACATACAGGAATTTTGACATGAAATGCAAATAATATTTAAAACGTCCGAAAAAATCTAAGACAAAGAATTACAGGAATTATTCAGTAAATATTTATATATATTAAATGTGGTTTAATCTAAGATTCCTAAACGTTTAAAAACCATAGAGAAGGTTTACAAGAAAATAAAATGGATACCGTACCAATTGAAGGAAAAAGACATCGAAAAGTGGAAAACTATATACAAGATAATGCTTAATATGAAAAAAAGTTATGTTACTAGGGGTGAAAAGTGAATACATTTAGACAGTTTCAAATACAAAAAATTAAATTGCAGCCCAGGTCAACTCTCAACATCAACGCCAATACGAAATATTCAAGGGGTCAGAGCGGAGTTCTGTACTTTAAGCTATTAAAAATCAGCCAAATGATCATGAGCAATCTCTACCAGTTAATCAATTTTAATAGAGGATTGTAATCCAAGCGTCTAGAATACGCCAAAAGACTTGACAACGCCCGGCCTCATGTTTTGACTGCAATGTCTTACTCCACCTTCTGTATTTACTAAACATTGCTATTTCCAACTAATGCTTGCTTAGATCAATGACATACGCGCTTATAGACCATCACTTCGGCTGATACAAAGATGTCCAAAATAGAGCTTTTTAATGGATTACCTCAAAACACGAGTCGTTCTTTCGAAAAAGAATTTGTAAATTTCTAAAAATTGGGTCAAAGATAACTAGTAGCATCACCTCTGGATGAAGTGTATTAGTCGAGGAGCAAAATACTCCTAAGGTGACAGGTACAAGTGATGTTTCAATCGATGATGACCATATGATCAAAGTTTGCTAGAGTGTAAGCAGAGACCTTGGTTCTATCGTTAGTAGTGTGGGTGAGATCGTTCTGTCCGTAATCGAGTAGAACTGGAAAGAGGCGGTTTCTAAAAAAAGTTTTCGGCCACGGCAAGGGCCTTTAGCTTGGTTTCCTATGCGTTGTGGGGTACTTGGTAATGGCGGTCTTGACTTCGACGACGAGTCTTCTACACGCCCGCTAGTCTTAGAAACCCAAGGTTTGTTTAGCACACCTTCACGCACGATTTCCTTCGCGTATCTTCTCCATAAACGCCGGTAGTAGCAAATCTATCCCGTTACCACCGTGAATGAAATTGCTGTCAAATTTGAGGACATCTCGAATGGAAACGATGAGATGGCGTGCCGTAATCTCCAAGTGTTTGTCAGAGTTCTTTCAATCTGCAGTAAACGCTGGCTACAAGATCGAGATTCGGGGGAAGACGTCGCCCTCATTCTTAAGGTGAAAAAAGTCGGGTTGTGATCGCTGTCTAGCTCGCTGACATTTTTGTTGCATTTTGGCGATTTTCTTATAATTTTTTGCTGTACAAAGTTTAATGTTGATTGCTTCGGGGAGGTTCTTAGTCTTTAAGAGTTTAAATGCTGATCGCTTTGACAGCTACGAAGTGATTTGTTAGAGGGATTTTAGCCACGGCAGCTTTTCACACTCTGATATTTCACCAAGATCTACTTATATCTTTACAATATTGGTGCTGCTTAGATCGAGGAAAAGCTTTGGAGCTTCCCTATTTAAGCTCTTGGTGAGATATTTCAAACACCCCATGCTATTGATACACTACTGACCGTTTTGTTGGTTGTCAGACGACCGCTAACAAAATTTTCTGTTAATCGTGATCATTGGTGGCATTAAAGGAAAAGCTGAGATTTTTGTAGGTAACTTAGAACGATAGTATAATCCTAGCTACGAAAACACAGACCTTTATCATCTTGATCGAGTTAACCACTTTGTGATCGCTTTCAAACGCAAGAAACCGGCGAACACTTCCGACTGATTTGGATATCTGCAACTCGTATCTTTTTGTCTTTCTCTGGATAAACGACCGTGAAATTGCAGAGAGTGAATAGTACCGGATTATCAGGATCAACGAAAATCTCTTTTAATGTTATTCGTTACCTACTTACTGGAAAACAGATAATAGTGCTTTTTAAAAGTGGCCCCCTCCATAACTAAATATCTCAAGTCGCTAAAATGTGGTGCTGCTGGAGGGTTAAATTTTATTTTATGGCTTATCATTTGGACTTCTATCTTTTTTCCTTTTACGTACTTTCTTCGTCAAATTGATATTGGTGCCGGTGTTACAAAAAAATTCTGTAATTTTTCTCAAACTACGAACATCTGGTTAATTGCTTTTATGTACGAAATTGTAGACTCTCATTATGGAAAATACGTGGGGTCAAATAAGTTAAAAATCATTTGCATTATTTAACGATACTCACAACTTTAAATACACCGAATACATCTATTGCGATAAGCAAAGGAATGTATTATATGATTCCTTCATGACATGACATAACATTGACGTAATCGATAACAAGATAGTTGGGTATAAGCACCTAATCTTTCTCTTCTGGAAAACCCTGACCTTAGAAAGTTGGTGTGCTGTATCGGCGCTTCCTAGATGGCAGAAACTTATTGGTGATCCAGGCGTTTAGTAGTTCCCGAGCATTCCCGAGCAGGACATCAGCCCCACAACAATCTCCAGAAAACTGCCAGCATTTTCTTCGCTGCCGCGATGTTATCTACGGCTCCCAAAATCATGACAGGATCCACATTTCGGAACCATTTCTCCAGTTTTACCCAGACCTGATGTTCGAGTTGGTGAGGAGTGGACTGCGGCTGGAGCCGATGAGTTGGCCTAAAACTAGCTGAATGAGGTGGCAGTTCGCATAGGTGGCTGGTTTGGTTTGGGGCTTCTTGCAGTCGTAGGAGTGATGTTTCTCACCGCACTTTACACACTGCGGGACACCGCTACAACAACGCTAGGCCTGCTCGAAGCGTCGACATCGGTGGCACTGACTATTTCCTTTTTCATTGACCATTCTAATGTAACAGTCAAATCAATAATGTCTTAAAGATGGTAATTTTCTTTCCCTTTTTGGACCGCTTAAGTTCTAGGAACATGTAGCATGAGGTGGCGATGGGTTTCCTTTCCCATCCCCTTGACGACGAAAATTGGAAAATCGTGCTCTAAAAGCTCGCCTTTGAGCTCCTTCTCGGAAACATTTCCTGGGACTTCTCTCAAGACTACCCAGCTTGTCTACCTTCAGGAGGTAGTACTGACGTGGCATATTTGCTTCGGCGAGAAAGCAAGTTAGCCACCTCTGATGATTTGCCATAGTGGACTGAATGGAGATGCCGTCCATTACGTTTTTGGTTTTCAGAAACCCTATCTTATTCTCGTGTAAGGTTTTCCGAACTAATGACCAGGCCTTTTTATCTCAAACTACCACGGGACGGATGCGTTCCCGTAGGGAAGCTTTTAGCGGACGGGGTGCTGTGTTCCCTCGTGGGGACCAGAAACAGCTGAGGCATCTGGTACTGCAACATCGTTTGAGTGGTCGCTGAGCGTTTCGAAGGAGTTTGCGATCGTTGTCGGAGAGCGAGAGAGGGGTACACCATCATCACCTTGATACGATGGTGGAGGTCGCAACAACGCTTGCGCGCTTGCTCCGAACCGCTCTCCGGCAATGGAGGTGGATGTGATTACAGAGCGACGGCGTTGACTGGGGCGGCTTTACTGTGGTTGGATGGCTGCAGACATGACGTCCGTATTTTTTTTTGTATAAGTTCATTCGGTATGCCTAATTCTCACGAAACCAGAGCGTCTCGCGCACGTTCTCGCCAACCACGCGCTCAAGCTTTCATCCTCACTCTCAAAAATATTTCTGTAATCCAACTGTGATCAGCCGTGACCAAGGATGCTTCTTGTCTTTTACTGGTTATCTTTGATGAGTTACAATTTTTTTCTATGATTAAATAAATGCATAGATTTTAGAAACTCACTCCAAATTAAGTAATTACCATAAAATCACCTCACTTGTAATCTTGGCTGTTCTCACATAATCCGCTTTTGTCGAGACTTTATTGTAAATGTGCATTTAATTAATTTTTCACTTGCAATTCCTGGGAAATAGCAACGATCAATTTTCATTTATTTGATTTTCTTCAACTTCTTCAACCACAACATCTAAAAGTCATGCATTGTGCACGGAATTGTATCAACCTAGTAGATCTTTGTTCTTGTCATTAAACAGGGCTTAAAATTTCCGACATAACATGCGCTAAAGACTGTCACTTTAGTTGGCTACTCCACTTTATTTACGCAGGCCTAAAGCAATCTGGATTCCGCCATTGTCTTGGAGTTTACCTCCAACTTTAATGACGAGACATCTACTTCTCTGACCTTTGTCCTTTATCTCTCAACTAAAGAGATACTATAACTAAGATCTTAGAATTATAATTCAAATTTAGAATACATTGATCTAATACACATCGGGCTTTTGTTCACCATTTATTTATCTCTGTAAAAACAATCAAAGTGGTAGGTCTCAGCAGTTAATCTTTATTTGGTGGAACATGTCCGATCAGTTTTACATCCAATTCGACGTTGTCAGAACTACTACAGAAAGGATAATAATTAATTTAAATAGTCTAGTCTCTGCAAAAACTTTTTTTCTTGACCTTGTAGTCTCATAGTGCGTTCCATTAATTCTGAGATTTGTTGATCTTTAATGGAACGACGAGTTTCTTTCACTGTTTTAATGCGAGAAGTGTCAAACCTTTAACATATAAAGTGTGTTATCCAGTTCTCTGTTTAAACAAACATTTTTCGATCTCGTGTCTTTAAGTTTTTTGAAACAGATCCATCCAAGTCAAGTCTTAGAAGATACTGGCTCATACTTTTTGCACGAGTTTATTTTTCTGTAAGAAATTAAAATTGTGTACTTAATCTAAGACGATACGTAATTTGACGGTTTGTATGATTCTTGCGAGAGATCTTATAGATATGGATATTCTTTGACTAGTATTTGGAAGTCAGAAGTTCGCTCTGTAATACCTAAGTTATCAATAATCTGCGCCCTTTTCACCGTAAACGTTCTTGAATTTAACCTCCACGAATTTGGATGTTCACTCTTTTAGATTTCTTGATTTCTTTCAATAATCTTCTTCTGCTCTGTCCTACTGCAAAAATGCTAACGTTGCAATTTTGTTTTAAGGACTACTCTTTAAATTTCTCTTCAGAATTTATCTGATTAGTTTTCATTTCTTTGTTCTTTTGGCTTTACCTTATTTGTGTAGGAATGAACAATAAAATTCTCATAGTCGCCCACGTTACACTTTCTTGCATTTTTGCATGTCAGCGGAGCTTCTTCTAAATGACTACTTTCTGTTTCCTGTCATACGGTAATATCGCAGTTTTTGCAAAATATATTTTTGTCTTGCTGCAGAAACTGATGTGAACCACTAAGCTTGTATGAATCTTTTCAGCCAATTAGTAACGTTGTTTTTTTCTATTTCCAATTATATTTGGTGGACAGCTTCTCAATCATGAGTATTAACATCTGGGGATTTTGCAAATAGTGACATACAATTTGGATACGACGCTTATGCATGTGAGGAACATTTTGTGTTGTCTTCCCATGAACTTGGTGCTTCCTTTGCTTTTTCAAATGATCTTTCTGGTTTGCAGTCTTTTTAGAATTGTTCCTGATCTTCGCTCAAATCCTTCTTGGTATACTGGTTAATGAAATTGAGCTTTTTTGGGGAAACTAACTATCCCCCATCATAAAGATTGTTTTGCCGAAAACAGTGGCGTTCTGCCATAATGTTTCGTTTAAAATCTTGCTAATATTTGCTTTGGTTTCCTTAACTAAATATCTCTGTGATATATATTTGATTTTGTTGTACATTTTCTATTCAGTCAAGTCTTCCTCTATGGTATTAAGCCAGGTTCTCTTTCCTCTCCAACATTGGTTCTTTGCTATCAAATGCGCTAATTTTCCTGCTTATTGCAACTTCGGATAATCTGGAGCAAACGAGACGTGCGTCATTGTCGGATCAAGCGTTTACTTCCACTCTGTTTTCATTGTTATTTTTAACATAGCCTTCATTATCATTTATTTTATTTATTAAACTGTCCCTTAAAGAACGCCATACTTTGTTGGCTATGTTGTTTCCATGAAACTTCCCCATACTGTAACCGTCAAAAAGGGGATCTTTATTGATTTTTAGACGTTGATACATTTTGTGAGAATGTACTAGAAAATTTTCCTAGCCCTAAAGATAACTATCAAAGACCTCCATCTGATTCTAGAAAAACAGTAGTGATTTCGCTCCGACCTCTCCATCAACCCATCACTGAAGGCTACAGTAACAAGTAAACCACAACGTCCGCAAGGTTTTCAACAAGGTATAGAATTAGGGACTGGTTTACCACTACCGAGGGTCAGCTTTTCGGTTTTTCCTCTTCAAAAGAAGGTTCGAAATCAAGTTCGGTGGCATCAAAGTGATTCTTAACAGAAGATTGATTTAGAAAGCTTACCGAGATAGAATGTTGCACAAGTTGAACATACGAAACTAGGTTTTCCTGTGCAAGATGATTATGACAAGCTTTAACTTATTTGAAATCTGGCTTTACAATTTACCTTTTCATGGTTTTTACGAAACCACGACCTTCACAGGGATACGGAAATAACAGCGATTCAGAAGCTTATATCCCAATGTGCTCGAACCTCAGATACAATCATATAAGACCATCTTCCGTAGCCTTCAAAATAAAAGGAAACCATCACAAGCACCCAAAGGTCCTGATTTTTTCGAGAGGCGATATGGAGGTAGACTACATGGTCCATCAACAGCCGCAACAGATTTTATGAAGAGGATTGAGGTTAAGGGTTCGCCGGAAAATTGTGGCACTCAACCAAATGAATCGGCGCATGCTCTGTGTGGTAGGTGCAAGGGCGATTCGTATGTCTGAAATAAAGCTGCGTCAGTTGGTAACACATGTTAGTGCATCTCTATTTAACACGTAAATACATAGTGCTCTTCACTTATAGTACACGCAATTGCAGAACAACTGCTTGTGAGATATGTATCGACTAAGGATGTCACTTAGTTGCGTTGAGCTGAGGCTTCTTTGCGTTGGAAGCGGACAACGTTGCGCGGTGCGGAAAGGTCAGTTCCAGCGCAAACTCAACCCCAAAGAGGTCAAACGCACAGAACACCGCGCATTTGCCAGGCACACGACCGGCGCTCCGTGTGTTTAACCCCGTTCCTTACAATTAATCACTAACCTAATCAGAAAATCATAAATTGAGGTAACATATATTTTCAATAGAATAACAAATTTTTACAGTAAAACAGTAAAAGTAACAGAGCACATATAAATATTTTGTACCAACAATTTAAAGTGCTACATTGCTTTTCAGAATAAAAATAATTTTAAGTGAATACACTCCTCACTAATTCGCGTTCTACTCTTCTGCCTACTCAACTAGTGCGTATTTATTACTTATTATAACTAACTAAAAAGTTAAAAATGGTATAAACTAATTTATTTACTTAACTAATCATATAGGAATAGTTGCGTATAAGATTCTACTTTAGTACTAAATACTGTTCGATTTTATTTAAAATAATTATAAATTAGTTCATATACTCTGCTTTATACCCAAGAGAAATATCAGTTTTGGTAACTATCATTTTTTATTTTAACAATTATTTGCTTATTTTTAGTCTATGCTTACATACAACATCAAGAGAAAGAGATACCACAGAATTATTAGTAACGATCATGTGCTATACTTCCAAACCTTTGTACCTCGACTACAGTATCGCATTTTCAAGACCTTCTATATTCTTTTACACATTGCACTTTATTAGCTATATTTGTTAGAAGCTGGCGCTAACTATAACACTACGTTACAAAGCAAAACTTAAACCGACAGTTACGGAAGAGGCTACAAATTCGGAGGTAAGTACATCATCCGGCTATCCAGTTGTACGCTTGTTTGGTGATTTGCACGTAGGTCCTAGTTTCCTTTGGTTTCCAGTAAGAACATTGCTTCAAAAATAAATTCGAAAATGCAGTTCGCCTCTGCAGCCCTCTTTACCAGTCGTAGGTAGCGTTCGTGGTAGTGATCGGCTGCGGGGTTTCGAGCGTCGTGAAAGGAGACGACACCATTCCGCACCTCATGGGTACTTTGGAACTCATCTGCAATTGAGTTAAATTGTTAACGCATTGAGCAAAAATCGGTCGAGTTACAAGTACAGTCAGTTAAGTAAGAACGTGATCGGGTTAATGTGGAGAAAAATTAGTTAAAAACATTCTCTAATACGTGGGTGCTCCATCAGAACAAAGATGCTATTGTATCAACACCACCGGTGTCGATAATTACCTTGCATCTTCGAATAATGCTTTTGACCAAATTGATGCGACAAATTTCTCGCGTTAACTGCTTCAAAGTGAACGCTTTTCTCTCACGAAGCTTGTGCTTGATGTATGCCCACACATTCTCAATCGGATTTGCATCGGGCGACTACGACGACCAATCAAGTGTAACGATGGCAGACTGCTTTTTCCGCTCGTTAGAAAGCTTGCTGCGGTGTTTAGGGACGTTGATTCAGTCCTCGTTTGTCTTGATAAACCAACATTCGGTAATTGGTAACAAATATTTTAGATCATTTAAGTTGTACGCAAGTAGATGCAACGTTCTGAAATCCAGTTTTCGGAAGCAGTCCCAAAAATGCACTTTTACTTTTAACGGTCCGCCATACCAACCTGTTAGTTGAGGTTGACTAGGCTCGTGAGACGATAACACATCCCCAAACAGAAGCTTCGTCCATAAAACTTACATTGCTCCAATCTAGATCGATATTGTCCTTTTCCCAAGCGAGTCGCTTTGTCTCAAGATTTTCATTTAACAAAGGTTTCTTCACTGAACTATGGCACTTAATATCATGTATACGGAAATGGGTTCGAATAGCTACATACGATATATCTACATCTTTTTGTTTTGATTTTGCTACGCCTTGACGCAATGTTAAGCCCGGGTTCCGGGAAAACAAGTTCACGATCTGTTTTTCGACTTTAGGAGCCACTTTGCTTATCGAGCCACGTTCTGACAAGTCATCCTCCTTATATCGCTTCACCCATTTGTTGACGAATATTTTTGATTTGTTCATGTACTTATCAGCTGTTGCATGATACATTTTCGAACCTTTTGATTGGGTATAAAGGAACACAGCCAGAGCGACGCGTACGTAGCATTCATGGTACTTTGCGCGTTTCTCTAGCAAGATTTCAATGCCAACTAAATCTTTTGTGCCAAAGAATGGAGGATAAAGGTTTTCTCTATCGACTCACGAAAAAATTAGAGCGATACCTTTTACCAACTGTTAATTATGCTAAACACGCTCTTACTTAACTGACTGTATTGTATCCAATTGTTGCCGCAACCACAAATACACAACTTTCATTATTGGACTCAACTTTCTTATCCCTTAGGTGTTCTTTCAAAGGGCCAAGCAGATATAAATCACATGGTAACCAACCTAGGGTAGAAATCGAATATAGTAAAACCATCCTGGTAAAGCTTTTGTAAAGTTGCTGCCGCTTTGTGAAAGCAAGCATTATCATGGAACAAACGGGTACTACGAAGAATTCAGTCTTTTTGGGCGAAAGGCTGGCGTAACTTTGCTTTGCAACAAATTGTTGCCTTTAAGTAAATCAGAAAAAAATCCTCCCGATGAATCCAAAAATAAAGTTGCAAGAAATACCAGTTAAACTAGTAACACCGTTAAGATAGATCTACATCTCGATTTACACCATAAAAAATCGCATCTCCCCCATTTTCCACTGTTTCCAAGATTTGTTTTATTTTACTTTTCGAATCTGTATTTTGACTTAAAGGAGTCGCTCCTTCAAACGTAAGACAAGGACGAAATATGGAATAATAATAGTCATAATGGGGATCAAGGCTAGCAAGAGGCTTCGATGACAATTCAAGAAGTCTTTTTGTGAGGGCTCTGCTAGCAAGTCCTACTTCCACCTCCACGTGGTGGTCCCTGGGTAACGCTAACGGAAGAGGGCGTAAGGTTTTACTTACAGTTAGGATTACAAAATATATATCAAAAATTCTAGCAGTATAATTTGACAATCAGTTTTTATCCCAACCTGTAAGTACATTAATTTTTATAAAATTAGAGAACGGTGTAGGAACATCTGAAAAGTCACCCAAGGAAGGAAACAATGGATCTTACACTGAAAAAACGCCATCGACTTTTTGAACGTTTCAGACCATCTGAGTTTAGCTCGAATTCTACTGTACATGGCATGGCCAAGTGATACCACTACAAATGAATGTGTGATCTTTGTGGGTCGATTTTGGCAATTGTTTTGGCAAGAGGCAAGACTCACATCAAAAAGTCTCAAGAGAGCTTTAGCTGACTTACTTTAGATTATAACTATAGTAAATATGAATAGTAGATTTGTGGACGAGTTAATATGGATTGTATTTATCATTACCTCTAATAATACTATATTAAAGTATAATATTCTAATGAAGTTAAAATTAAGGATTTTTACTCACTCGCTTATACAGGGTAAATGTTCATTACCAAAGAGCGACTTTTAATTTAAAAAAAAACAAAAAACTACGTTTAAGTATGCGTATGCTTATTGATACTGCTTGTATTAGTCGCCTATAAGAACACTATAAAAATATCCATCACAATTATGGCACGTACACACGTTTTTTTTTTAACTTGCAGATTTATAAGATTATGTATTGTTCTACTGTACTGTTAAAATAAGCCGTTATTAAATGTTTATACCAACCACATTAAGATAGCTGTCTGGAACGCCAATGGGCTCATAAATCACAAAGAAGAACTCTCAGCTTTTATTACTCATCACTGTTACATTTTACGGATCGCAGTTATCTCAAAATACCAGAATTTTTACTCTATGTAACACAACACGTAGATGGAACAGCCCATGCTGGCACTGCCATACTCATCAACTCCAAAATCAAGCATTACGAACTACTCAAATATAGCGAACCTTATTTATAAGCCACATCCATAGTCGTTGAAGACTGGATAGGACCCCTTACTTTATCAGCAGTCTACTGTCCACCACGACACGACAACAAACAAGAAACTTTCGAACACTATTTCCGAACACTAGGCAATAGATTTATCTCCGCCGGCGATTATAATGCAAAACATGTCCACTGGGGGTCCAGATTAAGCACCACAAAAGGCAGAGAAATGCTGAAGGCTGTACATAACCTGGGATTACAACCACTATCTACAGGCGAACCGACATACTGGCCGATCGACTTTACTAAACAACCAGACCTGCTCGACCTATGTTTCGTTAAAAACGTAAATCAAAACTTTCTCAACATTAGTTCCTGTCTTGACTTCTCAACTGACCACTTACCCCTACTAATAACACTGGGCACAACAGCTTTCCTCAAAGAGAAGAAACCTACACTACAAAAGGACGGATTGGACTCTTTTCCGAAAACTTGTTCAAGACATCCTAAATACAGACATTTCACTAAAATCCCCACAAGACTTAGAAGATGCAGTATTGCATTTCACACAGGTCATACAAACAGCAGCTCGTCAGGCCACTCCTCACCTTATCAACCATACCACTGCAACAAACTGTCCTATTATCGTCAAACACAGAATCACAGAAAGACGAAGATTACGCAGGAGATGGCAGACAACGCGGCACCCAAACGACAAAAGAGCCCTAAACCAGGCCGCCGCTGAACTTAAAACCCTTCTATCCGACTTTCGCAATCAAAATGTTCAACAATATTTGAAAACTTGTCGCCACTCGAGACAGACGACTACTCCCTCTGGAAAGCCACCCGATACCTGAAGCGTCCACAACAACACATTGCACCTATCCGCACTCCCAACAACTCCTGGGCAAAAAGCGACAGAGAGAAAGCGCAGACCTTTGCAGAACACTTGGTAAAGGTGTTCACACCATCTCCGACGGGAGCAAATACTGATGCCGAAATCCAAAACTTCTTAGAAACTCTGTATCAAATAAGCCTCCCAATCAAACCCTTCAAAATCACCCAGGTAGAAGCTACCATCCATACAAACTTAAATCCACAAAAAGCACCGGGTCATGACTTAATTACTGGCCGTATCCTCAAACAGCTGCCCCAAAAAGGCTAACAATTTCTAACCTTCCTCTTCAACGCCGTATTACGCCTCCGCCACTTTCCTGGCTCATGGAAAGTAGCAATTACAATTCCAATCCCAAAACCAGGAAAAACCTCTAGATCAACCAGCATCATACCGGTCGATCAGCCTGCTTCCAGTGCTATCGAAAATGTTCGAAAAAATGATCCTCGAAAAACTTACTCCAATCTTACTGGACAACCATATTATTCCTAATCATCAATTTGGAATTCGAAAACAACATGCCACAATAGAGCAAGTCCACAGGGTAGTAGCCCGAATTGCTCAAGACTTCATAGAGTGAAAATACTGTGTTGCAACACTTCTCGATGTCCAGCAGGCCTTCGATAAGGTATGGCATGCGAGACTCCTTTTTAAGATTAAGACACTCTTACCACCAGACTACTTTGAGATTTTTAAGTCCTACCTCTCAAATAGAAAATTCATGGTCAGACATGGCAGTGAGCTAACAAACCAGTACTCGGTCAATTCAGGAGTTCCCCAGGGCAGTGTTTTAGACCCAACTCCAGACACTATGATCGCTACATTCGCTAATGAAACGGCCGTACTTACATCGCACACTGACCCAGTCCAGGCCTCCCAGCAGCTACAAACACACAAAATACAACAATGGTGCACTAATTTGCATATCCAAATTAACGAAACCAAATCAGTGCAAGTTACTTACGCCTTAAGAAGAGGAATCTGCCTACCCGTGACATTTAATAACCACCAAATCTCTCAGGCGGATAGCGCAAAGTATCTTGGCATTCACTTGGACAGAAGATTAACTTGGAAAACCCATATCTGGACCAAGCGCAAACAACCTGGACTGAAGCTTCAGAAAATGTACTGGCTGATAGGGCGCAATTTTCAGCTTTCGCTAGAAAGCAAATTACTATTATATAAATCCATATTAAAACCTATTTGGACCTACGACATCCAACTCTGGGGCACAGCCAGTACATCTAACATCGAAATCATACGCAGATTCCAATCAAAGGTACTCAAGGTCATAGTAAACGTACCATGGTACGTCCCCAATGAAACAATACGACGCGACCTTGCAATTTCTACGGTTAATGACGAAATTCAAAAATATAGTGCGCGGTATAGTGACCGCATCAGTACTCATCCCAATATCTTAGTGGAGGGATTACTAGATACTAGATAGAATAGTTTAAACCGCCAGACTTACTCCACCGGTTTGAACAATAGTGACTGACAGTTAAGATCCTCAGTGTGTTTGCCAAACTAGACTAAGATAATAAAGGAGTGTAATCAATGGATGCAACTCCTACATGACTATCATATTTAATTCTGTGTATGTTAAGCCATCTACTGAATGTCACATCAAGACAGATTGTAGAAACATGTAAATAAATGAAAAAAAAAAATTATACATATAGTCGTTTATGTGGCCGTTTTATGGTAAAAGGGAACACACACGACGACGGCTTCACGTTTGTATACTTAAATTGGAAAAACGAATTTAATAAGACATTGAACATAACCCCAGTACAAGCTCTAAAGGACTGTGTTGAGTATCCCACATGAGAACCATTACTATCCCTAGCATTTGCAATGTGTGAGGGGATTACCGCAAGCAAATTTTCTTTTAAAGAAAAATATTTTCACTGGTTTTTGCAACAAGCCACTACTATTAAGGAATTTCTATCGTCAATTCTCTTCACAAGTAAAGCAAAATTTGAAATTGCCTTATCAATCTACACACTAGTCATCTATAGTTCTAGGCAGAATCTCCTCCAATTAACATTAATATTTGTACTATTGATGACCACCTAATTCCCCCACAAAATCTCAATTTTTGAAAAGACAGTCCCAGTTGTTGGAGGATCCACCAATAGGTTTTTTATTAATGTAGGGCATCAACACAAATTAGATAGCCCTTTCATTTCAGCACTTCAGTGATGTATCACTCAGATCTTCAAGTGGTCACCTCAGAGATGTTTGTGAGCTGGCGTCCTTCAAAGTTTTATACTGGCAAAACCAACGAGCTATTAAGTTTGCTGCGGCCTTTTTTGGCGATGCAGTGAATCCAAAAGGAGTTAGATAAAGTGGAGCAGCAGGAAAAGAATAGACTTTGTTAACTAGAAGGTCTAACCAATCTTTAAATTTTTGACCAGAAGATACCTTGGAAAGAAAGAGTACGTTATCTTGGATTGAAAGCATTGAAATAGTAGCATCCGTCGCCTATGCAATTATAAGCTGGACAGAGGCATTTGCCGCAAGCATCCGAAGGTTCTGATTTTCTCGTATGCTGATACAGAGATGACCTAAATGGTCATCCAATATTCATGCCAAGTCAATGCAGTGGAAAGGAGCTAGAAGTTTAATTTCAGGGAGCCCTCATGTCGCCAACGATGTCATCAACGCTGGCATGTCGCAATTTAGACAATTAAGAAGCCGGCTGATCTAAAAACCTATGCGCTGCTCGATCGTTGTGTGTCACGGGTTCTAGCATAATCGGCATTGTAACAACTGACCAACCTAATCGCTGGCAAATCCGCTTGGTATTAAAGAACAAGGTCTCTTTCATATATTTTAGCATCAAATGAGGGTCTTGAATTACTCAGATATTAGTTAAGAACACCCATACGAAACGATCTAATTGCAAAGTTATAGCCAAGAAGAATGGTATTCCCATAGCTTATCAATTCGGCACATGTTTTACTTCTTCTTTCTTCTTTTTAGTCGTCAGCAAGTTTTCTTTGGGCATTATGACATTCCTGTCAATGGGTGTGAAGATTGAAGCACATATGTTCATCCCAAATCGTGTAAGTAAATAGTCTATATGATGGTCTACAAAATTACTAACTTGTGGCTTAGATCAAGTATCTCTTTTCTTTGTTGATGACGTCTTTTCAGATTTTGCCTTTTGCTGATATCCTTGTTTATTTCCCAGTTGGTTTATCGACGCGGGAATTTACGTCAATTAATTGCTTCTTTTAGTGTCATTGTCTTTCTTGCCGGGCTAGTTTCACTTCATTTTCCTTTCAACGCCATTACTGTTTAGTTGCCTATCTGCATTTCAACCAGTTATTTTGTAGGAATAGTTATAGTACGAAAGTATTCATCCATATTCAGGAGTTGATATTAAAGACAACAATTGGAGTTTAATAAAGGTTGACGCACTTGCCCCAACGTTTCTCCATTCCTTCGTAGAAGTAGCTTTTAAATACTTGTTTACGTTTTGCATCACCTTCTCATCCGAACATCAAAAATTTGAGTTCTGAGAACAGATGACAGTTCAAGGTAATCAATCGTAGCATTTCACAAATAATTTTCATCTTAAAAATTGACATCATCACCTTTCCATCTCTGAAGTAAGTAGACACGGTAGCCATCTTACACATAGCTTTTCCGTACTTTGTTAAAACATCCATGGACTTTACAAACTGGCACACTTTTACTCATCTGTAGACTTAAACAATATCATGAACATGATTTCTGGCGTATATGAAGATATGAGATTTTCTATGCTATTTTCACAGCACGAATTCCAATTTTATCATATTGGATTGTCGCTCGAAAGGCTCCAGTTTAAGGGAATGGCAAACAAGTTAATGTCATAACAATATTCATCTACAGGGATTTTCTTCAGTAAAAAAGACAATAGAAGTTATACAAAGTGATGTTTTTCATTCTCGATGCACTGTCGAAGTAGTGCTCTAAAGTTATGAGAAATACGCCTGATATTTTGACTTATTTAACGCATTTTATAGGCTTTGGAAAGTCTTATGGTGATGTTTGTAAACCTATGTGATATCCCCATTGGAAGAAGTCGGCGGAGCGCGATCCGATGAGCTGACTAACCATGCGATATCACTTGAATTAAACTCTTGCTGTGTAGGTTGTAAATATATTAAAACCAAATGTTTTCTAATTGGAGTGCATTAATATTTGCTATAAAACATTGTCGAATAATTTTCACATACCGATTGGAAGTGACCGGACGACATTGGTTTTCCTCCTTAAGAAAGTAAAGGTAAATGACTTCAATTTTACTCACCCCTTACCAAACATTAACTCATTCGTTGTGAAAATGCTTTTCATGGTTTTTTGTGGATTGTTATCACTCCAATAATGAAAATTTTGTTTATTAATGAATTCCAACAAGTGAAAATGCGCTTGGTTTGTAAAAAACTACGTTATATGGCACTTTCCTTATTCGGAGACCACACTTTGCTTCATAATCTCTTTTTAAATTAAAAAAGAACTTTTACCCTATCCTTTTCGTGACAACAAGTAGTTATCCAACAAACACCAACTTATCGCCATCTTAGAACGTCCATACCAAATTTCACGCATCATATGTCTACCAGTCTTTAAGAACCAGTGTTTACGAAGATTTAGAGGGGATGTACAAACTGTTTTAGGATAGTAATACAAAATATTATGGTTGAATGTGCTATCATTAGAATTTAAACTTAAATGTTTAATTTGAAAACAGTTTTAGAAGGCGCAATTATAATTACAATAGATCACATAGATTTGCAAACTATTGAATACATGAAAAATGTTAAATTAGAATTTGAGCAAGAGAGATTTATTTGAAATGGGCCAGAGATCAAAAAAGTTATTTCCACTACAGAACCAAATATGTAGGCAATATATAGAATGAAAACTATAAAACCATGAACCACAAATCAGATTATGTATGTTGTTTAAGGATCTGCCAATAAATTGAGAGAAAGCTGAAAAGGTATGAGCGATATAAACACTGCGAACGACAAGAAAAACAAAATAATACAGGTCGAATTACAGTAATTTCCCCCCTCCCCCCATTTACAACACATTTGAAACGCGCGCCGCAAAAACGCCCGTGCGCGCGCTGCAGCCGCCTACCAGATTGTTGTATGTCAAAATACACTACAAAACGTGCCCCGCCAAAGATTGTAAAAGGAGCTAAAAAGATCATAGACAAATGTTCTAAGCAAACGAAGGCTCATTGGACAAATTCACAGAATCATCACATAAAATACAATTACACACAACAAAATCAACCTTCAAGATGGTACGAGGGTTGTGGACAAGCTATGCGGGGTGGAATGCTTTCATGGTGGTAATAAAAATTTTTTACGACATCCAAGTCTATAGAATATCTACTTTAAGATGTTTAGTATACATAAACAGTAAAACAATAAAAAGCAATTACTCAAATAAAAAAGTCTTCAATTGAAAATTTAAAAAATGGTATGTTATATTTAGAACATTTTTCTGTGCGGCTTAGAAATGTGGATTATAGAAACCATAGAGTGTTTGAAACATCGTGTTAGAGAAGAATTTTGTAAAATAGACAGAGAATGAGAAATAAAATTTTTACAAGAGCGAGAGAAAAAAAACATCGATAAGGCAGATAATTAGACCTTGTAACTAATACCAGGAAAATTTCATGGAAAGACCTCGGCCTCAATATCTAGAGCAAACTGTAAAAAGTACAGCAGTTCACACTTAGAAAGAATTATATTACAATGGAGAACTGATGAAGAAGAAGAAAACAGTATCAGTACATGAGTTTTCATTGTCATCGTCTTTGGGAGAACTATCTCATTAACTATAATAATTTATTAATGTATCTGACTTTTTTGATCGTCTAACTCACCTGATAATTAGAGTATTGTTGATTGCTTTGAAGGAACGGGTTTGCAGGTGCCCCGGGAACGTCTAAAGTTCCACCGGCTCCCGTCTGATAAGTGGAACCATAGCCATCCTGTTGGGCCAATTCGTTCAATCTAGAGCTAGACAACGCCCGTGGTATAGGATTGCTCGGCACGCCGTGCGGTGCTAAATGCGACGTCTCTTCGGCCACCTGCCGGGGATCTTCCGTGACAGGTATATCTCTCACAAACCCTTGGTCTTGGCGATAGAAGTTGATGAAAACGAAGACACCCAGCACTAGTATGCACGTCAAACCGTAGCCTCTGAACGTATTCGTGGATCCAAAAGCATTCACAAAAATTCCGCCGATCACTGCGCCGCACCCGCGTCCTAAGCCGTGGTGAATCCCCTGCAAAACCCCTTGAGCTGACGACCGAAGCTGTTGGGGCGTATTGTGGGCGATGTAAGAACAGCAGGCTGCCCAAACAGCTGCGTGGGTAATCCCCTAAAAAACTTGCTGCCTCAACGGAACTTCCAATTGCGCCAATCTTACCTGCATGAACTCGAACGGCAACACCCACCAGGGGTTGTGCAACCAGGAAATGTAAAGAAATCGCAGCGTGTTTCCGACCAGCCCTAAGCATAGCACTTTGACGTGCCCAATTTGGCAAATCAATCTAAAACTGAAGAAGTAAGCAAATATTTCTGAAATGTGGTTGATTACGGAGGCGACCCCAAACAGGGTTGGCGAGCCGTCGTAATCCTGCAGGTGCCAGAACAGAAAGGTGAAAATTAAACCGATTCCGAAGCCCATGAACCAAGCCACGAAAAGGAACGAGGCGCATTTGAGGTTTTTAAATTGTTGCAGCACCGTCACCCACTCCGGAATCTCGCGAGTGGTTTGGGCGAATATTTTTGACTTCTGTTCTGGTGGTGCGGGCTGGGCGTTTACTGATGCCCTAGTGTCAGCTAACGACGGCAGCTGCAGTTGCTCGGCCAACTGCGCTTGCATTTTGTCCTCGTAAGTCAGAGTCGGCTGCTCCTCCTTCGCAGGCTGGGGTTCTTCGATGATTTCGTCGTACTTGAAGTTGATCTGAGTTGCGGTTATCAAAGCCGCCCCCATCAGAACGGAAAACGTGGCGAAGCATATCGTGTAGTTCTTCTCTTTCTTTTCAGGGCCGCACGGGTGGTCCGGAAACGCGGTGGAGTGGTCTAGGGCGATGCCGACGAAAAACATGGCCAGGCCCCATCCTAGAGACCCGAACATTCGCTGGTGCCCGTAACGGTCGGCGTCTTCTCCTAAAAGCGTGATGACTGCAGAGTCCGCCAGGGTGATAGCGGGGGCGCTAAAAAACTCCCCTATAATGACTAGCAGCAGCAGGAGGAAGAAAGCCTTCTGTATATCTTCAACTCTATACACTATGGAAGAAATAATCGGTTGCACCAGGCTTTCGTGCTTTGTTGGAACGTAATTTTTTACGAAGTCCACGTTTCTAGGCGACTGCCCTGCGTTTACTGGGGGGAAGTTGGAACGGCTTGTACGTGAGAAACTGCAAGCACGCAGTGGTATTTAGTGCGGGTGCGTATTTATTGAGGAAAAAACTTACGTATATTTTTCTGGGGTATTTTCGTTGTTCAAATACCACGTTTGATCATATTCCACAGATCTCTTCTCAACCTCCCTTTGGGGAGATTCGAAGGTCTTTATGTAGGCGGTTTTGTTGTGGATCTCTATACACGACGTTGCGGGGGGCTGAATAAATCCAAGGGGCACCGTGAAGATGATCCATGCCGAAAGCGAAGCCAGCAGCAGCATCTTTCCTTTTTGCCAGCGGTCAGCCAGGCTGCCCCAAAAGGGAGCCGCCAGGAACTCAACAAAGGGGCGCGAGCCTATAAGAAATCCGCACTGAGTTGCGTTCATGCCCATCTGCTTGAAGTAGACGCCCATGAGCGGAAATAGCGAGCCGAAAGCGGAGTAAAAGAAAAAATAGAAGCTTTTTACAACCAGCAGCTCTTGATCTACTGTACCGAACAGTAGCTCCAAAACATCCGATTTGCCCCTAATTTTGTGCGTAGCTTCTTTGGGTTGGGGGTACCTAAAACAATATTATTTACTAAAAATAAAATTTCAGCGTAGATGCACTGTCAGTGCTGTTCTCATATGCATCTATACATTACTTGCAGAATGAAGTTTTTAAAATCACCTGCTTGGGTCGACCTCTCCGAGGGCGTCTGGGTCCACCAGGGGCCGTACCCCAGGCTGGGCAACTGGATTTTGGGCCGCGGGATATTCATAATTGCCGTTGTTTAGCCTTTCCATATTCACAGTCCACTCACAACAATCGATGTTCCTCCACAGGCTGCGAGAGTCTGGATCAATAGGGAACGGCGCTGTTATTCGGCGCCTGTGGGAACTATTTAATGTAGATATGTAGAGCAAGCAACAAACGAAATTATTTTTAGAGCGGTTAAAAAATTTAATTGATTTGCTTCAAAGATATTGTTGCTGGATAGTGAATTCTAATGCATAATTTAATTAATGCAATAAATGATTTAATCCCTAATATGTAATTGGGATCTGGTGCCGGCCTTAAGAGTGAGTTTTTAAATTAAATTTATGTACTATAGGCATCTCATAAAATGTAAATAGTTCTATGCGCTTGACCTATTTACATTTTTTTTTTGAATATTCGTTCTTGGGCTAATAGGCGAACATACGAATAATTTGAATATTAATATGATTCAATGTTTAAAAGCGATGTTCGAATTGTTGAAACTCCTCATATTATTCGATTATGCGAATACTAATTAAGAATATTTGAATAATTTAACTATTCGAATTATTTAAGTTTATTATTATAAATCCGTATATGGCTCAATAATCGGAAAGTTTTACTTTTTCAGGAACTTTGAGTACATTTATACTACTTTTGTTTATCTGTACTTCGTTTCAACTATTCGAATATTAAAATATTAAATTATTAGAATTATTCAAATTATTTTAATACTTTAATTAATAGTGGGGTGCATTCCTGTTCTAGTAATTACCAAACCTAAGATTCTTTTGAGCTTTGCAATTCGAATGGCCAATTAAATAGTTATTCGAATATTCAAATATTTCGAATAGCTGTAACTAGTATTCAAATATTCGAAAACATTATATGGATCTTTAAAAACAGTATTATAATATTTTAATTATTCATTTGTGCGAATACTAATTATTCTAACATTTAAATAATTTTTCTTTGCAATTTTTGCCTAACTATTGTGATTATTTAAATTATTCCAATATTTTGATTATTCAAAATTATTAATCAGACATATCCGGTTCTAGTCATTACTGGAACTATGACTTTTTGAGCATTGCAATTTGAATAGTCGTTTAAATATTGAGAATTGGAATATTCAAATTATTTGAATGAACTATATATATCCGAAAGATTACCAAATTTGTTTTTTAGAAAGTATATGTACTTCCTACTTAAGTATTTAGTTTGTTATTTGAATATTTAGATAATTTCAGTTCTATATATTTGAAATATTATATTCAAATCACAGTTCTATCAGGAAAGTTTAAGTACTAAGCTTTTTTGTGATTATTTCTTTGTATGATAATCAACCGAAAATAGCTCGTCGTAAACATCTAATTAAAGACATACAAGTTTAGGAAACGAATAGAAAACTGGACAAATAGACAACTGAAAGAGTAAACGACTATGCAAATAGGCAGCCATGTGCGTACACGAGTGAGGGAGTATGAGACTAGACGACTAGATAACAGGTGACTAGGCAAATAGACTAGTGAAAGAATCAAATGGTCGAGTGATCGAGCATCAAATCTACTAACCATGCGCCTTCACTCGTGCCATTCTCGCTTTTCTGTTCTCATTGATCTATGTCTTTTTGCAAATTCTGTGTTTATAGAAACATTTTACTTGACTTTGACACGAGCTACACCAAATACTTGATTTTATTACTTCAAAGTGTCTTACCCTTATCCCTCGTGCTACTCTCACTCTTCTGTTCTTCTCGTTGATCTATGCTTTTTGCGGAGTCTGTGTTTTTAGTTTCGCTTGTTGTGGGTGACGTTCAAAGCTTTGACAAAATATTCCTAATATATATTAACCACGGCCATCATTCAATTAGATGAGAGGTGATTTAAGATCTCCCAGCTCAGTTTCTGCGGATAAAGAACTGTTTTACGAAGTCTATTGCCTTTATGCCTCTTTGTCTTTTGACGTGAAAACGTCTTTAAGTTTGGTACGAATGTTGAGTATTATTCCAAAATTATGAGCGGCACTAAAACGATTTAGTTTGAAACGACTAATACTCGAAGACTAATGGACGGAGATCAACGGGGAAGGCAGCTTCGTCAGAGCCGAAATTTCCCTCGCTCCCGTACGACGCAAAGAAGGGGGGATTTAGTCGGTTAACAAAACGACAAGGCAGTGCACGCGGAGTGGTCTCGAAGAGCGCGTGTCACTGTTTGTAGCATGGTTTAAAAAAAGTAAATGACTGTTTTGTATAGAATCAAGTACTCCGAATAATTTCAGTCTACTCAGAGCTATATTCTATCAAATTTGGGGAAAATGTGACGCATCGAAATTGAAAATGTCGCATTACACGAAAAGAAGGTAAAAGCAGAATCAGCGTAAGGCATGTTGAATTAAAGCGGGCTCTATCGGAAATGCGGAGAAGTGTTGGCGCTACCGATTGTGGAAGAAAGTCGAGCGATAAATTGGCATAATCGTCGATGCACGGCATCAAGTTTTTAGTGGTGTGGGGGGTGGATTTACTCCAATAGATGGATACTATCCAGAAGAATCCAACAGTCCCATAGATGGTCAACGGACTTTATAAAGGCAGACAACTCCGTGAGCAGCACCAAGATTTCGGCTCCAATGGATGAAGACTATTGGTTTCCTTGGCCAAAACGATGTTTTCATGAAAACCCCACCAAACTACCCACCAAAGATTTTTTCCGGATATTTCACGATCGAATCACGCAAGTTACGGAAAATAATGTTTGAAGTTTTTCTAGTTAGTCAAACACTGATTTTGCCCAGCTTTATCTAATTTTCTTTAAGACCAATGGCACCACGAAATGACTTCTTGGTCACTTGGATGAAGCAATAATACCGCAGACGGACAATCTGATAAAGTTTAAAGGAAATACTGGAGGAGTAGAAGACTAGGTAAGTAAGTGATTAGAGTAGGCGAATAAGTAGACGATTAAACGAGTAAATGATTAAGCAAGTAGACAATTATGCGAATAGACTACTGGGAGAATGGACGACTAGGCAAGTCAGCGGGTAGGCGAATATGCGAGTAGACGAATAAGCACCAGTTGGTCGAGTAATCGGCTCAAATGCCAACATTTGAGAAGAAGATTAAGAACTGCATGTGAATGAAATAACTACAATATTCAAATCGATCAAATTTTTTTTTTTTTTTTTTATTAAAAACACCCATTGAGTGAATTTATTATATAGCAATCTAGCAGATACATACTAATGAGCTATTTGTTTTTAACTTAATTTACTACGGTTTAAAATTGCAAAGTACTTATCCTACGACAATCACTTTGGTTTTGACATTTATTGGGCACTATTTTTTATTGCGCACTGGATTATAATTATTGGCTCACTGCACTAAGTCAAGTGGTTTCACTCTTTTTAATCTTCTAGTTAAGTCAACATTATTATCAAGGAGCTGGAGAACCTCAATATTGATGTGCTGATGTAGACGTTGTTCATGTCTTTCGGCATACCTTCTGATAGCGTTGTCAACGGTTTCCACATCCAGGTCCTTATGGAGATTGTCATTGCAATGTACCAGGGGCATTAACGATACCCCGCAGCACCTTATTTTGGAACCTCTGTATGATATTTCGATTACTTTGACTGGTACAACCCCATAGCTGAATACCATAAGTCCACACTGGTTTCAGGACTTGTTGATAAAGCAAAAGCTTATTATATACTGTCAGGGCTGAATGTCTACCCAATAACCAGTACAGTTTTCTGTACTTCAGCTTGAGTTCTTCACATTTTTCTTAACATGTGGTTTCCATCTAAGTTTTGCGTCAAGGGTCATGCCCAGATATTTAGCTGTATTCTCATACGGTACTACTTGCTGGTTGATATATATTGGATTGTGCTCGATTCTTTTATTAGTGAAATCAATATGCACCGATTTGCTTTCATTTAATTTAATTCGCCATTTTGCTGTCCAGCTTTGTATTTCGGCAATAGCTGTTTGTAATTTTTCAGTTGATTCTATATTGTTGTCCCCAGTAGCTAGAATTGCAGTATCATCTGCGAATGTGGCAACAACATTTTCATTGAATGTAGGCAAATCCCAAGTGTATAGAAGATAGAGGAGTGGCCCCAGTACACTTCCCTGCGGCACACCTGCTTGGATTTTCCTCAACTCTGAATAAGTATCTTCTTGTTTGACTCTGAAATAACGTTCAGATATGTAGGATTCTAAAATTTTGAATATTGCACAGGGAGAAGCATTTTGAGCTTATGAATTAGGCCCTCGTGCCAAACCTTATCGAATGCCTGTGCAACATCCAAAAATATCGCCGAGCATACTTTCTTTTCTTCTAATGCTTTTCAATCACATCTGTGATTCTGTGCACCTGATCAATCGTGCAGTGCTGGTTCCGGAAGCCAAATTGATGATCCGGGATAAGATGTTTTCTTCGATGATTGGTTTTAGTCTCTTCAGTAGAAGTTTTTCAAACAATTTAGACATAATTGGTAAAAGCGATATTGGCCTGTATGATGCTGCTTCATGAGGTGGCTTTCCTGGTTTAGCAATCATGATTACTTCGGCTACTTTCCACAGCTGTGGTACATACTGTAGTCGGAATGAAGCATTGATCAAGTTGGTGATTTTAGTTAATGCCTTTTTCGGAAGTTCTTTTAAAATTTGACCAGTAATTAGATCGAAGCCAGGGCTTTTTCTGATTGATATTAGTTTTTATTTCTTGTTTAATTTCAATTACAGTGACAGGTGGAATTTTATTTTTTTCTTTCTTGCTTGATGTCATAGGGCGGTGGTGTTTTGTCATCGTCAGTTAAATTGGGTTGAAATATCTTTTCGAGATTGTCGGCAAATCTTGCAGCTTTTTGTTCATTACTTCTGGCCCAGCTCCCGTCCTCATTTTTGATCGGAGGTATTTGCATAATAGGTCTTTTTAGATTCTTAGTGGTTTTCCATAAAGAATATTCAGTACTAGAATCATTAGTAAGGCCACGCAGATGTTCACTGATGGTATCATTTTTTAACTGCTTAATTTCATTTCTTAGCTGAGATGTAAGATTATTCAATCTAGTTTTATCTTGCTGAGCTCTGGTCTGATGCCATCTCTTCCTTGCTTTCCTTTTTTTCTGATATTAGTTCCAAAATTTCTTTAGGATAGTTATGACCTTTCAGTCTTCTTTTGATTTCTGGGGTGTTTTGCCACGCAGAGTACTGAATTTCTTTAACCAGCTTTTCCACCTCAAAGTCTAGCTGTTCTTCTGTTTGTAGTGGGACTGCCAGATTAATTCTTTCTTCTAATGTTGCTCTAAAACTTTCCCAGTCAGTCTTTTTGTTAGCTAGTCCAGGATTGTTTGACTTTGAGATAATATGTTCGCTTAGCGTCAGTACAATCGATGAGTGATCCGAGCTCAATTCAAAGTTATCTTCTATTTGCATGTAATTGCTTGATATATTTTTGATAATATAGAAATCTAGCAGATCTGGAACCTTTTCTGGATCTGTTGGCCAGTATGTAGGTTTGCCTGTTGAGATAGTTTCACATCCATATGCTTGAACAGATTTTAGCAGTTCTCTTCCTCTAGTTGTAATCAGCCTCGATCCCCAGTGCGTGTGTTTTGCGTTGTGGTCACCGCCTATGATAAATCGATTTCCTATGGTTTTGAATAATTGTTCATATCTTTCAAATTTGATTTTGTGTTTTGGAGGGCTATATAAACTGACTACAGTGATACCGATATTCTTAGTTGTAACACTCACCGCTGTGGCCTGGATGTCCTCTGCTTCAAATTTAATTTCTTCAAAGTGTTGTATATTTTCCTTGATTATTACCGCACTTCCACCTTTGGCTTCGTTTCCTGGATGATTTGTGCAGTACACTTTATAACCTCTAAATTTAATAAATGATTGTTTGGTAAAGTGCGTTTCTGATATCAGACACACATCTATCTTATTTATATCAAGGATTGCTTGTAGCTCTTGGATCAAATATTTGAGTGACTATTTTAATTGTAAGAAGATCAAATAAAAAAGCCATAAGTTTTAAATACTACTTATAATACAACTTAAACAGATACAAAACTGAATAATTTAATACCGTAACTATGTAATTACAATTTTTTTTCTCATGGCTGGGAACAGATAGAAACATACGATTTATTTCAAAATACGCACGCACTCTTTGTGAATGGGTTACAGAGATGGCAGCACTGCACGGCACACAGGACTCTAGCGGTAGCGGTGAGAGTGAGGACACTAATTGATATTAATCGCCAATTGAGTGAGACATGTGGTGATGGTGTTACGGATGAGTCTAATGTGCGTTTGTGGGTGCGATAGTTCAGAGAAGGCAGAACGTCGTGTAACAACAAACCAAGACAATCTCGGCCTCGCACCAGCCGGTCTGACGACATGGTCAAGCGAGTGGAGAAACATGTTTCGGAGAATCGCCGAATGAGTGTGGATCACATCGCCCCCAAAGTTGGCATTTCCGTGGGATCTGTGCATGAAGACCTGAAAATGCGAAAAGTGTCCTCAAAGTGGGTACCACGAATGACAACCTCAAGGAGTTTCTTCGTGACAACAACTTTGACATGATGTGTCATGCTCCCTACTCACCTGACCTGACTCCTAGCGACTTTTGGTTGTTTCTAACGATGAAAACACTGTCGTGATCGCAAATTCACTAGTCGTGCCGCTGTTGCATCAGCGATTTTCGAGTGATCAATGGAGACTCCTAAAGAAGCGTTCGCAGCGGCCATGGAATCATGGCGACGATGTTGTAAAAAATGTGCACGGCTGCAGGAAGATTACGTCGAGAAGTGACACAAGTTTCGCAGTTTTCGTGTGATTAGTTTGTGAGAAAAAAATTCGGAGGAGTTATAACTTGAATGCACCCCGTATAAATTCTGAATAAAAATTTACTTCAAAATTCAACATATATCTTATTAAATATCGACGCGACTCATACTAGGAGCCTTACCAGAAATAACTGCTAAGACAAAAGAGAAATTATTGGACGACATGCTGTTCTTTTAACTTCTTATTTGAATTTTAACCTTTTTATATGATAAATTCAAACAAAAATTGAATAAACAAATAAAATATACCGTTTGTCATACAAAACTCAACTCAGATTTAGTTGTAAAAATACACTAGTCATAGCTTTTTTTTGCAAATATAATGGTTATAACTGTCAGCTAATAATACTGCATCGCATGGTATACTCCCATACTCCTGACTCCATAATTCTTCATATACTGTACAGATGTTGCAGATATGCTGGTCTTGCTGCGTTAATCAAATTATTGATCTGCTTTCTTTGTCTTTAACTGAAAAATTTATAAAGAATAGTTTGTGGGCGAATGGTATCGCTCAGAGGACGTTTACCTACTCTTTGTGCCAAAAGTTGCTAAATTTTTCGGTGAAATTCTCCAACGATCACACAAAGCGTCATTACGTTTAGAAGAGATCTTTACCATCGTTGAAAGGTAGCACAAGAGAATCGCCGGCTTGCAAGATCATCCCAATCAACAGTTTTAAAACCATGAAAGAGGAGTACCGTAGTCATAAACAAATTCTAGGAAGGTTTCGCTCATCATTCTCCAAGACACATTTCATGGACATATGGGCATACTTAAATAAGTAGAAGCAGGTAACAACTTCATTCACACCTATCTATTGCTTTTGGACAAGTCCGAGCCGAACAACCGTATGAAGAGTGCTGTTGATTTTAGTGAAGATTTGATTGAGTTAAACTTTAATTTAGAAATATCACTAATTTTCACGCGGTTGGCTTCTATGTTTCTGATTTAGTAAAAACATGTGTTAACCAAATTCTTATTATTATGTAGTAATTACAAAACAATCTCCTCTGACCATATGACCAATTTTCCGTCATCCATTAACTATCCGCTTTTGACCTTCTGCCATCGAAGTTAAAATATTGGATAAAATAGCTGGCGTAGTGGTTTACGAATACTGCGAAGACCAGTGGTCAGTTAAAATTGCTGTACGCAGAACATATATAGAACATATATCATTAACAATCGTGAAGCCTTCGCTAGGGAGTGTTGCTTCATCGTCTAGTATCGTTCATCCCTTTTGTGCGCTTGAATCTGTGGCATCTCAATTTTTAGAGTTGCCTTTGTAAATTGCACACAAAAGACAGTAAAATCCACTACCACAAAGTTCAAAAAATTGTGTATCAGCAACTCACGACCACACTGCTTCTTTGTACTTGCACAACATCCCCTTCATATTACCAAGATTAATTCAAGGGTTGTTTTCAGTTACCAGAAAAACACTGACCATTAGGAAGTCCAAAATATTTAATGTAGGCAGATTTCTAGATATCTATTGCAGTGTGCGAACAATAGTACATTACGATACAAGTGCGCACGAGTATCGTATACTATTTTTCCTATCGAGTGGGCAAAGTTCGATACTGCGGTGCTGCGTGGGCGGATGAAGGGGGGTCGGGGGGGGCAAAGCCCTCCCGATTAAAAAAATGTAAAAAGCTGTTTCAATATTTTTTACGATAAATTAAAAATAAAATAAAAATAAATTTAAAAAAACAGCGAGTGAGAAGACAAAATATAGATGCAAGTTTTGACAGGTCTACTTAGTAACATCAAGCTAGCGAGATGTAAACAAACCCGCACGCTCATCTACTTTCCCGCACGCTCAACTGTAGGGATAAAAGCGTGCGGGAAAGAAGTACTTTGCGCACGCAAATACGTGCGCAAACTCAAACTTTGGGCATGATAGTAGCAAAAGACTTTTAATCGTTTTGAGTATTTGAAGATTTTTACTTAACATTGTACTATTTATGTATATACTTTTTAATCTTAGCCAGTTTGTGGCCGAAAGATAAGGCTCGTGGCTGTGATGTTGACAGACCCGGGTTCCATCCTGAGCTCGAGATGCCTAGGAGTAGTCTACGCAATCACTAAAAATAATTAAATATTTGCATTTATTTTCAAGGGGCAAAATAGTGTGGTTGCAATGTTTGCCATATTACCCTTTATCAGAAATTGTGCGCAACAACCGATTAGTGAGGAACACATATGAAAGCCTCTACCTTTATTTTGGAGGTCATACTCCCTTATGAAGCCTCCACTATATAAATATTATTATTCGCTTTAATTTCACTTATTAAGGTTCCACATAAAAACTAAAGATCTCAGCTGTTACTTTAAAGGTGTGTTCTTCTTGGTTATCATTTGCCTTATTTCTTCTCAACTTTTATTTTCAACATACTGGATCTTTTTTAGTTCCGCTGGTTTCGAATTAAATGCACCAGCTCTTTCCTATTCATGTTATTTTCCCTCATTGTTTTTTCATGAACAAGGTTATGGCGGTGTAAAATCAATAAATAGTATAAACAACGACAGATTGTACTAATACAGGCTTTCAAAATCTGTTTTATTCTAAAAATATGATTAATCTATTTGGTTTAAACCAACTCAATATTCACCTAACACATTGTTCATCTTATTTTTAATTTGCTCTCTTGTTTTTTACGCTTTGTAATAATATTTCTCCTGGTGTTTTTCTTGCGTCACATATTCTAACTATCTCTTCTTCTATTTGTTTTCTCTGGTCTTCTAAAGCATTTTTGATATCTTGTAAAAAGTTAGCATTATATAGATTGGTTTTGTTACTGATTTAATTATTATTTGTGGGACGTTCCTGTTCTTACTCTCACAAAGGAGTGATCTCAATTAAAATTTGCCTTTCTAAACTCACTCTCCACTTACACGTGCTTTATTTAATTAATGTTTGTCTATCGGTGGAATGTTTTTCGTATATCTGTTTATGTTGGAAGAAAGTACTCAAGATGCTCGTTTCCTCACCATTTCCTCATATGTTACCGAACGTTTCGCAGACCATAATCCATCAATACTGTAAAGCAACGTCAACAAACACATAAACAATAATGGAAAAAATATCGCTAATATGGCGATTTAAATGAACTCTGCTAAAGATCACAGGCTGGTACGAAGGAGGGGGCATCAAGTTGAGCTAGTTGTTGGTGTCTGATTTTGAGATGGTCTCCTCCCTTTCTTTACCTGGTCAAATTTCTCATCCGCGTTTAACGCTCTCTTTTCCTATAGATGTCGCTTTATTTTATTCCAAGTGCATTCGTTGCAATTCAAGCTGGGAAACTAAGTCAACTAGTCCTGGACGGTGGCAGCCGAATCAATAGGTCACGAACTTGCTGTCAAGTTTTAAGTCATTCTACTAGTACATCTAAACACAACCAAAGATTTGATGTGCGTGCAGAAGCATAGTCAACTCGATATTGTCAAAGTAAAAATGCCCATTGTACCTCTGGCAGAGATAAAGGAGTCTATTCCACGATTTAAAGAATTTACCCCCACACCTTCACTGTGAAAGTAATAGCACATGGTATTTATTTGATTTCCTCGCGTTCAGTAGATACTTGATTTCATCACTTCAAAGTATCTTATCTTAGTCGCACCGATCCACTCGCGCCCTCGCTCGTATTACCCTCACTCTTCTGTTTTTCTTGTTTATTTATGGATTTTTGTAAGATCTACGCTTACTTGTTGTAAGCTACGTACAATGGTTTGACCAATCATATAAAATGCCAACCGCAATCAGCAATCAGCCACGGGTTCTTTCCAGACAACATTATAATATTCCTGTCGGCGGTAATCGCCAAGCTCAGTTCGTTTTCTTAACATCTCCGTTGACCTTTTTGCGAATAAAAATTGGGTATCACTTGTTTTGCTTGCTTTACCAAGTCTGTTGGCTTCTCTAGGTACTAATTATGTTAAAAAAATAAGATTGCTTTTCAAGGCTCTTCCAGCAGCAATATTGACTTCAGCAACTTTTTCATTATACTCTTAATGGTCACTAGGGCGAAAAGACATGTTATTCCCAATGCTTTCTTTTCTCGGATTATTTTTTTAACTCTAAAGTAAGAGAATAAGTGTCTTTCTCAATACGGGAGAATTTGGGGAAAAAGCACATGGCGCTTCTACGATATATTTGCCATAATAGACAACACAAGTGAATCGCTCAAACTTTCTCAGTCTCCTAAATGGTGATTTTTGTTTCTGTAAGGCGACATAATTAAAAAGCAGCAGTCACTATGCAACTAATTTCTGGTAAGATTGTCATATGATGATGGAAACCACCATGTTTCAAACTCAATTCAAGTCCAAAAATATCAAGATTAATCCATGTATTTGGTACATAAAAATTGTTGCTATATTTGCACTAAATTTTCGTTTGCCTGTTATCAGTGAAAGAAATCGATGCTGCTTATATCAGTTCGTAAGGCTTCTAGAAAGATAGAAATTAGGCGTGGAAAGAAATCAACGAGTAGAATTTATCTAAAAATTATTTTTGGCTTGTGATACATAGACGCATTGGAATCTTCCGCTTTTATTTTTGTACAAAAAGAGAACGCTTCACACACTCACTGATTTTTTCTTTCTTGATGTGGCGCTCTAATTCATTTGATAGTACATCACGCGCTTAGTTTTGTAACATCATAGATTTTCAGAGTTGTTAGTGCGATGCCTCTAAAATAAACAGAAACTAATAAACAATGCAACGCGACTGCACTATCAAGAACAACCCGTATGGCATTTTTCCATAAAATTACCAAAGCTAATGGACTTAAAAGCAAAAAATTATTGACTTGGGTAATATTTATCAAGGAAGCAAATTTTTGCGTCAAGCAAATGTAGGAAGATACTTCTAAACTTCTACTTCTAGCCCATAAAGCTTACTGTAACTTTGAGAGTAAGTCCATCCCAGGATTTCGCTTCACTGACTCTATTTGCAAAACGGTTCGTAACGTTAAGAGGCGAACTCAATGTATTCAATAAATTTTGAACTTTCCAATTATAAAAACGACAGATTGAGC
This sequence comes from Sinelater perroti, assembly GCA_036346155.1. Lineage (NCBI taxonomy): Eukaryota > Metazoa > Arthropoda > Insecta > Coleoptera > Elateridae > Sinelater > Sinelater perroti. Next base: position 7,364,160 of record JARFIY010000222.1, read on the forward strand.
GAAGTATTCTCCAACCATTTGCAGTACGGATCAAAACAGTTCGAACAAGTCCATTTTGTCCAAAACTCAACTCTTGAATTCTGATAATGACTACTCAATTTTCTTCTTGTTATGAGTCCACACAATTACCATTGCGCCCACCTTAAACTCTTCTATTTTGCTAGCTTTTGGACTAATAATCCAAGTTATTCATTTCTAAATCGATATCTTTAATTCCTTGTAAACTTATTAAACTTCCTCCGGCTGCTTCTATGTTTGAAGTTTGAAAATTGGGGTTAGTTTTCATTTTGAACTAACATAGCTTTAGTTGAGGAGATTAAATTTTAAGTTTTCAGAATCATAGATCAGGGCGGGCGTTGCCTAGAGTTTCAAGTTCAGTAAAATATATTTCCCTTTGGACGCAGCTTAAGTTCTTATTCCCTATCATCATTTTAGCAATTCCTTCCTACTCCAGCAAGCTGCAGTGAAAGAATAAATTTCCGTTTGATTTTGTGGGGCTAGCCTTCTTCCTAGTTGATTTATTTGATTAGATGATAAGTCCTAACAAAGTTTAATTCATTATCACTGAATATTGCAGTTGGATGACCGGCTTCCTCTACTACTAAACCAAAATATAGCTCAAATTATTCCGAACTAGTATTCCATTTACTTTCTCTCCCACCTTCAGAAATGAACTATCTCTAGGACTTTGTTCTCAGCAGATTAAAGTTCTTCAAACTTTAAGTTTACAACTTCTGTCTACTGTTTCCACCAAACAAATTTTGCTCTAGTATTTATTGAATCAGAAAACATCTTTTCTGCGCATATGCACACCGGTAAGACTTACAGATTTCTTTTGCTCACTATTAATCTTCTTTAAAGATTTCTGCATTAGCCACGAACTTTCTTCTTCGTAGAACCAGGTTGTTTCCTTTTACAATTTCCTTGTTAACAGCTTCTTCGTTGTACATCCGCACAGCGATAGATCTGCTGAGTTATTTTTTTCTAAGATAAATGCGTGCTTATTATGTTGAAAAAAATGTTTTTTAAGAATAATTTAGCTTAGACCACTAAAAGTAATAAACGGGAATCTTCAAAATTCCATTGGCTGTTTTAATGTTATGTACTAGTCGGAACCCGATAGAACATCCCAATAGCTCAAATATTGGAAAGCCAGCTCTTTCTATTGGTGCAACTCTAGATTTTTCGTGCATTAGTTGTACATTGAAAAATACTGTAATATAAGCCTTTGATCCGATTTCTAAAAACGTCTATATTATGAATTATCCCATATTTACTGCTGTCATACAACGTAAACTTTTAATTTCTTGAATCATTTTAACATCCTCAATAGACTTCTTTTTTGCTACATTATATCTTCACAAACTTCAAAATCTCATCTATATAATTCCGTAAATCTGGGATAAGTACTTTCAAATGTACTATTGTTGAAACAGTAAATACAAAAACTTAGATAACTTAACCGGTAAATATTGAACTTTATAGCCACAACAAAGAGTTCCTCATTTTATATTCAAAAGTAACCCTAAAACTTAGTTTTCGATTCCACAACAAGTACAGACACTTCTCAACCCAGTTCGCAGCTATTTTGAAATCCGACTCTGAGATAAGGACTGCATTTCCATAAACGTTCTAAGAATCCATTACTCATTATCTCATAAGTCTAGGATTTCAACTTTGTAACTTTGAAGACAGAATTTGTCATATTGTTTACGTAAACAATTCTTTTCAATTTCTTTGTAAGTAAGTCCAAGCAGGAATGGACTTCAGCTGACACCAAAGGAAACTCTTCTTTAATAGAATAACTGTATCTCATCGTTCGGAATCACCACAAAAACCGTAACTAATACCAGTCTTCCTCCCGAATCTTTATCATTTGAAAGGTTTTTGAGATATCACTTACGATACAAAACTCCTCCCCGATTTGTAATACTACGTTGGGGATAAGTTCAATCAAGTTGAATTCTTTATATAAACAATTATTTAAAGATGCATTTCTTGCCACAGAACACAAAGCATCAAAAACCGGTCGGGTAGAAGTTATCCTCTCAGATTTTATTATTTCTTCCTTGGTCTAATTATAAAACAATTATCGTAATTATATAACAATTATCTGTCACAAGTTCATTTACTTGACAGCTTAGCTAACTTGGAATTCAAAGGCAATGCAACAGAATATTTTCTTCTTTAGTAACTTTCTGATTGTTTGAGAAATGAAACTGTACTTCAAGCTCTTTTTTACTCTTTGTATTAACTTCAGTTGGGCCATTGATACCAAAAACTTTGAGACTCCATAAATCATTGGTCGAATTTGAGATCAATAGACAGTAAGATTAAATTGTTATTTCCTTCTACTATCTGATTGTAGCTTACCCATCATTGTTTAGTCCATTTTATTTTAACTGACAATCCGTTTTGTAATTCATAGAAACTATCCACTCTAATTTCTGGAAGACAGTCAGTTCCATTCAACATGTCTGCTAATGGTTAGTCCGGTCCATTATTAAAAATCCAAATATTCTTTCAGTAAACATTGTACTTCTAGTTAACGCTCGATTTTCCAAAAAATATTGTAGAACTGTTTGCTCTATTGTAAAACTTAGGTGCGATTCTTTTTACAGCTGAATCCAATAAATGTGTACTTTGTGATTTGCCAAGTCTTTGCAGGCCTTATAGTATTACTTTAACTTGCAAAGTTTGTAAGATTATTTTCTTAGTGCAATTAAGTCCTACTGAACTTGAGAAATAATATTTAGAGTTAATGGTTTAGTTCCTCTACATATTGAACGTTCAATTTCTTATAGTTACGAACATTGGGAACAACATTTTAGACGCTTAGACCTTTTATCTGCTTTCCCCAAGTACTTTATTAGTTTATTTATTCCTATCTTTAATCATCTCTTATCATTAAGATCTTCGGGAAGATTGGATTCAAAAAGTATTGTTGTTCTCAACTTTAACTCCCAAAGTTTTTAATGCCCACAGATGTAATTTTAGAAAATTATGCAGTTGACCTAAGTTCTTCTTATTCTTCGCCTGTACTGCTTTTACAACCATAGCTAGTAATTTTCTTACATATATCCTATCTAATATTATCTTTTTAGCAAATCTTGTAGAACCTTCATGGTAATTAGGATCTTTCTTACTATAGCAACAGCTTTGGTTTCAGGTTCCAGTGGACCAAACTGTTTTAACATGTTCAAATCCTCATCTTCATAACCACTCTATTAATCTTTGGGAATTCAAATTTTTACTTATCTGTACGAATGAGCCGTTGGAATATATACTGTAGTAAGTCTGGTTTGCCTCTATTTTTTTTGAGCGTTTTTTTCACATCTAAGATGTGTTTGTTGAACTCTTGGGCTTCCATTTCGTTAAATCATTACAATTAATCTTTATCGTACAGAATTCTTTATATTGACTAAGTCTAAGTACTTTTCTATGGCGTTAAACTTGTCCTTCGATCTCGTTAAACGTAATTTTCAGCTTATTAACATAGAAGAAGTGAGTTTGATGAAGCGTTGTCCACAACTAAGCGAAGAACAGTAACAGTATAATCCAATGACAATAAAGACTATAACAAACCAATTTATGTGCAACTATGTGCTTACTTAGATATAAGAAAAACCACAAACAAAAATATGCGTTTAATTAAGGACTACGAGATCGTTTCCTCTTTTCCCAGTTAGATACAGCTTTAATGGGCATAAGCAAAAACGCACTAAACAATATAACACTACCGGAAAAATAGAAAGACATCTCGTAATCGCCGGTTAAATTGATCAAGAAGCCGGAAAACGGTGTCCCAGTAAGACAAGCTACACCTTGAAAGAGCAGATTGATGCCGAAACCGCTGGTCAGCTTCTCGAGGCCAATCATGTCCACCACAATCACCGATCGCAGCGAAGCGACACAGGCTAAAATGGAACTTCACTCAAAAGCCCGCTCTTACGATTTCTGTGCATACTGACCGACGCTGCATCCGAAAACGCTGATACACGTAAACTGCCATGATTCGTTGAAGGATAACGTGGACCCAATTATCGAAGCGCCGCATATGGTTAAGCTCACGTACGAAAACAGTAGGGCGTTTATGTTGGGGAGCGACGATAGCACTCCGCTTAATATCCTTCCTATTGTGTTCGCAATCCCCACTGTTGATATGAGTATGTAGGCCAACTCGGGCTTCATACCGTGCGCCAATGATCGGTCCGTGACGTACAAAAAGGGAACATAAAGCCCTAGTATGGTGAAAAATCCGCTTAATGATAACAGTAGAAAAGATGGTGACTTCAAAAGGCTAACATCCAGCATTGTAACCAGCGCTCTTTTCATTGCTTCGGGACAACAGACACATCTGCCCTCTTGCACCTCCTTCTGAGTCATGACTCGCGTAACTGACATGTGATAATTCATTGCTTGCGTCTAAAAATCAGTTCAGAATATTATTCGAAATAGATAACTTCTCGACCCAATGCTTACTTTATACGATGGATGTCCAGGGACAGAGGTTTTAGATGACATATACGTTGGGAGCATCATCAAAGAACCGCTGTAAAATATATCGTCTCTATATAGAGGTCTGGAAGGTGCACCACTGCGCCTAAGTCTGCGACAGGAAGATTTGCGGCAGCAACAGCAACACCTTTTACAAATTGTACACCATCGTTTACATTTGTTGTCTAATTGTTCATCTTCATAAACTGTTTTCAATTTTTCCGATGGAGTCAAGGAAAGTTTGGAGATATTTTTTTGCTTTCTACTGGTAGATGGGACATTTACATCTGCAGAAATGGTAGATCTCTCCAGAGATTCCGCCAGTGTGAATGTAGACATGCGCATCATATCTGCGGTCGTCGGGTAAGTGAGATTGTGATATTTCAGTAACAACCCTGTTTCTCTTTCTTCTTCTATCGTAGAAGTAATTGACCTTTTCTTTAATTTATCTTGAATAACTACAGCAACTGGTTGAAGAGGGCGGTACAAAATAGAACAGAAACCGCAGAAAACGCACGCCGCCGATAGTAAGCGAAACTTGGATCTCCAATCCCAGCTTCTTAGCACGGCAAATATTTGTGGAAAGCAAATTATTCCCAAAGAGGAGCCGCACACGGCAATAGACGTAGCCAGCGCCCTCCATCTTTCAAAGTAAAATCCGACAACTACAATCGACGGCAAGTACATCATCCCGAAGCTCAGTCCTCCGATCACACCGTACACCAAGAGCACGGCGTACAGCTTGGTGGCATACGCTGTTGTAAAGATCGATAGTCCTGACCCCACACCACCTATTATCGATATTATTCTGCAGCCGCACTTATTTATTAAAGCTCCGATAAAGGGCCCTAAAAATGATCCGTTTGAAACACAAATCGGGTTGTTACAGCGATATTACCGGAAAGAAAATAAAAACCTGTCATTAAAGAGTTTGCCAACGCGACTTCGGTTTGAGAGCAACCTAGGGAAGCCGATATGTCATTTAAGAATATGCCAAACGTGTAAATTGTCCCATCTGCTGTGAAATTGCAGATAAAGGAGGTTGCGACCACCAACCAGCCCCAACCTCCATCCGGAGGAACAACGATGAGGGTTTCTACTGCTTGAGGCTCTTCCTGTTTTCCTCTTTTTGCCATAACTTACTTCTGACCTTTCAATTATCACATGAAAATTGTCAAACTGTTAAAATGTCATACGATCCATGCACTGGCAATGTGATCTATTCGCGAAATTATAGCCCATACAAATTTAACAGTGTAAAACTGCCGTTTTGCGTATTCAAACGGTAATTGACCAATATTTCTTGAAAACAGCCACTAAATCAAAAACTTCCTTAATGGTATGCGAGTTTCTAGGGACACGCGAGGAACTCCCTAAATCAGAGTTGTGTTCTAACATTTTAACGGAATAAGAAAACAATTCGAACATCTCACATGATAGTATGAACAGAGTTAAAGGCCTCGACCAGAGTATGATGATCAAAATTACCAAAGTCATAATTACAATCTTCTTTGATAGAGAAAGATAAGAATATAGAGAAAATACTATAAAATGCAAACAACTATAACTCATTGGTCACTTGGATACAACAGGCGCTGCAAATTGAGATAGGGAGGTTTGTAAAGGTAAGGGAAGACTAAAGATAAAATAGAAAAATCTATAGTAATGATTAATCAACTCGGCGGGGTTAAAAATACTTACTTCAAAACGACCGCAAGGGGTAAGTTTCTTACTTACTTTGGTGAGTAGCGCCACCACGGACCTGAGCTGTATGTTGAGGAGCGTTGATCTCATTAGACAAATATAAGTTTTAATGCCCTACAAAAGCCACTGCTAATGTGAAAAGTAGTCTTAGGCACATGAATATCAGCAAAATTGAATAATTTTGAATAAAATTATCACTGGCTATTGTATGGAATGGGCCATGATTCCTCCAAACCATACAAACTATCTAGATGATATTATGCCTGTGCTGTTACAGCAAATAGCCTCCAAAACAAAGGCATGTAGACCTATCAACTTATTTTCTTTCATGATAGAGTTGCCGAAAAGACTGATTAATAGACATACTAAGAAAAACTCACCATTAAGGGGTTTTGTTTTAACCACCTCAAATGAGACGATCTTTTACCATTTGGTAAAAAAAACGAAAACTCCCCAAAGTTTTGGGAAATGACGCTAAAAGTTTTTCTTAACCTGGGAGCTCTCCACAAATTCTATAAGAAAATGTTAATCGTAATAAAAAGTCATAGAACAAAAAACACCATCTATAGGTGAATAGGTAATACGTTGCACGACAAAAAGATACAGTCAACCCTGTCTTGTTATTGCCGAACAATGCCCCCAAGGGACCATGCTGTGAAACCCCATAGTGGACATGCTCCTTTTTGAAGTAAACAATCAAGGCACCCCAAAAAAATATTAAACACAGTCCCAGAACTTAAAAAACTTTGGGCATTGTAAATAAGTGGTATGTCGAAGAGAATATAAGCACAAATCGTCAGAAAACTCCACTAGTACTATTTACGAGAAGAAGAAAGTTAAATTAAAACTACTATATCCCTCTAATAAGCAACAAGTAAACCAGGAAACTAAGTGCCTTGAAATAATCCGGGATGCAAAAGCCTGGATCTCACATATATAAAGAAGCTGTAAACAAAGGATTAGTAAAGAATAGAAAACTATTTTGGAGACTTAATACATGGTAATTTATGGTACACTCGTTGTATTATAGCAAGAATTGTAGTCACCTATGGACTAAAGTAAAATATGGACAAACCAAGAAATACTCCAATCACAACCATGCTTTCTTAGACATTTCAATCAAAAGAAAAGGGTAGCTTCACATAGAATGCAGTGTAATGAAAACTAACAAGTCAGCCCAGCTTCTGTTCATATGAAAACAGAAATGGTCACAAACTTGTTACTAGAAATGAGCAATCGCACTAAACTATCTAGGTAAAGACTAATCTTGTATACAGAAGGGCCCAAAACCGACAGTGGTACTATAATAAATATTTAGAGAATCTCCTCAATTTAATGCACATGCTACAGCGTCTCAAGAGGAAATTTACACTACAGACCTATGTCTGAGTGAGAACTTAAGCAAGAACTATCAAAATGAAGACATCCTTGTTCTGTCAGATAGCCAGATTACAATAAAAGCTCTAAGTAGACATCAGATCAATTTTAAACTAGCCTTGAAATGTCTATAAAACCTTATAACCAACAAAAACCACAAAAGACTTACAATGGTGTACAAGGAAATAAGTAAATTGACAAAACAACAAAAAAGGAATCAGAAAGGACATTCACTGGACCTGGGCTAGTGTTCGGAGTAACCAAAACCGCAAAAGGACTAAAATGTGGTAAAGAGATCCAGATAACATACTGCTATAAAAGAGATGACAAGTTTAGTGACCGGTTGCTTACCACTCATTGTAACCAAGGTAGAGATATTCAGACAATGGATGATTACAGGAAAGAATTCTGAATACACTCTAGTTAGAGAAGAGATAGATAATATACTTAATCGGATAAAGACTGCAAACCTTTTCGCTAGACAGGCAAACAAATGAGCAGTACAACAAACTTTGAGGCTACAATACTAGTGATCCTAAATCATTTTTACCCTCAAAACAAGCTGGCTCATTATTTTTATTATAATTGAAATAATAATAAATCTTTTATTGGGAAAATATTTCATTCAGAGGTATTTTCCTCAAATCTCTGTACACTTTTTCCATCGCTCCAGTAGTTTTTGTACGGCTGCTATAAACCATTCTTTGGGTGTAACTTGTGGATAACCGACTAAAGTTTATCACTGAAAAAGAACTGACTCCTTTACCGCAGCTAACAAAGTGTAACCGCTTGGCATAAAATCCGGCAAAACAGTGTACCTGAGACAATGTGGCGGCTGACATGTGGCTGCACATTGTCCTGTTGAAGCAAGACTCCATGTTTTTATTTCCCGTGGCGACGTTGCTGAATGCTGTATATATCTACGGAGTTACTGAAGAGAGTGGGTAATCTTCTCACGAGGGGGCAGTCAATGAAACGAGGCAATTGCCATATCTTTTAGAATAAAAATTTCCACTGCGGCTTTTTGAGACGAGAATTTTCAGTGTACTATCATTTTCATGCTGCTGTAGCCAAACTCTCAAAAACGTCTCTAAATTCAATCTGTACAGCTACAAAAACTGTTGACATACCTTCACACGCTTAAGTTTCTGCTGAGCAATAAAAGTATGTCTACAGACCTTTGTCGCCTTTAAATCCTTATGGCCAATAGTATGCAAAGTTTCACGAGACAAATTTGCTTCTAGTGCATGTAAATTAAATTGCCTGTGTCCCACTTTTCCACAGTCTACAACTGCACTCGCAGCACTGCACAAATAACTAGCTATGTTTGCTTCTGCATGTTCCGGCAGTGCCATCTGATGACATCACATACCACCATAATCTATTTTCACACGAACACTACACGGAACAATGTTGCCCATCAGTGTGGGTAGTGCAGAAGACATCATGGGAAAGCACTACCGCACGGTGGATACCACGCACTTTGATGGACATGAACAAAATGGTGTGTACGGAAGCTGCGAGTCGTCTCCTACAGCAGTTTAAAGACTAAGATGATGCATTTTGAAGTCTATAGTGACCACCGATGAAACGTGGATGTACTACTTCATTCCCGAGTCCCAGCAGTCATCACGCGAGCGGTAGCATACCAGTTCTCTCATATATATATATATATATATATATATATATATATATATATATATATATATATATATACCGTAAAGTGTAGAGGATGTATTTATCATTAAGAGCAAGTAAAATGCTGCAGATTGCACCAATGTTTCCGAACAGGATTCTTGAACAAGACTTGAAGAATACAAGTCTGGAAGAAGCCGAATAATAACAAAGAGTAGAAAAAAGTAACGAAAACATTCACAATTTCTCTCTTTGTCCCTCTCTCCCTATGAAGATTAACAATAACAGTAGCGATGTAATAGACGACTATTGCGTTATTCGACACACTTAAAAGGCATAATTAAATGAAGCAATTTCTTCAGTAACTCTTTGAGGTGACATCATCTTTAATTTAAAATTATTGAACACTGGTAAATTCACTTGTAAGATATTTCGCAAAGATCTTCACCACAGCATTTAGTCCATAACGACTGTCAGCACAAATTTCTGGAATTGATTTCAAATTTTTAAGTGCGAAGCCTCACGTTAATCCATCGCAATAACCCCATTTTTGTACTTCCTGCCACTGTTTTGGGCAAGCCATTTATAAACATACCAACAGTAAACTTTCTTTAGGTAGTCTTGGACTTACCTCTATTTGACACAGTTTTTTTTTTAAGAATTAGACCAAATGTCTTAAGTATATTGAAAATTACAGCCTTAGACACATTACCACCAAAAGACTAATTATTGATAGTTCCCCTGAAAAGATGCTGATTATTATGGTTTCGCTAGTACTATGTAAATATGTAGTGTAGCGAAGTAACGTGATCGTGTTGTGCTAGATGTTACGTTTTTTGCCCTTAGGCACTTGTTGTTTCACTTACGCCGGCTTTATTGACAATGTCACTGGGTAAGGACTGTCAAAAAGTTTTCAATATCTTGATTTCCCATCGGAGAGACATGAGCTCCCATTCTTTTAAACTTTCTGTAGTCCTCCAGATGCTGTTATCCGCTATTGATAATAGCCTTTCAAATTTCTTATAATTACCTTTTAAATTTGTTGTTTCCATTTCCATCTATGGAATTTCGACTTCCTGCCATTTAGTTCTCATACGTTTAATGGAATATTGTTTGTAACATTTACCACGGCTTGTCATTAAAGTACATTTCGAGGCCGCTTGTTGTACGAGGTGCATTCAAGTTATAACACCTCCGATTTTTTTCCTCGCAAACTAATCACACGAAAACTGTGACACTTGTGTCACTTCTCGACGTAATCTCCCTACAGCCGTATACATTTTCCACAACGTCGACGCCATGATTCCATGGCTTTTTTAGGAGTCTGCTTTGACCACTGGAAACTCGCTGATGCAATAGCGGCATGACTAATGAATTTGCGACCACGTATAGTGTCTTTCATCGTTAGAAACAGCTAAAAGTCGCTAGGAGCCAGGTCAGGTAAGTAGGGAGCATGAGAAATCACTTCAAAGTTGTTGAAGAAACTCCTGCGTCTCACCTGGAGGACACTTTTCGCATTTTCAGGTCTTCATGCAGGATTGTGTGCACAGATCCCATGGAAATCCCAACTTTGGAGGCGATGTGTTCCACACTCATTTGGCGATTCTCCAAAACAAGTTTCTAGCTAGTGCGAGGCCGAGATTGTCTTCGTTTGTTGTCACACGACGTTCTGCCTTCTTTGAACTGTCGCACCCACAAACGTACATTAGACACATCCATAACATCAACCATAACATCTCACTCAACTGGCAATGAATTTAAATCGGTGTCACACCACGCAAATGGAGAAAAACGAATGTTTACACCCTGATCTTGTAATGAATCGTCCCTATTTTAAGTATTAAAAATCTCTGTCACGCATTCACAAACCGCATGTTTCTACCTGCTCCCGGTCCCGAGAAAAAAATCGGAGGTGTTATAACTTGAATGCACCTTGTATTATACGGGTAATGCAGCTTCTTGCTGCATCAAAATTACAGGATGTTTTAGATTAAGGTTGAGATTGTCTGAATTTGTTTTAGATGTAACCAACCAGCTGAAAATGAACTGTTCGAGCGCGACTTTCAACAAGAAAAAAATCCTAGCGAGTGTGACGAAGCCTTCTATCATTTACAGGAACACCGCTATAAAACGGAGCCAACGCCGGCGCTTCTTCATAATAGACAACCACCCAGTTGCAATTTCTACAAAATTTCTGCTGCACAAAAGCAAAACATTTCATGAACTTGTAAGCATCTGAGTTATCAATTTTTGAAGGTTGCCCACTACCTTTGAGGAAAATTTTTAAAACAGTGTGTATTGGTGGCTTTCTAACAACTTGGTTAAGAATTAACATTTATATTTGTGCTAGTAAAAAGTGTTCTACCTGATCCAAGTTATGTCTAGTAATCACTGTAAAACAACTTTTTGCTATGTTGACTCACAATGTGTTAAGTGCGCTGGTCATCAACACTTCAACCATCTCGGGGATCTTAGTACTTAAGAAATTTTGGTACCCGTCTCCATATTCCCTCGATTTTTCGAATCTGAAAGAAGCACCAGATGCGACAATATACTCTGCGATCTTTGCACCCTCTGGACCAGTAAGAACACAAAAGACGGTCGTCGAACAAGTCTAAAAAGAGCAAGTTGAAATTCCATTTGGATACTAGCCGAGATCTTGGCGGCCTCTTTCCTTATCTGCGGAGAGAACGGCCGGTATTGGCACTAACATCTAGACTGCTACGCAGTCGTCTAACGGCGCAATATATTGAGACGACTTCACCCTTAATATAGAATTGGAAGATGTTAGAAAGAGGTGAAGATGGTGTTCAAATCCCACATATTCCTAACTACAATTTTTTAAAGATTTTGTAGTCTAATTTAACAGACAACGTATTGCTGAAGGTATAGCGTAGCTCTAACTGTTCTAATTATGTAAAAACGTTAAGGAACGGACCGACCACCTCATATAGTGACAAGGAAAAGCACGTGACGGTATTATCACTACAATGGAGCTAACACCAAATTCCATTTTTAATTGACATGGTGAGGAAAGGCTTCTCATCTATCATTCTCTCATTTATGATTGTAGTACTCAAGTCCAGAAACTAAAAAGATCGGTTCACATGCGGAATGCTAGAGATTAGCTTGCTTCTCTTATTGCTAAATAATAACTAATTTTATTCGTCCATTTTTTAATTCATACCACTTCAACAAATTTAATTTTTATTGTAAATTACATGCTTTTGATTCACAAAGTCATATTTAACTTAAAACTGTTACTTCTACGTATTCCAATTGCTATAACAATCATTAGACATATTGGTAACCACAGCATTGTAAACAAAGGATTTGTTAAACTAACACTATGATAAAGTCGATGTGTGCAAACATTTATAAAACAATCATATATTACATTTGGCATTTCAAAATCACTATCTACAAAAACTTCATATACATCTATGATATGTTCGAAGACTTACAACTATACAGGATTATCAAAAACTTAAGCCTATCTGGATACATAACCATAACTTAAATCTTACAAAATTTACATTTCAGCTTAGAAGGTACTCTACCATCTAGTCAAAAATGAACTGGAGGAATGTCTCGGAAGTTAAATACTTGCACCTAATCGTCTTATCTACATCAGTCTTAGTTGTTCCTAGAAGTATTTGCGAACAATTTTTTGTATAAAAATAAAATAGGAACATCAAATTGGAACGTCTATCCAACATTTAGCACCATCGGTTGAAGCATTGCAGCGCCTTCTTAAACAGGTACCGACTTTTCCTGCGCCGAGCTGAGTTTGCTTTTCTCCCACCTGTTGACGATGTTAAGGGGTAACATATAACGGCTGAGGCCAAGATGAGGCTGCCCGATAAATAGAAGGAATAGTCGTAACTTCCGGTCGCGTTGAAGAATTCCCCAGCCACCGGCGCTCCCACGCAAGCTGCAATGCCTTGGAACAGAAGGAGCAGACCGAAAGCGTTGGTCAAGCGCTCCAACCCGAGCAGCTCCACCACGAGGATGGACCTCAAAGAGGCAAAGCACGCTGAAAGACAAACGTTACGTTTCTCAAAACTGAAGCTTGAACAAATCCTTACATATCGATATTCCGAAGACTGACGCGTAAGCGAACTGGTATCCTTCAGATGTGGACAGACCGCTTAATATTGTTGCTATACCACCAATAGATATGGCTACGTTGTTTACGAGCAAAACGTTAACTTCCGGTAGTGAGCTGAACCATCCAGTGGCTACCCTACCAATCGTATTGGCTATACCAATTGCTGATATCAGCCACACCGCTTTATCTGAATCTATTCCGCTTAGTATGGCTCTGTCTTTCATAAACATAAAAGGTACATAGAATCCCATCATAGTTAAAGCACCGCTTATTGCTAGTATTATAAAGGACGGGGACTTCAAAAGACTTAAATCCAACATGGTGGCGAGAGGTCTCCTGATCGACTCTTGGCAGAACGTGCAGCCCTTCTTCGTCTCCTCCTCGATGTCATTTTTGGTCGGGGGTCGCGTGACGGCGAGATTATAGGAAAGAGAAGTTTGTGACGTGTACTGCGGCAGCCTAGTTAGGCTCGCGCCAAAAAAGATGTCGTCCCGATAAAGCGGCCTGTTTATGTCTGCGCCCGTCAGAGTCGCCCTGCGGCTCCTAGCCCCGTGACTTTCCGAATTAGTCCTCGGCCTTTTTTCGCTCGCCCCATGCCGCTTGCTGCTCACGATAGTCGCAGCCGTGTCGTTGTCTTCTAAAAGCGGCGCAGTGCCGTCACTATTCTCGGTATGCTTGTGCGCGTTTTCATTGTAGAAAACCGGGATGCTGCGCCTCTTATTGCTGTTGCCGTGATCGTCACCTCGCTTGTGGTGGGGCACACTGATCGTATGGTAGACTTTGCTTCGACCGCTCTTCCACACTTCCGCTGCGGTAGGGTAGTCGGCGTTATTGTTCACCCCGAGGATTTTCGGAATGGTGGATTGGTTTTCGTTTAGCGAGTTCGTGGAATGGTTGTGGTTTTTCATGTTAGCTAGGGCCTCTTCCATTTTCAAGCGAGTAGCCGTGGGCAGTTTGCTGCTGTCCATTACCAGCTCGGGTTTTTCGAAGTTCTCCTTTGCTTTGAGGTCCTTGATTTTAGTTGGTTTTAACGGCCTGTAAAAGTGGAACATGTAAATTGTTTTTAAGTTAGTTTAGTATTCAGACGAAGGGCTTTACCTAAAAGAAGCGCCGAACAGGATGCAGGTAAGGACGATGAAGCCTTGGACAACTAGTGCGTATTTCCATCCTAGCTGTTTAATGAGCATTGCGCATAGAGGAGCAAAAACAAACGTTCCAATTCCAGAACCACACACACCGATGCCGGTCGCCAGGGCTCTCCATTTTTCAAAGTAGAAACCCACCGTTACCACAGCTGGCACGTATATGAAACCGAAGCCGATGCCTGCGAAATACGTTTTGGGTTTTGAATTAGGCAAAAACTACGGAGACAAATTTTGACCTACTTGCTCACGTTACTCACCTCCGATAATTCCGTAAGTGATACATAAGAACATGACGCTGGTGGCAAAGTAAGACAGCACGAAACCAAACGCCGCCAGTAAGCTCCCCACGATGGCTACCAGTCGGAAACCATAGCGGTTGGCCAAAGCGCTGGCGAAAGGCCCGACCATTAAATAGAACCCTGACAGAAGGGAGCCCACCAAAGAAACATATGCTGATGTAACACCAAACGTAGTCGCTATGTCGTCCAGGAACATGCCGAACGCGAAAACGATGCCGTCGACCACCATGTTGCAGGCAAAAGAGCCGGCCACGACCATCCACCCCCAGCCGCCATCCGGCGGCACCACCAGCTCGGCGCTATCGGATTGGGTCTCGGACGAAGTGGAAGACGTCGTCTCATTCTCCGCTGCCTTCTCCAGAGGAAGCTCGCCGTCCTCGGGCGCCTGGCCTCCGCTCGCCGTCTTGGTGGGCAACGGCAGGTATCCGCCGTCGTTCCCCGTGGACACTCCGTTCGGGGCCATCGCAGACCGCTGTTCGCACCCTGTAACGCATACCAAGCATCAGGCACCGTGCCTGAGGCCCTGACGGGGGCCAAGGTGGGCGTGTGAGACATGTGGCCAGTTGCACCTGCTCACGGCCACTTTATGTTAAGCGGGCACGAGTTCGTAAGTACCGGGTATGTTAAACGCGCCGAGCGATCCGTAATTTTTCGCCGGCCATTGGTTAATGGTCCAAAAGTTACGGCCGCTGTCGAAATCGGAACGCCCTGTGCCGCGTATATGCTTGCATATTCAAGCGACGCGATCAACATATCGTAACATTAATTACGGTTTCTATAATCGCTCCGATTTATCTCCGGTTTTTGTAATTTCCCAGACCTGTTTTGTTACGCAGCTCGTTGGAGGTGTGGACTGGGACGTGCTTTAACCGAAACCTTTAATGTGCGTTACTTCACGTAATTTAAAGGGAAATTCCGGTTCTGAATTTAAACGCGGGCGTCGATCATAACGGATGATAGTGCATCGATCGCGATCGATGCACGATGAATAGCGCATCGATCACGGCTGATTGTTACTTTGGTCGGGTATCGCAGTTAATTATCGTGCCTGCCTGATAAGTTGCCTAATATCGGCAGTAGTTTATTAAGTTACTGACAAGAATGGAAATTTTTAAGTTTTGGCCCAACCCTCGCTTTGGCTGAACAGTGATTTGTTTAACGCTGAGTATGTCAGTGTTCGACGTTCTACGACCTCTCTGGGGGATAACTTGCCTGCGTATGGCACTCCGTGAAGGTACCCGACATGGTCGTGCAGATTTTTAACTTCGGTGGTTACGAACAGCGCAACGAGTCGATACCCTCATTGGACGGAAGCGCGGATCCTGGGCAGTTCCGCACCTTCCTTCCGAGGTTGTGCGAAACGGCCTTGCGCGTTTTCGCAACCTGCCCGCGCTACGTCAAAACAAATCATCTCGGCTCAAAAGCTGCGATCGGCGCGGCGCGCGAGTTGAACAACCTTGCCCGGAATTCTGTTCCTATTCCCGGTTGCACAACCGAGTTCCTCGGGCCCTGCCTTGCGCGCCTGCACGGTTTCGGCCACGCTATCTGGCCGGAAGACTCCGGAATGCCCATTATCTTCAGCCGTGGACTTGGCCGATCTGCCTCATCCGCTCCAACAAACATGTTTACGTTTGTCGGCACTATTATTGTTTACCGATCGGGCAGCTAACGGTGCCTTTTTTGCGCCGGAGCTCGTTTGCTGCGCTTTGGGGGCACCGCGCCGCTGGCGCCGCAACTACAAGAGCAAGAGACAATTGATCAGCGATGATGCTTTGCACCACCAAGTGGTGGGCGGTTAAAACGCCGCGCTGGAAGCGCGGAAGCTGAGTTCGAAGGGTTGGTATCAGACCATCTCTTTATCGAGATAGTAGGTCATATAAATTGCCCACAATAAAGTCTGCTGATGATGCTATCCAGATGCCTGTCCCCAAAAAATGAAAATACACCAGATGGACCACGCAAGTCTTTCTGCACAAACCAAACTCGAAAAGACGGGGTGGCTGGCCTTCAGCTCCCGCATGGCAATTTCCATTCTGTCTGAAATCAACTAATGTAAATAAGATATAA
Source organism: Sinelater perroti (assembly GCA_036346155.1). NCBI lineage: Eukaryota > Metazoa > Arthropoda > Insecta > Coleoptera > Elateridae > Sinelater > Sinelater perroti. The sequence goes on from JARFIY010000222.1 coordinate 7,380,995, forward strand.
CGGCGGCCAGACTGCTGTAATAAAATCTGAATTTGAATGTGCACCGGCTACCAGAACAAGGATCTTGGGCCCTGACCTTGCGCCCGACCGTGATTTGAAAACTCGAACGATTTCGGAACTACACCATCTTGCTCTTAACGTTGCTGGCCGGAACTGGTTTTCTTAATTGCATTACCAAATAGTCATTCTAGCGGAGCCCGCTGGAATCGGACATTTATGGTGTTTATGGAGCTGGACGCGGGGCGTCCTGTTCAAGTTACACGAGGCATGACGGATCACTGTCAATATTGGCTCAACGATAGTTTATTGATTGGGGACTACGCAAACATGCTAAGTAGGATGATTCGAGACGCCATGCCCCCTTCGGGGGCCAAAATTCCGCTGGGAATCCAAAAGGGCAAGCCGGCTGACTGAACGACAACCTTGACACTGCATTCTGCTGAATGCGAGATAACGATTCGCTAGTTTACTTTCTAATGCCGATGAAAAGGCGCTATTTATGCAGACATGAGTTACGCGGCTGGCAGAAACAACCGAGGTTCTGTGGTGAAACCATTCAGAAGCACCCGCTTTGCCAACTTCCCGCGCTCGGAATCACTTCCTGTGATAAAAGCGCCAATTTGGCAGCGCGTTAATATTTTAATTTCAAATGGTTTCGGGGCGAAATTTCGATTAACATTCAATGGAAAAAATTCCGCCGAGCCGCCGCTTCCTCCAACTTGTGGAAGTTCGTTATCTGCGTTCAGAATGCCCTAGCGCGAGTATCGAAAGCTGATAAAATTCATTTCCGGACAGGCGCTTCAAATTCCAGACAAAAAAGTGACTGAAGAGCGCTCTGATTTATTGCTTCATTATCACGTTTATTCGGCGCTAATCGCGGTTTCCGCAAATTGCGCCCTCGGGCCGCCCATTAGCCGCAAATGCCTCCAATGGACTTTACCTGAGCCAAACCAGATGTGTGTCGTATTAGCAGGTTAGCGGTTCGAAGTCACTATCACTATCGCGGCTGCCGTACCACCGACCACAACCTAACTAAATCGTGGACTGGCGGAGCCTCCATTTAAGATTGACTATATCTGAGCCGGCGGTTTCCCCTTCTTTGCGTTAATCGCTGGAGGATTTTTAAGACGATACCAGATTATCGTAACCTCGCCGCGAGATGGAGTGCCCCCGTAACCCAGCGAGCCCTGATAAAGCTCGCGCGTGGTTTAGCAATTCGGCCGAGCTTCGCTAGATAGTTTCGTCAACCCAACAAAGATTTCGAAGCATCAACAAACAAATATTGCAAGGTCTTCCATTTTTGGCAAGTAACTGTACACGAGGTTTGACCAAGTAATAAATAGGGTTCGGACCGATTTAAGCTTTGCCATTCTAATGGTTATTCCAACATATTTATTCAAATGTTCGAATAATTCGAACAGTCGCATAACTTCAATATTGAAGGTCGAATATTAGAATTATTCAAATTATCATTATAAAGCTGCATAGGACTGGAAAAATTGACAAAGTTACATTTTGTAGAAACGCTGCGTACGTTTCTGTTCTGAAGTTTTGGATTCTTATTCGAATATTCCAACTATTCCATACTATTCAAATTACTACTACAAATCTGCATATACCTAAAAAGATTAACATTTCCATAAGTTTTTGGTTTTCTGTTCGAATATTCGAATTATTCAAATATTCGAAATTTTGGAATAATTAAATATTAAATTATTCACATTATTTAAATGTGATTACAAGCTCTGTAACTTACTACTATAGAATTACATATAGTTGAAGGTTAGTTCCAATTATTGCGTGCCATTCAAATCATTCGAATATTCGAATTTTGAAATATTTAAATTATTTGAATCTTCGCTTCAAATTTGGCTGAAAAGTATAGCAGTGCTCTTTTTTTAATGCTTAAAGACTCTTTAGTCTTCGGTTTGAATATTCAGGTGATTCCAAAGTTTTAAATTGTTTAAATATTCGCATAATAATCATTCGAATGATTTGGTTTATGTAAATATTCAGACTATTTAAATGTACATATAACTAAAAGGACTGACCACGTTTTATTTTTTAGAAACACTACCTGTATTTCTGTACAAAGTCTATTCAAATTGGAATATAGGAATTATTTTGGATTATTCGAAATATTCAAATTATTACTACAAATATCGTGTGGTTTAAAAAATTAACAAAATTTCATTTTTTTAAGAAACGCTGCGCATATTTCCGTATTTAACTCTTTAGGCTTCTATTAGAATATTCAAATTATTCATATCTTCAATGTTTGTATATTCAAATTGAAATTAATACTACAAACCTATGTATGACTAAAAAATGTAAAGCTTTGTTTTCGAATATTTGCATTATTTGAATATGATATTTAATTGAATGTTTAGGTTATTTGATTCAATCAAGTATTCGAATTGTTCCAATTATTACTGCAAATCTACATGTATGAAAAGACTAACACAAAATTTTTAATGCTGCGTACGCTTCCATGCTCATATTTTGAATTTCTGTTTGAATATTCAAATTATTCTAAACTATTTGAATGATTCCAATATTTAAATAATCGAATTATTTATTTTAATATTCCAATTATTTTAATGATTATATCAGGCTGAACAAAGAAACAAACTTTCCTATTTTTAGAATCTATGCGTTTACGGTCTTCTGTTCGAATATTCGAATTATTCCAAACTATCGGAATTATCCAAATATTCGAACTTTTGGAATAACAAAAATATGAAATTATCCGAATATTAGTATTATTACGTATTGAAATTTTTACTCTTCTGTTTGAATATATCAATTATAGCGTAATATTCAAATTATTCAAATATTCGCATTTTGAAATATTTAAAATATTCGAATCTTAGAATATTCAAATTATTGCTATAAATTTACGTACAGCAATGAATAGCAATGTTTCATTGTTTCTAAAACACTGCATATATATTTATATTATTTTAATATTCCAATTATCTGATTTATTCGAATATTTTTTTTTCGTTTTCTATTTTGAAATTTCTATTCAAATAATTTGACTATTTCAAAAATTTATTCACGCCGATATCCGAATTATTTAAATTATTACTACAAAAATGTACCTGTGACTGAAAAAAATTTAAAAAATCAGAATTTTAGAAACGCTATGTACTTAAGCTTTTGATCCTTATTCGAATATTTTAATTATTTTTAACTATTCCGATTATTACAATATTTGAATTATTTTATTAGTCAGTTTTTTTAATTTTTTCCAATATTCATATTACTGCATATTTACATATGATTTTTGTACTTTTTTATTCCAAATTATTTGTTTTATTTGAATATTTGAATTATTTAAACTATTACTGCAAAGTCTATATATGACTGATAAAATTAGCAGAGATTTATTGAAACATTGCGTTATTGATGTGTTAGAATATTTATATTATTCCAAATTATTCGAATATTCAAATATTTAATTTTGCTAAGCATTCAAAAACAGCACTGTACCTTGCAGTACTATCCCGTCCACCCAAATAGCATGTAGTGTTATATTTTACACACCCCCGGCTTCCCCGATTTGAACATGAACGTCTGGGTAATTTGATACGAACACGTTACTATGAAGATGATTTTAGATTACATACCCCAGAGGAGGAAACTTTTGGACACCACAACATCGTCACGTTAATTCAAAAAAGTGTTTTGGGTCCACTGCGAATGCTTCCAAGAATATTAGGGTGCATCAACTTCGTCGTATGTGTTTTGAAGAATCTTTTGAGCAAACTCTCGATTCAGGTGACGTATTCAGTGCCATAATGATCTTCGAGTGTCCAAAAAAGTATTTTATACACTAAAACTTATATCGAATAGTCCAAAGAGTATTTTGACATTTCAAACCTGTCATGGGTGCTCCGAAGAGTACTTTGAATGCTTCAACTCCATAGTTTGTGTATCAGTTCGTATTAGTCATCACTTCTGTTTTCTCGTATCCCGTGTCGTCTGTGAGTGCTTCGAAAAGTATTCTATACGTTCCAGATCCGTATCTAGTATCCAGTGTAGTAATGGTTTGCGAGTGCTCTAAAAAGTATTTTGAACACTCCAACTCCGTCGTCAGTGCTTAGAGAAATATTCATTCCGACTTATCGCAAGTGATCCGAAAAGTATTTGGGATATTCCAACCCCATTAAAAATTCCTCAAAGAATATTTTGGAAGCTTCAACTCCGCATTTTGTAGGCAGTGCTTTAATTTGTATTATCGTATTCAGTGTCGTAGTAGTCTGTAAATGATTCAAAAAGTAGTTCGGACACTCCAACCCCGTCACAAATGCCCGGAGGAATATTTTTAATACTTTAACTTATCACGAATGCCCCAAAAAGTATTTTGGCCATTCCAAACTTGTTACAAAAAAGAGTATTTTAAACGTTCCGTCATTTGTGGACCGAAGAATCTGAAGAACCAACGCCATCTCAAATATTCCAACGAATATTTTAAACACTCCAACTGATTGCAATTGATTTGAAGGGTATTTTGGACACCAGCTCCGTCGTGTATGCCCTGAAGAATTTTTTAGACGCTGCTTCAATTCGGATTATCGTAGTGTGTCGTAGTAATCTGCAAGTGCTCCGAAGAGTATTTGGACGCTATATTAAATGGATACTGAGAGGATTTTTGGACACCAGGTTTAGATACAACCCTATTTAGTCCGCGTGAGCTCCGAAAAGAATTTTAGATGCTCCAGTTTCATCGTGTGTGCCCTGAAAAGTCTTGATTTTCACTTCAATTCAAGTTATATCCAATATCGTAGTGATTCGTGGGTGCTCCAAACGCTCCAACTTATCATAAGCACTCCTAAAAGTATTTTGTGTATTCCAATCCCGTTTCAAATGCCCCAAAGAATATTTTGACGTTCCGTCGTGTGTGTTCCAAACAGTTTGAAGAATTTATTAAACACCGCTTAGGTTTGAGTTTCCTATCCTGCTTCATAGTTGGACAATCCACTTACTGCGAGTGATCCGAAGAGTGTTCTGGGCGTTCTAACTCCATTATAGGGGATTCGAAAAGTATTTTAACGCTTCAGCTCTGTTCTGTGTGCTCCAAAAAATCTGTTGGACATCGCTTTGGTTTGAGTTCTTGTAGCGAATGCCGCAGTAGTCCGTAAGTGCCCAAAAGAGTATATTCTTGAACACTCCATCCACCGTGTATACTTTAGAAAATATTTTAGGTATTACTTTCATATAACATCAATATTCTACGGTAGTATTCTGGGAATAAATATTTTCGACACTCCACTCTCATCGGGAATACCTCAAAGTAGATCTTGTATGCTCCAACTTATCGCGTTCGATTTGAGGTTAAGTTACGAACACTTCGAAAAGTATTTCGAACGCTGCAGCTTTCTCGAGTATTAGAAAAATATATTAGACACCTCTTTTTGGCGAGTGCTGCAGGTATGTATTTAACGTACTCTAAGAAGGTCTTTAGGATACCAGGTTTAGATAGCGTATCTAGTTTTAATCTTAGGTGCCCCACTTTCATGGTGTATATATCGTAGTAGTCCATGAGCACTCCGAAGAATATTTTGGACACTCTCGCTCCTAACGTACTCCAAGAGAGTCTTTTGGATACCGCCCCGTTAGTAACTTCCGTGTCCCCTATGCATTGGTGTATTTAACACCTCCTGTGAGATAAAAAGAAAAATACTTTATTACGAAGTAACGTTCGTCTTTATTATTTAGTTCGGCGTCACGGAAAATTTGTATTAACTATATTTTTGCAGCCATTGCACGAGATCAAACACTAAATGAAAATATTTTTAATTGCAGCAAAATAATTGCGTCGCTGAAACTGGAGCTTTGGCTTTCTGTTTTTTACTTTGTGTTCATAGAGTATGATCTGCAAATTTCTTTTTTAATCTGCCCCTCTCTTCTTCGTAAGATTTTGATTATTGATATCAACCACCGATTGTCTTCAATAAGCTCAAAAATGCGAGTAGGGTTCCTCTCAGTGTTGCTGGGGTGGATGTGATGCATAAACATTACATTTTCGACCCCGCAGCGACCATCTTATGCCACTGAGCTGACTGAGCCCGACTTTTCGATAACGCGTTGTACTGAACTGTCTGCGTGGTTTGGCGCAGTAATACACATCCGCAATGGGGTAGAAAGTGTCGTTTAATTTTGAGTCACGTCTGTTAAAAAAATGCGAAACGTGATGAAGTATCTATACTTTTATAAATTCTCCCATTACGTTTCGCATTAGCTTTTGCTAGTTTAGCGATTTTGTCAGTCCCAATATCATCAATTAAATTTTCCCTGTCCTTCTTGCATATTTTGCCCATCATCTGGCGCTTTCTTTGGTTCATTTGTAATTATGACTAGATATACATACAGTAAAACTGACAAAACTAAAAAAACCCACTGTTTGTAGATAAACATTTTTGTTACCCCAATTACATAACAACACTACCAATTTACATCACCAAGGTGACCTTCCACCGAATGATTTTTTGATTTTGCCAAAATTGCGAGTTCTTGAACCGGCCGATTTCAAGGGCAGCCAAACAGGAATTCCTGCTTCCCGTCACTTTTGTCAATATTTACGAATTTCCACTCTACGGCTCGCCGCAACAACAGTCCGCTCCTGCTTCATGCGAGCGTTACATAAACGAAAGAATCCGCAAAGTCACTATAGGCCCATTTGCATTTTCAATATAACATTTCAGGCGAGTATTGTAATTAGCTTTACAAGTTTGTTTTCGCTTAAAGCGGAGGCTGATCGGCGACGCAGTTGGCGGTGCAGTTGGAAAATTCAGCGTGTGCCGCAAAAACAGACCAGGTCGAAACTCTAATTGAAGCCCGCAAGAAGTTGCGCCTTTTTGTGGGAAACGCCTAGAAAGCACTTACTGAACAATGAAAGGACACGTCTGGCAAAAACCCGCGTCGAATCGGTTTGGATGATGCAATAGATTTGCATTTCGAGCTCTAAACGTAGAAATGCAAACACACGAGGTGACTACACAGAAAACTTGACGTTTATGTGGCAGAAATCACAACTGGGATGCGTTTTTTGGAACTTTGAGAAAATTGTCTAATTGGTGCGCCGCAAACGTATGTGAGAGGCTCTTTCGCACTTTTCTCATAACCACTCGACTGTAGTGTGCCATTCCAAGAAATAATTCGTGCATTTAATGACATTGTTAGCCTCTTAGACGGAAGTCCAATTGCTAACCTAATTTAGCGACATCCACTCACATCTCGTCGTGTGATTAATACCGCACTTAAAGTGGAAATCTTTTAATTCGTCTTTCATTGAATTTTAAACAAAATAAAGAATTAGATTTTTGACGCTTACATAATTATTGTAAAATAAAAGTCCATCAAAAATGGACTACCCTTTAAATTGCGATAATTGCAGTGCTTGTTGAGCAAAATTATCTGGAACTAAGGCTACCTTTAAGTTAAATTGCTTAATTAACGACTCAATAGCAGCTACTAGGCTCCTCAAATCTGCATATTACTATGAAATGTCATTTGAAATTATCAGTGTGGTCACTGGTGATATTCAGCTTACCGAAGAGTTGTTTGATGATAAGGTTTACTTTCAACAAGATGGAGCACCTCTCCACTACCAACGTGATGCATCTTTTCCAAACACAAGAATCGAGAGAAGAGGTGAAGTTGAATTCCCTTCAATTTCCCCAGATCTCACTCCAATGGACCTCTTTTTCTAAGGATACTTCAAAGATAAAGTTTAGTGCATACAACCAACAACATGATTGAAAGACAATGTCTTGCAGTTTCAAACTAAATTCTTCGTGACCCTGTCGGATCCATTATTCATGTATCTACCTCAATAAACACTGTATTTATAGTCATTTAAAGGACGAGTCGATTTTTGGAACGCCCTGTATATTTATAATTTTGATGCAATCAAATGAATCACCAAACATTTTAACTTGCGTGTGCGTGCCTCTAGATGGATATTTACCGAAAATATTTACTTTTTCATTCTCGCGTCTGGAGAAATGTTTTTCTGATACTCCGGGAGCTTATAATTCCGCCTCAAACCAGAATAGAAGCCAAGTCGGTGATGTTAAACAAAGCAACTGACGATCGTTACCCTTCTACGCAACTCTACGTTTGAGTTGCGTTTTGATGCGAAAAATAGTTTCTTTTGAATCTTTTTAACCTTAGGAGACGGGAAGGCTGAAAGCATTGCAACACGAGGCCCTCAGTTTAACGATTCTCTCAACAAATTTATCAAAAAATCAAACACCACTTATCTTTATAGGTCAGTGGAACTGTTAATTCGACAGTTTCACTGTTAGTTGGTGATTAAACTAGCATTCCGATGTAACTATAACAAGTAAACGCCAAATCAGTCAATCGGAAGAGCAGGAATGCAGTCGGTCTACCTGGCTTTACCAATCAACCTGGCAAATCGATAAAACATCAACAAAATTCTTTTGCACTTTTAAATTATAGAATTTTAGAAGTTAAAAACACTCATTACACAACAACATAAACGAACAATAAGGTCAGAATGTTTCAAAACACCAGTTATCTAATTATTATCATAGTTTTATTTCAGAATAACAGGATTGCACACAACAAAAATTTAGTGCAAGATATATGGTACAAGGGTTACGTGAAAAGTCATTTGCACAACAGCAGAGTGCTTCAGGCATATGCAACTCAAGCTCCAAACTAATCTACGTTACAGTTACAGTTTGATTTTCTTTGATTGGTATTTGTCCGAAATAAAAAAAATTGATGACTTTCCCATACAAAAGTTAAAAAAATTGAGATTGTACAGGCAGGCATAAGAACACTTCTTCTCTAAACCTGTATGCCCTTTCGAGCGTCGGATGAGGCATAAGAACACAAAAGATAAAACCTTGATCTATCATTGGGCTCCTCATTAAACAAGAATTCAAAAAATTGATGTCTAAATTTAGTAAACTACAACATCTAGCTTACATTTAAAGATCTCTCTTTGCCCAAAAATTCTATGGAAATGATTTACTCATAAAAAAGCCAGAGCATGTTTGGATTTTCAAGAATTAATTTGAAATCATGAGAACGTAGGAACATTCTTATTGAATTAAAAAATCAAAAATACAGACGTAGAGTGAATTTTGCTGATCAGGTGCAAATAGAAAGGTACACATCTCTGAAGGCTGTCACGAGACAATCCAAAAATGTTGATTTGCGTAACTACCGAGTATCTGAAGCGTACATAACTCTAGCTCTGAATTCATTAAACAGCAACATCAACCTTACAGTTGCAAACTCATTCTTTCTAAATTCTTTTTGACTGAAAATCTATCGAATTTATAATTTGCCCTTACAAGTCTGTCTCTGTTTCAATTCCTCCCAAAAATAATGATCATAAAGACACAAAACGCAAGAAAGCCTCTTATCTTTGAAAGTCTGAGGTAAAATTTGAGGAATCATTAAGAAAAATTTAAAAAATCCTTTACACAACTGCAACTCGAGCTCTAAATTCAGTGAACTGCAAACTCTACTTTACATTAGAGTTTAATTCTCTTTGATTTCCTTTTGTTCAAAAATCTATATAAATGGAAGTTTGTCCCTAAGAAAGCATATCTCTGCTTGAATTTACAAGAAAAAAATTAACATCGTAGAGACGTGGGTATGTAAAAAAGAAACTTGGGTCGATCGTAAGAATCACCCCATTAAACAATGACGCCTACATTTGAACGCCTAATAAATTTTGCTAATTAAATATTGCCAGAACGGTACACACGTATGAAGTCTATCAAAAGACAATCCTAAACTGCAACATTCACATTACATTTAAAGTTTATTCTTTGCGTTTTTTAACCAAAATCTAGAAAAATGACTTGCCTCATAAAAAACTGCCCCCAATGATTAAAAAGTGTCTATCGAAAGACAACCCAAAGCACGTCTAGCTCTAAGTTTTTTATATAAAAATTTAAAGAAATGATGGTTTATCCATAAGTCTAAATTTGTGATTCTTTAAAACATTGAGACTGTACAGACAGAAGAACGTAAGAGATGAAACTTGATCTATCACATACCATGAAACAAGAATGGAAAAAACTAATGGCGACCATATATTTGAACTCAGAATTAACTTTGCTGGTCAAATGCAAAGTGAAAGAAACACGCGCAAATCTGAAGCCTGCCAAAGACTATCTATAAGAAGGAATGGTATTATAGAGAAGACGTAAGAATGTAGGTAACAAAACCTGAGTCTATCACTACAGACATCTCATTAACCAAGAATTTGAAGACTAATGGGATACTTTAGAACGTAGAATGAATTTTGCTGATAAAGTGGAAGTAGAAAAGAGCAAGTGCAATTCTGAAGTCTGTCAGAAGACAATCCAAAACACAAAAAATGGAAGAACTTTAGTAGAGAAATGGTCTGTTTGAAAAGATAAAACTGGGATCATTCCATTACAAAAGAATTCAGAAACCAATGGCAATTAGATTTTTGGCCATAGAATGCGTTTTGCTAGTGAACTGGCAGTAGGAAAGAATATACGTAATTCTGATCTATTGAAGGTTACAATCGCTTTAGTACAACAGCAGAATGCCCAAAACGGATACCTCCAAATTCACTAAACTGCAACATCTGTCTGACAGTTAAAGGTAAGTTCTATTCGATCTGTTTTGTCCAGAAATTGAGAAAAATGTCGATTTAACATAAAAAATCTGTCCCCGTTTGAATTCCCAAGGTAGTAATGACGTAAGAACTATAAACTTAGATATGTTATTCAAAATTTTATGTGAAATGAATTTTAATGATTCAGTGCAAATAGAAAAAGACGTCAGAAAACTAAAATCCTAAGCCCACCGAACAAAAATCTGCGAATTGAATGAATTGAAAGTTGCTATAGTGTAGTGGGTTTTTTCTCAAGGAATGTACCAACTAGAAAATTGTTGTGACCACAAGTGATACCAATATCGCTGTTTTCATTACAACAATGTATGTGCATACAACTCGTGAACCTTCTCAAAACGCAGTTCTGCTAACCTTCAGCTGCAAACAAGCAGAGACGCGAATTTTCTTTTCGCAGACTGGTTGTGACAGTGACGTTGGGTCGTTTCGAGTCTCCGGACCTGCGTCAATCTGGAGAAGCCAGCCTAAACCTGAAGTAGGATGCCTCTATTTAGACGGTGACAATAGTTGCTCCGTGTTGTTGACGCCGCAGCCGGAATTCTCCAGTAAAAGCCAATCCGGCCGCCATTCCGATCGCTCCACGCCGAGCTTATCAGAGGAGCTTAGCGCGGCGCAATTTTACATCGGAATTAGGAGTTATCTGGCAGGACCTTTGTAATCGGCCGCCACATGGCGTTGGCGGATAAAGGCGGCCTTGTTCTGTTTGTTTATGCTTCAACTTCATTTCGGCAACTGCCATTCAGCCCCTTGCCTTTGCCAAAAAAATCTGGTGCACCAAAAAGTCCTAATCAGCCAAACTCGGTTCCATTTTTGTTTCTGTGTGTAGCATTTGGCTTACGCGTGATAACGCCCCGGTTATGCCTTGACCTTAGAATAAAAATAAGCGCAATTATAAAGAAAGGTTATCGCGCAGCAATGAAGCAAGGGCCTTCCTTTGCTTCACATCTTAACGTGCGCTTAAAAATAGTTGAAATGAGCTGGAGGCTCTTGATGCAACTAAGAGTATCAACAGCGCAAAAACTTGCTCCGTTGTTATTTACGTTGTTCTAATGAATGCTTTGCTAGTTGTAAACAAGCGCAGCGAAAAAACTGACACACTTGGGCGTCAGTTTTCTAATATTGGTAAAATCACAGCAACTAACCGATCGTTTGCGTCACTGGAGCGCGCATAGTTAGCTCAATTTAAATCCATTGCCGCTGCTGCCTGCAAGTTATTGAACTCGAGGAAAGTTTGTTGTTTACATTTTACATTTTTTCCTTGAATTTACTTTTAGTTTGGTATAAGCATCTGCTGATTACGCGTCGAGTAGTAGCACTTTACGAAATTATTCGTTCTGGTGCGACAATTGGAAAAACAAACTACTCAGAAGTGGTACAACCGCACGCAGGCGGAAAAGTTGTAGTTATTGGTATTTTATAAATAAATTACCGGTCTAACGATCGGCGCAAATACATTAGCATTAGCATGGCACGTGCTAATTAAAAATTGCTTCCGTTAACATGAACCTGAGACAGCATCACTAAATTTGACCAAAATCCCCTCCTAATCAAAAAGGAACAGGGTTTTCCACATTTAATTTCTTCTTCGATCATATACGACGTAAAAAGTGGCCCAAATTGAACGCTGGATTTAAACTTCGCCCCTTTTTTTATTTTACAGTCGCAACTTTGATACCATGATGACTTCTTCCGATTAATAAATATGGAACTCTATACGAAATAAGGAGTTATCGTTGTTGTGCAGGCAATACAAAAATTTCGTGAAATTTTTGTGGAAAGAGTGCACAAAGTGAATCAACTGTTCGAAGATTTACTACAAATTTTGATGACACTGGATCAGTAATAGATGCAAGACCTTGTGAATATCAACGCGAGAATGTCGCCATAGTTAGTTACCAATCCGAAACATCGATTCGAAATCGTCCACAACGATTGGAGATTTCGAAAAGTTTCCTTCAGCGAATACTCACAGACTTGCACCTTCATGCGTACAAAATTCGACTGACGCAAGAGCTTGTCGACAATTTTGTTGATTTGTTTTTAGAACATCATGAACTAGATTCCCAGTTAAGTCAAAAACCATCTTTAGTGGTAAACAAATTTGGGGTTTGAAATAACTCCTTATAATTTATATATTCCCCATGCACTCCCTATAGGTCACTATTTGACGTGAATTTTGGGGTAAAGGGCGATGCTGATACGATGCTGAAATTGCTGTAATGAGTGACAATCGTTATAATTACATGATAGCCAAGTTGTTTACCACCAAGTGGAACAAATGTGGTTCTACCAGGACTGCGCCACCTGCCATATAACTCGAACAATTGTTGAAGTATTACCCATATTGTGTAATTTCAAGAAACGCCACCAACTGACCAGCAAGATCTTGTTAACTAACACCCTGCGACTTCCTTTTATGGGATTACCTAAAATCCAAGCTCTACGCCAGCAATCCACAAACAGTTAACAACCACAATAACGAGATCAGACGTGTTATCAATTAAATTTAAATTTTGTGAAAGATTTATGGTGGTTCTTTGACAGGTATCAGTTTTTCATGTTTAGTCTTTAATATTCAATAAAAATCCAATTATAAAACTCGCTACACAATAGAATAACAAGATAAAAATAGTTTAAATACAAAGCCATTCCAATACCACAACTATTCATAAATGGAGACGCGCATGGTTCAATGGCCTGCGTTCTTCTATGTGAAGAAGTTCGAATTTCACTGAGAACATAAAAGTTTTGGTTCTTGAAAACCCATTTTCGAAAAAAGTAACAGACTAACGGACAATTAGATCATATACCACTGGAAAACATCACATCCTTTGCCTCTTAACTGCCAACTTTGGTTAATTAGTCTAGTGCCCTAAGTGGATGAACTTTCAACTTGAATGGCCCTTTAAATTCCACCGGAACCAACAAAATCTCGCAATATATAAGATATATCAGTGAACAATCCACAAAAGTGTGTTTATATGGAAAAATAGCAATAAGCACAGATTATAATTCAATTTTTTTATTATAATACAAATTTACAACTAATTATCCTTAACAAAAACCGTAAAAATGTACTAACATTTAAAATATATAATAAAAATAAAACACACATTGCCATATTTAGACAAAAGTGGTCGCCATGTTGCTGAAGTCACATTCTTCTTTAAATTACATGTGATAGGATTAGGCACGTAACTTAATGTCGATCCCTAATTTCAATAAGTAATACTACCTATTAAAATTCATATCATGTGCCCCCCGTATAGTGAAGCGCCATCTGTTAGCTTTACAATGCACTGCAAGCGGTGCCTGTTCTACTAACATAACCTAAAAATTAGCGATGAGAGCAACCTTGTTGGTGAAACCAGAAAAATTATTCGTGCAACTTTGAGGGAGGATGCTGTTTCCTACAATACCTGCAAGGAGTAGTTCCAAAGGTTTAAGAATGGAAATGTTGATGCCAAACGCCCTGGACAGCCAAAGGAACTCGAAGAAACTCGGAGTGGCGCATCAAACCATTCCTAAGCACCTACACGAACTGAGGAAGATTCATTAGGCCGGCCGTTGGGTTCCTCAGCTGCGAACAAGAGTAGACGTTGTGATCAGATCCCCACCACAACGCTTGGCTGATTCACTTTACCAACACCATTCTCTTGCAAACTGAAATTTGATGGCCCTCTGAAAGATAGTCCAAATGGATGCAAAGAATATTGGATAAGTAGCTGAATTTAGCAAATTAATCAAAATTCAGTTGCGCACTTATACATCCAAAGGACAGCTCCACGATATATAAGCAAAATGTTATCTTATGCAAATAATTAATTTAAATCTACTGGTCTTAAAACAACAATCAGTTTCTTAAACTCCATAAGAACACCTAGTACGTCCAGAATCTTTTATATAATTTGGGGTCTTCTGACTTGTTATAGATACACTTTTTATATTATCACTAGTAAAGTAGCCATTGCTCGTGACTTATGATAGCTAAAATAGTATCCGAAGGACTCCTTCACGAAATATCATCAAAACATTATCTTACGCAGACAATTAAGATTCGCAGAACATATGTGGTCACGCCTGGTATGCTCAAAAGTTTCCATTTTGGCCGTTCTGACTTATGGTAGGCAAACCTAAGCGGTAAAGTAGCTATTTAAAGCATTTAAAGGACTATCAAAGCGTTACACAAATAATTCATTTAGATCTACTACTCCTTAATTAACCAACAATCAGACTCTTAAATTTGATAAGATATGTATGCCATCACCTGGTGTGTTCTAAGTCTTCTATCTCCATTTTGACCATTCTGACTACCTATTATTATTGATTTATGGTAACTATAATAGCATCTGTTGGACCAAAGAATTTTCTTATTCAGAAAATCTTATTTAGACCTGTTCCTCCTTAACCAACAATCAAACGTCCAAGCTTTATAAGACATATATATATATATATATATATATATATATATATATATATATATATATATATATATATATATATATATATATATTCAATGCCTAGTTTAGAGTCTTCCATTTGGATTTTGGCTGTACTAACTATTATTGGTGGTTTATGGTAGCTACAATACCATCCGAAGGACTTCTCTACGACATATCAAAGGGTTATACAGATAATTAATTTAAACTTGCCTCTCCTTAACAAGAAGTCTTTTAAACTCTATAAGACCTGATATGTTCAATATCTTCCATCTCAGTTTTGGTCTCTTACTTTTGTCAGAAAAGATCCAAAACCGGGTTTATAAAAAATTATTTATTAAACTTACCAACTAATGGTCCTAGGTTTTGTCAAAGTAGTTCCCTCCTTCTCAAAAGCATGAAAGCAAGCAGAGAAAGCGTCATCCAGAATGCTTTTCTTCTCAGCAGATCTGTCATAGCCATTTGGATTCCTATAATATCTTCATGACGCTCCCCTTTCAGCGCTACTTTCACCCGGGGAAACAAAAAAATCACACAGTGAAATGTCGTATAGAAGAGATATAATACAGCAGTATGGAGTCTTGCATTATCGTGCAATCAGAATTTCCTGACGTAAACCTTTCAGCGTGCCAATATAAAAGTATTGGTTTATCGTTTATCTTTCAGACAGATATTCATGGTACAGCAAACCTCTACCATTAACATTATTTTTGTTTTCTAAGGTTGTCACTTCATCCATGACTTTGCTATCCATCACGTCACTCGTATGGCTTCCAAATAAATACCTCAAGCCGAGCATTGAGTTGCTAAGCATAACCGTGCCACCTAGTGAGTTTACACAGGCCAGTAGTTTAGTAGCTATAATACTAGCATCCGAATGATATATCTGCGACGTACCATCAAAAAGTTTTCTTATGGGGATAATTAATTTAGTTTTGTTCTTTCTTAACAGTCAATTCCTTAGGCTCCATAAGACATATACCAACGCCCAATTTTACTCGTTTAGACTTTTAGGTTATTACGCCCCTTACATTACTAGCTGTAAAGTTTGCTAGTTTTGATGATTTATGGTAACTATAACAGCTACCTGCTTTGGGCTCTAGACATTATTGGAACTACCATAAATCACCAAAAGTACCGTACCACAAATACAGTAAAGGACACAACGCCCATTATTTTTAAGGCTTTGTTTGGAAATTAAAATTTCAACAACTAATAGACACATCATCTCATCTCAAGCCTTCTAATCATCTTTACTTTCTCTTCATTACAGTTTCCAATTAAATGATTGATCTATCGTCACCCAAAATTCTTCACTTTTAACTCTGATCCAATAATAAGGAAAATTCCTCAAAGCCATGTTACGAGTCCGACCAAAAAGCGTTGAGCCTCCTCCGAACCCCACACACCCCACCGGCTATTTTTACTGTCTATTTTTATCTGCTCTCAAACACAGACGCATCGCGCACACGAACGTCACGATTTATTTATAAGTCCACTTTCACCTGCAATATAAACAAAAACACGTCTAGTAAATATTTACCGGAGACGCGTATTTTTGTTATTCTTATTCAACAGCCTTAAATCGAAGCGGCAAGAGCAAACATTTCCAGGTGTAAAGTCGCGCAGCGCCGTGTTTGCGGGAATTGTTTTGAACCCGACTGATTCGAGCTCGAACAACGCCGTTGCCAATCAAAACCTCAGGGAAGATGGTCCAAATGATGTTAAACCTCCTCTTCCACAGAAAATGCCAAATTGACTAGAATTCAGAAGCACAAAAGCGTTGCGTCAGCTCAGAACAGCGTCTTGGCGCAAATAAACATTGCAGCATGTGGATTCGCAGCTTGGGAAAAATATTTGCGACGCGCCGCGTCAGATCTGACGCAATGAGATACGCCGCGTCACTTTTTCGCGGTAACGCGAAAATAATTTTTAATGCAAGCTCCCTTTCGCAAAAAGCCCCGCGCGTGCAGCTTCGACATGGCCTGTGCTATGGAGCCGGAGGAATCGTGGGAAAAATCGGCAAACTTCTCGGCGGGGGTTTTTACCCAAATACCGCAAGGTTGGCGTCAAAAGAAGATTCTCGGAAGCCCGAAAGCTCTGCCCGAAAGGACTCTGTGTGGTCCGCAGGTAGAACAAGAATGGACTCGTGGAGTCGCAAAGTAGGACTCGAAAGATGTCTGCTGGAAGTCTCCCAATTTTAACCTGAATATTCAAGTTCATATTTTCTTTACAAAAACATCAAAATGCACTAAGGACAAGTATAACTGTAGTTAACAATAGCCTATTAAACATAACAAAACGCAATAAAATAAGAAAATTGAGAAAAACGACAGCTCAACAGCAGAAAACTAATCAAAAAGTACAGTTATCAAAAGTGTGAGTAAGTTACTCATATCACATCAGACGATTAAATTAACAACCTAAAGAGAAGGTATAAATTACAGAATAATAGAAAACAGGCAAAAAAGAATGGCAAAAGTCTTTTCGTTTTTTGAGTAGTTGACTCTTTAAGTTGTTGTAACAATTGAACCATTTGACAAGTTACGCGTTGTATTAAAGAGCATAGTTTATAATCTATTCTTTGTTGTACTAAATTTCATTTCTTAAAATCTAAAAAAGTAGGCAACATGCCCGATTCACATGTTGAAATTTTGGCCGTTTGTGTGACCTATTAATATTGCGGTGCCACCAGTTTTTTTCTTCGGCCCACAGCCTGGACCATCCCATGAAAAGTAAGCAGTCGGCTGCTTAAGGTAGACAAAGTCAACAGAGGATGCAGAGAAGTGCTTCACACTATATCTCAAGAGACAATCTCCAAATCTTCGATTTCTGCGCACTGTTGTTATTGACAAATCAGAACAAGTCGATGGTTAAGTAGAGACCAAGCTACTGGACCTGTTGTAAAACGCAAGTCTTCTTAGCGTGTGATTTTTTGAAGGTTGGTCTACCACCGCCGGGATCGACTATCAACATCTTATTAGAATCGAATACGGACCTAAAGAACCGGGCAAAAATTGGAGGAACTCGATTCAATCGAATGTGGCACCATCAAATTACCGTCTCTTCCGGTCAATAACCGAATGCCACTTTACTAACCTTCAGGAAGAAGAAGAAGAAGAGTTTCCTTAGTTTTTGATTGCAAACCATAAGAGTGGTATTAACAAGATATAGAAAACGGGTCGTAGATGTAACAATACTATAAAATACAATGGCATATCTTTCGATATTTAAAATATTTAATAGATAACTACCATATTAAAAAACGGAAAGAAAAAATAATCGAACGACTAACATTGAAGAATAACATACCATCATATTTCGGCGGCTTTTGAGTGTCAGACTATGCCATAGCAACAGTATCGGTAGCAGCGTCGTCCCAAGTTGAACAATTTCATCTGGAAAAAAACATTTTGAGTCAAATTGATCAAAAGTATTATATTTTATAATTTAATTTTACAATTTTGCAAAATAGGCTTATCCCGAATGAAAAACTTACGTTGCGCCGCTGGCACAATTACTAATCTACAGTGTGAGTAGTAATCAGTGAAGCTGAATTTATTTGCAAACTATTTGCATATACAACTTTGATAGAAAAGTTCATAGAAATGAGTTTATTCAACTTACCGACTAATGGGCCTAGGTCATGTCAAAGTAGATCATCGGCTATCTATGCGCAGCTGCCATCGTGTCTGGAGGTCATGAAAGCAAAGAGAGAAAGTTTTATTCAGGATACTTTCAGCACATTTATTGTAGCTATTTGAATTGTTGCAACATCTTTATCGCGTTTTTCTTTTCAGCGGCATTTCCACATGGAAAAACAAAAAATAATTCAGCGACAGGTTGTATAAATATAGAGCTGTGGTATAACAAGAATATGATGTTTGGTCAGAAGAACCACCACTTTCTAGAATTGCTTTCAACACGTGAATGTAAAATTTGGTTCATCGTTTACCCTTTATATTCATGGTGCAACGAGCCTCTTGCATCAAAAAATCATCAACATTATCTGTATTTTCTTCACTTAATAGTAAACAATGTATTTGTTATTCCGCACTTTAGTGCTTCGTTTGAGGTCATACTGGTAGCACTAATATTTCACACAAATATGGGGTCGATTCTGGCCCTTTCCGTCAGTGTGGAGGAACTTTGTTTTTCATTTTTCAGTTTCCCTAAATCGTTGCGTAAAATGTGGTGACACATCTCTGCCTTCCCACACACCATGTGCCATTCGAAGACACATCACCAAACTTTTGCTGTATTATTTTGTTTTACTAAGAGTTTTCCCCTGGCTTAACGCCGAACTTAATGTTAACTCTCTGATCGGAATCTGTATCCGTCAGAAGACTCGTGCAACTTCCAACTAAATTCCCAACAAGCTGAACAGTGAGTTGCCAAGCTCAGCCTCACTACCTAATGAGTTTACATAACACTTCCAAGGCCTTATTTATTCAAAATTAAAAAATCAGTCCTAGAATTTTTCTGACGAAGATTGCATGTAGTCTTCCATGGGGAACAAAACTAAAAAAATATTTTTCACCCTTTTGACTTTTAAAAGCATGCAGGTCCCTATAATCTGCCGAGTCAAAGTCCGATTACGCAGACGAATCAAATATAAACCGCAATTATTTTAATTTATTGAAGCAAACATACAAAGTTATCTTTCTGCTAACTCGTAAATACAGTTTTCCCCACTGATTTTTGATTTTGGTGGTTGTGGCACTATCCAATCGAGCGCGAATGCTCCCACAGCAATGTCAGCCTCAATCTCTACACTGCTTTTTTAGTCGTGATAACTGCAGGGTTATAGGTCCTGTAGAGAGGGTGTTCCAGTCTAATTCAGAACAAATCCCGACCTCCAAAGCAAACTCCGGCGATTTTTATTTTTAGCTGCTTCTCGACCTTCCAAAAATTGTTTAGAACACGCATATATTGTTCCTAAACTGCGCCCAAGTCTTTTCGGACAGTTTTACACCCTATGTCGTGAAGAAATCAGTAAGATGTTGCGCAACGAATAAGGGTACCTGATACTAACTAAAAAAGGGGTAGTGTGATGTATCTTGCGGTGGGAGTCCTCTTCAGGCAACTCTGCCTATCCAGCTTAAAAGCCGCGTCCCTTTCCGTTCACCGTAAAAAATTACGTTTTATACTTCATTCACCCACATGCTAATAAAGCAATACAAGGGCGTTCGGAGACTTTAGATAAAATAGAAAATAATCAAAGTAACTTCTATACCGTTTAATCCAATTATCAAAAACTATTTTGATACATCAAATAGAGCTTTAAACATATCTTTCAACTTCTATTTTTCCCATTTAAATTTTAAAAATAATTCTTCCCTTCTCCCCCCTACCAAAAAATAATGATTGTGTAAAGGAAGATCTCAAAACTTCGTTCTCCTAATATTGAATTAGGGCAACATTTTGTGCTTAATTGGTATTAATAGAGCCATTCAGAAACGGACCTTATCCTTTTTGCTCCTTGATTTCTCAACATATAACTCATTAAAAAAAAGTTGCGTAACTTGATATACTCAGACTCTATATGGAGTTAAGCGTTTCATCATCATGTTGCTGTTGAGCCATTACACATTACACATACATTATCAACAGAGAAGCTACTTACGATGACCATGCCACATGTTCATTACCTCAATGAAACAGCAGCCAGGTAGCTGCCGCCTGGCGTCATCGCGACCATGCCGCACAGCACCCGGGGTATTCACGGCGGCATCCCACTAATTGCCGCGTCGCTCACCGCTTAATCGTCCGCAAAAAATACACTAACGTGCGGCCCGCTGCCAATGCCTGACCTCGCGAAAAATTGAGAACAATTCCCGTAATTTGCATCGCCAATTGAGAATGGCCGTATCCTGTAATATCTGCCGGAGTTGCATCAGCCGCTAATCTCCGGCCATCTCGCCGCAGCTGCGCCGCTCGCATCGCACAAAAATCCAAATTGGTGGTTAACGCCGGCTCCGCAATTAACGCAGCGCTCATTAAGCCCGCGGAAGCGATATCCGGGATTACGACTGCCCGCTGCCGGTGTCACTTCACCTGCACTGGCCTATCTGCATGAAGTGCTGTTCCCCTGCACCGTTTGCCATTTGCCTGCTCGGCGAAGCCCCCTGTTTTCATAGAGAAAGTCGCTTAAAAACAAAAAGGTTGTGAAAATAAACCATCTCGATGAGTTGTCAGAAATCGTCTGGTTTGCTCAAAGTACATTCATCCTGACGATACATGATTTTTGCAGCTCTATTAGTCATTCATCGATTTAACGAAGCAATTCAGCTGAATTGAGCCGCCCGGCGACAAGCCATGTCTTCCAACATGACAAGGCTCGACCTTGTGACGCTACTCTGGCAAAAAATGCAATTCAAGAATTCAGGTAGCAAATTTTACCGCGCCCACCTGATCTAGCCCTTTCAGATTTGCATCTCTTTTGGTTGCTTTCCAACAATCGTTCAACGATGTGAAGTTGAAAACATGTTTTGTATTCTTTAGGGAAGCAAGGCCAGGTCAACCATGCTCAGAGGACAACCTTGATAAGGTCAAGCAACATCCGAAATCATTATCAGATATTCCTCAAAGGAATATCTCCACTACATTCGATAATGAATGAAGATTTGCAACTCTTTGTCTGAAGGATCCAAATCTATCACGTATTGGTTGGACACCATATTATCATAAAGTAAACACTATGAATTCGATTACAAAAAAAAAGACAGAACGACCTTGACCGCTTGGCAACCGTGACCAGGCGCGAAGGAAGACGTTTTGAAAATATTTTAATCTACTGTACTAAAACAGCTAAGGAAGAAGCGGACCAGTACCTTAAAAACATTAGAAACCGCTGACAAAGGAAGGACACTTCAAGAGACGCGTTGAAAATGAGCATGGAAATTAGTAAAATAACGCAACGACGATCGAAGATACGACCATTGGGCTGATATCAAAATTGTAACTAGAAAAGGCAATACAAAAATAAGGCTAGAAAGGGTAGCAGGTAAAAATGGAATAATATCAGTAATGATAAACATAGGAGGGACAGGAAGGGAAACATATCACGATTAATGAACAACATTGTGAAAAACAAAAAGCCTCAATATATTTTCAGGCGCCCATACAAAAAAGGGGATAGAAAAGACTAACAATTATAAGGGAATAAACTTATTAAACCTACTAGGGGAGGATAGGGCGAAAATATAAGAATCAGAATTAACAGAAAAACTAGGAAAGGCAGTCGATGCATTTTCATAAAAGGAAAATAAGTTCACTTCTACTTTATCGACCTAAAGATGACCTTCGACAAAATTAGAATAAATACTGGGTGATCAATAATAAGTGTCGAAAAATAGTTGCCTATTAAAAAATAAGAGAAGGTAGATCAGCGCCACCTATTATACATAACAGTTAGCTAATTGAAGTTTTGTAGCAAACCATTGATCACGTGACTATCTAATTGTAAACACGGAATCCTTAACCTTCGAAGAAAGGTTGTTTATTGTACATTTTGTGAATTTGTGTCATGATCCAACGGACCTTTAAGGAGTCTCCCTTAGGTAAAGACAAAATTTTGAAAGGACGGTAACAAAATATCGAAGATATTTGACGTCGATTCGGCGAGCAGCTTAACAAGCAGAATCAGCTCTAGGAGCGTCCAAACTGTCCTGTACAAGATTCAAGTCCATCGGCCGCTGAAGCCGCACGATATCGAGAGAATATTTCAGTTTGTCCAAATGATGATTGAAAAAGTGGAAGACGGTTCTATTGATGTTTCAGAAATTTAGTTTAGTGATGAGGCTCATTTTTATTTGCAAAGTTTTGTTAACAAGCAAAACATGCGCCACTGGGATACCGAAAGTCCTCACCTTGCGATCGTAAAGCCTTTCCATTCATCAAAAGTGACCTCCTGGTGCGCAACTTCAGAGAAAAAATTCTCAAACCATATTTCTTTAACGGCATTGTAATCTTTCAAAATTATCACCAGATGCTGGATGAGGAGTTTCTACACAGTGCAAGAGAGCCAAAATGACTAGTTTACGCAGAACGATGAGAGACTTCTGGATAATTTTAGAAGACGTGTCATAGGTCTAGACTTCGATCATTTTTCTGGTGATAGAATTAATTGACCACATGAGTCCACGTGACTTTTTATGGGGATACCTGGATGAGATCTACAAAGTGTCTCCAAGGACACTAGAAGGTCTCAAAATAGCCATAAGAAATGAAATTTCAGCCATCGGAAGAAACACCCTTCAAGAAGTAAGTGAGGCTTTTGAAAGTAGGCAGCGCCATCGTGTTGCTAGTCAAGATTCACATTTTGAAAAAATGTTAACCTACCATAAACTTCCGACTATACTGAATAAAACATTATTGAATTTTGAAAATCGGTCAGCTACGCGAGAAGTTCCGACATATATTATTGATCACCCTGTAAATGAAAACTATTAAAAAACATAGACATAAACAAAACAGATATAGAGATGGTATATAATAAGACAACACGAACAAACAATATCTGTTAAGACAGAGATGTATATTGAGTTCGTAATTGTTCACACTAATAATAAATAAAGTAATGAAAAAAAGGAAACAGAAAAAAAGTATTACATAGGAAAGTGGAAAATAAAAATGGTACAAACGTCTGAACTACTGTACGCCCATGACACTGTGATCTTGGAAGAAACTGAGAGAAAACAATATAACCTAAATATATACAATAGATAAATGAAAAAGTAAACATTGAAATTAATCTATAAAGAATAAAGATGATAGAGTAGATAAAATAAAGCACAACATCACAATAAAAGTAAAAGAAAAAGAGCAATTAAATAACTTTAAACAATTAGGAACATCGCTACCAATTGAAAGATAGATGACGTGCACCCGTTGTAAGAAGAACTTTTAACGCTATAAAAAACACCTTTTTAGGAAAAGTGGGAATACTAAAAGAAACAAAAGAGGAAGTTGTGAAAAACGTAGTGCAGCCGATGATGACTACACGCAAATAAGTCGTGAACGATCACATATAAACAATAGAGTAAATTAACAATGAGATTTTGAGAAAAATTGAAGGAAAAACAAGACAAAATTACCAGCACAACACACAGAAAGAAATGAAGAGTAAAGACGGTGAGAGAAGTGTTACAAAAAAAGCAATTAGAATGTCTGAGACAAAATGGTGAAACAAACATTTAAAGCAAAACCAAAGGACCAAAATAAAGTATTATAGGAGGACCAAGGCAGACATGGACAGAGGAATGAAAACAGCATAGCAGCAGAAAGGTATAGGGTGGAATAAGTTCAGACAAAAGGCGCAAGAGAGAAAAGATTGGAAAAAGTGGTATCAAAAACAGCAACCAAATGAACGGCGACAACCTACCGACTCTAAGCATTACATCGTGGATAAAGGCTCAGAATTATATGTATGCTTGTTTAATCCAATCCAATGTTCACTCATCAGTGTAGCACGAGATGACTCCAATACATTTCTCTTCAACTATTCAAAATACCAATCAATTAAAAATAAACTTCAAGGTCATTGATTATCATCTATCTTTTATAATTATCAATCTGATGAAGTAACTAGTTAAGTTAAGCAACACATCTGCATTTTTTTGAGAAAGCCCTTAGTAATGTTTTCCACTATACGTGAAAGACTGCTTGTGGTGATGTTACGACTTTCATCCGTTACCAGCAGAAGACTGATTTGATGGTAATTCTATGGTAAAGATGTTTACTGACCAGGTTTCGGTAGTATAAAGAAAGTGCCGCGGCGTTAAGCGCTCTTAATATTTAAATGCCGCAATTAGCAAAAAAATTCCCAGACGAGCACTGACATTGAAATACATTGTTCTGGTACAACCCTCAGCGAGGAAGAAAATTCCAATAGCTTTCTTCTTTAGAGAAAATGCACCGTTATGTAAATGGAGAAAATAAAGGCACTGCTGTCATCCAATGTCCTCTTGCACAATTGCAATTTTCAAATGGGCTCCTGCCCAACAACCTCTATAAAGGTCTGTCTCATTATCATCCGAAACAGCGGTATTGGCCAATGATATTCAGGGAGACACATTTAAATTCCGTAAAAGCTTAACATTTTTGGGACTTTATAGATACGGTTTCCAAGAGATTACACGTAAGATGGAGACGAGGGGTATTTACCATCAAACCAATGATTTCTGAAGCAAATGATCTTCAACAAGCTACATCTACCAGTGTTATGCAGATTTTCACCATTGTGCCCAATCAGTTTTAAGCCATGCTATGAGGGCACCGTACTAAAGATTAACTTTCACCATCAACTTGAGAAAATTCGTGTGACCTTTCTCTAGCATTCTTTTTGATAAAGACTTGGTACAGGCGCCCATTGCTTTGCTAATAACCTTATGTGAATTGGAATAGGAAAAGACCTTCTGCCTGCGAAGTTAGAGGAAAGGATCTTAAAAACACCTTAAGTGTGACGATACGCGCAATGACCTTCATGCCATAATAATCAGCAATGCACAAATAACGGTTCTAAAGTCAAAATTGCTGTTGGCAAAACCCGAGAGAACAAAATGGAAATCTTCAACGTAGCTATTAATTTACTTTCAGCCAAAGTTTTAACAAACAGCCCTGACTACAGTCATCCACAAAGAGAACGGCATCGTCCACATTAGGCCAAGCAATTCAAATAGTCATCCACATATTTTTCGATTATTCAAAAATGGCGTTATTAATTCAAATGCTTCGTGCTGTTAAAATGATTGGCAAGTTTCGTCGCATCTTGTGCACATCTTTACTATTTCAGTTCATTCGGAATTATTCGAATACTCACATATTTAAATCGTTAGTTATGACGGATTAGGATATTAAAATGATTCGAATACTAATCCCACCCCTAGTCCATACTTGACATATTTTCGGTTTCAATCTTCAGTAATTTTTAAGTTGATAACACTCGCAGTTGAACTACAAATAATTGTAGTCTAAGTGTGAGAGAAATACTAGTTCATTTAAAGTAGGGCAGGAATTCGCATTCGAATAATTCAAATATACGAATACGACATAACTAACAATTTGAATAATATAAATGATAAAATAATTCGAATAGTTGAATGGTCGAGCTGTCGAATAGTTAAAGAATGGTCGAATGATCAATTGGTCGAATGTTTAGATGTTCGAAGAATGGTGAAATGGCAAAATGATCAATTAATGTTCTAATGGTAAAATAATAATCAAATTGTTGAGTCACTGACTCGCCAAATAATCAATTGGTTGAATAGTGGAATGGTTGAAGGACAGTGAAATAGTAAAGAAATAATCATAGAATAGTCTATTTGTCAAATGTTGGTTAAATTATTTAATGTTAAAAAATGGTGAAACGATCTAAGAGTGGTTGAATGGAAAATGGTGAAAGAATGGTTGAATAATCGAAGATGGTTCAATGGCTAATTGCTAAAAAAATGATCGAAGAATGGCCGAATTATCAAAAATGGTTAAAAGGGAAAGAAATGGTTGAAGAATATTTGAATGGTCGAGTCATTAAATGGTCGAGTAATAATGATATGAGAATATCCAAATAGTTAAAAATAGTTTGATGGTCGAATAAAGATCAAATGGTAGAGAAAAATTGTCTAAACACGGTCAAACGGTCGTATGATAGAGAAATAGTCAAGAATAGTTTAACGATCGATTCGCAGAATGGTAAATTGGCCTAATAGTACATCGTTTGAAGAATAGTGTAATAGTGGATCTAATAAATGATCAAAGAACGGTTAAATAATCGAATAATGGTAGAATGGTTAAATCATCACGTCGTCGAATAGTCCAATTATCACGAAATGGTCGAAGTATGGTTTAATTATAGAAGAATAGTTAAACAATAGTCTTATGGTAAATGAATGGTCAAATTGCCAAAACGTTAAGAATAGAAAAATGGTCGAATGGTTAAATAGTAGAAAAATAGTCGAAAGGTCAAATCGTTAAGGAATGGTCAAATGATTAAAAAATATTCTAAGAATCGAAGAATGACTGAATGGTGGAGAAGTCAAGTTATGGAATAATCAATTGGTCAAATATTTGAAGAATAATGAAATAATCAAAGAATAACTAAGTAGTCAAAGAATAATTGATTATTCTGAGACTAATGGCGGAATGTCCGGGTGGCTGAATCCCGGAATGATAAAATATTCAATAAATAGACGAAAAAGATTTTGAATCTTCGCGGAATAGTAACATATTTTAAAATTGGTGAAATGATTGGGAAGCGGTTTGATGATTAATGTTTGTTGAATGGAATATTGGGCGAATAGTGGAACAATCGAATGGTCGAATGACCAGATAGCTGAATGCTTGAATAATTGAATGGTAGAATATTCAATTAATGTTCAAAAAGTAGTAAAATATTCTACGATTGGTCAAATTCTTGGGGAACGGTCTGATCATTAATGGTTTAGTTGCCGAATGGAATAATGACTGAATGATCAAATAGTCTAATGGCTAAGTGCTCAAATTATCGAATAGTCAATGGTAAAATTGTCGAATGTTCGACGAATAGTCAAAGAATTATTGAATGTTCAAAGAATATTAAAATATTTTAAAATTAGTCGAATAGTTGAGGAACGATTTGATGATTAATAGTTGAGTGACTGATTGGTTGAATGGAATAATCGCCGAATGGTCGAATAGTCTAATGGCTGAATACTTGAATTAACGAATAGTCGAATAGTGAAATAGCCAAATGTTCGACGAATGATCGAGGAATAATTGAATATTTAAAGAATGGTAAAATATTTTGAGATTGGCCAAATGGTAGAATGGTTGAATAGTCGAATAATACTTTATTTCTGCAACTATTGGAAATTGATGTGTATGGAATTGGAGTTACTATAGGATGGATGGAACTCACAAATAAATTTTAGTTGTTACCCTTAAAAATTCGAATTTAATATTTGAGTAACTGCTTGAATCACTCAAACGTTAAATGAATATTTAAATGATTCGCTGAATTGCAAAAGTCCCAGATGTAGTACAATATAAATTATTGAAATAAGTGAATGAGTGAAGAGGAATGAAATCAACAAATGTGTTTTACGCATGGTTATCATAGCTTCAAAAATTTCATAAAAATTTAAAAAAGATTGGGGGTCACATTTACAGTTTTTAAAATTTTTAATTTGTATAGAATTGTTTAACTTGGTTAAATTGGTTACTTAGAATATAGTATCACATTTATTTATTAGAAAACAGAAAAATGTGTTTTATATGCTCTAATTGCTAATAATTGCCGCGGCTAATTAACCTGTTTACTATATATAAACATATCAGTTATTTTTTCAGTAATGTTCGTGCTAATGATAAACATCAGCAATCGAATAAATCTAAAAATAAGCATACAAAAACCCGGAATATTATTGTATGCAAAGCTTTCCGAAAACCTGCAAGCGTAGATAAGAATGTTTTCCTCAAAAAAGTGGGAACGGGATTTCCCGCCTCTAAAACGACACGAGGCGTCGTATAGGAAAAACTAAGTGAATAACTCTGTTCTTTGGTCTAAAGAAATAAAGAATGTCGTAGAAGCTAAATGCTCAGTAAATTAATGACGCATGATTTCAGAGTTTCAACACGAGGAAGTGTAACCTACAAAGCAATTTGATGAGAATGACGAAACAATATCACGACGTAAC
Source organism: Sinelater perroti (assembly GCA_036346155.1). NCBI lineage: Eukaryota > Metazoa > Arthropoda > Insecta > Coleoptera > Elateridae > Sinelater > Sinelater perroti. Next base: position 7,409,767 of record JARFIY010000222.1, read on the forward strand.
TAATTTAGTAATTGCATCACTCAAGAAACTTGTGCTGTTTAGCCACAAAACGCTGTTTCACCAGAACCGGGCAATTGTTAAAAATGCTGCCCTCGTCTCTTACATTTGGCACATTTTCTAATCAAACCGTCACGAGCAGCAGTAGAATTAATATAAAAGTTATAATAAAACAAGAAACTGGAAAAATAAATAAACTAAAAAAAATTATGTGACACCTCTAAATGAAGAAAATAGAAAGACAAAATGCCTAGAAGTATAAAGGGGTAATGAAGTATAAGAAACATAAAGAAACACATATGTAAGTTACTTCAACCCAGCTACACCAAAAAAAATTAATAAAGGAATAAGCTTATTGGGAGGGGTGCCAAGCAAACTTTAAGAAGACGGCGGTAAGACAGAAACAATTAGAAACCGTAACCTATCTGCAACTAACTAACCGGACATGCCTTGTTGTATGGAGTCTTCTACGCCAAAATGAGGAAGGGGAGGTTAGTGTAAAGTGCTCTTCGTCTTTTTACTAGTCTCATATTAAACTGTTAGAACCATTTTGCCAAAATTGCAAAAATCGTGTGTGGGGTGTTCTTGAATTGAAGAATCAGTGGTCAAAACGTTCATTGGCCTTTTAAGGTCAAAAAGACTATAAAAACCTTATTTTAAAAGTAACTAGACCAATCACCATTCGCCACAAATTTTATATACAAAATAATGTATCCCCAAATTTTGTGAAGAAAGGCTATGGCAATATGGACAATGCCGTTCTCTTCATGGTTGACTATGGTCGGGAAGGAACTGTTTGTTAGAACCTTTAAAAGTCTTTATTTGGAACTGGTAAATCAGAAACAAATCTGCTAAGTTTGTGTTAAATAATATAACGGGGCTAAATCTCAAGTAGATGATCAAGGTCGATCTTTAGCACAACCATGAAAAGTATCATACTGAAAGATAGCATAACTACAGGCTTGAGCGATGATATTATCCCTTTTGCGTTCTTATTGTGAAGTTGTTTTACAGTAATGAAAAACCTACATAACGTACAAAACTTCTTTATCAGCCAAGTCTTTCTTCAGAAAGATAAGAGTCAGTTCGTACATTATGGAGGCAAAATTACTAATAGACTTGACTTTAAAAGTGACCAGCTATCTTCTTATCACTGATTGGATGAGCTTTATTGAGAAGGAAGTTCCTAAAATGTTTTGATTTTGCAAAGTTTAATCCTCAATGAACTTCAACAAAAGCTCTGGCCATTGTCGCGTGTCCTAAAAAATGTTGGTAGTGAAAAGAGAATGGTCTTGCAAAGCCCTGCAGCCCTTTGCTTTCATGGCTGTAATTGCCTTCACTTTTGCCCTTCAACTTCAGTAAAGTTCTTCTCCAAAGTAGTGGAAGCCTTGCTACGTTCGCTGGGACTGTTTTCTTTGCTTAGACCTACTCCTTTGAACTTCTCCTTTGCAAATAGTAGCAAAACTTTTCCATGAACTCTAAGAGATATTAAGCGCCCTCTGACTATGCCTCCGCTGCTGTTTCATTGGTTCATTGGTAGCAGCCAGAAACAAGTCATTAGTTTTTCCTCCCTTGGTAACAGTAGCCGAGGAACGAATTTTTCTACAACACAAGATCTTCCGTCAAAATTTCACATGTTTTGATTTTGGAATCTCCAGATCAACTTCTCATTCTTACTGATTGCCGCCCATAGACATTTAACATTTCCCAGTATTCTGTTCATTGTTGGTTTTCCAGAACGTGAATCACTTTCACCAAGTTCCCTGCCATTCCTGAATGGTTTGTACCACGCCTTTATTTGTGCTGCACTAATTTCATATCACATAAATTACGATTTCACCCAATTTTATAGTTAATGTCTATCAATACACTCTCTAATAAGTTTGATTCTTGTTTACAAGTGTGCAGTGACATTAGACTCTGCATATATAGCAGTGTTGCTTTTGCTTTTGTTCGTATCCTGTTTGGACAAAAAGTAATGGTATCACTTCCAGTTTGAAAATGTTTTTATTACTAAAGACAAAACATTTTCATTGTGATTTCCTCTCCACCCCACGTCTACCGCCGTATGCTAAAAATGTAGATATTGTATACTATCAGTTTATCAGTCTCTGTTAGTGCCCTACAATAGCCACATCATAACAAATTTTCTTTTAGTTGATACAGATGAAGATTGTGAGGAGGTAATGTTTTTTTTTACAGTAGCGTAGGTCGTCATGTTTAATTAAGCTGATAGAGCCTTCTGAAATGTTTCAATGAATAGAAATGGCTTGCTACAATATCATAGATTTTAAAATGTAATCATGAGTTAAGAAAATTTGTAACTTTTAAGGTTATGGTCAAAAAACCAAAGTGTAACTTTCTTTTATTTAATATTATAACTGCAAGTCATACTCTGTTGTATCATAGTTTCCAATTTGGGCTATACTGACCACCAAAGGAAAGAAATCGAAGAAGTGAGGGAGGGTCAAGAAGCAAATAGGAACTAGTGTTTTTTTTTGTACACGTGCAACTTATACTTGGGTATCGAGCACAACCATAAGTAGGAATGTTAATAACAGAGATGATTACCTAAAATATGATTAGCTAAAGAGATTGGGAAACTTTTGGTATGGTTTTGAGAAGTTTGGTAGTTTCAAAGCAATGGACATACACAGACTCTAGAGCAGGTTAAAATAATTGTAGCTTACTTTGAGTAGTTTGAAGCAATTTTGATTTTGCGCAAATTTTCGTGAACATGTTTAAAACAATGAAATAGACCTTGGGATAGATTTTTCTTTTTACTTTCCTTTTTCATTTTGGAATATTCGTTTGCACTCTTGGAAGACTTGATCAAGAGAATATGGATTATTAATTAGAATAAGATAAAATACATAGAAATTATATCAACAAGATATAAAGCAAATTAAATGAAAAACAATAAACAACAAAGAATATAATTTTGAGAAGATATTGGAAAGAGCCCTTTCTTGGACTTCTTGTTAGTCTATCCCTACTTGACGCAATGTTGATTGGACAAATTGCATTATCCCAAGAAGGATAAAGACCTGGGATATATACTAAAATAGAACCCTTGACGAATTTGTTGAATGTTACACTTTGTAATACTTTTTTACAGTTTATTAAGTACATTATTTTCCGCAAACAAATACTTGAATTACCACAAACACAACCAAAAGATAACCACGTTCTTTGTAAAACTTCCAATAAAAGAAACAAAAGTTTCACTGTTATTTTCAAAAATTCTCTTCTCCAGAAAAATTCAAGTTTAACTTTAATGAAGTTGCAGGGCAAAATCAAGTGTAGCCCTGGCCTACAAAATTACACTCACTTTACTATCATTTTCCAGGACACAACCGCCAGAGCATTTGAAGTTCATTCAAAAACTGAATTTTACAAAAACAAAACATCTTAGCAAGCCCATCTGACCAGTGATATGAAGAGAACTTGTGATTTTCGGTGACTTGCTTAACGTAAACTTTCTTAACTCAGATGAAAGTGTTCTAGCTAATATATGTTATGTAAGAAGATAGATGAACAGTATCAGCTCTGTCAGAGCATTAGGTACGCTTAAGACTCATCCCCGTCATTTTTTTTAACGAAAATTTAGTAGATACATTCATCAACCCCGCCATCACCGAAACGAAGAGAGACCTATTGGTGTAAAGAAAGACACATTTTTTGCCTTGGTAACCAGCATTACCACAAAAGACTAATTAAAACAGAATTTCCTGGCGTAACAGCTAGTTCCATCTAGAGACTTGTTAAGGTCCTAACAATCAGTCTTCCACCGACCTCATTTATCCATGAAGATAACGATATTGACCATTTTGCCAATAGCACATCTATGTGCATAGGTAAGATAATCAACAAATATACAAAATGGCTGAGACGTGTTGTGAGAGCGGGTAAAAATAATCTGGAAAAACACTTACCGCGAGAGAAGAGGGAGACCAAAAGATGGTTGACACCAGTGAAGGAAGATGTTAGTATGGGAATGGAAATGCGGCAAGAAAAGACTAAGAACAGAATGAAGAAATAGAAAAGTGTAACTAACAGATTTGAAATCAATAATTTACTAAATCTGTAGAAAGAAAAACTTTCGAAGAAATAGAAATAGAGAAAGAGGAATTGAAAAAAACATCTAACCGAGAAATAATGGAACTATATGGGAAAATAAAGATATTAAGACGGCTGGGGTATGTAGGAGTGGCTGGAAAGTAGTCTGGGAAAGTACTTACTGCAGAAGAGATGGGGGGACAAAGAGTAAGACCAAAAAGAAGATGATTGACAGCGGTAAAGAAAGATCTGTCACGTATGGAAGTACGGATGCAGCAAGAGAAGAGTAAAAATAGAGGTAACATAATCAACAAATATACAGAGATTAAGGTAGCTGGGACGTGTTGTAAGACTGGAGAAATGCTTAGCGCAGGAGAAAGATGGAAAATACGATTTACATCAGTAAGAAAAGGCCTACTGAATGTGGGAACGGAGAGGTGACAAGAGAAAACTAAGAACATAATTAAATGGAAAAGAATAATAAAAAGTTTTGAAGTCAATAGTCTGCAAGATTTGTAGAGTTCTATTATACACACAAATAATTTTCCAAGAAATACAAATAGGAGGTCAGGAATAGGGAAGAAAATGTAACCGAGAAATTAAGTTAAGTGGTATCTATTTCCTTCAAAGATAAAGGATGGTATCACAAAATTTTGTATATCTCCGGGAAACCGTGCATTCATAGTGTACGTCCACAGCAAGAGATGATCGTATGTCAAAATAGCTTATCTCTGTAGCATTTGCCACAGAGAGTTGGTGAAAGGTATCGGAAATAATGCTTTTCCATACCGAACAGTCGCAAGGTAGAAAATAGAGTTTCAGCGAGGACGCGAAAGCAAGCAGTGACCGGCAACTAGCAGAAAGTGGGGACGGATGTGTCGTGTGCAGTAATCGACCACCGGCTGGAAACCGACAGACGATGGGCGCTACTTCAGCTAGATAGAGAAACTGGTATCGAGAAACGCATCATCCATGGGATTTTCCAAAATGATCTTCACCTGCGTAAAATTGCATCGCAAGTAGGTACTACAAGCACTCACGGAAGTTTAAAAGTGAACCCGATGTACAACATGCTGCGACCACCTAGCAGAGTGGCAGCAGGAAGGAGACCATTTCCTTTCAAGAATCATCGCTATCGATGGATTTTTGGTCAAGACATATGAACGAGAGCTCGAACGTCAGCTTGCTGAGAATCACCAAGAAGATACAGCGGTTGACTGGCAACTGGTTTAATATTGCTCTCCGTGCAATTACAGAGCTATAGAGCCTTCATTAAGTCACGCAAAGGAATTTTTCACTACCATCGTCAAACTATTCAGCCAATTTGACGTTAGTTATAGCTAGGTCAATGTTTGGAGTTTTGTTTACACTCTAGGCGTTAGCTAAGATCAGCTATTCAATCGAAGAACGGGTCTTTATTGTGGCCGCCTTTTACGAGAAAGGCCAAAGTGCTAGTGGAGCGCTAACTACCTTCAAGGCCAAGTTTGACAAGCGCACCACCTTGTCTGTTTACAATAGCAAGGTAAAAAATACCATGATAAAATTTGTTCTACAATTAAATTGTCTATTTTACGATGTTATAATAGTCTGATTGGAAAGTTTGAGGAAACAGGAAGTGTACTGGAAGAACGGACAGACCAATCACTGTGACCACTCCCTAGACCGTAGAACAAGGTCGGGAGCTTTATGAACAAGAGCCCACAACTTCGGTCTCTATTTTCATATAAGATTTAGTTGCAAACGCCTCTGACCGATATCAATATTGACAAAAGATTCACTTTTGCAAAAGGGATCATGGAGATGGTTCGTACCAAAAGGTTGAACATAAAGTACGTCCATTTTACGGATGAGGCCTATTTTCAACTAGATGGCTATGTCAGCAAACAAAATTACCGACATTGGGGTAACGAAAACCCACAATTTTACCGAAGTTCGTCGATTGCACCCGGAAAAAGTTAGTGTGGTGTGCAATTTCCCACTATTGAATTGTCGGCTCACTGTTGCTCACAAAATATGTGAATGAAGAAGTTTATCATACAAAAGTTCTCAAGAAATTTCAATTGTGAGAGATAAAAGACAAATCAGCTAATACTGGTTTCAGCAAGATAGGGCCATCGCCCATCGGACTCAGGGCATCTTTGACATCCTAATAGAAGTTTTTGGAAAAAGGATTATAAGTCTGGACAGCTCCCGTAAAACAGAACGTGGCAGCGAGTGGCCCCCAAATTCCCCCGATTTAAACTCGTGATTTTTTCTTATGGGATTATCTTAAAGAATTTATCGGAACAAACCCCAGTCTATCGATGAACTTAAGAATCACAGAAGAGATTCTAGCCATTTTGGCAGACATCAAAAAAGCCGCAATTGAGAGTTTCGAGAAGGCAATCGTTTTGATAACATAATGCATTGAACTCCAATTATTCATCATCATAATAAAAAAAGAATTGAATTTTTCCTTGAGACATACAACATCGTGATAATATCCTTTACCTTTGAAAAAAATAGTTGCCATGATTTATGTCCCAGCCGTCGTATATGAGAAACCAAAAGTTGTAGGAGGAAAATTTTCAGAGGAACAGAACATCTAACCAAGAAATTAAAAAATTATATAAAAAACAGGGTAAGCACATACATAGATTAAGATATTATAAGACTGGCTGTAAGTAAACTAGGCAAATACTGTAGGAAAGAGGGGGAAACGAAAAGGAAAGCCAAAAAGAAAATGGTTGGCGGTAGTGGGGTGGGAGTGGAGACAGCAGGAGAAGATAGAGGTAAATGAAGACGAATAATAAAAATATTTGAAATCAAGCGATGTAATCAGTTTTTAACCTCTCATAATAAACCACATCACTTTTCTGGTCCTACCAGGAGCGAAGAAATACATTTTTGGCATGAACATTGAAGATTGAAGATATCACCAGTTGTAACTGCTTCAACAGTACTATTTTAGTTGTAAATTGAAAGTGTATCTCCAGGACAGTTGGCTCGACCTATTCCCTTGATCAAGGATGATCACAATAGTGCAAGATTTTTTCGGATTGCAACATGCATTGAAAGGATGCAGTGAAGCAGGAGAGAGTGCAAGGCACCAAGGTTGGAGCCGCCTTGCAAGACGAATCATAAATAAATAAATAAAACGTGAAACTGCGAATGCAACTTCAAACGCATTTCAGGAAGTTCCTTGTGGTGGTTAAATTAAGTCGAAACGAAACCGAAAACGAATATATTCGATTGACTTGGGCCACATCCTGAGGTTCCTGAAAGAGCGCCGCGCTAATCTGATTGATGACGAGTAGACCCAGATCATAGACTTGGTCGAAACCTACATCTGGCCCAATTAGGCGACCCAAATCCTATCTAGTGCCACAATGAGTTTGACTAGAATTTAGACCTTCAATGTAATCGTATGACTAACATCACCAACTTCGGATCTGGTCCCATGACTCCGCCATGCTACTGGAGGAGGCAGAAACTCTGGAAATAACTGCGATTAGTTTCCTTCGCCTGACAACAGGATAGCGTGATGACGATGCAAGGCACCTAGGCAGTTATTCGATTGAGCGCGCGCGCCGCTAAAAAATTTCGGATATGTGGCTGATGAAATAGAATTCAGCTATTACACCAGGCGAAAGTCGGCGCTTTTTATTGGCCCGTTCTTCGCCGGTGGACTTCTGCGGTTAGTCATTGCAAAGTCAATGCCAGCGGCCGAATCGGCGCTGCAGTTGCCGGTGCAGCGCGCAAATTTCAATCGGCCCGTGCACTGGAATACAGGTCACGCGGCTTCTCGGTACCAAAGCGCGCGCCGGCCATACAAATGCGCGGGCTAAATATAGGCCCGTTGGGGCGCTGCAGCGCGGCGAAAAAGGGAAACAAATAAAAGCGCGCGCTGCAATGCAGCTGCGATCCGCGGCCACTGAAACGATGACCCCAGGTGTCGCCTTGAAAAGGTCAGGGCGATGGTGCCGCGCCATGCCAATTTGCACCGGCCGGTGAATTGGACGCCAGCCGAGGCGTTACGCAAGAGCTTGGCTGGCCACTTGCCGAGCGAGTCACGACGTGTGCCCAAAAGATTAATGCGACGCGAACTGCTAAACGAATTATGCGACTGACGTAGGCGCACACACCTCTTTTTCCACGAGATGCGCAAATGTTGAAATATGGACGGTAACACAAGTTGTGGCTCGACAACGATTGGAATTGTAAATAGAACGGCTTTCTCTCTTTCGAAATCCATCCTTCCCATACGCACATAGAACCAAACAAACCTTAACATAGAACTTCTCAACAACTTAAGAAGCTTGAGTCGTCGGTATCTGTAATTTTTGGAATTCATTGTACAAAACCTGCAGTAATCTGAGTAACGTTAGCAAAATTACCTCCCCCCCCTTTAATTTTAGTAAAAACCTCGTCTAGAAGAGTTTGAGATAAAACCATAAGTCCAACCAAGCAATTTCTATTATAGTACTGGTCAAACTTTTGGTATTTCCCCCATAACTTTTTGTGCCGTTGAATATTTTTTTTAATTTTCTGACAATGTTTTGACACCCGTTTTGCAATTATGCGAATGAAAATGTAGCCACGTTTGCCAATTGGGTGATCCCCTGGACCCAAAACTTACTTACGTCGTCTGCAGCAAGCAGTCGTCCAGTCAAGAAGCCGATGATTTCCGAAGGGAACAGGAAGGCATACAAGAGCTAAACGAGGAAAGATTGAGAAAATGTGCTCTGTAGTGACGAAAGCAAGTAGATGTTGTGGTGGATTCGTTGTCCCTAAGGCACTCGTTTCTATCCTAAGTACCAAATTCCCACGATGAAGCAAAAAGGCGGAACTGTCTTGGTCTGAGGTGGTCTCCACCTTGGCAAGGGTCCCCTTGGAAGAATCATGGATCACTATTTGTATGAGGACATCCTGGAAAACACGATGCGTCCACGTGCTATACAGAACATGGGCAAGGGCTTCATTTTTCAACAGGACAATGATCCCAAGCATCATTCGAAGCATGTTCAAGGCTGGTTTGCTCGCCGTCATGCGACCTTCCTCGACTGACCCAACCAAAACCCCGACCTGAACATCATCAAGGGCCTCTGAGCAGGAGCGTCATCTGGTTGGCAGAAAGTATGCCCATACTCTTCTGGACTCCATGCTTCGCAATTAATGCGAGAAATTAAATTTGCGGTCTTAAGCAAGTTTTCTATAGTTTTAAGAAATTTACTTTTGAGGAAAATGTTTTACATATATATGTGGAGCCAAACGTATTAATAGTCCGGTTCATAGCTAGTTTTTTGCAATATGCATACTTTTCCGAAGCATGGCTACCCCATAATTCTTCAGTGGATGCAGTTTTGTGCATTTGCAAGGAAACATCTCCTTGGAAGTCGATTTCTCCATTTGAAGTAAAGACTTTGAAAGACTAAACAACTTTGCAGCCACTTGGATCCATTTTGGCGCTTGAGTTTATAAGGCGATTTTAAAAATTGCGGCAATTTCCCTATCTCCGCAGTATTGAAATTTTGCTACAAATTCCTTCCCAACATATGACATAAAACTTAAAAACACTGCAGTGTCTATTTCGAAATTCTTCTTTTATATTCAAGAATTGCTGGAAAATGAATAAATTCTTGATTTTCAATATCTGTTTTAAAGATATCCAGCTTACGACGGAAAACAGACAAACCTTTGTATCAGATCACATATGTATTTTGATGTTGAGCGCATTTTAATATTTCAGAATGTCTTTTAGAAAGATACTCGTTTGTTAAGAACTTCAAGTACTTCCTTGCTTCCTTGCTACTTTACTTGTTCTTTTATTTGACAGAAGCATCCAATCACTTCTTTTTATAGAGGGAGGATTAGGAATTGCACTCGGGTTTAGGTGTTCGAGCAACCTGGGTATGGGCACAGGTTCCACCTACCAGCTAAAACCCATTTATCTCCCTCTCTTCGCCCATGGATTCCACCCGGAACCGCGTGAGCACTTCAGGTGGGGGGTGGTATCTAATATTAAATTATGCCTGTAGGATACTATCTAGACTTTCTTTATCCTTTAGTATGTCGTATCACATTTCGCTTATCATCTCCCACATTGTCTCATCTTCCATCACGTAATTGCAGATGTTATCGGAGATGATAAGGGTCCGTATTCTATTTTTTACATTTTGCCTGTGCGCGTCCCACTTCATGCACTGAAATACCACATGTACGGCGTCTTCCTTTACTCCGCAGTATCTACACTTGTCATCGTCTGCTCTGTGGAAACGGTGTAGATACGCTCTGAAGTTACCGTGACCGCTTAGCATTTGCGTGGTGTAGTAATTTAGCTGTCCAAACCATGGCTGGATTTGAGGTACGAGTCTTCTTGTCTAGCTGCCTACGTTACCCTTTGTTCAGCATTCTTGCCACGTTATAATCATGTATTTTGCATTTCTCTTCTTAGTTTCGCTGTTTGTCCCGTAATTCTGGACTCTAAGAGTAGCTAAGAGGTCTAATGACGGTATGGCAGTTATTACTTGCAGGACAGTTGAGGTTACCGTCGAGGACTACTTCCAGATACTTAATGTCTCCTTTTATTGGGATCTTTACGCCCATAAAGCTTATGTCCTTCATTTTGATCACCCTCCTGCCTGTTAACATGATCGCTTCGGTCTTTTCTATGGCGAGTTCAAGGTCGTGGTTGGTCAGCCAGTTGGCCACTAGTATTGTTATGGTATTTGTTTTTAACGTCAGGTTGTCTTCGGTTCTGTCAGTAATCAGGGCTACTAGGTCATCTGCAAAAATATAAGTTTGCATCCCGAAGGTAAAGTTAACTGTAGTACGGAATTGTGCAGACAGTTCCATAGCACCGGCCTAGTACTAATCCCTGGGGCACTCTACAAGATATTTGTAGGTTTATATCCTTGTATTGTATTCGTCTGTTTTCTAAGTAGTTTTTATAATATCTACGAGAGTTTTCGATATTTTCATTTCTTCAAGGCTTCTAACTAGAGATGGGCAAAGTAACTCATCTCTGGAATCAGATCCAGATCGCTCACTCGCCAAAAAGAGCTAGCTCTTTTTTATAACTTATTTTTCTGCTACATTTATGCCTACTGGCTATATCAGTTAAGCTGTTACTGCTACCGTTATAAAACCAATTGTAATGAACTATTTAATTTAATAACGTTTTATTTAAATTTTATTTTCCACTGACAATAGCGGCATTTCCCTTTTCCTTTTTTTTAGTAAAATGGTACCAAATATCACTCGATAACCTACTAACTCTCACTGACATTTCGTTCTAAAATAACAACAAAATATTATAAATAATCAGAAACAAAACGAGGTCAAGTTTCGGGAGTGAATCAGATCAGTGAGTCAGATCGAAGCGAGAGATCGAAGAGCTACCGCTCCTCTTATTTTGTGAGTCATAACTCACTCACTCCCTACTGAGCTGGTTCTTTTGAGTAACTCGTAAGCGGATCGCCCATCTCTATGTATAAAGCCGAAGACTTATAGATAGAATAAGCAAAGTCTCAAAAAACTGAGGAGTTATCGGAATCAGAAACAAGTCGAGATCAAGTTTCGGGAGTGAAGCAGATCAGTGAGTCAGATCGAGACGGGAGAACCAAGAGCTGCTCGCATATGCGCAGACCGCACTACAGCGAAAGAGCGAGAATCGAGTAAGAGGTCGAAGAGTTACCGCTCTTATTTTCTGAGTCACAACTCACTCACTCTTACTAAGAGCTGGTTCTTTTGAATAATTCATGAGCGGACCGCCCATCTCAACTTCTAACTATGAAGCCCATCCCGCAGAGTTGAACGCATTTTTAACGTCGAAGGTAACTGCAAGGCATAGCTCTCTTTGCCTCCAGTTACCCTCTTTTGCTTTCTGGGCGTATGTAACCAGATCTTTAATAGCCTCTATAGTCGACCGGCTTTGGCGGAAACCAAACTGGCTGTCTGCTAGCCCTCCGTTGGTCTCGAGTTCGTGGTTTAGTCTTTGTTTCAAAATGTGTTCGTATAATTTGGACAATATGCTTATGAGACATATAGATCTGTATTTTGCCTCCATTGTATTGCCAGGTTTTAGTATCAATACTAGATTTGCTGTTTTCCATTCACTAGGGAAGGCTTTTGTGTTCCATAACCATTGAACATTTTTAAAAACGTTTCGGGGCTAGTCTCTGGTGGAATACCGTCTGGCCCTGCAGTCTTTTTATTCTTTAACGATCTTGCTGCATTATTCAGTTCCCTTCGGGTGATTACTCTGCCTTCATCATATTTCCATATATTAATTTGCTTGGTTGGAAAGAGCGCATTTAATATGTCGTTGATTTTGTCTGGGTCGGTGGGGGGGAAAAGTTTTCTGCCGAATTTTCTTGTTACAATTTTGTAGCCGTCTCCCCATACATTGCAATCAACTTTGTCTAGAATTGCTTGACATCTTGCATTTTTTTCTCTTTTTTATCTTGTCCGGATATTCTTTGCGTTTCTCTTTATAAATGTTGAATTTCTCCTCGCTTTTGTCGGTTCTTACTCTACACTTACTCCGCATCCACACACTTCTCTTTTGATTTCATTGGTCCACCAGTATGCAGGTTTTTTTCTTGCTATAAAGGTGGGATGCAACATCATGCTTTCACATGTATTAATAATTATTTTTGTCATCTCAGTGGTGATTATGCAAGTCTTAATGCTATTGAATTATGTCTTTAGTTTGTTGTGTAGTATGTCTTTCATCTGAGGTTTGTAGTGCCATTTCTTGAAGTAATTTGTCTTGGTTGTGTTTTCCTCCTCTAGCTGGAAGAAGATGGCTCGATGATCATTCAGCATCTCTTCTTCCAGCACTTTCCAGTTGTTGATATTCTGTAATATATCTATGCTCGTAAATGTATTACAGAGCTTGTGTTTTTTCTTGCGAAAGTAGGTTCGTTGCCTGTGTTAACGGGATGGACGTCATTATGGGCTGTCCATTCGACCAGATGCCTGCCTCTTTCGTCCTGGGTCGCTGATCCCCTTTACTTAGCTAACGAGCATTGTGGTGTTGCAAGTCAGAATACACTGAGTCATAGACTTCTTACATTGTATGTGCTGAAAACCAGAATAAGAGCCTACATAAATCAATAGCGGTTAAGACGCTCTTTAAGAAACTCTAGATGATGCAGAATTGTCTGGTAAGCTATAAGAGTGCGCCCACCCCACCTCCTCCACAAGAAAAAACAAACTGAGAAGTAGTGATGACACCCACAACCGCGAATGCCACAAGGCAATACTTCTTTCGAGAGAAAATTAAGGGTACGCCGGCGAATCATTCAGCTGGTCAGTCATGCACCAAATCAGACACCGCCCGGCGATTTTCGCAATTAAGTGTCTATCGCGAGCTAATTATTAATTAGCTACAACAGCTGCATATTCAACCTCGCCGCCCGACGAGTTCATCGTTCATCGCACGAAAAAGTTCTTAGGAAGTGATGTTTACGTGTTCATTAAGCAATAAACTCAAGGCTAAATCGTCGGATTAGTGCAGCACAGCGCGTACTGTTAATAGAATGTGATATCGGTGCCTTACTGTAAAGTAGTCAATTAACAATTAAAACATTTAGTATGGGTATCCCGACTGCAATTTTCAATCCGTGATTGAACGACCAGATAACGGATGCGAAGGCTTTCACGGCCGATGCATCGTGTGGTCGAAGTTCAGACAGATATAGAGGGGCGGTGGAGATTTATAAATATAAAAATAATTTTAACAGGAACGACGGATTCAATCTACCTAGGTCTTAATTTATCGCTCTCAAGGGCAAAAAATAGACCGCGATATGGTGAAAGAGCCACCATCAGGGTGAGGTCAAAAACGCATTTCCCCCCTACATAATCCCTACCATACTCGCATGAGTTTAAAAGCAAAAACGCACGGAACAGTCACTTGAAAATTTTCTTCTATAGATGCCCGCCGCAGTTGTGAACAAAACGTCAAGAGTTTCTGAATTACGACCAAAGCCTTATATCCCGAGAACCAACTACACGATGCAACGCCAGATAACGGGTTGGTATAATTTTGCATCTCCTATGTCTTTTATTATTGACAAATATGCAGGTAGTCTATTAAAACCAGCATCTAACCAGAGTCTAAAGAGGAGAGAGGGCAACTTTAGTTTCATTTGTATTGTGATGCCGCATAGAGCAGTTGAAGATCGTGACTAGAGCTGACGATTCTCGAATTTTTTCTAATCTTGTCCAGTCGTCGAGTTACAATCAATCGTAAAATAGTAGACCTTTCTCATTTTCCGAGCATTCAAATTTCAATTCGTTTTATACTTCAAGAGGGTTCTCTTTCGAGAGACGTCTTTTTGTTAGGATTGATTTACTTATCTATGGACCAGTTAGCCAACTTTTCCAGGCCGTAACTGAGGAACTAAATGAAAACCGAGAAAAAGGCATGGCCGCCTCCCAAATGTAACTGAAGTTGTCTTCTCCTCTTAAATCAACATAACTTTATCTCAATTATACGAAAAAAAGGTCCAACTCATCATAAAGTGGTGAAATCAGACATCTAGAGTTCGAGAAGTTGCACACCGCTACCGTATATCGTGGTTCAAGGATCAAATTGTTTTATCGTGCTTATGAATCTTTGATAGAAGTTTCAAGTACTTTAAATACTTTTGGAGTACTTCTACCGGTCTTGAAACACACTGCAATTAAGACGTATGGCAAAGGGTTTGTTAAAGTACACTACTAATAATAACTATAATCTAAAAAAAGATCAAATTAATAACTCTAAATTCACATCAACCATTAATAACCATAGCATTTTTTAATTTTTTTTTTATTCAACAATGATATCAGGTCATGCGGGGTGAATTTTGAGCTCGCCTCTTCCTTAAGAGCGAAAACAGACAAAAAGCCACATGCTTTGGTATTTAAGTACACATACGTAGTTTGTCTCAAAGATATAGAGGCATATAATTCAAAAAACGCTACTCGAAAACTTTCCGAATCTTCTGGATAGTTTCTGCTAACAAATGTTTCAGATTAGCACATTTGATGCGTGGTTAACCGTTGCAAGTGTTACATATGCTCACTCGCCAGCGTCTAACTCCCAATTCATCCGGCCAAGAAAGTTGTCCTCATTCGGCTTCCATTGTTAATGGATCGGTACTTTTGGGACAGCCTAAGTATTTACGCCGATAAGAAATTTTGAAATGGAATAGCAACCCATTTTGAAACTTCAGAACAGTTTGCGGAATCCACCTCTAAATAGCTTCGTAGCTGGCTAACTTTCTTCCAGACTTATTCGATAAAATTAGACTACAACTACTCTGGAAGAGTCATCAGTCAGTACCGTGAGCTTTAAATTTGCTTCTCCAATCCTGTCCAGACAGACTTAGTTGCTCAATTCCCTACACTACCGCCCCTATCAAAAGTGCATTCAATTTTGCCACTTTTTGAGTTTGAGCTTCTCTAAAACGATAGTATCATTTGCTTTTCTGTCGAGCTTCGAAAAACCTGTAAAGCAAGCGATCCTCTAACAGTAGTCAAAAACTTTAAGACGTCGGCAAAAAACCAGACTGAACGCAGTTCGACTTCTTGTACAGAACCCATAGAACTTTTATGGACTACAAGGCTGATTTTAATACTTCTAGAAGAAGGGATGGAGAGGACAGTTACGTTTTTGACCTTACAATAGTAAAAATTATAAAATCTTTTAGCTAGGATATGTAATAACCTTTATGTGGCTGACTTTTGTCAACCCCTATGCTATGTATATCTACACTTGTTTTTCAAGGTCAAAAATAAAATAGTGGCACTCACATTTCTGACACTTTTGACACTTTGAATTTATATTGATTGTATTCAATGGTGACACATCTATCTATCAAACTATCATTGCCGTAGCTCCCTGTTATTTTTTTCGGTTGGAAAAAATCAGAGTTAAATATTTTTAGGCGCACCTTGTACATTTCTAAATTTTAAATTATCATAGAAAAGTAGTACATCTGCTACTCTTACATTTTCTCGGTTTGAGAACTCAAATACCTTCCACCTGTTCCGTAATATAGCAGCTGCAGCACGTCTAGTGGCTGGTGTAGCCTACGGTATCAATTTATTTAGTAGCTGCAGTTTATTTCGGAGGTAGCAAGTTATGTCGAGGCTAATTAAGGGCCGGAAGCTGTATGTCATCAAGGCGTATCATCAAAACGATAAACAGATGTCTGGAGCACAACAGAAGTCCGCTCATGCTGATGCAGCGCGGGATACCGCAAACGGAAAGTACTAGACATTATTGTGGCTACAATTCATTTCTTGGAATTCCATTTGGTAGCATTCATTTTGAATTTTTTGTTTCGTAGGGACTAAAACATGGCGCAATGTAGGTAGAGTGAAATGAAGAAAAGGGATGATTTTCTAGCTTAAAAAGTCAAACGTAATGTTAGAGAAAAATATGTAAATTAATTTTTAAAAACTTTTTACGGGGTGTTCAGAAATTTGATAACCATCGTACGTGTCATCTATCGGAGGATTGCTTGCGTCATCGCAAGGACAATAATATTTGCCAGAAAATTTCTTGCTACAATGCAAAGTTTCTCGTAAAAGTGTCCTCAAAGATTGTCCAAAACGGACCATGTCGTTTAATATGACCAGCACAACATTTTTAGAAGCTATGTCATAACAGAGTGCAACAGCTGATGTTTTGAATAAAAATTTGCACTTCTGTCCACACAAATGTCTTGTAATTTAAGAATTTCTTTTCCAAAGTCATCTTTCTTCTTTTCTAGATGGTATTATACCCACAAAGATCAACCAAACCAGCAACTGGCAAATAACATCTCAAAAAATTAGAATAGAATCATCAAACTGATGGTTCACTAAAACATCTCTGGAGACCTATCCAGATCAAAGACATAACGTTGTCCAAAAAGTTCGTACTCAGTATCAAAAATCACATTTGTATTTGTGTATTTAGTCCATCATCCTCTACAATCTTTTGCCATCGTTCTGTATTGTATATGTCGAATCTAATCAAAGTACCATTCTGGCTCCTTCGATTCAAAGAATTCTTAACATGTTTCTTCAACTTTATCAGATGACTTAAATCGGTGACCATGTAGAAAGTGCTCAATTCATCAGAAGAGACCGTAGTTGGATGAAGTAGTGTTTAAATTGTAGGCTGAATCTCGATGCCGCCCAGCTCCTCAAACCTGAGTTAAGCAACCGATGGAGGATCTCGATTCGCTCGTTGGTTTGTGGTTCCGTGATTTCGTGCGGATTCTGTTAGTATTTCTTGTGAACAAACTCAAGATGATGCAAATGGTTAAGCACAGTTTGATAGGCCCAAACTTCAAGGCATCTATATCACTGTCCAAAATAATAGCAACCTTACAATTAAAACCGCTAGATTTTATTGTTTGCACCCATCTCTCAGAAATTGTCTGATTTCGTGGCCAATAATTTGCAGCAAAAAAATAAGAGCATCTTTAAATTACCCAAAACTTTTAGATATGGCAGAAGTTCAATGGCATTAAATTTCTAGAGCTTGCCCTTAATTCTTTTGTCGCTGGGCGAAGAAGAATTGTCGTACTGCATAAGAACCCACTGTTTGTGGGTTTTTAAGCTAAAATTTGCTCGCATCAATAAACATCCACAGCTCCGTTTTCTTAAATAGAGCATTTCTTTCGTGGATATTATAGATTTCGTTACTTGCCTAGAAACCGACTATTTATTTTGGGCATTTTTATCACAGATTAGGGTTCACCTGATAAAAAAGTGTCCACACGTAGTTGAGCTTGGGCAGCGATTAGTTCGTGTGGTTCTTCACAATAGCATCTGTTGATCTGGATTAATATGTTAAAACGTCTAATTCCCGGTGTCTCTACAATGTCAAGTTTAGAAGATAATGCTTAAGAGCCAACTAATAAAATTTCTGCAAGGTTAATTCATCTATGGTGGATTTTTCGTTTTTCTCACGACCACGAACGCGGCTCCCGCTCTTTTTAAGCTTTTCTTTGCTGGATAAGATGCTATGTCACTGGGGTGAGTTCTCAGTCTCATGCAAAGCCCCAACTCCTCTTGACGGTGCTGCTTTGACCCGGTTGCCAACTTCCTGCAAAATAAAGATGTTAACTGGTTTAATACTAGCTTCAGTAGCATCTACTGTCTTTTTTTCTACTTTTTTCACATATTCCCCATGTTTATGCTATGTATAACATAGCTGCGAAAATCCACATTAATCGCGCTGCAACTTCGATCTATGGAAAATGTATTTCCCTTTATCGCAACCTTCACCTATGTGACTTTTTCACGCAGGCCATCGTTAATTTTTAGCCTAAGGTGCCTGCTCTGTTAGCATTCCAGAAAATACCTCATCGGACTTTTTTTCGTTGAATCTCAGTTTTCTGCCATCTGCCTATGTTCTGAACGCTTCGAGCGTTTCGTTTCCGCATACCTTTAAAGTTTTAAATTGCTCCGCTCGAAATATTAACTCTACAATCCCGCATTCTTGCGGCAACTAATCTCTGAATATACTTTCGTATATTAATATTTATTATACCGGTCCGAAGCACGAACCCTGGGGGCACGCTGTCGCCGCTTGCCGGTGGTTTGTTAATGTCAACAACGCTAATGCATAATCGCTCTTTCCAATGGAAAAATCGGTCAAGTACATTGATTTATGTAAAGAATACTTTGAAGATAATGTAAAAAAGGTAGTTTGTAGATATTCTCCTATATATAATTTATGTTTAAAAGACGTAGACTTTTATATTTTTCAGTTTTGTGCTAGTTTCGTTTACCTTGCTACTTTAAAGCGAGAAGTTTATCATCCATTTGTTAAATATCCGTGCTATCTTACAAAAAAATCTTTCTTTGGAAACTGCTGACGTAAAAGAATGAATATTCTTACAGTTTTACATGTTCATTTGTTTTAAAACGAATTATAAGAGAAAGAATAAAACTAATCCTAATGTAGCGTTTTTCTCTGTAATAAAATTATTGCAAATAATTCATGAGGTTATACCAACTAAATTATACGAGGGATGTTTGATAATTATAGCAAAGAAGTAAGTTTGATACCACTTTTTTTGGAAAAAATCATATTTGTTTCTTAGGATAGCTCCCATTAAGGATTACGCACCAAGTTTAACAGTTTCCCTCATTAAACCAAAACTTTTCCAATAAGTCAAGTTCTAAAATTTGGTAATAAAAAATCATTAAGAGAAATTAGTTTAAATCTTAACTAGTATTCATCATATTTAATGTAGTTCTTTAAACTACGTCATTATTTTTTCTAAGCGGTTTATTTTGGATATGCTAAAAACAGACTATTTTCTTCCTAGCTGATAACGATGTATTGGCAGTGGCGATGGCATACTCATTGGACCACGATTTTCTCACTAAACCGAGCTTGGGAATAAAAAAGTTATAAAGAGAAAGGAGGATGAAAAATTAGTTTAAACCTTAACTCGCTTAATTTTGCTGTTTTGTGGCGGTGCATTGTCTTGATCACTTTTCTCCATTTCTCTTCTACTGTGTCCACTTTAAAAGTCTTTCGAACGAAATCGGTGCAATCCTTTTGGTTCAAATTTGGCGTACTTTATTTTGTTGAGTGACGCTCATCTAAAGTGACGTCACCAAACACAATTCACATTAATTATTAAACAGCCCGTATCCATCTAAACGACGAACATCTCACGGTTTCCCAAAACTCGTTCATTTACGAACTAATTCCCACAATTTGACTAAAAATGGACAATTAGCTTAGCAAGTCTATTTGCGTAATTTAAGATAAGCTCGCGTGCCTCCATACCCAAAGTGAATGCCCGATTTTTTATTTCGCTTTGCTCATTAATATTTACGCAACACAGGCTCCCAAACATGTGACCTTTGAGTCGCCGCGGCACCTAATTAGCGCTAATTGTAATATTATAATCTGTTGCGTTCGGCCGATCCGGAAATTTTCCTTGTCCTACAATGCGGTCACTGGACATTCACAGCCAGCCTTCGCACAGCCCTTCCGGCTAATTAGCCGTCCTCATAGGAGATTCGAATCGAACGATTTCTAATTTGTCACTGTAGCACGCCTGCTGCTTTTGGGCATACGGAAAGGAAGATAATTGCAGGCTCCGCTTGACTCATGAAGTCTACCGAAACCTTGAAGTCCTTTGTCTTATTTTTCTCTCTATAGTTCTAACTTCATTCGTCATTACTCATAGTGCAGAAGAACCCGCTTTGTTACCAGAACTCAGCACTATAGGTTCGTTATTGTATGGAAAAGTACAAATTTCCTAATATGAAAAGTGTCTCAAATTACAGGTTGTCCTTGACCACAGTGGTATCCCGCCTAACTTAAAATAACTTCTTTCTAAACGACCCACCACATTAAGTAGGTGAAATATTTTCCTTTAAAAGCTGCTCCCAGTGCTTACATAAAACTCGTAAAATATATCTACGATCTTACAACGATGGAAGAGTATTGAAAAAATTAATTCATAAATGCATAGTTAATCGCAAAAATTTAGTCAAAAAAACAAATCAAAAGCTTTAAACTAATTAGGGACTGCGTCGCTTTATATATATGGTGATCAGTAACAGGTCTCGGAAAGCATTTGTCTATAAAAAAATAATGAGGGTAGGCAGATCAGCGCTACCTATCACACATAATAGTTAGCTAAGTGAAATTTTATAGCAAACCATTGACCTCGTGACTACCTGATTTTAAACATGGAATTCTTAATCTTCGAAAAAAGACTGTTTATTGCGTAGAAATTTTAGGAATTTGGAAGAAATTGTGTCATGGTCCGATGGGCCTTTAAGGAGTCTCTCCTAGGAAAGACAAACATTTTGAAATGATATGGTGAGAAGGAGTAAATGAAATTTTGGATTAAAAATGTACATACTATGAAAATGTTTATTCTACTTTTAGGTTGATTTATAGATTTGAGACAACTGGGACGCCCGACCCGCAAACTCTAGCCGGCCTACTCTACCGCTGTGACGTCACCAAATATCGAAAAGTTTGAAAATCTTTTCGAAGATCAGCCAAGTCTGTTGATTCGGTGAGCAGTTCAACAAACGGGGTTTTGCTATGGGAGCGTTCAAAAAATGTTCCCTTCTGGATAATTTCGATAAGTTTGGTGGTAGTAGAATTAATTGGCAATCTTATTCCTCTGTCCTGAATTCACGTGACTATTTCCTATGGGGATACCTGAAGGATCGGGTCTACAAAAGGTCTTCAAAGGACACTGAAAGATCTCAAAATAACCAAATATCGAAGTTTCGGCCATTAGAAGAGTTCTGACTAAATTGAATAAAACATTTTTTGAATGTGAAAAGTTACGATGAAACACTTTCCGACGCGTAGCATTGATCGCCCTTTAACCACAACTTATGCTTGATACAAGAAGGAAGATAAACTATAAATTTTATTAATTTTAGGGTAGTTTAAAGTAAGAAATTCTCTTACCCTCTGGCCTGGACTAAACTTGACAAAAATAAATGACCTCTCAGAAAAAGAATCAGATTGAATAGCGCGCGCAGTGTATGTATAAAAATAGCCTATAGTACCACGTACGGCCACCAGAAAGCGTTACTGAAACGGCAGTGAGTATGCAGGTACCAGTGCAGTTGTGAGTGAAGCGGAAAACTATGAAAGCAAACAATAATAGACAGCAATGGACAGAGTGTTTTCTACAGAGAGAAAGTGACTACTTACTTTGGACATCTACACAAGATTTGTAGCCGTGTGTGGGAATACATTTCGTTCACGTCCGTCAAAATGCGTAGTACCCACCGTGCATTCACCTTACGATGATGCAAGTGGTTTTCCACGATGTCTTCTACATTACCAACATTGATAGACAGCATTGATTTAAGTCTATTCTTACGAATAAGCGCGTCTAGATGATCAATGTTTGGCTCGGTGAGGGATGTTTGCGACCAACGATCATGCGGTTCATTCTCCACGTGCTTTCTGTTCTCTCTGAAGCACTTTCACCACTCAAACACACGGGTCTGTGTTTCCTTTACTGTTGTTGGAGTTTGTGGTGAATTTTAGCTGTCGTTTTCTCCAACGAGAAATTTGATCACAATGCGTTGTTCCACATTCCGCGGTACCTTCTGTTCGTTTGTCACTCTAGCAACTCCCAAACAGAACTAAACAGGTTCTAACTCGAGCAGAAGAGAGGATAGAGGTTGTGGCTCCACTCTCTCAAGGTCGCACAGTGCTGCTTGTTTTTTAGCACAGTCCTGGTCGCAGCTGATCCAGCTGATCCAGCAAAAGACAATTTTGCACATCAACATCGCATTCAGGGCATTGCTACTAATATCGTATTGAGGTTAGAAACAGGCATTTATTTTCCTTCAAAAACCACACTGGCAATTACTGTCCGTAGTTCCAGGGTTTTTTGCTTTGTCCACAACTGCACATACAACTCACTACATTTTCATCTGCTCGTTCCAACAACACCATTTAATGGCATCTTCATATGCGTACATTAATCTACGATACCATGTAAACAATTGACTCCACAATTTCAAATGTTCAAACTTTTGTCTAGGTGCAACCGTAGATATTTTACTTCTTTAGCTTAAGTTACTCAGAAACGAGAGAAGGGGGAGAATCCTTTACATTTGGTAAAAATAATGAGTAGATTTAGCTTTGTTGGTATTAACCTTCCATTCTTTGACTTCATATAGATTTAGTTGTAGGAGTGTGGCTTTGGCAAAACCCTGTCATCGATAAGGCTGATAGTAATGGAATCTATATTTGTGGGGAAATTTTCTGTAAGTAGCTGATATAACATTGGATAAATGTGCTCCCTTGGAGACTCCGAATTTTACTGGAAATGGTTCGGATTTTTCTTGGTCATATTTTACTTGGAAATATCTACCTTCTAAAAATGATTTAAGGCTAGTGAAGTAACTGTATGGCATTGATGTCTTAAGGCTTTTGTGTCATGATTTGTCGAAAATCGAAGGTTTCGTTGATGCCATCCACTATCCTGTGCACTTGTTCAATCGTAGAATGATATTGTCTGAATCCAATCTGGTAATCCTGCATTAGATGTCGGTCTTCTATATTATCATCTAATCTTTTTGTAAGTAGTTTCTCCAATAGTTTTTCTGTAATAGGTAATAGACTGATGGATCCACAAGAAGAGCGACTTTACACTGAGTTGGAAAGTATCCTATTCTCAGCACTGTATTATATATAATTGTTGCCATGACTATGCCTTTATGTGGGAGTTCTTTGAGTAATTTACCTGTAATAATGTATAAGTGAATGGTCTATTTTTAAACGTCAATATTTTAGTGCCTGATTGTTTATTGAAGTCTAAAATTATGTTTTGAATATAATAGCTGATAAATGTCTACGTCTGTAGGCCGCACAGTCTGGGACTCTTTAAATTACACCTTCTATCGCCTTTTTATAGACACCAGGGGTATATTTTGAATAGCTTCTCGTAAGTTTTATTTGAGTATCTCAATTGTGTTTGATTTGGTAGTGTAAACCTTAGCATTCAGTTACTCCTTCACCTCCTACAGAAAAAAGCTAGATGCAATTCAATCTGGTGATCTGTGGAACCAAACCACACTATCAAAAGGAAAAATAAACGTCTTGGAATCATTCTTAACATGTCCGTTCTCTCTGTCGATGTGTATTTTGCTGAAACCACATGTTTTTTTAATTTGTAGGATCAAAAAGTGTTTATTATATTTCACTAATACTTTCCAATAGCAACAAGAGAATTTTCTAGTTTATCCCCAAAAAAAATTATCTCCAATTGCACCTTAAAAAAACCTCGCACCAGATTGTAATTGAATGAGAACGTAATGGTCGTTAGAATGGTGGGAAATTAAAATTAGTTAGCTATACGAGTATGTAGTATTCACATGGTGCAATATTAAATTATATGGTTAAAGATGCTAAGAAAGATTATAAATATGAACATAGAAGCTATATAGACACAGTACACAAAGAACCATTACCTTTATCTTCTACGATAAAATAAACTATATATTCTTTCAATTGGTGAAGCTTCAATAATTCTCTTGTTACAATTTTTTCTATAACTGGCTAGACTATAATACCCTCTTGATAATTTCTAGGAACCAATTAAGTATATCTGCAATACAGTTTTTTACAAATTTTTTATAAAACTGTAATATTTTTCCACAACTATCTTCTGTTGGTTGTAGTTTTTTGCTATTGTTTCACGCACATCCATCACTATTACACTGATAGTAAAACAACCCTTGTGAGAATTATTTCCTATACCTTTGGGGTGGTGTCCTGCACCGAAAACTTCAAATATAAACTTTGAATTAAAGTACAAGTAAAATTCTTTTAAGTAAAAAGATCTAAAAAACAACTATCCCAAACAGTGTGTGTATAAAGACAAGCTATAGTACTACGTGATGCCACAAGATGTGTGTCCGACTTGATAATAGCAAAGAAGAGAATCACGTTCAATGCTCTGAAAAATGCAACAGGTCCAATCATAGAACCATACTATATAAAAGCCTGTGCACAATGGGTTCTCTATGCTCCCGCTACAAAGGTAAAGGCGTATGGAATTGTCAACAGTTGCTTCAGATGTGCGGCGTCTGATCATAGCACAAACTGTAGTTTTGGCACAAGACACAAGAAAAGAGACCCCGGCATATGAAATGGCGGCACATTAAGAGCCCTCATGTCAAGTAACTACTGCCAGGGTTATATATTCCAAGACGAATTGCGATTATCTTTTAACATCAGAAAGGGACTTTTTTGATGGATCGGTTTCCCTCTTGCAAAAGCATTACCAGTGAGAATTACTAAAGCAACTCGGCCACTGGACGCATTGCTTTAATATGACACTGCTATACTGCTACCACGCAAGCTCTAAGGTACACCGTACTCCTTCACACCCCCTATTCACCAAATCTCGCACTGACTTACTATGCTCTGTTTAGTGCGCCGTAAGAAGTTGTCTAACGATAAGGTTCAGTCGACTGTCCACAGGTGGACGACAACAATAGTACCTAGGCATTGAAGGGGAATGTATCATCTACAAAAATAGTTAATGTTCACAACATAAAAAATGTAACTTAACGCATTTAAGCTTTCTATAGTTCTTTGTAAGCATTATTTTCACTACTACTGTCATCATTTAATTTAGTTTTGTACAGCGGTTCAGTCCAATTTATAGTGATCCTTTCAGACTAAGACAAAAACCAACATAAACACGATTTATATAGTACACAGACGAAAGTAAGAAGGGACTGCGCAATCAGGTTCAATAGTGAAATGGGCGGTTTTAACCTCCATTTCTGTACCAAAATACCGGATTTATTCTTAACCTCAAGAAATAACGCATGGTGCAGTCTCGTTTTATTTACCTTCTGAACATTCAACGTGCCAAGATCAAATCTTTTTCCTTCAAAAATATCGCCATCACTAGTCGACTTTGCGATTAACAAATACAAAAAAAAAATACAATCGAGTATGGCGACGTTTTGGGAGGCTTCTACTATAGTTAAGAAATTGTCATTTTTTTGACAAACCCTGCGATATATTTTGTAAACATCTTATGTTGACCATGGAAAATATAGATGCTGTAGTTGTTTCCTTTTTCTGTTACTGACTTACTCTGTCAGTGGAATAGTCTATGTGTCAGCTACTTTCAATAGCTTTGAAGTGATCTCATCTGGCCAAGAAGCTAAAATATAAACAGCAGGTTAAATAAAATTTAAGTAAAATTCTTTTAAGTGAAAAGTGCCAATAGTATTACCCTGATTATTTTTTGCAAAGAAGTGAAAAGGTCCAAAAGACAGCTATGCTAAGTCAAATATTATTTTTGAGACTACGTATTGAGTATGCATGAAATGGTTCTTCCACGGACTTTGAAAAAAAAAAGATAGTGTCAGTTATAAAAAGCGAAGTAACTTTTTAGTCGCAACACAAGACCACGATGATGTAACCAGAAAAATGTATGTTAGAGGAAATCAATTGGTGGTAAGCCTCTGTTTTTCACGTGCGTTTTTCCTCACTGCCCGGTCGTTGCGCACCATCTCAAATCGCCCGCATTATTATCCCTCACTTTTTAGCGACTGAGCAGCCCATCTACCAGGTATTTGTGAGTCTAGGATTGAGACCGGGTTCGTCCAAGTCGCAGCTAAGCGCTTTAACCGCGCGACTACACTGGTGCTCTCAAAGCATTTGGACAATGCACTTTCTCTTCTCTAAGTCGAACTTCTCTAGAACGGGAGAAAGTTGACTTTTATGTTCATTAGCTTTGCTAAAACAATAAAATAATTTTTACCACATCGGTTAAGGTTCAGTTTCTTCTGCACATACAACATCTACTTTTCCAGATCTTCAAGCTGCCTCAAAGAAAGAGTGGGTTCTTAACGTTTCACTTTTTTAATGAACAATCAAACTTATACAGTTCCAATTAAACCCACGAACCAATTTTCTTATGATACCTTCATCACTAACACTAAGACAGGCTACGATCATATTTCATCTTGAATTCGCCAGACGTCTGAAAGAAATTTATAAGTAACTAAGACAAATTACCTTTTTACTACTATCAAAATGCCCTTTTTACAATTTTTAATAGTATTTTCAATTTTTTTGTTGTATAAATCCTGGAATATTTACCTCAAAGTTCTTGCAGGTTCGTCAAAACACTCAAAGTTGATCCTCATTATTTCTTCATCTTCTCTTAACTGACTTTTTCTCTCTCTCTTAATCAGTTGATTTTATACACTCATATTCAAGCCTACACGTCATGACTTTAACATAGATTTAAGAAAATGCTTGCTGGCAGATGCTTTAAAGAAAGTTAGGAAACGAAAACCAAAGAGATCGTCGAACGAGTACGCGTATGATGGCCACAGAAATATTCTCTGTACGGATTAAAAGAAAATTATAGCAAAAGATACTTTAACAAATAAAATTATTAGGTGTATGCAAGGTTTCCTAAGAAAGCATCTCAATTACAGGCAAGGATTCAGAGAGAGATCTTCATCCAGCATTTGTAATGGTTTGGTGAGAGAATATGTTTTTGTGAAACTTTCACCGTGAAGTATCAATAGAGTGTTTTAAAATGACTGGTCAAATATCTTTTTGTTTCTTAAAGTTCCTTGAATGGCGCTTTTGCCTTTTTTTCTGAAACTTATGCCTGTTTGACCACAGTTTTTCGAGGTTTCTTAACAGTTCCTTTTACCGCAGCTCATTTTGTTAAATCCGAGGGTTCTGCGAGGCTTGGTCTTGGCAGTGCTGATCATTATAGGGCGATTGCAATTATTTTTCCCAGAATTTTGCTATTACTTTGGTCTATGCACAGCCCTTCATCAACAGATCGCATTACTCTTCGTAATTGCGTATGGTAACTACTGAAAACTGTTAAGGTATAAACTGGCTGAACATTTTAGTATTTACCATAGCAATGGTGAGGCTCAAATGCTCCGTGTAGAGGTATGACCTATGAACTGAAAAAGTTAAGGTTGTCATATATTCATCTCTGATCCGGGCGATGTGGCAAGCACCGTGCCCTAGACGCTTAAAGTGAACGCAGATACTCAATTATTTTTATTGACTGAGTCCGCACCGCAGCCAAGTTCCTCAACCACACTGGTGTTTTATTAAATTCTAGTTATCTTTCTCGATTTCTTAGCTTTCTTTAACTCATAATTTTATCGTGCCAAACACAACTGTTAATGCTCTTTTAAGTATTTTTATTATATGTTTTTTCCACCGCACACTTTTTACATTCTTAATTTCGATGTTTTTTAAAACTTCTTTGTAGCAGCAAATTGTTGTAACTTTGTGGTTTTTACGGCCTCTATTTAATAACTTTTCCATTGACAATTAATTAAAACGTTAATTAGTGTTTAATACAGCAGAAAGTTTCAAGAAACTATTAACCTTCAAAGGTTTTTATCGTGTTTTTCACTAATTTGCTGAGTACCTTTTACCGAGAATTTCTGAATAGACCATTGTTTAAAATTGTAAAATATTTCGTAAACATAAATCAGCTTTATCAACACCAAAATGTTGGTGATAAGGAAACGCCTTAATTTACCTTTAGAAAAGATCTATGCTTATGAAGGTAGTTGATTGAATAAGTTTGAGTAGAATGGATAAGTCAAACTTCAGTGCCCATCCCGTTGCCGAAATTAAACTGATTGCATCCTTCTTCTCCAGCTGGAAGTTCCAGATTTGACAACCTGAAATCAGTACAGAACCAGCGTCCCTTACAACGTTGTTCCCAGTATTATTCAGCCTTTACGTCCGGGGCATTCCGAAGACGCACTTCATGACGATAGTCTAATATACAGACGACATCGCGGTTCTATCAAGCTTGCTGAGATTCTCTTTGGTGGGCCGGCATGTCCATAAGAAACTGGATAAGCTCGACTAATGATGCAGCATATAAAGGATAGGAATCAACACCGAGAAGAGTATCGCCGTCCTATTTGCTAGTAAGGCGATCTGAGGACCGGGAGATACTCTCGGAATGACCTTCAATAAAAAACACCTTATCTAAAGATGGGTAGTTGTGAAAGCAAAGGCAGCCCAGAAGAGACAGGTCATTATATGCTCAATAATGATGTACTCCTGTTTTCTTTTGGGGGTACACAGCAAAAACCCTCGTGGACAATTATGACCACCTTTGGCGCTCATCTTACCATCTTACATCAAAACGCCAACCATCCAGGAGTTTATCCACCAGAACGCTAACCAACCTATACAACTATGAGTCATAAGCACGCAAAAATTATGTTTCTTCTATGAGGCGGTACGGGGGCTGGATTTGGGAATCCCTAATGTCACCACTGAAGTCAACGCAAGTCAGAGGAGCTCAGTTTATTTGGTTATCGATTGGTATATAATCAAATAATCGATCAGAGGTACTTCAGTCTTTCTCAATGTACTTGTCAACTGTTAGTGCCTTAATTGTAAAGTGAAAACGTGGAAGTACGGCTACAGTAAAACTACGGTCGGGCAGGCCACTTTTAATAACAGAAAATGATTGTCGTGCGTTGAAAAACGTGTCTTTCAAAAATTGTCCAATAATCGTGTAAAGAAATGAGCCAAGAGGTTTTGTACATCGATAATTTAGACGAATGAGGCTCTATAGTCGACCACCCGAGCGCAACACAAAATTACTACTAAAAATACTAAGCGTAATCCGCAAGGATGCAAGAAGCGACATCACTGGTCTGTAGACGTCTAGAAACATGCTATTTAGAGCAACAGCTCATGTTTTACCATATGACAATTTGATAA
Organism: Sinelater perroti; assembly: GCA_036346155.1. Lineage (NCBI taxonomy): Eukaryota > Metazoa > Arthropoda > Insecta > Coleoptera > Elateridae > Sinelater > Sinelater perroti. The sequence continues at coordinate 7,439,072 of JARFIY010000222.1, forward strand.
GAAAGTTTGGTGTGAAAAATACCAATGTGTAATGGTAACAGAAAAAGGTGGAAGAGGTAACGTTACAATGTGCGGTGTTTTGATAGGATTGGATGGCTCCTTTCGTAAAACTAAATAGAAATCTGAACAAGGGAGAGTAAAAAGACGTTTGACCGGTTTCATCCTATACAACAATGCTCCCTGTCTTAAATCAGAGCCTTACTTTGACCCCCAATGAGCACCTTTCAGGTGAATTATGAGGTCGACTTCTCTCAATGGTCTTCAGAGAGAATGTGGTAGTCCACTCCAAACTGGAACTTTAAATTTCATCAAATGTATTACCTCATCGTGCGAAAACCTGAATCTTCCAAACAACAGATCATTATACAAAGCCACAATTAAACCTATGTGGACCAACGGATTCCAGTATGGGGAAATTATCACACCTGAAAATCAAACAGATATTCCAGTTCAAAGCCCTGAGAGCACCAGTAGACGCTCCATAGTACATTAGCAATTAGACCAGCATGCTGACCTAAACATCTCTACCGTAAAATTAAAGTACAAATAAGGTAAATAAGACAGTGTCGAAGAGGCCAAAAAATAAGGAAGCTACATTTTTACCATATAAAAACATAGAGGATAATATTGACCAGAGTCCGCAAAACTCTTACATTACAGCACTCAGAAATCTCTGAAACGAGTGACATCAAATTTTGCCTGATGATCAATAGAAACATGAAACAGAAAATCAAGAATCGGTTATGGTCTTGAGAAGCTGTAATTATAGCAACTATTCCACCCTAACCAGGCTGGCATAGAGACCCTCAACGCATTTAGAATGTTTTGAGTTTTTGAGAATAGAATTTAGTAGAATAATCAAGCCTATAGCCATAGGAAGACATAAAAACTTTTAGATGTTACCCAATTAAATGAAAAGTGGGCGAACTAAACTGTACCAACGGTGGATGGCGACTTTCAAATAGGTGGAGGATGATAAACTTTGTTCCTTCACACGTATTGCATTGGAGTGTCCTGTAAGCAATTTATGTCTTTGTCAACCGTATCTGTTCAGATATCACAAGTTCAGGTTTCAAACCTTCGAGTAAAAACCAATCCGTATGACGTTATCTTTGTGCTTCTGATAATTAGTCTACACAAGTTACTCACATTGAAAAGGGCTAGCTTTGCCTCAGGCCTAATCCACTTCTATTTAAAGCAAAGGTTTCTTCCTTTGATATAGCATACAACCAGAAGGTTGATGGGACACCAGTTCTGAATAAAAGCTACCAGTTGACCTGGTTTCAGTAGTACAGTGCAGCAAAGCACTGCGATCGCGTTGTGTTTCACAATTTTTGTTTTTATCGGTATCCTATTTTACCGCTTTATGTGGAGGAAGAAACTTCTTCTAGATCTTGTTTGAAGGACTTTTATGGAATCGGGAGGTTGCGATATGCAACAGGCAAGCCTCTCGCTTGACACACCTGGTACTGCCCAGAACTTCTGGTAAAATTGAGGAAGGACATCTGAAGTCCACGAAAGCAAAACACCTCAGGATCTTCATGACCACGTACTTCTGCATGATTGCTTGTTTCAGAAGGATAACGCAGCAGATAGAAATGGGTAGAGAAATCTGATAGAGGCGCCGTTCGCCTCACCAGCAATGTAATTCGCATCGAAAAAGGAGGAGGTCTTGTACCTCCGAAATTTAAAAAAAGACACTAAAGAACGGTGATTTTTGCAACTTAATGACTTGTCCAGACTGATGGCGAAATGAAGTTTAAGAAAGTTTGGAGGTCAACCGCTTTCCGATTTCACTCAGAGAAGAAGACAAGATTTTCATCTCGGTACACAATTTTTTGGGGCGACATCAACCTTAATATAAACATTATCGAAAGATACCAGGCAAAAATGGAGATGGGTGGCAAAACCAATGTTGCTTAACTGAAAAATCTAACCTCCGTCTCTGAAACTAAAACTAAAAACGCAAGATAAAGAAAGCTTGTCCAAAAAGCAAAATCTGCAGAGCGAATGCAAAAGAAAAAAAAGGGAATTACCTTTCTATAATACACATTAAGTACAAAAATATTTTAAAGGAGAACCAAGCCAACTCATTCCAGTTAATTAAGAAATCCGTAGATTCTAGGCAAATAAATATATTATACCTTAAACAAGAAATGTTCTCTCTCTTTCTCTCCCTCTCCCTCTCTTTTTCACTCTCCATGTGACTATATTACAGTCAAATACCTAAGACAAACATAAACGAACCATTGAATATTTTAGAATATCATAAAACTTTTAACCGCTAGACCCAAGATAATCTCAAGGTGTAAAAACAACACAATTAATGAATTAAAAACAGCATTGAGCAGAACGCAGCCAAATGTAAAAACAACTCATAAAGGCTGCAATACTATTGTTTTCCTCACTAACAAGATTTCATTCAGTGTAACCGTCGACATGGTCATTTACGCTAACTTACAAAGTACCTGCTCCTCTCATCCTGAATTACGTGGGTAAATCAAATATAAAATAGAATTTTTCACGCGCCGTAGGGCGAACGGAGAGGGGCGTGACTTCTAAACGTTCCCTCGTAGGGTAACACGCACTACCTTTTCTTTCGTTAATATCAGATACTCTTTATCGTGTATTAAGTTCATCAAAAAGACTTAAGAACGACATTCTTAAGATTTCTCAAGTTCATGCATAGCATAAACAATTTTCGGGGGGACAAAAAGCAGTTGGAAATGAAGGTCACCTACATCGCTCAAGGGCCAAGGTGACTCGGAAGACTATTCGCATTGTTCACCATCTCGTCAAGAGTGGCCGCAAGTTAATGGTTGCTGAAATTGCCTCTGAGGTAGGAATAAGCTGCTAACGCCCTTGGAATTCGACAAAAAATTATTTTAGACTATACTGGTACACCCTACAGTCTGAACCTATCGTCCTACTTTAATGATGGTTCATACTTTTTAATTCCAGTTTATATTTGTTCCACCCACGTACAAACGACAACAGCTTAATTGTAAATTAGCAGGTTTTGCCGCATTTTGCAAATAAATTATGTTACATGCCGGATTTGCCAACTCGTTTTGTGTCCATCGGAATAATAATTAGAATTTTTGACTTTTCTATTGGCCGGCTCAAGTGAAATAAAAGGAACACGTTTGGTAACTGTATATAGTAAGCTGCAACTCGGAGCTGCGCGGCCAGCGAGCAATGCTAAAAGGCCACTGCAGCTAATTTTTATTATCAAAAGAGCGACAGCTCCGACGCCGAGATTACAACAGTCCGGGGGTGTGAGAATGAGCGTTGGTTTGTTGCTCCTTAAGTACACGAATCTTTCACTCCCACAAACAAAAATTATTTTTTCAGACAGACGTGAATATCAGATGAAACATTTTTATCTGGAGAGTTAGGAGGTTAACACTTTTAACACTGGCCAACAGAAAATCCACATCGCAAGCATTAATAATCGACAACATATGACCTATCCGGCCATTTCAATAAATTTTACTGACTCGAAATAACCCCAGATGGTATATTGTCTATCCTTGATAAAATCTTGGACTTTTTATTAGACTAAGTAGAATATCCCACTTGGAAGAAGAAGAAGAAATCCCGTTCCATTGACATCATATAAGACAGTATGACCAAATCAGAAGAACTTACATCCACTATAACTTTGTCCCAGAAATAGACTAGAAAATTAATATTAGACCATAGAAGCTTTTTTCTTCTAACTACAAAAAACCAGAATTTTTAAGTATTTAGAAAAAATGATCAATTCTTCCACGCAGGTTCTCCTAAAAGAAGAAATATTTAAAAATTTACTTTAGACCGATCCTAAAAGTTGACCAAAACAAACATTTTTCTTGCAGATATGGCAGACCAAAATAGTAGAACTATAATCAAAAACGAACTTTAGAGCGTTATAATTCTCCTACAACCAAAATGAAACTAAAGAAAAATTATGATAAAAATGAACTACACCGAAAGATATAGCTTTAAACATATTTGAGGAGAGAAAAACTTCTTAGAAAGAAAATGGCCCAATAAAAGGTACCCTAAATTTTTATTTTTGAACACTCGTCTACATATTTTTTTTTAATATTCCACTGGAATAGAATTAATAAATCATGGAAGTCTTCAATACAAGTACATATATGTTAAAGTAGTTACATAACATACTCATAATCCACAAAGTGAATATAACTATTTACATCCCTATACGACTCATAGCTATACATACAGTAGGCAACCCATACTACCCGTAAATTGTTCCAGCATGTAGCCAGGAGACGACGCCTTTTGCAGGTAGTCTACTATTATATCACCATCATCTTTTATTCTTTGAAGATGATGAGGTATTAATTTGACTTCTAAAGGTTTGGATTACCTCTAACACATAGAATAACATCTACAATTAATTTATTAATATAAATCCCATCAAAGTGAATTCCTTGTACAACCTCTAAACCTTTTCAAAATCCGCGCTTTTGATAACCTTTTCCTTCTAGAGATTGAATTATTAAGAAAGAATCAAAACAAGCCAACACCTAATCAATATTAAAAAACCCTCACAACTCTCTGCTCATTTTCAAGATCTATCTTTCACTATCTTCTATTGTGTCTTTAAGGTAACAGTTTATTTGTATTTGTAACAAATACTTTTTTGGAGAAGTGAACCAAATAGTTAAGTTAAGCTCTTAGAGCTAAACTTTGCTGGACTTGGAATTCTGGATGTATGATTCCAACAAGACGGAGCCACCACTCTTATATAACCAGAAGATCGGTGAACATTTTAAGAGAACTATTTCTAAATGACCTAAACGTTCATTTAGTTTTGTTCTTTCTGAGATTATGTTAAAGCTACAAACATTATCCATGAACTAAAGCCTACTGCCACAAAGAAACTGAAGTGATACTGCTAGATAATGCAAAATTTGGGAAATCAAAGGCATGTACTGTAAATGAAGGCATTCATGTCGAGCAGAGAGGTCCAATTAATGCTTTCTCAATACCAAAGTCTCCAGCTATTACTGAAGTCAGACAATCAAATCAAAATGAATGTGTTCAGTTGTTAGAATAAATAACAGAGAAATCCCAGGTGGACGGTGTGGTGAAGAGAGACAAGGTAGTCAGGAGGCGGAAAAAGAGAAAGGGGTCCTGATCGTCAAAAGAGATTGCGGAGCTAGATAGATTCTGGACAAAACCGGAAACAATGGCAAAAAAAGAAGGCCCTTGCTCTTTAAGGGACGAAAATCAAATCGAATGTGTCCAATAAAATTGCTTATCTTTGATGGGTACTCAACTGAGCAATCTACTAGGTCAACAGAAGCGAATCTTAATTTTCAAAATTAAATAAACACAATCTACACTTAATGTACTTTCCAAGTTATGAAATAGTAGGGCACTTCACCAAAATAAATGTACCCCATATATGATAATTAAAAATGCAAAACAATTCATGAGACTCCTCCCCTCATTCATCTCTAAAAATAGTTTTGATAGCAAACAAATGCAATTTCTTGCTAATCTCCTAAATGAGTCAAAATAAAAACTGCAAACCTTCACCACTACAAATGACATATTATATACTAGACGTTCTCTAGAAATATACCTCAGAGCAGTGGGGGTAGCATCAACATTCAATACAAGATCTAATAAAAGGCAGCAAAAATGAGAAACCTTACCATTTAAGGCGCTTGGCTATAGTACAGACGAGTCTGGATTCAATCCTAAACTCATATGGCCGACAAGCAGCCTTCTTAATCACTAAAAATAATTATCTGCATTTATTTCAAAGGGGTAATAATATGGTCATATAGTAAAGACAAACACGAGGTCTTAATTTTCGAGTTCACAAACCATGCTCCCACAGGGGGCGTGTAAACCTAATCATTTCTCTACAATTTACTTCATATACTTTTAGTGATTAAAAAATTCAAAACCCACTAGGCATACTTCAGCAAGATCTGTATGTGCATGCTACGACTACCTGTAAGTTCCAATTTACATTATAGCATTATTACTTATCACTGATGTACCATTAACAAGGGCTAGTCACTCATTTCCTATAACTAAAAAAAAAATAAGTTTTAAAAACCAATAAATCCAGCGAATCCAGCAAATTTTCAAAGAAAACTAAAGATCACAACTTTATTGAAATAAAAACTATTTAAAAACAGCAGCGTACAAAAATTCACAAGAGTAAAACTGCAATGCCATATATATTTCATACATATAACCAGTACATTCAATAATAGAGCTTACAATATAAACATTCCTTAATGATATAAAATCTGATAAAACAGGAATGTATAATGAAAACATTGAAAAAATAGTTATGTAGAAAAATATCACTGCCACTATTAAAGTAGCTCTTGCAGACCTTGCAAGGATTTACGTATCAACTCTTGCTGGGTGCGGGCATGCTTAATCTCCAGTTCTGCTAGTTCTATTAGGCTGCAACGAAAAGAGTCGTAACAGATGTGTCTGCAAAATAGCTGCTTACCTCTTCCTGAAGGCTTGCAGCCTCCGGTTTTTAAAGTCTAATAGCTCCTCTTTCGCTTGTGTCGATATCGATTCGAACTGCTCGCACGCCGATGTTTGAGAAGATTCAGCCTAACACAAAACACAGCTAATAACTGCTCATAGCACAGTCATAAATAATTTACAGATTTATTTATTACCTCTTGCACTTCCGGCGCCTTTTTAAAGAAAGCATTAAATAATTCTGCCAGTGATAACTCTGTCGAACATTTTAAAATGTTTACTTACAGCGTGAATGTCCTTGTTTTTGTGTCTCGCCTTCTCGAGTGCTCGATTTGCAGCTTCATAATTGGAAAGGCATCGTAGACGTCTCACTAAGAGGGCCTTAGCTGCCTGGCTGTCTCTCATGTAATACCTCAGAGTATCGGCCAACTTTAGATCTTGATCACATGCTACTCTACTTTCTATTTTCTGCAATAATTAATACTCAACACCCATAATTACATTAAAGTTAAAATCACTTACCCTAGCTCTCTCGAAATAATCAGACACTTTAGCTAAAAATTTATTGAGTGGTCCGGAATCGATGTTGGCCAATTGCAGCAGTCCCGTTGATATCTTGATGTAACTATCGGCAACTTCTACAAGTCAACACCATAGAATACAAATTCATGACTTCAGAGACTTGTTACCTTTATGCTTTTCGGTCATCTTATCGGTACGAACAGTTGCTTCCTTAAGGTGGCCGTGGTACTCTGTGATGGAATTCATCTGTTGCTCAAAAAAATCGTTGACATCGCGGACAGTGGCTCCCAGGTAATACTGGTCAGTTGTGCTACCGAGGGACTTAACTATTCCACCTAGTTGTTGCAGTCGGCCTTTGGGACGGGCACAGAGATCCTGTTCGAACTCGAGGAACACGTGCAGGTGGTGGTCTTCGCGAAACACCGAATGGCTTGCGAGACGAGTTAAGAAGACTTCATGCATCGCTACCGTCTTCTTGAAAGTTGCTAGATATTCCCTGGAAGCACTCATCTTACACCGATATTCAAAGTCACACAACTGAAACATACGCCTCTAATTCTTGCTTCATTTTAGTGAACTCCTCCTTCGTCATAGTGCCTTCACCTTCACCTAACCGCTGAAGTTTGTCGCGCGAAGCGTCAAAGTTCGGCCGTGGTGGTGGGGGCGGAATCTGCAAATCGGCTCAAGAGTCTCACATTCCCAAATCCTGCCTAAATGACTCACAATGTACCCCGCATAAACGGGATTCTCCTCGTAGCGGTCGTGTAGCCAAATGAACTCCTCGTGCTGGCGTACGACTACAAACTCGGGCTTTTGAAACGCCTTCAAAGTTGTCCGAGTGTGTACAGTGAACTTTACTTTGTCCTTCTCGCTCAACGCATCCGAAATATCAACGATTAGACTGTTGTCGGTGAGGGGGACGCTGTTTCCTTCATCTGGCGTCGTCTTATCCGTCTGTAATAAATGCAGTCAGTCGCAAGCTGCCTTGATAGGTTATTTGAGGCCAACAGATAACATACGCCCACTACCACATCGCGCGAATTCCCACATTAACCTAATCTACCTTAATCTGTGGCAATCATTAATGAGATGATAAGGTCCAACTTACCATTATTAAGGCCGTTTAAATGTTAAATGCAATTTTCTGTAATTAACGAACTTCTCGTCGGCATCTGTCAACGCCACAAATCAGATAGATACGTCACATACACAGCTTTATACATACATACGTCACTTAATGGGACGAGTAGCATTTAGTGAGAAACTTGGCTAAAACTTCTCCCTGCAGAATTTGCATGGCGCTAAATTTGAAAAATTCATTAAATGTTGACTTTAGCAACTAGGCGAACACACTTGCTTAAACAAGGAAAGATACATTCTTATCTAATGTGAGCATAATTTTTACAGCGTTAATTCGCCATTTTAATTATAATTTAACGATTTCTAATAACAACTTGTTATTGCCAAACGATGGAATCGCGGGTTTTGTAACCTCACTTTTATTGGCGTCGCTTATGTACTTTTTTGCTATTGTGACCGCAATATTTTGTGTGCACCGCGAACGGACTGCCTCTGTGGTTGCCTTGCATTTTGAAACGCCAGGAGCCTTGTTCATAGGTTGCGGGGCAAACAGCCAGTCGTTTAACATTTCCCTCAATTTTCCGAATGCGACACCTTCCTGCAGGTGCATTTATGCTTTTATAATCGATATTAACCATTTCCATGCAAAAGCAATTACTATAACATTTTTCCAGGTACATTCAGTGTTGTAAACAATTACTAAAAGTGGATGGGTAAAAATTCCTCTCTTGGGAGTTGTCCCAGGAGGCAGGACTAGTGCAGTTGACGTACTCTTCGACCTGAGTCGATTGACACTGGTTTCAGCGTCCAGAAACGTACAGGGAAAACGTTACTCGCACTTTACTTTTTTTATATTAAACCTATCTAGCCGTCTTAAGCAAAAATTTTAGTCGTCATAATAAGTCTGTGGGATGTCATATAGGGATTTTTTTTCGTTGGAACGCATTTAACCTAACCTAAACTAACCCAACCTAACGTGACTGCTGATCGTTTAGCCGCTTACAGCGTTTCCAGGGAGCACCGCGTGGAGGCGGTCCGCTTATATTCCCCTGTCCCTTCATTAGGGACAAGCCCTGAAAAGGCCTCTTTGGATACAATGTTGCTGCAAGCTAGCCGCCTCCACACTGTGCTCCCTGGAAACGCTGTAAGCGGCTAAATGGCCAGCAGTCACGTTAGGTTAGATTAGGTTAAGTTGGGTAGGATTAGGCTAGGTTAAATGCGTTCCAACGAAAAAATTCCCTGCATGACGTCCCACAGACTCATTATGGCGACTAAAATTTTTGCTTAGGACGGGTAGATAGGTTTAACATAAAAAAAGTAAAGTGCAGTAACTTTTTCCCTGTACGTTTCCGGCGCTGAAACCAGTGTCAATCGACTCAGTTCGAAGAGATACGTCGAACGACACTAGTCCTGTCCCCCTGGGACAACTCCCAAGAGAGGAATTTTACCAAGTGGATGTATTGGATTCAAAAATTATCATATATAGAAAAGTCTATTTTAGTTCTCTTCACATTACTTTTTGAGTACACTATGTAGCATATCTACGGAAAAAATTAGAATTGATTCTTCTTGGTAGACCATCGTAGATTTAATCCGCGCATTTAAATATGAACATGTGATAACAAATATTTTTAGATAACTGAACATAACCTAATACAAATATTGTTAAGTAATCGGTGTCGATGGAGTTGTCAGGCAAACAAGTTTATGATCAAACATTCTGTTATGTAATTTAAACAACAAAAAATGGGTAATAGAAAAAAACAATAAATTAACCATATTCAAGTGATGTTAGTTTCCCTCATTCAAGTATGCTTGGAAGATCGTCAATAAAATTATCTATTTCTTATTTCAAAGACGACTCTTAATCATAAAGGTCAAAAAACATTCTTATCTAATCTTGCCAAACTATTAAATATCGTTTAGTTCAATTTTTCAGTCATGTTTTGAAATTTTAGTAAAGATGTTTCCGATATTATCCCGAGGACTTGCAACCAGCAGTACGGAAACCATCCGGCAATTTCTAAAAAAGACTCAAAATGGCTTTGATCGTGTCCTGGACAAGGTGAGCAAATTCTAATTTTCTTATCGGCGCTTTAATAGAGAATTATACACTGCAGATGAACATAGTAAACTGTGAAGATGGAAAGTGCCTCGCTGAAATGAAGGTTGAAAAGGAACACACAAACCCATGGGACGGACTGCACGGTGGAATGTCTGCTACCATTGTGGATATTGCCACAACCTTTGCGTTGTTCACTCATAAGAATGCAGTGATGATTCCCACCGTGTCTGTCGATATGCACTTGACGTGAGTTTTAATCACAAACGCTATATTTTTTCTAAATTTGGTACTCTTCTAGTTATTTAAAAGCGGTAGGAGTTGGTGAGGAAATCGTTATCGATGCCCTCGTACTGAAGGCAGGAAAATCGATGGGGTATACTAGCTGTGAGATTAGGAACAAAGCCACAGGAGACATTGTGGTTAAGGGAAGTCATACAAAGTTTATGATGCGTTCGAAATGATGTTGACCATGTTTTTTATATAAGAATTTATGTTATGAAATAAAAGCCACAAGTCTGAATTTAGTTTAAAACAAGGCTTCAGTCAAAATGGTTCAACTCACATGAAGGAAGTTTACAAAGAACTTCTTACATTTAATAAACTGAAGTACAAGTTGTCTGAGCAACATTTCTTATTTGTTTATCAGAACCAGATATGTAGCTCTGATCAATTTTTAACCTAACCTGAACTAGTGCTGATAATATATGGAATAAAAGAATTTCTGAAGTACTCTTAATAGAGAAAACATACAGGGACTTAAAGGTCTGAGGCAGGGTTGTATAGTATTTCCCTTGCTATTCAATGTTTACTAAGCAAATTATGAAAGAAGCAATATGTGCAGACCCTTGTCTCGAACTTAATGGAAGTCAGTCAATACTGCGACCAACATGACGAAAACTAAACCTTTGGCTCTTAGCAGAGGCCCGGTACTACTTGGACAATTAATCGTCAACCGACCAAAGTTAGCAAATATAACTACTTGGATGCCAGTATCAACGACCAGCAGGACCACTCAGTTGAGATAAAAAGGAGAATGGAGAAGGCAAGAACAACATTTACTAAAATATGTCGCTTCTTTAAAAACCATAACTGAACACTAACAAATTTTTTACAGTTCTCCTTCGTAGGAGAGAATCCTAAATGTTAATCGAAGCATCTTTAAAAAAATTTGAATTCTTTGAAACGTATTGCTACTAGCACATATTGGGATTCTTTTGGGTGGATTGCATTACCAATAATGAGGCCTAATTTACTTGTTTGGAGAGCACTTACTAACACTGTAGCCTCAGGGGCTTATTTAGAATGATATCATTATGAACATGGTGGGATAAACTTGAATATGCAGGCCATATTACGAGAAACCATGATAGATATGGCATACTTCAATTAATTCTGCAAGGCAAAATTCATGACAGGAGAAGACCAGGAAGAAGAATATCCTGGGTACACAATCTGAAGAAATGGTTTTCCCTGACCACCTCCAGTAAGTTGATTTTTAATTTTATGAACAATTATACGAAAATGACAGTTATAAAGTCGTATACTTCAATGAAACAATTATACCATAGTAAATGTATTGTAGACATGCTCCAACACATTGAAAATTGTTTGTATGGTACAGGAACTTTTATTGAAAATATATAAAACCAAATAGATAGATGAACATTATTGCAACTATCTTTTGAAATGTTACCTGCCATGCTAGAAGTTGATCTACTTCAGCAAAATATTTTAGCTCTCGTGATTAGTCACTCTACCTATAAATTAAACATTGTATATATGCCCATAACACGTTTGTTGCTGTTTAAAATATTTTCAAAAAATTGTTGAATTACTGATTGTAGTTGCCCTAAATGAAAAACTTCTAATACGAAGAGATACTCTTATCAAATACAAATATTTCAAAAAAGGAGTAAATATCTGATGGGAGGGCAAGAAAAATATTCAGGAGGAAAGTTGGGTCAAAGACATCTCAGGAAAACTATTGAAAACATCTTGATGAAGGCAGTCAGATGATTTGGAAACTGTGGTAATAGCTAGTTGTAGGAAATTGCGAGCCTGGAAATGATACGGAGTAATCGAATTGATCAAATGTCTCATTTATATATGTTCATGTGAAAGTACCTTATAAGTGGTTAGCAAGTATTGGAAGAGACATTGTTACTAAACAAAAAGTGAAAATAGATGAACTGATGAACATTATTTTTTTTTGCTTTCTAACTTGCATTACCAAGATTAAATTATAACCTTATACAACACAGAAAATTCTCAATAGATTTAGACTTAACATAAGCACATGCCAGCAAGTCTAACAAAGTTATTATTATAACACCAAAACAACAATTATTTTTTTGGACACACGTGATGTCTAAATTATGAAAAACTCCAAAACAGGTGTTGATCATTCTGCACTGTATATGACTGTGTCGTAGAAGCTATGTTTAATAATCTTCTACCTATCCTTACCAACTTTTTTGTGAAACGCAATATATGGTGTAAACACCTCAGAACCAAAGAAGAAATTTGAAAAAAATATCAATGGCTATCATTTTAATGCAACTATGTATTTGTTACAATAAAATTCAAATACTGGATCATCAATAGCACAAGAGGACATTTGTTGGTTTTAAGTGAAGGTTAAATTAAAAAAGAACAACACAGAAGTAATTACCACACTTGCTATCTAATACTGAACAACACATACTTTGCTTCACAAATAAATCCCTTTTGAAATCAATAATTATTTGAAACTAATCAAAAATATGGATTGGTTTGCTAATGTTGATTTTACAGTGGGCTGTAAAAGCTGTCAAAAATGTATAAATTGGCAGTTTGAACTACCAGTCTACTCTATAAAACTGCAAAAATGTAATTATGTGTGTTTGTTTGTAACCTCCTACAGTTATGATCCTATTTCAAAGGTCAGTACTTTATTCAAACTGGTTTGTTGCTAAACCTCGCATAAAGGTTTTAGTTTTTCGTTTTTCGTTTTAGGTCACAGTTGAATTGTTATAGGTCAAAACATAAATTATCATGACAGTATGCGTCGGTGTTTCATGCACTATATGGCCAATTCTTGCCATCAGTAGACGCATGCGGCACAAGTTTGATTTATGTGAAACCAAATATAGCTGAACGAATGTCATCTTGCTTAAGTATGGCTCATTTTCTCTTCAATTGTCTACGAAACTCTGAACCAAATATTTAGCTTGGGTTGACGGGTCTTGTCAGTAGTTTTGAATAAAACTAAGACGAGAATTAAAAGTTGCTAAAGTAGTTGTGTCGGTCAAAAGTGGGAATGGTTTACGTCCCGTCTACTATTCAATTACTGCACAGTCGTTATATGAGAGACGAAATAAATAAGTTTAAGACTGCAATTGGGCATCAACAACTAACGACTTTCAAATAGGTTTCAGGATGATAATGAGAGTATTTTGAAACAAACGGTCAGAACAGATTGAAAGAAGTTAATCTCTCTACTGGTAAAATTCAATACTCGAGATTTCTTATTATGAGGTGTCCATTCACAAATGTCCTAAAGAACATTGGTCATTTGTTTAGATATGAAGAAATCCTGCGTTCATCACCATAAAATTTCTTCAAAATCCATGAAATTCTAATCATAAATAGTTTTTGTTGAGCCTCGTCTACAATTCCTATTAATGCTCACAACCACTTGAAACTTCTAGAAGTTGACTGAAGCCAATAGTAGGATAGTGTACCACAAGAAAATCTCCATTAAGTACTAGTGGAGCGCACGTACAAATATTGGATTGTTGTTTAAGGTAATGCTTGTGTTTTCTAATTCTAGGTGGTATAATTCATGTATTTTTGTATATTACACACACAATTCAATTTACTCATTACAGCAAATTAGATATTCCCTCAAAACTTCTGATTCTTTGTATAAAAATATGACTTGAACTGAGTTTTTCACTTCTGCGAGTTGAAGATCGTCATTACATCAAGGCCATAACGTTTTCACTATAGAGGAACAAAAAGATAATTGTTCATTGCTTTCTTATATTTATTTTATTTATGGAGCTCCCATTTAATATAATACAAGGTCCTCCAACAACAAGCAACCAAATTTCACCCCAAACACAACTAAATTTATCTCAGACACCTATGCAATGGCTCTCACAGCCTAACTTTGCAACTCCTGTACAAATACAAACGCTGCCTAATCAGTACAATCCCTATCAAACACAGTTACAAATCCAACAGGAAGTAGCGACACCAATGCAAGTAAACAATGAATCAGACTGGCAGATACAAAATTCTAAAAAACAAAAACGTAATGCAGACCAACAACGTACAACTAAACAAAAGAACTAGATGACTACTGGCTAAGTGCTCCAGGAACCTCAAATAGATTCCAGCCACTTGCAGAAGACGAAAGCAAGGATAACGAAATAACAGAAGCAGTAAAGCCACCCCCTATTTTTATACATCAAGTAAATAACTTGAAACCCCTCATAGACGTGCTTAACGAACATGCTAAAGACAAGTACACTATTAAGCTTGTGGGGAGTAGCCAACCCAAAGTACAACTAACATGCGACAAACTCTATGGTCCCATTATCAAAATCTTGAAGGAAAAATCACTGAATTTCACTCGTTTCAACAAAAACAGGACAGAACATTTAAGGTAGTCTTACATGACATGCATCCAACAGTCGATATCAACTGTCTTACAGAAGAAATTACTAAACAAGGACATACCGTAATCAGTATTCATAACATCAGACATAGAATTCATAAAACTCCGCTATCCATGTTCTATGTTCAACTACAACAAAATGAAAATAACAAAAAAATCTACGATATACAATATTTGATGAACCTAAAAATAAAATTTGAACCACCACATGTTAAAAGAGAAGTGCTTCAGTGTCTCAAATGTCAGAGATATGGCCACACAAGAAACTTCTGCAACAGAACTGCGAGATGTGTTAAGTGTGCAGGGGACCACCTAACAAAGAATTGCGAAAGAAAACAAAGAAGCAACGATGTGAAATGTGTCAACTGCCAAGGAAACCATCCTGCAAACTACAGGGGGTGTATAGTTGCTAAGGAAATTCAAAAACGAATGTATCCACCCCTTAGGAGTGAACAGATGGTTCAACCTGGAATTTCCTACTCCCAAAAAGTATCAGAGCAAAATCAACAAGCCAACAACAACTTCCAACACAATCAGAACTACACCAGTAACCAAACCAATAACTTTGAAGCACTGATGGTGAAACTCATGAAAAGGATGGACACCATGCTAAATTTACTCACGACCGTCGTATCTAAAATCTCATAATGGCTCTCTTTCTTAAGCTTGCACTCTGGAACGCCAATGGTTTGACACAGCACTGTCAAGAAGTCGCAACATTTTTAAAACAACACAACATTGATAACATGTTAGTATCAGAGTCACGTTTCACTAACCTAAACTACTTTAAAATCCCTAAGTATAACGTTTACACAACAAATCATCCTGATGGAACGGCACACGCGGGCACTGTACTCATAATTAAATCAACCATAAAACATCATGAAATACCAAAATATCAAAAAGAACATATTCAAGCCACAAGCATTTCAGTAGCACTAAACAACAGAGACGTCAACATTTCAGCAGTCTACTGCCCACCCAAACATTCCATTAAAAAATAACAATTTCAATCCTTCTTTAACACACTTGGGTCCAGATTTATAGCAGGAGGAGACTTCAACTCAAAGCAGCAGGAATGGGGATCTAGAGTGACACTAACCCGCGGCAGAGAATTACTCAAGGCTATGGGAGAAAATAACTTACACCTCTCAACCGGAGAACCAACTTACTGCCCATCAAACCCGCAAAAGCAGAATTGTGTTTAGACCTATCTTCTGACCATTCTCCTATGCTCATTACATACTGTACCCAAATTGTCAAACCTCTAAAACCTCCCAAATTCCACAGCAAGAAAACAAACTGGGATTACTTCAGAGAACTGGTTAATGAGAGAATAAACTTAAAAATATCATTGCAAACAAATGCAGATGTACATGAAACCATAGAACACATTAACACTGTATTACAACAATCAGCATGGGACTCCACACCCGACACTCTAGAACCGACAACTGAAGAATCTATTTCCACACTTGTTAAACAGAAAATTGCAGAGAAGAGGAAATTAAGACGAGCCTGGCAAAATACTAGGCATCCCAGAGATAAAACCAGGCTAAATACAGCAGGACGAGAACTAAAATCACTACTACATAAACTGAAAAACCAAGGAATCCAAGACTATCTATTAAAACTAACTCCTATCGCTGATACTAACTACTCACTGTGGAAGGCCACAATGAAGCTAAAAAGACCCCAACTAGTTATTCCGCCAATTCGTATGCCTACCGGTAACTGGGCAAGAAACCCGGCCGAAAAAGCCAATAAAAAAGTTTTTCAACCTTATCCTTCAACCAATTCTGATGACAAAGAAGAAGAAATTCAACAATTTGTCAATGAACCAAATCAGCCTTCAGTAAAACTCAAAAAAATTAAAATGAGTGAAATAAAAACTGTAATCAAAAACCTCAAAACAAACATGTCCCCAGGTTATGATCTCATAACAGCCAAAACATTAAAAGAACTACCTGAAAAAGGTCTTAAAGCTATAATGTTCCTAATTAATGCTCTTTTAAAGCTAGAAATCGTCCCTGATCAATGGAAAACTGCCCAAATAATTATGATCTTAAAACCAGGAAAAGATCCTAGCGACATCTCATCTTACAGGCCCATCAGTCTCCTCCCTATAATTTCCAAAGTCTTTGAGAAACTCATCTTACAAAGATTAAAACCAGTTATTGAAGAAAAAAACCTACTACCAAAACATCAATTTGGTTTCAGAGATCAGCATAATACTGTCGAGCAAGTTCACAGAGTTGTGACCAAAATAAATCATGACTTGCACTTAAAAAAATACTGCTCTGCTGCATTCCTCGATGTTAGCCAGGCTTTCGACAAAGTTTGACTAACTGGTCTAACTGGTACAAAATAAAAAGAACTCTACCATTAAGTTTCTTCAATATATTCAAATCTTACCTAAGCAATAGATTTTTCAAAGTCAAACTCCAAGAAGGTTTATCAGCTTTGCATCCGATCGGCTCAGGTGTCCCGCAAGGCAGTGTCCTAGGTCCCACGCTATACCTAATATATACATCAGACATCTCAACCACCAGACAAACCATGACAGCCACCTTTGCAGACGACACCGCCGTGCTTGCCTCCCACAACGATCCACGATCTGCATCACAAGTCCTTCAAATCAACTTGAATAAAATAGAAACTTGGATGAAGATCAAGGTCAATGAAGACAAATCCATGCATGTAACGTTCACCCTACGTAAGGAAACCTGCCCACCTGTTACACTCAATGTGAAACAATTACCACAGGCAGATAATGCTAAATATTTGGGCATGCATTTAGACAGACGGTTAACCTGGAGGACCCACATCTGGAATAAACGGAAACAGCTAGGACTAAAGTACCGACGAATGTACTGGGTTCTCGGCCGCACTTTCCAACTCTCCTTAGATAACAAACTGCTGTTATATAAAACCATCTTAAAACCGGTGTGGACATATGAGATCCAGTTGTGGGGATCAGCTAGCAACTCTAATCTTGAGATCCTCCAGAGATTTCAAAATAAGGTCATCAGGAACATCATCAATGCACCAAGATATGTACCCAACTGGGTCATACAACAGGATATCCCTATACCAACAATAAAACAAGAAATAGTGGCTTATAGTGTAAAACATTGTAATAAGCTTAGTGCGCACACCAATGAACTCGCAGCAAAGCTATTAGACAGACCATATGTCACTTAAAAGGCACGATCCACTGGATCTACCTAACAGGTTTAACTAGGCTTGATTTCCGGACAGTCTCTAGTTACAATCACAATAGTTATTATGCTAAGTAGAATTAAGAGAGTGCACTCACTGGAGTGTTCTCTTATATGTCAACCACTCATTAAACAAACTATTTACTGAATATTATATTGAATAATAGTTTGTAAATATTCACTGATGATAAATAAAAAAAAATTATTTATGAGATAGAGTAGTTTGAGCAGCAGTCTTTTGAAAAAAGGAAGATACAAAATGCCATCAATCCTGCTCAGTTCAATATATCCAACAAAACCTGGAAATTGTGTTTAACTCATTCTCTGTAACAGTAAATATGACTTGCATACAACAGTTTCTAAACAAAGAGACATAGCATACAAAGTTCTCAAGTGTAATTCTATTCTTTTTTCATTGTAGCTCAATTCAATGTTTTGAACGGAGTTTTATACTGTTGACAGTTTTCTTACAGAAGATTGTCCCGATGGGTTGTCGGGGCTAGTCAAATTTTTTTTTCCATGAATGCAATGCTTTACTCTAATTTGCAATTTTCTTAATGTCCAAAATAGAAAAAGCATAACATTGAATGTACAAGAGGATAAACGTTGTTAATTGAAGAGAGGAGAGCAGGTAAGAACGGATCTTGAATTTACGAATTCCTATTATTTGCATTGTATTGGAAGCACAGCTATTGTTATCTAATTTGGTGTTCAAAATAAACTTCAGGATATATTTCATGGTTACATCCATCTTGTATTATATCAGTAAGGAAATAGTCCAAAACAGTCAGATGAGGAATAACAAGGTAAAAGCAGAAAATACTCAATCTAGTGGTTTAATCCCTTCAGACTAGTAAGATGAGTTTATTAAACTTGCTCTCAGTTGCGGATTGAATAGTCCTTTGCAGTTATAGCTCATCACGGTCCACACCAGTGAGGTTAGTAAAGTGAACAGCTCTTTCTAACATCACCATTACTTTTTTTGTAGTTAGATCATTAAGATGCTAAGGGCCTAAATTGTCGATATCTCAGCAGTATGTTTAAACTTATGAATAGCATCTCACGACTATTTCTGTTATTGATTTGTCAACTTTTGTTGGTTTTTTTGTTGGTTTACCCTCCAAGTAATTCTCTTCTGAAGGGTTTCCAAATTTCATCTTTCTTATTATGCTATTAGATTGCTAGCTGGATGTTCAGCAATTAACTCAGGGATCTTTGGTGCCTATTTGGCAAGTAAAAAATCGGCATTCTTGAAAATGTTGATGAAACGAACAGATCAGAATAATGTAAATATCATAATAATCACAAAGGATCCTACTGATAAATTCTCCCAACGTATGGTAGCCCTACCAGTTATCATTTTACCTTTGTTATTTCTGTCTTATTTTAGTTGCAATGGTTACTGTTGATTATGTAACAGCATTTATTCCTTCCAATTACTTTGTAAAACGAATCACAAATCAACCTCAGTCCAACGTGTTTTTGTGATACAGGATTGGGGGTAGCAGGTAGATATTTCCTGGGCTTTAACTGCTGACGCGCCAAACAATATGAAATTTGAATAAACAATGAAAGCAAGCAGGGTATATCACATGCGTACCAAGAAGTGGTTTATCACAAACCTTTAAAATGGAAGAAAATGCACACATCTTATTACTCACAATTGTGCCATTAGTCTATGAAATGATTTACTAAATTGGTGATTATTCGTTACACTTTAAAAAACCAAGACCACATCAATCAAAACTTTTAGAAGCGCCACAACAAATGATGTACACTAGCATTTGCAGCTCCAGAAATGGACTTGTAAAAACCTCTCCTGGTGTGACTGTTTGGGAGTATTTAGAGTGAAGATGGCATGAATTCATTTTTGAAGGACTTCAAAATAGGCCTCGTTTTCTCAAGAGGCAGTAAGGAGGGCTACAGCCCCATCTCACTATAGTGTGAAGCCGTTGTGGCATAATAACCACTCACATTATGCGATCTCACACCATGTGAATTTTCGGTTACAGATTTTGTGGAAGAAGATTAAAACAATTGATCGAATAATCAGTTATGCTATGCCATCTGTGAGTGAGTATTCAAATAATGTGAATTGTCTATTGAGACTCATGGTTTCTATTTCAAACAAATATTGTAGAATAATATACAATGAAAAATGAGGGAATTGTTAAAAAAAGCTGTTTTTACCTCATATTGTACAATGTTAAAATTATATGAACCCATATGAATATACATAAGGTACATTCGTAATGTACATTGTACAACTAAAAATAGTCGTAGACCATTTCCCTATGCACGTTCCACAGAAACTAAGGTTAGGGGTCTTTCTTATGTAATCCATCAGTTTTGCAATACATTTAACTCAAATTGTTAAATTCCAGTAAAAATGTCTGCTTTTAAAACAATATACCGAAGTCTTGCATCTACCACTACAGAAAACATTCGACAACTTATGAATAAGTCTACTGGTCGTTTCAATGACATCGCCAACAAAGTAAGCAATGTCAATTTTGCTGGTGGCATTCCAATAAACAATTATACCCGCTCTAGATGAATATAATAATTTGTGAAAATGGCAAGTGCTTGGCCGAAATGAAGATCGAAGAAAAACATACAAACGCATTGCAGACACTGCATGGCGGGTGTTCTGCTTCTATTGTGGATATTGCCACAACCTGTGCTTTAAGGACTTATAAGAATCTGGTAAGGGTACCCAGCGTATCTGTCGATATGCACTTGACGTAAGTTTCAGTTATGAGCCAACTTTTGTGTGAGTTTTGCGCTTTTTAGTTATTTGAAAGCTATAGGAATTGACGAAGAAATTGTGATTGATGCCCAAGTTTTGAAGGTTGGGAAATCGATGGGGTACACAACCTGTGAGATTAGAAACAAAGCAACTGGAGAGGTCATAGTTAAGGGAAGCCACACGAAGTTTATGATGCGTCCTAAGTGATGACCGATATTCTACCAAGTTACGTAGTTGGAGATGCTAGATAGTTCATGTGGACTCGCAACTTCTTGCAGATACGCAGGAAGTAAAGGAACCTAATTTAGTTAAGCAAAACGTACATTAGTCTGAAAACTAGTTTCTTTAGAAGTTACTGGGTCTTAAGAAAGAAAAAAAAATTAGGGATCAAACTATAGATCAATAAGAATAATAGAAGTTATATTGAATAAACAAAACACCATTATAAGGTTGATCTTTAGTGAACGTGTGTTTTTGTTCTTTATGGAAAATTTACTTTTAATCATTTGGTGAATGTATTCCTGCAATACCGATTGTTTTTGTTACTTTTTGTCGAAAAAAAAATCAACAAGTACTACATCAATGGAGAAGTTTAACCAAAAACAACAAAACTTTGCTAATAGAGCTTTTATGTCTATATAAGTATCCCAATACTTATATCTAGGCGTTGATATTTGATGTAATACTGTTATGTATTCGTCTGAAAAACAATTGAAGGGCGTATTTTGTAATTAAAGTCCTTATCTGGTGTTAACTACTAGGCATCTGCGTCATTGGTTGTATTGATAAGAATATTTGGAATAGGGACGAATACAGCAGGTGCTGCTAAAGTATTTGAAGTGGAGCAAAAGGTAATTTTCAAGTTCAACATGGTTTTTTGAAAGTGAAGTTTAAGTAAAACTTAGGACAAGGTTGACCAGCATCAATAACAAGAGAGCATCGTTATAGGTAACCCAATTGGAGAAGAGGCACTCAAGGTCATTAAATGCACAACATCGCATTAATAGTGTTGGAACAAAAAGTATTTTCCAAAAAAGTAATTTTATAACGATCTAAAAACAATGCCGCTGCAGTTCGCAGTTGCCTCCAAATATTTAATAATTAGACAAGAACAAAATCATATATAAACGCCATTGTTCTGCTACCTATAATTATGTCACTGCCAATTAAACCATTTGACCAATCAGAACCAAGCATTTGAACAAAACAATAATAATAAATATGAGAGATTAATGTTGTATATTTGGTGTAAAGCCTACACCACTTTCATTGTTATCATCAGAATTGCTAGTATTTACTGAAAAACAAAGACCATCTAATGCAGGTTCAGTTTATAAATATTTACTGGAAACACCATCAGTACGATTGTATATTGTAAACCATTCTACTTCCATAATAGAATTAAATTTTTGAATTGCCAGTGTTTTTACATCCTCTAGTTTAAAAGTTAAATTTCTTGTAGCCGCCCTATTTTTCAGTTGGATTCAATTTCGGATGGTAAGGTGGCAAACAGCATGCCCATGTTCATATAACAGAGTATCTAATTTGCATCTGGGATTTCTTGGCTTATGTGTTTGTATATGTAACTTGGGTTTCATTAGAATTGGGTCTTGTGGAATATTTCTTTCTGCTAACCATGCAACCATATCTATTTTCAGTGTAACCGATATAGGCATTATCTACTACAAGCACAGATTTGGCAGTAATTGTGTCTTGACCCATTTGGAAAAGTTTGTATAGTTCATCTCATCATGGTAGTCTCCAGGGGCCGATTCTGTAAAATAAGCAAGACTTTCGAAGGCGAAGCAAGTCAGGACCCGTATCTCGGGTCAAATAAGATAGGCAGATTATATATAAAAGGGGCTGTTGAGCTCTTGTCTGTGCTACGATTTGGTTATTTTATTATATATTTTCGAAAAGTACTTGATGAGCTGGATACAATGATACCATTTTTATTTTGGGCAAACAATAAATAAAAAAGTTATAAATAATTACTATATAATTATAGGGAATGTAATCTGTTTCGCCTACGCCTTACAGGCTTTTGAAAGTTAATAATAATAACACAGATAACATATAAATGATACGTCTGTGTTCGCAGATTTGAAGAGAGATCATAACATTGCTGCTAATATAAATAAAATTTTATAATTGTTTAACTTACATTAATAAAGCAATTGTTTCCAATTTTTCTTGACTAATAAGTTAGCTAAATAAATTTTTCCGTTTGGTGATTTTCTTTTAAATTTTATTATATTGCCGGCTCTGGCGCATGCCAATTTGACGTTTACATAATTATAACCTACAATTTTGAATTGTTTGTAGGGCGGATATTGCTGTAAATGTGTAACAGCAATTTACAATGACGACCATACGACACGCGCTGCAACAGGAGGTTTTCCAGCCGAACGAAGAGCGGCTGCTGTCCACCTGCCACGTCGGAAAGCTGTTTAAGAAGAAGAAATCCTCGTTTTTGTGCATCGTCAGCTCGGCGAACCTGCCGGTGAACGTCTCAATCGTGCAGGTTAAGCAGACAGACAAGACGTACAAGAAGAAGCGCACGTGGGCGTTGGCTGAGCTGAAGGTCGTTGATGGCAAGAATGAAGCCTCGGATACGGTCGAGTTCGACTTGCACATGGACAAGGTCTACCGCTGGGCTGCATCTAGCACACAGGAGCGACAACTGTTTATTATTACGTTGTTTAAACAGTGCTCGAAGCACCTGCTAAAGGACAAGCTGATATTTAAGAATGTCCCTAAAGCGTGGACAATTGAAGATGTGATGACGCCGGAGAATAAGTATGTCACGTCTCCTCTACTGGCCTTGGATAATGATCTTTCGGAAGACTTTCAGGCAATTACGGACAAGGAGCAGGAAGATTTGAATAGGTATTTTTAAAATAAGTTTTATAAAATATACTAAGTGCAATAGGTTACATATGATATTCCCATTTAACGCTCAAAAGTTTAAAAGCAGAATGTTTTAAGGTTACTATGGTACACTAGCATTGGCTAAGTAGTTGAGGCATGCTGTTTTTCATCTCATCCTGTATCTCAGTTTGTAAACCAGAATTTATAAATTTAAGCGATACAGCATTTAAAGCACAATAATCTACATGTATAATGTGATGTTTTCTTAATTTAAGCACAAAATTGAAAAAATTCCTTCCTGTAAAACAGCTTAGAGTTGGATATTTCTAAGGTATTGTCACAGATGGAATTGAGGTCTTAGCATTTCTGTGCCTACTCCAGCTTTGAAATGCACCTCCTCATTTGTGAAGTATTAAAAATCCTTTAGCGGAGCATTCAAAAGGAAGCACACAAGTTATATAGAGTTTTGATACAAAAAAACCGTACTCTTCAGTTGAGTGCAAAAACTGATTGAATTATGGATGAAGAAGGTCAAGATTGTAATGGATACATGGATATATTGTATTTCATATTTGTTATACAGTAAAATTTGTCTAGATGAGGGTCATGGTAATGTAAATTTTAAGCTGGGTAACAGTCAAAAGTTAGGAAAAACGAGAATCAGTTCTAATGCATCAGACTTGAGCAGAACAGCAGTCAGACTTAAGTTGCAATTAAATAGTTCAAAGGGAGAGACTGCCACTTTGTCATCTCGTTTATAATTATTGGTATTATAGTTTTACATTAAAACTGTATTAAGAAAATAAACAGCAAAGAGTACCTTCACCATTCTAGTTGAGAGAGTCGGTGCATCACATCTACACTGCATTTTTGGGTTTTCAAGATTCTAGACTTCAGAACTGGTCCTTCCTGGAGGAATCAGAGTATACACTGAGTGGAATATTTTTATTAAATAGGTGTAAAAAGTGAGCTCGTACTTGTAAAAGACTAATCATTTTTAGTTTCAGTGAAAAAAATTAGGAATTTGCTCAAGCCAATAATGGGTACAACAACCAACTGTTGCTACATTGAGATCAACATCAACTGGGCTGTTGAAAGTGGTAGAGATACTGTCTCACGTGTTGGAAGAAGAATAGTCTGAGAATGTATTCAGTTTTAGACAGAGACTTCCGTAATGTTCACTGTTGTTATGTCTGGTTTCCTATGTAAAAGGAACTAAGCTGAATCATCAAGCCCTACCTAAACAGGCTGATCAAGATGTTCAAGCTCTTTAACTCTTATTAAGTTTAAATTGAAGCTTTACTCCAAGTTCAATGTTGCCCAAAGAATCAGATATTGTCAAAATTAACTTAGTGTCATGAAACAGTTTGTTGCTAAGAGCAGATAACTTTAAGGGGCTTAGAGAAATGTACCAGCTAGAGATAACCAAATCGTATTTTTACAATCGCGTAAAGGTAGGAGCAAATCAACAAGATTGCAAAGCATAAGACCTTCACGTCAAAAGCAAGAACATGTGTATCTAAAGCCAAATAACTTACAAATTTGCCACAATGTCACTGGAAGTAAAATGTCCGGTGAAATGCAAGACCTTCTTTAATTTACTTTAGAACTGGATGAGTTATCTTAAGCAAACAAATGTTCAACATAAATATTTTTGTCCAACAAAGAAACATGGCCTTTGCAAAAATAAGAGATTGTAAACCAAAAAGTTCGACAATCTGCAAATATTAGTAGATATATACATAAATGTTAACACCAATGCTCATATTAATATAAGTTGTCAAAACTTGCACAGAGATCTCATCGAGCAAATTTGTGGTTACAGTAACATGTCCAATATTTAATTATTCGTTTTATGTGTTTTAAATACTCTTAGATTACCAATGCTGCCTCCAATTTATTCTTGATCAGATTTAGTTATATCTATATAATATCAAAACGGCATCCAATCTACTGGTGAGGGTTCAAAAGATTTCTGCTTTTAAATTTTTTATGCTGGTTTGACTTTATAAACTCACCGCTAACAGGATGCAAAAAAGAAGAGATTGTATTTTTAAAACTTCTGTAGAATCACCTTGATCATCCCAAAAATTTGTTCAACTTTATACATAGCCAAACATTTACTTTTAAACCTTTGAATGTTACTGCATTTTTATTGTAATGATCGCACTTCACGACTTTAATATTTATTTATCGCGTGACAGTTATATTACATTATATTGCCACTATTTATCTGCTATTTCATAATTGAAATAGTAGCTGTTCTAGTATCAGAACTTAAGTGATCCTGTTTTCAAGGGGAATTAGCCCTTATTCTCTCATTGTTTGATTCATAGTGATTGGAGTGTTTTACCTGATGGACTATTCTTCTCCATTCTTTTCTGTTTGCTATTTGATTTCTCCACTGTTTCACATTGCAATGTTGTCTTCTACTTTTTCTTTTCACCTGCACTTTGGTGTTCCTTTAGGTCTGTTATATTTTGACTCCAATCGGTGATGAAGCTGTCTTCTTCTCACTCCTGTATATGTACCCATACCATCTGATTTGCATCATCTTTATGACTTACTATGTTTTCCTTTCCCAGTATCTCGTCAATTTAATGATTCATAAACTGCCTCATTTTCACTTATTTTCTTTAGTCCTCTTATTGTTCTTATGATTTTCCTTTCTAGTATTTTAAGCTTTTCTTCTTCTTTTTCAGTCATTGTCATTGTTTCTATTGCATATGTAATTACTGGTCTTATCATTGTCTTGTAAATTCTAATTATGGTCTTTTTGCTTCACTTCTTACTTTTTAACGTTTGTTTGTTACAGTAAAATGCCCTATTTATTCCCTTTCATTATCTTCTCGTTTATGTCATGCTTTTCGTGTTTCCTATGTACTTTTATATCCAAATAATTAAATCTTTCTACTTCTTTAAATGTGTGGCTGGCATATATGAAAGTTGTCATTATTCTATCATTTCTGCTGCAACACATATATGCAGTTTTTCTTTCATTTATTTCTAGTCTTCTCTTTTTTGCTCCCTCTATTAATTTTCGAATTATTCTTGCTAGTTCTTTTTTACTTCTTGAAATGATTGCTAAATCATCCACATATGCTATAAGCTGTGTCAGATTTTTATTAATTGTTCCTTCTTTTTTTTATTATTTTTTCTATTGATAGAGTGAAAGTAATGATGACATTGCCTCTCCCTGTCTTACACCTTTGTTTATTAGTATTTTCTCTGACTTTCCTTGATATTGCACTGCTTTTCAGATTTTTCATTAATTACTCTCTCTTTAGTTGATCAAACGCCTGCTGGAAATCTGTGAAAATTATTTGCATATCTATATTAGTATTTGTAGCTTTCAGTATGTGGATTGCATCAACTGTTGATCTTCCTTTTTTGAAACTTTTCTGATAGTCACCTATAGAGTTGACTCTGTGTTTCTGTATTTGTTCCTTTATTATGGCTGCTAACACTATATGTCACATTGAGGAATGAAATGTATCTGTAATTCCTGCAATCTGCCATGTCACCTTTCTTTGTTATCAGAATTATGATGCCCATGTTCCATTCTTCTGGCATCATCTCCTCTCTCCACATTCTTAGAATTATTTTATAGATTTGTTTATATAGTTTGTTTCCATCTTCTTTTATTAACTCCACTGTTATTTTGTCACTTCATATAGCCTTGTCTTCTTTAATTGTTCAATTGCATTCTTCACTTCTTCGTTTGTTGGTTCCTCTGTGCTCTCCACTTCCTCATCTTCTTCTTCTGTCTCTATATTATTCTCGTCTTCCTTTTGCTTGTATAATTCTTCAAAATGTTTTACCAGGATTTTTTCTTGATCCTTATCATTGCCTTTTTTTGTTTGTTTTTACTTTTTCTCATATATTCGTATAACGCTTTAGTTTTATTGTTTCTACACTCTTTTTCTATTTCCTCTGATGCTTTTTCTATCCACTGTTTATTTTTTGTTTACATAGTCTTGTGGTTTCTCTTCTGTTTTCTCTATAGGCGTTCATGTCTTCTTCCTTTAGTGTTTTTTGCCATTTCGTTATTTTATTTTTTACTTCTATTGCTGTCATACATTAATGGTCAAACCATTATTTATTCTGTTGCCTTAGACTATATCATATTGTTCCTCCCCTGCTTTACTTATACCATCTTTGATATTTTCCCAGTCTTCTTCTATGCATGCACCTTCTCTTTCTTGCAATCTTTTACGTACTTCTAATTTGTGGGGTTTTTTTGTTTAATTTTTGTTCACCACCTCACCTTACTTCCTGTAGTGCTGTTACATTTGCTTGATATCTTTCCAGTTCCTTCGCCACCTCTTCCATTTTACCCAGCTTCAACAAGGTTTTCACGTTCCATATTCCTATTTGTATTCTGCTTCCCATAATTTTCTTTCTTTTCTTTTTATTTTTTATATACGTGATCCTTTTCACTGCTTTAGTTGCCATCATATAACCATCCTTTATTTGTTGCATTGGATCTTACTAATCTTTCCCCTTCTGTCGAACCTTCGGCAGCTGTCTTTTCGACGCGCTTGCCCACATCCCTTTCTGGAAGGCCTGGCTTCAGAGATCAACCCTTACACTGCTCCCTCCTTAAAAGCGTTCTGTCCCAGAACCGCGATGTGGAAAGGACTATGGAGGAATCACCATGCTGTCCCAGAGTTGCATGTGTAGAAGCAGCAGTATTAGTGAGCCGTGGATGACTTTTAATTTGGAATTGTATACACTTTAAACCTCTTAGTAAAGCAACCCAGCAATGGGAGTATATTTGTTGCCGTTGTCCGTTTCTAGAGATGGATCAGAAAACTCAAATTATCTTATCCCTTGGGCTTTCTAAACGAGATTGCCTTATAGGTGCTTTTTTTCCAATGGGGTTATTTCCAGACGCACACGATCCGCATTTCAACACGTTGGTCCTCGAACTTTCTGAATCCTAAAGTGTTTTTCTAACACGCCATCATGCAAGTGACCTAGGACTTCTACCTTCTACTTCAATAACCGCAACCTGGATCAAGTGCCATTGAGGGTCTCTCCAGAAGATGGTCCTCTAATCCCGTTGTAATCTCTCCCTTTGGCACTTCTATTCTATCACAACTCCCAGTTCTGAATCAAGCTCATGATAACCAGCGATCATAAAACTCGACATTTTTCCACAACTCGCAGATTTTTCGTTTGGTTGCAAATGACTTTTATCTCTAACTTTTCTAATTTCACTTTCAAACTTCCTGAACACTGTTCCTAGTTTTATTTCAATTCTTTTCGAAAACTTTCGACATGTTCTGCATTTTACCTGTTTTTCTATCAGGTTTCTGGATTGTTCTTCTGCATTTATCTTTATTTTTGAAAATTCTGGAATATTCTTTTGTATTTGAAATATTTCTCTGGAATTTTTGGAATTCTCTTTTGTACCACCTTTTATATCTTGTTCAATTTGGTTCCATATGTCTGGCAAGCGGCCAAGATTACTGCATTCAAATCGAACAAGTGTTGTCCAGGGCTTGTCACATCACCCTCATATCAAAAATGGTTATACTCCCTGATAAAATATTACTCTATTACTGTGTTATGGCAGTAAGGAATAGAATGATATCTATTTTTTTACCCCATATTTTGTATTGCATCTTGGTGATTTTTTTTCCTTAAAAATACGAAGTGTTATCATCTAATAAATTGTTCCAATGAAACTTATGCAAACTTTGTTTTTAATCAAAGAGAAAGAATTAATTTGATTAAAGGTAGTCTCTCAGTTTCATAATGACAGCTTCTCATTGTTAAGATGTCTTTTATGACCTAAAAACTTCAAATAGTTTATCATTGACAATCTTTTCAATAATCTACTAAAAATCCTACTAGGTGGCAAAACTGTTACACCTAAGTTAGTACCTCAAAGTACCAAAATAATTGTAATCATGAGGTTGAAAATCAAGATAGTAGAGAGGCTGAACCTAGGTGTAAATTTCGTTTTCCTCTAAATACTTCCAAATAAAACTATCTTGATACTTAAGGCCCTGACTATTCAAAGTCCTGCTTCTTTTAAGTCACTTATTGAACCTTCTCAGTGTGTGGCAGAGCCACAGTGGAATATCCCTAATCTAGATTATTTTCAAAACATTACCATTTATGTAACGTTTGCAGGTTAATGAACGATTGCGAATTTGCCATAAGCAACGCGGAAGCCTTCATGGAAGTGCTAGCGAGAGACCTCTCTCTGCTAGATGGCGAAAATGTTCAGTGCGTCTTGGCGTCGGAAACCCAAGTTGAGACATTAATGGAGCAACTAGAGACAGCAATCACGGAAGCCGACAAAATAGAACAACGACTGGATGCCTATGACGAAATTTTAAGGCATGTGCGAGATGCAATGGAGAAGATGGAGAAGAAGAACTCTATGATTGGCGTCGCCAATCGTAACAACTTGCTCCTGCTGCAGGAGCTTGAGAACATTGTGGTAAGGAGCAACATTTTTCGAATTTTGCACATCCAGTGGATGCGACTTTTGCAGAAGCAGTTGGATTTGCCCCGCAAATACCAAGAAGTGCTGGAAGATGCCGATCTGACAAACTCTTCTGGCTTGAAGATTGCTATCGAGGCAGGCAACGCCCTCAGGGATGCCATGAACTCCCAATTGGATCCCGCTTTGCTGCGCATGGCTGCTGTACAAGAACAGAGGAAGCGTTTCGAAAAGTACAAGGATAAATTTTCGCGCAGCATTTGCAGGCAGCTGAACAATTTGTTTATTCATTACGGGAACCATAAAGGCGAGTCGGAGAAATCTGCCGATGGGTTGGTTTTGCCCCAGCATGGCACAGTGCACAAGGAACTCAGCATGTATGCTGAACTTATGCATTGGATTAAGGTTTGTACTTACAGTTAATTGTATAATAATTTTTATTATATTTAATTTTTCTGTCTTTCATGGTTCTTAAGATTACAATTGTATTGAGAATCGGGTCATATAAAACAAGGGTCCTCGTCTATCGTTCTCAAGAATGTTGTGACTTTTCGTTAAAACTACACTTAGAAAGTCATCATGCTGAATGAACTGTCTTAAATATAGGGAGAGCTTCATAATAATCAAAACATTTACTTTTAATTTTTAAAATGCACTTCTAGTATGAATGGCTGTATGGGTAGGCAAACTTTACCTTATTAAATAAACGAAAAAAGCACTACCCTTTGAGGCCTTCGTTTCTTAATCTTCACCAGGGCTTTTAAGAATGTTGTTAGATACTCTAAAATCAATTAAAGATTAACTTCACCTGTTCCTAACGATTTTGACATTATTAAAGTTTAAGTAAAGTACACCTGTGGATCATTTTTAACTATTTCCTAGGATAGCACACTTATATACACTACCATCTGTCGGTAGATATGTTGGCAGTGAAGACCTTTAGAACACTAACAAACAGACACTTTAGAGGGTAGGCTTAAATAATTTTGAAATAAAACAATTATGTGAACAGATGCAATTATTTTAAGAGTCTGGTAGGCATATCTTGTTATTTATTCACAAGCTATTAGATCATATTTTGATTTTGAAGACTTTTAAGGTTTGGTCCACTGACATCTTTAAAAAAATTATCCCTAAAATGAAGCTGCTATCTTGCACACATTAATTTTTATATTTACGTGAATGTAGTAGGGATGGTGGTAAGGACCTCTGTTAGTGTCATTTGGCTCACTGCAGGTAACCACTTCTTTGTAATTAGTGAAATTCTGAGTATTTGTTGCATAGTAGTACATTTTTTGGCATTTAAGAAGATAAATCAAAATTTGGGCAAGTAGAAATTGTCATTTCTGTTGAAATTATTTTTATTCTTATAAATTTCCAACTCTTCACTATGTAACCTCAGGTTAGACAAAACTTGTTACATGTTACAGCTATTTTTCAGGTTTGTTAAATATATCCTTAATGTTCTTTTATTCTGGTAACAATTGTGCAGTCCATAATTCCACGACATGCTGTATACTTTTGGCATATCTTGAAAGTACTTATTGTTAGTATAGGCCCTTGAGTGTGGTCTTCCTCCATGTTTTCTGTCTATCACTAAAATATGCATCCCAATTCTGCAAATTATCCAGTTAGAACAGATTTTTTTCTACATTCTTCCATCAAGTCTTAATAGACCTTCCCTTCATTTTCATTCCTTCTGGTTCTTCCTTTAAGATTTTTTAGTTATTCTGTTACTGCCCATTCTTCCAATATATCCTGTCCACCTTAAATCCTCCTAGTTGAATAACATTAGCAATGCGATGATCTTCAATATAGTTTTTCATTAGTTGTACTTCTCTTGGATTAATCTATTTTCAAACGACCTAGAATTTTCGTTAACTCTTTTCTTTCCAATTTTGCTTTCTCAAACCTATACTTTGCATTACTTTTATCATTCACTAACATTAGTGATATGTTAGCCACCACCTTCAATATCAACATAATACCATGACCTATTTTGATTATGGTTTGTGTACAGATATCTTAGATTTTATTACCCTTTTTATCTCTGTACTTGTTTGTAAAGTTGTTTTAGATATTTTAAGAACTAAATGTAAAATCTGAAAGCAAAGGGCAGCGTTATATCAAAACTGACAAAAAAATCTTCCTCCTGCAGACACATATTTCAAAAGTAGGGAGTATTTAAGACGATCCAACTT
The DNA here is from genome assembly GCA_036346155.1 of Sinelater perroti. Lineage (NCBI taxonomy): Eukaryota > Metazoa > Arthropoda > Insecta > Coleoptera > Elateridae > Sinelater > Sinelater perroti. The sequence goes on from JARFIY010000222.1 coordinate 7,471,381, forward strand.
TAGACAATTTGTAAGTTGGGCCAGCAATGGCACCGACAGTAGATCATACCATTATTATCCTTCTGGATTTTAGGCAGTCCAAAATTTTAGGAGCAACATTTCTGATATTGTTGTCATAGTGATGTCACAGTATCCATGCTGTAGGATATGCTTGAGCATGGTGTAAGTTTCTGAATTGAACAGTTCAACCATCTTTATGTAACCCGCCTATACCAATATTACTATTGCTTTACTTTTATTAGTTGGAAAGATGATGCCATCATCATTCCTGAGATTACAGAGAGCCTTTAGTGTTGCACTAAATAGTTAAATTCTGGATGGGTGAAGTCTCTCTCTAAATTTTTGCTTCATCTACTGGAAAGTTCTTGACAAAAAATGGAAATTGATTCTGCTGCAAATTTGTTTCTTTTAATGGAACATGAATAGCTTTCTGGCTAAGTGTTCATTCTGAGGAGAAGTATAATTTAGGTGTGAAGACATATTCTGAAAACACTAGAACTGTCAAGATTGTCTATTGGTAGCAGTAGCTCCATGAATAAATGTGCGGAACGGCACATGATGAGGTCTGGGATATGCCAGTCGTTTTTATAAATTCTGTTAGCAGAGCTGGCGTGGAACTGCATCAGTTTCAGTGAACACAGAATGAGAGTCTTCTTTGTAGTGTGCACATGCTTTCTGGTTTTGGTTTTCAATCTTGAAGGTGGTGTATTTGCGATTTTGGCAACATAGCATAAAGGTCTAACTAGCGAGATTATGCAGGAATATGGCAGGTATTCATAAATTAAAAAAATAATTGTAGTTTCTAATGCTTTGAAAGGCCAAAAGATGGAATACCAAGTCTATCAACCAACCCCCACCCTACGCTACACACAAGATGTATGTTTATTTTTTTATGTACACTACAGTTACATACAAAACGTTAAGAGTTTCCAAACACCCTTTAATCCAAGAACAAACAACAAGATGTATTGAAATACCGACCTTCAAAGCCCTCACAATGATTGACTAGTGAATAAATTTTTACACATCGTCTATTGTATACCATTCATGTTGTTTATTAAGTTTACAAATATCTTTCAATGATGCCAATATGCAAATTGATTTGACTATAAGTATATCGAAGAAAGTTCATTTAAAGATAGAAAATAAGTCTGGGAAAGTGACTTTTATATTCTCTTAATTGGAATATTTTTGAGTAAGTAGAAAGGATGATAATTAATGCTAAAGGTGTGCTACTTCCTTCTAATTTTGTCATAATTGTTGGTAATAAAGCATTTTCAACCATAACCCTTTAAATTAACATTAATCACAATAAAGAAATATTAACATGGTTATTAAATTAGAAGAAGACATGGTTACTTCGGTAGAGATATCAGTTGCTCTATACATTTATAGATATTAGCAATAACCTTAACGTTTAGTTTTAATAAAACCATAGCATGTGAAACCCAATAGAGTGCTTATGTTTCTCTTCTTTTGTCCTTATGTCTTTATGAAGCATCAGAGTTTAGGAAAAATATCTACTATCCCCCTCCCTGAGTAAAATTCAAAACAATAAGATTGCATTTTATTTCAAGACAATTACATCAAAAACATGTTAAGGCAGTTGTTGAACGTAAATTATAATCATTTAGACAATTGGCTTGATATATGTATTGTTCTTTAAACATCTGAATCTGGGCAAAGATGATTAGAATAACAATTCAATTCCTATAGGTATTGAGCCAAAAAATTATCTGATACTGACTGGATCTAAGGATCAACTAGTGATGGCATGCTTGAGCCATCAATATGCATGATGTTTTGTGAGAAGTTCGTTAATACTTATTGTTAATCTTCCTATATTTATTAGCCTATATAAAAACATGATGAAAGACCTACCGACAGCATAACAATGCAACTGAGCTTGTCAAGATCATTAATCAATTAAAAGACGCATGCACTTGTGATTTTATGATGCATACAGAGCTCACACTTGATTAGTGATAAAGTGATTTTAAACATTGCTCTTCAAAATTCTTTCTCAGCAGTCACTCATAAAAAGGTCTGTTTCAAACATCTTCATCTCCGATTGTTCTGTTACAGGTTATGGATCGAAAAGCTTACGATGGACTCCGAAAAGTGTACACCGATTCTCTAGGAAAGTTGTATGATCGAGACATTCGCAACCTGTTTGAAATAGCAAAAGAGAAGATTGCACGTGCGTTTTTATTTAACAGATCTGCTTAGAAAAGCCTGATTCAATGAAAACTTGCAGCTGTCGGGCAAGTTGCATCCCCTACGAGAAGTGTGGCTTTGCTAGGACTAGACAGGGAACAGTGGACGCTAGAGACCACGGCAGCAGAACGCAGCTGCTTTGAAGCAACACTGGAGCAAGTGCTATCGCAATTAGAGCCAATCTGCCTGCAAGAGCAGCAGTTTTGTGTGTCTTTCTTTCAAGTATGCATTCAAATGTATTCATAATTATCTTCTTAACAATCTGCTGGTTAATTACATCACAATGAAACTTTTATCATTTCAGTTAGACATTCTCAGCCCCAGTTCAAAGAACACCCTCACAACTCTAGATGGAATCGAAGTAGATACAGCAGTTCTTCCACACAGAAAAGTAGAAAAGCAAATAAACGAGGACGTCAGGAACATGATGAGCAATTTATTTTCATGTTTGGAAGAGGAACTGCTCAGCTTTATAAGTCACATTGAAAAGCAAGACAGCTTGTGAGTATTCATCAACTTAATAGTCATTTAGCTCATCATAACCTTTACAGTTACTGCATGTACGTTTTGGTTCACCTGAACCAGCATGTCATGTCAGCGCAGAGTTCGTTCCTCAGCAACACCTTTGCGTCCGTTCTGATACACATTAAAAGATCGCTCGATCGCTTTATGCAAATGCAGGTGGACTCTGTTAAGGAGTGCAGAGTACCAAGGCGTTCCAAGTGCGGAATTCTGCCTTATGTACTAAATTTGGAGGAGTTTGCTCGGTATGCAGACGTCCTGCTAAAGAGCGATCGGCGTGCAGACCTAGAAAAATGGTACACAAGACTTGTAGACACCATGCTTGAGTGCATTGCAGTTCATTCAGTTGATCACCATAAGACACCACCTCAGGTCATCAAGATGGGTAGGAACGAAAATGAATAATTTGATTTTTTTGACTTTTTTTTTTCAGAAAACTACCATTATTTGAATTCTCTTCTCTCACAACTGAAAGTTTCGGTATTGGATTTTCAACGCAAAGAAGCCAAACAGAAGTATAATGATGCACTCGCTGCTTATGTAACTCAGTATTTTGGGAGGCCATTAGAGAAGCTTAATGTGAGTTTTGTCTGTGTGTATTTGCGTATTTTAAAAGGTACTATACATTTTTTTTTACAGATTTTTTTTGATGGCGTTCAAGCTAGAGTTGCCAGTGGTGTAAAAGCATCTGAAGTTAGCTATCAGCTAGCGTTTAGCAAACAAGAACTTAGGAAAGTTATCAATCAGTATCCAGGAAGCACCGTAAGCCTTTTGTGTACTCACTCTAAATGTCAAATCTTGATACATTCATCAATCCATTCTGACCTACATATCACTTTGTGAAACAACTCTTTACTAGATCAGTTATCACCAAAAGTCGCTATTATTTTTTATATTGATGCTTAGAGAACCTTCTTTAAGTTTAGTGGATCCATCTAATGCATAATCTCTTGTAAATTTTTATTCATAGGTCATGAAATCCGAGATGTTTGGTGAAGTTCATATGGCTTTTGGAAGATATATTATATCACCCCAGCAAATGTTCGTCCTTATATATATATATATATATATATATATATATATATATATATATATATATATATATATATATATATATATATATAATATATATAATGCAAAGTAACATGATAACGATTATATATTTAAGATCTTTTTAGGTAAAGAAAGGTATAGAAGCTCTCTACAAAAAAGTGGAAAAGCATCTTTCAGAAGAAGGCAACTTATTGCAAGTGGTCTGGAGGGCGATGCAAGAAGAATTCATAAGGCAATACAAAATGTTGGAAGATCTGATTCAGCAGTGCTATCCAGGATCACTGATCACCTTGGAGTTCACAATCGACGACATTCTTGAATTTTTCTCAGACATTGCCCGTTCTCACTAGTGCTAAGTTAAAAATAAACATAAATGTAAATAATTGCTATTTGAAGTAGTGTTTATTTAACTTTTAGCTTTTTACAGTACTTGATGCTGTTTTCTATATTCCCAAATAAAAGTAGCAGCAGCTACATGTACATTTAATGATCGTACTACTCCAAATTGAGGAATTTCAACGCAAAAGTCCATCAAGGAGAGCATGTTCGGTGGAATTCCTTCTTTTTCATTGCTAAATAAATTTAAGTTTAATAATAACTTTGTAATCAGTTTCACAACTTACCCTAATAACAGCAAGCACTTTTTGGGAAATTTAAATTGGTCCAGCTTTGTACTATTTGAGGTTTGTTCTGCTCCAACTATAGAATACCCCAAAGCCTTCTGATTCATCAAAAATAATCTCAGGCTGTCGATTTTTACTTCAGCCATATCGACCCACTTCTCAGACGACATGCTAACGCTTTGAAACTCGTGGTCTTTTGCTACATTTAAAGTACTCAACACTAACTGCTTGACGGCAAACACCTCACATGTTCTACTTAGGCCCCCTAGGTTAGGTGCTTTATCGATCAAACTTGCGACCACTATAAGCTCTCCCGCCTTGCGTGAGTCATTCGTGTTGGTTTGCTCCAGGGAGATATTTTCTTCTGTATCACGTTCGTCTCCATCAAGAGTTTATCAACACTTTGCTTCGAATTCATGTCCATAATTTCATTGTCATCTTTACTTGCATCAAGTTGTAATACATGTACATAGTTTTCGTACTCTTCGCAACCCATGCGTGTCAGTTTCGGAAAAGTGAAATAAATTGTCGTAAGGCTGTAATCTTCTTCAGAGTTGAAAACATCAAATATGTATGCGTCAACAGGGTCGATTCTCCTCTCTGTTTGTTCGAGGACTTCATTTACGCTTTTTGCACAGCTTCTGAATGTTTTGCATACTTCCGTGAATCCATTTTTGTTTGCCAAATCGTATAACCTTTTGATTCCTTCCTAAAAACACAACGAAAAATTGTAAAATATTCAGTTTGGAAAATTAAATTTTAGGACTTTAGTAAATATTCATCATTATTAGCCATCTTCGGTCCATTTCTGAACATAGGCCTCTTTCAGGAAATCAAGTCCCTACCCAAAGTCCTATCATACCTAACAAAATTTACCGTACCTTATCCTAAACCAACTCACCAACCCGCATGGCAAGCATGGTGTTTTAATGCCAAAATACCTTTCATAATGATAACATGAAAGAGGCCTTAGTAAATATTATACATATCAATTTAGTAGTTTCAAGGGATGAAGCTTCATCATCCCTGATACTAATCTCGGAATTATAAAAATTAACCTTTTAGACATCTTAAAAAACAAAAACCTTGATTTTACCATGTATTCTGTTATACAAGACAGTCCTCAACTTCTGATCATACCTGAGCATAGAGACGCAAATTAAAGTGCGCCCCCATAGTCCATGGTAGCATAGTCTCAAACACACAGGCCCAGAACTCTTCGCTCTTCTGCAGTGTGAGGTGATACAAAACCGGCACGAACGCAATTATGGTGGACGAGTGCACCTTGCTGGCTGAATTCATTTTGGATGTTACAGTGCAGAGGCAGTCCTCATCATCTCGTAACAATCGAATAAGTAACCACTGAATTAGAGTCTTGACGCTAACTTGGTGGTTCTCTGTGCATAAGGAATCTAGAAGAAAATTGATTAGGGGTCGTTTCTGCTTTGAAACGCGAGGGTGTATTATTAGAAGAGCCTGCAATGTGCGCAGTTTTTGCAAGTGAATCTGAAATAAATGAACTAAATTGCAGAAAAGCTCGCAACATATTGTACTTACATAAGAATGGGCAAAGTATCGTTTATTAAAGTGGGTGCAGTATCTATTTATTAACAGTAAGGTCATTTCATCAACCAATGCAATTTTCTCGGGATCGGATAAGATGCTGTTGTTTAGAATATTTTGTACAGCATCCACTGTGTGGGCTCTGATAGCCAATCGGCGGATATTTGGGCTAAAACCGTTTCTCTTGTAATGTAGATAAAAAATTTGTACTAAAAGTAATTACTTGCATTCATCATTCGAGTTTCCAATTTGCTGACACACCACATATTCCGCTCTAGAAATATTAACTTAAATCAACTTACAATATCTTCAGCAAACTTACCGCTGATCTCTCTTCAAGACATCACCAAACAGTAATAATTTTACAATCACTGGTGCAAATCTGATTACCATAATATGGTTGCAATTCAACAAATCATGCAGGTGTTTTGATAATGCATATGCAACATCATCACATGAATTGGCTAAATTTAATAACTCTCGAGTTATTTGTAGAACTATTCTCACATCATCATCACTGCGGACTTTAACGTTGCTGAATATACTTTGAATTAAATTTTCGGTTGCTAGCTTAAACCATTCCGTTCTCTTCAATTCTGTAAGCTTCTCGAGGCATAAATTAATGAAACTCGATAATACTTTCAAGTCATCACAAACGATCAGCAAGTGTTTTAGGCGATTAAAAATTTCTGGCACTACACAGTAATCTTGTGTTTCTAGTAATTTTTCAAGGAAATCCCTTAGGTCTGGCACTTCAAAATTTGTTGCACCAAGCAACTTTAAATAGGAGATGCAAATTTGTGGACTTGATTTATTCTGGCTCAAGAAATGCAGTTTCCAGATCTGTACTACGTCTTTTATGTCTTTTGAAAATAAATAATGTTTATTTCGATTTTCTTTTATTAAAATGTTGATGATATCAAATGCAATGATGTTGCTACAATGTTTTGGGTTTTTTAAAATATCTAAACAGTGAACAATCAAGTTGTCTGCATCCACATCCTTATTTGTAGTCAGCATTTGCACCATACCTGCAAGTACATCATCATAGTCGCCGTCTCGAAAATTGATGAGTCTGTCAATCGTGTAGTTAATTAAAACGTCCTTATGCAGTTGCCTCGAATACAATAGTAAACAAAGTTGATCTAAAATCTTCACATCAAACTTTCTCACTCTAAATGGTTGGAAGATATGCTTCTCGAGCCAATCATCTCCAAACACAGGCAGCTCCATGATCTTTATAATCGCCTTAATTTGTTTCAAATCAGCAATGTTCAATGATGGCCAAGTGCTTACAATATGTTCTATGTTTAAAATAAAACTTTTGTGGCCAATATCTTGTAACTTTGCGCTTACTAATTGTTTATCTTCGTTTGCAATCTGACTTATATAAAAGTATTCATTGGTACTAAAGTTTCCTTTATGGAAGAACATTTTCTTTCTAAAATCCTTAATTAATCTAATGCAACCATTTCTGATAAACACATGTGGCAACTTTCCAATTTTGTCGAGAATGTTTTGGATCACTGTAAACGAAAGGGAGGTTATAAATCTTCTGGGAACCGATTCCACAAAGCAGACACTTATAAAATTGGTAACAAACTGGTGGGACCCATGACACTTTCATGCTTTCTTCCAACAAAATCGAGACGTTTTCATTTTCCAACTCACTAGCAAACGCCGAGAACTGTTGCCATAGCTTTCGTGGTCTGCTAATTCAATTTTGTTCACAGCTGGTAGCAAGCACTGTACAACAGTTGTAAATACATCCCTCTCTTTGCACCAACTTGAGCAAAGCACGCCAACAGCGGCGTATGCTGACACAGCGCTGTGCGAGTGTGCGAGTAGGATCTTGTAAATGCAAACCAACCATGTTGGATGCAGTACTTGTAAGGTTGGCAGCAAATGATAGGACGGTTCGATCAAATGCAGCTGCTTCTCCCTGGAGATTTCAAGTAGCATCGCCAGGTTTTCTAAGCCAGCCAGGGTTTGCGACTTGGACAAAGCATTCCAAAACACTATTTTGGATGTAAAGCTTTCTTCATTTTGAATCGAATATATCCCAGATTTTAAGAGAAATACAGCTTGCTTTTGAATGCTACTGTTGCTGGTAGTGAGGCACTTTTGCAGAAAGAACCAAAACTCGTCCAGATGTACCAGTGAATAAATGCAAGCCGCGGAAGTGTCTAGAGGTAAAAAGAATTCCGGTAATGCACAGAGTATATCCAAGTTGATGGTTCCTAGACAAATATTCCAAATTGCTTTGAGCAAACCCAAACGGTCGGGGAGGTCGTACTTCAGAAATTCTGGCAAAATGTAAACTTGCACAAAATTGGAAATGTCCTTGGAATCCACCGTTAGCAAATTAATTATTGCAGTGGCAAAATCATGTTGCGTTACAAAATCCTTAAAGGTATTCTGATATGATTTTGAGTCATTCAAAGTAACTACAAGATGAAACAATTTTAATGTGGTCAGTTTGCAATTGTCGTTGGTGGTGTCCAAGTTCTTATGAATGTATCTAAATAATATGCCATCCTGAACATGATCATCCTGCACCATTAGGGCGAACCTTAAAATCTTGCACACTTCATCAGTGTTTTCCGTAGATAAGTGCCTGAGAATGTTGTTTATGGAAAAATTTATAGGGGATTGCCTCCCCTGCGATATCAGATGCCATTTTACTTCTAAAGCCGTTTGTAGCAAGGATAAATCAGTTGCGGTCTTGACGAATGAATTTAGCTGATCTTCTGTCAGGTGTGCGTTCAAAAAATTGGCCAAGTCTGCGGAGACACTACAAACTTCCCTCTGGTCAATTTGAGTCATGGTTTAACCTAGAATGCAACGCAAGTGGCAGTTTCATTTAAAAGAATGGTAATGGGGATGTTAATTCGATACACACGTGAAAAACCAACTTTATAAGGACAACATAACCTAAAAGGACCGGTCAGAAGTCCTCAAACGTAGAACTGTATATACTTTTAGATATGTTCACTTTACTTTCTTCTTGTGTTTTGTATTCTCCTTGTAATACCTGGTATTTTATATTTTTTGAATAGCATGATGATCATTTTTGCCTTGCATCTCGTTCAACTGTATCTTTCTTCTAAAATAATTTCTGTGGAATAAAACTAATACAAGGAGTATGCTTAACCAAGACTCCCTAGAGGATCACAGATCACTCATAATGCAACTTTATCACTTAAACTGGACAACTGAAGATAGCTGATTATATCGAGCGTTGCTATTGTACAATTGTGGGCTTCCAAGGGAACCGTGAATCATCTCGAGTACCCAAAGAGGCTCAATTGAGCAAGTGTGCTCTATTACATACACCTTAACCATCTTTTCTTAAGTTCCTCTTGTACATCTATCACACCATATACACTTCCATTAGTAAATTTTTATATTGCCATGCTCATTCTAATCTTATCCATCTTCTGGCACTCTTTCCAATCTCTTTAGAAGTTTCTAAAAAGTCAGTGAGGTTTCATGTATATTCCATTTGCTATATCTTGTCTTCGTCAATTATTCTCTTGATAGAAGATAAAGCCTCTTTCTTCCAGAAAATGACAGTAGGAATTCTTTTCTGTGGGGAAGTGTGCTGGCACTAGAGGAGCATTTCGACGTCCTCTAGATTGCTGAGGACCTTAAAGACATTGGCAGTTAATGCCGAAAGTGGAGACATTATTATTGTGACTTTGGCACAACAGCAGATGTGGGGGTATCTGCAGGTAGATTTCAAGGCCTCTGGGTCATGCTCTGGCAGGGAAGTCAGACATAACCACTGAGCGTAGATGTTGGTTGAGTTAGCTGCAGAAGCAGTAGAAGAAACTGTCCCAAACTGCATCTTCGTACTCAGGCTGCTAAACTTCAGGAAATGATCTCCGAGATCCATCTCATCTCTATCACTGCTCATTATAATGATAAATCACAACACACCTCTCAGGCTGTGGTACTCCACACAACCAAATATAATACACTCACATTTCACAATCTCACGCTGGTTGCCTAGTGAAGAATCTCCTGCGCCAACATAATAAATGAGCTGGGATACATAAGTCTAATTCGACACAACATAAATTGTAATTAAAACAATCAAGCAAGTCTAAAACATATATTAATTTAAACTGAACTATTAACACAAATAAAAATTATAACATTTAAAATTTTACTTGTAAATATTAAAAATCAAAATCAAGGCTGTCATAATCCTCGTCTTTACTTTTAAACAAACTTTGTGTAGTCTGCGTCGGTACACCAACCTCTACAGGTGTTTCTGTAGTGCTAGCATGTAAACTTACACTGTCCTCCTTTGTAGGCTCATTAGGATGAACCACCTGAGGCAAATCTCTAGGTTTAAATGAAAATTTCTCTCTAAACTGTCTCAGCATTGTGTTTTGTGACAATTTAACTACAGCATCCTTGTTTTCCGCACTTTGAGCTTCAGTATTATTAACAATTGAATGTTCTTTATTGTCCTTTTTGCTATTTTCCACTCTACTGTCAGTAAAGAATGGAGATGTGCTCCTAGTTTTTTGCCGATTTGATTTGTCATTCCTAAAAACGTTTAGTTTATCGCAACCATTTGGTGATGATTGTTTATTTTCCTCGGCTGATTCATCATATGTAAAATCCAGAATACTAGGATCAAACTCCTCGTTGATGCTAGGAATAAGATTTAACATTTGATAATCATTCAGTTTAGATTTACTTTTAGGTAACTTCGGTTGCTTGAAGAATTCTGAGGCCTCGGTGTTTTTCCTCTTTCTCTCCTCATGTTCTGTTACTTTGTCACTTTTCTGTTTGACAAATTTGAATCTGTTCTGCTGTTTGGGTGCTACTTCTTCCTCCATTTCATTTATATTATTTACATTAATATTAGAAACTTCATCATCTTTCTCGTTAATTGTTGTTGATACTGTATTGTTTTCTCTATCTCTTACACATAATTCAACGTTATTATAAATTCGAATTTGTTGTTCTTCATGTTCTTCGGATAAATCTGCATTATATTTACAATGATTACTAAGAAAAAGCCTTTCCTTGAGCAGGATATCGTGCAATTCCAATTTATTCAACACCACCGTCATTATTTTTTCATAATCCTTCATTGGAGCTTCATCAAATGGAGCTTGTATGTTGATCGAATCTAACAAGAGCACCGAACATTCGCCATGCATAGAATTTTCAATGAGCACTACTGCAAAGACCGCATCCATCACCTGTACTTCAGAATGAAGCATTAGCCGTGCGTGAGCCTGAGATAATCTGCAATAATACACTCATTACAGAACAAACTGTGTAAATAGTGCTTACCTAACAAGGCTGTCCAGCAGCCGCACGGTTGTTCGTGCTTTATTTCGAATCACAGCTTGCCTCTGAGCTTGGTAGTAACTGCTCAATATTTTATTGGCATCAGGCAGCAGTACTGGATTTGTGCTCCTAATAATAGTGAAATATTGCTGGAGCATTTCCAAGTTCCACAAAAACGTATTATTTTTGCCAGCACTGCTGCCTTTATCGCTCAAAATGTAATCAGCAACTAAATTATCCCACTCTTCTTTGTAGTGATCCTTCAGCATCAGGACTAAATCGAAACGGCTCAACAATGGGCTAGGCAGGGTTAAGTTCAGGCTTAAAGGCTGAGAAGCGTCCAAACGCCCTCCCTTTGGATTTGTTGCCGCAATTATGGAGCAGCGTGTGTGAAGTTTGCAAACCATACTAGCCTGGAAAATTAAATTGTAAATTAATTAGTTTCCCTTCAAAACGATATGTACTTTTGCGACACTTATGGTCTGCTGTTCCATAGCTTCGTGAATGCTGGTGCGATCTTGAGCCTTCATAGAGCTGAACTCGTCTATGCAGCAAATCCCACCATCTGCTAAAACCAAAGCTCCACCTTCCAACTGCCACTGACCGTCTTCCTAAATTTACGTCTATATTATAAACTAAAATGAACAATATGTTCTTTTACCATCATAGCTGCTACAGTTAAACCAGCAGAAGTTGTACCAACGCCAGTTGTAATGACAGATCTAGGAACTACCTTTGCAGCATAACGTAGCAACTGTGACTTTCCTGTCCCTGGATCTCCCACGAGTAATATGTGGGGAGCGGAACGTATCTGTATCCCTATATCATTTCCTTGAGTACATCGACACCCTCCTGCTAGCACTACAGCCATAGCTAACTTAACCATATACATTCCATACAACTAGAAAATTTAAATTTTTGTAACTAAATCAGATGTAGAAACACTTTTTGGAATATACCTTGGGACAAAAGGATTTAAGAATTAAATTTCTACCCTCCAAAGGGCAACTTTCATAATTCTTCCAGAAAGAAGCGAAATTCTCTCGAACTTCTGCCGTGATCAGTCCAGGAGACGTCTGACCATTGTTGATCTGGATGTGATTTGCTTTAAAAACCAATTCGACTTCCATGCCTTTCCCTGGAATAAAGGGGCCCCATCTACGTTTCACTGTGCCACTAAAATTCATGATGTTCATTTCGCCTTCTCAACTCATTGATTTGTATTTTACCAAATGGTCACATCATCCCCTGGTTTACAAACATCTACCAAATCATCCTCTAATGTGACCCACATTGAGCACGGCATCGTTCCAACACCCAATTTTGAGGCTTGCTCCTAATAAAAGTTGCCTGTGAACTTTTTTTTAACTAAACTTATACTGTAGGTACCTGTATCTTAACTTCCTGGTAGTCTTTGCAGTTAGCAACATTTAAATCAGAAATAGGTAATAAATTCGTTCCGGAGCAACTTTCAGAATTCCAACATCTTTTTGGGGGGATTATAGAATACTTCTGCTCATAAACAGCTCCTACCATCTGAGCTTGCTTGCATTTACAGCACTTGTATTGTCTCTGATATTCTAGCATTTTCGAAGCCGTTACTCTAATTACAGTTCCTGCAGGAGGCACCTATTAATCTCAAACAATGAAAAATTTGAAGTTTCACCGCTAATTTGGAGAAACAAATTTAAATCTTCGTTCTTGGGCAAAATCGACCGGTGCAATTCTGGACAGGCCGGGAGGCCGTACACTCGTGCGTGCACATTGAGCTTCTGCACGAGCGTTTCATCTTTCGATTCTTCTAGCAGGACGCCCTGCACTTGCAGAATGTGTCCATCCAGCGCATTTAAAGCTTCGTTGGGGCTTTTTAATATGTTATTTCCCAAATTCGTGTCGCTGTCGAACAGCTCTATAAAACTAGCGATGGTCAGTTAGAAAGATTGGGCCCCCTCATTAGATTGTCCAAGCTTACCTAATATTTATTGAATAGTGTTTGCTGATATCTGCGTCTTTCAATATATGCAGAAGAGTTGTTCTGTGGTGGGTTAATAAGTAAGATTCGACCATTTTCGGAATTTTAAAAGAAAACCAACATTTATCAGTTACATTGTTGCAAAGCCAGGTTAACAGCAATTCAAAAAGATAAACAGACAGGTACGTCGAATAAATGTTGCATCGAATAAAAATTAATTGTTATAACAACCTAAGCTTTATACACAAATGAGCGATTTGGGCTGTCATTTACTTATTATCAACACGATTTGGTAATTTTTTTTTATATATGTGAAAAGTACTTAATAAGCTGGATACAATGATACATTATTATTTTGGGCAAACGATAAATAAAAAAGTTATAAATAATTATTTTTTTTGAATTTCGCGCCATTATTTCACATCGTCACCAAGGCAACCGTTTAAAATTTAAATGTGGCGCAACTATTTCGCGTCGTCACCTAAGCGACAGTTAAAATTTGAATTTATTCGCATGCAGCACCATTGTTTCATATGGGTCCTATGGCGAGTGCCCTTTTTTCTCGTCGACTGTGAACATTTGCTTTGGTTTTTCTACATCTATTAATTTTAATTGCCGAATTAATAATTTGCCACAGGTTATCAGTATCTGGTATTTGTTCACAAAATTTCGTTGTTTGATCTATTCGCTTGTTGCTGTAAAAGTATGTTATTTTATGACAATAACTTGAGATTGCTGTGATAGCATTTACAAATGGTAGAGAATGAAAAATATTTACATTAAATGCATGATTTTTTATTTCAAAAATTTCCTAAAAAATTACATTTTCAGACAAAAAAAAATTAGAATTTCAGACAAAAAATTACATTTTCAGACAAAACATTACTGTGCTTAACCTAAATTGCTGATCGTTTAGCCAGTTCTCCGAAAAGCCATACATAATAAATGCGATTTGATCGGGGGGCAGCTTAACGACCTAGAACCACGTGCCGGCTGTAGCAGCCCACTGGTGAGTGCGACCCTTCTCTTTCCGGCATCGCAAGCACCGTAAACGATCAAACGTGTCTTGCTCGTAGAAGACACACGGGTCTGTGGTTTTCTTTTCCAAATCCTCTGCATCGGCATGAGCCTCGTCGTAGGCCCATTGACGCCCTTCAGCGGAGTTTCTCGGCAGCCGCCTGACGTTCCAGACCGGCCTTGCAGTCATTATCTGCTTAAACAATATCAATAAATACAATGAACATAATTAAATAAATTAATACTTACCAAAAAAACCCAAAGAATATACGTAAAACAAGATTGACGCTCTTCAAAGTAATGTTCACTGCGTGGGTGATGTGAATGAATGGCACTACATGCGAATAAATTCAAATTTTAACGGTCGCTTAGCCTAAGAGTCTTAGGTGACGACGCGAAATAGTTGCGCAATATTCAAATTTTAAACGGTTGCCTTGGCGACGATGTGAAATAATGGCGCGAAATTCAAAAAAATAATTATTTATAACTTTTTTATTTATCGTCTGCCCAACATAATAATGGTATCATTGTATCCAGCTTATCAAGTACTTTTCATATATATAAAAAAAATTACCAAATCCTCAGCCTGAAAAGGTGCCTTTAACCTGCCAAATGACCGGAGAGCGGCTTTTAGTTGCCAAACGGTGGGGTCGCGGGTTTTGTAACCTCACTTTTACCCGCATTATTTATGTACTTTTTTGCTATCGTGACCGCAATATTTTGAGTGCGCCGCGAACGAACTGCCTTTCTGTGGTTGTCTTAGCATTTTGGAACGCTCTGGAGCCTTGTTTATAAATTGTGAAACAAACAATAAGCCACTGAACATTTTCCTTATTTTCCCCGTTTTTCCGAACGGGACAATTTTTTACAGGCGCATTTATGAGTTTAAATCGACGTTAAACCAAAGAATATTTACATTACTGAACTGTTCCTTATTTTAAATATTCTTTGGTTAAACATTTCCATTCAAAAAATTACTACTACAATTTTTTCAGGCACATTCAGCTTTATAAATAATTATCAAGTTTTTCGAGCCTGAAAAAAATCAGTGAAAAACAAAAATCAATCTAACCATAAGAATGAATTATAGACTTTTGGGAGAATAAAAATCAGTTGATTACAATATTTTTTCTTGTATTTCTTATTTTTAGTAATTTATTACATTCGTTTAGAAGGAGTTTTATTCATCTCAGGTGGTGTACGAATACTTTAACCAACGCATAAAAGAAATCATGACCTTGTAAAGTAGATTTAAGCAACCGTCATAAAAATTTTACTTCTCAAACCTAGTCTATGCTCGTAATGCTTCTTCGTTCTCTCTCTCTCTCTCTCTCTCTCTCTCTTCCTCTCTCCCTGCGACTCTTTCCCAATTTCTCGTGTTTAGTATTTCCGGCCTCCTCTTTCACTGCACTGCTCTACGGTTTCCTTGGATGGCCGCTTCTATTTTCTTAGTCTTGCGAACTTTATGTACGCCACAATGTTTGCTCCTTTATATTTGTGATTTCATTGTCTTTACTTTTAATTGGTTCTAAGATTTCTTCTTCTTCTTCTTAGAGTACTGTTGTCACCTATTGGAGGTTAGCATTCATCAAGGCGATTTATATTTTGTTGGCAATAGCTTTGAGCAATTCGTTGGTACTACAGTCATACTACTCTCTTAGATTTCTATGAATTCTTTTTTAGGTCACTTTATTATTCTAAAAAAGTTTAGAGTATTGTCTCTATCAGTGGCTTCTCCGTGGTCCTGGCCTACTTCTAACTGGTGAAAGTTTCTTCCCTTCAAGAAAGATGTAACTAACTGTGTCAATACAAAAGGGATGCTGATTTTGGATTGAAAAAAGCGCGTTAAACTTTGAAGAAATTATATAAAAATATTGTTATTTCTCTGATTCTCTGAAGATACTATTGTTGTGCTCCTGATTGTCAGCTTGAGCAAACGACTTAGTTACACAACAGCACTCTTTTTAAATTTTTTTACTTCTGACTATATATGAAAATATTTTTCTTGCAGGAACAGATCGTTACAAAAGAACTTTAAGAGAACTATCACAAAGTAAAGTACTTTATAAAACTCCAATAGTCTTTAATATCAAATCAAGTTGCTCACAAAGCTACCTCATAATACAAAGTGCGTAATATACAGCTGACTGATTTGGATTTTTCGAGTGTATTGTCAGAACGTTTTAGCAATGTAAAAACTGGTGATGTCAAAGATATTTCGAGGTCTGGCTGTGCTCGCACTGTTCATACACCGGATAATATTGAAAGAGTTTGGCAAAGTGTGCTAGAGGATCCCAGTGCCGCTCCCAAGAAACGAGCATTCGTCGTACATCCTTGCGAACCATATTAAACAAAGACTAAAGCCATTCGAGATACAACTGATTCAAGAACGTGAACTTAGAGACCATTAAAAATGTTTTTATTCACTAGAACTTGTGTTTTTTGAAAAACTCATAATAGAGAATTTTGTAGGCCCTCAAATCGAAGAACTTAACTTGAGAAACATGTGCTCTCGGCAAAATGGTGTGACACGCCACACAGTGAGAGAGATGGTGGACATGCTAGAGTGATGTTCTCAGAACGTTTAATCTCCCGTTTTGGAGATATGGATTGGCTTTTAGATAACCAGATTTAACAGCCCCGGCTTTTCTGCAGTGGTATCTTAAGGATAAGGTTTATGCTACCAAACACAACTACAAAGCTTAATGTGCGAATTACACTCACGCCTTCGATACGCTCAGAAGATAACTTTCATAGTCGTCAGCAGTGAGTACGTAGAGGTATGACAGTGGAAGACCAGCCACGACTGTGGCATCTCGGAGTTCCCTTTTGGGCGAAGTATTCCGGGAATGCAAAAAAGTTACTTTAATGGACATTTCACCGTTGAGCTTGTTATGGTCCAGCTTCTGGAGGCACTTTCTCAATTGTGTGGATTTGTGACGGCTGGTCCTTTCGACAATCATCCTCCTAATGGCCATAATGCAGTTATCCGTCGTAAGGGAATGGACAAGTTCTAAATGGACAGCTTGGGTAGTTGAACATGTGAAGAGAACGCCATATATTTTCTTTCTCCGCCTCCCGATTGTCACCTTCTTAAGCTTACAAACCCGGTAGTCGCGAATAACACTTTTTAACTGGGTCCTTAGTCGGGGAACCCAGAAATGCTGCCTCAGTTCATTTCGGATTAGCAGCCTAGTAAGCCGGTTCTTAAGATGGAGAATTATGGGGAACTTTAAATTCTTATCCAGGGCCTCTGCCAAGTGAGACTTCATTCTGAAACACCCATCAACGTCTAGTAGTGGAGAGAGCTGAAACAAATGACTCGTTCTGGACACTTCCTGATTATTGCTAATAAGTCCCATTTCTTTTGGGTAGTCTTCCCCACTGGTCTCTCATAAACAACAGCTTCTCAGCAGTCTGGATTGCCAGCTTGGTGTCCACTAGAATCCTCTCCTTTCGGCTTTGGAGAATCTCTAGGAAACTCAGAGTAAAGGCAGTTGCTCAGGCCAATGTATTTCGAGAAACAAACTCAAGTGTCCCTACAGCAACCGTAACAAACTCTCGTCTGAGCTTCAAAGAATTAGTCAAGGGTCGCTCAATTTCATACTTGGACTTCTTCGGCCATTCCCATTCAGGAAGCTTTAGGAATGCCGAACCGTTCCACCAGCGGGAATGCTCGTCCAAGTCTGCTTTTCCCTATCTTGTACTATCGTCCGCCGGCTGTTCCTTTGTAGGAACCCACTTCCAGTCGGAAATACTCGTGGTTTCCTGGATCTCACCTACTCGATAAGCTAGGAATTGCTGGAATTTCCGGGCTTCTGAACGAATCTACTTAAGAGTGGTCATGGAGTTAGCCCAGAAAAGCATACGATAGACAGCTATCTCTAGGTGCTCCTTGATAAACTTGTCCAGCTTGGTGAGGAGAATTGAAGATGCCTATCGAAATGTGGTAGGACCACTCAACGTCACTGGGCACCGACAGCTCCCCCGGCTTCAGTTTGCGTGCGTGTCTAATCAAGATTTTGCTTCATTATCACATTGTACTGTTTCGGGAGATTAGGGTTCCTGTGAAGCTTCTTTCCTATGTTATGCTACATCACGGTCTCGAAGCAGCTTTGCTGGCTTTTTTCTTCAGAGTAGACCGGTTTCCCCACGATCACCCATTCGTCTTGTGCTTCAGATTGGATGTTTTCACGGAAACGGGAAGTTAGTGCCTGTATTATTCCACTTTTCAGTACAAAATACTCTTTTACTAAGTGATGGAACTTGAGATTCTGAATTGTCCTGGTTTTCTTCTCTTTGAACCTTTTACTGCTACCGTAGGATCTAATCCAGCAGTCCACACGGCAGGAATCATCATCTTTTTGGAGGCTGACATCGGTCCACCGCAATCGGAAAGGGTCGGTGATCCTATCGGGTTCTACAACTCGGAGTATATTGCACCTGAATAGTGCGTTTAGCTCCTCCACCCTCTTCTTATCAGCAACTTTGTCGTCTTTTTTAAGCGGTGTGTCATGCAGCAAAGTGTGATGGTGCCTCTGACAATTGTCCACTTCGCCTGATGCTTTGGAACTGTATCTCTTCACTCCATGCCATGGACACAGACAGAGGAAGCAGACATTCTTCTCCTTTATCAAGGTCCACCGGTCGTCAATGGTCATCTTTTTGAAGCCGTCGCAGGAATACAGCCCGTACCCATTTTTCTTACAGTTGACACATTTGCGGGTTGATCCACCACTTGCCAGCAATGGAGCTTCCTCCGTCGTAGAGTAATTTCTCTCCTCTCTTCTCTCTTTGAAATTGAATTTGGCTAGACGCTTTTGCTACCTCCATAATCCCTAGCTCCAAAATCCTCAACATTTCCTATACCAATGGCCACGGATTTCATGCCTCACTACAGTTTCATGGAATCGGGCAACTTTTCGACCAACTCCTGCAACAACTGGGGATTTTCCAGATGAGCAGGCACGTGGAGACTGTGGGCCGTCGAAACCAGACTAGCAACTGCATTTGAGAAATCCAGTGGGTTGCCGGAGAATGCTGGAGGAAAGTCACTGCTTTTGCCCTGGCTCACAATAAACCTTTCAGTGTTCTTGTTTTGGAATTGCATGACTTGAACAAAAGCGTTGGCAAAGGCATCCACTCCAGTCGATATCATTATCTATGGGTTGCAAGCTGTCGGGCCTCCTGTACACTCACATGATATGCTGCTACGGTTTTCTCGAGAAGCACCCGCGGCCTCGGCTGCGGCGGCAAATCCACTTTCTTTTTCGGCATTGCCGGTATTCGAAACCTCTGCTTTACAGAAAGTAGGTCGTCCTTTGCTAATGTCTCACGAGGAATCCGTTGAGACTTTGCTGGTTTCCACAGTAACTGTGGCGTCGGACGGTAAGACGTCTTCTCCATCTTCAGAACACTAAGAACTTTGTCTCCCTGCTCACCCTCATACGATTCGCAGTCTAATATATAATAACCTTTAATCGTCTGGGAAGAGACTCGCTACATGTTCATGTTTTGGCGCGTGAGCAGCAGCAGCTTTTTCGCTCTCATTTTGGCCATTTGGAGAACTCCGGATTCCCCAACCTGTTAATAATCCCCGTTCAGCTTGCGGCCGCTCAACGTCTTGGAGGTCACGACTCAAGTAGTCGTCTTTGGGCAATATTTGAGAACCCCTTTTTTCTTCCTTTACGGTTTAACGGAGGATCTTTATCATGGAGCACAGCTCCGCTTTCTTCATAAGACTCCTCTCCAGAATTTCTATTTCCCGGTCCAATTTGCTAATGATTAAAGACTTTTGGCTGTACGACTTCAATTTACTAGAGATCACTGTCACGTCATCCACGCTTCTTGGTACCACGGTAATTTGCGTTCTGTTGGAGGGAGGGCTAACTAGAGTGTTCACTATCAGACCGCCTGGAAGAGTTTCTACTCAGTTTCCGTAGCTGGTTGGTGGATTCCCTTTTGTCGCACGGCTGCTACGACGAACACCTTGTTGTTCTTGTACACCTTTCTCTGATGGCGGACCATTTGGGCTTCGCCCCTGTAAAACACTAGGGGAGTCAAGAAGTGATTATCATAGCCGAAGGATCAACTTTCACTGTCTGTTTTTGGAAATCTATTTGGTCCATCCCTATCATTCGTTTTTAAAAAGACCTGGTAGAGAAATCACGCAAAACTGTGGAGTTTAAGATTTTACTGATATGTTATAACTTATTGATGTTGATATCGAAATAATCTTTGTCGTGAGGAATAGTGGTGGTTCTCGTAGAAGATACTCCACAGAATCACTTGGCCTACCACATTACTGGTGGTCCACTTGCTTGGAATTTCCACTGGGATTATTCTCAATGTCTTTTAAAACCATGTTCTTCCAACTAAGGTGTATAAACATGACGCGTCCGTTCTTAGTGTCCATCCCTACCATCAAACGACCCCATGTCACACACAAGATAAAACACTGCTACAAGTATTTTGTAATTCGGTTCTTGTCTGTGAGGGTAAAAGATAGAGGATAAAAGATTTTCATTTACTTATCGATATGTGTGAGATATCTTTGCTTGTTCCTGATATACGTAGCGGGCCATTTTATATATACAAATGGAAAGAAACGTAAAAAACACACTACCTGAAGTGCGTATTCTTACAGAGAATTATATGGTCATCTAAAATGATAGACACCCATTTTCAGACACACGTTTACATGAACTTCTTTGTTTCTTTTCCTATAAGAAATTACTTCCTGAAATTGGTTACCACAGCAATACCAATAGCTCTTACCACGGCGACCCTGTCCACTGGTCTTCTTTACATAAGGTTGTTGCATAGCCATGAGAATCTGTACAACAGTAGCAGGTGAAATACTTCTTTACAATCTTCTAGAACTCCTGTTGCTGCAGATTTACGGTTAGGAAGAAAAGCTTTGGGAAGACGCTTTACACACTCACTGGAGAGTACTTCTACCACGCTGCTCCTCTGCACATTCGGGGTTTTCACGGAAAAAAATGTTTAATGATAGTAGCAACGTTGTTATTTTAAGGAGGAAGAATAGTTAAGACTACTTTGAATTAGTTCTGCTCTTCCACAATCAAAGTGGTTCTCCCTTTAGAACTTATATAGCTGATATTTTGCTGAGGGCAAACATGTGATATACAACACTAATTCACTGTACCCAAGCAATACTTCGATCATATTACCCGATTACTTAATATCTCTGACGTACTGGTGGCGTTGCACTAGTTTTCTACGGATAACAAAAAAAATGTCGAAGATAATGAACTTACATTCCGCCGTGGCCTGGAGAATAGCAAGGAACGGAAAGAGTTACAGAAAATGGATAGAGGACGCAATCTTCAGAGGGTTGTTAAGAAATATAGTATCGGTTTTGACTAATATTGGCAAGGCACGTGTGGCCTCGTTCATTCCAGGGAAGAAACTTTTGCGTCAAGCAAAGATAGATTAGGTCCAAAGAGCCTAAACTAACAACCATAGGCTGTAAATGATGTCTTGCACCAAAAACATGGATTAATTTATGAATTGGTTTTACTCAACATTTGAAATAAATTCGATTAATCCGAACCGACAGAGTTGTAGATTCTTCCAGGATGTAACGATATTTGGTCTACTCACACTATGCATGGTGTATCGACCTCCACTAATTTTAAATTGTTCTGTCTTAAAAGCTGCCATATCACAATTTGTTTGATAGACTCAAACATCTATGGAAATGTAGATAGACTAATAGTTATGTGTTCTGGTTGATGACAATGGAGAGCACAATTCTAAAATTAAAAGGTCTAAACATGACCGACTGCTGTGCAGAGTCCAAGGAATGATTTCCTAATTAACTCCCCTCTAGGAAAATGCTACAGCTTAAAGAGGAACTACAATTACCTAAACCTTAAAGCTATATAAAAATCAATTTGCTGTTCAAGTTCATTTGCTCTGATTCGGGGTTTTCCGTGTTTTTTTTCTGATTACTGCATGTTACGACCAAAAGTGGACTGTATCGTAATTTTAAATCTAAACAAAGGAACTTCAAACAAAAACCAAAGCTGAAACACTCACCTTTTTTGGAAGCGACGCTTGCATAAATTGGTTCCCTGTGCTGTAATCCTGGGGGTTCCAGGAAGAGAAAATAAGGGTGTGGGTGAAAAGATAGGACAAGTTACCCCAACCTTCACAGCAGAGTCGATTGAAAACGATTTTCCTGGTGCAACAAGGTTCCTTCTTGATTCCTCGGCGGGTCAGATACAAAGGAAATCGGACCGAGTTTTCTCACTGGAAAAATTTCAACTCCCGAAACAACCGGAAATCTGGTCGGCAAAATATCGAATTTCGCCCCCTAATTAGACTTCTACAAAACGGCCACGCGGAAATGGAAACTTCTGCCGCCAATCAAACACGCCGGCGAACTCTCGGCCACGGAAAATTTAAAGCCAGTCGCCCGCTTTCTAAACCATCACAACTGAAAATTCAAAACAAAGTCAGCGAAAGAGAGAAGAGCCAGTCAGGAAGGCCGCGACCGAGCCGCTATCTCAAATCAACACTAAAATACGTATACAGGAGAGAACCAAAAGACGGCCGGCCCTAATTCGAAATCCAAATCAAAGTAATTGGAGATTGACGCGAACACTGCACTAAGTTAAATATCAAAGCAATGACACATGCCACGGAGGAATTTACCATTTTCATCAAAGTTAGCAATTTGTATAAAAACTAACAAGTTTTCAGCCATTTCTAATGAGAGAACTAACAGTAATTGGAACTTACTATATTTATAGAGGATACATTTTTCAATAACTGGATATTTTTAAAATTTTCAATACATATAAATGAAGTTTTTCCAACAAAAGACAATATATCAAATTAAAGAGTATTTTATGATTTGCATTTATAAGAAATATGAAGGTTGAAATTTAGAATGACGTCACTAGTTTTAGAGTTTCGTCCTGTGCATGCACGTGTTTATATCATATTTCTTTGTATGAAAAAATCCTGCATTCAGTATGTTGTACCGCATTTCTTAACAAATATGTCACTAAATCCTTCTCATCAAAATATAGTTATGTGCATTGGCCAAAGTACGGTTTTCTGTGCTTAACGTAATTAATTGTAAAAACGTAAAATTGATATAAATCATGCTCATATACCAGCTCCTAAATATTATAGTATAATACAATCGTTATTTTGGATTATTAGATTACAAATAGAAAACTTCGCATCTTAAAATAAATAAACTTAATTACTTCACAATTTCTTCTTCTTCTTCTTAAGTGCCGCCTCCTCTTAGAAGATTGGCTATCATTATGGCTGTTTGTATTCTCGACGTTGCTGTTCTGAACAATTCAATAGAACTGCAATTGTACCATTGTCTCAGGTTACTCAACCAGGAGATGCGTCTTCTTCCTCTATTCCTATTACCCTGTATTATATATATTATATATATTATATATATATATTACCTTTGCATGATATTTTGTAGGATTTCATATCTTTCTCCCCGCATCACATGCCCCAGATACTGTAATTTCCGTATCTTAACTGTATTCAATACTTCTTTTTCCTTCCACATTCTTCTGAGTACCTCACCATTCGTCACTCTGTCCACCCAGCTGATTTTCAACATTCTTCGATAGGTCCACATCTCGAATGCTTCCAGTCGATCACTGATGTTTTTCACTGATTATTTCACAATTTATTAAATACCCACATTGATTATTTAGATGTACTAATTGTAAATAGTTTTACTTCCAACTAGAGACTATACGAGTGCTTTTTATAGAAACAACCTCACGTGTAGAGCAATGTGTTGTATGATTCAATTGTTTAACACTGCATATCGTCATGGTTAAACAATGTCAGACCTGCTTGAAGTGTTGGATTTTTATTGACCATAGATAATGTAAAATTCAATATCATTGTAGATATCGCACGCATACATTTGAGTCGATTTGTAACCAATAGATAAGACCAAATTGATCGTTACGTATTTTATTGAAATCGTGAACGCAGCCACTTCGAATTCCGGATGTCGCTGTTCGTATAATTAAACATGCCACTCGCGCTTCATCTCGCGTTACGTCTACGAAACTTCAATTTTGAAAATTTTTAATGTGCAAAAATATTAATATAGGTGTGCATGTACGAACTTCTCATAATGATGATTTTAAGGATAACCACAAAAACTTCAGATGACTAATTTTCCTGTATTTACTTTATTTTGCAATGATTAAAGTTTAAAGCTTTTACTTCAAGCGTCATTTATGGAGGATTTATATTTGTTACTAAAAATACAATGCCAGTAAATTCATATAGGCACATATAAATCGATTTTGTTGATATTTTATACATAAATAAAATGATGTAAACTCGCCTTTACCTTGATTTACCCTTTCGGTGTAAAATATTCGATGTACTACTTGGTTACTTATAATTTAGTGAGGTCATGTGGTACGTGTTGACTTATTTAACGAGTGCATTGTTCGGTTTGTTGCACTCACAGATTACGTATATGTAATATGTGGTTGCACTTCATTGAAGTTTGCGTCGTTATGTGTTTCGCATTATCGTTCTTGGAATTCTATCGCCCGTTATTTTAGTGGTATAATTCGTAGTTATCTAAAAATTAATTCAGTTTTTGTAAAAATTTGTTACCTATGCATGAATGATGAAATATTGCGTTATTTCAACAATCAGTTTTGAGCATTCTATGTTGTGCTAGTGATTACTGACCATAAATTAGGTTATAATCTCTGCTTGTAGAAAGGAACCTTGTGAGAAACCGCAATATGGAGCAATCGGCAAAAGAACAGGACGATTTTGATCCTCGGAATTACCAGATCACTCTCATGCAAATTGCCTTGCAAACAAATACGATTATTTATTTACCCACCGGTAGTGGGAAGACTTTCATAGCTGTGATGGTGTTGCGGCAACTGTCTGGGTCTCTCGAAAAGTATAAATCCATTCTAATTGCCGTACAATTTTGCTAGCCTACACTGTGCTTGCAGCTCTTTCAGCCAAGGAGGGAAACTGAGCATAATGTTGGTGAACACTGTGGCTTTGGTGGACCAGCAGGCGAAGTACCTCCGGCGCTTCACTCACCTGAAAATCGGGGCATACAGCGGAGAAATGAACGTTGATTTCTGGCATAAGGACACGTGGGAGGTTGAGTTTGAAAAGCACCAAGTTTTGGTGATGACCGCACAAATTTTTCTGGACCTTCTGTCCACTTCAGTTTTAAGTAAGTTTTAATGGTCCACCACTATCTGTTTACATATTACACTTGTTAGGACTGTCTAATGTAAACCTTTTGATATTTGACGAATGCCATCGTGGGGTAAATGACCATGCTATGCGGCAGATCATGATGAACTTTGGTGAAATGTCCACTGAGGAGCAACCGCGCGTCGTTGGGTTAACAGCAACATTGTTGAACAGAAACTGCACTCCTGGTCAAGTTGCAAGTGAGGTGATGGAGCTGGAGACAACATTCCACAGTAAAGTGGCCACAGTTGATGAATTAAAACATGTTATAGGGTAAGTTTTATATATGATATAATAAATTAAACCTATTAAAATTAAGTTCTACGAATTGTTTGTTGACAAAAACTAATCTTAAATATAAAAATAACTGCGCTATGGTTCATTTGGATCTGATAAGTTGTGGGCTTTTAAATGGTTGGTGGAACATGAAAACTTTCATCTTCATTTAAAAATTCAATTAGCAAGCTAAAGTTTCCATAGTTTTTTTGTAGTTAAATAATTGACGTGAACAGAATGAATTATCGATTAAAAATTTGGCCAGTCATTACTTTTATGGATTAATATGTAGGTGTAGCAATGTGTATAGTGATATAATTTGTGAAAAGGATGTATGTGGTTCCCCTAATTTTATCTAGCAAGGTCACCTTTTCCAATGGTAGCTGGGGAAGTCCCCATCATTGAAGTTATTGATTGATGCAAGGCTAATTTGTTTTCATCTTGAATGTTATAAATAAGACTTCTAAATATAAATTTACTGCCCTTTTAAAACTATTTTATTTAAATTTTAATGTTTGTCAAAATTAGCATTGATTCTCAATTTGATCTTATGATAACCAGCAAACAAAAAACTTTAACGTGTTTAAAATAAGCGTTTTCTTAAAGGATTAATCGCTATTGAGGGCTATAAGGCATCCGTAAACGACCAAAATCAAGAAATCATAGCACGAAGCATATTCTGATGGTTCTTCTTCCACATACATAATAGGAGATTCCCCATGACCTATTCAAATTGGCTTTATACTGTATATTAGAAATGCTGATTATAAAACTGTGAATTAATCTTTTCCTTTTAGGGGTATCGATATTTTAGAATGATATCATATAAGATGGAGCTTATTTAAGCTAAGAGTTCTGATTGAGGCTTCATCTGTTCCATTCTCCTCATACAATAAATATCTTCTCATCAACGGATTCTGCTGGAAGCTCAAGATTTTGGTTTAAAAACTGTTATGACAAGCAAACATTTGTTAAGAGGGCACAAGCCACTTCAAGGGAGATTCCCAATTTTAGGAGGTGTGAAAGAACTTGTATTTACCTTCCAGGCTTCCAAATGTTGCTTTGCTAACTGTTGAATTTCTAAATGTCAGCAGAATTAGGTCGTCAGTTGCAAAGTCTAAAAATCAACAATTAATGCGTGCGACTATAAACAAGATTTCAAAGAATTAACTTCTCTTTAAGCACTTTCACCACAAAAGTAATTGAATTGGAAATTGTTTGCTGTGACATTCCAAAAAGATGACCAAGTTGCCTTTGGGAGCTTGCACCTAATGAATTTTAGGCACTTCTCGTGACATTGTTCCATGGTAAATTATTCAATCAGAAGTTTAATCCTCTGCAGCAAGAATCGTTCTTGTAGTCTATATTTTCATTACCACGATTGTTTTGACCATTCACAATGTTTGTATGTAATGTAAGCAGTTCTAGATGTATTTGAAGAGATGAAAAAGAACCAACCGAATTATATCAAGAATCATTTCAACTCACTAACAGCGGTTTGTGATTTTTCCACATTACCATAAAACCAGTTTGTAAAAGGGTGGTTTTTCCTTCAAAATGTTCTCTACAAACCCTGTTCCTTCAAGTGATGATCAACTTTCCCACAAACCTAAGCCTATGCGTGGATATTGTTAGTGATTACACGAATTCATCATTTTGAATTTCTACACACATAACACAGTTCGCCTCCTATTATTTTCATCTATCTCCATGTCCTAAGGAAATTTAGGTATTGCATCACAGTATTGTGCAATTCATCATCCATTATTTTATTGATATTATCTCTGGCATTCACAAATTTTGGTATAAATAGATTACTAAGAGAAAGCTGTACCCTCATTTAGTGGCTGATTTTCTATCCAACTTCAATATTACATGCACTCCAAAAGGTCTCAATCACTACCAGTTTACGACGTTTTGCTAGCATTCAAGTAGCTGAATCATGGTGCACAGCCTTCTCCTTCTTTCACTTCTCTGTCTGCACAAACAATTGAATCAAGAGATATTTCTTTGGACAGACAGTGTTTGGTGGCTTTCAAAGACACAAAACCTGGTTTAAAACCTAGTTGATAATAACTAACTTGCAAAAACATTTTTTCTGACCATTTGTATGCTTCACAACGCCCTTAATGTAGATAAAAGAATGACTGCTTATACTTTTTCCTACCTCCATACTCGTCTGATCTGCCTCAGAAGTTACTTCTTACGCAATGTTTGCAATAATAATGCCAAATTCTGAAAGAACACGAAATTCTGCTCTAAAGAAGGGCATAGAAGGTTGGTTACCTTAACTTATACCTTTGATAAAACTTTATCTGTACATGGAAATTTGAATACCAGAAATATCCCATATCAATATAAACAAGATTTCCACTTTAACCGCAGGTAGAGCACATTAAAAATCAGTGTTTATATTAGACAGTACCTGAACAATCTTTTATTTGAGTCAATATATTTAGGGGCAAAGAAAAATAGATCGCTTTTCAATTTTCCCAACATTACATCAATCTTCCATCTACTTGATAATTGTTTTCAAACTATCGTCTTAAATTAGTGTCAAGAGACTTGAACTGCTGATAGTCGCGAGGACCTAAATCGGAGCTGTAAGATGGGGGTGCGTGTTGTTTGGAAGAAGTATACTTCTGATTCTAACACAGCACATTTCTGTGTGATAGCTGGTTTTCATTTTCATTAGCATAGTTTGCAGTAGTATTGAATACGATTGTCTTGTTAAGAAATTACTGAGTGCTGCTTGTGTAGTCTCATAACATAATCATAAGGAGCTTCTTCAGAGACAGTTTTATTATGGCTTTGATGAGTAGACCTTCGAATTTACAAAATGGTTTGTTTAGATTTGGGTGTGTAATGGTAGGTCCAAATCTCATTACACAATAATACCTGTAATTACTTTGTAATGAGCAAGGAACCTTGGAGGGATGTCAAGTTGCAGAGACTAGTTCAGCATCAAAGAGTTAGTAGATACTTTCTTAAATTTCAACGCACTTTTGATTAGTGACTGGGCATTACTATACCTATTTTGACACATATTTTGTCACTTGTCAGTTGCCCCCAATAAGCTTGTAAATTTGGCCAGCATTCAACTTTGTATTGCTGGTGCGAGCACTATGCAGGAGCGTTACATTTTCGACCTTATTTCATTCTGTAGAGAATATCTTATGCCATTTAAATACCTGTTTTCTAGATAACCAATCAATCAAACTGTAGATGTAGTCTAGATAGAACATCACTGTCCTTGTAGTTTGTGCCACACAGACTTTATGAACAAAAAGACATAGGGGTTACAATTAAACAGAAAATGTAAATCTCTAATATAATAGATACCAATTAGAACTGTTGTTCCGTATCTTGGCTTTATTAGAGAAGAAGAAATTGGGAGTTAGAATTATTATATTTATTATTCAGAAACTTATTTTTTTTTCCATTATAACACCAGTTTTGTAGACTACTGTTGCGTTTTTTGGCTATAAATCCTCATACAGGCTAAACTTAACGACTAATGACCACATGTGGGTCCTGTGGTTATAATTTATCTAATGTTGTCTTATCCAGGGATGTGGGTTTGTGGTGGCTATAATTATGACCAATTAAGTTCCTATAACTCATCTTACCTTTTTGGGCAGGCTTTGAGCAATGTGCGAATCCAACAAACTGCCTCAGAATTATAAGATTACATCTCTAAAATTAACCAGATGCTGTAGTCCCTTTATATTCCAGTTGGAAGAGTATGTCCGTCATTTTTTGGCTTAATGAAATAATCAAACATTTTTCTAAACCATTTTTACGTTAATTGAGTTGTGAGTATGCAGAAAATCTTATTGTTCTGTTATTGTCACCAGCACTGCTACTTTGTTTTTTCTGATCACTTGAAGATCTTTCTTTGCTGATCAATAAACGGGTTCTTAATTTATTTCCGGTTTTTGTAATCCTCTCCTGAAAATTCCTGGTGTTTGTTGATTATCTTTCAAACAATGTTATTTTGCATTATTTTTAGTAAAAACCCCAGGAGGGAGGCTGATTTTAAGTTGTCGAGGTTGAAAACCAGCTATTGTTTTTGTTGTTCATCTACATGACTATAGAACTTTTGATTTGAATAGATAAAGAAGGAGTGGGCAAAACAATTTCGTTTGAACCGACAAAACATCTAAGGCGGACCTCGTTCAGGTCAGCCAGATGCAGGATTATCGGAAGAGAATATCAAGCATGATAGGCATTTAAAAGTAAAAGAATTATCAGCAATGTTAGGGTTTTCACATACAGTTATGCAACGCATTTCCTATGAGTACCTCCATATAAATAAGGTTCATGCCAAACAGCTACTCCAACTCAAAAACAGCAGCGTAATTTGTTGTGAACAATTTCTAAACCTCTGTCACAACCACAAAGAAGAAGTTCTTCGATCCATTGTTACAGAGGATGGAAGCATGATCTCGTAGCAAAAATAATCAATGAAATGACGCACCCAGGCGAAAAACTCGCAAGATGGTTTAATGGACGAAAAAGATCGTGGTAACGATCATTTGGGATTCAAAGGGAATTTTGCTAATTGATTTTAAGAAAAGGAACACAGTTGTGAACGAAGAATATCACGCCAGATTACTGCAAAAATTACGCGATGTTATCAAGGAAAAGAGGAGTTGCATGCTCAATTGAACTGTCCGCCTTCTGCACTCCTGTCCATAAAGCCGCAATTTTCCATGCTTCTGCGGAGGACTCCTGCTTTGAGGAATTTCTTCTTAACTCCCAGTTGCTGTTTTCAAAACTGAAGACCGACTTTTAAGGTGAAAAATTTAACGATGGAGAGTTACAAGAGGTTGTTTTGGAGCATTTTGCAGTTAAAAATTCAGAATATTTTTTCATTGAAACGCTAA
The DNA here is from genome assembly GCA_036346155.1 of Sinelater perroti. Taxonomy (NCBI): domain Eukaryota; kingdom Metazoa; phylum Arthropoda; class Insecta; order Coleoptera; family Elateridae; genus Sinelater; species Sinelater perroti. The sequence continues at coordinate 7,502,094 of JARFIY010000222.1, forward strand.
TTTTGAAATTTAATAAATATATCGAAACTATATTGCTTTATTCTATTACCCTTAATCAGACTAGAAACTTTTAGCGCTTGCCTCGTAGATTTCCTACTGCAAGGTAGAATTATCTAAAACTTGAGCAGATATAAAGATTTCCATTATACTCTGGGTAGTCTGAAACGTTATTTTTAAACTTAGTGGCAGAAAATGTTAGCTGAAAACCAACCAGTAGATGTTAACTAAAAACTGAACTAGATAATATCTATCAATCATTTGATACTCTTCCAATTGTAGTTGAATGAATATTACTGTCACTGTATGCCAGTCTGATTCCTACCACATAAAAATTTATAGAAATTCGAAGAAATTGGTTTAGTCATGATGGTGGTGCTGTAGCAATATATTAAGTAGTCATTTTGTTCATTACTTACACAGAGTTGCTCATCTTTGCTAAAGGTATTAATAATAATAATAGTTCACATAATAGGCCTCGAAGGCCCTTTGGGGTCGTAACAGGATAGATCTGTTACAGTCTAGAGCCTACGGTACACAAGGGTAGTAACGTGGCCAGCGCTACGTACCGACCGCCTATTATTACCCCAGAGTTTGACCTCCAGGTACTCATTTATTGCAGCCTGAGTCGAGCTGGGCCGTAAAAATGCCAGCGATCGTATTGGCGAGAGCGGGATTCGAACCCGCAACTCTTGGTTTCGTAGTCTAGCGATTTATCCACTAAGCTACCACGGCACTAAAGGTATTAATACTTGGAGATATTGGGGTACGGTGCTGAAACCATATGTTAGGCTCAACCAATCCATTTCAATTATGACCTTGAGTTGTGCAATGGTAATACCATTGCAAGTTCCTCATTTGTATAGTGAGCATTGTAGGTACAATCCAAGAAAAAGTTGTTTCTACTGTGAAGCTTAAATTACTTATGAAATGTAAAGGACTAAATGTGCGTTCTCTATTAATATTTACAGCACACTTAATGAAAATGTTTATTTTTCTAAATAAAACTATTTGCTGAACTTGCGGCTAAGTTGAATTATTGTCCGACTTCATTATGTACAACTAAATGATTTCATTTCAGGTATTCCACTAATCCAACTGAACTGATTCGTTTATTTAAGAAACACCCATTATGTGAGCTGGAAGTACACGCAATCCAGTGTTTTGAAAACTTGATAGGGTTACTGAAAAAACTTAAGATAGTTGACACACCGGTTGTACCTCCCAAGTCGACACTTGTATTGTTAGAAAACCCAACAGGATTAAAATTGCTCATCAACTTGATAAGAGATACGGTATCTCATATACAGGCATTTGGAATATTTGGTGGCCACATTGCAGTAGTGGCACACATAATTCAACTGGAGCGCATAAAGAAGAATTGCCAAGATTCAAAGTTGGCCTCTATATTGGATGCCATAATTACAACTTTCATCTTTGTTAAAAAACTATTTGCTGACCAAATGAAAGGGTATAGTGATAAAGACAAGATACAGCGCTTCTCTTCTGACCAAGTGCAAGTACTGATTGACATACTGGTGGAATACAAAAGGAGCTCTAAGGAACCGTTGTGTGGTATTATATTTGTGCAGAAGCGTTTTACGGCAAAAGTCCTTTACAATGTTCTTTTACAATTAAAGAACACTGATAAACAATTCGAGCATATTCGTCCAAATTTTGTAGTGGGTTACAATACAAATCCATATAACGACACTCGCGAAGGACTGTACAATGTTAAGATGAACAAGAAGGTTCTAAATGAATTTTGCAGTGAGGAAATCAACTTGCTTGTTGCATCAAATGTTTTGGAAGAAGGTATAGACATACCCATTTGTACATTGGTGGTGAAATTTGACAAGCCTTTAGACTACCGTGCCTACATTCAATCAAAGGGGCGTGCCCGGCATAAAAACAGTTTTTACTATATAATGGTTGACCGTGCAGACATTGACTCATACCAAATAAATATTTGACATATCAAAAAGTGGAAGATACATTAAATTATGTAAGTATGTAGTTGTGTTATTTTTTTATACATGACTTTTGCATAAAATAGAACTACACTTATGGTGAAACTTATACAAATTTTAGTTTTTGATTGGTCAAAATGATGAACGCGATGGACCATCTGAAGAACAGATCCAGGAACTTTATGACGAGCCTGAACTACCACATTATTACGTAAATGGCCCTGGTTCTGCCAAAGTTACTATGATTTCTGCGATTTCACTTTTATGTCGATATTGTGCAACATTACCTTCAGACAAATACACTTCTTACTCACCAAACTGGTTCCTCGAAAGCATAACAATTCCCAGTTCTGTTAAAAATTTACAAGGTAAACTTCATAAGGTTGTGATAGAACTACCCTTAATTTGTCCAATTAAAGAGCCTATAGAGGTAAGTCAGATTAAGGTATCCTAAGTGAACATCAATGAGATATCTATGCATAACCAGGGACAATATATGAATACAAAAAAGCACGCCAAACGTGCAGCAGCCTTAAAAGCTTGTGAAATGCTGCATAAAGCCAAGGAATTGGACAACTCATTGATTCCAAAGAAGCGAAATGTAGTTGACGAAAATGTGAGTCACTTTTTTAACCATTGGCCTGATAACAGAGAAAAGACTGCTGGAAATATTAAAAAGCGTAGAATACATTCAAGACAGGTAAATATAATGCATTGTAATTAATACATACACGAAGTTATCAGATAAACCTTACACTATTAGACAGTTGTATTGCGATAGTACTACATGAATTCAACAAGTCTCTTTACAGCAAATTTTGAGTTATGTGGTCAGGTAGAAATTAAATAAATGTTTAATTTGCAGATTTTTAAATGTTTTCTTTCAGATTGTACATACACTGATTAGATCAAATAATGTGAGGGTCAAAAGTGTCATGCAAAGTGATGTTTGTAATTGTGTAATTTTTATATATTATTCTTTAGTCTTCTGCCTCCCATATATTGGTTTGTTGCAGTCTTCCATTTCTATCTATCGTTTTAATTTTGTATAGTTGTACCTCATATCTTGAAGCATCTCCAACAATTTAGGTCTGGTACTCTTCTTTTTTATTTTTTATTTTTGAATATCAGCTTTGGAGGCAGGCCACTTGAGCCTATATATATATATAAGCACAGCACTTCAGGCCTGAAGGCCTATGGCTTGTATTATTTTCTTCCATCTTTTCCTGTTCCTTGCACACATTTCCCAGTCCCTAATATTGAGTTCTTTTATATCTTTTTCCACGTCTTCCCACCATGTTCTTCTGGGTCTTCCCCTTCTGTTCTCCCCTTCCAACTGTTGGTGGAATAGACGTCTTGTTACGTGATTTTCTTCCAACCTTATGTGTCCCAACCATCTTAGCCTGTTCTGTTTGACTACACTTGCTATCCCAGGTTCATTAAACAGCTCTTGTAACTCTGCGTTAGTTCGTCTTCTCCAACCATTTTGCTCCTTAACACCCCCGTATATGCTCCTCAAAACTTTCCTTTCCCAGACTTCTAGCTTTTGCTGATTTTCTTGGGTCATCACCCACAGCTCACTACCAAAAAGAACAACTGGCCTAATCACTGATTTATATATCTTTAGCTTGACCGCTCGCGACACGTTCTTTGACTGGAGTATCTTTTATAACTTCCCGCACATCTCGACCCTGCCCGATACGTCTTTCAATCACAGTGTTATAGCTACCGTCTCCAGTAATATCCACCCCCAGATACACTACACTTTTAACCTCTTTAAAAACGAAGCGCTTGCCCGATTTAACACTTTTAACTTTTAATTCATCCTCATCTTGATGTCTCTTCTTGCCCAAAATTACATACTCGGATTTTGACTCACTGATCTCTAGGCCAAAATCACTTGCCTTATTTTCTAACCGTTTAAATAGTTCTTTCAGCTCTTCCTTTGTTTTTGCTACCAGTACGAGATCATCCGCATATGCTAAACATTGGTATGAGTTTCTTAACACGCTATATTCCGTTTTAATTTTGCTCTTCCTTATAATAGTTTCCAAGACTGCATTGAATAGGATAGTTGATAGAGGATCCCCCTGTTTTAATCCTCTATTACTTCCAAACTCCTTGGACATTTGACCGTTGAACTTTACCTTATTTGTTGTCCTCATTAGTGTCATTTGGACTAAGGAAATTAATTCATTTGAGAATTCTAGGTAAGCCAGTGCCTTATAAATTTCTGATCTGTAGATTGTATCGTAGGCTTTTCTGAAGTCTATAAAAAGAGCATAGACAATTTTTCCTTTCTTTTCTATCTTCTCTTGTATTTGCTTCATTATAAACACCTGGTCTATAATCGATTTCCCTTTTCTGAAACCAGCTTGATATTGCCCTATTTTCTCCTCTGCTTCTTCTTCCATCCTAACTTTAATTAAACTTGCTAGCACTTTGTAAATTACACTTAGCAGGGATATGGGTCTGTAATTTTCGGGTAACTGTTTATTTCCTTTTTTATGGATTGGGTATATCACTGCCGTTGTCCATTCCTCTGGCATCTGCTTTTCTCGCCATATTTTCACTATAAGTTCAAAACCTTCTGGTGTATCCCATTACCACCATATTTAAAAAGTTCTATTGGTAAATCGTCCGCTCCTGGGCTTCTGTTGTTCTTCATTTTGGTCAATATGTCTTCCACCTCTTCAAAAGTAGGCACTCTTAAGCAAGTGTTATTATTACTCCTGCATAGCGCAGCTCCTTCTTTCTCCCTCTCACCATTCTTATTTCCTAAAATTCTTTCAAAATGGTTCACCCACATATCTTGTATCTCTTCTCCTCCTGTAATTAAATTCCCCTCCTCATTCCTGAAAAACATTGGTTCATTTTTGTAGCCTTCTTTTTCTGCTTTCAGACCTCTGTAGAACTCTCTTATATTTTTCCTCTGGTGATTCTCTTCTAGTTTTTCAATTTTCTGCAGTATGGCCTCTCTTTTCTTATCTCGACATACCGTTTTTGCTTTTCTTATGGCTTCTTTGTATTTTTCTTGGGCCTCAACTGTATTATCTTTTAGCATAGCAAGCCTAGCTTTTTTTCGCTCATTTACAGCCTCTTTACAGTTCTCATCAAACCATTCATGCCCTTTACCTTTTTTGACATTTGCTAACTTCTGAGCTCCTTCCCTGACTGCTGATTTAATTGCTCCCCACATATCCATTATCGTTGTATCTTGATCGTTATAGGTTAGGCTTTCCTCTACTACTTTTTCATACTCTTGTTGTCCTTTCTCCGACTTTAGCGCCTCCAGTTTCTTTCGCTGGGGCCCTTTTTTAAATGTTAGATTGGGTATTTCTTGCCTTATTCTAGCTCTAACCACGTAGTGATCGGAGTTGATATCCGCTCCTCTGTATGATCTGGCTTCTTCCATACAATTCCTATGTTTTTTCTCTATGAGCATGTGATCAATTTGATTGCTTGTCCGCCCATCTGGGCTTACCCATGTGATTTTGTGTATGTTCTTATGTTTTAACTGGGTGGTTTTAATAATCAGATTATTTCTTGCTGCAAAATCAATTAGCTTCTGCCCATTGTTATTTGTAATTTCATGCAGACTCTCTTTGCCAGCTATATATTCATTTCTTTCCTCTCTTCCTATCTTGGCGTTCATATCACCCAATAGTATTTTAACATCAAAATTTGGAATAGAGTTATATTTTCTTCTATCTGCTCATAAAATTCTATTTTCTTTGCTTCCTCGGCATCCTCTGTTGGAGCATGTGTATTCAGCAGGCTGATTTTCCTATATTTCCCCTTAATCCGCAGATAGCTTATCCTTTCATTGATTATTTTATAGTCAGCAATTACATGTTTCAACTGTTCCCTTATTAGAAATCCTGTTCCAAACCTATTGTATTCTCCTCCACCATTTATCCATACGTACCCATCTACTATTACATTACATTCTCCTTTGATGTTGCTTTCCTGTATCGCCAAGATATCCAACTTGTATTCTTTGGCTACCTTGACTAGTTGCTTAACGGCCCCCTCACTATTCAATCCCCTGACATTAGCAGTAGCTATAATCAAAAAACCAGTTTCATTTTTCCTTTTCCTCGCGGTCGTCTCCATGGATCCATCCTGCTTTCTTTTCCTTAGTTTTTTGGATTATTGACTCCTTTCTTCTTAGTCAATTTATCACCCGTGGAGTCCCAAAACCATTCTTCCCCATCTATAATTAGTTTTCTGTATTGTACTGTAACTCTCTTACCCATCTCTTTTCTTTCTTAGCATGCTCGTTTAAAGCTTTCTGTACCTTTCTTTCCTCCTCTGTTAGATCATTGCTGATGTAGATTCTTTTCCTTTCAATTTATTTTTATTTTCATTACTAATTGTTTATCTTCCCATTTTTCGAATTTGACTATGGTCATATCTTTATCTTTTCTTTGATTTACTCTGAATGCAGTGCATGGTTTCACTTTCACTCCAATTTCTTCCGCTAAGAAATGTTCAACTTCTTCTTTTGCCTCTCCTTGGTTGAATTCTTTACCTTTTATTATAATATTCTTCTTCCTCCCATTTCTTTCCATTCTTTCAATTTTGTTCGCCAAAACTGCCACTTCGCTTTTAAGTTGTTTATTTTCATTCTGTACCGCAGTTATTTGACTAAGATATGTCTTCTGTTCGCTTCTTAACTCTCTTATCTCCTTTCTCAACTCCTGTTTTTGCACTTGTTGATCCTTACGTAGCTCTTTTATATCGTTCATCATTTCCTCATCATTTCTAACAACTCCTTGTTTTGTCTTTGATCCTGGTCTTCTGCTTCCTTTCCTGGTGTTCTAATCTTTCCTGGTGTTTTGGTACTTCCTGGAGATTTAGTTGTCTTTATCCTCCTTTGTTTTCTTTCATCCTCAGATGAATCCTCCTTACTATCGTATTCTCGCTCCTCCACACTACTCTCAATTTCTTTATTCATATCTGGGGATCTTGCTGTTTTCTTACTCCTCTGAAAGCCTCCTGCCTCTTCTTGCCTCTTTCTTTTCCTTCTTCAGTTGAGGATCCTCCGTACTATAGTTATATCTTATCATCTCATTTGCATTCCTTGCCATCCTGCAACCTCGCTCTCAGCACCATTGTGTGTTGCCTATCCTCTGCTACTCAGGTGGAATATTCTTCCCTTATCAGTTCTCCAATATTTTAGGTTATAAGGAGAAAATATGAATACTGGTTAAACCTGATAGTCTTGCTTAGTATTTCTTACGTTTTACTACTCCTTGCCGAACTACAGCTGTACTCTGTGCACTTAGTAGCAGTTGAAGTACTAGAAATGCTCCAAAAATTGAGTTGAATTTCGTAGCACTAAAACAACCGTAACTCGTTCTAAAAATCGCCTCAGAAAGGCTTGAGCCTATGGTTCTGTTATAAATTTTTCTCCATTCCTTCTTATTCTTTTCTCTTAAATTTCTTCCTGTAACTCCTCCCTTCAGAACTTTGTTTGTTGGTCTTGTATCTGGAAGTATCTGAAACATGTCCCAGCCATCTCATCCGTTGTGACTATCACCATAGTTGTTTGTGGTTGTTGGTACAGTTATTTGTATTAATTCGTTATTTGTTCTCCTCTTCCATTCCCCTGCTTTTTTTATTCCATCGAATATTCTTCTCAGTATCTTCCTCTCCCAAATTTTTAGGCTTTTTTTTCTTTTTTATTCATTTTCATATCTCACTGCCATAAAAGCCCTACTGGTCTTATTACAGTCTTGTAAATGGATAATTTTACTTTTCTGGAGATATTCTTGGTCCTCTTTACGTATCCTAATGTTGCCATGCATTTCGTTCCTTTGGCAATTCTTTCTTGTATTTTTGTTTTCTCTTCACCTACATTTGTTATAGTAACGCCCTGATAGTTAAATATTTCTACCTTTTCAAAATTATATTTTATTCCATCCTCCATTACAATTTCTAGTTCTTCATCTTGTACTCTTCTTTGACCCTCTTCCACTACCATGTACTTTGTTTTCTTCTTGTTTATCTTTTGCTCGCTTTTCGATTTTTGTTATTGCTTCCATTAAATTTTTTTTTGATTCTTGCTAAAAGTACCACATCATCTACGTATGCCATGATTTGAGTTCTTTGGTTATGTATTGTTTTTGTTGTTGGCATTCCTGTGTCTTTAATAGCTTTTTCCAGCACTATGTCGAATAATGTTGAGGATAGTGGATCTCCTTGTCTTAGCCCTCTGTTTACATAAAATTTCTCAGATATACGTCCATGTACTAGGATCTTATAATCTGTTTTCTCCAATGACATTTTTATTAATCTCACTAAGTTCTCTGGTACCTTTAGTTCTCTTAATGCTTCATACACTTTTGTTCTTTTTAATTTATCGTACGCCTGCTTAAAGTCAATAAATAGAATATAAAGTATTATTTTTTGGTTTGCACTGTTGTTCATTATTTGAAGTTATATAAAGATTTGATCTGTAACCGACCGTTCTTTCGGAAGCCACACTAGTATACCTCAACTTCTTCTCTACTATCTCGCCTATTTTATATCGCCACTGTCAGTGTGTTACGTGCTACATCTAAAAAGTCTATACCTCTATCATTTTCACAGACTGTTTTTGTGTATCAGGCAGACTAGTGTCTCCTTCCACCTTTGTTGGCATCACTTCCTCTTCCCACATATCTGCTATTATCTTGCATAGCTTTTCTTCTGTTTTGTTTCTGCTTGTTTTTATTATCTCGACTGCTATTCCATTTTTAAAACTGTTAACGATTGTTCTGATTTCCTCTTGATTCAGTTGTTGTATTTCTTCTTTGTCTATCCTCTGTTGGACTGCTCCTTTCTCGTTGCCCTCGTTTTCTTCCTTGAATACCTCTTCAAAATGTTCTCTTCATCTTTGAAAGCTTTCATTCAACCCTCCTACTAATTCCCCTTGTTTGTTCTTGCAGAAAATTTGCTTTTGTGTATAACCTTTCTTCACTTCTTGGTAGAATTATCTCGTTTGCTTTCTGTCAATTTCTGTTATTTTGGATATTTTCCATTTGTTTTTCTATAGAGTCTCTTTTCTTTTTCCTACACACTTTCTTTACCGCTTTTCTAATTTGTTCATAATGTTTTCTGTTCTCTTTTCGTCGTTACTTCTTTACACTCCGCATCATACCATTTTTTTTTGTTCTTTAGTTTCACTTTTTAATATTTCTTCTCCTTCTTCCAGTACTTCCTCAAAATGTTCCCAGTGTTATTCTGTACTATATTTTTAGTTACTATTCTCAGAAATTCCTTTCTTATTCGATTCTCCTGAAGTTTTTCCACTGTGTATCTTATTTCTACTTTTTCAGTTTTATTTTTTGTTGGTGGTCTGCTACATTTTATTTCTGCCCTCACAAGTATGTGGTCACTATCTATGTTGGCACCTCTGTAACTTCTAACATTATTTATGTACTTTAAATGTTTCCCCTCTATCATCGTGATCAATCTGATTCAGTTTTCCCGTCTGGTGTCATCCATGTTCCTTTATGTATGCTACGATGCTGGAGGCATGTTGTAGCTATTTGTAATTTCTGCTAATTGTCTCAAAAATTTTAGAAAATTACTGTTTGACACCACACAAAGTCCTTATAATATACATGATATATTTAGTTGCAGTGAGAATATTTCCTATGTTTATAAAGCACTGTTTATATACATTCTACGAAAAGCGTATGTAGCATTTATTTGTAATTAAATGAATGACACTAAAAAGCTAATAGGGTTTTTTGCTGGTTTAGTGATTTTCATATAACTTACAAAACTCACTGCAAAGAGACTTAAATATATAATAACTATTGTATTTTTTTAGTTACATTAATAGTGCTTCATTGTTTATTATTAAATATTTTGTTATTGCTTTTCATTTCAAGCTTATATTCAATTGCAACAAATTAGAGTTTATGCTCGTTACAGATACCCCTTGTAATGCAGAAGAAAATACAACCAGACGAAGAACTTTACTTGCACGTTATTGAACTAAAACCATTGTTTTCTGTGATGACCGAAGGTCAACAAATAATGCACGACTCGTACACATCACAATTATGCTATGGTATCATTTCATCTAAGCCATTGCCACAGCTTTGCACATTTTCCGTTTTTGTGTCTCTGGGAGAAATAGAAGTTGATATTCAAATAAATCGGAGAGCTATATTTCTAACTGATGACCAAATATTACACCTGCGGGCCTTCGAGCACCTAGTTTTTAAAGATGTACTAAGACTTCTAAAGGACTATTTGATATTTGACAATGATGAAAAGGGCGAAGGGTTCTTGATAGTACCAATAGAGAAAGGGAGTGGAGGCTGTGAAATTGATTTTGACGTTGTACACAAGCACAAACAGCTGGTAGACCAGAAGACTGAACCGAATGATCAAGAAAAACTGAAGCTTGTGGTGTCGGAAGAGAACTACTTGAGAAAAATTGTTACTCCGTGGTATCGCCCTGATGATACAGTAAGTAAAAATATGTTCATGCTAGATAATCGAGTCTCATTGATAAGCTTAATCATGCCATGTCTACACATTCAAATTGTTTTAAAAACTATAGCTGCTGTTGCACGTACTTTTTAGACTATATAATAATAAAGTTTCCCGTAACAGGCCTTGAAGGTCCTTTGGGGTCGTAACAGGATAGATCTGCTACAATCTAGAGCCTATGCTACACAAGGGTAGTAACGTGGCTAGCGCTACGTACCGACCGCCTATTATTACCCCAGAGTTTGACCTCCAAGTACTCATTTATTGCAGCCTGAGTGTAGCTGGGCCGTAAAAATGCCAGCGATTGAATTGGCGAGAGCGGGATTCGAACCCGCAAATCTTGGTTTCATAGTCTAGCGATCTATCCACTAAACCACCACGGCTCCTTTCAGACTATATACTAAATGATAATTTCATGCCTTTAACAATGTTAGAACAATTGGCAGAAATAAAATTTATGGTATGTATATATTTCCAACTAATTAAAAAAAAAGTTGTTGCTATTTTTGGGGCTTTTGCATAAGCCGTAATCTGTTTTATCCACCTTTTTCCATATGTTTATAATTTATGACCACCTTTAAGTTTATTAAACAGGGTCCAGCAGGGAGGTGTTACGTTTTTCAAACAAATTTTAATATTAATTTTTACATATATAATGCCAAACAAAAATTGTAATTCAGGTGTGAAGATGGCACTATCCAAGTGGCGGGTGGAAAAATTGTCTATATACCTTTCAAGAATAACGCGTGGAATTGCTCGAATTTCTCGAGTTATGGCTTCCAAAAGAGCTTCAAAAGTTTGTGGTTTTTTAATGTAAAGCTGAGCTTTCAGGCAGCCCCATAAGAAATAATCAAGCGGCGAAAAATCCAGTGATTAATGGGCCATTCCACATCCTTGTACAATGAAATGAGACACCCTGGAAAATGTTCACTTAAAAAAGCAATAGATTCTCTTGAGATATGGCAAGTAGTCTCATCCTGTTGAAACCAAATCCTGTCAAAGGCAACATGAGAGAGCATGGGATGCAAAATAGAAAGTCACTGTTGCTGCCCGATTGTTGCACACCATCTCTGATATGGATTGATGTGGTAAGCATTGTGCCTTAGACAGCTGCATTACCCTTTGTTTAAATTGAGCATTGGTACTATGTTACAGTTCAGTGATTGAATGTGCCACCTGGCAGACATCTGGAGGCAATATTAAACCAGATCTGCCCACATCATTGAAAAAAAAAAGTGTAAATAGTATGACGCATATTAAATAGAAAATAAATTCAAAATACCAGGAATAGTTCAAAAATATTTACAAGCACTGAAAAATTAATTATAAAACATGGAAGAAAAATTATAAATAATAAATATTTAGAAATTATGTATGAATTTATAAAAATAAACGAAAACAGCAGTTACAAAAAAAGAAAACATATTGCTCTCCATTTAAGGAAAACGAGCAGGTCAAAGTTGCTTCTCCGGTGATAGGACAGGAACTAGCATCAAGGCATTTCCTTTTCAAATGACGACTTTTACCATGAAAGAGGATCTGAACAATCGTGCTGAAACTAATAAAAAGCTCACTCGTGTTGGTTTGACCTTAATCTTAGATCTCAATCCAAGGCAGTCCAGTTTTCATTAACTTTTGCCCTAAATCTATCAATAATGTTTTCTGTTATAGAGATCTATTTATACTTTTGTAGCAGCAGCAGCAGCTTCAACCTTTATGTGTATAGAGAGGCTTATTAGGAGATTTCCAAGATATTAAATATATTGCAAACTCTTGAATATCCGTCCAAATGTAATTTCGATTTTATTTTTAGCAATACTTAGTCATCAACGTTTGCACCGATTTAAACGCTCTGAGCAAGTTTCCCTCAGAAGAATTTGATTGCTACTCGAGCTATTTCAGCGAGAAGTACCAGACAACGGTGCTGAACCAGAACCATCCGTTGTTGCTGGTAAAAGCGTTGTCAAGCTTGAAGAACTGTTTAAGGCCACGTCTGAAAGGATTGAAGGGAAATAAAGAAAAATCGTACGAAACCATGGAAGAACATTTGATTCCGGAATTGTGTGTGAAGCAGGATTTCCCATCTTCTTTATGGATACAAGCTGCTCTTCTACCAAGCATTATATACCGTGTAACCAGTTTGCTGCAAGCCGAAGAGCTGCGCTCAACAATTGCCAAAGAAACCAGTTTAGGTATAGTTGCTCTTCCCAAAAACGAAAACTGGCTACCACTAGCTCTAGATGCTCATGTGATAAACCACTCCAGTGAAAAAGAAACCAAAACAAAGTCAAAAAGGGCTTCGAAAGAGGAACTGAATAGCATAATTACCACAGTCCCGCAAAACATAATGCAGCAGTTTATGAAAGATTTTGCTTCAAAGAAATTAGAATCCGAGTTTCCTTGGAACGATGACGATGAACCAATTGATTTAGAACGCTGCCTGGACGTTACTCTGATGGATATACAATATTACGAAAATTTCATTTCACAAAAAGTTACAGTAGCGCAACGAATAAAGAAGAACGAAGTTTTTAATAAAAAGGATTATCCAGCCATAACTTTTGACAAAGATTTCATTGCAAAAGATATCAATTTGCTTAAAGTAACTATAAACAATAGAGGGCCTGAATTAAAGGACATATTTACAACCTTGACCACCGCAAAAAGTAACGATATCGTTAATTTAGAACGCTTAGAAACATTGGGAGATTCATTTTTGAAACTTACTGCATCACTGTTTATTATATTGCGGTTTCCAAATTATGATGAAGGAAAAGCAACAACCCTCAAAGGACGTTTGATTAGTAACAAAAATTTATATTACATAGGAGTGGGCAAGAACATAGCAGGATACTTGAGGTTAATTGATTTCCAGCCTAATTTGGAATGGAAGCCGCCTGGTTTTATTACCCCTAGAGAATTGTGTCAAAAAGTAAAGGACCAAGACATTTCTTCGAACTCGCTTTTCAATTTCATTTTTTCTAATGAAGAGCAAATCAGTGGGGTTTTGCAACCCCAATCAATAAATAATATTTCAGTGTACAATGAGCAGTTGGAAAAGAAAGATGATAACACCTATGACTCCATGTTATCCTTTATGGATCTGCAAATAGTTCCAGATAAAAGTGTAGCCGACAGCGTTGAAGCATTACTAGGTGCATACTTCCAAGAATGTGGTTTTACAAGTGGTTTGAGATTATTGGAATGGCTAGAGGTCATACCTGGTTCAGAGCAAATTGTTAACTTGTTGCAAGGACAGGCGCCGAACCCCATATTAGCTAAAAATATAAATAATTCAAACATTGACTTCCACATTCCACTGTGGCAGCAGATAGAAAAAAGTTTGGGTTATCATTTCAAGAATCGTGGCTACCTCTTGCAAGCTTTAACCCATTCATCATACACTCCTAATCGCATAACGCATTGCTACCAAACGCTGGAATTTTTAGGCGATGCCGTTTTAGATTTCCTGATAACGTGCCATATTTTTGAAACTTGCGGAAATCTAAATCCTGGACAACTCACCGATTTGCGTTCCGCACTGGTTAACAACATTACTTTTGCATCTTTAACTGTCCGTTGCGGGTTTCACAAGTTCTTACTGTTTTGCAATACTACATTATTGGAGTACATAAACACGTTCGTGGAGTTTCAAGAATCTAAGAATTTCGTCGTCGATGATGAGGTATTGACATTGCTAGAAGAGAACGATCTCTACTTGTCAGAGCACGTTGACGTTCCCAAAGTATGTTTTAATGACGTTGCTATAAGTGCTGATTTGTAATTTATTTGAATTTTATAGGTACTGGGTGATCTATTCGAGGCCCTTGCAGGTGCCGTATTTCTAGACAGCGGTATGAGTCTAGAAACCGTATGGAACGTATTTTATCGCATAATGTGGAAGGAGATAGAACTGTTCTCCCACAATGTTCCCAAAAATGCTGTTAGATTGCTGTTTGAAACTCCGGGGGCTCATCCAGAATTTCAGTAAGTTAAGAAACAATTTTACTTAATTGGCAGATTAACATTTTCAATTTCGTGTTCCACTTTCTCAATCTCTAGAAAAATTTATGGGTTTCCTCAAATGTTTTTTCTCTATCACTTGAGGATTACCCAGAATGTGCTAAAATTTCCCAGTGAAGTCCAAAAGGTTTCTCTTCTTTTGTACAGTTTTATGCAACATTCCTATATAATCCCTACTCTTACATCCTTTTCATCAATTTTTATTTTTCCAAGAGGTGATGTTTTTTTCTATAACTGTAGGTGATGCACAAGTTTGTAATGCTTGTTTTTAGCATGACAATATTGCAACTTTAAGACTTGATTTATTGTTTATTATTTGTGATTTAGAGTGGCAATATATGCTTGTGGATGAGTCTTGCACTTTGAAGAAAATTATGTACGCTCTGTACAATGTACATGGAGAATTTCATAGGGGAAAAAGAACAAGAAAATGGTTTTGTTGTTTCAAAGAGTACCACTTTAACTTTTTGGTTGTTTAAACGCCCAATCCATGATGAACTATGTTAATTAACCCCAAAAATGTAGTGAACTAAAACAATTTTTTTTTACAGTGAAAAAAACTACTGCCAATTATTTCAATTATTCTTAGATTCTATTCTGATATAAAGTTATCTTTCATCAATTGTAAAAATTATTGATGTTCCCCCTCTTTAAGACCAAAAGCTGGAATTATTCTTGGCTCCTCTAGAACGAGTCACGGAGGAATTGAAACGTTTTCCCTAAGTTGCATGTACTATTGTGATAGAAATAACAGTGAGTTGTGTATGCAAAGCCTTGCATACCGTGATTAAGGTTGCATAAGGTAATTTGTATCCTCATTCCTTGGAAGAGCAGTTGTTGGATATTCCGCACTGCTCACCATTCTAGTTGGTGTAAATCACATCCAATTTTTGGTATTATCATCTACCTTTTGATAACTTGTTGAATTATATTGTGTTTCATACAAGATTATGGTAATTTAGGTTATGAAAAGAGAGTTGCTTGGTCACCAAGTAGTATATGGAACGTTTCTTGTCTGGCAATATTAGAACTATGCATATTGTATAATATTGCTTTAACTCGTGTAGACGATTAAATTTGTTTCTACCCATCCTCTTGATCATAAGAAAATTTTGTACTGCACAGTAAACCTTGAATGTATTGGTTGGGACATCAAACAGGTGTTACGATACCTTAGTCACCACCTCGAATTTTACTCCTAGCATACTCATTCATAAATCTTCAAAACTCAAATGGTTTTCCAGCTCTTTGGAGTCTCCCACTATTAATATCACGCTTCGTTCATTTGGAGATTCACTATAGGTTTCTGCTTAAGAAGCGAGACAATTAATGCGGACTATCTTCAGCTTACTATTGCGTGATCTTAAAATTTATTTTTTAACGACTTTATATTACCTTTGAAACTTCAGAGACAAGCCACAGGGTTTTTGAGCATTGTAGAGCTAAAAATCCTAGCTCAAATCTGTAACACAGACTAGGTTTTTCAACTGGTTTTATGAATTGCGGATCCATAAGCCATCAGGAATAGGTGAATATATTGATCCCAGTCTCGATATATGGATACAACCTTTGTGAGATATTTGCCCACTATTTAGATAATTTTTTCAAGCATACCATCTGACTAACGATGTAGAGTTGTTATAGTCTTATTGATTCCTAATAATACCACTTAAAAAAGGTGTCCCAAAACGACTAGTAAACTCTTTGATTGTTCCTACAACTGCGGATGCTTCTTAATTTGGTTTCGTATATACTCTGGCCGATTTGATAAAGTAGTTTATGGAAACGACTGTTGTCAGTCTCTGGAAATAGATCAGCAATGTCACTTGCTATTGTGTTACTCCATAGCTGCTTTTCTCTATTCAAGGACACCAATTCTTGATGCATATAATATGTACTTTTGGCACCAGTTCAAGAGCCATAGTGGTCTAGTGGATAGGTCGCTAGACTATGAAACTTAGAGATAAGGATTCGAATCCCGCTCTCACCAATTCGATCATTGGCATTTTTATGGCCCAGCTCGACTCAGGCTGAAGGTCAAACTCTGGGGTAATAATAGACGTACGTGGCGCTAGCCACATTACTACTCTTGTATACTGTAGGCTCTAAATTGCAGCAGACCTATCCTGTTGCGACCCCAAAGGGCCTGTTATGAGGAACTATTATTTTATTTTTTACAGCTCATGCAATAGAATCGTTCGCGCACCTTCTGCAATATCTTTCCAATCCCAAAGTGTCCCGAAGCACCATCATATATATGATGTTGAACTTCTGACACATGGCTTCTTAGTACTAGTAACGCCTGAATTCAGGGCTATCGATGTTCTCCAAGGTACTTGCCAAAAGATCTTTACTACTAGATTCAGTGCGCTATTTTCTCCCCACTGTGATCTTACATGGGAGTATGACCTGAGGACTGAGAGGTTGAGGATTCGTCTCATATGTTCACCTGCATTGCCTAGTCTTCACATACTATCTCTAATATGAGATGATGCGACAAGTACTAAATTATTTTTAAAAACTTAGTAGGCCACCTGCCAAAAATTTGAGCCCAGAGTTAGACCAGGGTGTATCCACATCCCAGCAAAGTGCCTCAACAGCTTAGCCACACTGGCACATAAATATGCTTTCTCACATACATTTATTTGCTTATAGAACTATTTGCGAACCTTTGCTATTATAACTATTTTATTTCCTCTCTCTCTTCATGGCGCTACAGTCCCATCTGGACCTGGGCCTCCCGTATTTTTTGCCTCCAATCTTCCCTGTTTTGTGCACTAATCCTCCAGTTTTGGATGTCAAGTATTTACTGTGCATCCTCTTCTATGTTATCGGACCATCTTTGTCTTGGACGGCCCCTACCTCTTCTGCCTTCAATTCGCTCTTGGAATATTCTCTTTGGTATTCTTTGTGCTTCCATTCGTTCTACATGTCCTGCCCATTTCAGTCTTAGTAGTTTTGCAAATTCTACTATATTTGCCTCCTTATGTAGTTGTCTCAGTTCAAAATTGTACCTTATTCTCCATATGCCATCTTCTTGTACTGGGCCGAAAATTCTTCTTAATATTCGCCTTTCAAAACGCAATAGTGTTTCTTCTGCTTCTTTGGTCATTGTCTATGACTGACATCCATATGTGACTACCGGTCTGATCATACTTTTATAAATCTTTAATTTTGTTGCTCTTGTTATGTATGATGCTTTAAAGATTGATGTTAATGAGAAATATGTTCTATTCCCTGCTGTTACGCGTAGTTGAATTTCTTGTGTTATCTTGTTTTCACTATTTATTTGGGTTCCCAGGTATTTGAACTGCTGTACCACTTCAAAATTTTTGTCCTCTATTGTATAGTTTTGACCTAATCTTCTTGGGGTTTTACTGCTAGCATTTTTGTCTTCTGTTCGTTGATCTTCAGTCCCACCTTTTGTGCTTGTGTTTCTATATTTCTGTATATGTCCTTGACTTCTCTTTCCGATCTTGCTACCAGGTTGATATCGTCCGCATATCCGATCACTTGGTGTGACTTGTTAATGATGGTGCTGCCAGTGTTGCCTGTAGCTTCTCTAATTACTTTTTCCAGTACTAGGTTAAACAGTATTGGTGCAAGTCCATCTCCTTGTCTTACCCCTTTAGATGTTGTAAACATCGGGAGATTCTATTCTGTATCCTTACCGCAGCTCTAGAGTTTTCCATTGTCATTCTTGTTAAGCTAATTAATTTATTCGGGATGCCTAATTCTTCCATGATGTTGTACAAGCTGTTTCGATCTATGCTATCATATGCCTCCTGAAAGTCAATGAATAGTTGAAATATTGGTATGTTATACTCCCATGCTTTTTCCAGTATTTGTCTTGTTGTGAAAATTTGGTCCACTGTAGATCTGCCCTGTCGGAAGCCGGCTTGGTATTCTCCAATTATGTCATTTCCATATACCATTATTTTTTGTTGTAATATATTTGTGAAAATTTTGTATGTAACACACAGTAAGGATATACCTCGGTAGTTATTACACTTGTGTTTATCTCCCTTCTTGTATATCGGACAGATAATTGCTGTGTTCCATTTTTCTGGCATTTCTTCTTTATTCCATATGAGGTTGATTAGCTCTTGAATTTCTTTGATTAGTGCGTCTCCCCCGTACTTTATTAACTCGATTGGTATGCCATCGATTCCCGGTGCTTTGTCATTTTTCATTCTTTGTATGGCGGCCGCTACTTCTTCTATTGTGGGCTCTTTAATTTCCGGTTGTACGGTATCTCTTGTTATCTTTGGTATTCTATCGTTTCGTTCCTCTTGTGTTAACAGCTCTGCGAAGTGTTGTCTCCATTGTTCTATTACTTCATTTTCTTGTGTTATATATTTTCCTTCTTTGTTTTTGCACATTGAGGGTCTGGGGTGGAAATCTTGTTTGGTGTTTCTGATGATATTGTACATTCTTTTAACCTCTTTTGCTTCTCTTGCCTGTTCTATTTCATCTATTTGTTTATCGAGGAAATCTCTTTTCTTTCTTCTCATCAGTTTCTTTACTTCTCCTCTTAGCTTTCCGTATTCTTCGGTTTTCCGCCTGGTGGGCCTCTGTAGCAGTTTCTTTTTGCTTCATTTCTTTTATCTATTGCCTTTTCACATTCTGTGTCCCACCATGTTGTTCTTGGTTTCTTTTGTATGTATCCTATGTTCTCTTCCGCCGTAGCGACAATAATATTTTCTATTTGCTTCCATATTTCTTCTATTGACCCTATCGGTTCCACGCTTACTTGGTTTCGTTTTTCTTTAATGCTCTCTTCCATTTTCTGTTGGTATTTCGTTCTGTAGCTTTCATCCTTTATTTTATGTACATTGTATTTCTTATTCCTCTGCGTGGGTATAGCTCGAGCGTTATCTATTTTGCCCCTGAACACTGTCTTAACTAGCATGTGATCAGATTCACTCATCGCTCCTCTCATTGTTCTTATGTCTATACAGCTGGATTGATGCCTGTTTGATATTAAGACATGATCAATTTGGTCGACTGTCCTTCCGTCTGGTTATATCCACGTGCCCTTATGTATCCGTTTATGTGGGAAGGTTGTACTTTTAATTGTCAGTCCCTTGGCCGTCGCGAACTCTATAAGTCTTTCCCCATTGTTATTTGATTCCTCGTGTAGGCTATGTTTGCCTATGGTGGGAAATATACTTCTTCCTTGCCAACCTTGGCATTTAGATCTCCAATAACTATATGTATATCATTGCTGGGTGTTTTCTGCATTTCTCTATCTAGTGTCGCATAGAATTGCCCCTTTGTGTTATCTTCTTTCTCTTCTGTTGGCGTGTGTACCGAGAACATAGATATGTTGTTAAATTTCATTTTAATTCGTATGTATGATATTCTTTCATTGACTGGTGTGAACTGTAGTATTTTGTTTTTGACTCGTGGCCCTACTATAAATCCTGTTCCTAATTCATGTGTATCCTCTGCCCCGCTGTAATATATTTGGTGTCCTGATTTAGTCAAACTTCCACACCCCAACCACCTTATTTCTTGTAGGGCTGTTATGTCCATTTGATATTTGATTATTTCTTTCATAGTCGTTTCAAGAGCGCCTATTTGATATAACGTTCTTACGTTCCGATAATCATGTCCTTTTCTCGCCGTTTTCGTCTTCTTGACATCCGTCCGTAGTTCCGAGGCTCAATATGGGTCTTCACAACATTGCTTTTTTTACAGGATAGGGGTGTTAACCCTACGCCCAACCCTCCTCCTTTATCCGGGCTTGGGACCGGCAACAGTACTTACTGGGCTACTCAATTCACCCAGCAGTTACTGCAGGCGGAGTTATTTTATTTCCTATTAGAGTAAATTACTCTGCATACTTCTTTTCATCGTACCTCACTTTGTGATCTTTCTCCTCTCAGTTCCTCACTACAGGTATTGTTGGATCATTTATTCTTGGACCTTATTGTTTGGGTGATTTATTCTTTCCCTGATACTTTTATGGTATTTTTGAGACTTCTAGGCCTTTTCAATATACTCTTTTTTTTAGCTTTTTTAGGTTTCTCAATAAGTGTCATATTCCTTCTTATGTCCCATTAGTTATTAAAACCTACAATTTTTTCTTCCATTACCTTTACCTTTACTAAATAGTGGTTCGATGATATCTCTACACCTCTACGACTCTCTTGGTATCAGGTAAGAGGTTTCGCCTCTATTACTATGATCGACTCTTCTGTCATTTTAGTGCATCCAACCACCTTTACTGATGTCTGTTGAACTTGAACGTGTTTATTATCCTCAAATTCTTTGCTGCCACAAAATTTACTAGTCTGTAAGTATTGTTTATTTCCTGATGCAGATCATATTTACCTGTTACAGAATAAGTTCTTAATTTTTGCCTGATCATTAAAGGCCGCTGTTACAATTTTAACATAATATTTTGCAAACGTTTCATAAAAAAGTAGTTCCATCGTAAAATTTTATCACAAGATGCTGCGGAAGTGGATAATTCCCGGAGAACTATAACTAAATGACGTTGTCACCCTTCCAGCACGGCAGAAACTCGAACATGTCCCAGATGTTCATTTCTTTCTGAACATGTCAAGGACAGCGCTGATGTTTTTGGGCCGAGCCCTGCACTGACGTGGCGTTCTAGGTGGCCGTCATGATGTTCTCGAAGGCTGGTAGGAATATGGAGGAGTCCATGTTCTGAAGCCATTTAGTAATGGTAGTTCAGCTCTAGTGTTTGTACTCTGACGAACGTCGAGAGCTAATTAGGGACGTTGTGATAGCAGCATCCTTATGAATGATTGCCGCTTGGCAGAGTACCGATTTCAGAGCATACCCTACGTGTGCGCCTTAGCAGTTAGTGCAAGTGATGAACTCACTCCGGCCTTCTTGTATGTGATAAGTCGTCTTTGCACTAAGCGTACTTGGGGCTGGCACGACAGCAGCATTGCATACTTGGAGCACTAACAGTGACACTGACTCTCGACCTTTTTTGGCTGCTCTACCATAACAACCAAATCAACGACACCACGTAGGTGCAAGATTTCCTTCCCTTTAGACCACTCCAGTTCCAGAAATACAAGCAGCATTAGTCTGCAAATATAGGGCCCTTCCTCATTCGTCTTATAGGTAAGAGGAGTCTGTCTTATGCCCTTAGTAGATAATAGTAATGCTTCATCTTTGCTTCCATTAAGATGCGAGTCAGCTACTGCTAATATTCAGCACAGATATTCCATCCACTACATTTTTGGTTTTTAAGACAACCTATCCTTGTGTCGTGAATTACCTTCCTTGCAGAAAGGCAAGCCTATTTGTCCTGGACGAAGATGATTTTCAAACTAACTGGGTTATCTGGGGCGAATATTGGCAAGCATTTCAACGTCGTCTCAGCTATTGCAGAGGACTTCAAAGCCGTTGATGGTCGAATCCTGGGGGTGAAGGTGACATCATTGTCGCCTTTGATCTATGGCAATGTTTGTAGGCGAGTTTAAAGTTGTCCCACTCACTGAAGATGCCTGGGCCGGGCTGACTAGTTCGAAAGCGCTTTCTGGCAGCAGAGGTGGAAGTGACCGTGGAGCGGCGGCGCTAGTTGTGGTGACGGTGTTAGGAAATCGTCTGGAAGGGAGTCAGTAAAGGCGGCGATCATGTCACTGTCACTAATCTGCATTTTCTGGTTCAAATATCGCAATATATGTAACACTTACTCTGTTTCTTTTAAAACCAGTCCTGGCCCTTCTGGTAATAGGTCATTGAAAAAGTTGTTTCAAAATTATAGATCAAAATTTTTCGCTTTTCAACCATTTCTTATATTTTTGGTACCGTTAGACTGCCTCTTTTCTCCCGATTATTTTGATATATAATTTGCCTATACTTGTTTTAAGATGCGAGGTGCTCAAAGAGCAGAAACGTTTGCTACTGCATTTCCAATGGAAATTGGGCTCTAACGCTTCAGAGGCTGCCGGAAACATTTGCGAGGCGTACGGTGACAGAACTATTGGGCTATCGACAGCCAATCGTGTTTCTTCAAGATAATGCACTGGGAGATTCTCAAGCATCTGCCGTATTCACCGGACTTGGCACCGAGCGATTTCGATCTCTTCCATTTTCTAGAGCATCACTTGCGCAACAAGAATTTCTGAGACTTGAACGGTCATTTCTTTCAACTCCAGAGGCCCTGAGTTCTAACATCGCGATGGCATCCACTTGCTACCGGAAATGTGGTTGAATTGTATTGAGTGGGATGGCGACTACTTTGACTATTAAGTTGTCTTTTGTTTGAGCATATTTGCTACGCAAATAAAGTTTTTCGATCTATAATTTTGAAAAGCCAGGAACTTTTTCAATGACCTATTACAATAGAATTAAATAATATACATAGGGTACTTCCTATACTACAAAAACACATTTAATTTTATAATCTTCCAAAAATCCCTTCCAACACACTATGTATGTCTGCATCCTTTACAACTAGTAATTGAACCAATTTTTCTAATTTTCCATGGGAGTTTTGGTACGCACTGCATCCCACACTACTGGATCCCCATTGAAAAATTTTCTTGTGGGCTTAAGTGGACACAAAATAAAACCAATCTTTGATTGACTTGGCGAGAGCGGGATTTATTAACATGAGGTTTTTAAATAACTCAATAAGTTACACTGAAATTGAAAATTTGTTTTATATTATTGTGAAATTTATACTTGGTAACACCCTACATAGATTTTAGCTACTGCTTTATATGGGTTTGTTAACTCCAAATTAGAAAATGTTAATCGCTATCTTTTTTTACAGTAAACCTGTTGAAATAGATTCAGGACGGACGCTTGTGCGATTGGATTTTATGAAACATGGTATTAAAATGACATCATGTGGAGTTGGGATAAACAAAACGTTTGCTAAGAGGGCTGCTGCCAAAGGTGCTTTGCGTTTTTTGCGAAAGTGATGAACCCGTTAGTTTTTTTTTTAAGAAATCACCGAATTTTGTTTATGTTTTATGATAGTTTAAAAGAGACGAGCTTGCAGCATTGTTGTGTTACATTTACTGTTATTCAATTTATTTAAATATATAAAACTTAGGATTAGTATAGGTTTATATACATTTAATTGTATCATATATAGTAAGGGTCAAAATTCTCCAGACAGTTTTATTTCCTTTGAGATTTTTCAGAGTTGAGCAATCTGTGATTTTTGGGGAAAATTAGATCGATAATCTCATGCCTAAGCCAGGTAATGCCTATTTTAATAGTACCATGTGCGACAGGCCCCAGACCATAATGCTTCCGTCTCCATGCTTTACTGTGGGAACTGTATACTGCAGCTTGAAGCAGCTGTTCGGGCGTCGATGCAGGTAGCAAATGCACATGGCCCTACTAAAAAAAAATTTTAAAGGAAAATAAGTGTCTAGAAATTTTTGACCGATACCGTATATTATTTTGTTATAAATTTTGTATTTTCTAATGTTTATTCAATAAAGATTATTTTGTAATACATAAACAAGTTACATTCTTAGAAATGCAAAAATATTTTTAAATAAACCTGTTCACTTATTCCTTCTATATACAATGAAAAGTGTGTAACAAGGAATTACAGCTGTGCAACTATTTTATAACCTACTGTTGCAATTTGCGTTTCTTTAAGGATGGCCTCTCAAATACTTGTCTCACACCACCTGCTTGCGATGTGTGGAATTTCAAGTTTTGTGTGGTTTCACTCACCCAAGGTGAATCAAATTGCGTCGTGTCCTGATCCACCAAGTGTGTATACTTGGTGCGACCAGATCGGCCAAAGTTCTTAACTTGCATAACCTTCGGCAAAATCGTCTTGTCAAAGTGATCGTCCAGTGTTGCTTGTGAAAAGTCTCTCTTCAGAACTTCATCATCTTTGTCCAAGTAGAAAGCACCTCTATGGTAGTACTTTTGCAAGAATTTGTATTTGCCCTTTGTAGCTTTATTGATAACGAATCTAGGATTCAATCGCATTTCCAAGCGACGCTCCTCTTCTCCCAAGTTCCTCATTCTCTCAATTTCAAGACGTTCCTTTTCAACTCTAAATATACCCAATATTAATAAAAAAAATTAATATCATGATTAAAAGTAACTTACGCTTCTCTTTCTTCACGGTCTCTTTTTATTCTCTTCAGCTCTCGCAGCTTCCATGCTTCATATTCCACTTCGTCGTATTCATCATCTGTGCAAACGTCATTAAGATGAGGTTCGTTGTCGTCCTTGTTTTTAGTCTGCTGATCTTTCCTGATAGACTCTTCTACCATCCTCAACGTCTGCCTGCGCCTTTCCTCGGCTTGCTTCTGTGCCTCTTGCTCCAGCTGCTTTTGCTTCTGCGCTTCTTTTTCTTTCTCCAAAACAGTGATGCGGTCGCGTTTTCGGACAAACACCGGTTTCAACCTTGGCCCTGTCAAAAAAATTGTTTACAAAATAATTACTGCGTAGAAGCAAAACTGTCCACACCTGTTTCTTCCTCAGAGTCGGTGTACTCTTCGTATTCTGAGCTTTCGGATGATTCTGAATCAGACTTCTCTTCCTCCTTTGCCAGAAATTCCTGTTCTTCTTGCTTGCTAAGCATTCGCTGCCTCAGAAGAGTGCGTCGCTTCTCCAATTCTGTGTCACTTAGCTCTGCTTCAGATTCGTCATCATCAGGGGCTTCCAATGTGTGCTTAGGTTCTAAAAATGTACAAATTTTACGAAACATTAAAATTCTACTGACTAGTAATCAAATACCTGGTAAATTAATCTGCTCTTTATCCTCTTCCTCATCACTAGTTTGCAGGACTTCCGGCTCATGGACGTGCCGTCTCCGCTCCGGCCTTATTTCCGTGTCGTTCTCCCGAATCTTAAGGCGCCGCAAGCGCGGGTCGTTCATGTCATCCTCGCTTACATGTTCGACTTCTGGACTCGGTGGACGTACGTGTGGGTGATTGCGCCTGTCCAAGAAATCCTCGTCTTCGCTTTCAGAGTCTGACCGCTGATCCAGGGCATAATCAGGACGCTTTCCAGATACATATCTGTGCACCTTCACCTTTTGCATCGACAATTCACCTAAAATCGCATTGGTAAAACACCATTGTAGATTAAGTTTGGACAGCTAACCTTTCTCATTTCGCACAGGCACAGCCCCCGCTGTGCTCTGTATACCGAATACCGACGAAGAGTTCATCATTTTCAATGTATAAGATGTATTTCTATAGTACTATAAACAATAGCAATTAAAGACTAAACCTGCACAACCATAACAAAAATGACAGTTTGCCTCAATGTTGCCAAATTTGCAATGTTGAAAACTTTGAAATATGTATAGCGTACTGTGCAAAAAAAAATGTGTATAAATTAAAGGTTTAACGTTAAGGCAATGTAAGAGGAATTTTCAATAAACAATTATATGTAGCTAATAATTATCTTTTTACCACTGATAAAGCAAAAAATTGGAAATTTTATATAATTAATTGGTGAAAGAAAGTAGTATATTACATATCAAATATGAAACCACTAAATATCTTAGTTTTGGAGATAAAAAATTTACAAAATACTAAGGAATAGACCACCTGATTAAAATCAAGAATAGCATACCACATTGGAATCTCAAACTCAAGTCGGTATCCCAGAAATGGTGACTCTTACCCCCTCCCTCTACCACGCATCTTATAATAAAAATAAATAAAAGTTCAGCGGCAGCAGAGAATCAAGGGCCAAAACTAGTCAAAAACAAAGCATTGAAAGTTGCACTACTTTTAATTAATAGGCATAAACATTACAAAAATAAATCTTACAAGACCAAGTTTTTTCCTGATATGTTAAAACATAAATATTAAGAAATAAACTTTGATATAATGGTGTAAAATATAATGTAAAAAATAAACCAACAATATTCCTCTATCTTTCTTATTCTCTACTTCTCTTCCCTCTTTTTTCTCTTTTTCTTTTTTCCTCCACTCTTTTTTTGCCACCCTTTGTAAACTATAGCGGTATCATAAAAAAGTAAAAAACCCATCAACTTTTATACCTTAATTGAGCAAATACTATACGTTTTTTTCTTTTGCCCTTTTTCTTTCTCTTTTTCATACTTTATTTTTCTCCTCCTTTTTGCCCTCTCTTCACCCCTCTCACCATTTCCTTTTTTCTTTCTCTTTCTCCCCTCCCTTTATCTGCAATATTACACATACAACAATAATTTCTCAAGGCATTACTATCTGACTCTGAGTTTATCATGTCGAGGGAACAGAGAAGAATCATGATCAAATGACGCTAAGGTTCACATAGCTTAATATGATAGAAACAATTAAACACAAGCTGCTGGAATGTCAAAGCAGCCACATGTAATATAAAAAAAAATAAAACAACCAAAAGTAAAAGAGAAACTAAAACTTAAATTAAAAAAATAACTAAGAGATATCGATGAAATTTGGTAGTATGTAAAGACGACCATCCAAAAAGTAACCAAAAACATACGTGGATATCGAACAAGAGATAAGAAGTAACTTTGGATGACAATTGAAATACTTGATCTAATGGAGACATGTAAAGAGGTGAAACCCCAACAAAAAACCAAATTTATTAAAAAAAATAAATAAGAACATCAAGAGAAATACAAAAGGGGCGAAACAAGAATGCCAAGAACTGAGATGTACATAATCTTCAGCTTTCATAGAAAAATTAAGTTGTTAAGGAAGATTACCAATTGATTTTTTGACGTGTGATAAACTGTGACGTATGGTCTTCTTGTTATGTAAGACAGAAACGTGGTCTTTAAAAGTATCAACTCGCATTGAAACCTTTGAGATGTAAATCTTACAAAGAAATCTGCACAGCCCTTGCACAGCACACTAAAGTTTTAAGAAAGATATCGTAAAAAAAAACATAAAACGTCATATAGGACACGTTCTAAGAAATGATAAATACGCAATACAGAAAATTAATCTTACAAAAAAAAGAAAGATCCAACGACATTGTTTAGAAAAGCCGAAGAAAGAACCCTTTTCTTGTTGACATGCTAAAGAAAAACGATAACTAACTGCCTACGTACAAACAAGCATATGGCACTAAAAGAAAAAGAAAAGAGTATCAGTTTGAGGAAAATAATCTGAGCATCATCTTTACATAACCTTATTTTTCTTTGCGATCATTTCAATAGAATATGCTGAAAGTCTTGGACAATTATTATTGCAATGCGTACTTTGTCCACACCATACACGTAAGTGTTTCAACTGCGACACCCTTCTTAGTTCGGATTCTTTCTGCCTTGGAAAATCAGTTCTAATAATTTATTGTCTTGGTTGGTTCCCATAATGTGTACCAAATATGCTAGTTGACATGCTTTTATTAACAAGAGCAGTTTTATTCTTTTTAGAACAGTCTGAACGGTAATACTGTCAGTCAATTGTTTGATCTTAGTTGACAAAGGTAAATCATAGCATTTCAATAGTTTTGACACCTTCAGGAATGTGCCTTTGGTTTTCTTTATGCAGCACTTGATCGCTAGTAAATGATCCCGCTAATGATTGTTCCAAGATAAGTATGGATCTTGAACGGCATTGTGGGTTTTTCCTGCTTGGATAGATAGTTTTATGGTCTTTTTGCTATTCCTGGAATCGTGTTTTATACATGAGAGACTTTACTAATTCTAACTAATTTAATTGATTCAATAAATTTTCAAATTCGGCACCTTTTATGGAACACCCTATACATGTAGAGAGGTTGCAGTTGATGCTGACTTGATAAACAAGATTTTTTTTATTATTGCACATATTTCATTTGAAACCATTTTAGCTATAATTATTTTTTAAGTAGATAACAGATCATGTAATGTAATTATGAATTCGCAGGTCGCACCTCTTTGGAACAGCTGATCTGCGGCAACATAATAAAACGAAAATTACCGCGGGTGTTATGTTGGCGACAATGTTAGAAACCACCTGTGAGATTTGTGATAGAGCAGCGTGAGAGACGCGCAGCAGTTCATGGAAGGTGGTGCGTGCGGAGGTAGCTCGAGAGCTCCGTTGACATAAAACTTGTGAATTCCAAGTTTGCAGCAGTTTTCAGTGGATGACATTAGTTGACGTTCGCCTGAATTCGCATGACAGTTGTGCGGGCGTGCTTGTAGCTTACTGAGTTGTTGGCGAGTAACGCAAAGGCGGGAGAAAGGTAGGATTTGCAGAATTATTCGGAGTAAAAATCACCGGGGCTTTGAAGGACCCGTTAGCAGCCGCGGCGACGCTGCCGGCGCGTTCGTGCGGCTGGAAATGAATGAGCGGGCCGGCGTCTTCCGCGGGATGCTCAACTTCGAGAGCCAGGTAGGCGCGGCAAATTCTTGCCTCTTGTGTATCGGCACAGGGCAGCGCCGCAGAGGGTAGGGCATGCCGGTCGAGACGGGGCGCGCGGCCTATTATGTAAAGAAGAATCAAGGACATGGACCAGCAAGGCCTAAGCCATAATTGGCAGTTTTGCAGACGTGTGACGCAGCCGTGTATAGTATAGGTCAACGACTCTGCATCCAAGTGTGCCCCGGTTTTGCGATGTTTGTTTTATTTGGTCATCTGCATTTGTTATGACTGCAAGCCGCACCGGCCCACAGGCGTCCGGCTCTTCTCGGGCTGAAGAAACTCTTCTAATTGGCCCTCCCAACGTTTCGATGAGAAGCAAATGAAACGCGAGACGGAACCCCGAATGACATTTAAATTCGAAGCTTGGATCGAAGAGTTCACGTCAAAGATGTTGGTCAGTGGTGCTGCCTTCCCACTCACTTTTCGAGATCTTTTCTTTATTTCACCATTTTTCTCATCCTTTTTCTCTTTTTTCTTGTTTGGATATCCATGTCATAACGATTGTTCTATAAAACTTCCGAATTTGGAGGAACTTTCTTGATCCTTCCTTTTTACCTATTGTCATCTTCAGCGCATGTTTCTCAGGTCAGTAGTTGACGGTCTTCCTTGGTTCTGAACCTTGATCTTCTATAATAATCATGTGGTTATTCTGAAGGTCAAGGGTACAGCGGTTTAGTGCCTCTTTTAAAGTTGACATCTTTAATGTGGACATTTCATAGAGAAGATCTGAAACTTAAAAGATTTTGGTTCTGGTTTAATATATTGGGCAGCGAGATATATCGATTAAGATTGGTGAGGGTCAGGTTGGCAAAATTATGTTCCCAAGAAAAACCCTTTATAATAGATTTAATTAAAGACATTCCGACTCCTGTGTGTTTTTTCTTCTTCTAACCTCTGATGTTTTCCCCTTCTTCCTAATCAGCTCTTTGATCTTGTCGTTCCATTGGACTCGGGGTCCCCCGCTTTTGTTTCCCATTTCTCTCATTTCGTGTATTATTTTGGGGCTTCGTGTCAGCCCCCATGCGGCTAGGGTCCCCGTACTATTTGCTTGTTTTTTTTTATCTATTTCGTTTACCACTGGTTGTTGGTTTAAATCGTCTCTTGTACTGCTGTTCCTTATTCTCTTTTCGCCCACGTCTCTGATCCATATATTAGTGTGAGGATGTATATAGTCCTAAAGAGGTGCATCTTTGCCTTGATGGTTAGCTCTTCTTTTTCTATTATACTGTTGTTTATGTGGTAATATAGTCTGTTTGGTTTGCTGCTTTTAATTTCTTTTTCTGTCTGTCTTTGTTTATTATTGTTTCAAGGTATTCGTACTTATTCATATATTCTACTAGTTCTTCTATAGTAAGAGCACTTCTGCTCTTCCATTGTCTCTTATGATATGCAGTATTTTGCTTTTATTGATGTTTATTACCTTTCCCTTTCCTCCAGATAGTGTTTCCATATGTTTAAGTTATGTTGTAGTTGATCAGTATTTCCTGTCGTTATCGCTATATCGACTGTGAAGATTAAATCTTTTGTATTTATAGGATTTAGATCTGCCTGACTTTGATTTTACATTTTTTTGTTATGCTGGTCATATACACCACGAATAGAGATGGACTTGAGATTGTCTCCTTTTGTTACTTCCTTGTCTAATCGAAAATCTTGTGACTTGCCTATTTAGCTTTACTACTCCTGTTACATTTTTTTTAGACTTTTAATTATCCTTAGTAGCTTTTGGCTTGTTTGTAATTCCTCTAGTGCCCTCCATATTTGGTGTCTCAGTACATTGTCAAATGCTGCTTTGAAATCTAGAAATTCTAGATATATATTTCTCTATTAGTATTCTAATCGTTCTTATGTGGTCTTGTGCTTATTCTCTTAGTCAGAATGCAGCTAGTTCTTCATCTAAGATATTTCGTATCGCCTTTTTCTATTACTCTCCAGTCTTATAAATATATTCCAGAATTATTTCTGGTGTTTTATGCAGTTCTTCTCTATTTTCCTGCCGGACTCCTCCCAGAATTGTCTCTTTGCTTCTCTATCCCTCCTCCTTTCTCGTTCTGGCTTGGGACAGGCCATGGCGGAGTTGCCGTTTTTCCTTTTCACTGTAATTCATCATTTTCTAGATACCACATGTTCGGTCATTAGCAATATAATCACATCTGTGATGCTCTTGTTCTTAAAACATGTAATG
The DNA here is from genome assembly GCA_036346155.1 of Sinelater perroti. Taxonomy (NCBI): domain Eukaryota; kingdom Metazoa; phylum Arthropoda; class Insecta; order Coleoptera; family Elateridae; genus Sinelater; species Sinelater perroti. The sequence goes on from JARFIY010000222.1 coordinate 7,533,071, forward strand.
CGCCCTAATTTTTATATAACACCGGTCTACGACCCTTTCTAACTCCTTTCATAGTTCCTTACTGCTGTATCGTATATTGATAGATGACAATGTAGATCGTCTGCCAAAATAAGGGTATAAAAAGGGCTAAAAGGGTTATAGACAGGTGCAGAGAATTAAATGGGAGAAACTCATCCCAAAATAATTTTTCTAAAAAATTGTGAGCTTGCCAAGGGTATTCAATACTCCAAACTTACACGGGTTACAAGCTGCCTATAGAAGTAAGTGATAACGAAAATTTTCGTTTCAAGTTCGTCAAGATATTAAACAATTACCGTAACCTGACTTGTGTCATTTTAATTTTCTTGTCTCTCAGTGTTTTACTGCTCATGCCTTTTGGCTAGTAGAGCGTATGTACAGTACTTTTCAATGACAAATCCTTAAAAAGATACCCCGTAGTGTAATCCATGTTGCTCTGTGGTCTTAATTCTACTGCATATATTGTTCCTGAGTAAAAATGGCGTTTTTTGATCTATGACCTATTTCAGACCTCTCGTCAGTTTTAACTCAATGATCTAAAAAATCGCTTACAAATTCGAAATTCGAATTAGGGCACCTCCAGCCACAATCATTTTTATTACTTTTCTAAAACACTTTGTACATTTCTCTCTACATCTAAGACGGAGATGAGTGGGTGGTTTGATGAGTAATTACGCGTTGTTATAAAATTTCTTTATTACACAGAGTGGAGCAAAACTCTTACTTTAATTTTAAAGCAAGGTCCAAGAATGCACGAACGAGCATAGTGACCGTTCGGAACGCTAACTTTGTTGTGGCCACACTTTTTCAGCTTGCACATCGGGCCTCCGTTTCCGATTGAAAATTGATTTTGTAATGGGTTGTGAACTTTAGAAGTGTTGGTTCTGTAGTAAAGAGGGGATGAAGAAAACCACGGAGTGCGCGATGCAACTGTATTACGGCGAATTTTGCACCAAGACCATCGTTTTGATCCATACCAGATTATTATTATACAGGAACTTTCTAAACGAGATTGGTAAAGTCGTACAGAAATGTATGGAAAGCGCGCTAACAGGCGCCGTTGTATTTTTTTACAGCCAAAGCGCATTTTCACTAGTCAAAACTTTTGATACCATCGAAAGTCTCTTTACACCGAACGCGTCACTGTTTGGTATGCAGTGAGTAAGGTTATAGTCATTGGCTCTTACTTTTTTGAGGAAAGAAGTCAATGTATTACTGTCACTTTCATTCGAAATGTGGAAATGATTCGACAATTTTCGTACTGAATGTGAGCTGTTCTTATAAGGATGTCTCAAGGTTGCGGTTTACAAACACCGCTCCAGAACCCTTCAATACATCAAGGAATCGGGCATATTTCCCAACATGTGATGAAGAACTTCAGAATACGATTTCAACGGTATATCAAAATTGAGGAACACCGCTTGGCCCATATCTTCTTTTAAAGCACATTCAGAGAAAATTTCCACTTTCTATTGTCATCTTGTAAAAATAAATTTTGTGTACCTCCTTTTTTGTTTATTCAATCCGAACAATTGAGAGAGGTTTCACTACTTTGTAGGTGAATTTAGTTATGACACTAATGCAATATTTGACAGTCACTTAAATGCAAGCATATTGAGTAGCAGTATTTGGAAATTGTAGTCTGATTAATTTCGTTTTTTGGAAGGGATAACGGTGAAGAAACCCCAGAAAAGGATTTTGTCTACATTGGGGGGACTCGTATCCTTTCTACGAGACTTTAGGCAAACTAATTCGACCCTGACAGTCCAAAAACAGCTGGACTGCTAGAAATCATTGACAAAGTCTATGGTGTGGTTTGGGCCTACAAACAGTACAGTTTGTGCAAGATGGGTGCCGCATCCGTTTACTCCAAAGCAAAGGGAATTCTAAAAGATTTCTAGATGGTTTGGACGAACATTGGATGAATGAACCACTGTAGAACAAAAATGAAAAAATTCAATCGTCTGCCCGAGGTAAGCCGGCTCTGAAAAAAATAAACAGCGTGCCATCTGTTGAAAAAGTGATGACGTCAGTTTTTTAGAGGACGAACTGCCCTAATTGTTGACTACTTTGAGGAAGGGAAATTATTGGACTTTTGGAGAGTTGGGCGGTTTGAAATCTATTCGCTCGATTTTGCTTTCTCAAACTGCCACCTGTTTCCAAAACTCTAAATTTTTGCTTATCGGAAGAAATAGGGATACAGAGCGTGAAACTGAAATTGACCCTAACATCAAATTCTCTACAACTTTGAGAAGGGAAAACTATTGTTGGCGAGTACTACGCGAAATTTTTGGAAATATCGGAGGGAGCGATCTTAAAAACGTCTTGGAACTGCCAAAAAAGTTATGTACTTATCGCTGACCAAAAATTGAGCGAACTTGTACCTTGTGCCAAATCCTTCCGCGTCCACTATTCGCTTGACCGTGCTCCCTCGAACTAGAAGTTTTTGCTAGTCGGACGACGATGATATAGGAACTTAGGGAAAAACGCGTTGAACATCTTAAAACTACAGTTTTCAATAGCAAACCGCTTTGCTCTTAAAACCACCCACGTATACAGATATTGTGCTGGCTGAATAACATGCGAGCAATTAAACTTTAGTTTATAATTTTGTTGTTCCTCTCTGAAACATCGAGCCGCAATCCTTCTCATTAGCTGCAGTCCTTCAAATCTCCATCCGATTAAAATTAATATTTATCTGTCTTTCTAACTGAACCGGGATTGATTTGATTCTTTTAGTGTAACCGTTGGGCTTTCTCTTCTCGCTTTATTGGGTCGTGCGCCGACCCAGTTTTGAGCTTCTCTGCTGCTCGTATCCCGTTAACCGCAAGCCCTACAGGTATTTCTTGAATTTCATAGGATTGCAATTAGCTAAATTACATAAGTGATACTTTAAACAATTAGGAACAGCTGAACGGTGTGTGCGGTAATTAAAAAAACACTGTTATAAGGTTACGGTTGGAACATCTTTATTAGCCAATTAACTAAGCACAATTATGTGATATGTTAAGGAATGTTCATGATTTCGGCCGTCTTATTTCTATTATAATTAGTGTTTTTTAGTTCTTTATTCAAATCAAACAATAATAAAGCAACCATACACCCGAAAAGAAAATTAGACACTATCTTTTGACATACTTAGCAAGGATCCCACTTTTCTTATCGCGCGACCAAATTTGAAGCTCCTTCTTGCATTTCATCATTTATAGCGAAACATACACTCCTTTATGTTGTTTGGGGAACCGAAAAAGTGATTTAATTCACTCATTCTCGTTATCTCGATAGTATTTATAATTTGCACTTCCCTCTATGAATTTCTGGCTTTATTTTGCGATCGACATAGTCTCACTATTTATCTGACAATTTGGCGATGAATTTCACTCTGATATTTTTGCCCAGAAAATCGAACATTTCATATGACTCGCCATATACATACGTTTGGACAGAAATGCGCCTTGGCGTAACATACTTCTTGATATCTCCTTGAAATAATTACGTAAGTCAAATAGATGATAATTAATCTACAACAAAAGAACAATCCGCAAATAAGAGAATCGAAGTAAATAACGCACATAATAGGTGAGCGTTATAAAATACGAGCTATCTAATTTGGATTAATTTACAATTTTGCTCCTGTCGCGATTTTCTTTTTTTTTTTTTTTGGGAAGACTAAGAACATGAAGAAAACCGTTAGCTAATAGAGCCTAATTCAAGTCAAAAACATCTTCGTCTGCCTTACTATCACTAGTACAAACAAATTTGCTTTATAGATCTTGCTTGCCAGGTAAGTTTCTTGATTTTATATAAGTCGACTAAATTCATCACAAAATCCTTGGTTATCTCTCATATACCAAAAAGGAAACAACATTGATTTGGCCGAAGACCATCACGCACAAAAAATATGTAGACCAATTTGTGGTTGCATGGTTAAGCGCTTGGCTGGGTCAATTTTTCTTACTCCATCATTACAAATAATTTAGTAATTGCTTAATAATGCGATTGTCCAAGGAGCGATACTTTCCAGAATCAGGGATGGTACACGACAATCGGTCAGTGAGGTTAGATATGGAAGTCTTGACCATGCAGGCTGCGGGCCATACTCCCTCGCAGAATGTAAAGCTTCCCCCCTCCCATCATCTTGCATCATGTAAAGTGAATCTGAGGAGTATCATTTCGTAAAAGTCTTCTCAAGATGTTTTTACTCGCAAGCATTATAAACACTGCTGAGTACTGCTTAAAAGTAAACTAAGATTAAAAAGAAAGTTCTGTAATTATTTTATGGCTAGATCTTGTACTCCGTGTCAAAGATGGTGTACAATGACGGGAGCCTTAACCTTCCAGTTCGCGCAGGTCATATCCTTTTCGAAGTTCAGAGAAGCCTCGGCACTATACAAGGTAGGCCAAAAGTGTATGGAGTATGTAAACATATTATTTTGAAAAAAATAGTATATTATAACATTAATGCGCAAGGTTCTTGAAGTGTTTCCGTTCACTCGCGGATCTAAAATGTTATTATTATTGCACGGTGCTGAATTGCATTAAAAATGGCATTTATTTCAATTTCGATGTTCTGCATTTGATCGACAATATTAATTTTGAATCACAAAGGTTTAGATTAGGTGAACAATTTTGTCAATTATCTCGTCTGGTTTACTCCTTTTGAACATATTAGAGATGAAATCCAGGTTGTTTTGGCTTGTTCGTGTTAGAACCAAGAGAATCTCACACCCTTTTTCTCGCTGGAAGAATTAATTTATCCAGGATACCTCGCTACCTCAAATATAGAAGTTTTGCTTGTTCACCCGAGAGAAAATAAGCTTTGTTGTGAAAAATATTTGCCTGATATAGATGTGCGTATCTCCAACCTTCTCCAAAATTTTGTTTGCAAAATTGAATCTTTGGTCAAAATTTTTTCGGATCAAAAATGTTGGATTTGGATTTTATAGTGGAAAATACAACCTTCTGACACTTGCATGAAATACGAAATTGTTCAATCTTGACGGTAGATGTTACAGAACATTCTCCTGGGTCGATCTGTTTTTTATCAACGATACTTCCAGTCCTTTCGTCCTTCCAACCTATTACAAATTAATTAAAAAGTCAATTTTAAGCTATGATCAAGTTCAAATTGCTGTACTGATTGTTTTGTCACAGAGTTTCATATCTAAATCAGTCTGGAACTCCTCTCTTTGTATCCGTGAATGAACAGCCATTTGTATACCAGGCCTTGATCATAGCGGCCTTTTCTTCGGTGGTGCAGATGTTTTTTGCGGTGGCCATTAAAGTCGATAATAATTATCTCAGAAAAATTGTTTACTTTTGTGCTGTATATAATGGGATTACATAAACAAATATTTAATTTTTATCAATACATTTATCCCAAATAGCTCATAAAATGGCGTCTGTTGTAATGAATTTGAAAACTGCAATAGCTGGTCTGGTCTAAATTTACTAATACACCATCTTTCCTTTTTCTACGATAATCATTCCACGAGAAATATGAAAAAATTAGAGTATAAAATAGGAAATATTAATTAAACGATCTAAATAGAAGAACACAATATTTAAACAGTAATAAAATAAGCAAGGAATTCGATCAAACCACAACACAGAAGAACTAAACAAAGAAAATAAAAGGCTTTAGACACTTAGGTCTAAAAAGGATTATTATTTTATAGGAGTAGAAGTTAAACGCAACGAATCAGATATCGAAGTTAAAATATACATGGCAAAAGAAAACCAAGAACGGCAGGAAAGTACACCAGAAAAGGACACCAATTATGATATAGAACGTACAATAAGAGATATTGAAGGCTACAAAAAATCTGAAAGGACAGAATGTCTGGATTACCATATACCATCCTAAATAAATCCAGAAAAAGAGAAAAATACCAGTACAACAAATGAGAAATGCGAGGAAAGGGGTATAAGGCAAAACTGTACAACACATTGTTCGTAAATGGTGAACTGAATGGAAATGAAATAGGAGAGAAGTGAAAACCAAGAAAATGGAATACAAAAAGAAAAGCTAGAAAACAAGAACCTTAAGTGAAAGATCACCTTAAACTAAAAAATGAAAAAACAAGAAAACAAATGAGAACAACTACATTTACAGAACGTTATCCAAAAAATATATGCAAGAAAAGAACAGGACACATAGACAGGAAAATATAAGGCAAGAGCGAGTATAAAACAGATATGAACAGGGTCAAGGAAAACAAGGAAATGAAGAACAACACAACATACTTCGTCGGATACTGGAATGCTAGTAATGCTAAATAAATAGTAGATAAATGTCAAAGTATAACATAAAAATTTTAGGAATAAACAAACTTTGTGAAACGAAAATGGAATAAATGAGTACTTATAACAGAATCACCACTGAAAGAGAAAAGTAACAATAACGGTTGATAGAACAATCAAACGCAACTTAATGAACTGGCAAGGAATATTAGAGACGATAATATAGACAAGAAAATTACTATGGGACCTGAACATTAACGTTGGAAAAGTAAATGTGTTGGGCAAAAGTGAAATGGCCTAGTAATTGCCAATATAATTTTCAAAAAAAAAAGAATTTTAGCACATAATGATCAACTTCTTCAAACGAGTTGAATATTTGGGAAAAATCTATATAAAATCGAGAATTCTTCAAGGTTACATTCTGTTTCCAACATTCTTCCTCATTATTATCGGAATAAATTGGGGTATATTCGGTAAACTAGAAGACTTGGAGCTTGCAGATAGTATCTTCTTGATCAAGTCGAATAAAAAGCTGAATAAGTTAAACCTGGAAAGTTGCGTATGTTGTGATGCTTTCTAAGTCTGGGTAGACGACCGACACGGTAGTGGAAAAAGATGTCGAAAAGCTTTCATAAGAAGTTCACCACGGCAGCAGTTTTCTTAGATGTGGCTAAGACCTTCGATAAAGTTTGGGGCAACATCTTCGTCTACAAGATGGCTTTACCTTTCATCCCGCTGCCGATAATCCAGTTGATCCGGTCTTTCCTTTCCGGTTGAAGGTTCCGGATTAAGCTCAGCAACGTGAAATCATCAGAGCAGCGTCTCTCGAAGCTCGGTTCTGTCTCCAGCTTTATTTAACATATACGCCAAGGCAATCCCTACGAAGATGATTCAATATGGAGACTACACAACGGTACTGTCAAACTCGCGACAATCGTCCACGGCGATCTAGCGAGTCCAGGTCACGATTCTTAAACGAGAAGCTCACCTGGAGGTACAAGATTATCATTTGCCCAAGCATGATATTCGCATGCTCCGTTTGGGGGTATTGTTCTAAAACATACATCAACAAGCTCCAGAATCGAACCCTAAGAATCATAACGCTCCTTGGTTTGTTAGGAATACTGTTTTTCATCAAGACGCCGTTGTGCCAACTATCCCAGTGTGCCCATCTCTTCTCCAGCGTTGAAGCCCACGGCAACCCCATTATCCGTGGTCTCTACAACCACTAGCTGAACAGGGGTGCCATCGCAAGCCAACCACCATTTACGCCAAGTCTCCGAAGGGGCATGGGAGGCTTAGGAGTTGGACTCGGAGAAAAGAAATTAACATCAATATCATAAGTTTGACCTAAAGGTAAAAAAGGTTAGATTAAAAATAAATCAAAACCAGGCAAAAATTCAAGAGGAACCAACGATAACACTACGACCCTCGGTATAGAGAAAGTTAACGAATTCTGACGGCACACAAAAAGCTGCAACCCTAGCACAAACAGCATTTATTATGGTACAGAAAACATGATGGAAGTTAAAAAAACATTCTGATGAAAACAAAACTATTCAATACAAACGTTAAGAATGTGCTGCTGTATGGCGAAGTATTAAAACATTTCAAATCTTTGTTAAAGGATGTTTTAGAAAATATGGGCAATTTCGAATGAGCACAGGATCTAAACCATAATTAGAAAAAGAAAACGGGACAAGATAAGTTGTACGCTTCGAAGACCATAGAATAACAGCAACACAACCATTAGATGAAAACTCACGAGAAAAACAAAAAATAGGTAGACCTACTTCTGTCTGTCATGGAGCGAAGCCAATTTCATATCACAGGACGAAGAAAAATGAAGAAATTAATTCCGAAGATAGCAACAGAAACTGACCCAACCTCTGTTATCTCTTTTGCTTTTCAAAAGCTCCCTTATGTACTCTTTGCTTCATCACTTGTTATGGGCGTTAAGAAGAAGAAGAATATAAGTTTATTCAGTTTCTATTAAAAATGTAACATCCTGTATATAGAATGGATAATATTAGGCCACACTGGATACTAAACAATTTATGATTCCAGTTTAGATCAAGTTTGTTAGTTGCATCGGTGATATGGAGAAGCCATCATTAGTTGATTTCTAGCGGGATTCCCTCGTTAATTTCCAAAAGCGCACATCTAGGCTAGTGCAGGTTCTTGCAAAATACAGTTAAGTTTTTTTATCGTTCGAGACCGTCTTTTGCGTATTGCTGCACGGATTACAAGTACCGCGCCGAGAAAATTATAGATTAGAGAGGCGCTAAATGAGCAAGGTTTTGTTTACACTTAACGGTTCCCAGTTTTGAAGAAACCGTAAATGCAGACTACGCGCGCAGCGCTGTATTTTCAATGAAAAATGTGGTTCTGCCAGGAACGGAACCGCTACTTTTGAAATTTACTGTTTATTTGGCAAAAACAACTCGACCTTGTAGCATCACAGAAATGTGGAATATCAAGCGGCCGACACCTGGCCTCGGCTGCAAACTTAAAAGAGCACTCGAGCAGGTTGCGGTGAATGCTAGAACATCGATGGCGGCGACTCCTTTTTTGAGACGCGTGCAGTACCGGAGAGCAGTTTCTACTTTCTCATTCCTGCTAAAAATTGCAACCTTGCGAATAAGGACGTTTCAGACAATGCTCCGTGAGCAGGTATAAGGCACAGCATAAAATGAATCTCCATTGTTTGCTCTGCTACACCAAGCCATTAGATACTCTACGCAGCCATCTCAAGAATGTTAATTACCGCTCTATGTTATAAGGCTCAAAAGCATTCGACTCTGAAGTTGGCCCAAGCTGCCCGCACCTTTGGTTCCAAATTGTGGATTTCTCATTTGTATCTCGCAAGGCTACTCCGAAAAATTCGAGGCGAATGGTACGAAGATTTCACGTTCAAAAGATCACACCTATAAATAACATGCGAGTCTGATGGCTCGTGCATTCATTACACACACGGCCAGTATTTAAAGCGTCTGTGAATGAACCCTATGGATAATATGGGGCGTGGCCTTTCATCGATGCTCTTAGTGTGCTTGCTTACATATTGATAAAAAACGGGGCTCTGGTTTGCTGATAGGTCTGTCATCTGGTGGTTAAAAAACTAGTAATGTAAGATCTCTTCAAACCATGTAGCAAGCTGATGGAAAACATGGCCCACAGAACTTTTCCGGCAAGTCTCATGAGATTAACCACTCCTCGACAGATAGATGATGTGGTTTAATATTATCAAAGGTCCTTCCTCGCTAGGCATATGGCATTTTCGCGACGGAAGACGCCTTCAGCCATGACCTCTTCTCAACTGTTATCCACAATTCACATTCTGAGCTAAGAATAGATTTACTTCATTTACGAAAATGTCTGTTGAACCTTTAAATGTTTAACATAACATGCATCTACCCACCACTAAACGTTAGGTCGTGGGAAATTAACCGCACTCCGCAAGCTCGATTTAATAGCCTAGATATCTTTAAAAGCTTTTTATCTGAAGGTTTGTGGTCTAATAATTATGGTGATGATAGCATCGAACGGTACTGCGAGCCAAGTTGAAATTCAGCCGCCTTTAGTCCGTTCAGCGGTGTAGAGCGCGCGCGTAAGTGCAATTTATGATTCTAATTTGCGTGGCCGTTAAGATGTGAATCAGCAACTTACGTTTCAGTTGTATTTTTTATTGTTTTTGACTTAATGAAGTACTACAGGATGTTCTAAAAGTTTGTTCTTTGAATTGTAAGAAAGTTTTTAATAATATTGCAGTTTTACGTTGGTTTGAACAAATAGCCGGAATGGAAACTGTTGACGTTTCGTAACGTCAGAGGCGTTGCCCCCCTAAAAACCACAAATATGATATACTATACCGTTCCCATTATCAATGCTATGGATGGCTCTACCTACAAACTGGCCAAATACTTTGCCAACCGCTTTCGAGACAACCTAATGCAAGAGGGAGACCTAATCGTCAGTTTTGATGTAACATCCCTATTCACTAAATGTTCCGATATAAGATAGCTTGGAGCATCTTAAGCAAATGTTTTCCAATAGCCAAAAGTTCTAACAAAAAAAAAGAAGTAGCTATAAGACCACTCAAGTCTGAGATTTAAAGAGATCACCATTAATACGTTACAATTAAAACCTGATATGGCTAATATATTTATGATGCGTTCCTAATGTGGAGACATAGCAAGGAGACGCTACCGCAGTTCCCATAACTTAGTTCAATGTACTTAAATTGTTTACCATGAAAAAATATAATTGGTTTTCTAACTGTACAAATATTGAAATTGGAGGATGGACGTCTACAACACATGCGCAGAAAACCCACGTGTACATTAGTCATGGTGAATGGGTTGTAGAAACTGGTTGATCATCGGATACGACGAATATATTAACCTCAGATCTTATATAAGAACTTCAAATGTCTGGAACAAGCTTTACAAATAAATCGTTAGTAGAGGAGATAAAAGGAACGATAAAACCCAAAAAACTCCCAAAAATGGGCCATGAAAATACTTACCAATAGGGAGGATTCTAAACAAACACAAGATGGCATCATCTACGTCACTACAAAAAAGTGATTGCTTCAATCTAGCCAAGGACACAAGAAATTAAAAAGGAGTACGAATATTTCATACCATATTCTTCGTTGGAGCTACAGATTAGGCGATTACCACCAGAATAAAAGAACATCTACGCTTCAACCGGTGCGAAAAACAACTGTCTTGCAAGATTACTTGAAATTATACAAAGGGCGGTGGAAATTTATAAATATAAAAATAATTTTAACAGAAATGGCGGCTTCTATTTCTCTATATCTTGGTTTGCCTTTTTTAGCCAGAAAGCAAAAAAACGGCGACCTCGACGACCGCCAAGGAGGCCAGCGAGGCGATTGATGTCAGCAGTAGTGTCCCCCACTACGCCTACCTTACGCGCGAGAATTCAAAAACTAAACGCACGAGGTAGAAACTCCATTTTAAGTGAGTTTTCTTCTGAAGATGTTCAACCTTACCAATCATATTCATAACACGAATGATGTTAGCTTTGAGGTCTTCAATAGCTTATCGTTTATTAGAATAAATGAGACTTAACCTGACCTTATAGAAAAAATCAAAGATGGCAAGACGCAAAATCTTGGTGCCATTTACTGAACTTCAGCAAGTGTGGTATGCGATTTTCTTATCAAAACCATATCTCGGAAAAATAAAAGTATGTACTGATAATTAACGTCACTCTAAATTCCCCAATTTTGCTTATCAACAAAGCCGTTCATTCGAAAGGGGGCCGAACTAGAAAGTCCACGGCGCATACAACAGTTGGTAATTTTAATTCTTGAATTAACTGGATCATGTACGGGTAAAAACTTGTCTTCGCATAGAATTCTTCACACATGACATGAAGAATATCTGATCCCAAAGAACATCATAAAATTGATGTTTGAATTTTGAGTAACACTTGGCTATAGTGACGTATTGAAATGTGTTAATCAACAACTAAGCCAATATCGTTAAATTTCGGTCCAACACAACGAATTGTTAGTTCTTTGGCAGATGATCTTAACCATAAATTGAACAAAAGACACAAAACGTTCTTCGAATTGAACATAAAGCATATCATCGATATACGGAAACAATTTCTGTTTTTAGAATAACTTCTGGACATTCCCATATAGGTCGAGATGTCCGCCAACTCGAGAATCTTTAACTCCGCCCTTTGAGGTTTCGCACTGCCAAAGATATTGAATCTTAAAGCGTTGATATTCTTCACATTCAAATAAGAACTGGTAACATGTGGGATATCATCATTAGCACAGCGTAAGATAGTGTTACCCATCTTTTTAATCTGCGTTGCCTCGCCAGTTCCAAACCAAAGTGTTTAGGGTGTTTAAAGTTTCTCCCTTAGTTACAACAGTATGGTGTCCCTCGACAGACTGCTCTTACAACTCCTCTCACGCGTCTTTTGAAACCCTCCATTTAGCATGTTCTTTTGAGATGCCTATAAAAGACTATGAACCTCAGCTTAAGTACTGATTGTCTAAGACATCTTTACATTTTGGCACTCAAACTAGTCTAATTTTCTTCTCATCTAACTACTCTTCCATGATGGTTGTTGAAAAATTTGCACATACTTCTTTCTGCCTGGAAGACAATAGCAAACTTACTCAAAGATATTTTAGCAGCCACCTTTTAGTATCTTCAGTAAAATATCTGCTACAAAGCTTTGTCAAATGAGTAAATCGAGAAAATTTATCTTCACTTCTTCCAATTTCGTCCACAAAGAAATTACAAAGGAAAAGCTTTTATATAGTCTCAGTTTGTCCTCTTAGAGCATAAGTCATGGTAATTATTATTTTTTTAAGGTAAGGGACAGTATCACAAAATGTCGTATGTTTCAAGAAAACCGTGAATTTATAGTGTATACCCACAACACAAGATGGCTCTATAATGTTCTGTAATTGCTAGAGAGTAATGTTAAATCAGTTGTCAGTCAAGCGCCGTTCGGTATGGATGTGACCCTAGTGAAACAACGTTTGTATATCAAAATAGCCGTTCTTTGTGGCAGAAATTCCAGAGAAAGTTGGTAGTAGCTGTCGGGAATAATGCTCTTCCACACCGAACAATCGCTACGTAGATAGCAGTTTCAGCAAGGACGCGAAGCAACTAACGACAGGCAGCGGGCAGAATTATTTTGCAACATAAAACTTGTGATGTCAACTTCCTTAATGAGCGTAGTTTAATACCCGTACATTTCATCTTTTCCTTGTTCTTTCATTTGTATATTTCTAATTTTCTCGCACGGCGGTTGACTGGCAACTGATTTAACATTGTTTTCTGTCCAATTACAGAACATCGCAGAGCCATCTTGTGTTGTGGACACACACAATGAATTCACGGCTTTCTTGAAACATACATTTTGTGATAACATCTCTTACCTTTGAAAAAAGATACTTACCATGACCTATGACCTATTCGAACATTCATTACGTGAGGTATAGCGGCACTCCCTTACTCAACGATGCACTAGAACCTTTTATTCTAAAATAGGCTTCCGTTATGTCATTTTAAAAATGTCCAGCGTTATTATGGGTATTATGTCAATCCCAATCCTTGTCAATCTGGCGACTATGATGGTTTACTTAATATAGAGCCACCAAACCGTAGTCGCGTTCTCTTGGTCCGACTATGGCAGTGTTCAAGCATCGGGCAATGGCGCCGCTTTTAATGAACCGTCGGAGAATTGCATTTCTGATGTTTATTATAAACAGCAATGATATCATGCGAATCTTTCATTAAACGGCCCGTTAATTGAGCCTATACTTTTTAAAATAGTGGCAACCCACGCACATCTGAGCCACTCTCGCAATTACAATCCAAATAAGCGTCTCGGATGGTACGAGCTTGCTTATTCGTCACCGCCCTAATTTAGCAGTTGCTGAACTCGAGCGATAATCACATGAGCATACATATCGTATGCATTCATAAAAAATAATTATCAATTATAGGAAAGCTTGAGGTTGCCTTGCATAACATTATTGAAACTGAATTATGCTTTGAAGGGTGGCTCAAATTTAACACCGATTTAAATTTTGCAACTTTTTTCTTTTGACATCGAAATTCTGATACTTTGACAGACATTATCTACTTCTTTCAGTTAGAAAATATGGAAGGAGACAGTAAATCTCCAGGAAATTTGTGGTCGAAATAATCTACCAAATGCCTAACTGTCTGAAGATCGATGAAACTGAATTGGTAACGAGTGCAAGACTTCGTGAGTATCAGTGTGGGGTAAAGTCTCGTGGAAATGTTACCGCGGGCCCTCAAAGTGTTACTGCAAATTCAAAAACATCATGCACAAAATTGCACATTTCTAGAACTCCCTTAAACTAAAGAACTCCTTAAAGACCTGCACTTGTATACTCGCTACATTCATCTGAATCAAAGTCTGGAACTTGCTAATCATGCTCATCGATTGGTTTTTAGAACACCATGATGTGTATTCTTAACTTAACCGGAAAATCACCTTTAGCGAAAAGGCGCATTTTCAACTCGACAGTTTGCAAACAAAATTGTTACATTTAGAGTTCGGAAGATCCTCGTGTTACTCATGGAAAGCAAATGTACTCCTTAACGAGTCACCAACTGCTGTGGATTTTGGTCAGGTACGTGATAGGCCCACGCTTAATCGAGAATGATTCTAGAAATGCTGTAACTGTGCGTGGCGATTGTTAACGTTATATGATAATTTAATTTTTTGACAACAATTGGAGAACAAGGCAGAGTCTGCACCACAATTTCCTGGTCACTTAATTTCTCGAAATGCCGTCATCAACAGGCCAGCACGATCTTGTGACTTCTTTTCCAATGTACAACCAGTTAACGATTTCAACAAATCCTACATGTTATCGATGGAATTTATCAGTGCGTAATTGTTGAGATTTGCAGACGAAGCCGAGGTGGCTATTTATCAGACATAATGTTTCATATTTAACAGGACTTAAAATAAAGCGTGCAGAGAGAAAGAGTCTCGTCATTTCGTCGAAAACGTAGTGTTGGTCATAATAAGAAACGCATATCTCAACCCCTGTGATGTTTTTCTATATATTTCCAAATGTTTGTCAATATCTTCGAAACATATTAAGTTTTTCTTGAACTTGAATTGATTCTTACACTGTCCAAAATCGTATCACCCGTTGCTATGCTAGAATTTAGAAGTCGCGTTTTTCTATCAGCTTTTTGTTGCTATTAAAAAAATATAATCTTTGGGCCTGTCACAAATATCTTTCGAAAAATTAAATTTAAGGAAAATAGCGTAGTGGCTAATAAAAATAATTATAACATAACTTTTCAACTTTTTTGCTCTATTATTCATAGAAGAAAAAGGAGAAAGTATAGAATTGAATAAGAGAGCTTGTTGTAAGATGGCGATTTTAAAGATTTAATGTCTGTACTGTAGGGTATTATTTTTTCTTGATATTTTCTAGAATATTTATTTTGATTGATTTTTTATTTTGATTTGATTGATTGATCCATTCAATTTTCCCTTACATACACTTTATTCTTCCAGTTTTCCAGATTTTCCTTTTGTCATGTTACCCTAGTATCCATGGTAAGATGACCAACATTTTTGAAGTTAGGTAACTAACAACAACCATCTAAAAGTCTCATATCTACGAATGCTGCACTCAAATGTTTCTTGTCGCATCAGTACAATCAGTTTGTTTTCTTTTTTTGAATCACATCAAAATAAACACACGTATTGACTGACAATTTTCTCCTCTCTTTTTTCGGTCTCTTTCTTTCCCCAAGCGACCTTCATGGATGTGCTAGGTATAATCCAGTGATGGCAACTGGTAGCTTTTTGCCGTCCTACCTGTTTTAGCACATTGAGCTCAACGATGTCAACAACAGGCATTGATGGCCTTTGACTATTAGCTCTCGCACAATTATTAAAAGGTGCTAATGGTCCTTTTTTATAAGTCGGACCACTCTAGACTTGTCCGCTGTTTGACCCGGAGCGAAGTCATATTCGTCAAAAATATCGGAATTGAGTGGCTCGAAACCCATTCACTGTAATTCGACGCAGTTGGCGTTTTAAAATAAGCATCGTAAAGCAGTGTTCCTGTGTATTTTCATTATCCCTTGTCTATAGGGAGATAATCATGTAGCAATATTTAAAAATCAAAGAGGAACATGCCCAAAGTTGTGTAGGGGGGGAATCCCAACGGGATGATATGGTGGATCTTGCACTAATTGACTGCATCTGACGTGGTAGATGTATGTGTCACTTAATAAAGAGAGACAAATAGCAAAATATCACAACTGATTCATCAGAAACACAACTAAATCGAGAGAGCAGCCGTGTAATTATGACTTTTACATTTTTTTACAGGTACATTTGATATATTTGATTCATTAGCATTATAAGTTTGGAAAGTTGCCAATTTGCGAGCCTCCCTAATGACCTGTAGGGTTGATTTATCCCTATATAGAAT
Organism: Sinelater perroti; assembly: GCA_036346155.1. Classification (NCBI taxonomy): domain Eukaryota; kingdom Metazoa; phylum Arthropoda; class Insecta; order Coleoptera; family Elateridae; genus Sinelater; species Sinelater perroti. The sequence goes on from JARFIY010000222.1 coordinate 7,549,332, forward strand.
ACGATAAACAACCACGTAGATGGTACATAAAAGAAAAGTTTATCTCAGTTCTTCTTCTTCTTCTTTCTTTTTCCCTCTTTGCCTAAACGGCGTCGGGTGCCTCTATCCATTTCCTACAATTGTCAGTCTGTTTACTTCCCCCATTAATCGTTTTAATGTTCCATGTTCCGAACCTCAATTACCTTTTCCGCTCCAGTCGTTTTCCTTCAATCCGTCCAGTTCCGAGGCAATAAAAACTTCTTTGAATCAGCAGGGAGGACCCCGTTTGGTTATACTCCCGGACACTGGGTTCCCAGACCCTCGTAACCCCCTACTCCCCAAGTTTATCTCATACAAACATTACAATATAAAAAAGTCGTAGTGGCACAGATTAGCAAAAGAGTCTGTCATTAACGATGTCGAAGTCATCAAAAAGCCTGTAAAGTCATAGATAAAGATTGAATCAGAAATAACAGTTTAAAGGTAACAACAAAATAAATGTCTTCTTCTTAGAATAACTTTTAAGTCTTTAGTACCCCACAGACTCATTGTGGTATGGTTTCATTCATTTCATGTGCTGTATATAAACTTTTTTTGGACTAATTTCTACATTGTTTATTGAAGAGACGTTTTTTAGATTGCCCGGGCAATCTTCATTGACAACCAGTTGGCAATGGAAACTTTTCGTACCATTTTTAGTTGGTTTGAAAATTCCAAATTGCAGCTGCTTGAAGGAATGTCGATTTTGAGTGCAGGGTGGCACCCGCCTTGCAAGAGCTAGCAGCCAGCAGACCCCAAACCACACATTCTTGCTTGTTGACCTGATGAGTACTGGTCGCCCCTAGCGCCCCGCCGCCCCTCAACACTTGAAAGGCTTCGACAGCCGCGTGAACTTCATTCGCTTGGTGAAATTGCCTCGGCCCGCGGACGGTGGCAGACTTGAACGGCTTCTTCCTCCGTGGAATGATTCACTCGCCCCAGTTACAGTTTATCGGGCCGGCACAATCTCCACGAATCCCGCGTGGCATCTTTCGCGGCGAATTCTTCGGCTAGGTCCTCTGGTGCAGCTCGAAAATGGGCCCCGAGTGCTTGGTAGCCGTTTTAGCTGTAAATAACTGGCATCTGATGTTTCCGTTAAGCGGTGACGTGACCGCAGAAAAGGTCCGTTGCGAATATAGAGATATTTCTTATATTGCATAAATAACCGTCTAAGGCATGGCACGAAGAACGCCTTAAGTTGCAGAATGCGGCATTGTATCCTCTTACTAATATATATAGCATGTCAATTGTTGGCGTATGATAACTGATTTTTATTACTTTTTACGATATGGTTTTGTCATCTGTAGAAATAGTTCTATTTTGTAGTATAACATTTTTTAGTTTAGTACCTTGACGCACCTGAAACAATTATTTTATAAAAATGGTTATAGAACGCAAACATCCATTATCACTCAAAAAACATATTCCACTTCCCGCAATTTATCTTTATTAAAAATCTTTATACAAGCTGGTATATAAAATTTTTTTCACTTAAACATCTACAATGTTTTAAAGTTCGCCATTGTTTTCACGTTTCTAATCCCTTGCATTCTATTATTTTAGATGGCTATAAAAGTTCGTGTCAAACTTGGAAATATTAAAAACGAGGGATTGCCCGCAAAAAGGCATTTTCGCGCCCTGAGCTGACAATTTTTCATCCGCCTTCCCTCATATTTTTACAAGGTGGGGACGTGGAACAATTTATTTACAAATAATAACAGTGGGATAAGTCGGTAACCTTACGAAAGTAAGATATGCTAAACGATCCTGAAGCTAGGCAACCAAATGTACGCTCAGAGCTCAGCCACGCCATATTTCATATCGGTTGTCTTTGTTTACTTTCTGTTCAAATGTATAGCAGACTTTCGTTAATCAATTATATGGGTACCATCACTTTCTACAATGACCTCCCAACGCTTGACAAACTCATGGATTCTTTTTTCGTAAAAGCTGCGTGGACTTTTTCAAAAAATTCAGTGGGGGAATTTTGAACAATTTCCAGTAAACCGAATTTGTTGCCATTTAAACTATTTTATATATTTTATAATAGGTCTGGTGGGTTTTGGAAGATTTCTCATTTTAACCCCTTCAGTTTTTGAAGACTTGGTTAATGTGAGTGATAATGACGTTTCTCCAGTGATCTAGAACTGAATGTTTTTCGTAAATATCCACGTTGAGCTCATAACACTAGTTTACCGTGATTGTTTCACCATTTCCATTTGGTTTGACTCACTTTTTTGTTGTATATTGTTAAGTAATGTCCTCTTTAATTGTATGCTACGACCCAGTTAAAAAAAGGTTCTGGCTGAAAAAACGCGGTCTGACTTACTGTTATATTGAGATTGGAAATGAATCCAAGTTTCTGTATATGTCATTTTGGATTATGACGTCATCATGGATGCCGAAAGACCGTCCAGAGTAGGGTTGATTGTCCAGATTAAAGCCATTTTCTAAATCCACCAAACCACTTCTTTCCTATTCTTAGAGCAGGAACACTATATACATAAACGCCTCTAATGTTTTCTTATGGGTTGAACACGTTCTGAAACTTGTATAACGTGCAATGGCGCAAGTATAACTTTCCGTTTTTCATTTTTAAAAATTTCTTTTATGCACAATATATACACACACACAATAATACAACCTAGCATTCGGTATACAGCATGACCATAAAACAAACATCAATGTTGCCCTGCGGCTATGTTTCCGTTCGGCATGAATTTACTTGTGTATAGAATTACGTATGTACCTATTCTTTTATATTCATACTAGTTCTTTTGGATCATAAAACCACGTTGACATTGAATTAATTAACTAGATTGAACGAATGATTCATCCTTCTTCGTGGCCACAAGGAAATTGGTTGCCCTTATTTGGGCGCCACCGTACCGCTTTTACGGAGGAATCAGGATATTCGGACACTTCTTTGAATTTCATAATTGTACAGGCCACGTGATCTTGGACGCTGGAGCATAGGTGTTCAGCATATTGGCAGATGTACTCCATGTCTACATCTATGTGCAGAGCAGTGTTGCGAATGTACCACGGAACACCTGGTAACACCCAGCCCTGGATGACCTGGAGTTATCAATGGGGGATTTCGCGGCGTAGTCCCAGACTGGTGCCGCGTATGTCATGATGAGCCGCAAAATCATTTTGTTTTGGAAACATTGAAGATGCAGCTCAGGCCTTGGCGAGCTGTTTTTGTCGTAATTGCGGCGCCTTCCGTGTCAGTACCTTGTATAAGGTCACTTCTAGATACTTCGCTTCTTGCTTTCAGGGTATCTTCTCGGCACAGATCCTAAGTGGTATTATTTCATCACGCCAACGAAGTCTCGTCCTGGTGAAAAATAAAAACGCTGAACTCTTCTCTACGTTGACTCCCTTTCTCCACCGGTAGCACCATTCTTTTATCATATCCAGGTGTGTCTGGAGTCGCCGTATCACCAAGTAGGGTTGTGGTGAGCTAGACAATACCGCTGTATCGTCTACGTAGTGGACCTTCATCGTAGAGGGGGTCTTGAGCATGTTGTAGTGTATCGGGAACAAGCCAAATCCTTGTGGCCTTGTCGATAACTTCACATCGACGATCTTCATCCGGCACTTGCAACATGACAAGTAGATCTTGGTCACTTCAAGGAAGACTGTGCCTATGGCTTCTTTCTTCGTGATATATTCCACCATCCGGAGTACTTAGTGGATGATGGATAAGCTCTTACGTTTTCGACTGCTGTCCTCAGGTGTTGGTGGATGGTATGGTCGACAAGCTTCCCCATAGTGGGCAGCAGACTAATAAACCTGTAGTCCTGGGGAAAGGTTCCAGATTTTCCAAGTTTGAGTAGCATTGATTATGGTAAGTACGCATAATCGACTGAAGAACTTCGTCATATGTAGTTGCCTCCAGGTCTTAAAGCTCTTGTTTCCTCGGATGTCTCATTATCCGGTCGACGATGGTAATGTAGTTAAGGTCGTCACATCAACGTTCAAGACAGTCAGCGACTTTGTTGGTGATGGTGTGTGTAACTCCATTCTCTCCGTGGATCAGTGAAAGGGGGGAAGGGGCGGTTTTACAAAACCTTGACTATTCTTGAGAGGCAGTTATATCAGAAATTATATTCGGATAATTTGCTATTCGACTGGCTTCTTTTGGTCCGGTTTAAAGTATTGTGTTCGACAACAGACTTTTTCTAGTGATCATTCTTATAAATATTAACAGTGTCCATCATGATTATAATTGTCCTGGGTAAAAAATGTAACGGGTTTTCACTACTTTCTACGAAAATCAAATACGGAAAAGGCATCAAAAACTCTAACCGCATCGGTATGTAACAGCGGAGCACAAAAGCCCACGTGTTGGACAAATACTTCGTCTATTTTAGGATGGAGAACGCCGCTTTACATTAATCTTACTTGCGTCTTTTTTATTCTGAGTGCTATTCTTGTAGTCTGGCTTGCCACATTTTATTGGAGGTATATAAGCGAAGTTTGCTTTGACTTCAGGGTTCAGAGTGCGTGGTTACTTACAGATAAGCGCTGCTTTTTCTTTGGGAGAGTGAATAATTTCTATAAATCTGGCTAATGCTTTTAAGTTTTGAGCTCCCTCTCATTTAACGGGCTGATAAATATTTATGATGTTATGATATATATATATATATATATATATATATATATATATATATATATATATATATATATATATATATATATATATATATTATAATAAATATAATATCGTCTGTTCTTTTTATATATATTGCGACTCTTATAAAAACAACAGAAGGAGGTGGTAGGAGATAGAAATCATTAATCTTCATTTTGTGTCTTCGTTATTCTGTTAATAAAATAGTCGTGATCATGTTCTAGTTTTCTGACTCTTCCTATTAATTTTTACCATTCTTTATTGTTGGGTGATTTGAGTTATTTGCTTTATACAGCCAGCCTGTTTAGACTGTGTTTTTTCCGATATGACCAAAAAATCATTAAGCAGCTACAATTGTGGCCGTCCAGAAAACTATTGTTTTCTTTTTCTATTTTATTTTTTATCCAGTTTTTTATACTTTGAATAATTGTGTTATGCATTATAGTCCTGTATATAATTTAGAACCATACCATATAATTTTCACTGTTGTATTTAACAATGGAAACTTGTTTTTGTAAACAGCTTCTTGGCTGTTCTAAAAGATTGTATTATACGCAGTTATTGATAATATGAGCGTAATGGCTGGACGTACACAAAACGATTGTTTCTTGGAAGATGTCTGATATGGTATGATGAGGGGTAACGTGCAACAATTTGCTACAAACCTTTGAAAGTATTATTCTTCCACACATCTGTATTGATTGTATGTATTCAAAATTTTGGAATAACATGATTCCTGTTTTCTTTTTGTTATCATGATCTGCCTCGGTGTGTTCAACAACTGTTCGCCAGCGTTGAAGGTCGCGGAAATGTCTATCATCTATGACTTCTACAACCATGAGCTGCGGCTAAACATAGGACAATCACTATCCACGCTAACTCACTGAAAAAAATGGTTAGGGGTTAAACTCGGGGATCCCAATGTCGCCAATGAAGTGAACATCGTTTTCATACTTCTGCACACAGTTTAGGTCTTAAAAATTTTGGAGACCATATTCATCGAGAAGAATAATATAATTGTGTTACTCAATATTGAACTTTTGCTTTCTTTTCTTAATATTTATTTATCATGTTACTCGTAAGCTTTTAGTAAAGTTGAATATCAGCTAGTAACATATTACGAAAAGGATGAAGTAATAGCAGACCACCACGGAAAAAAAAGAAAGCAGGCATTAAATCTCGATTAATTTTATCATATTATATAAATATAGTTTTTGAAGATATGGAATATATGGTGTTGTGATGAAGAATCTTGGCTTCAAAAGTCAGTAGAATTTCAAGCTCACAAACGAACACATCATCAGATTGTTGCGTGTTAGCTCTGATTTTGCCACAGTAGAGATCTTTCGACAATATGTTTCTAAGTGATATTTAGTCATTCCAACGCCGAAGCTTTACTAATCACATGCACAATACGTTGAACAACAGTAGATCATTATCAAGAGAAGAGAGTAGGAGTTCAATCTTCTCCATGATATAATTCTTTTCAAAAAATCTAATCTATGGTATTGTAAAGAATTGTGAGACAATTTATTATTAGGTGAAATAGACCCGCTGCAACACTGAAGCTTTGGTAATCACACTAGAGGGGTGGAGCTTACGCGTGAAAAAGCGAGCAAAAGGAGGCTAGCACTAAAAAAAGAAACCAGAAATTTAGTCGGCTGCCTGTTATACTCTTATTATGATGTACACCACTCCATTTTAGGGTTGGGCCGCAAAACCCCACTTAAACAAGCTCAAAGTCGTTCAGAATTCGACTTCAAAGTCTATCTTTGACAGTCCGTGGTTTGTGAGGAATCACAATCTCCATCGTGACGTTGAAGTTTCCGCAATTCAGTAGTTCATCTTCCTCAGTGTTAAATAATTGTATGGCAGTATCTTGGGCCACGGTAATTTCATCGACCGTGGTCTTCTCAACTAAAAGGCCGATAGAAGCGCCCGTTACAAGCTCTCGAAGATTTTTATTCGTCCATGAGACTAGCAGACTAAAGTTATGAGTTGGACCCAGGAACCAAAAAACTCGCCAGCGAAGTCAACATCAAAGTCAGAAATTTAATTTCGGTAATATTATTCTTCTAGAAGCATGCAGATTCCAAAATCTTGAAGACATAAAATGTACAAAAAGGTTTGCGAAGAAGAAAGATTTGTAGCTCTTTAAATTTCGTAAAGCAAGACATAATCAGATTTTTACGCGTCAGCCCTCATATTCCACAGCGAAGATCTTTCAATGAGATGACATGATTATACAGACATAAAATTGACGCTAAAATTGATAACTATAGAAGAGGGGGGAGATTCTTCGAGTAGAATAATATGATTGGATTACCCGAGATTGAATTCCCGATTTTTTCTCTTAGTATTAGTCTACTATTGCTCGCTTTATCACGCGTAAGCTTCACTCCTCTCGCCTATTAGCAAAACTTTAATACTGCAGCGGTTCAATGTCACTTAAATAATAATAATGGTAGCAAAATTCTTTTTTACAATACCTCTATAGACAGTTCAAATCTTCAAAATTTTTGAATTCTCATTCTTCGAAAAAATAATATGATCGCGATGAGATGCTTAAGATTGAACTCCTACTTAATAGTGGTCTGTTATTGTTCATTCTATTATGCGTAAGCGTCACCTTTTTCACAACAGTAAATCGTGTTGGGGTCTGATAAAGGCTAACGTAAAATAATTTGTTGATGTCCTCAATTATGAGGTTTGATATGATACAAAACTTTGGAACTACGATTCTTTTTCAGAACTCTACGCATTTTACGTATTCCAAATTTTAGAATCCACATTTTTCTGGAAGAATATGATTGAAATACTGAATTCGTGATTTCTTCCCTTAGTGCTGTCCCTAGTAATATCTTCTCGAAAAACTTCTGCTGATGAGGTCGAGCTAATAAATAACAAACTAATGATGTTCCGATTTATAAGTCCTGAGGTGCCATAAAGCTATACATTTTACGTCTTCAAAATTTGGAATTCTGTGTTCTTCAAAAAGAATACTGTGACCAAGTTTCTCGAGATTGAATTCTTGCTTTCTTCTCTTAATAATAGTCTGGTGTTACTCTTCCTATCACGCGCAAGCTCCACTCCTTTCACATGATTAAACTTAGGTGCTGGAACGGCTCAATGTCACCTGGTAATACATTGTCGGAAGATCTCTGTGTGTGATGAGCAACCAGCTAATGATGATACGTTGATTTATGAGCTTTCTTGCTTATATCCCTCAATGAAGGTCTGCTTTTACTCATCATATCACGCGTAAGCTCCACCCCTCTTGCTTGGTTAGCAAAGTTTCAGTACTACAACGGCTCAATATCATCTAGTAATAAATTATCGCGAGATCTGTTCTGGTGTGATAAAGGCTTTGAGCTATAAGCTTTAAAGTGCTACAAAGTTCTGAAAATTAGCAACTCATTTTTTGAAGACGAAGAATAACATGACTTAATAACAAATTGTTGCCTTCAATGGTCTCTCCTTTTGTTCACAGGTTAGATTTAGTAAAGCAAGACTAGAAATTTTCATTTTACCCTGTCGGGGAATTAAATAAATTATATTACTATACCAAACACCAGTATTGTCATTAGCAAAATTACTCGTCAAAATTATATTTTTATGTTCTGTTGCTTCGGTAAAACCGTCATTTAATTAGAAAAGTTCATTGTACCATCGGGCTATGCTTTATAATCCGTAGAATGTTAATTTTTAACAGTGGAAGAACAAATTTGGTGGCTCTAATGTGTGAAAGCAGTTTTTATTTTCATTTTCTTGTCATTTTGGCATCATTAAAACATAATGGATGTTCGTATATTTTTGATAACTCAGCATTGCAAATTAGGTACTAAATGTTAGCGTTAATTGCGCAAAGATTTACAGTTTTGATTTTGCATCGTACGTTGACTTCGCGTTTCAGTGTGCGCCATACAGGGTGCTTGCACGATTTTTGTCTTTAGTGGTCACGTCTGGATTTTGAATTCTCAGGAACAATTTTGGACGCGTTCAATATTGATATTCTCAACCCATCGGCAATTGATTCGTTAAATCAAGTATGCCGCGTCATGTTCACCTTTCGAAGTCCTTCGCTCGCAGCCCAATTCAAATTGCACCTCACGTTCGAATCCTAACTGCTGCATTAATGCTCGTAAAAGTGAATTCTGTCGGTATCGTTTTCCCATCCAAACTTGAATACCAAGCGGTTCGAAAGTGGACCGAAGATTTCCATCATAGGGTTTAACTTAAATTCTGCCTGCAGAACCCAAACCGCCTTTAGAAAGTGCATATGGGGCTCGCGCTGAAATGTCGGCGGCCTCCTTGGCTCCCAAAATTTGGGCGCCGCAAAAAACTCGAACTGTTAGCTGCGTTAATGTCATGTGCTACATTTTCAACTAATTAGCATTTTTATGTAGACGAACGCAGGTATTTCGCGAAATGTGGCTAAATGGGCAGCTCGCTAGGGCCGTTAAGGCTACCAGACCTGAATTTGACCAGAAGCGACGCTACGTGTTTTATTGCAGCGGATTGTTAGTGTCTGGTGATAATTCTATTTGTAGCGAGGGTAATTAACGGGATAAATGGATTTGCTTTCATGGTTTTATCTTGGTCTTAATGGCTTTCTTGTTTTGTCCACATTCTAACTGTAAAATATTGTTAAACGTCTACAAACCACAAATCTGTTCCTAAGTATCAAGCTCGTTGCGTTTTAGGGTTCGTTAACAAGTCGTTCGGTTAAAGTTGTAAAATTAAACACCTGTTTTTAAGTTTGTTTTTCATTAGTTCTCATTTAGAACGTATTTCACGTGAAGGCTCCATTGTTTGGAGAATAATGGAAATTCTGTTGCCGAAGGTCGCTGTTTATCAGCTCAAAACTACATGCCACAACAATCAGCTTTTATAACAGGAGTGTAAACAACAAAAACGATTAGGATGCGTTTTCTACGAAAACCTGAATATGCCCGATTAAGGTTAATGCGGCAATTTACATACATGGCACCACGAATCGGACAGGATGACCCATTTTCGCGGTCGCAACCTACCAGAACTGGTGCCCGCAGAGTTTGGGGCCCATTTATCACCTGTTGTGTGGTTACGCAACGCCACTTGTGTAATTCCGAATTCATCACCCAAACACTCGCCTTAACGGTAACTGCCGACCAGCCTCCGTGCGCGCCATCTTGGCTATAGCCTGCTAGGTGCTAGGTTCCAGGCTAATGAACCGATTCATTGCCTATTTATTAAATAACCGCGCTAATGTCAGCGAGCTAATCCAATTACCACGCGGAACTCGACGCAGCGCGCACGCACTTTATCGGCTCGATTTTTGCGGCGCCGTTTGCCTTGGAGGATCAACAAAAAACCTAGGTCGTAAATTTCGCAGTCGCATTGCGTAAGCTTCGATCTAACCTGAAAATAACGAAACTGGAAATGGTAGATCGGCCAGCAGGTTCCTAACGGATTGGTTTTATCTCCGATCGGTCGTAAGTTATTTGTTTAAAGATCCTTATCTGTTTACTTCGACCTAAATATACGCGAACGAAAGCAACTTTTAGTATATAAACTATGGGACGGAAGGGGGGGGGGGTTACTTTTACCTCTTTCTCTCAAAGGGAATTTGTACAGCTCACAATCAGTTTTGGTTGTATGGTAAAATATTGCACGTGAAAGAAAGGGAAAATGTTCTTGGAACACTTTCTAAATGTTGCGTTACTTCAGGAGCACGTGCGTGGTAAAGGTTAAATTGAACCATTTTCTCCCCAGCACGTGCAAAAAATTCATTCGCCGAACATGATAATGCGTCTGGAATTCATTACATACTGATTGTCAGTTCAATATGTGCTGCTCATCGCTGCTCTGAATGAACGGTTGTATATAGTTACACGAGACTTCACCTAACGGAATTGCATTTCCCTGGGTTTATTGTATTACTTTATAATTTCTATGTTCTACCAACTTGTTAAAGGGAACATTGTTCTTCCTTGTATAATTTAGGGGTGCGTTTTTATTTAATTTTGATTTTACAATTTGAAAGAAGGGGTTAATCACCATTGTGATACTGTATAAGATGTTAAGTGTCTTGAACAAAATAAAATGTTGTTTGTATGTAACTTATATTGGATTAGATTCAGTTGTAATACTTCCTAGTTGCCATAGCGTGGTATGCTCAATATATTTTATAACCCTGTAGAAAATAATCATATGGGTTAAACGAAGTTAATTCTGTTTTCAGTAATTTAGCAAGGTTTGGCTTTAACGGAAGTGACGAAATCGGTCGATTTTGTTGTGAATCGGTTCGTGTCGATGAGCTGGGTAGATTGGCACCCCTCCCAATTTATGCAACTTCATGGATAAAAGTTACGCCCACTGACAGTTTTCATTGGAAATACTAATATGTTTCCTATGCCCATGTACAACTTTGTTTTCGATAAACTTGATAAAAAAAGCCGACAATGCTGTCTATAGTCACAGAAAATACATTACAAAGAAAGTTTCGCTGAAAACCTAACCTAACTTTACATTGTCGAAAGCGATAGAAACCTAACCTAATTCTGTCTAAAGGGAACGTAACATAACCTTGAATGCGTGAGAATTATTTAGCGTTTCTAGGGAGCTCCTTGTAGAGACGGTCCGTTTTTCCTCTCAGTATACCTTCATTAGGACCGCGCTCTGGAAAGGGCACCTAAGCGCCAAGGCATAATTTAATGATGATGGACACCATATTGGCGTGATTCGGGGTCTCCATTGGTTCTATCTTCCACGGAACCAGTCGACTGTGTACTGTTCACTCTTTTATATTAGAATGTCACGTGATGTGACACGTGGTAATACTTTGTTATCAAGAGTTTTAAACCAAGTAAGACCTCGTTACTTTTAATCTTTGTTATAATTATCGTAGAATTAATTCTTTGAGAACCATGAAGATTTTGTAATACATTAATACAAAAATAATCGGTTGAATAAATATAAAAGTATTCTAGTAATTTGGTTTGTAATATTAAAAGACAACATTCTTAAGTTAACCTGATTAAATTCGTATCCTGGTTTTGAATATGTCATTATTTCGAAGCTTAACATTATTAATGCATCCCAAAGTTGAAAAGAATTATTGGCTTTATGCTTTTTTTACTTTGTGTTTTATAATTGTTTTCAATATTTTTTCATATGCTTTAGTGTTGCTATTTTTATTATTTTGTCTATCAAACAATTACTTGGATTTTTTTTTATATAATGTTGCTTATCATATTCACTTTATTTGGTATACATCTTCTCTATTCTTTTGTTCTGATTTACACTTTTTGTATTTTTCGGTACATCAGCGGATTATTTCTTTACTGTTAGTTTTCCTCTTGGAATATGTCTGTTTTTAGTATTGTTCGTTTATTTTCCATTAACATGTTTGATATTTCCTTGATTTTTCTTTTCCGTGCATTATTTTTACCACGTGGCGCACCAAGTAACGCACGTCACGTGACATTCTAGTATAACGAGTGCGCAGCATTTAGTCAAGGGTGAGCATTCATTGCGTTTAGTTGACGCTATGTTTTTTATTGGTTGTGGTGGCATACGTACTCGACGAATCGAGCCAACCTGTTGCCCAACCAAGGACTGATTTCGCGGAAGGTGAACCTAATGGAGACTGTTGGACGCTGTGCGCCGCCAATATGGTGGCCATCGTCATTAAATTATGTTTTAGTGCTTAGATCGCGCTTTTCAGAGCGCGGTCCTAATGAAGGTGTACTAAAGGTCCAGGGAAACGGCTATACAGTCAGCAGTAATTGTTTTCACCAATAAATATTGCTTTTTTGATTGTTAGTATTGTATTCCGGGATATTTATTAAACAACGTTAAATCCTCGCGCATTCAAGATTAGGTTAGATTATGTTAGGTTCCCTTAAGACAAGGTTAGGTTAGGTTTTCGGTGAAAATTTTTTTTGTAATATATTTTCTATGACCATAGCCAGCATAGTTGACCTTTTTTCTCAAGTCTAGCAAAAACAAAGTTGTCTATGACTATGGAAAACATATTAGCAATGTATTTCCAACGCAAAACTGCCAATGGGCGTAAGTTTTGTCCCGGAAGTTTTCTAAAATTGGGCGGGGTGTCAATTGACTCAGATCGTTAATACAAATCGATTGATTTCGTCACTTCCGCTAAAGCGAAAGTTAGCCTTATCAGGATTTCTTTTGGGTATGCATGTCAAGGGTTGCAGATGGGCTCCGGGGAGTAAAAGACGTTTCCTGAGTGATAACAAAATTTTGCAAAGCATAACCATCTTTATAAAATAATAGTTTCAAAAGCGATAAGGTTTTTAAACAATTATCAAGCACTTCTCTAAACATTGGAAAGTTTGCAAAAATATTGAGCTTTACTCTCTCGGCTGATAAAACTTGCGTTTAATATTTGATGCAAGTTCGTGACATTAAAGGAAAAATATATCCTGTTCATACGGTGATAAATATCTCCTTGCTAAGCTAACTCATGATTTACCTAATCATCTCTTTTTCAAAAAAGCGATATTTTTCTCCCTTAGCTTGAACGAGTGCTTCAACTCGTCTCCTTAAAAACCAACATTCTTTTGGGCGCCCCCATTTGTTGGTTAATTTCTTTCAAAATATGGTAATTAGAAGAATTTTCAATAAAATTGATAAGTTTTATAAATAAATGACGATGACCAGAGATGTTCGATGTTTTAGTTTTTAACCGAACACTTGGTTTTAAAGAATGTTTGAAATTAACTGTAAAAATGAAGTGTCAAAATGGGCCATTTTATCGAACAACATATTCTTATTGTGACAACTTTGCGTCAAACAAAACAAAGGAAGTATCTAACAGCTACAAGGATCTTAAAGAGTCATTGAAGTCAACAGTGTTGGTGCCGGTTCTGGGTTAGATACTAGTAGAGGAGATGTGTTTGTTGTTAAGAAAATTGTTGAACACGCTGTAGATGCTGTATAATTCAGCAAGGAATGTTAACCAATACAACTACCAAATGTGGGAATTGAAGAAGTCAGTCACTAGCTCTTTTCCCAGCTAATGTTATTATTTGGCTAGCTCTCTGTGGTAGTAAGGTGGTTAGTTCTATTTTTCCAGTCTACAAACCATTCCTACACAGCTATTCTAGAAAACGAATTTTTCCTAGAAACTCATCATCTAGGAATGGACTCTAGTTTCTGATTCATGCATTACCGTACCGCGCCCTGGATGTTCTTGGAGTGATAAACGGCTAGTTTGGAAACACTATGCTCGCTCAATACTATTTCAATCATTACTCTACAATACCCCTTCGACGCCTTGTTTCTTTGGTCTATAAATGACCCCCTGCGACTGCCAATCCTCAAAACACTATCATCGAAGCTTTTCCATTATAACTCGCGATACCCTCGATAAAGTTATAGAGGCATTGAAACCCACATATACCATTATGTGGTAACGGAAAACGAACATTTTAAAAATTCCAATTAATTGCCTTTTATTCCCATTTGAACGTATTTTTTGACAATAAAAGTTTCACTATAATCTATGAATTAAGATATGAATTGAACATTTTCATCATTACAAAAATTGTTTTTTTTTCCAATTTGTCGGTTTCAGAGTTGTATGTTGTATAGAGTATCCTGGACACGGGTGTTTTTAATTGTATCAATAGTACTCAGTACTACTCACTATATAGGAGGTAGGTCCGACGGCTTAATTCTACATAGTCTTTGAAGTTTCTACTATTGTCAAGGAGGTTAAAGTGAGAGGATACAATGAAAGTCTACGTTCTGCAGGTTTTTGACCGAGTCCACTTTTAGATCACTTAAGATATTTACAATTCTTATTTGAGGAAGTAACGAGCATCACAAATAACACGTAACCCTTTAGACTGAAAGCGTTGTATAATTTAAGTATTGGTATTGGCGTATACCATAAATCCATATGGTGTACTATAGTGATATGTGCTAGAAAATTGATGTAACTTAGTGATTTTTTCGTCTTCTTATGGCGTAGATGAATTTTTCATCATCCTCGCCTAACTCCGAATTACTTCAACAATAGCATCCTTGCAGGTTTCATTTTTATCATAATCGACTATATTATGATCTGTTGTAAAAGTTTCCTATATAAAGTTCTGTTATTCACGGAATGACGTAAAGAGGGCATATCAAATAGTTCTAAACCTGTGATTATACAAGTTTGATCTTGCTAGTATTTCCAAGCAAAGTATGCCGTTGTTGTTTCCTCGATCTTCTGTATTTTTTTAAAGATTTGGTCCAAATAGACGGTTACATAGACCAATTAACTGCATTTGGTCAAAACATTTCTAATGATTTCACTTAGGTAAACAACGTTAAAATACATTAAATAATTTGATAACATATAATATTTCTAATTTTATATCAGCATTGATAAAGAGCAAATGCGATCTCATATTTACGTGGTGCGCCAAAAGGCACATTCAGTTAGTCGTTTTTCTATGCTCTCTTTTGGAGTGCTATCGTCAGCATCAGCATTTTTGCTTGCCACCAATCAATAAATTGTTTGCAAATTACTTTTGTGTGTTTTATCAAGGAAAGGACCGATAAAAATAGTTGGTTTGTAATTCACAGGCAGTATTTTTTAAATTCATTAAAGTATCATGAAAGTACAAATCTGCTGACTAAAAACGGACTCTTCCCCACGGATAGGAAGTTTACGGCCCGCTCTTGTAAAATTAATGTGATTGTAATTGCATCAGTGACCTACGAACGCTTCGACAACATTGTCAAGTCTGCCCTTCCAGTATTTCTTGATAGATGATAATCGCAAGGCGATTAGTCAAAAATGTAGGAAGAATGTTCCAGTGTAGTCCAGAACAAATCCTTCATATTTTTTCTGGTTTGAGCGCAGCTTATTTCAACCCCAGAAGCAATTGCATCCTCAAGAAGGCACCAAACAATGCCAGTATTTTCGGTCATGCTGGTTCTCGGGTGACGTCGGTGGTTTTCATTTTCAATTGTTTCTTGTCTGTTCAGAGATTCTTTGTGCTACTACGTGCATTTGAATCTTCTTATGGGCGTTGTGTCGGAAATGTACCTTTAAGTCTTCTCTCAATTTCCGACAGTTTTACGCCATCTATTGTGAGAACCTTCTTGCGCAAAGGTTGAGGGTATTTGTTGCTCTGACATTATGATACACGGTAGTGTGTGATTTCTCTTCAGGCATCTCTACTTACAACGCCCAAAATCCACGCCCCCTCTCTTGTATTTGATGTACTCTTTTAATATAACACATCCAAATTTCATTTTTCTAATATTGGAAGTTCCAATTAACTTCTTTTAAAATGAAAAGTGAAAACTCACAGCCGAGTGAAATACCAGTCTCGTAGTCACATTTTCACGGCTCTGCTGTACTTCCATAACTGTAACTCATTATCCGGAATACCACCTCGAGCAGCGCTTGTAGATTTTTATTTATCACGCACTTCCTTGTACTGTACAGCACAATAACAAGACTACAACAGACATCCAAGGAAGGTGTGGCGGTGCTGGATGAATCGCTGCAAGAATTCTTACGTAACGTTTGTATAACAACCGCAGGTATTCATTCCGTGGCTATTTGGGTGTCGAGTTTAAGTGTTTCTTGTTTATTTGTTTATTCATATCGCTCATTGTACATCACCCAACCCTAAAAATAAAACATCAAAACATTTCACTTTGGAAAGCTTTTAAGTATCTGAAATTAGATGGTGTTACACCAATTTAAATGATTAAGCTTTAGCCTTCATTGTTGTTTGTTTCAACATCACCTACATTTGCATTATTAAAGCAAAAAAATTGTTGAATAGAGAATAATACTGCAAAAAAGTTTTAAGCGTTGTTATTCTTATGAACATAAAAATGAAAGTGCTATTGTGGTATTTACGAGTACCCACAGTCGTAAAAAGTGCGAATGAATCACGTTTGAAATATCTCTACGCAGTTATTTTTTACTACCTTCTATTGTCGTTAATGCGTTGCAATGCAGCGCCGCATTTATAAGCAAATGTCTGCAGCACACGTTAAGTACCTGACGCTATGTACCTGCCTGCTTCTACGTTTTTATTTTCCACGCCATTAGTATGTCAATGGAAACAGGTAGCTAACCTAAATATGCAAATTGGCGCCATGTTCATATTCGCTAATTAATTTGATTTTATTGAAATAGTTCGCATATCTGCGTGACAGTATGGTTTTAAAAATCCCATTTTTAGTCGCATCCTTTTTGTTTTAGTATCCAATTAAGTGGATTCCATTTTACTTTTCCCGCCCAAGAGCTTGCACGCCGGAAATGCTAATTTACTGTCGAGTGCGTTTTATTCCATTAGCCGCATTACTTAAAAGGCTTATCTGCGCCTGAAGTTCATTAGGTTTCCATATTTCCATTCTGCAGGCTGACTTCGCAGCGCCGGGAGTTAGAATAATCTTTATTATGTTTGGTAAATTGCTCGAAACTCGCGTAGCAACCGCAGCATTCGCGTGGAACTTGAACCGACATAACTTTGTAATGATAATATGTGTGCCTTTCCTGCGATTGCAGCTCTGGCACGGCCATAAAACCGAACGAATCGATCTTAACGCAGTAATGTAATGTTAGCCTCGAGTGAAAATAATTTTTGTTCGTCCGAAAAGTAGAGCAGACTCGTGATTTTTTAAGAAAGAGAACCACAGCAGAGCAAAGATGCGGTGGGGAAAACCTGTCCCATTTTAGATTGCCTTTTGTCTATTTTTTTCATATACTTGTTTTGAGGTTTGTCTATTCAAGAACAAAGTCCTGCGAGGTCTGCGCGAGTAATAAAGACACCCATAATTGGAACTTACTTTTTTCGAGAAAAATTAATATGGGCGTTTATAGAAGAAACGATTTGATAAGCTATATATCATAATGAACAACATCGATCAAGGTCAGAAGTTTCGAGGCGATCTTCAAAATTCTATTTAAAAACACTATCAAAAGCTACATCTATGTGAATAGCGACGACAACTTAGGAATTGATACAATAAAACACACAATAGGAGTAGAAAGAGAAAAGTACTCAAGGAATAAAATGCAGCTAATATGGAATTTTGTAAAAACAAATTATAAGAGTGAATAAAAGACTACTAACCAAAGAAAAATAATGGAAAACTATTACAATAATATAGCCCGCAAAATGATTTAAAAAAAATACAAATATTTAAACGAATGCAAATTGGAAAGTTAAAAAAATTAGAAGAAAAATGGAAATCAAAAAACATTTACATGCAATAGGATATATTACAGTAACAAGACGACACGAATATTTAAGATAAATATGAAAGAACAAGCGAAAGTTTGATATCTTATAACTTATGAGAAGAGACAAAGAACAACTGAAATTGCGGTTGAAAATATTGGCCAGCAGACTCAAATATGGAGGGGAGACTTTGTTTGAGTGATTGCCGTGTTCAAATTTAAAAAGGAAGGTATTGTGATCGAAAACAAACAGAATCAAGTTTTTTACTCTTGGAATTATTCCTTGCCAAACCCTTTGGAGTGAAAAGATGAGATGGGTGTAGTCCAAGAGGACAGTCCTTTCAGTGTGCTCATCCATGGATGAATTGAAAGATCTAACTCGTCGGTGGATATTGAAGAAACCGCGTGTGGTTAGGTGACGTTCACTAGCTCTGCAGGTGCTGTTTAAGGAGCTACGAGCGATCTGGCCACTTCTGACAAAATCTGCCCATCTTGCACACAATTTATTAAATAAAATATATGCTTACAAAACATTATATTGCTTATAAATGTCTTTTATAAAACTTGCATTTCTAAATATCTATTATAGCTGGACATTCACTTTAATCCAAAATTCTAGAAAACCTGAGTCAGGACAAGCAATACGAAACTGCTGATGGTTCCGAGTCTTTCTAATAATTACAGTTCTATGGAAGGAAACAGGCTAAGCTACTTCAACCTACACTGCAGTCTCTGTTTAGTCTTTTTAGTTTTTAAGAGTTTACATCACAAGTCTACAATTACGTCGTCCATCACTTAGTACTCCCGTGTCTCATTCGTGGCTATCTCGACCCGCTCGTGGTGAAGAACCTTTTTGTCTTCCAGTTCTGATGAAACAGGACTAGAAGTTTCCCTGTACAGTGATGAGCTGAACGACGTATTTTTGCTCGCATTTTGCTCTCTTCTTAGCTAGTAACCGGTTGTTTACGAGCCCCATTTGAATCACCTTGAAAATTGATGGTCATATTTTTGCCGCAGCCTCTTTGGCCAGCTGATCCGCACTGAAAAATAGTCCAGTGTGCAAGCTGATTAGTCCTTGGTGGATCCCTTTTTCTCTTCGCAGCCTTGAGTATTCTTTGCACACTAAGCAAGTCTCTCTTCCACCTTTCCGCTCATACGCTCGTCTTTGCAACAAAAAAGCCGAAAGTGAATAATAAAGGCCGGCAGCATGGCATACCATGCAATACAAGGAACAAAGTCGGTATTGCGTGATGAGTGATTTGAACAAAAACAAGAAATTGATCTACCATTAAAATGGACACCAGTAATATACTTCAGCGTAGTACACTGAAAAAACAAGTTAAAAGTTGTTGATTAGCATATTTATATTAAATTATAATACCTCCTATTGGAATACACCGAGTTCTTCATACCAACCGAGCCTTGCAAAATTGTATTACTTCAATCAGGTTTTTAATGGCATTTGTGCCTCCCCAGTGAGTAAAAAAAATTGTCAATTATCACTGGAATGCCTACGAAATACGAGCAAAGCCGCTGTTTCGGAAGGCTACTCTTCTTGATGTAATACCTACTAGAGCAACAGAATGACATATGATGATGAAGATGTGAGCGAAAACAACTAATGAGAGTAGTATAAACTGGGTTAATCAATAATCGTATCCTGAGGCCAACTATTTTAATTTGAAAACGAGATATCTGAAGTAGTCGTTATTGGCAACAAACCATTCTTTTCTTTAGGACCTTACTGTGGTATTCCAAGCATTTTTGTGTGATTTTAAAAAATGCGATTCCCGAGCCGAACTTTAAAGATATCCTCGAAATTATTTTGCCCTTAAAATGACCTTGATCGATGCATACTGATGTGTTCTTGAATATGATATATAGCTTACGTTCCATTAGGCCGAAAAGCCAAAACTACTTTTTCCCGTAAACGTCCATTATAATTTGTTCCAAAGAAACGTCCTACGCAAGTTTTGATTATATGATAGAATATTGTGATATTTATTTCTAATGTCACTAAAAGCAAATACGTAGATTTTGGAAGGGTTAGTGTAGTTGATTTTGACTTACCTTAATACACCCAAAAAGTTTTTAGTGCCGTCCAAATTTATTTTATTTAAATTTTTAAAATCAAGGTAAATATATGTAAATGAGTTGGGATAATGTAGTTAATATTGAATTGAAAAAATACATTTATTTGCTATTCTATATGTGGAAAACTGGATCTCGTTGCTCGCATAATTACAAATAACGGTGTTCATGTGGGTATTTATACCGCGACTGAAATGAAGTACATGTATTACTGTCTACATTAAACAACTTATCTTAATGGACATTGCAGAACTGTATTATCTTGTGTGTTAATGTCTCTTTAACATGGAGCAAAATAACTCAATAAATTGAAGAACAAACAAGTTGTTATTATCAAGAAGAAGATTTAAAAATAAACGATTGGTATAATAGCATTAAGAGACGGTTATAATGCTAAAACCTCCCAACTTTGAAAAATAAAAGAAACATACCAAAAGTATTATAACAAACTAAGTAGGAAAGCAAATTTTTACAAAAACATTCTGTTAAGCTCAAATATTCCGTATTAGCCTAGCAGATAAGTCATCAACACCAATATATAGATTTGAATTTTACGGCCATCTTGCTGAGTCATGTTGATCACAGCCGAACAACATAAACGGTTTGAACTGAACCCAAAAATTGTATTAAAGTAAACGAATCTATCTAAAAGTTAAATCAATTTTATGGTGCTGGTCGATATGTTCTTGTATCTCTTGCAATGTAAGTGAAATACATACACTTTACATCCCATTTAGTACCGAATAATGTGAACCGAATTTGTCGACCAATTCTCTACATTAGATAGGATCACGTGACACTGATCGAATATCTACAAAAATTAAATTCAATCATTGAAGATGATTCTGGTGAGCAGCATCACCCAATAATGTTCTAAATACGGACGAATTTTTCAAACCAAGCGTATATGCGGGGAATAACATAGGGGGGACGTCTACTGAGTTATATAAGAATTCGAACGGATCCTTAATGACACTATTTTTCTCTATAACGGCGATAAAGATACAAATATGACCATTTGTGTAACTTCCACCTCAACGGTGTTGGAGAGTTAGCGCTACCTGAGAATATTCCAAGCATAATCGAATTTCTGAACTAAACAACATCTGTGGAGTTTTGAGCAGGAAATCAGGGATCTATGAGTGTATAATAATTACATGCCTGTAATTCACATTCTTAAACTCTCGACATGTTAATGTAATATCTAATAAAAGAAAGCAATGAAGACGAGGTTAAAGATGTAGCGCTATTTGAAAATGTTTCGATACGATCAATCTTCCCAAACTAAATTGTATCCATGGGGCATGGGAAAAATTAAGGATCTAATGAATTACAGAAAAACGTGAAGGAATGATGGTAAAAACACAAGTGTGGCCATTGTGCAACTTCCACCTCGACGTGTTCAACGTAATGACTAAGAAAGAAGGAACTAATGAAAACGGCCTTGAAAAGCTTACTTCATCTCCAAACATGATTGAATTTCATAGTTCAAATGAAGCGACAGCTACAATCTTTTCAGGGGGAAACGTGCGGTTCAAAAAAACTCCAAACGAAACAAACAAGGCTTGTCAAAGTCATTTCACATGGACGAAAAACGGATGCTAACTTGTACATTATATGTAGTGATGATTATTTACCATCTATTTCTTGCAGACATTCTAGTAAATGTTTCGACTTCCATAAAACAGTGATATAGGGGAAAGTTTCCACCAGTCGCTTACGTACAATTAACATATATTTAACATGTTACTGACTGCTATATAGAATTTCACAAAGATATTGCTGATCTGTCCTGAAACTCTAGACCCATATACTACGAAAATCGCGAATAACTACCTCGTCAACTATCTGGAATTTCTTCCTTTTAAAGGCAAATGGAAGTCGTGAGGCGACAACTCTAAATTATAGCGCTCATCTTTTAGTTGTCAGATTGTTGATTATAGCTCGTACATATTCAACTTTTTCGAGTTTTCTGCTTATTATTGGCCTTCCAAAACATTGATCTCTTTCAACAGATGTCCGTTTGTAGTACTCTTCATGCTGCACTCTTACCATTGTTTTCAAGGTCTTCTAAATCATCAGAATAGTGTTTGGATATTCCAGCTTCGCACAAAAGATTTGTCACAGATTCGCCGCTCTACTAACTCGGCCACCGTAAGTATAACGATTATATGCTACAGATGCTCACTCATCGGCCTCTAACTCCAAATTGACGCGGCCAGTGAAGTCATCCTTATTTCCACAGACGCATTGTAGTCAATTTTCATCGCGGTCACGAAAATTGGCTCAATATTTTTGGAACCACGTATTGTGGTCACCCGTCTAATGCGCTATAAAATCACCTTCAATCTGCAATATACCAGCCACGCGGTGATGCATGAATTTAACTAGATAACGGTAGGTAACTTGTAAGAGACGACGGTCACCAGATAGCGAATACACTTTTCGAGATAGAAGTGCAAATATTGGATTGATTTGTTAAACAACTTAAAATGTTCAACTCGAATGTTCCTTGAACTACTTTGTGATTTGGACCACGGTATAGCACATTATACTGTCGGTATAGTCCAGTACTTGCCGTGAGATGAATTTGGTCTGCAGTTAGGTTAACAGGCCGGGCAGCAACTGGAAATGATGGTTCCTAATGTGACTTACAAAACATTGCCCATACCACAATATCGCTACCGCTGATTTTTTTCCACCTAACAGTGCATCTATATACTGTGGCCTCTCTTGGTAAGTGACGTAACTGCACTTGGGCACCGACCGAGCGATCAAAACATGTTCTTAGACTGCAAAGGCATGAAAGAAAGTAATCTAATCTGATGCTTTCTGTTAGATCAAACAAACTGATGAATAATTTATTCTTGAGTCATGTTGGAATCCATTATTCCCATTCGACAGTCCCTTACCTGATATGTGAACATCGTTCCGCGCCAGGTTTGCTGCTTCATTATAACAGTTTTTCTGGTGGATGGTGGATACTACCAACAGGATAGTATGTCATGCCGCAAGGCCCAAATAAGTGGTTTGCATTACCACACTATCGCCCTGTAATGTATGGAAACCGGTAACTGTTTGGTATTAGATACCCTAAACTACCTACCGACACTTCTATACCTTGTTGCATGACCGCCATTTTTAGCGGAATTAAATTGGTTCTACAGTGTATCACACAGATGGTTATAATTCAACGACTCTGGTTTGTATAGTCTAAAATCTACGTGATAGATTCAGATGGTCGTGCTTTTTTTAATTATTATCAGGTTTGCTAATGTCTTTCAGTGACATTTTACTTAAGGTCAACATTTTTTAATAGTTCTGTCTAAGGATCTACACAACGGGAAGTTTTGGCCATTCCTTATCGAAGGTCTGTGATATGTCCAGAAACACATCCGAAGAATACTTGAAAACATTAATACTAAACTAATAAGTCGATAGGATTTAATATCTGTTGGGGGTTTTGGAATAACTTACGACACTTCCCATTACTCTAGAAAATGACTGAGCCGGTGGTAGAGTATTTGTAAGTGTCCGTAACCAGTTGCACAACTTCTTCTAGTTGTTTAGATGTGATATAATCTCCTTGCACTTATTTTCTATTCAGTTGTTTTACGTGAAAATCATTTTGAAATTGTGTTGTTGGGAACGATGCATTAGGTTTGGTTGCTCTGTAAAAAATTACTGCAATAATATTTGGTCTTTCAGTTATTTTTTCACACACTTTTCCTCTGCTTTTACACTGTCACTTGTTTGACTTTATTCTTTTGAGTCTTCTTTTTAATTCTGTATTATCTGAAAGTTGTAGAGCCTCGTGCTTTTCGACAGTGTTCTTTATTTTCTAATATAGTTTTATCTCTACGTCCAGGTCCCTGTAGATATCAATGTTTCCTTAGTAGTTTGTTTTGAAATATTTAGATTTTATTAATGTTGGCTTTACTGACACAATTCCACAGTTGACATTCGTATGTCCAGTACTAGTTTTGTTACCTGATTATATAAAAGGATTTTGTTGTGGATTGATAGCTGGGTCTTTCATCCCAGCAGCCAGTACATTTTTCTATATTTTATATTCACTTTTATTTTTCTTCTTAATGTGCTTCAGGGTTATTTTCAGGTACTTTTGTGTATTGACGTGTGGTAAGATGATGTTTAATATTCTTCTGCGAAATTGGCTATCGTTACTTGGGTGATTGTAGGTAGTATTACTGGTGTACAAGAGATATGGTACTCTTGTTTAATTTCGTACAAGTCGGAGTATTTCTCTTCCTGTATAGTCTACAATGTAAGACTTTGGTAATTCGGAGTATAAGTCTGGGCAGTACTGTTTTAAGTTTATGGTTCAAAACTCTGTGGAACATCTAAGATTGCCGAACAGACTTTTTTCGATTATACTTATTAGACTATGGACTTGGTCTACGGCAGAATGTTGATTTTTGATCTGTTGGAATCAGCTTTTTTGAAGGGAGACAAAGATAAGTATTCGGGTAAAAATGTGAGAAGTGCAAAATTAGAACCTATTTGATAGCGTCTATTGCAGTTGCCATCGTCCTGAAATGGGAAAAAAAAAAGTATGCTATATTTGTAAGATAAAAATATTTGTAGAAAAATAATTTGGCACTGTTTGATTATGTAAAAAGAGAATTACGTCAAGAATTGAAATTATGCAAATAAGCCTCGGGTAAAATAGTTCAGAGGCACTGGCATGTTATGTCTCGGAGATAATGAACGATTAAAATTCAAGCCAAAAACACGCTCCCTCCCAACTGGTTTACTTACCTCTAACCTTCAAGTCCAGAATTTGGAACACAGTAATTTTGAAAACGACCGCGCTCCGTGCCATCAATTGCCGATCGGGTTGCACCATCAATCATCGCGTGCCCCAGAGTGCACGAGGATTTAAATCCTGTTCTTCCGAAACAGGTATAGCGCCGTTCCGTCCATGGGCGAGGCCGCGGAGCGCGCGCTGGCGAAATGTCACGGCGTTTCGTCTGGGCCTCATCTCATTAATATTCCTCGCCGATTGGCGCTTGCAAAGATTTCTTGGTGAAGGAATTCGGCGGCTGGAAGCGGGAAGGTCACCCACAACACACGAGCCAGCCGAATGCTGCGAATTCTGTTGGACGTTACGAAAGTGCGCCGGTGCGTGGGCCGGCAGTGCGCTTGCTATGTTCCTCACGTTTAAGGCGGAACGGCGGTTCTTAATTTCTAATTTCTTTTTTTTTTGTCAAGTTGAGTTTTAAATTTTGCCCCCATGGGAAACTTCTGCCAAATTAAAACGCTTGGTTCAGGTTGGAGGCACTAGGAAGACTACGAAACATTGTTTTTGTTTGTTTTTTTTATAATTCCCCATTAGCATATAATCTGCTCTTGTAGAGGGCAATATGCATTATATATGTTTAAAGTTAACTTATGCCAGTGTAAACTGCCTCACAAGAGTCTTGCGAAGGAAGGTTCCAGTAAGCCCGCCCCCTCCATACAAAAGATTCTTACGTAACTAAACAACATACATTGAGAAATTTGACATATTAATGAAGTATACAGGTTAATTAAAACGAACCCGCAGGTCAGAAGGTTTATATCTTTTCAGTCTTCTTGGTTCTTCATTTTCGAGTATTCAAGTTCATTTGGGTGTACACTGAATTTATCTTTGTACTTTTTGTGCAAAGTTTTGTATTACACTTTTCACTGACGGAACTCACAGGTTACTCAGTATGACTATTGGACACATACCACGCGTTAACGATCTTGCGAAGCACTATGTTTTGATCTCCATGTTGGACTTGCTCGTTGTTCCCTACAGTGATATTCCGTAAGTCCAGATGGGCTTAAGGGCGACTTTATAGACTAGCAGTTTATTGTTTAACGATAGTTTGGAGCTTTTTCTAATTAGCCAGTAGAGTTTATTAAGTTTGAGTCCTAACTGCTTACACTTGGTAAAAATATGCGTTCTTCAATTCAGTTTTCTGTCGAGGTGAAGCCTAAGGCGCTTGACAGATTCGGTATGTTTCATTTGTTGGCCATTGAGAATCACTAGTGAACAGTTACTCCTTTTCAGCGTGAAAGTAATATGGTGGGATTTGGATTTTCCAGAGTCTAAGCCATTGTTGTATTTTGTTTAGGTGTGCTATTGCTCTTCCTCTTCTAATATAGGGTGTGTATAGGAAAAGCTTTTCCAATATTTTCCACAGACTTGGGTAGTGTCCTATTCTTACTATAGCATCATAGATTAGTGTAAAACTGTGAATCACTTTCTCGGATAATTGTTTGATGAGTTCTCCAATTATTATATCGTATCCTGGAGCTTTTTTGGTGTTGGTTCTATTGCATATTACTTCTAGGACTTCTTTCATTGAACATAAAACATTGTTTAGTATAGGAAGAAATTGTGTTAATTTTTTTTTTATCGGGGAAAAGTCGTTGCTTAGCACTTTAACGCACTTGGAGCAGTTATTACGTAGGAATGTTTGTGCATGAAAAAGTTTGTTCCATTCCTAGGAATTTGACTACAACTCCTGCACCTTTTGTTGTAACTACAATATTTCTTATTGTTTAATTGATATCCATCTAAACCCATTTTTACAACCTGGGAATTGTTAAGTCAAATTGAAAACGATTAGTTTAAGTTGAAGGGGACAGGAAGACTCCGCATAGCATTGTTGAGTAAAGAAAAAAATTGAATTTCTTTATTTTATTATTATTATATGAATAGGGAGAGGTTGTTTATTATCTTAACGCACTTGAATCATTTATTCTATAGTAATGTTTGTGATGCGAAAAAGTTTATTCCGCACCTAGGGACTCGATTACAACTTCTGCACTCTTCGTTACAACTTTTTGAAGTACGGCGTTTCTGATTACACTTAGCAGTCAGGGACCTTCGAACCTTATCTACAACTCTTTTGAAACCCATCTAGCTCTCTTTTTACAACCTGATAAACTTATTTCAAATTAAAAACGCTTCGTTCGGGTTAAAGGGAACAGGAAGACTCCGCAGAGCGTGACTTTGTTTAGGAAGGAATTGAGTTTTTATTTATTATTATTATTATTATTATTATGAGAATAGGGAAAGTATTTAGTACCTTAACACACTTAAAAAATTTATTCTATAAGAATATTTGTGGTATGAAAGTTTGTTCCACCCCCAGGAGCTTGACGGCAACTCCTACACCTTTAGTTACAACTTTTCGAAATACGACGTTTCTAATTGCATTTAACAAATAGCGAATTGTTTTATAGAACCTCACGTACAACTCGTTTGGAACCCGTTTAGCCCCATTTTTACCATTTATAACCTAGAAGCTTGTCAAATTAAAACCTCTTGATTTAGGTTGAGAGGAACAGGAAGACTCCATCGAGCATTGTTTAGTGCAGAAACAAATTGATTTTATTTTTTATTATTGTTATAAGGAGATAAATAGGTGGTTGTTCCGTAACTTAACGCACTTGAAGCAGTTATTGTATAGGAATGTTTGTACCATGAGTTCAGTATCACTTGGAGAATACATTCCGTCTTCCCGAACTCGACTACAACTCTTGCACGCTTTGTTACAACGTTTGATCATATAACATTTCTCATTACACTTAACAAGCGCATGAATTTTTTTATAGGAACCTACGAACTCAATTTATGACTCATTTAAAATTCATCTACCCCTTCTCACACACACAACCCTTTGAAACTGTACATCTTGCAGTATATTTTAAGACAACAATCTGACTTACATTAGGGTTGCGGACACCGCTAAGATTGCCACGTGCGCAATCTCGCCAGATAGTCTGTAGGGGTTGTAGTCGAACTCTTGAGGGTGTTTTCGTACGTCATTTTTATAGAATAATTGCTTCAAACGCGTTCATGCACCAAACAATTACCTATGTATATATTCTCTTTTATATTTCATACCTAGAATTTATATTTCATACCTAGAATTTATATTTTTGTAAATAATAATTTATTTTACAGTAAAGTGTTTTCGTTGTGATTACCACACAGGTAAATTAAAATCCAGACCCACAAAAATTTAATTTACAATTTTATAGAAATAATATGATAGAAATGTTGAAATATTTAATATACAGAGTGGACTGAAAAAACTTTATCTTTATTTTGGTTAACCAAAATAAAACAAACCAAATTGTTTACAATTTAATTAATATGATTTCTATCGTATTCTATAACATTTCTCCGCCGAGATAGTGTGTAAAATGTCTAACGACATGTGCTCTTGCACAGAACAATATGCACGCATGTGTGTTGAACCAAAATGGCCGCTTTTCTTCCAGTATCGGTTTAAGTCGAACATCTTGTTGGGTAAACACTTTACTATCAGGTTTTCAAATGATGTATACATATCTCACCATACATATAACAAGACTGTGGGAATGAAGATGTTGCACCCACTGGCGACTAAAATCGTTTTCTATTCCAACGAATAAGATGAGACAAACATATCAGTATGCTATGCTGTCAAACCATATCACTCAATTGGTGCGGAATCCCCATATACCAAACGCTGCACGTCTTCCAGATGTGAATATGTTAAATCCATCGGGTACACTGGTGTTGACATATCTTTATAACCGTTTTTATCATCCCACTTCGAAATTCTTACAGTGACATATGACGTATATGCCCTGTTCGCTACTATTTCAGTATTTTTAATACTACAAACCGCACTAACCATAACCATGAAACGAATGTGTGTTAACTGCGTTTTGTAGTGCTTGCTGCATATTACAAGGTGTCCTGAAAAAATGTATCTACAATGTTAATGATTATAAAGTCTGTATTTATGAAAATACGGTTTCCTGTCAACGTTTATTATAAACTACAGAAACAGAATCATTTCGTTTAGTATTTCAATGGTTAAGATTTCTCAGCATAAGCTTTGTCAAGAAATCTCCCAAAAAAATCTAAAGTGAAGTCTAGTGAACGCTCAGGGTAATCTATAGAACCTCTTCGTCCAATCCATCGGTTTGGCAAATTTTCATTAAGTAAGTAATATGGAGACGCTCCATCTTGTTGGAAATAAAAAACTGTGTGGTACGGTCTACAAACTGTTACTCCTAGTAAATTCGCATGGTCTTCCTCCATAATATGCGGTTTTTCACATTTCCAGTAAGTAAAATTGTGGTGGTCAATTGCACGATTTAATTTGAATATGGCCTCATCGCTCCAAACTAATCATCCTGGTAACTACTGATTTCCTTCACATTTCGCCAAGTACCACCCACAAAACTCTATTCTCCTATCTGGATCATCTTCATTGAGACCGTTTATTAATATTGTACGTAACTTTTCCACCAGAAGCGCTGCAGAATTTGATGGACACTATCCTTTGGTAATCCTGATTCATGAGAAGCTTGTCGAATAGATGTTCTTGAATTTTGATGATGCGTTTCCAACACCCCTTCTTCCATGGCAGCTTTTGTTCCTGTTCGTGATTTTCCAGAACGTTGTTTATGAACTTTCTGAACAGTTCCATCTGTTTCAAGCTTATCTCTAATTCATCTGATGGTAAGTCTAGTAAGCGAAGTTTCAAATTATTTCCCTAATCGCTGCACTTCTACCGCATTTTCCTACTTCCAATGGCACTTCAAAATGAACTTTCGTTGTTCACTACTTAATTTGGTTTCAGGCATTGCATATCTAAAACAAAAAATCCAGCTATTAAAATGTGGATACTTTTTTTGCAACACCCTATATTTAGACTACCTTTAACGATGTCGACTCATACTGCTGAATGGTAGTTAAGGGAAACTAATATTGTACATGGCATAATCTGTTTAAGCTTTTTGAAACGTGCTTAATGTAATATCACTATTCCATCTGTCGTCTACCAAATTTTAATTGAGAATATTGAGAAAAAAGCCGTTCTGTAACTCGAGTCGACCTTCAGAATTGCCATAAACATTTCTTGCATAATCTGTACCAATGAGGCTTGTTAAACAGAATTACCTTGCACTAATTTCTCTCGGGTGTGAATTTTTGCTATCTTTAAGGACTACTTCGTGGCTAAAAATAAAACAGGCTATTGTTGCGTTTTTGCGAATTTCTACAGTCATGCAAGTAAACAGGAATAGAAAGGAAAAATAGCAACTAAACTGAAAATTACGTATTGCAAGGTAACATTCCTTTTCGGTTACGTGTCGTAGGTTGAATAATTGCGGTTGCGCTGTTGGTAGATCGCGCACGATGATCACACCGGAGGAATCAGGTGCTATTGTTTAATTAACTAATAACCGACATAAGCAGGACTGCAACTTAAAATGTGATTGTGTTCCGTATTATTTATTATTACTTCATTTTAAATTAAATATTTTTTATTTAAATGTCATGTTCTTCCGTGGCCTCTTCTCTGACCACCTGTATGTCTCACTGTCTGTCGCCTTGCCATAATACCTTTTACAGTAAAAAATCGACTGCTCATCCAATCTTCAAAATAATTCTTATCGCTTTTATTGGGGAGGTGCCGAATCTGAAAGAAGGTAGTCTCGACATCTTCGATAGAAGGAAGGCGGGTATTAGCAGGGATCTGAGAAGGTGAGGTTTGGTTTCGAGTCGCCCTAAAGTAAAATACTTTTTTTCTTTACTTGCTGGTAAAAACCTTTTTGCGTGGAATTCGTTGTTAACACGCTGGTAACACGGGGCGGTTACCACTTCACCAGGGGGGAGCACCTCATACTGATGTCTGCATAAATGTTGATTTTGGCCACTTTGCATTCTCGCAGGGAATTCATTTAGTCGTAGATTTCAATTTGGTGAATGAAATCTCCTTAAGTCTAGAAAATAACAATATAGCAATATCATATTGCTTACTCTTATTCTCATCTATGAGCTTACAGAAACTTCCTTGTGAATCCTCCCCAGGTTACGACGCTTAGAAATAATTTGGCGTTACTCCGAATTAATTTGCGTCAGCAATTCTCTTCCAAAGGTTACTCCAGTTCCACATCTTCGACTTCTTTGGCTGTCAAGGATGATGTATGTCAATACTTTCACTCCGTTCAAACCACTTGCGAGTACTACACCTTCCCTACATCCTCACAAATAATTTCTCGTGTTCACTGACGCTTTTTCCGAGTTTAATGTGAAAAAGATGCAAATGTTGCTTATTGCGTAACATTGCTGTCACCTTAGAACCATGTATATTATCATCGCCTAGTTCTACATTTTTATAACAACATAACCATACTGTGTCAATACAGTATGAATGAAACCTTGCGTGATGTGAGCACTGATGAACAACAACTTTTGAAAGAATTTTTTTGTATATTTTGTGTTTTATGGGGATGGTAAAGAAGATAAAAATTAAGTCTTAGGAAGTTGAGGAAAGTTGGTCAAAATGTTTTAATTTCACTCTGATAGATTGGACAGTTGGATAGAAACATTGTTTGATTTGGATTCATTTATATCCAACTCTTAGTCTTACTATTCCACTCGAAGTCTTGTGAAAAGAGATCATGACTCGGGTATGATGCTGATTAGCTAATTGTGACAAACGGCAACCAACACAGGGGATTGTTTTCAGATATAAGTGCAATACGCACTTTTCTTAGTGTAGAAAAAACCGTTTCGTGTAAATTTCGAACACTTACTAGACATTTCGATCACAATATGATAAATTTTCGTTTTAAGAAATGGCTTTACCTCTGTGAGCTCTTCCAAACGTATAACTAAAACCTGAAATGTTGTTTAGTTTCAATTTTATATTATTTAATAATCCATTTTCTGCTTTAACTGCTTATCATGACTCTTCCCGATTGATTTTCTTCTTCTTCTTTCAGAGGTATATGCTTGTTTGTAGGTGGGCAATTACTTGTTCCTTTTCATCATCATGTCAACAAGCGAAGGAGTCTTTCTTCAGATTTTCTAATCAAAGTCGTTGCGTTACTTACTCCTCTCTAGTCCCTCATATTCCAAGGTGTCTCTCAATTTTTCCTTATAAGATTGATTATGGCTTTGCATATTTGTTATTTCTTAGAAAGTGTTTTAGATATGATTTCTACGAATATCCAAAAGTGGTCTTGCTATTCCGGATCTTAAAACCTGAATGGCATATGAGCGTCGAAGGAGTGCATACAACGCTTTTTAAACTCTTCTTCTCGAAGACTTCATTTTCACATTCCCGCACCATATAACAATGGGCCACACACAACATTTTATCATTAGGAAAGCTTCCTTGACATAGAATAGCCTTAGTTTTGTAAGTTGTTTCTTAAAATCTCGATTTGAACCTCATATCATCACAATCCATTTCTGGTTAAGTGTTGTACTGACATCTGAAATGGGGTACTCTTTCTCTCGGTCAACTCTAAGATTTGTGTTGACTTGTCATCATTTTGGTTTTGAATGGATTGATAATGTTTTGCTTATTTTATTAAAACGATTTAGCATATACGAAGGTTCTCCAAACTTTGAGCCAGAATAGTCATTTCATCGGCGTTGTTATTCGGGAATCATTTTAGTTGATTGTTGTTTGTTGCTTGTCTTCAAGTGTTAGTTAAAAAATATTCTCGACTCTCTTTAACTATTTTAAAGGTTTCAGTGAAAATATTGTTTATGAGTTGATATCCACCATATTATTCTTACGTCTTTTTCATGATTTGCCATCTTTATTCGACTGGTAAATAATAATTGAAGACGGAGGCGACGACAACTCTTCGATAGTCAATAAAACATATGAAGACTGGTGTATATTGATCAATGTATTTCTAAAGCGGAAGCTTCATGAAGTATAATGCTTTTTTTTGTTCAGAGACCAGTGATGAAACCGAATTGTGTTTATCATGACATGATATATATTGAAGAGGGTGAAAAAACCTGAAATCTTTTCACTTTTTGCGTCATATGTTTTCTGTATGGTTACAAAACTTGATCTTGACTGATCTTTGGTGATTTTTCCAGAATTATAAATCTTATTAATAACTGTTACGGATAGTTCTGATCAGTAACATCTATTGTAAATAATTAGAAATTAATTGTTAGTACTAATGTCGATAGATGTCAGATTGATACTTTTGACATTTGAGTATAGTTTTTCCTTGATTTTATTTAGTTGTTAGTTATTTTTACGTTTCAAAAGATGGAACGTTCTAAAGTGTATTTTTGACATTCACTACTTTTCATGTTTAATTAAAAAAAAGTAACTGCTAAAGCTCATTAAATGTTTATAAAAGCTTACGGTAATTAAATTTCACCGTGTTTCAACTGCATATTTTAGTTACGTTTTAAAAATTGTGATTTTGATCTGGATAACGAAGAACTCTTAGGTCAGCCAAAAAAAGTTTGAAAACGCATAATTACAGGCATTATTAGATGAAAACCCGGCTCAAACATTAGAGGAACTTGCAGAAGCATTAGGTGATGGTAAAACAACCATTTCAAACTGTTAACATGCGATGGGAAAAATCCAGAAGGAAGGAAAATGGGCGATTTCTTTGCTTGCTAGCAGCACAAATGAAGTTTTTTTTGTGGGGGATGAGAAATGGTTGTACATTGGTGGGAAAAAAATGAGGTCATATTGAAATTGTGATATATTTTTGGAATTTTCAGTAATATTTTTATCTGTCATGTATTGTCACTGTAGTTACGAGTTTTATTAAATAGTGTGCATTCGTTCTATTTTCAAATTCTCATTTCAGTGTCTTTGGGTCGGTGTTTAACTTTGATTTCTTTGTTTAAAAGGTTGTTTGTACGTTTTGTTTAATAGGTCATAATGCCTTTAAATCTTGTTGTGTCAAGAATTATAGCGTTGTTACAAGAGAAAAATGTGAAACTACAAGAATTGTTGGTAAGAGCCTTTGTGTTGTACAAAAGTTGCACCGGGACCCGGTCGAAAAAGAGTCACCACCCAAAGAGATGGGCGTTTTTTGTTGTCAGCTTCTGCGGTTTGACTGCGAAATCAATCCCAAGATGTTAGAGATGTAAATGTTAGTGAATTGACCGTTAGAAGACTTCGTGCTGCGGGGTTGTCTTGTAGAAGGATGGCTATGGGTCCACCATTGCAACAGATTACAAAATTGGCTTTTGCCCGAAATCACCTGCCATGGAACAATGAGGGCTGGAGCAGAGTACAGTTTTCAGATGAGTTGCGTTTTTGCCTCACTGGATCAGACGGACGTCTACGTGTATGGGGAAGACTCGGAGAAATATAGGCTACAGTTTGTATTGATGAGCGACTTCTGTTGGGCAGTAGGTCGGTTTTGGTTTTGGCGGGAATCTTTTCACAAGTATGCACAGAGTTGATTTTCACCACAAAATGGCTCCTTGACAGCTCACAAGTATATTTGGAGGTTCTAAAAAATCAGGTTCAGTAAGGGCAAGCATGACATTTTCGTGCAAGATAATGCTAGACCTCACGTAGCCAGAGAGTATCTTGATAATGCGGGAATTAGGGGGTTTGAGTAGTCAGCCCTCAGTCCAGATATGAATCTCATTGAACATGTTTGGGTTGAACTGGGACGACGTATCCAAAACCCAACTCCAAGTGATCCTCAATTTAATTAAAAGTATGTCTCGTCGACTTCAAGCAGTCATTAACTTATTAGTGATAATTTTTTTAATTATTTATTTTCATATTGGTCCTAATAACAAAAAGTCTAGCTTGGTTTACAATGTAAATTTGTTGCCTTTCCAAAAATAAATCGTGAAAACTAAAATATATGCTTTCCCGTTTGGTATTAAATATTCAGTTTAGCCAAGGAAATACAGTACAATGATTTACAATTTACAAATATAAGCGTATAACTGAAGATTCTAAAAATACATCACAATTCAATGTGACCTCAATTTTTTACTCGCCCGTTTATTTTGATGATGTCAAGGGCAAAAAATTATGGAAAACCGACCACTTCAACACCACAAAGTTATGCTCTGAATCTGGTGGGACTAAAAGTACGTGGTCTACTACGAACTACTGAGACCAAACGAAACCATTGCTGCGGACTGGTCCAAACAACAATTACTCAATATGAACGAATATTTGCACTAGAAAAAGCAAACGCCGAAAAGTGATCCTTTTGCGCGGTAGTAGTCCCCACATGTTGATGTGGCAGTAAAAAGTGCACTGTAAAACCTCCAATTTTGAGTCCTCCCGCACCCCGCGTACTCTCCAGACCTGCCCAATTAGATTACTACCTTTTCCGAATGCAACGCGCATTAGCAGACACACATTTCGTGATTTCGAAGAAGTGCAAAAATGTGCCGACAAATGAATTGCCTCAAAAGGTCACTTGTTCTTTTGGCACGGCATCAGCATGGTGCCCTTAAGATGGGAAAAGTTCATAACAAATGATAAAAATATTTTAATTTATGTATCAATATATTTTCTATATTAAATAACGGCGTTCTTCAACAAGTAGATTGATCAGAACTAACCAGAATACCTAATATATAGGTCTGTAAACTGTTTTATCTTCATAAATTTAAGAACTTGCAATTTTTGCAGAATGATCAGCTCTTTCAATTTCGGCTTGGTCCAGACAGTTCTTCGCTCTTACCATAGCTACTTTTGAGTTCAGGTTAGTCGCTAAATAGTGTATCTGCATATTTTTCCCACGTTTTGCACATGTTGTGGTGATTTGTCCTTTCTCATTGTCCAGCGCTATTATTACTATGAAAAATTATATATATATTACTATGAAAAATATTATAATAGAGTGATAATTGACATTTAATGAAGAAAGTTTTCGAAGTGGGCGCCTAGTTTCCAAAAATAATCATCCATTTGCTACGCGTTTTTCGTTTATCATTTAATCTATCCTTACTTGTATGCTTTTTTCTATTTCAAAAGATTTTCCTTTAAATGAACAGGCCCATTGTTATAAGCTCCCACCCCCCACCTAGAGGACCAATAAGATTTCTGCCGGGGCCTTTTACCCTTAGCTGATATGTTGTAATTAGTTATAGGACGCTAAAAACTTACCCTTTACCTTCTTTTGTCGCCTACATGATTTACACCTACTGCACGTCATACATAGTCCAACGGGCACGTGCCCAAAGCTTTCTACCATTGTTATACTTGGTGCCTGAAATTTCAAGTATACCTTTAAATGTAGAATCCATCTTCTTCAATTATTATCCAAGTTTATTGATTTTTGTTTTATTATACTTCTTGGTTTCTTCAACAACATCTGGTTTCAATTCACCATGTAATGAGATAGTTTCTGCAAGATCTAACACTTCATTCATTCTTGTATCTGGGCAGCATCTTGTAGTGATCTAACACATACTGCTTCGTGGGAAACTTGTAAGAACTGAAGAAAGAAGAACTTTGAAAATATATGGATGTATTACTCATCACAATTATTTGTACTACATTCAGTAAGGTCATTAGGGACCTTGGATGTTTTGTGATTTATTAGATCGCACCGAAAAGTCATGAGCTTCTTCTCTGGTAGAATCAACATCACTACCAATAATTTGGCATTTCCATTTCTACCTCTGACGATTATACATTGAATTTTCATTGTTGAGACCAAACCAAACGGAATTGGTGTTTCAAACCTATTTGGTTTGAGCCACCAATTGATCGATTGATGCGCCGTGTTCTTCGCCATATCTTGTTCATACCTTTATCATTACAAAAATCTAATTATGTTATTCTGGTGTGAAATACGATGTGCAGTTCCGCGATGGTTTGCAGGAAGAATGCCGAAATCCGACTTGCCACGCGATTGCTAAAACCGAAAGTTGCATTATGTACCGTAAATCCGCCCGTAATTAATTGGGCAAGCGCAGCTCCCATGCCGCCGCGCGAGTGCACACGCAGCGGATAATTAAAACGCGGCTTCTGGGTCTAGAGTTACTTTTTGTACTTTGTTAAACGCTCCAGTACACCCTTATATTAGTTACCATGTGCGCGGTTTTATTTTCAGACAGGTATATCTGTCTCTGCCGGCCGGTGTCGCGTTGCGGCAGCAAAATGGTGGCGGCAGCAAAAAGGATCACACGTGAACTCGGGCGAGCGTGATGATTCTCAGGCTCGCACGGCTTGCCGCAAATTAACAGACTGTTAACGGTTTGCCGAGCGGCTGGAAAGGAGGACAGACGTGGCCAAATGCGAGACGATCGGCTCTCGGAATGCACAGGAACCGGAAAGTCTCATTCCAAACCGAGGCTGGCTCGTTCCATATTGGGAGCATCGGCGATGGCTCGGCTTTTTGTTTGCGCCGTTTGCAGATCAATCG
Source organism: Sinelater perroti (assembly GCA_036346155.1). Lineage (NCBI taxonomy): Eukaryota > Metazoa > Arthropoda > Insecta > Coleoptera > Elateridae > Sinelater > Sinelater perroti. Next base: position 7,586,477 of record JARFIY010000222.1, read on the forward strand.
TACGCCAGTGCAACGCTTCCTTCCTGTTTCGGTTGGCGACGTCAATTGAGCATCGTAATTATAGGTGGCATTCGTTTTGCAAACGAGCGAGCGAGCCTAGCATTTATCTGTTCATAGCACAAGCCTTGAACTTGGTAAAACCATCGTCAACAGCCAGTACACAATTAAGTTTTGGTTCAATGCTCAAAAAGAGTTGTGGGGTCGACGGCGCCTATCAAGTCATGATTGTGCGACTTGGATCTGCCGTCGGTAATAATAACAAATGAAAAGCGAAAGCTGTAATTGTAGCGTGCAAAATTGGCTCATTGTTAGGTGATCTCAATTTCGCATCGCTGCTAGCACATTAGCATGTCGATGATTGTGCAAAATCTTTGAAGGGGAAGATGTGTCTAACGTTGCCTTTTGCTTTATAGAACAGTTTCATTCAAAGATCGTCGGCTCTTGGCAGATTATAATTTTTGGGGGCTTCCTACCACCCCCTGAAATTGGTTTTATTCGAAAATTCTTTGATTGACAAAATCCAATTTGAAGAACACTGCTGTGAAATTTCTCAACCTCTGGTACTCTCTAATTTCTCAATCTTCTTTTGTTGGTTCTTTTTCTATCATTATGTTCTGGACTATTGTTCTCTTTCTTCTTCTCCTAGGTGACAAATTCATACCTTCGGGTCATCTCTTCTCTATTCTCTGAACATGTACATGCCATCTTAGTGTTTTATTTTCTAACAAGTGGAATCATAGCGAACAGAACTAAGCCATATGCTGAAGAAATACTAGGCGAATATCAATCAGAATTCAGAAACGGAAGGTCGATCATATATTTACAATCAGAACAATTGTAGAAAAATTCTATGAATATAATATAGATATATACTAAATATACATAGATTATAAACAAGCATACGATAGCATAAATAAAAAATACATAGAAGAAACAATGAAAGAATTTAGAATCCCAGAAAAACTAATTAGCTTAGTGAAAATGACAATATCACTAAAAAAACAGAGTAAGAAATCAAGGAAACCTTTCCAACCAATTTAAAGTAAAAAAAGATTTAAAGCAAGGTGACCCCCTATCCTTCACCTTATTCAATTTAGCATTAGAAAGATGCATCAGGAAAATAGACATAAATCCAAGAGAAAACATATAACAGAAGTTGTCAATACTTAGAATTTGCAGACGATGTGATGGACGAACAGAACAAGTATTAAAGACAGCTTATCGTGAACTAGAACAAGAGGCCAAAAAAGCAGGATTAATAATGAACGATAAAAAAAACAAATACATGCTAAACACAAGAAATAGAAGAAAAGAACAAAACAACTTTCTAATAGATAAGCACAAATACAGGAAGTCTCAGAATTTAAATACCTAGGAAGCAAACAATAATGAAACAAGCGAAGAAATAAAAACAAGAATAGCAGCTGGAAACAAAAGCTGCTATGCGCTTAAAAACATATTCCAATCGAAAAGCACATTAAGCATCATGAAAAAAAGAATATATGAAACAATTATCAAACTAGTGGTAACATGGGTACTAAAAATGAAAGACCAGAAAAACTTATGCACCTTCGAAAGGAAAAGACGGATATGTGGCCCAATAAAAGAAGGAAAAGAATGGAGACCAAGAATGAAATATGAATTAAGGAACCTACATATAGTAGCGACAATTAAGACTGAAGCAAAGACTGAAATGACTAAGCCACTTAATAAGAATGAAAAGTGATAGAAGGGCTAAAAATGCCACACGAAAGAAATCCAGAAGGTAGGAGGAAACGAGGGCGACTAAGGAAAAATGGAGCGAAGTCTTAGTTTAAAGGAACTGGGAATAAGAACTTGGAGAAGAAAGAGACGAAACAGAGAGGAATGGAAGAAGATCATTGAGCAGGTCAAGATTCTATAAGGACCGTAGAGCCAAAGAGATAGATAGATAGATTCTATTTTCTAGTTTACCTGTAATTGATGTTTCCATTTCCATCTCCCTCCAGATTTACTCTGTTCCATGTGTGTATATTGTAGGCTTCGTCTCATCTATTTCTACGATTCTTATTCTGGCGTAGGCCGTGGTTATGCTTTCGAAAATTGTGTTAAAGATTCTTATCTTTTTTTTGGTAAAATTAATTAATCTCGGTATTATTTTGTAATACTCTACTCTACTTTATAAAAATGCTCTGTTAGTTTTTCTATTTTTTTCTTTTTTGCTCTTGTTTTTTTTTCTGTGTCCAAGCGTACTTATGGATATTCTTATATTTGAAAAAAAGTCTTGGCTATATCAACCAAATCTTTAAATTTCTCCACCGTTTCGTCTGTCTCGTTTCTTTTAAATCAAATTTATTTTGCTTTTTGTTCTTTTCTATTTATTCGATTAGAAGACTGCATTTTTAAATGTAGCGCCAACGAGAAGAGATTTGGAAGACATACGATTTGAGTAATTTAAACGTCTAAGAATATTGTTGGGCGGTATTCTTTATTTTCCAATGCACTATGTGTAATACGATGGCACTGTTGAGTGGTAGAATGGCCCCGTCGAAAGTCACACTGATAATATGGAATCCAGTCGATAGATGTGAAGTCGAGGTCAATTCTGTTAAGCACTAATTTTTCTAAGAGTTCAAAAACTGATGAAAACTGACTAAATGGTCGGTAAGATACGACGTTCTTAGGATCCTGTCCAGGTGTGTGAATTAAAATTATTTCTATTTTTAATTTGTCTGGGCAATACTGTATTCGAAATATTACATTGCATAGATATGTAATCAGCCCTATACCGTTTCTGGGTAATTATTTCAGCATCTTTACAGGAATGTGATTCATTCTAGGTGCTTTTCTAGCGTTCAGGTATTTTATCTTTTTCTCCAGTTTCCTTCAGAATAATAGGTATTTCTGATTCGGTTTTTGGTTTTGGCGTTTGTGGATAGTCGAGAATTTCTTCGTCTGGAACATTAGTGTGAGGTGTGAGGAAAAACCTTATTAATATAGCTACGAAAGTATTTGTTCTGGATTACACTGAAATACCCTTATCATTCCTTTGGATCACTAAAGGAAGTACATGGAGGATAGGGATTTGACCACGAAGCGTTCGTGCGTATTTGGCTGGTGTTGCAACCACTTCCATTTTGCGATATCGGTATCAAAACTACCTATCCGTTGGGAAAAATGTGTTTGTAAGTTATATGTATTTTTATGATGTTTCAGTAAATAAAAATAATTCTGGTTTACGTTTGATTCACCCTCGTACTGCAATAACGTTCATTTAACACCAAATTATAAATATAACGGCTTCTTTTCATTGTATTTTCTCCTCGCGTAATTTTGACTTTCACTCACCACCAATTTCTGTTAAAATTACACGCGGTTGCAAATCTCGAAGCTTTTACCACTTGTGTGCCAATAACTGCAATTTCTCAACACGTTGATTAGTAATAACTGTTCCTGGTCCGTAATTGCATGCAGAGCTTAATCGAAATAAGTGATAGTTTCATAAATGAAATTTCACTTTTATTTTGCCTTAGTTATCAAGGAAATTCAGTTATTGGTTTAGCGTGGCGATCCGATTTATCATTCTAAATCTACACCGTGACTACATAGGGATTAATAATACGTGTCTGAAAGTATTTGCTTATAACTCCTTACGTAACTGTCTGAATATCAAAATTCAAAAAAAATTTTATTCAACGTAGTCTGAAGTTCAGTTTAACAATGTGAAATTTGACTAGCAACAAGATACCGCAGCTTACTTTTAAAAGCCTCTTGATTCATTGAAAGGCTTTCGATGGACGAACTTCATATTTTATGGCTATTTCGAGACCTTTTGGAGACCCTTTGAAGACCAATCCTTCAGATATCCCCATAGAAGAAAGTCACGTGGTTTCGTGTCGGGAAAATATGGTGTCCAATTAATTTCATCACCAGCAAATTTATCGAAGTCTAAGCCTATGATACGTGTTCCAAAATTATCCAGAAGTGTGGAAAAATTTCCAAAGTACGATGAGGCCTCGCACCGTCTTGCATAAACCAGTAATCGTTGGGCGTTTTAGTTTCCTTTGCTCCCCGCAGAAACTCCTCTTCCAGCATCTGGCGGTCATTTTGAGAGTTCACAATGACGTCAAAGAAATATGATCCGATAATTTTTTCCCTGAAGTGGCACACCAAGCCGTCACTTTTGCTGAATGGGGAGACTACAATTGCGAGATGAGGATTTTTGGTACCTCAGCGCTGCATGTTTTGTAAATAAAAATGAGCCTCATCGCTAAACCAAATTTTCGAAACATCAATCGAACCATCTTCCACTTTTTCGATCATCACTTGGCCAAATTGGAATTTTCTCTCGATATCACGCTGGACTTGAATCTTGTACGAGAACATTTTCAAATGCTTTGTCAGGATAATTTGGACGCTTCCATAACTGATCCTCGCTTGTTGAACTGCTCGCCGAATCGACAAACCTGACTGATTTTCGAAAAGATCTCCAACCTTTTCGATATTTTGTGACGTCACAACGGTAGATAGCCGGTCAGAGTCTCAAACACCGCAAGTTATCTTAAATCTGCAAATCAAGCTAAAAGTAGTAAGAAAAAATTTCACAGACTGTTGTAAGTCCGTTGGACCATGACATATTTTTTTCCAAATTAATAAATTTCTTTACAATAAACGGCCTTTTTTTCGAACCTTAAGGGTTCCATGTTTACAATTAGATAGTCACATGATCAATGGTTGGCTACAAAATTTCAATTTGCTAACTGTTATGTATGATATGTGGCCCTGATCTACCTTCTCTCATTATTTTTTAATAGGCAAACACTTTTCGAAATCTATTATTGGTCACCCTGCAAATATGCTTAAAACGAAAGTAGTACAACACCAGACGAAGACGATTCGTTACCTTAAGCAATACTTTCAAAATTGCGCAGATACAAAGGGGTGCCAAAAATAATAACAAATGCAGACGGTTAAAATGTGTACGCACCTTAAATATGCGAATTTTATTTATGTAAATCTCCGGTTCCATTTAAATAATTAGAAATAATAAGTTATGGCTGTTAAAAATAGAATTTATGTAGTTGGTAAGAAATTGTAACTTTCACCGGTCACACTTCATTAATAAGGGGAACTAATTAGCGCTAGTATTAGATAATAAATGCCGCTTTTGTAATGACAAGAAAACTATAAAATACATAATTGATTTTTATGACACAAAATTTGCTTTTTTAACTCATTATGTCGTTTGTTTTTATTGGAACTGGGCAACATTTGACAATCAAAACTGTGCCAACTTGAACAAGAATTTTTAAGGTTCTGGGGGATGTGAAGTTGAGCCTCAACTTGCTCACGCCCTGCACAGATGCTTACTGCATTTCAGCAACCTCACCATAAATATTTCTCCTCATAAATATTTGGGTGAGGTGTGGAACATATGCCGTTAGCCGGTGCACCTGGTATCCAGGATGTCGAGACATTTTCGCCCCCTGATATTTACTTTGCGGTTTCCTGTTTCCGGTGCAACGCATACGTCGGAAATTTGGTCTAGAAGATTTGAGGGTCTTGGGTTATGCAGTTCATTGCAGAAATAATTTGATCCTAAATCGAAAAAATTATCTAAAAACAAGAAATAAGTTGCAATCCCAATTAAGTGTACCAGAAAGTTGTAGTAAATTTCAAGGAAGAGTAGTGGCTGTGAGAACAGACTTAATTTTTTTTATACTACTAAAATTCAGAACCCAGATCCTGTGTGAAATAATTGGCTTATTTAGAATTTACTTACTTTACTTTTCTCCATCGCTTTTCTGTCTGTCGCCATAATTTTCACTTCTTTAATTGTTTTTCCTCTCCCTTCCACTATATCTTGCATATTTTCTTCTAACTTTCTTGTTGGCCTTCCTCTTAGTCCTCGTCTTTCCCTATTTCTAATACTGTCTTGAAAAATTTGTCGTTTCCTATCCTCTATATACGAGGCGCATTCATAAAGTAAGGGCCGTTTGCATGTATATAAATAGTGGCGCTTCGAAGCACAGTTTTACCACTGCAGCGCCATCTACTGACTCATTGCGAAGCTACAGCGTCATTTGTTTTGATTCTGAAATTGTATTGTTGTCAGTGAATGCAAAGAACAATGGCCGCGAAAATCGTTGATCCCGCCAAGTGTGAAGTGCGTTCTGTGATTCGTTTCTTATGTGCAAAAGGATCGTCGGCTGCTGAAATTCATCGGGAGTTATGCCTGGTTTACGGACCTACAGTTATGAGTGAAGGAAAGGTTAGACAATGGTGCCGTTATTTTACAAATGGCCGAACAAATGTCCATGACAAAGAGCGAGTGGCAGGCCCAGTATCCAGACTGATGAAATCGTTTCTAGTGGACCAAGCACTGCGATCTGATCGTCGATTGACGATTAGTGGCCTGGCTGACAAATTTCCTCAACTTGGACGCACTACTGTTTACATATTGTCACAGAAAACCTTGCATACAGCATTTGCAAGGTGTACCAAAATGCTCACCGACCACCACAAAGAGCAAAGAATGTCTAGTGGACGAAAGTTTTGGCCGTTATCAACAAAATGGAGATGATTTGTTTTCTCACATTGTTACTGGGGACGAGACGTGGTATCCTACGCCAACCCAGAAACAAACTGCAATCGATGCAGTGGCGACACTCATCCTCACCAAAACCGAAAAGTTTAAACAAACTCAGTACACAAGTCGAAAATTGATGGCTACAGTTTTTGGGACAAAGACGGTGTTCTTGGTTGATTTCATGGAACGTGGACAACAATTACAGCTGACGTGTACTGCAAACGCTCAAACACTTGAGACGTGCGATCAAAACAAACGAAACTGTCATCTGGCATAACCTCCTCCACGATAACGCGCGTCCACACTGCTGCAAAACCATTGAGAAAATTCAAGATTTTCGTTGGGAACTTTGACCACCCATCGTACAGTCCCGACCTTGCACCTAGCGACTACTTCCTCTTCTTGCATTTTAAACGGTGGCTGTGGACAACGTTTTGAAACCGAAGACGGACTCAAAAACGCCGTTGTCAACTGGTTCAACTCTCAGGCGGCAAGTTCTTGCAGGGTTAAGAAGCTGGTGCAGCGGTACGAAAATTTATTAGAGAAGTAAAGTAAGATTGTACCTAACTAAATATGACAATAAAATTTGTTTCTTATGAGTACATTTTTTTCTGTGACCAAACGGCCCTTACTTTATGAATGCGCCTGGTATGTTTTTTACATTTTAGTTACTCTTTTTCTATCTTTGTTACTATCGGTCCTGGTTTAGTCTGTCCTTATTGTTATATTTTGCACTCGATCCTTCATGTGCTACCAGTTATTCCCATAGAAATTTTATTTTTGCTGCCGTTATTGTTGATTCATGCTTGTCCATCATTGTTCAGATCTCTGCACCGTCCGTACGTAAGAGTAAGAGGTACATTGTTTTGTATATTCTCAATTTTTTTTGGTCTAAGGTGTTATTTATCATGTAATATACTTGGTTTTCTTTACTCGTCTTGTTTTGTATTTTTATTTTACATATAGCTATTCACTTCCTCCAAGACCTCGTAATCAATTTGTATTTTTTCTATTCGCGTTTTCTTATTACTTATTTTTATCACTTCACTTTTGGTTTTGTTTATTTATATTATATCTGCTTTAGTTCTTGTTTCCTTATATTTATCGCGTTTTATAGTTTTCTTTTATTTTTGATTGGTGTCGTATCATATACATATATCTATTGTTGTATAAGTACTGGCCGCATTTGCCTGTTGCTAATTATTAACTTTCTACAGCGGAGCTTATAGTAGAAAGTTAATGAGAATTTCATCCTGTCTATCTGTCTGTGTGTCTGGAGGCAACGGATTCACTTCAAACTTGCCATACACAAATCTTAGGTCAGTACCTTTCATGGGATTGATTTTCCTAAATCGGTTAACGGCCACCGGAAGTGACCGTTACGATTTTGCACCGCTGTAGAAAGTTTCCTTTACGGTATTATACCGTTCTTGTTATTTTTGTTGAAGCTCACTACACTTTTCCATAACTTTGTTCATGGTTACAATAAACAGCAGCGGACTCAAAGCATCCTCTTGTTTCGCTCCTCTATTGATGGTAGGTTTTTGACATTCCCCCATTTATTTTTACCTTACTTTCTAAATTTTTGTGTATACTTTTGATACGTGTTTTCTTAATATATTGTCAAATACAGTATATCTATAAATGCTAAACAGAACTGTTTTGTTTTTTATATTCTTTTTAATTATTATTCTTATAGTAGGTATGCTATTTTATGTTCGTCGTCCTGGCCTTAAAGGTGCTTCTTCTTCTTTTAATATTCTGTCTATTTCTAGTATATAATTTTTGCCTATATTTTTAGTGCATGCGCTAGCTTGGTCCAGGCGCAATAGCGAGAAAATATAAGAGCCTTAACCTCTCAGTTCGCAGGCCGTGCTTTCACGCGGAGACTTAAACCTAACCATTATTATTTTATATTATTATATATATTTTCAGTGCACCTGGTGTTAAACATAGGCCGCTGTAATTTTTACATTTACAGGCGCGCTTTCTTTTTTTATTATCATTTTTTCGGAATCTCTTTGTTCTCATACCTTATTATTTATTTCTTTTATTCATTCCCTAACTTGTTTTGTATTTATTTTATTTTTTCCGGCGGTTTTCCATTTTTAAATACCAATGGTTGTTTTCTTTTGGTATCTTTTACGATATCTCCAGTTTAATTTCTTTCATTTATGCATTTTTTTATTTGTTACTTTCTTGTATTTTTCCATGTTTGTCTTTTCCCTTACAATTTCTTTGGCCATTTTGTTTTCCGTATTTCATATATTTTTGATAAAATTTTTAATATCATTGTTTCAACATTTTTTACTTTAAATTTACATCTTTTTTCTCCTGTTTCAGTTTCTCCGTTATTAGGTCTCTATATCTCTTCTCATTTTCTACGTTCTTCAGTTTCTTCACATTTATTACTTTCGATCGTTTTTGCTACTTTTTTTAGGTTTTCAAAAGATAAATGTTTATATCAAAAATTTATGGTCTATATCTAACTCTCACCTCCTGTATGCTCTTACGTCTTTTATCTTAGATGTTATATTTCTACTAACAGTTGTAGACTTATAGTTCTGTTGTTTCCTATTGCCAGCGGATTTTGTATGCCAAATTGTGTATTATTTTTCCATTATTGTTTATAGTTTTTTTCCACTATATCTTCCTATCAGATCATATTTTTTTAACACGTTTTGCTTTTTATATTCATATTTTTCCTATTTCTTGGAGTTTTTCATAATTTTTTTATCTTTAGTGATATCTAATATTGATGCGTATGTCTGTATTATACACTACAGTTTTCGCACGGATAGATCCATTTTTATTATTCTAGGGTTTGTTGCTTCATATTTTATAACTGTCTTTTGTGTTTCTCCGCATTCCCGCTCCACCTGTTGCTCTATCACTTCTATTCCTGAGTATGCCGGTGTATATTTCTTATATTTGAGCTGCTTGTCTTTACCTTCTCTACTACTACTCTACTTGTATACTAGCATTCCAATCATACCTTTATTCCTTTTGGAGCGTCATCTTCGCCCGATGTTCTTTTCTTCATTCTTCTATTGCAGTATTTCTCAACTCAGCTTAATTTTTCTCTTTCTACTATTACTTTTTCTGTTTCATTCTTTCTTCTTGATAATTATTTCTTTTTTCGTATTTCTACAACTGTAATTGTTTGTAGTACCTTCTTATCAATTCCTAGATTATCACTGATACATTGTACTAATCCTTCAGCTTACTGGTTTTATTTTTAGCTCCTTTTCTTATTCCCATTGTTGCTCCCTCACTCTAAGTACTTTTTTAAATTTTGTATTTTCTCAGGCTATTTCATGTCTTAATTTCTCTATTTTGCTATCTTTTATTTTCTGTTTGTTCTTGTACTTAAATTGCGATGATGTGATTACTTTCTTGTTACTTCCGCATATTCTCTTTTCTTACTTTTCTTTCCTCCCTTTGTGTTCTTATAATTCATTAAATTTGGTTTTTAGTACTCTTCTGTCCTTTCCTTTCTATTGTGCCCTGGCAGAATGGTTCCTTTTCAGATTCTTCTTTACTTAAATTTCTCACTTTTATGTGAATGAATGGAATCGTGCGTTATAATTATAAACGAACTCAACATATTCTTAAAAAATCATGATACGAAAAGCGATTGGAGAACCTTAAAACTGTATCAAACATAGTTAAAGATTGAGCCTTTTTTGTACAATAAAAAATTGTTTTTGTTTTATAGAGGGGCATCTTTTGACATCTTTATACACAAGGGGTTATAGGCTTATAAGAATACTAAAAAGTTGGGGGAAAAAGTATAATTAATACAAAATCAAACCGTAAACACCAAAACTGAAGGAAGGTGAAAGACAAAAAAGAACCGTTTAAACATAACCAATTAAGAAAATTAAAAAACAAACTCTTAAGAGAGGGAAAAAAAGTCGTAGATAGAGAAAATACTTTGAAGATGACAAATAACAATAAGTTAAATGGGGAAGAACAAAACAAATTACTGAAGGTTATATATAAGATCTACGAAGGTTACTACTGTAATTCTCTCTTAAAGGCGAAATCCGTCAAATCAGGCGATTTGGTAGACCAATCAAAATCATCACAACAAAAGATTAAACTATCTGTAGAAATTGTTTACAACAACGCAATTGTTTTGCGAGCTCTCATAAAACCGACACCATCTTATTGTCGATATCATTTAATCACGGTAAGTGATTTCCTACGGTATTTTCAAAAAGTTAGGACGAATGACCCTTTTTACCTATATGTTAGACTCTAAGGCGACTATGGGTTTTTTGATGGCCAAATTTTTTATTTGGATGAAAATGAGCTTACCATTCATGACGATTTTTTTGTCAAAAATCAGGGTCTTTTTATTGCTCTATCAACCCTTCATTGTAATCTTTATGCTCCGTTAAATATTTCATACAAATTGCCAATTCTCATGCGTGATGATTTAAAGTTGTTTTATTAGTTTCAACACGCGTTCCTATAATAGTTCCAGGTGTACGCGTAGTTCGAGGTTTGCTACTAAACCAAATTCTTCAAGTAAAAAATAAATTGTTTGCCTTGACTGTACATAATTTTTAACAAGTTTATTTTTCAATTTTCCCAAAGTAATGTGATTTTATAAATTTTCTGCCAGTTTACTTGTCAAATGCCAAATAACAATTGACAAAAACAACCAGAACCCCATTTTACATAACTTCAAAGTTATAAATCTTATTTTCAGACACCCTGTAGTTGAATTGACTTGTTTAATTTCAGCAAATTGCCTAGGCAAACGTAGCTTCTTGACAAGGATTCTCAAAACAATCGGTTAAAGGATACATTTTTTTTTCTGTTCTGCTCCAGTATCTACGAAGTGTCTTAATATTAATTGGCATTGTTTCTTAACAATATCGTGTAGTATCAAGATGGTTTGACTTTTATATATACTCTTCGTAGCCTAGGCGCTATATTCGAAACCGTTGCGAGATCTGTTATTATTCGACATATAAATGTTATTGCGCCTGTAGCAAATTGTACTTTTTGTTTATCACAAATCAAATAATTACAAAAATCTTTCACTGGAAGTTAAATTCATTATCATCAACCGAAAATGTTGAGGCTATACCAGTTTTTTGGGCTTCTAGAGATGAATGGTGCTTTTGGATCTCCTTGTATGCTTTCCTGTTGCGAGTATCATGTCTTTCAAAGTATAAATAACTGATCAAGAAAAATAATAAAACAAGATCATTCAATTATAAAAGAGAAACGAGTTGTATCAAGTATCTTTACTTTTAAAACTTCAGTAAAAGTCTTTTTTCCAATCGGTGAGTCATTTTGGATTTAATTATCTTGTTAGAAATTTTGAACTGGCGCAAATAGGTTTTTGTATACATGTCAGAAACAACAAACAATAATATAGTGCATTGTTGAAAATTTGCATTGCAATATTATTTATGGGTAGTCGATTATCCGAAGTTCGATTATCCGGATTAACCTATCTTGTGCCCTAATGCATTTTAACTTTTAATTTCAACTTAATTTCGTTGTATTAGATAACTATGTTCCTGAATAAAGATGGGTTTTATGTAACCATTCCCAGCGGCTTCTGATCAAATTTATGGCGACGTTAATCCAATTCTGCTTGCAACATCTTGTGTGTTCTCCAGCGAGCAGGTGTGTTAAACGATCCGTTTTGAAATAATTAACGCTGTCGGCCGCGAGTGTAGAATTAAGATTCCGCTTACAAATTTCCGCATCAGATGGGCACCTCCGAGAAATTGCATCTGCAGCGCCGCCAATGCGGTCGATCGGTTTTGCATCAGGTGTGCATAGCTCATTTCGATTGTGCAACCATCGTACCAAGAATTCTAGTAATTTGCGTTAGCTAAATGCCTCGTCGTTCAAGCACCAACGAATTATGGGCAGTTACTTCTGACCATTAACACAACTTGGGCGTTTGCTCTTGCTTTTGCATTAATTATCGGCGTTTTGGCACATTTAAATCGTTATACCGCCTCGATGACAAGATTCGTTCAAATTTGACAGTTTGAAGGGTGTAGTTTGAATAATCAGAATAGTTCTGGTTATGCCAGATTAGTGGCGCTATCTGTATGTAGGAGCTTGTCTTGTGAAGTATCAACCTTCCTTAATAATCTGTCAAAATCTGTTGCATGATGTTTTGTGTACTAGAAGTGAAGATACAACGCATTAAATAACAGCAATAAACATTAAGTTGTGTGTTAAAAATGTTAAAATTGCTACGGAAACGCTCCAAATGCTTAAAATCACTTATGGAGATACTTATTTATCATGAACACAGATTTTTGATTGATATATGAACGATGACAAACGTTCAGCCCGATCATTTGAAACGATGATTAAAGAAAATACCGGAAAAGTGTTTGTGATAATTGCGAAAAAATCTTCAGCTAAATTCAAATGTTGTTCCATAGATGATAAAAAATTCTACCGAATTGGACATTTCGAAAACATCACTAAAGAACCTTGAAGAGACAGAAACTCCTTAAAAATGATTGTAAGTGGTGATGAGGTGTGGTGTTTTCAATGCGATCCAGAAAGCAACCATCAACTTGCTGAATGGCGGGTTACCAAATGAACGAAACCCACTGATTTTTTGACCACAAATCAGTGTTTTACTTTAGCATCCTTCGTACCCGATTGGGTTTCCTGCGACATATTTTATTCCCCAAGCTGATGAAAGTGTTGAAAGGAAACCATTTTACATCAATTGAAGACATTCTATGATCAACAACGAGTTAGAAACATAAAAGTCATTTTATGCACTTTTTGAACGTACCAATCGAGGAAGAATATTTCGAATATATAAAATAACTTTTGTCAAGAATCTTTAATTATTTTGGTGGTTTTAAGCAACCTAGTGAAATTCAACTTTTTTTGTGCAATTTAAACAAATTGCAGTTGCGTATACAAAACGAAAATTATTTAAATAATTTACAAAAAAGTGTTGCAACACACCACCCAAAGTTCATTTTAAATTCAATTTGTTAACCGTTTCGTTTCAAAATGCTAATTTTCAGTTTGAAAGCGTAACGAACACTTATGACTCGTTGGTTTGGGTAAATGTACGCGAGATGTCTTTTACAGGGCCAATTTAAAGTGAAATTAGACGCAATTGGTAAATTGGGTATAGCACCGTTTTGCCAATTGTTGGTCCATTTCCAACCGAAAAGCAGCACTAATTACGCTGGACAAATATTTTTGGAGAAGACGTAGCGGCTCGAAAGGTCAGCATACTTCGGACCCACACGCTTCCTCTGCTTGCCCAACGTCTAATAGAAAATTGAATCAGCGGCGCAGTAGGTGGCTTTTCGCCTCATCATCTCCATAATCTATTGGGTCGATGGGTCAATGCAATTTCAACAGCTTCAGCAGTGACGGGCGGTTTTTTGCGATGCCTATTATATGATGCAAGGGTAGACCGATGAATTGTCGCTTCTGCGCGTAGGTGCCTTTGTTCTTGCAAGCAGAATTGAGGTGCAGATTCTAATGTTTATCAAAGTAAAGCTCGACCTACAAATTAGTGTACAAGTACTTATTAAGTTTAAATATAAAATTAGGAAACACAATAGTCTCTGTAAATTAACATTCACAGAGTGCAAAAGTGGAACAAATTCCGTTCATTCTAAGGTCTTGTTGAAGGATAACCTCTGCTTTTGCAATTAAAGAAAATCGTTTCTATTTGTGTGCCTTCCTAGTATTTATTTGATTCCTAGGTAGCATCTCAAGGTGTACTTCATTGTACTAAATAGCAAACTTGGTGAACAATAAAGATTCCTAAAATAAAAATTCTATATTTTACAGGATATGTATATATTTATTTTAATTTGTTGCTTGTATGATTATAAAATATAGTAGCTTTTAATTTTTAAATCCTTAAAACAGAATTTCATTAATTCATAATCTTTATTTTACAGTAAAACAACTGAAACAAGGCTAGCTTGTAATGAAATTGTCGCGGAATTTATACATTTAAGAATCCAACAGCACGTAAGCCCCGCTCCTCTTATTTGATTGGCTCTCCGGAAACTTCGCACGTCCCCGCTCTGTGTTGGCTCCGCCCCTGTACATATACAAGGAGGTTGCATTATATTTGATGGTTTTTTAAGTTCTGCTGGAAGAACCCAACTTTTCCTAAGCTCTAATAGTTTTGTCTCCGCGTTAATCGGTTTGCTTCCTTAAACTTTAAATTCCACAAAGCCGAGCGAAGACGCTAATTCAATTAGCATAAACACGTGCCTCGCGCTCCGACATGATGTTACCTTTCAGCGCGATGGCGCACGTCCCTATGCAGTGCATTCACGCGAACCGTACAAATGTGCGCGATCGCGAGCGCAAGGTTATCATCACCAATGTTCTTTCACGAAATGCAACCTCTGAGCGGAAACGGACACGGAAAGCGAGGCGAATCCACTGTCGCGGCGAAAATGACGGGAAGGAAGAGCCGGAATGAAGTAATTGGAGCAGCCGAGCAATGAACTTCCATTCTATTGCCATTTCTAGCAACTCGGTGTTGCAACGTGTTGTGCGAAGGCATGTTAACGCTCCGTAATTCCTAACCGTACTGTATTGTAGCAGGGTGTCCTAACGATTTCGCGTAGCTGGCCGTGATTAGTGAGCCCGTGTTGCGTAGGCAAAAAGTTCCTGACAGTTAGCTGAAAACGAAAAAGAGTCTGATTGCTTTTAGGCACGTATGTGCTGTAACTGGTGCGCGAATTTTGTGTGTAAAGCGATCGCAAATTGAGGTTTGATCTTCTGCTTGTTTAAGTACTTCAGCAGCAATTGAGAGCGAAAAACTGCCGTTCTACCGATGAGCTGCTTTCCTTGCGGTTGCATTTTTTTACTAAAAAATGATAAGAAAACGAAAGCCATGTAATAATTACAGGAAGCAATATCAAAAGAGTCGCTCGACTGCGTTGTGGGTGAACCCGTGTTCAGTCCTGGGCTCAGATGACTGGCGGGTGCCCTAGGAAGAAGGGGTAATAATATAATCTGAGATGCGTTGGCGCACGACGAAAGTAGTAAAGGTGAACATATGAGACTCTTAACCTTTTAGTTCGCAGATCCTATCCTCGTGCGCGGCGTTAGAGCCTTACCGCCGCCACTACCAATTCCAAAAAAAGGAAAAGAACCCAAAGAGAACATCGAACAGAAAATATAAACGAAAATGTTAGCACAAACAACGTTTAAAGATGTTTTGGTACTAAATTTGGAACTAATTTTCGAAAAAATTTATTTAATTATCCAAGTGGTCAGTCATAGTTTGAATTTTGTAGGTCAAATCATTCCATTTTATAGCTATTTGTCAGGAAGAAAAAAATTCTTTGATCCATCTTTTTTGCACATCACTGTTAGAAAATCTCTTTTTACCAAGAGGATTGGATGAAAGGAAGATTTTATCGAACAAGCTGTAGAGTACGTTCTGCTTGAGGGGGGGGGGGTTTGGTGAAGTTTTTTTTTGATAACATTTAGGTACGTGGTTTATTTTATGTCACAGGTGACAACTAGTTTTTCTTGTTCGTGTGACAACAGTACGCCCGTTTATACGAAAAAATTAATATCATCATGGTAGATGGTCAGATCCTTTACCATTTTCTCTCTTCCTACTCCTGCATTTGGTTTGATCTATAGCGTATACTTTGTCTGAGAATGTTGACCACCAAACTATTATTGATCTTCAGACCATTCAAACGCACGGCCACGGTAGTATGATCACGTACCAATTAAAATTATTTATCTACTTCAAGTAAACCAAATCATTTAGAGAAAGAAATGTGAAAAAAAATCATGAATCATTGTATCCACAATTTCAGCTCATAAAAAGAAATGTCTAGAGACAATTTGAAAAGACTAGATAAAAATTAATAAGAAATTTCAACTGACAACTTGATAATGAACACAATCTAGCAGCAAAAGTGAAAGATAACGTCGTTAGAGAATAGTTAATATTTTGTAGCGACACGAACGTGCTCTTATCCTCAAATTCCGGATTTAGAATTTGGCCTTAGATCTCCTAATAAATTAAAGGATATCCAAATACACCGAACAATCGCTGCCCTATTTCAGAAAAATCGTCCCAGCTGATTAGGGTTCACCATCTTTATAGAAAACGAGATTTGTAGATTTGTTTGCGACGACTATCTCAATATAGAATGCATAAAATAATAAGAGCGAGTTACACGTAAGTCAAAAGATGTGTCAAAATTAGTTAGGTGTGGTTGTAAATTGTAAAAATTAGGCAGAGAGAAAGCATTGAAACACATAAAAGAGAATTGATGAATATATAACAGAATATTTAATACCATTATTGTTAATGTTATGTAATATGACGACAGGACACACTCAGAACAAGTTTTGATGGTGTCTTGATGAAGAAAGAAAAGCAGACCAAGAATGAAATACGAGGCGTGGCAGCAAAGTAATGAGACTTTTTTTATTTACCAAAGTTTTTATTTTTTTCAAACATCAATGTTATCCCCTTCAAAGTAGTTCCCTTGGGCAGCTACACACCGATCGAAACGTTGTTCCCTCTGTTGGTAGCAGCATGTCCGTTAAACCCTTTTGGATGTTTTATAAAGTCCCAAAATGACGTCCTTTGAGGACATTTTCAGTTTAGGAAAAAGGAAAAAGTTACAGGGTTACAGGGGAGGTCAGGGGGGGCTGGGGAACCACAGGAATGCCTTTTGAGGTCCCTTTCGCATGTGCAAATGTTCAGTGGAAATTTGATGAACGGTAAATCTGTTCAAATTTAATTGTTCACTCAACATTTTTAATGTTAAACGACGGTCTGATCTCACAGGAGTGTTTACACGTTCGATGTTTTCGTTAATTTCGAACAAAAATCAGAGTTGAAACTCACACTGAGCTATGGGTGGGTATTTATACACGTGCTCTATCAAGGACAACAGCGTAGCGTTGCCAGATCGCGTGCAGTGTTGCCAGTCTCATTACCTTTCTGCCACACCTCGTATAAGAATAGAAAATTGCTTAGATGTAATTGACAGAATTGGACAACGGTGGAAGACATGTACCAAGACTCTTTAGGCATGCTTCACTGTGTGATGTGTTTTTCTTTGTTTGTTTTATTCTTTTTAAGGCATTGTTTATGTTGTTGTCTGCATACGAGGCCTGACATTGAAATTCGTAGAAAAATTTCTTTTATTTTCATTCCCTATATGGTCTCTTTTACAGACATGATCATGAATCAGTTTTGAATCAACTGTTTAATTTACTCATCTATCTTGATTTCTAATTGTTCAGCCATCCCTGTAGCCTTTCTACATTTTCTTCGTTTCTATCTCAATGAGCTTTTCTTCTCTGTAATCATCTACCGATTTTCATCTTTCGTTGAATTTTTTTGATTACTTCTATGGCCCTACAAAATCGGAACCGTTTTTCAATTTCACCATAATTATAATTAAGGTCTTCTCTATGCTCAAAACTTTACAAAATTTGACCTCCAAGTAAAGTTTCACTCGTTCAAACGTTTGAACCGAACGTAGTACAAGCAATACACAATTCACGTTGAGTAATACTAGATTCAGATACGTCAAAAGGGATGAGGAAAGGAACTAATGATTCTTAGGAGCCCGAGCACGTTTCAATATGTTCTTTATATTAAAGAAATTGCTGTTTCATTAAATAATGCCTTGGGAGTCGATATTTCGAGTTTATGTAAATGCAAAGAACTGCTTAGTATCTATACAAATTTGCATATTTTTGTCTGTAATTTCCACACTCTAAACGGCCCCCTTTCTTATATATTCGACTTATTATTGTTTCATAACATTCGGTCGACATCCCTTAGATTATGCATATTTTCTTTATCAGTTTTAAGTTTATTTCAATTAATTTGCTTTCTTCGTATTTTAATAGTTCTCCACATATATCATCGCTACCGCTGCTCTTGTTGTGATTCAATCTTTTTATAACCTCTTCTATTTCCTCTTCCGTTGGTGGTGGGCTTGATCGTTCTTTGCTTACTCCTGTTCTGTTTGTAAGCAAGTTTTTATACTATTGACGACATCTTTGTACTACCTTAGCTTCGTCTCCTATTATGTTTCCTTCATGGTCTTGGCACATCGTTATCTTTGGCTGGTGCCCCTTCTTCATTAATCCAATGCTCTTATAAAAGGTTCTTGTGTGTTGTCTGTTGTTAGCTTCTTCGATCTCTTCCAGCATTTTTAGAGCTCTTTTTTCTTATTTCTGTAGATTTGTTTTACTCTTCTTACTTCGTTGTATTTTCTTTGATGTTCGGGTGCTTCGTTTTCTAGCATCTTTGCCCTAGCCTTTTTTCTTTCCTCCAAAATTTCCTCGCATTCTTTATCAAACTATCCCTTTGTATTTGTTTCAATTTTTTGTTAGCAGCTTGTGTTACTGCCTCCTTTATTATTTGCCAGTCAGCTTCTATTTCTGTCGCTTCTTTGTTGGTTTCTGTCTGTTTGTCTATTTCCTGATTATATTGCACTGTTCGTCTTTCGCCTTTCAGTGCTTCCCTGTCCCATCTTTTCTGTTTTGCTTTTACTGATCCTACGTTGGCTTCTTTGCAGCTCTTAACGTCATCCACACAGTCAGCGCGTCTTTCTTTAAGGGGCACGTGGTCCATTTGGTTAATTGTTTTACCATAGGGACTTATCCACGTTCCTTTGTGGATATCTTTGTGCTTTAAATATGTAGTTCTCACCACTATTCTCTACTCAACCCAAAATTTATTAATTCTTGTCCGTTTTTATTTGTTTTGTATTTGCTGTATTTAACGACCATTGGCTGGTTTCTTTTCTCACGCTCTAATTTGGTATTAATATCTCCTGCTATCATTTTTATATCGTATTTCGGTATCTTCGGTGTTTCCTCATCCTCCGCGTCCTCTGTTGGTGCGCTAATCTTTCTATATTTACCTCTCAGCCTTAGATAACATAGTCTGTCACTAATAGCTTTAAATTTTATTAAGTGCTTCCTTAGAGATTTTTTTATTAGAAAACCATTCCCTAATTTGTTTGTGCTCCGCCACAGTTTAGGAAGATATACCTTTCTATTTCTGCTAGATCCTTTCCTTTTATATTTGTTTTTTGGACTGCAGTTAGATTTATTATATATCTTCTTAGTTCTACTACTATTTGTTTCAAGGCTCCTTACATTCCATCTGGCAAAAATTAATTTTTGGTTTTGTTTTTGCTTTCTTTTCTTTCTACTATCCAGAATAAAATCAATTTTTGTGCTTGTTTTTGTTATTCTAGATCCATTTATTCTTTTTATTTTTAGTTTTTTGGTATTTTTTAAGCTCCCTCCATTTTTATCCGGCCATTCATACTTGACTCCATCTAGGTCCATTTTCCGGTAGCCTACTTTGGTATTCTTGTCATTATTTCTCTGCTCTCTTGCAACTTACTTTATCGTGACTTACTACGGTTCTTGTTTTCCCACTCTAAAAACTTCTTTTATGTTGGTCACCAAATTCATTTCTTTCTGGAAGAATTCAGAGATTTCTTGTATTTGGTTTTCGTCATTGAATTTTGCTCCCTTGATAACTATGTTGTTTTTCTTACGACCTCTTTCGTCGTTCTTCCAATTTGTTTTTCATTATTTCAATTTCTTTACGTAGTTCATATTTTTTGTCCTATTCCCCTTCTTTCTTTATTAGTTGTTCCTAGATCTTATTCCTTCCCCATAGTTTTTCATTTGCTGATTGACGCTCCTTACCTCTTCCTTTGTGCTACCAATGTCTTCCTTAATTTCATTTAACTGCGTGGCCATTAACCTTATCATTTTTTCAAGGCTGTCTATGTTTACTGATAAAGCTTTATTTTGTTCTGTATTTGAAGTTATTGCTGGTGGAGTTCTTTGTACCCGAGTTTTCTTCTTGAAAACTTCTGCTTCCTATTGTTTTTTCTGTGCTTCTTCTTCTTGTTTTTTCTTTTGCTTATGTAGCCTGCTGTATATCCTATACTGTTCGACCTGTTGTACGCCGGTGGGAAAATGTTTGTGCTATATGAAGTGTTGGTTTTAAGCGCTTATCGCTTTTTTATTCACTTGTTTGTGCAATTATGAGATAGAATCAATATTTGTATTATTTTATACCTCTTCTACCAGTATTCTTGTGGCTTTGATGATTAAGGATACTACGCTGATTTTATCACGTATTGTCTCATTTAATCTCTGCTTACTTTTTTGTGTAAGCTGTATCTTAACTCATAAAACTAGTTTAAGTAAAGTACGGTAAAGGTGGATGTAGCTTGTGTTTCCAATTATTAGAATAATTTTTAATGTGGATATATGTAACGAGATCCCTTTTGAACGCATGAGTACCCTGTAACAGCATTATAATTATTAGAACTTCTATGATTCAATTCCGTGCCTGCTCTCGGATATTTGCTATACACATTCACCTAATTTGGTCTTTTACATCGCTATCAATTTTTAATACTTTTATTTTCTGGAAATTTTACTCGGCGCTTTCCTTTAATTTAAGCCTAACATCGCGCGAGAATTTTTATGTAAAAATGCTTGTAATAAACAGAAATTATTTATTTGCTTAAGTCAACTGCGATAAAGGTGAATGTATATTACACGTAGTGTTTCATACTATTAGAATCATACAGCTGTTCTTAATGTAAGTATTTATATGTAACAACGTCCCATTTGAGTGTATGATACCCCGACTACTACTGTAACAACATGGTAATTGTTACAGCTTCTACGATTCCGTGCCGTGGCTTATCGGATATTTGCCATGTACATTCACCTAATTTGGTCTTATTACCTCACTATCAGTTTTTTTAATGTTTTTGTTGTCTGGAAATCGAACCCGGCTTTGCCTTAACACAAGCCTAACATTATGCGGGAATTTTTATATAAAAATGCGTATAAAAAACTGAAAATATCTATTCGCGTTACAACTCCATATAGCTGAAGTAAACATCTCAATAAAATTTATCGCTGTTTATTTATGCCGCGTTGCAGTGGTGATTAATTTGAATCCAATTAATTATGCGATTGAATAAAGAAATTCCTTTGTGTTTTTTATTCTCAGTCATTTTGCAGTTGCAGTTTGTTGTCAGGAATTAAAGCTCGCTCAGCATTTTTGTGTGTGCACCATTCCGGCTTGTAAACAAAACGGTTTAATCTATTATTACTAGTTATGATAATGAGTTGTAATTTACAGCTCCTGTTTTCTATCGTGTGCGCAACGCGCGTTTCCTAATCTACGAAGTTAGCAAATGTAGCTCTGCATGGTAATGTAGTGAGTTTAAAAAGCGAAACTAATGTTCCGGCGATTGCGAATAATAGCAGGATGATGGCCGATAATTGATGAAATATTGATGCACATCCATTTGGCCTGCATATGGAATTGAAAACAAATTGCCCTTTTATTTTGAAAGCCGCGCGGAAGGTGATGTCATCTGTGATGTAATTTGTTGTAAATAATTGCGAATGTGGCGTAATCCAAGGATAGTCCTTATTGTTTTTCAGTGGGTAGGATCTTCGGTACGTCGGTGCATAACCAAATTGGTCAAAACCTCTCTCCGCCTGGATGATTACTCGAATGCCCTCCACAAGCGCGAGTCGGATATGTAACGTTCATGCTCTTTACACTGCCTCATTCCTTCACGTATAATTACTGTTTTGGGTGCTGCCTGAATGCTTAAGCCAGTAGCGTTCAATAATTTCCCAGTACACTAAATGTAATGCTCGTTTAAGCTGCCTTAAAATAAAAAGGTGCACATCTACAGGGTGGTTCATTCTAAGGTGGCTTTTATTTCGTGGCTATATTTTTTCAGGCGATCCGCTACCAAATTATTGGAGTAGACTTAACTGTTTAGCACCCCCACACAAAATTGTTTGAAGTTAAGTCTGAATGCCAAAACGGCTTAGTAATTTGTCTTATTTTGATAATCAGGTTATAAGGATTTGGTGACGAAAGGTTTCTTAACATTTCAGTTCAGTAGATTAACTGCTTGGCCAAGAAGTAAAGACCAATGATTTTTCATCTGCGGATTTTCAGAACTCCAATAATGACAATTTTGTCGACTTACTTAAACAGAAAAAGCGCCACCCAAGAAGAGAAACTTACTCTTAATTTCTCTTCTGTTAAATTCTGCACAAATTAATTTTAAAATTAACCTACTCAATTAATTCTAAAAAATGCTTGTAAGTTTAACATTGATCTCATCGCTGCCTTCGGATCTATAAATTCCTTAGCGTCCTTGTTTCAGTTCTTTTGAGCCGCTATTTAATTAAATTTGTACTCGGGGACTCATTTATGCTGCGAAATTTATATTTATGCTGAAAAAGCGACATCAGTTACGAATAAACAATTAAAATTCTTGAAAATCGAACTAAAGAACTATTCACAGAGCCTCCATCCAGTATTCACTTTATATATAAATATTCAAACATTTTCAAAACATAAAAATGTAATTAGACAATGCTTCACTGGTGTGTTCTTGAAGTTCAAAGCTCGTTTCAAGTGCTAGAAGTGTTTAAATTGTAAATTGGCCTTAGCCAATACATAGAAAAAAAGAATAGGTAAACATAAATTGAAAATAGGATAATAATAATACATAAAGAAAGGGTAGATTCCGCCTAGAACTAAAAATATAGTGACCTAAGGTAACGTAAAGGTTAAAGTCCCACAAATCGTAAATTCTAACAAGATAAGGCATCACATGTTACAAAACAGTAAAGAAAGTCAGCATATCTGGAGGACTAAATAGTAAGAATATTAAAAAGTGGAAGAAAAAATTCGAAACACCAAATGGTATTAATCAACAACTAAAAAGAAGTAGGTATAAGACTGGATGAGAAGATGGATGCAGCGAAAGCTCTGCAACAAGGAAATTGGGCAAGCATAAGGATAAGCAACAGGGATATTGAAAAAACAATAAGGAAGAAAACATAATAACGAATTTCACCAAAGAAGAGGACGATGAAAATGAAGAAGAATCCCTGATAAAATGAAACGGAAAGGAAAAAGTAACTAATGCAGAACCCGGTCAGAATAAAAGAGGGCGAAAAGCTGTGGAAAGGATGTGATTTTAAAAGCGAACAATTAAACGCCGTAAGAATAAGCATAAAAATGTGACGAGAATAGAAACATTATTAAACCAGGGGAAAATTATGGAAGTAAGAAGAAAAATAGTTAGATAAAATGCCATATAAGTCATAATGTGGGAGAGAGTGCTGTTTTCGTTGAGAGATTAGAAGCGGTGTTCCTGTGGCACTATCTCAAAGCCCCCCCCGCAGGTCAGCGCATTATCTATACGAGTCTTCTGATTTCGTGTGAAAGTGGATATAGCAATACCAGGGAGCGTAAGCTGTGAATAATTTGTCCAATCTAAAAAAGAGACAAATAATCTCACAAAGGATGATCAAGATATAATCAAAACTGAACACCTTGTCGGGTTTGCCTAAATCTTGCCAAAAGGGGCCTTCAAGTGGGACTCTTGACAATCCAAAGACGTTTAGAACCTCACAACATTATGTGTTTGGTAGGCTCTCCTCAAAAATTGTGTGGAACTGATAATAAAGGATGGTTCATAATCTTTTCACACCAATCAAATTAAAAATGTCTGATTCTATGTCAAGTACCAACTAAGGAGTAAATACATATTAACTATCAGAATATTATTTAGGTAGCTTCGGGAGATATGCTACTTGTCTCTTTCTGCTATCTAATCGCCATTATACGAAATCGTATGAGTATTTTATGAACTGCATTTCGTTTTAGTTTTCAAATAAAAATATTTCTTAAAACCGACGGAATGCCTTTATGGAATTATATTAAAGCATTTGGAACGCGGAGCCTCCAAATACAATACTAGTGAGGCTCCAGTACTGTGCGTGGGAGTATGGTCTACAAATTGAGAGGTTACGGCGGCTCCCATATGTTCACTGCGCCTCATACGACCGCATTATTATCCATTGTTCGAAATTAACACAAGCACTCGATTATTTTTAGTGATTGGGTAAGCTGCCTCTCATGTACTTGTATTGGATCCAGGACCGCTCGCACCATAACCAAACACGTTAAACGTTCGGCCACGGGCGCTATTAAATTTAATTTTAACTACTGGATGTATATTGAAAAATCTTACATCATCTAATAGTTGAATCACACATAGGCAATTATGGAGTCATATTCAAAGTCAAAATGATGACATGTTTGCTTTACCACGTTTTAATCCCTTCACTTTCCAAAATTAACCAGAGATTTCATAACCGCATACTTCCTGGGCGTGAGACTCTTTGTAGCATATAGGTTGAAAGTCAAATATACTTTGAAATGCGATTATGAGGTCGATATTATTATTGCTGAAAATAATTTGATTAGACAAATCTGGTAAATTAGTAAAGCCATACGAAGGCCTACTTATAGTTACATAGAAAAACAAAAATCTGTCGAAACGCGTCTTGCGATGGTGTAAAATACTTTTGAGGCGTTGCTTTATAATGTTGCACGCTGCAAATTTTTGCACTGTATGTTTCTGACAGTCTCCATGTCTAATGACATAAGGTCTGAATTTCGTGGGGGCCTCGAGACGGGCTCTTGTCTTCCAGTCCATCTCTCTATATAGCAAACATCCGATGCACGTCGCGCACGAATCATGTAGTGTGCGGATGCTCTATCTTGAAAGATAATTTTGAGTGTATGAGTTTTCCCGTTGTCGACCTTGCGAAAAAAAATATTTTAAAATTTCCGTGTACGTTCTGGTGGAAAAAAATAAAGCCCGAAAATTTTGTTCACCATTAATCCATATCGTGTGTTCTTGCACTTAGAATATCTCCCAACTGGATCATCGTCTAGTTGTTGTAGCATGTTCACAACAAATTCAACCCGCCGAGGCTTATCGTTCAGTTTGATTTCATGTAACAACAAGAATTTGTAGGCATGCAGTCTTAACTTCTTTCGCACCACGTCGCACACAGTGATAGAGGAAGGTGCAATTGTTGTCTTCGCCATGTGGGATATTTAGAATTTGGATGACTGAACTCCGAAAACAGAAATGGAGAATGAATTTTACAGTTTCAATTGATGTTTTTGCTCTTCCATTTTATGTCTTCTTCTCCGTACTGCTAATCTATCGGAACTGCTTTGAATGTTCTACCAGGCGCAAAACAGATCTCTCTTTGAACACTCTTTCTTCATTCTTAACGGCCACATTTTAAAAATTTTAATGTTGTATATTACTTTTACTATTGTATTCTTTTACATACACATAATTCATTTAGATCCCTGTTGTGAGATGTTGCCGTACATATGTTAATGTTCTGATGAATTCGATATATCTAAAAGGATGTATGAATTATTTGGAGTTACTGGTAAATATATTTTTTCCTTCAGGTTAAAGATGATTTTTATTGGATTTTAGTTTGAATCTTACATACTGCATCTAAAAGGTAATCTAGCATTTTAAGGATATAGAGGAAGACGAATAATTAAAGATAACTAAAAGATAATATTTGTGTCGTCCTCGAAGATATGTATGACAATATTGGAAAGATTTTCGGCCTAAACTTTTCTTCCATACTCTTGGTCTGAAGTGGGATTTTTTTGTAATCACTCCGAATGTCTTGTGACTACATTATTAATAGAAAGAACTTTAGAGGGACATTTCCATACTTGATCGTATTATCTCAAAAATGTTTTCTATAATTTTTTGATGACATGGGGTTCTTCTACATTTTTTCCTAATAAATTGGAAGACTGTCTAATATTGAACTGTAATTTTGTATAATAAGTTTAGATACGATGCTACTTAAGTTGTGTTTTGAGAGTTGGGCAAAATCTGTTTTAGGTTCCGTACTAGATACTAGTTAGATACCAACTTCCTGAGCACGATTATTTTCTTGATATATATGCAGCATATAAATGTTGTAGCTGTGGTTCTTAGAGCATTTCTGAGTATATTTTAAATTACTCAGATTGTATTGGTATACGACAAAATTGTATGTAATTTTACTGTGCAATATCTCCTTACGCCTTTAGTACTATACAAAGCAAAATGTTACTGCAATGATTTCCAATTTCAGATTTGGTGAATTTTGGTTTCAAATGTCACGTTTAGTTCAGAATTTATCCCCCCTTCTCTCCCCATCTTCTGCTGTAACCAAAATAACAGATCAGTTTTAGCACGCTTCTTGTATAACGGATTTAGATTGTTTCTAAGAATCGTTGAAAGGTAGCACTACCTTCTCTTTTGCTTGGTTGTTGTTGGCTTTAAATATTTTTGTGTTTGTTATGTGAATCCGCTCCTTCACTCTACCGAACCTTTATTATGGTATTTAAAAATAGTTTATTTGTGGGACTACAGATAAGGTTATCTGATTTTATAATGTTTTGTCATTGTTGGTGATTTGTGTTCGACAAATGAGCGCCAACAAACAGAAATTGGAACAAGCTTTATTGACAGTTGTATTAACTGATGAACATTTTTGTACCCGTGGAAAAGTTTGTGAGGGTTGGGTCGGATAATCCGGACACGTCTGTAGCGGCCAAAGGATTGAAGACAAGAAAATTCATATTTTAATTCTTCTTCTTCTTCCCCCATCCTCATGGTCTTTAGGGTGTAGAACTCTCATTTTCCTATTTATTTCTCCTTAATCTTTTTCCTCTTTATTCATTCAACGAACTTTAAATATGGGCTGAGGTTTTTGGCCATTTTCGTTTGCCTTGAGTAAAGAGACTTAAAACTCGTAGAGGAGACACAAAAATGGAACAATCCACGTGTTTGGCCTTGGTAATGAAGGTTCTTGTGGAATACTTTCCAATCGAACCACAAAAAAAAATTACGAGATTACATTAGGGTTAGTATTAATGTAATTTTGACGGTTCCTTATTAAGTTGTATTTTTTTTAATTTGTTTCACTGTCTATGAAATAATGCC
The DNA here is from genome assembly GCA_036346155.1 of Sinelater perroti. NCBI lineage: Eukaryota > Metazoa > Arthropoda > Insecta > Coleoptera > Elateridae > Sinelater > Sinelater perroti. The sequence goes on from JARFIY010000222.1 coordinate 7,613,945, forward strand.
AAAAAATTAATTCTAAACCACACGCCATCATGCTACCAGCCCTTATTACATACACAACGATAGTATGAAGTGCTTTTGTGATGTGTAATTTTTGATGTTGCACACTGTAACTATGTTTTTGATATGACTGGGTACTGCCTGGACTTTGTGAATCCTCATCTTCCAATCTACTTATCCAGAAAGCATGTCGCATATGAGCTTCGCAGTGCGGTGGTACTTCATCTTGCTGAAAGATTTTGAGTGTAAACTTCTAGGTTATTGATCTTTGGAAACAAAAACTGCTCCAATACATACATGTATTAGGTGTATAAATAAGTTCTCAGCTTTTTTCTGCGAAATTAAAGTTTTATTTAAAAACAAACAAAAAAAGCTTAATATGAAAGTATTCTCCGTTGGCATCGATGACCTTTTGCCATCTTTCGGGTAGCTTGCAAATTCCCTGGTGATAGAAGCTCACCGGCTTCGAGGCGATAAAGTTATCGATGCATTTTCGGACTTCTTCTTCTGTTTTGAAGTGCGGATCAGCCAAGTGATGCTGTAACGGCCGGAATAAATGATAATCGGAAGGGGCCATGTCTGGGCTACACGCCGCATGTGGGAGAATTTCCCAACCTAAAGCGAAGATGTGTTCTTGCATCGCCTTCGCAACATGTGGTTGAGCATTATCATGGAGCAGGATAACTTTGCGACTTCCTTGTCCAGTAAATGGCCTCTTTTCTCCGATTGCGTCGCTCAAATTGATGAGTTGCTGTTGGTAACGATCCGGTTTCAAGAGTTCATAGTACAGCACCTTTCCAATCCCACCAGATACAGAGCCAATTCTTTTTGGTGTGGATGTTAGGCTTTGGAGTCTATGTCGAAGGTTTGCCAGGGTCCACCCATGATTTTTTTGCGCTCGGGATTGTCGTACAAGATCCATTTTTCATCGCCCGTAATAATTTTATGCAGAAAATCCTTTTTTTGGTTCCTTGAAAGCAAATGGAGTGCGGTGTCACGTCGTCGATTTTTGTTGTCTTCGGGCAGTTTATGCGGAACCCATCTGCCTTCCTTTTGTATCTTACCCATTGCATGCAAACGAATGGAAATGGCTGGCTGAGTGACGCCAAGCTGTTCTGCAAGCTCTTTTTCAGTTTGCGCATTGTTTTGATCCAGCAATGTCTGCAGCTCATCCGTGTCAAATGTTTGAGGGCGTCCAGCGTGGTTGATCTTCAAGACTAAACTCTCCTCCACGAAATCTTTGGTACCACTTGTTGCACGTTGCATGACTTACAGCATTCTCACCATATGCAACACAAATCATTTCGGTGGCTTCAGCAGCGTTTTTCTGAAGATGAAACGCGAAGTGGATAGAAAATCGAATATGCTCTTTTGTGATTGCCATCGTGAACACAGCTGATTATTGAGCTTATGTGCATCAAACGCCAAATCGCATGATGTTTCGAAAGACCAAATGTCATTGCTTTAAAACCGCAAGAGGGCGGACTAATACGTTACATGTAAACGGTGATTTGCGTCCTGTGAAATCTAAAGCTGAGAACTTATTTATACATCTAAAAGTCGTGCTGGAGATTGAAAGGTTAGAAAAAACAGTGTCTGAAAATCTTTTTGCACCGCACTCTTGTGACGTTACCTCTATAGAAAAACGCCACCAGACTTTTATATATTCACAGCGATAATATGAAGTGCATTTGGGATGCTGCGGATTTGCGAACCATATTCTTGATGTAACCTTAAAGAAAGAGGTCTGATAGCGTACGATCTGGACTTTGTGGAGGTCACGGCGTGGGTCCTCATTTTTCAATTTACTTCTCTAGAAAGTGTACGTCTAATGGTCGTCGCACGTGTTTGCATGGAGCGGTGATGCTCCATCTTGTTGAAAGTTGATAATGTCGTAGACGTTTGAAAACAAAAATTGTTCCACCACGTCCATATAGCCCTGCAATGGGCCAGCATATCAGTAGTGTCCAAAACTTATTCTAATGTTGTTTTTTTTAATATAAATAGTGACAACAGATGCGAACATTTTTATGATGATGTTGCAGTCTCGTGACCCCGTTGCACTTTATGCAGGGCACTGTATACGTAAGTATACGTAATTATTTTGACAATAATTGCAATCTTTGCTAGTGCAATTTTAGCCGAACAATGCGCACAGCAGAAGTTGTTATTGGCAAGCGAATTATAAACCTTTAATCACCGTACTTACCACTTAACTCCCGAGGTTGTCAAGGCTGCGTGTTGTCATAATAATCGAAAGTAGGAGGAACCTGCATAATGAGAGTTATTTCAATCCTTTTATTAAATGAGGGGCGGCGCTGTTGCTTTTCCCAAACGGGCGCCCGTGAAGGTGCATTTAATTCGAGGTATGCCGTTCAGATAAAGTAATAATGCGTTGAAAGGAAAAGTGTTCCTGCAGATTTCGTGTCCTGGGAACTAGAAAATTACGAGCGACTTAATTAGGCGTAGAAGATTACGTTTCGTGTTTCTAGCATTAAATAACATGGATGCAAAGGCACATTAGAGAGCCTGCGAAAATCCGCTTCATATTGTTCGGAAGCGCGATGACTTGCTGATTTTTCCCAGTAGGCGGAGTAGGGTCGAATTTATCGCGTTAACTAATACAACTAATACGTAACGTTCCGTAAGAGTGACAAATTCCAAAGGAATCGTTATCGCGCGATAAGATACTTGTCCCCTTTAAGCTTTAAGTGTATTTCAAAGCCTACTGCCAGTCGAGCTCTATTAATAGGTAAATGTGCGACAGTGGGTGAATTGTGAGATTTCACGATGCACAGCAGCCGCTATGGTACGTACGATAAATAATCATCATATTTATATGGAGGTAATGCTGCATTAGAATAGTGAAACAATAGAAAATTTATGTTATTGGAGCATGTAAAATACAAAGAAAAATGATCGGTGTGACTGTTATCAGTTGTCTTGGCGATAAGGGGCAAAACCAATATTTTCGTTTAAAAATGTTTTTATATGAAGCCTTCAACAATGTAGGTAAGGGCAAATTTCTGAAGTTTACAACCTTTACTACCGCCTTCCTCGCGAACTTCCCAATTACTGCATTGTAGCAAGTTCTCCTGGCCCAAGTACTAATTAATTTCCTCGGTGAATGTTGGCGGCTGCCAAGTTTAAACAATAAGGAAATGAAAGTAAAAGTGCATTCTTGCTACTTCGGTTCGGAACGAGGCGCTCGCAGCAATTAGCCGCCAGTTGGCGAGACCGGGGTATTGTGCAAATTGATAGCTGCCGCCCAGGCGTCATCTGCTAAAATAAATGTGATATCTGCGAAACCTTCGCTGGAATGTAAGGACGGCGGCTGCCGGCGCCCCCCGCCCGGCGCGACCATACATCATCGCAGTCTGGGTTGTTCCGCAAAGGTGCAACTATTAGAATTTCAAATTTAGCTGGAGGAAAAGTTACCGCAGATCGTAAATTAAAAAAGCAATCGTGGGACAGTTCATGGCTTTCTTCATATAAATTTGCATAGGGTTTTACTGGCTTTATCAGCTGTAATCGCGCAGACGTCGATTTTTCTTTATCCGTTATCTGTGGGGCACTTCTTCAATGGGAGTAGTTGTTTATTTTATTGCAAAATAATCCATTGCTTCTGTTTGAAATTGCCTACCTAATAATCGAATTGATAATGATATGACGATTATAAATCTTGGAATCCTTGTAATAAGTCGTTTGAACAATTTTATTTTGGAATGGAGGGAAGTTTGTAAAACCACTCCCTTTTTCTGTGGTCATAATTGAGCTGAAAATATTTAGGACGCTTGGACAATTTTAAGAGTAATTCATTATGGCAATGTTACTCAACAAGATTAATAAGAAATTAAATAAATGCAATGTCTGGAATTTCAGAATCGAACGAATGGAAGGTAGATTAGTTAAGATACAAGTAGAACTATAAATGAAAGAAACATTGGAAAGGGAAAGATTAGAATTCTGTAAAGATATAGATACAGGAGTTACAATCGATGGAAATGAGAAGAAAAATGAAGGCGACAAGAAATCTTAAACAGAAAAACATTTGATATTGATGACCATAGAAAAAAGGCCAGGAACAGAGGAAAAAGATGCAAGAGTAAAATGGTTTAAGTAAAGGTAATCTATAATAAAATTATGGTAAATGGGAAGTACTACACGTTAGGGGAAGTCGAACAAATGACAAAAAATAAAAAACCTGAAGAGTAGGAACCGAGAAAACAATTTTCAAAAATTAGGAATGCCTCAAAAACTAAGCATTCAAGGAAAAGGACGGAAAGCAAGGAAATTGATCGTAATAAAAGGTGAACAAATTGGTGAAAAGGATGGATAGAACAATCGAAAATATTAAAAAGAATAGTAAATTTGAAATAACTGTGGAAATGGATAATAGTAATATTCAACGGTAAAACGGAATGAATAAACTAAAAAAAGTAAATATAAAATGAAGGGTAACAGAAGGGTAGGAATGATGCAGACATTAAACAAACAAAGTAATTAAATATGATAATGTTAACTCAAAAGTTATAGTGATCTGTTTATATCTACAAAAAAGTTAATATCATTCAAATTTACAGTCTAATAGAGAGAACAGAAAAGATGAAGCGATGAAGGAAGAAAATTAAAAACAACAATAATGGACCTCTGGAATGCCAGAGTAGGTAGAGACCCTAATCAAGGAATGGACTCGAAGAAAGAAACCACGAAGAAGAAACAATATATAAAAATGGGATAAAGATGGTTGATTTTTGTCAAAGATATAATAATAGGATATACAAAATGAAAATAAAAGAGCGAAACGCCGAGAGTGTGATCGACTAAAGAGTACATACCAGAGGAAATAGGATCTAACCATAGACTAGTAGTGGTTAAATACTTGTTTATAATCAATAAGGTGGAAGAAAACAAATAATGCAGCAAAGTGGCAATTTACAAAATAAAATACAAAGAAATACTAAGAAACGACAAAATAGGAATTTCAAAGGCTGACAAATGAAAAACTAGAATGGGCTCTAGACGAAAGCTGGACAGGTCTAAAGAAACAATACTAAACATAGAGGAAATATGTGGAAAAGTTTAGAAAACACTCTAAAAGGAGAAAATGAAACAAAAGCCCTAGTAAAAGAAAATAACCTAATATCTACAATGAAATTTAGAATTGCAGAGAAAATTATAAAAGAAAGAGAATTAGAGTAGAACAAGTAGTCAACAGAACGAAAATTTGACAACTAGATAAGTAAAATATAAAAACAGAATAGAAAATTTCGGACAAGAAGAAAAGAAACGAGAGCAATAAAAGATATAATTAATTAAAAACAGATATGGAAGAAACTTTAGGAACTTGGAAAGAATTTTACCCCGAAAAGTTTGATACATTTAAAAGAAGAAGAAATAAACAGAAAAGAAACAACAGAACGTTACGGGAAATAACAAGAGACGAAATAGAAGAAGCCCTTCAAAAAGGCATATGGAAAAAATGAAATATCTCACGAGATGGTTAAGTGGTTAGGAAAAAGGGAACAGAATGACTATAGACTATTCTCAAGACGCATCGAATGCACGAAAATACTTAAATAATGGGAAAATAGCTTGATTCTCCACATACAAGAAGGAAGAACAAGCACGTTGTGAAATCTACAGAGCAGTATGTTTAGATTCAACCAGTTTTACATTGTGTACAAAAACATTAGAAGAAATATTGAGAAAATACGTAGAGCAAAACTAAAAAGAACCTGTAGCTTTCAAAGCCTATACATATAGACAATTATACTTCCACACGCGCCCCCGCACTTACGCACACTTTTCATATATTTAAAAGTGGAATTTGAAACAGCAGATTGAAAAGAAATTTAATTTTATTAATTAGCAATGAGAATTTCGCATTCTATAAGTTACTATAATAGTATAGGAGTCAAATGTTGCTTTTGGTAGGAATTGAACTGGTCCAGTGACTGGTCCACTTGTTTAACATCTCAGATCGGCTGGCCAACGTTTTATTTTAATTTTCTATTTGCTGGAGAGATTCCTGTCTAGCATGATACTTGTTACTGCGTTCTTGAATGACGTCTTTCACAAATGGATTCAGAGGTCAACGCCAAGCGTTTAGTGAAGAATCTTGGGTACAACCCCATAGTTCGGTGCCACAAATTCAAATATGTTTGATAATTGTTTTGCAGATCAGGATTTTATTTTTGGAGAATCTTCTTTCAAGTAACCACTATAATTCGTCGTAAAGTCTATTTGTTTCCTTTTCTTAGATGTATGTTTCTTCTAATTGTTTTTCATCTAGGTGTAATCCTACATACTGTACTGCTGAATATAGAGGCAGGATTTTCTTGTTGATAGAAACTGAAGGACAAAGGTCCTTCCTTGATACAAAGGTTATTTGCATCGACTTAATTTCGTTAATTTTCATTTTCACACGTATTAACCCGTGCTTGCCAGAGGTTTATGTGGGCTTGTACATATGAAGATTGTTGCAAAGATGACTATATGGTCAGCGAAAGTCACAGTTCGATTATTAGTTGTGGTGGGTAACTCAGATGTATGCAGTATGTAAAGTAACGAACCTAATACACTACCCCGAGGCACTCTAACTTCAATTGTAAATGTTGTCTTTGTGCTATATACCCACAGATTGGGTGTAGAAGTTTCTCTGTGAATTGAGCGATTAGTTTACAATGGTTTTAACTGTGTTTTGACTGGACGCCAAATAGAAAATAAATATGGAGACGTTGAAAGAAATATAAGTATGGAATACACTTACAAAATAACTAAAAGTAGGTATGAGGGAGTTAGGGTTAAAATATATGAATAGGAGGGCAAAGAATAGAATAATTTATAGCGAATAAAGGAATAAAATAAGAAAGCGTTCTAAGCCCAGTACTATTTATAATACTTATGAATAAGTTAATTAAACGCATTAAAGAAAAGAGAACAGCTAGATGCGACAATTGGATACAGAAACTTAAAACCAATTAAAATATGCCGATGACATAGATTAGTAAACGTATGGAATAGAGAAACAGAAAATTTAAAAGTAGAAGTTAATGCAAAAAAACTAAAGTGATGATAATAAATGAAAAATATATAGTTGATCAAAGTAATAAAGACATAATATGTAAAAAAGATGGAAAAAATTAAGCAAAGTAAGTAAATCGACAAACATCTACTATGCATTAAACAAAATAACGTTACTAGTAATAACATATGGAAGTTAAAACTGGACTGTACGAAAAAAAATGAAAAAGAAATGAAACATCTGAGAATGATAATAAAAAACTAAATGGAACATAAGAAGGAAAAAAAAGACAATCAATTAATAAGACAAAGCTTCCTAGAACGAGATAGAATCTGACAGCTGAAAAAGTATAAGTATCAAAAGAAGAAGAAGAAAATGCGTAGTATTTTTACAGGTACCTTTAATTATGATTTATTTTTGTTGTTCCGTCATTTTATACATTAAAAGTTTTAAGCTGTGTATAATAGGGATACGTCAATGAATTAATCCGAAGTGTGTCGTTAAGGAGTATATCGAGTAAGCGCCGGCTGCTTTTATTCTTCAGTGATCGTCAAGATGTTAAAAATTTCCTGTTGTTTGGAATTGTAACACCGTGTGGCAACGCACACAGGAAACGGTGATGTATGTAGTACATTGTTAGATTACCTCATGCATCCTTCCAGGTACCAATAGTAACAAACGAGATAATTATTCCAATTACGAGCGCTTGCCTCAGAGGTTATTCAGCACACACACATTGCGGGCGACATTTTATCAGCTAATATTTAGGTAGATATGTGCTCCGCGCGCTTTCGCATTATCTTCTTGTTTGCGGTGCGTGTTTATCCACAGATAACAGCGAACGTTATAAGATAACGGCAATTTGCACCATTTTAGCAAATAGTTTATGGTAATTTTCGATCCGCACCTTCGTGAACGTTGAATGTGGGTGGTGATTCAGTGAACCTTTTCAGGGGGCTTCGTGCAGCATGAACCAAACCGGCAGCTCGGCATCCTACACAGAACCAACATGACGCAGCGTGATGAGGTACAAAAGTTCGAGCAGGGCCGAATTCGGTTCCTGCAAGAGGAGCGGTTGCACATCCAGAAGAAGACTTTTACCAAATGGATGAACTCTTTTCTCCAAAAGGTAAGTTGAATATCTTAGAGTATTATTATCATGTACGGCAAAATTACCCTTGGGTAAGGGTTAGTCCTTATCTGGAAGGGTAAGTTCCTGGCTTTCACCCTTGAAATGAATGTTATTAACTTTCTAGGTATTCGTAAAACTTGGTTTAGTAACTTTATATTACATGCATGCAAAATTTTCTACCTCGTTATGTATTGCTAGTATCCAAGTTGGTTCCATCAATATCAGAAAAAATGACCTTCTACTAGGAAGGTCGTCATGTGGAGACGCAAACCTCTGGTCTTATTCAAGTCTCTGGTTTTAGAGCAACGTGCGATTTCGCGTATCTAGTAGCCGATAGATAATTTTGACGCAGATTTCTACTTGCAGGCGCGGATGGAAGTGGAGGATCTGTTTACAGATCTGGCCGACGGGAAGAAGCTCCTGAAGTTGCTGGAAATAATTTCGGGGGAGAAGCTAGGCAAACCAAACAATGGAAAAATGCGGGTACACAAGATCGAAAACGTCAACAAGAGCTTGGCGTTTCTGCACACGAAGGTGCGGCTAGAGAGTATAGGTGCTGAGGACATAGTGGACGGAAACCCTAGGCTAATATTAGGTTTAATTTGGACGATCATTCTGAGGTTTCAGATACAAGAAATCGAAATTGACGTGGTAAGCTGCGATTCGTGTGAAAGCTGAAGTTCGATCTGATGTCTACGCGTTCTTGCAGGACGAGGAAAATGAGAGTTCAGAGAAGAAATCAGCCAAAGATGCTTTGCTTCTGTGGGCGCAGCGGAAGACGCACGGCTATCCGCACGTTCACATCACAGATTTTACCGCGTCGTGGCGCAGCGGGATGGGATTCAACGCCCTGATTCACGCCCATCGCCCCGATTTGTTCGATTACAACAGCCTGCATCCGACTAAGCATATAGAAAATTTGAACCATGCGTTTGACGTGGCCAACAACGAACTCGGAATTCCTTCACTTTTGGACGCCGAAGATGTCGACAATAGCAGGCCAGATGAGAAAAGTATTATGACCTATGTAGCTTCTTACTACCACACTTTTGCTAGAATGAAAAATGAAGCCAAAAGTGGAAGGCGCATTGCTAAGGTAAGCGAAACATTTTACTCTATTGTGCTATTAATATTTGTTATTGCTAGATTATTAATCAAATGGTTGAAGCGGATAAAATGAAGTTAACTTACGACAGACTAACCACAACCTTATTGGAATGGATTAGGAACAAAGTAGTCGAGTTGGAGGATCGCAAATTTCCCAATTCTCTAGAAGGCATTCAAAGTCTGCTTCTTGCGTTTGGTCATTACAGAACACAGGAGAAACCACCAAAGTACAAAGAGCGCAGCGAAATTGAAGCCCTGTATTTCCAAATAAATACACAATTGAAGGAGTTGAGACAACCAGCCTTTATACCGGTTGATGGCAAGCTAGTGCAGGACATTGAACGCTCTTGGGAGATGTTGGAAAGGGCCGAACACAATCGAGAAGTTGCACTTCGCAGTGAGTTAAGGCGGCAGGAACGCCTAGAGCAATTAAACTATAAATTTGAACGTAAGAGCATTCTGCGAGAAGGTTACTTAAAGGAAATGATTCAAGTTTTGTCCGATCCACGTTACGGTTCGAATTTGGCCCAGGTTGATGCTACGGTTAAGAAGCATGAGGCTATCTCTGCTGACATCTTAGCGCGGGAAGAGAGGTTCCATGATTTATCTCAAATGTGCGAGGAGCTTGTTAAGGAAAACTATCGAAATTCTGAGCGCGTTAAGGCTAGGGAAACGCAAATATTAGCGAAATGGGAAGAGCTTCTGAAGCTTTTGGAGAAGCACAAGGCAAACTTAAACAGCATGGGCAACGTTATGAACGTTTTGAGGGAAATAGACAGCACTTTGACCAGCATACATCAGCTTAAAGTGAATTTACAGTCGGTTGACACGGGAATGCATTTATTTGCTGTGGAAGAGCTTCTGCACAAGCACGCGTTGCAAGAACTGCAGGTTACATCATTGGGAGAAACGGAACGAAAGTTGAAGCGAATTGGTGAGCAAGTTGCAACTCAAAATCCCAAAGAGGAGCAGGTGCTGCGAAATAAACTAGCCGATCTGGCCAAGGGTTACAAGGAATTACAGGTGTGTTAGTTTTATTTATAGGATTATCAGTTAATGAATTATTGTTTCAGGATTGCAGTGCTAAACGAAAAGCGTTGCTGGAAGATGCTCGCAACTTCTACCAATTTTTGCAAGAACAAGAAGATGAGGAAGCTTGGCTGGTTGAGAAGCAACGTATCTGCCAAGCTGAAATATCTGCCAAAGACCTGAGGGGCGTTTTAAGCCTTCAACAGAAGCATAAGCTTCTGCAAGACGAAATTAAGAGCCGGAAGAATAAGTACAGCCAATTAGGTATGCACAACTGCCTCCTTCATCATTTAGTTTTTGATTTTAAATACTTTTAGCAAGCATCGGAAAGCAGCTAATTCAGGAGAAACATCCTCGGTCGTCGGAAATTCAGCATCGCATGCACAGTACAAACAATGAATGGGATAAGCTGGAGAAGCTCGTAAAAGAGCGCGCTAAGCAACTGCAAGACGCAGCTGAGGCTTATCAGTTTTATGCTGATGCTAATGAGGCTGATTCGTGGCTGAACGAGAAGACGTCAATTTTGGCGTCAACTGACTATGGATCAGATGAACCCAGTGCGCAAGCCTTGTTACAGAGACATAAAGATCTTCAGGGTGAATTAAATGCATATAAAGGCGATATCCAAAGTTTGAATAGCCAAGCAGAAAGGCTCATTGCTGCCGGGATTTCTAATCTTGATTTGACAGCCGAGCCAGAAATTTCCGAGCCAGTTGAAGAGTGGATTGAAGAAGTTAGGTTTGTATATTCTTCATATTAAACAGTATATGTGAACTATAATTTGCTGCTCTATAGAATGCTTCCAGTAGAAGTGTGGGAGGAAGAGCCGGTGGAAAAAGTCGAACACCGAACTCACATTGAAGAAAGGAAGGTCCCTCAGGTTCGCGCTTTGTATCCCTACAACGGGCATGGTTTTAACATGAGTAAGGGTGAAGTGATGTTTCTGTTAAATAAAAGTAATCCCGATTGGTGGAGTGTGAGGCGAGCCGATGGCACTGACGGTTTTGCACCCGCTAATTACGTGGTTGAAATTGAACCTCGAGTTATGCAAATACAAGTTCGCCGACCTGAAAAAGTAAAAACTATGCAGCGCATAAAGAAAACGAAGATGGTAAAGCAAAGTGTTCCCGTTAAAGTTGTCAAGCCTCCAAAGAAACAAGCTAAGCGTAAAGTCGATGACAGTGACAGCATACCAAAAAGACGGAAGAGGATTAATGACACTTATGAGCAGCTGCAGAAGATGGCTGCACATCGCCATGCTCTTTTAGAGGATGCCATTCGTCTGTTTAGATTCTACAAAGAATGTGATGACTTTGAAAAATGGATAAAAGATAAGGAGAAGCTCCTAACAACAGATGATGGTAGTGAAAATGTAGAACAGGCGAAGAGAAAGTTTGAAGTATGATAAAGTATCTTTTAAAGTTCCAATTTTTTCAATGTAATATTTTATTGTAGAAATTTTTGACTGATTTATCTACCAGTAATAAGAGAATAGAAGCACTTGATGCAGAAGTTGAAGAGTTTGAAAAGCAAAATCATTCACAAATTGATAAAGTTCGAGCAAGACATCGTCACGTTCATGCAGCATGGGAACGGTTAAATGAATTAAAAGCAGAAAAAGAGAGAAGCTTGGAAGGTAACATTTTCCAGTTATTTAAATTAAGGTCAAATAAGATGTATATTTGTTTCAGGTGCTAGTAGTGTCGAACTATTTGAACGAACTTGTGATGAAGCCAAAGACTGGATGTTAGAAAAAATGACGCAGCTAGATACTGCTGAATTAGGCCCTGACCTTAAGACAGTGCAGGCACTGCAACGACGGCACCATAATTTGGAGCGTGAATTAGCCCCTGTGGAAGAGAAAGTTAACAGAGTAAAATTGCTAGCTAATTCTGTAAAGAACTCATATCCGCTTGAACATGACAATGTTTCTCAAAGAGAGAACGAAATTAAGGGTTTGTGGCAAAGAGTTAAGGATAAAGCTTTAGAACGTAGGAACAGGCTGGAAAATGCTGTTGGACATCAGATATTTGACAATAGTGCCAAGGCTTTACTGGGATGGGTAGTCAATGTCAAGGAACAGTTAAATGCAGACACAACTGCAAGAGATGTGCAAACTGCCCAGAACTTGCTGAAGAACCATAAAGACTTGCACCAAGACATCAAAGCACATGAAGATGAGTAAGTTTAGTTTATCTTACTTTTCTTTAGCCTTATCATTGCGAATTTGTAGGTTCAGAGAAGTAACGAATTTGGGAAAGAAGTTGTTGAAATCGAATCCTGGTTTAACTGATGTATCAGAGAAAATAGAAAGGCTGAATGCAGAAAAAGCTGCCATAAATAGAGGTTGGAATGAAAAGCAAAACTGGCTTGAGCAATGTCTCCAGTTACAGATGTTCAATAAAGAGGCAGATAACATTGACGCTGCTACTTCTAGTCACCAAGCCTTCTTAGAATTCAATAATCTTGGTGTAAGTTTTTGTTCATCTTAACATTTTTTGCATAATCATCAATTTCGTGGTATACATTATATTGATGTTACTTTTCACTACTTTCTTGGAAATCATTTTCTTAACACTTTTTGAGATCTAAAAGTAAATTTTTACATTAGGTATCCTTGGATGAAGTTGAAGCTCTACTGAAGCAGCACAGAGCATTTGTTAATACACTAAATGCACAGGATGACCGCTTGAACGCGTTTAGTGATGGAGCAGATGCACTTATTGCCGAAGAGCATTATGACAGTGAAGGGTAATTGTTGCAAGTTTAAATTACTGCTTTAACTTTCATTTTGTGCTTATTTTAGAATTGACAACAAGAGGAACCAAGTTTTGCAAAGGAGGCAAGCTGTTAAGGATCAGTGTCAGGCACGGACGCACGCCCTGGAGGCGTCCAAAAACTATCAGGAGTTCTGCGCAGAAGTCAACGATCTCAGGACGTGGCTGGCAGAAAAATTGAAAACTGCTTCGGATGAGAGCTACCGCGATTTAAGCAATCTCGAGCGGAAGCTGCAGAAGCATGAAGCATTCGAAAGAGAGTTGCGTGCAAATGAGGGTCAGTTAAGGACAATAAACAAGCTGGGGCAGGCTTTGATTGCACAGGACAGCTACAGAAAAGAGGATGTTGCAAAGACGTTGCAAGAGTTAAATGATGAATGGAAACATTTGGTTGGTATTTCTTTAGATAAAGGCCGTCGGCTGAGGCAGGCAGTGACCCAGTACGAGTACAATAACTTGATTGAGGATGTTTATACTAAGTTAGATGAACTAGACACTCAACTGAAAAACACACAAGTTGGCGATGATTTGCGGTCTTGCAGGGAGTTATTGAAAAAACACGAATTATTGGAAAGTGAACTGACTATGTGTACAGTGCGCATTGATGAATTGGTTACACAAAGTGAAGAGATGACGCACGACGGACATTTTAATTCAGAAGCAGTTCGCAAAAAGGCGCTGAATGCCCAAAAGCGCCTTAAAGATTTGGATAAGCCAGCTCGTTTAAGGAGGGAAGCTCTTGCTGAAGCCTTGAAGTATCATAAGTTTGCATTTGAGTTGGACACAGAGCTCCAGTGGATAAAAGACCGCATTCCGTTGGTCGGTTCAGAAACTTTGGGGCAGAATTTATATGAAGCGCAGACATTCTATAAGAAGCACAAAAAAATGGAGGCTGAAATAGCAGGACACCAACCTGTAATTGACAAAGCACTCGACAGTGGGCAACTGTTGATTGACCAGAATCACTCCCAGAAGAAAAAGGTAACTATATTTTTATTTGTAGTCGTATGCGAGTTAGTGACAATATTAATAAATTGATATATGTAGTTTTTCAAATGGTGGAGGAAATGCCTCATGAGGTAAATACGGTGAGAGTTTGGGTAGGAAACTATTTTTCTAACACATTTGCATGGTTTCGTCGTTTTAGTTTGTTTTATGGTTTTTTTACATGTACAATATGCTCAATAGTAAAAAGCTTTGAAAATAAAGTCATTTCAATTGACCATCAATAATACCGATTTCATAAAAAGAGGTGCTTTTGCAAGCAGATTTGTTTCAATAGCTTATGAGCCATAATACATTTTAATAAATCATACAATATACATTTTAGAATCTTACTGTAGATTTCATCTTAACTAAAATTGAGTAAAAAAAAGCGACAAAAACAGCACAGCATGCTTAGTAAGCGCAATTAGCAATTAAATTTATTCAATTAAATATTGCGATTAATTGAATCTTATAATAAAACAGGTGGAAGAACTCTGTAACAACCTGCGAGACGCTTGGGATGACTTGAATGAAAAGGCTGCTATTAGAGCACAAAAACTGGAACTATCTCTGAAGGCGCAGCAGTTCTTCTTTGATGCCAATGAAGTTGAATCCTGGTTAAACGAAAAAAGCGACGTGTTATCTAGCACTGACTATGGAAGAGATAGAGATTCAGCTACTAAGCTACTTACTAAACATAAGGTAATTTGAATGTGTTATAGAGGTAAATTTGAAAAAATTAAAATGGGACTTTCAGGTTCTTGAATTGGAATTAGATACTTACAACAGCATAATAGTTGAAATGGGTCGGGGTGCTCAAGCTCTTCTCATTTCCGGCCACCCTGATTCCAAAGCCATAGCAGAACGGCAAGCTACTTTGGAACATCTGGTGCGATCTCTACAGCGCCGGGCAGCTGTCCGACAGCATCGACTCATGGAGTCGCTGTTCCGCCATGAGTATTTCCTAGAATCCAGTGATTTGGAGCGATGGATTGCAGACCAGCAGCAACACGCAGCTTCTGAAGATTATGGTCAGGATTATGAACATTTGTTGGTAATCATGCTATTTTTGCTAATTAACGGTTAATATTTTAATTTTTGTTTCTTTGATAGATACTTCAAGCAAAGTTCGATGACTTTAAACATCGTGTGGATGCTGGAAGTGAAAGGTTTAACCAATGCGAAGACTTGGCACAAAAACTGATCGTCAATGAAAGTCCATATACCAGTGATATTGAAAAAAGACAACTACATCTCGAGTAAGTTTTGGAGCTTTGAGTATCTTCATGTAAATAAAAATTACTCAAATGTGTATAACATGTCTGGTGGTTGGTTTTTGTTCATACAAAAAACATTTTTCAAGAGTTTAAATTAAGTTAAGTACATTTCACTTTTTTTACTTTAATGTTATTAGTAGTTTTTAAGGGCTTTTTGAAATAGTAATAATTACAAGAAAAATGAACTGGATGGTCCACAGAATCCCCATGTGACCTTTTCTTAATAATAATCAAATCTAATGTACCATTTTGATTTTCATTGTTTTTTTTTTTAATTTAAAAACTCAAGAATTGTAACATTATAAAGGCACAGCAGTACTAGTACTTACCTTCAAAGTAGGAATTTTTATGCATTCTTGTGTCATTGACTCTGTTATTACTGAAAGACCAGCTGAGTTTATCTATAGAATGCATAAACACCAGATGGTAATGGTGGAATGTTGTTGGCGTTAATTGGTAGTTCTTGAACTAAAGTGATGTTGATGTTTGTCATTTTTAAAGCTTTTTAGAAGTTGCTTAAGAATTTCAGGATGAGAGACAAAGCTATATGAGGTTAATTGTGACTTTTGATAAACTGTTAGTTTGCTATTTCTTATGCCTGATGTTTAATTTCTTACTGTTACCATAAGTATATGTAGTGTTCTTTTTATTAGTCGACAAATTGATGCTCTTGAGGCCATTGGGGATATGTTGATTCTTCTTTGATTTAGACATGTATGTGAAATCTCGAACAGTTAAAGTCTTTGGCATATAGGCATCAATAGTCAATTGTTACATGACATGGAAGTTTCAAAAATAATTTTTTTCCTGTGTTTTATGTTGTGATTTTCAGACTTAAAATTCATAGCGCTTTTATGCATCATTTATTCTTATGGCAATGATGGCATAAAAATTCACTGACGCGTTTGCATAATAAAGCAGTTCAATGCACTTTCCATTTGTGAGTTCTTTGTTACCAGTTTATAGGGTTTAAAAGCTCTATTCATCTGTCCATATCCTAACATCAGTGGTATAGCACTTGGAAACAGTACTCAATTCGCAGACATTTTCAATCTTTTTGGAGAACAGGAGTGATTAGTGTCCTGCTAGAAAAGGCTTAAGTCGAGCATTAGATAGTAAGTACAGATCTGATATTGGCATTCCTAATCTAAGATTGCTGCTATATGCAGACTAGATTATATTATGTTGTTACTTTTTGATAGGTTTTGTTAGGCTAATCTAGACAAGGGATGACGAGAATTTTTTTTTAATATTTATCCTTTCTATTGGCTTGGCATGGATCAGTTTAAAGTGCTCTAACTTTTGGTCCCAGTATTTTTTAAACTTTAACTTGGTTTTATCGCGGAAAATGCCGTTGATTGATACTCCTTTTATCCTTAGAGAGCAAGTCTGCTAAAGTGAAATTTTATAGGTTTATTTTTGCTCAAAAATGTGTAATTTGTTAGATAAAGTAAGATGTAATTTTGAACCTTTGCATGCTTTGTTTTATTTAGCTATCAATTCTGAGCTATACAGGAATTTATATGTTAATATAAAAATATTTAACCTAGTGTCCCAAATCTATTAATACCATTCCTGTTGGACTATACCTTTAAAAAATTAAGCTCACTCCCTACAAAGTTTCACTTCAAATTAGGAAATAGTTATCAGTGTATCTTTTGTTATCTTCCAGAATAAATTAGTTGGGATCCTTATATATAATACTAAGATTGGCTATACACTAGCATACAGTGAAAACGCTCAACTACATTAATAAAGCCATTGGGGATTTAAATTTTAGTAATTGTTTCAACTAGAAATTCAGAGTATGACTTCTAAGACTCCGGAGTTTGTTCAAATGTATAAAAATCAACCATCATAATAACTTAGGACCTATCTTCTGCATTTTTCTAAGAAAAAGTTGAGGTGTGCTGAACTTTATTTAAGCTGTTGCACTCCATTGCACAATAAAGCTATATTTCTTTAGCGTTTTGCACTATCTGTTTTCACCGATCTCCACCATGTTATGTTTACAGTACTATTTTAAGTTAAAAACTGTTTAATGACAGTTTCTTACTTAATGCTATTGTTCACAAGTATGCATGTAGGTTGTGGTACTAACTGTTTTAGAAATGACGAACAGTCGGATGCCGTAAGAGATGTAGCAGCTCGACACAGTGTCATATGGTAATATACTTTTTTATACATACACGTTTCAACTGCTTTGTGCTTTCACTCCACTTAGAATAATGTTCATACACTTACACGTGCATTGCTATTAGTGTCACTAAACATCCTCGTTATTATTTATGTTTTGCTGATATGATTCTCTTTAAAAATAGTGAGAAGTGGCAAAAACTTCGTGAGCAAATTGAGAATAGAGACCGCCGCCTGCGTGCTGCTGGAGAAATCCATCGATTTCATCGGGACGTTGCGGACGCTCTTTCTAGAATTCACGAGAAGAATGCCGCTTTGGGCACAGAACTGGGGCGCGACCTCAATTCCGCTTTATCTCTTTTGCGTAGACAAGAGGCCTTTGAGAACGAGCTGGTTGCATTGGAGGCGCAGCTTCAAATATTAGTAGATGATGGCGCAAGGCTTCAGATGTCATACCCAAGCAACAAAATTCAAATCCAACAGAAACAGGAGCTTGTGGTGACTGCTTGGCAGGGCCTTAAGGAGCGGGCAGATTTACGGCGTGACCAACTGCAGGCTAGTGTGGATTTGCAGAAGTTCCTTTCACAAGCTAGGGACTTGACGAGCTGGTCTTCTAGCTTACGCATAGCTATGAGTGCGGAGGAAAACATCAGGAATGTTGCAAGAGCTCAGGCACTGAAGGTTGAACATGAAGCTCTAAAGAGTGAAATTGAGGCACGAGAAGATAGTTTCCAAGCAGTGGCTGATATGAGTACTGCAATGGAACAAACTGGTAAATGTATTACAATTTCTTGTTTTTTGAATTGTCATTACCATAATGGACTAACAAAAAAATAATTCTTGTCATCTCACACTTACAATTTGTTACAATTTTAGGTCATTACGCAGCTACTGAAGCAGTGGAACGATGTGCAGCTTTGTTTCAGGAACGTGATAAGCTACACACAGCTTGGCAAGTTAAGAAGATTCATTTAGACCAGTTGATTGACTTGCTGTTTTTCCTACGTGAAACAAAGCAGATTGAAAATATGTGCAACACACAAGAGGCTGCCTTGAGTAAGTGCAACAACAATATAGTGTCTACAGTTTCATATTATTAAATTATGATTTAGGCAACACAGATTTTGGCGAAACAGTAGATGAAGTCGCCAGTCAACTAAAGAAACACGATGCTTTTGAAAAATTATTTAACTCTCAAGATGACCGGGTGGACCACTTACTTAAGTCTGCCGATAAATTAATATCCCAGAAGCACTTTGAGAGTCCACAAATTGCTAGCCGGGCTGCTGATGTGCAACAGAAGAGATTACATTTGAGACAGTTGTGTTTGCAGAAACGCCATCAATTAGAGAATGCTTTGCTCTATGCGCAGTTTGTGCGTGATGTAACTGATGCTAGAGCATGGATTGCTGAAAAAGAAAAGAAACTGCAAGCTGAAATCAAAACCAGTGAAGTTAATAATCTAGAAGATAAAATTAAAGAGCTACAGAAGCATCAGGCACTCCAAGCAGAGGTTGGAGCAAATGAAAGTTGTATAAGAGAAATTTGTGACAAAGGAACCACTCTGATTGCAAAGCGTCACAGAGCTTCGGCTGATATTAAGCAGCAACTTTCTGACCTTAGAAATGCATGGCAACATCTTATTTATGAAGTGGACTTGCGCAGCAAAGGACTCGAAGAAGCTCAAGATATATTGGAATTTAATAATCAATTGGATAAGATGGAAGCATGGATTCGAGACAAGGAGGTGATGATACAGGCAGGAGATACTGGAAGGGATTATGAGCACTGTCAAGCTTTACAGAGAAAATTAGATGATGTGGATAGTGACATGCGTGTAGACGATACGAGAATAAGGAACATCAATGCTTTAGCAGATAAACTGATAAGTCAAGGGCATGCAGGAGTCCAACCAAGGAGGAATGATTTTGTGACAAAGTGGCAAAATTTGCAAGGAGCTCTAAATCAGTATCGTGAAAAATTAGCAGGTGCTTTAGAAGTACATTCATTTAATAGAGATGTGGCTGACACAGCAGAACGCATTAGTGAGAAAGCACTTGCAATGGAAAGTGAGGATGTTGGACGCAATCTCAATGGCGTAGAATCATTACAACGTAAACAGGAAGCTCTGGAGCGTGAAATGACTGCTGTGGAGAGCAAATTGAGAAATCACGATAGGGAGGCATATAAACTGTGCCAAAAGTACCCTGATAGCAGTGATTATATAGCTGATAAAGTAGAAGAATTGCAACAGGACTGGGACAAGTTACTGCTTTGTAGGGATAAAAGACGCAAAGCTCTTGAAAATGCGTATGTTAAACAAAAATTCTTGACTGATCTTAAAGATTTGGAGCTATGGGCCAATGAGACAGTCAAACAAATGCTAAGTCAAGATAAACCAACTAGCGTAGTGGAAGCGGAAGGTCTTTTGGAGTTACACAATGAAAAGAAGGCTGAAATTGATGGCAGACAAGAAGCATTTTTCAGTCTTCGTGATTTTGGCCAGAGCATGAAAACAAATGATGTGGAAATTCAAGAAGCACTTGAAAGGCTACAGGATTTACAGCAGTTACTTGTAGATACATGGAAGCAACATAAACAAGACTTAACACGTGAATATCAACTACAAGAATTTAAAGAACAAGCAAACCAATTGGAAACTTGGTTGGCCTCGAAGGAAGCTTTCCTGAATAATGACGATTTAGGGGAGAGTCCAAGAGCTGTGGAGATTCTTATTAGAAAACATCAAGATTTTGAAAAGATGTTGAATCAGCAAATGTGTAGGGTAACTGATCTTCAGAAAGTTGCAGAGAGCATATTAACTGACGAGCGATATGACAGTCAACAAGTAAAGGATCGCTTGCAGATCATTCTTGATAGAAGAGACCAATTGTTGACCTCAACCCAAGTTCGAAAGAAGAAACTGGAAGAATCTCAGGCTTTATATGAATTTAGAAGGAATATCTATGAAGTTGAAAATTGGCTAACTCAAAAAATACAAATTGCGAGTGACGAGAATTATCGCGATCCCAGCAATTTGCAGAGCAAGATCCAGAAGCACAGTACATTTGATGCTGAGATTCTTGCAAATCGTAATCACGTACAGACTGTTATAGATGAGGGGTTGTATTTAATCTCTTCGCAACATTTTGCTGCTGATGAAATACACACAAGATTGGACGATTTGGAAAATGATTGGAAACACCTCCGAGAACTCTCTCAGTTGAAACGCGACAGACTAGCAGATGCTTATCAGGCTTTGTTATTTGATAGATCACTTGATGAATTTTTAACCTGGTTAGAAGAAGTGGAAAGTCAACTACAGTCTACAGACTACGGAAAAGATCTAGCTTCAGTGAACAATTTATTGAAACGACATGCCGTGTTGGAGAATGATGTGCACCAACACACTGAAAATTGCGAAGCAATAAATGAGGCTGCTGAACAATTTGTTTCAAATGGGCATTTTATGAGCGATGAGCTGCAAGAAAAAGCACAAAACGCTATTACACGTTTCCATCAGCTTCACGAACCCATGCAGATCCGAAGAGATCTTTTAGAAGCTTCATCGATGCTGCAGCAGTTTACTAGAGATGTTGATGATGAACTGCAGTGGTTAGCTGAACGAGAACCTTTAGCTGCGTCTTCAGATTTAGGTATGTGGATTTTTATCAATTTTAAATGCCTTGGTGTTTTGAACTCCCTTTTTTTGTGTTATATAAATAAATATTATTAATTACAGGAAATAGCTTGACAGCTGTTCAGAGCTTGCAGAAGAAGCATCAGGCATTAGAAGTGGAATTAGTTTCCCGAGAACCAGTTGTAGGTGCACTGATATCCAGAGCTGCACATCTGACTAGATCTGGTCATAATAATACAGATATCATTGAAGAAAAGCAATAACCTTGAAGAACAAACTTGCTCAAGTTCGTGATTTGGCAAGCATTAGAAGGTTAAGACTGCAAGACGCTCTTGAATCACAAATGGTGAGTTTTCACCGTCATTAAACGCAGTTTCTACAATCAACTTGTTTTAGTTTTACACCGAAGCAGCGGAAGCAGAAGCATGGTTAAATGATAAGAGACCCCTATTAGCTTCTAATGAAATTGGAAAAGATGAGGACTCCACGCAAACACTGCAACGTAAATTAGACGCATTAAGTTGTGAAATCGAATCTTTCCAAGCAACCATCAACCATTTGGCTTCTCTTGCACAAAATTTAACTGAAAGGCAACACTTTGATAGTGAGAATGTGCAACTAAAACAGGTAAGTCATTTCAATATTTACGGTGCAGTTATTTAAAAATCAATTTTCTAGCAACAAATTGAAAACAAATTTGATGAACTACAAAATCTTCTTCAAATACGAGAGAAACGCCTTTCCGAAGCATTAACTTATTTCAGTTTTGTTAGGGAGTGCAGTGAACTGCAGGAATGGATGAATGACCAGCAGGCCAAAGCAGCCTCGGAAGATTACGGAACTGACGTTGAGCATGTGGAACTGTTAATTCAGGCTTTTGAAACGTTTTTAGCTAGTCTTAATAATAGTGAATTGAGAGTGCAGAACTGCATCGATAACGGAACCAAATTAATCGCAGCTCACAACTCCCATAAGAGCAAAATTGAGCAAAAGGTATCTGAGGTGAAAGACCAGTGGGAAGATCTTATGGAATTGGCTCAAGCAAGACATGAAGCACTTGCTGGTGCTAAGCAGGTGCATATCTTTGACCGCACAGCTGATGAAACAATATCCTGGATTTTGGAAAAGGATGCTACACTCACTATAGATACGTACGATCAAGATTTGGAAAGCATTCAGGCACTTGCTCGCAAGCATGCTGCTTTTGAAAGTGAACTGATTGCTGTCAAGCAACAAGTTGAAGCAGTGGAGCAAGAAGCTCACAGGTTAAGCCAACTGTTTCCAGATGCTGAGGAGCACATCGAGGTTAAAAGAGAGGACACTGTAAATGCGTGGGAAGATTTGCAAACCAAAGCTGAACATAGAAGAGAAAATCTTCAGCAAGCAGAACAACTTCAAGCTTACTTTGATCAGTACCAAGATTTAATGTAAGTTTTTCCTTTGAATTCTTGTTAACATAAAATAATTTGATCTAATTTTATACAGGGCATGGATCAATGAAATGTTGGCAAAAATAACAGCTCCTGATCTTCCTCAAGATGTAACTGCAGCAGAACTATTGATTGAGCATCATAAGGAACATAAAGTTGAGATCGATGCAAGATCAGATGTTATCAAACATTTCTATAGTGCAGGTCATAATTTGGTTCGCGATGGTCACTTTTTATCTACAGAAATTCAGGAGAGAATAAATACACTACATAATAGAATGGACTTCTTGAATCACACTTGGAAGCAAAGAAATATCATTTATGAACAGAACTTGGATGTGCAGCTGTTCAAACGTGAAGCCAACTTATTAGAAAACTGGATAGTGGTGAGGGAAGGACTTTTGAAAGACGCACATTATGGTGATAGCATTTTGCAAGTTGAAGAGTTGATTAGGAAACATGAAGACTTTGAGAAAACTGTGGAGGCTCAGGAAGACAAGTTTATTGCCCTAAAACGTATTACGCTAGTGGAAGAAGCGTTTGCCCGCCAGCGGGAAGAAGAGGCTAAAGCAAAACAGGCAGAGCGAGAACGCATGGAGCAGGAACGCCTTGCTCAGCGTAAACGTTTGGAGATGCAGCGCATTACTGAGCTGAGACGGCTAGAAGAGCAAAAAGAGAGGCCTCGGGATATTGCGGAAGGACAGATGAATGGCGCGACATACGCAGAAAATGCGAAGAACGCGGTTACTCCTACCTCATCTTTAACCAAATCAAATTCGGTTGCGCACATGTTTGGAGATAGAATCCGCCGAGGCTCAGATGCGAGTGTGAAGAGGGCTGAAAGTATGAAAGTGAGCACACTGAATAAACCGGTAAAGAAAACCCCTTCGTTCACTACCCGCAGGAGAGCTGGTTCTTTCAGGAACAAAGGTGCAGGTTAGTTGATATATATATATATATATTCTTGCTTAGACTCTTTATTAAACCATTTATTTTTATTTTATTTTGTTCTATTGTTAATGTGTCATATACTGCCTTTTTACGACTCTTGGTCATATTCCTCTTAAGCTTCTTCATTTATTAATGCTCTTACATCCTACATCTGTCTTTTTTATTTTCTTTTTTTGCTTTTATTCAAATCAAATAATGATCTGATTTCATATCACCACCTCTGCAACTTCAAATATCCGAAAAACATACTTTATATGGTCATTTTTTATCAAAATACAGTCCAATTGATTAGCTGTCCATGTCCTCAATATTACCCATGTTTTTTTTATGAATATTTCTGTGATTAAAATATTTGCTCATTTCCTTCCCAGCTTCAAAATATAAATTTTTATCCATTCTTGTTATTTCCTTCATATAAACTTTGTCTCCCTATTATTGGTAGGTGTTCTTTTTCTTTTTTCAATTTGACATTAAAATATTTTAATATAATCATACACTCATTTTTAGCCTATTGCATAAAATATGTTTCAACTTTATCTAATATTCAACTTGTACTTTTTTATCTATTTCTTTCGATAGACCATTTTTATCTTTAATATATTTTTCAAGTACCGCATTAAAATAAAAACTCTTTAGAAGATCAAGGTCGTTCCAAAAATTCTCACTTTGTTATCACTCTGAAACAGTATATATTTTTCCAGTTTTGTTATAAAATGTCCTTTTGACTTTGTTTTCTGTGTGGCTACCATATCCAATTTATATCATACCATTCTTCTTTCTAAAGTTTTGAAAACCTCCTCAAAAATATTTTTCTTGTCATATTCCCATTCATGTCATTATTCATAGTTTTGGTTGCTCGGGTTTGAACCAGCAGGTTTTCTTTTTAACTAGTTTTTTGTGCCTTCTCTTGTTTGTCTTTCTAGTCCTATGAGTATGCCTTCTTTTTATGCCATTTCCATATTTGGCCGTTAATTGGAAGTTTTTGGCATCCTACTGTTATATGTTTCCAACCATTTTCTCTTCTTTGCCACACTTTTTAATTTTACTTATATATAAACCTTCTTCTTTTCCAGGACTCCATTTTTTACTCAGTGTTCTATTTTAATGACGTAACAATTCTCATTAATTTTATAAGCTGTTTCTAGATAACCACAAAATTAAATGTCTCTTTTATAAAACATTTTTTTACCTCCTCTCTTATTTAGTAAATTTCTTTTTGGTGATAATCTTGGTTATGGCGCGTTTAATATTTTTCATTTTATCATCATGCTTTAGAACCTTTCATATTTCAATTTTAAATTCATCCTTGAATTCTATTTTATTTGCTTTTCTGGGTGATTAACCATTTTTTTAATTCTTTTGCCATCTTCCATTGAGAATCCTATTTCATCTCTTTCTACAAAATTTTATTGATTCTCCACCAAGCATACAGCAAACTGTATTGTGCGTGATTTAACCCAAAAGTTTCTATAACTTGCGTCAATCTTTTTATCTCTGTCCTCTTTTATCGGTAATAAAATTGAAGGTTAAATCAGAATCTACTAAAAGCTGCTTGCGGTTTTTGCTATTTTTCCCTCTCATCTCTATTCTTTAGCTAAATCACTATTTGTTGACAAAAGTTATGAATTAAAATACTAGATCCTATATAAAATTTAGAAAACTTGGCTTCATAGTGTGAAGTTACATCTGACACACAACAAGCCATGCTGGCTATTTCTGGAGCAAAAATGGTGGTGTTGAGAGTTAACTTGTTAATTTTTTTTATTTAATTTAAGAAATTGTCCTCAGTGTATTCATAAAAAATAATTTTCTTGAAAGTTCGGTGCGTCAATCAAATGATTATTTTATTATGTAATATTTGGAGTTTATATGCACTCGACACTGAACACGGCAAACATTCTTATTTGGAGAAACTTAAGTGAGAATTATATTTTCACTTAAACCTTTCAGTCAATCAGTATCCAGTGATACAGAACTTGCCATATTGCCTTGTACCAGAGATAATGTGCAACGACCAGGCAGCTAGGACGAATCTATGAGAGTCTTGACCTCTCAGTTTGTAGACCATGCTTTCGCATGGAATGCTAGAGTCTTGCCACTATTAGTGATAAATATGTTGTGAAATATTTGCCCCTTACTTAATAGTTTAGAAACGATTATTTTAAATGCGACATTTTTTAAAAGTTTACAAATAAGAGGAAGCATTACTCGTACTGTGCATAAAAACTACAGAATAGTAACAAACTTGATAATAGTGTGAGTAAGCATATGAATGAATTTTAAAATCGGATTATTTGAAATTTATGATATAAAAACCAAACAAAAAGAGCAGCCAAAAAAGTGACTGTCTGACATTAAAGAATATTGAAGATTATCATACTTTTAAGAAACCAAAGTTGGATCAGCTGGACAGCGTTTTATACTAATGGCTCAGTGGACAGGCAAGGCCAAACAATTCCACACGGATATGAGTTTATCAGATATTGACTGTATATTTTTTGGGGTTGGTTAAGAAATTTTAAATTTCAGTACTTTCCAGATGAAATGAAATTCCAAATCAATATGTGGAAACTTAAATCTGGTGTCTGAGTATAATTACAGTTCATTAAATTTATAATATCCACGAGACTTGCCTTTTATGGCAATATTACCCAAACACATCTTTGACAAGGGTGGTGAAAATTGAACAACATGCGTAAAGTTTAGGTAACCCTAAAATTAAGCTACGTATAATTGGAAAGTTTAAAAAGCCTAGACCCAATTCCCTATTCCATATTGATCGAGGCCTCAATGAATCTTTTTTTTATGTCTATGGACTATCAATGAACAATAATGTTATTAAACTAGCATGCCTGAAAATAGCAAAGTTCTGTTAATTGTAGTTGTATTTAGTAATATTTTTGTTACATATCTACCATTAAACATTATAGCCTTGTTTGCCAATGAATAAAAGTGTGATCCATAATTTTAAATGTGAATACAGGCGCTCTTATGTTCAAAGTTTGTTGAATGTTGACTACAGTATTTTTCAATCGAAAACACCAAGGGTGCCATTTTTTCTGTTGTTGAACAAATAGTAATGAGAAACTTTCTGTAACATAAGGTGTGGCTTGGACGTTATGTTTGACGATAGTAATGAAAGTGTCAAGATTTCTAAAGGTACATGTGCACACTGTAGCAAAATTCTCCTATCTTCTTCTTCTTTTTCTTTTCCCTCTTTGCCTAAACGGCGTCGGGTGCCTCAATCCATTTCGTAAAGTTGTTTCTGTCTCTTGTCAATTTGTTTACTTCCCACATCGTTTTTTCTTTCCTTACTGCCATTTCCTGGATGTTGTCTGTCCACATTCTCCTTGGCCTACGGCTTGGTCATCTGCCTTTCGTTCTTGCTTCTAGAGTTCATCTTCAGATTCGGTGTTCTGCCATTCTTTTTGTATGCCCATACCATTTTAACTGTTTATTTTCTATTGTACAGTTGGTCTCTAAACGTTGTATTTTTTATTCTATGTCTTCTTGTTTTCCCAAATACTTTCCTTAGGTACTTCATTTCCCCCATAGTTACATTGAATTTGTGCTTGTGTAGCATAGTCCAGCTTTCTACCCCATAGGTCAAAATTGGGGCACATACTGTTTTATATATGTGTAGCTTTGTTTCTGTCCTTATCTCTCTTTTTTCTATTATACTTCTGTTTATAGCGTAGTATAATTGACTTGCTTTATTCACCCTATTTAATATTTCGCTGTTTATTCTTCCATAATTTGAAATGATTGTTCCTAGATACTCATATCTTCTATGCTTTTGTTGTCTATTTTAATTTTTGGTGTTGCTTGGTGTTCTTGCTTTGATATGTGCATTGTTGTTCTTGTTTTGCCTAAAGAAAAAATTGTTTGGTGGATAGAAAGAGGAAACCCATTGAATGAGTAATGTATAATGAAATCATAATCCAAAACTTTTTGAACCTATATTTTACTAAGAAAATTGATTGCAGGTCACATATCAAAAATCTGCACTTAATAAATTCATACAACTTGCCAAATGCAACAGCTCTTTCAATGGTGCTAAGATTATGGATCTTCACATTCTTAGTAATGTTAATTTTACAAAAAAAGAGCTGAGTTAAGATAACAGGCAGACATAAAATAAAATTTATCAAGCTCTAAGAAGTTCAATGAACCAATGACATTGTTCACCAATGCTATCAACAAGCCATCGGTTGGCAATGACATGTTAAACTTGCAACAAATTAGTTACCAGTGTACATAGTATCTGAATTTTCTTATTGATTTTAATATATTCATACTTTTACTGACATCACTATTGAATTTGTTTTAGCAATAATCAATATTTCCTCGATTCTATCTAGTTTGAGATGTGATAATCCAGCATATTTAATAATTTGACTACTCCCAAATGTCCCAAATGGTTTGAAGTATTTAAAGTTGCTTTAGGTAACATTCTCTTAGATTATAATTTTTTATAGGAGAAAATGCTTTATTAAGACCAAAACAATCATCTGTGCAGGTGCAGAGCACGAACTACCACCAGTGGAAATTCAAGCATTCCTGGAGCGCAAACAAGTGCTAACAGCTGGCGGAAAACGCGCCCAGAACAGGACTTGGAAGAATTACTACACAGTTCTGTGTGGTCAGCTGCTGTGTTTCTTCAAAAACAGGGACGACTTCGCTGCCAGTAAAGCCATCGCATCCCCGATTGGAATCCACAACGCTCTGTGCGCCGTTGCCGATGATTATAATAAGAAGAAGCATACTTTCCGACTAGTGACGTCCGACGGATCGGAATTCCTGTTTTCTTGTAGTTGCGAGGCGGATATGCACGACTGGGTCAGCAAGATATCGTTTCGCGCAAAATTGCCACCCAGCCAGCAGCTGATAAACCTCGAGGTTCATAAGGTAAGTCCATAATTGTAATTAGACACGTCAATTTCTTGTTAGCACTGTAAATGTAGTGTTACTTAAAAGTAACGCTGCATTGATATATTGTTACCACAGTTGTATACCGACGTACATTGTAATGTATGAAGTTAATTTTTTTTACTTTGTAGTTACTTAATTTGGGTGAACGTTACAGAAAAGAATGGCTTTCAATTTAAATATGTATTTTCTATTTATTTTTAGCTACACAAAGTTGCTAATGATCGTATAGTTAAATTTTTATATGAAAATTGTAACAAATCGTAAAGAAGTAAATACAAATTTTGAGAATATTGGACATTTAAAAATTTATTTTTATGTTTGTGATTGTCTCATAGGAACTTAATAAGATTTTGGGGGCTTACAACCTTATTATACAATTTTTGAAGAAAAGATTTGGCGATCCAAACAATGTATACCCTTCTCTCGGGAAAGTAGATGCAATTGTCCATATACATTAGACTTATATAAAAGTATTTATTGTCAATCAAATTGAACATCTATAACTACGAATATAAGCAGATGCTGTAGGTTTAGCGGTGTTAAATAGGGTTAGTTATTTTATCTGTGGGATTTCAAGCAAGTTCCAGGTGCGCAACAGTACATGAGGATGTAATAAATGGGAAACATAAGGGAGTTGCATCACAACAACTCGAACTGAAACTGTCAAAAATATTAATATCATAACAATTATAACTGATATGCGACTGTGAAACTTTATTATAAATGATCACCAAAGACTTGATTGGAGGTGATTTCACTTAAATTCATTGGCCGAGCTGCAGTTTATAAGCCTAATAACACTTGTGGTGGACAGTAAGTGGCCATTGGAGTCTAGAATAATGAAATGAGCAACAAATTACACTATTTCTTATGGACATGTGTGGGTGTGATAAATTACGGGACTGTATTAGTCTCACCATCAAGTTTGGAGAAGGTGAAGTAGCGGTATGGTTGGTTCATTGGTTCTAATGCCTGAATCCACGAATGCTGAAATTAACAATAGTTTTGACAATTCAGCGCTATTTGCGCTGTGGTGACAATTTTGGTCAGTTTTATTTTCAGCACGACAGTGCACTCATACATAAAGCTTGTGGTTTGAAAACAGAGGAGTAAATGAACTTTAACGACTGGCCAAAAATTCTGATCTCAATCTATTGGTACATTTTTGGGATTAGTTAAAACGCCAGTTGAGAGTTGCACATGTTGGAGGAAGAATGGAATCAAAGTTTTGTAGAAATTTTTTACTAATTATTAGAAGGCCCAAAATGTGGTTAATTGATTTGTCTGACATATATTTTATCCATAAAGTTCTTCACTGCAAAATCTATGTTTCTTTAAATCTGACAATTTGCTGATAAAAGATGTAACCTTTGTTAGAACTCCAACAGTTTAAAGGAAACTATGTATTAACATGTATTGAGTTTATTCCTGTGACTCCATTTTTCTGGAACCAAAAAAAAAACGTCATTTTACTTCTTACAAATAGAACCATTACTCATAATACTCAAAGGAAAAGTTACTACTATCACTAATCCTTGTTTAATGTTTCTAACAAGTTGCACAAATTAATAATAAACAGTCGCGACTGTTTAAGGAATGGACTGAAAGTTATTTGGAATTTTGCATGCCCCAGGAGAAAAATCAATTGCCAAAAACAAAATGTTAAAATTCCTAGTCATTTTAGGGATATGAAAAGAGACGAATGGCCAACTACATGGATGGATAGACAGATATTTGAGGGGTTATCTAGAACAGATCAAGTAGTTGCAACAATGGAGTTTATAGAGATTTCTAAAGAGACCAACTGATATTCAGGCGTGCAATAGTGTATAATGAAACAGAGTTATCTTTTTTTTCTTTTTTTGTTCTTAATTTTGAAACTTTATTGACAATGATTTCAATAACTATAAAATAAATATGTCTGAATAAAAATTTATAAGCAAATATTTAAAAAGTGATTTAGAATTGCAATAGAACCAACTATTTGAAAGCCAAGCAGATTTCATATATTTGGTATATAAAATCACTCATTGACATCTAAACAAATAATACACAAGACTAAAAAAACATAAAGCTTTTTCTTTTTGTTGGGACACATTTGTCAGCCCTGCAGCCTCAAAAGCTTATTATGCATTTTGTTATGAGGATCCTGCTTTCCAAACTATCAGATCTAAAGAAAGCATTTATTAGAGTCCTAAAAGTAAAAACTTATGAAAAACAAAAAAAAACTGTAAAGTTAGTGTTCATCAAAGCGTTAATTATGTAACATCCAACTGTTATTTATTGGTCACCTGCAAGTGCTCCTCTGTCCAGAAACTCAGTAAGTGGGTGAATTTGAGTCTCGCTGAAAACTTATGGATGTATGTGACGTTGTAGAATTTAAATTGCATGTTAATAGGCACAACAAACCATTGCAAGCTTCAGTGCTTGTGCCCTCAACGAAAAAGGTACTAATTAAAAAAACAATATTAAACAAAGGGAAGCAATGAAATACCAGATGAATACGAAAACGCTAACATAAAATGGAATAAACTAAACTAAAATAAGATAAACATTGGAAACCAAGGGCACAGGAAGTAAATCTTTATTTTAAGGACGAGGCTGTA
Organism: Sinelater perroti; assembly: GCA_036346155.1. Taxonomy (NCBI): domain Eukaryota; kingdom Metazoa; phylum Arthropoda; class Insecta; order Coleoptera; family Elateridae; genus Sinelater; species Sinelater perroti. The sequence goes on from JARFIY010000222.1 coordinate 7,644,973, forward strand.
GGTAACCCGTGTATGAAGTGACTACAGGTACACCCACCAGGTATTTGAGTCTAGGATTGAAATCAGGTCCATCTGCACCACATCTAAACGTCTCAAATGCTCAGCCGCACTGGCACTACCACTAAATTTTACTAAGCACTAAATGTTTAAGAATTTAATAAGCAAAAAGAAGTATCAAACAAAAATAAAATGCAAGCAGTGTATAAATCTGTACTATATTACATGTAAATCATGGGTATTGACTTCAAGGATGAATAACAAAAGGCATCGGCAGTAGATAAGGTAAACAAAAGTAAAAGAAGAGCTAAAAATATTGTTCGAATTTATAGAAAAAATTATTTGCGGTGTTGAGGGCACAAAAATATAAGAAATAAGCACGTACAGGCACTGCAGCTTCAAGGGCTTATTGTGCCCACTAACATGCACTTATTCTAGGACATTCACACGCCCATGGGTCGAGCGAGACTCGAACTCGCGCGCGCCGGCTAGATGAAAAAGCCAACTGGTTGGACCATCTGAGCCACCGCATTCCCCCCCCCCCCTCAAGAGGTTGGATAGAGGACTAACTACTCTCTAGCCTAGAAAACAACCACATTGTAAAGGCTCTACAACAAATTAATACTCTCCTTTTGGAGCGTAAGAGAAGAAGAGAATGTAGAAAAAAAAATAATTTCTATGATCGGTTAGAAACAGAATATAAAAAGTGTCCTCAAAATGACAAAATCAAGTTTTGGGGATCTAACTGTAAAAGTTATTCGAGAAATTTAATCTTCACGGAAAAAATAAACGACTACAAACGCGAATTACAAAACAGAACAGCTAGATAGCCTACACGGCGCAAAAAATTCTATCAAAAAGTGGACCATGTAAAAAAGAATTAAAACCTACCTACCTACCTGTGTAAAAATTGGGAAGGGAGTATCGTAAATGGACAAAAGTAAGTTTTAACCTTAAACGATCCAAATGTAATTAAGGAAGACGCGCAGTACATCTGCAAGAAACAGGATGCCAGAGTCCAATTAAAGAAGGATTTAAAGAAGACAAAAAAACAATAAATCTATAGGCGCAGACAGATTAATAGCAGAATTATTCAAAAAAGAAGTAAATAGTCACAGTCCGAAGTGAAAAGGCATGTAATATAACCAACAAAAGGTTTTTTGGACATAAAACGCAGATGCAAACAAATCATTAACCTATAGATCATAGAAGAAATGGTTGATGAACATGAAAGATATAAACAATATTGGATGCTTTGAACGATATTTTGTATCAGTTAAACGAACAACAATTGGATGGTGATGTTACTATAACTTTGAGCTGTACTGATTATTTAAAGAATCAAACACAGTCTCTTCAATAACAATACCAAAAATACAATGGCTAGGAACGAAAAACAAAACACCAGAAGAAGAAAATCTATTTCAGTAACCTAGAAAGTATAAAATCGATTGGGCGACCAAGAAGCAGATTGATAGATGATATAATAGACCTATAAGTGCTGGAAATATAGCAATACAGGAGCGGAAAAATGATGGAGCGGGTCAAGCCCACAAAAAATAATGATAATTGTTTAATAAATCCTGAAAAATGCGAAATTATTTAATTGTATTGTGATTCGAAGTAAAAATACCATTATAAAAAAATTAATTTTCTCAAAATACTGCAAAAAAACTCGGTCAAAAAAGAAACTTTCCTATCATCATTATTATTGTAATAAAGATTTTTTACTGTGCTGTGGTTAAGGCGTGGGTTCGATCCTGGACTCCAGATACCTGGAGAGTGGCCTACTAGTCACTAAAAATATTTGAGTATCTGCGTTCGATTTAAAGAAGGGATAATAATGGGGTTGTCTAAGACGTGACAATTAAGCAGTGAGCTTAGACATATGCCTTAACCTTTTAATTCAACTTCCTGAGGAAGTGTAAAACGCCTTTAAAAAAGCATCTTATGAGAAGAATGACAAAGAAGAATTATATGCAGAAAAGTGTAGTGAGAAGTTAAAAATTTTACTAGGCGAGCAGTAGGAAGGGCATATAATGATTGATAAACTGTTTAGGAGAAATTCTAAAAAAATCAAACATTGAGAAAACACCAAAAAGAACAAATGCAAAAAGATGGTGAAAGGAATCTCGAATCTGCGTTTTATTTATTATCTAAAAAGATACTCTTTTTTACTTTCTTATTTTCTTTTATATTTTACTTATAAGCGTCAGCGTTGCAGCATGGTTGAGGTATGTGGACGGACCCGGGTTTATTTTTGGAGTTCTCTGGTGCCTGACGGCTGGCCTACTAAGGCACCAAAAATAATTGAATAATTGCGTTTGTTTCGAACAAGGGGTAATAATGGTGGTCGTATGAGGCGCGGTGCTTGCCACATCGTCTCGCATCAGAGATGGTGCGCGACGACCGGGCAGAGAGAGCGAACATATGAGAGCCTCAATCTTTCAGTTCGAACTACTATTATTATTATTTTACTTCTTGGGGATTTGCCAATATTTATTCCAAATATTCATGCAAGGAAGGTCAGTTCTCTTTTTGTTTTGTTTTTTCAGTTAACACAAAGTTTCGTTATCTATATGTTGATTCTTTTTTGCTTCTAAAATGGTAGTATTCAAGTTTCCGACTTTTTGCAAAAAATGAACTTTTATCGAACAAATAAAAAAAAATTAATCAAAGTGTTGGACATCGTTAACTATGACTTTTTACCATCTTTCTGGCACTTTAGGAATTTCTGCTTCGAAAGAACGGCTCGTCACATGAGAGATGTAATTTTGGACATCATCGATCTAAACAAGTGGTAGACAAATTTTTGAGATGTTTCTCTGGACGTTTGGCCTTCAGTGCTCGACTCTAATTGATTAATGTTGTCGATGGAGATCGCTAGTGATCGTTTGACTTTCTTTTAACCGATAATATTCCAATGTTGATGGGTGGGGCCTAAGTCGCAAATTGATTTTTGCATTTGGAATTATCGAATACAATACAAAAACCCCCTTTTGGCTTTTCGATGTCTCTTTCCTTCAATTCATAGGTCACCTATTTTCTTTCGTTGTAAACCTTTTCCTTGACTTTTGAAAATCGCAGACTGAATAAAAGTTTTTACGCCTCACATGAATCTTCATCCAATAATTTCTGCAATTCTTAGAATTTTATAAGACATCCTAAACTTTCTGGTCTTCTACGTTAAAATCACCGCAATGTATCGAAATCGTTCTTGCACATTGTTTCTAATGGAACACGTTCACCGGAAGCTTCTACAAGAATTCATTGATGTTTACCAACAGTTTTCTTTATATTGAAGTGGTAAAGCAATACTTCTCGCAAATGACGCTTCTTTGACTGGGATTTCGATTTTATGTATTGAATGTTGGCAGTTATCAAATTGTGGCGGGCACAGCCATTAGAATTTACGCCTGTTCCAACTACAGCTATTTGTCGAGGACGGAAACTTGAATAAAAAATGTAGCAGCTACGTATGATCATCATTGCAGATTCACTTAAAGAGTTGTATTATATTGTATTGCTACAAAAGTAACTTTTTTTTCAGTCAAATAATTAAACGAAGTATATTCCCATTGCGATCAAGTCATTTGCTTCTTTATAGAGCGTCGCCAGCTTCGACGTAAAAAAATTGATAGATGCTTAACGTGAATCCTGTAAAATCAACACCATTTGGAATTTCAGGAAACCATTCAGGGTATTAACACCCAAGAGCCGATTCAAAGTCCAGGGTTTGTATGGTATACAGATAGCTCAAAAACAGAATACAGCTCTAGAGCAGGAATGCTTGAGATAAGAGCAAGGAGCTAGGCATTAGTGTAAACCTGGATCAGAGCAGCTCAGCTCAGTCTTCGAAGATAAAATAACTGGAGAGAGGTTAGTATGAGTACTGAAAGTCGTACTTAATTGTACAGAAACACTAGTGACATTGGCCAAGCACGACAGAGTTTGCTTAAAATTTAAGGTAGCGAAAAAGTTGACCAACTTGCAAGATCAGCTTCTGAGCAAAGGTTGATAGCTCCAGAATCTTCATGTGGGGTTCTTTATCTAAAGAGATTACTGGAGACCTACTAGAGGAAACATAAAAGCCAATTAAAATTAATACAGAAACGCAGGTTAATGGTGTCCCAGTCCAAGGAGATGCTAAAACTAAACCAGAAACATCTAAGACTAACAAGACTACTGTAGCCTTAGAAAGCTTCTTAACATAATGCTTATGGTTAATAATGTGCGAAAAGGAAAAAGAGACGGCACTACACGTCCTATGTGAATATTCGACTTTCAGGGCTCAAAGATTCAAGCACTTCAGGACTCATTTTGTAGAACCAAATGATATGCCGATTGCACTTACTCTATCATATTCTAAACTTCTTTAACAACACAAGTCTCATGGAGCACAAGAAACTTAGCAAAAAGAAAAAGTCTTTGCAAAGCATTGCTTAGTGTTGGAAAAAGATGGTAATTTGTTAGTAAATTGCTAGCACTGCAGGTCGGCTGTGATAACAGCTCAAGTGGATTCTGTAGATACGTTTCTCGGTATAGTTAACGCTGTGGTTATCTATCTTGTTTTGCTTTAAATAGTGTGGAGAAAGTCACCTCATTTCTTCTACTATTACAATGATAACCAGATATTAGTGCGGTGATAGGAGAGCAGCGTAGTAGCACCTTACCGGGCTGCAATGTAGCCCCAAAATTTTCTAAATCCCAGCCTTAATCAGATATGGATTTTCTTCGATTAACTCTTGTAGCTGATTCAATTAACGATTGAAGATTGTCCTGGGCGGGGCTAACCTTTGAAGTTAAAATTGCCATTGCAAAAATGACAACCAAAATTCCCCTGTAGATTAATTGATGGTACTTTTGTCAAATGCAGCATTAATGTTATATTGAAATCCAATCCAATCCTGAAGGGCTTAGTTGAGGACGTTGCAGAACCTGCAGTTACTAGTTGAGTACGATACTAATATGTAGTTGTGGAGCCAACAAATGGATCTAACTATCCACACCAAAATGTATCACATTAGTAGACTACATAAAGTTGAACAAAAGTTATCTTTGTAGCAAAGTAATGAAATATATCTTAGCAACCCAAATTAATAAAAAAATTATTCTTATTTTTATATAATCTGAGTAGGTTAGCTTTTTATCCTCCACCATATGTGGCACATAGCTATGGTACAAAAAAACAACGCTGATGTTCTTATCCGTTTCAGGACCTACACGAAATTGACGTGAGCTCACAGTCCAGCAGAACATCTAGTCCTGACATTTCAGATACGGTTGTACTCAGACACGATCCCCATTTCCAGAATGGTACGTCGCACCAGCCACAGCCATGGCGACACACTCTAACAGGTAATGACGCAATTGTACCGATCAAATAATTTGTTGAATTCGTTCGGGAAGTCATCGTTTGTGTGTGGTATCGAGTTGTAGCAAACTGAGAGACATGCTTGCACTTTTATAATTAATCTGCACGAAATGTCACCGAAAACGTATTTCAATACACTTTAAGTTGTTCATTGCAATGTAATCAACACGATCATTAAGTTTGCATTAGTTAAGGTCATGCATTTTAGAAAATTTTGATTGTAGAATTCCTAATCTCTCAAACAAATAACATATGGAAAAGTTTTAACTGATATACTTACAACAGTATTTTTGACCGACACTCAATTATTGCTTTTTAAAAATAGCCCTTCAAATAGATCTATTATAAATAAAACCTCTAAAGAAAATCAATAATTCTCATTGTAGAGTTGCAGATATTTAGCAATTAAACATAGGGAATTTTTATTTTTTCCAAATGGTCTTTTCCTAACTTTGTTTTCACTATTCAAAACACTGCAAAGTCCATCCTATATTGTATTCACCGATTATTGCTTCGTCGTATTGGCCTGATTTATGTAGACAGTATTTTCTTTCCTTTCAAATTTGAGTTTTGAGACTAGTCAAAGTCTCAAAGCGATAAATTTGGATCATAGGGTGGTCGAGTCACCCGTGCGATTTGATGTTTAGACAATGTTTTTAACGATTTGTATCTCAGAACCAGCAAAGATCATTAAAATAGCATTTCTTAGTATTTATTTCGCCTACAGGAGCGTATTCACGATGGACAATGCTTTCCAAATCAAAAACGCGGTTAACATGGTCTTGAACTTGTAACTTTTACACACGTTCAGACGAACCAGAAGACTTTCATTGGGACTCTCGTTTTAACTCTGGATATGCTCTTTTTAAGGAAATTTGGTTTATTGGTACCAGTCTAAAGTAAGTTTTTAGTAACTGCAGCGCGATGTCCCTTCAGCTCTGGTAACAATAACTATGGAACGAATTTTCATGCCACAATTTCCGACTTTAGTATTTGGAATCCCTTGCGTATTTTCTAGTTCTTGATTGTAAGTTTCCCATCCTTGTTTTTATAGCTCGTACTTGTTGGAACCTTTTACGGTACTTTGCGTTGTTCAGAACATGGATCTTTTTCAACAAACTTTAAGTAATCTCTACCATGCCTTTATTCGAGCTGCACTAATGGCGTCGTCTTAAAGAGTCCTCTGAATCGTGTAGTTCGTGCAGACGCATGTTTTAGTTTTTGGGGAAAAAAAATCCTGTGCTAGAAGATAATTATCTTTATGGTACAACTATATTCAGGTGGAATTGAGAGTTCCACACAGAAAACGTCAATTTGGAATACACCCCGAGGTCAGGACGCCTATTATTCAGTGTAAGATCTATTAGAGCATTGGATAGATTGGACCGTCGCCAATACTTTCCACTAACTGGAAATTTAATATATAGAAGTTGCTGAGTCGTCGTTTTCATGAGTTTTTTTTTTATCAAAATCTACATTGTTCTTAAAGAATATACAGACCTGTCTAACGCTTTCGTTGGATGCACTCTCACTGAGTAGCATACCGGCTTTTGCCTTTGTCACTTTCTCATGGAAAACATAATTGATCAGGGACGGTGTCAAAGAAGACCAGGTCCAATTTTGACTAGCGATTGGAAAAAGAGGCCTACATAAGCTCATATTAATCATCACAATGGATTTTGGTGACGTTGCATATTATCATCTATATGAGGAGGAGAAAAGTGTTAGAATGCGGCAATATTTTCAATTTCTGATTTCTTTGTTATAATGCCAGGCCCACATTGTCTCTAAATTTTTGCTGTAGAGTTGCATTCGTTTTATATTCCTTGAACCATGGCAGTTTGCCTATTTTAATCCGTCATTTGTCGCTATCTGGGTTATAACGAGGTTTGTCGCGCGTAAGAATTTTGCTTACCATGTGATTCTTAGTCATTTAATGGGTTTTGGACCGCAACTGCTATTCATGGCTTGCACATCTTAACTGATTGCCGTTTTGGCTAAGTAAGGGCGTAGGAAGGTTACAAATTCAGCTAAAAAGAGGGGCAATGGACCCATTAGACTTTGTCAAATTGGCACACTTTTATTAAGAACGTGAGACTTTGGTAGTATTTTTGTAACGGCAAATTGGGTTCTTTTCATTGCACTTATAACATATAAGCAAGCTCTCTGAAATATAAACTTCAGTTTAGCTTGTCCCTGTTTCACTTTCAGCTATCGAAATATTTCACCAGTGCATCTAAACGACTTAGTCCCCATGTTTTACTCTCTGCTTGTTTTATTGTTCCTTGGTTTGTAACTTTTTGCATATGCGTGAGTTCTAAAATTAACTTTGCATCCGAAGTTGTAGCTAATTGTAAAAGTTAGATAAGGCAACGTTGCTGTTACATGATGGACGTGAGTCAAATAGTCATGGATTTTATGGAGCTGATAACAAAACTGCTATATTAGTGAAACTTCCAAGTACAAATTGAAATTCCACAAAGTTGTCATCATATGCAAGAGTGATTCCCAGTGGCACGATAAGTGAATATTGTTCAGTACTACTCTATATTGGCATGTAAACAATTTAGCATTTGGAACATTGCAACACATTGGGCATCCTATGAACTTAAGGGGTGCCACTGTAGAAGTATACAGGACTTGCTAGACTGAAAAGGTTATTACTATTGACGAAACTCGCATTTCTTTGTTCGAACCTCACTTACACCAGCAGTTAAGTAAATAGTAGTGTTTTGGTAGTTTGCATCAATAGATGTCATTCTCTACCTATATTATATCTTAACAACATATATTAAATGTTGTTAAAATTTCCTAAGACACTACCTTTGTTCTGCACTCCAAAAAGCAACAATAGTTATTTTTAAGGAACCTCAGCTTCACTTTGACAGATCCTATAATTGCAATCTCATCACTAAAATGAAATAATTACTGCAAAAGAAACATTCTAACATTAGAGGCACATCTGCGTCACAGATGGTCACTATAGGACATCAGCAAAAAAGGGTGTGCTGATGATACAGGAGAAACTATGCAGATATGCAGAGATATTATACTAATTGTGTCTCTGGTAATAAAAATGTTTTAGAATTCTAAAAGTGTTGCCATTATTTTGTAATAAACTCTTCTACTTAGCCTCCTCCCTTACTTGCAGCTGATTATCGAAGAGCATAAGTTCCGATACTGCATTGTGAACTATATAATCAAACTATTGGGATATCCTTGAATGTAATAGCCTGGAACTTAGAAGCTTATCCTCTGCTAAGTTCCTCAGAAGGGAGGTGAGTATCCTTGGCAGTTGATTGGCTATTGTACAACATACTACTTATCCACCTATAGAAAGTATCTTCTACTCCATAACTTTTTATTAAAGTCATCACTAATTAGAAAAAGATATTGTAAAAGGCTTTTACAATTTCGAGAAAAATTGTCAATGTCATTTTCTGACTGTTTATTGCATTCATGTTATGGTTAGAATGAAGTCTTCTATAATGCATATATTATTTGGTTGTATTTGACATGTGTAAGAGCTCTCCAACAAATAAGTTAAAATTTTAACCTTTGTTGAGCGCATTTAATAAAAGGAAGAGTTGAAGATCTAGGGTGGAGGACTATAGAATTTTTAATAAATTAAGGTAACATCAACTGATTAGAAGTGAGGTTAGAAAGGAAAGTTAAAACACAAAACATGGTTCCCAGCGCAATTTTAACCGCTGTTGCCAAGTCTCCTTTTATCCCCTAAAAGAGAAGAACTCCGGTAAATGAGTAAAAATCAGAGTACTGGTAGAACGAGAGCGAAAAGTGTCACAACTTTAAAAGAGTATAAAAAGTAAAGGGAAAAGGTGTACAGAAAACTCAGAAGACTTTGAGAAGTGGGAGACAGAACGCTTAGCTTCCCATAAAAGCGCCAAAATTACAAAAATCCCTCCAAGAAACAAACAAAACAGAGAGAATATACAAACAAAAGAAAACCACGAAGGGGAAGTAACAGAAGAAGAGATGGCGTTGGACGCAGTGTTAAAAAAATAGAAGAATTAAAAGTAGAGGTGAAAATAGAATATAACAAAAAGCATGAAGAGATAAAAGAAGAACTTAAAAAGGCTAAGGAACAATGGCAGAAAGAGGCGGAAAAGTGGGAAGCACAGAAATTAATTTTCGAAGATAGAATTAAGAAAAAAGAAAAGAAAAAGTTAAATATTCTAATAAAAGAATGGCAGTGTCCAGAGAGTAATATTAAGGAAAATGTAGAAAACTACTAGAAGAAAAACTAAGCCTAAATTACAAGAAGGGTTCAAAGAAGGAAAGGACAAATCCAAACATGTAGTAATAGTACAAATGGGAAACTGGGAGGAAAAGATGAAAGTGATGAAGGAAAAGAGAGAATTACGTGGAACGAAAATAATAATAGAAAACAACCTGACCTGGGGAGAAATGGAGATTCAGAACAAAATAAAGGAAAGAGCCGGAAAGGAAAAAAAAGGATGGCGAACAAGTATGAATAGGGTACAAGAAACTGACAGTGGACAATGTAGTATACAAGTGGAACCAAAACGAGGGCTCACTACAGCGGACAGCACCAGCGGATAATCCAAAAAAACTACTAAAAGTTAACAGTCAGGACGACCAAGCGAAGACGAACAAGGCAACGAATCTGGTTTATGATAAAAGGAAAAAACAAGGAAATAAAGTAAATGCCCCCCAATGGGAAAACAAACCTAGTAAACCAACAGATGAGGAAAAGGAACTGGTATATGGGCTTTTGGAATGCAACAGGTTTAAATTACGAAGGAGCACTACAACAACTTGAAAAACAATGCAAACTATACCAAATAGAACTTTTAGCATTACAAGAAACAAATTTAAAAGGCAATACCATAGTAGGACTTCAAGATTACACCTTTTCTAAATGGTGGTGCACGTCGAAACAGATTTGGAACTAGGTTTTTACGAGGGCTATTTTTTTTCAAGGTCCGATTGGCCGCTAAAGGAAAGCTTCGGGGGGAAATCCGCTAGGTCTGTACGCAGACGTCTTGCGCTGTGTCTGTAGTTGGCCCGGGGAACGCGTCGATTCGCGATTGTCATTTCTGAGTACGTAGGGAGCACATAAACGTGCTTCGAAAAATAGAGTCTTCCGCCAAATGTGAATTGCGTTCAGTCATTCGATTTCTGCATGCTGAAGGAATCAATGCAGCTGAAATTCATAGACGAATGAGTAAAGTGTACGGAGAAACGTTCATGAGCGACAGCAAAGTGCGGAAGTAGTGCAGAAACTTTGATGCTGGACGCACAGATGTTCATGATGCAGGCGGCCAGGGAAGGACCGATGTCAACCGATGATCTTGTTCAGCGCGTGGATCAGGCGATTCGCGGAAATTCATCTCTTTGTCCACATGAAACGCTGGCTAGGAGTACAAACTTTCGCCACAGACAACGAGCTGCAGACCAGCGTACAGAATTTGCTGAAAACACAGGCGGCTGCTTTCTATGATGAAGGTGTTGGAAAATTAGTACCACGCTACGACAAATGTATGAATCGGAACGGCGATTACGTCGAAAAGTAGTTTAGTGTTGTATCACATAACAATAAGTGAAAGAATGAGTTACCTGAGAATAAGAGGATTAAACAGGAAAATAAGTATAATAAACGTGCATGCACCCACAGAGGAGTCAGATGATGAAATTAAAGATAAGTTCTACGAAGAAATGGAGCAGTTGTATGAGACAATTGCTAAATATAATGTTAAGATGATATTTGGAGATTTCAACTCTAAAATTTGAAAAGAGGAAAGAAATTATCCAGTGATAGGCAAGTTTAGTCTGCACCAGAAAACTAATAGCAATGGTCAAAGGTTAATAAACTTTGCAGCGGAGAGAAATCTAAGATTGATATTCACTCTTAAGATGAACAAAGAAATCCACAAAGGAACATGGAAGCACCCAAATGGTAAAGTAGTCAATCAAATTGATCATCTAATAATAGAAGCAAAACATCAGAACCTAATCACAGACATTAAAAGCTGTCGATGGGCAGAAATATCGTCAAACCATTACCTAGTGCGAGCAGTGGTAAAAGTTGAAATGCAACATAAGCCAAAAGAGAACAGAAGACAGAAAAAGAAAATACAGGTGGGATTGTTAAAAACCAGCGAGCACAGAGCAAAATATGAAAAGCAACTAGAAGAAAAGAATGCTAAATATAGCAACTGCAAATAATGTAGAGAAAAAGTGGGAATTTTTGAAGAAATCAATTAACCATCCAGCAGAGGAGACGCTACCACGACAGACAGACCAGAAGAACCAATGGTTTGATAAGGAAGCAGAGGTGGCACTCGAAGAGTTGAGAAAGGAAAGACTGAAGATGATAAATAAGAAAACTAGTAAAAGTGAGAAAATTTTTAAGAAAAAAAGAAGAGAAGAAGTTGCTCAGAGAGAAGAAAAGAAAAATAAACACAAACTAATAGAAAATATAGAAGAAAACTATTGTAAAAAGAATATGCGACTGTTCCATAAACAAATAAACACAAGCAAAAAAGGGTACCAACCTAGATTGCTGATGAAAGGCGACTTAATAGTGGGCAGAAAAAATATAACAAAAAGATGGCGTGAATATTACAGTGAAAATACAGAGGAAGAATTGCAAGAAGACATAGGAATAAAGACAGAACTGGAACAATTTGAAGAAGCACAAAATAACTTGCCCACATTAGATGTCAGAAAATCCATTAAGAAATTGAAGAACAACAAAAGATTCGGTCAGAGTTAATAAAGTATGGAGGAAAAGTTCTGGAGCAGAAGATCTACGACCTAATTGCAGAAATATGGACAACATGCAAAATGCCTAGAGAATGGAGTGATGCAATAATAGTACCAATTTTTAAAAAAGGTGATAGGCTAGAATGTACTAATTACAGATCCATATCACTACTGAATGTTACACACAAATTAATGGAAATGTTAATTAATGAAAGACTAAAAGAACTAGAACAAAAAATAGGCGAATACTAGGCTGGGTTCAGAACACAAAGATCAGTGATAGATCAAATTTTCACCATGAAAATCATTCAGGAGAAAACAAAAAGAAAGGGGACGCAGATACATGCCCTTTTTATTGATTACAGACAGGCGTATGACACAGTAAACAGGTCACAACTGCAAGAAGCATTAAGAGAACTGCAAATCCCAGGTTGGCTGATACAACTAGTGAGAATGACTTTAAAGATCACAGAAAATAAAGTAAGGGTGGAAGGTGAAACGTCAGAAAGTTTCAGGGCTGAAAGAGGACTTAGACAAGGTGACCCACTCTCTCCTACCCTTTTCAATCTAGCACTGGAGGTGATCATTAGAAGAAGTGGAATCCAACCAGATAAAAGTATATTAAATAATCCCCATCCAGTAATGGCATATGCTGACGATCTGACAATAATGGCTAGAACACAGAAAGAGCTTAAAGACTCGGTTTTGAAATAAGTGAAGTCAAGATACATGATTTTCAACACAAAGGATACAACTCTATGTTAACGATTACAAGTAATCAAGACAACACGAAATATAAGTTTGAAAAGGTCCGAAATTTCACATTCCTAGGAATAGATATCACAAGCAGTGGGGATGGTAATGAGGAAATAGAAAGAAGAATAACAGCAGGAACTAGAAGAGCTGCGATGCTAAAATCAGTGCTAAATAATAAATCAGCATCGTGTGCTCTTATAATCCATGTGTACAAGACAATAATAAGACCGGTGGTAACGTATGGAAGTGAAGTGTGGGTGCTGTCCAGAGTACGGTAGCAAGATGGGAAAGAAAAATACTGAGGAAAATCTATGGAGGAGTCAAACTGAAATACACATGGAGGAGAAGGACAAACGTGCTTTACCCAGACCCACCCATAATTAATATTATCAAGCAAGTCAGATTGTGTTGGTGGGGACATGTGGCAAGAATTGACAACAGGATGCCCAAGAAAACCATGAAGATTGAACCGGAAGGAAGAAACAGAAGGGGCATACCGCCAACAACATGGACCGAAGATGTTAAGGAAGACCTAGCAACCCTGGGTATTGCAGATAACTGGGAGCAATTAGTCCTCAACAGGAAAGAATGGAGGAAGACCGTAGCCATGGGCCCAAGGGCCTTTTGAGCATATAAATCAGTTTTTCCATCAGTTTTATTATAGTCCGCCGCGGCTTCGCTGGGTGGTGCGCATCCGAAATGTCCAATTTTCTAAGACTCTGGCGCATAAATCGGGCTGAATTTGACTGATGGCATGAGTTATGTTGGCTTCGAGAGCCGCTATCGTTTGTGGTTTATTCGCATAGACCTGCGACTTAAAAGAAACCCACAAGAAAAAGTCTAACGGGATCAAATCGCCAGTTCACATCACCTACACGTGAGATGACCATGCCCACAGCCTCAGCTATCTCACTCACCTTTACTCGCCTATCATTCAACACGATATCATGCACTTTTTCGATGGTTTGGTTGCGGTTTTTGGCTGTCCTTCATGTGGGTCATCTTCGAGGGATGTGCGACCACGTTTAAATTCAGCTGCCCACTTTTTAACAGTTGACATGGAAGGAGCAGAGTCCCCGTAAACTTTTGTCAACTTCGGATGAATTTCCTTAGGGGTTAATCCATCCAAAACGAAGAATTTTATAACCGCACGATATTCAAGTTTATCCATTTTAACAAAACACATGCAACATGTCTACTGAAAAAATTGGTGTAAACTACTTCAGCGAACAAGTTGAAACTAGTCATACGAACTAATGACACATGCACCTAAGCAGGAAACATAATCGTTTGCCGATTGCAGCACCATCTCTGTGTCAGGTCGAGAACTTTTCACCTTACCCTCGTAGATACAGAGATTTTGCACCAAATAAGTTGTTTTTGACTAATTATTTTTATATTGTTGAATTGATTATACATAAAATGACAAAAATGTTACAGTGAAACTTTTCCATGTGTTACCGTTATAATAACATTATCGATTTAGTATTATTGAAGGCATTTCTATGACTTATTTACAGATGTCAGTTGTTGCATGTCAACTATTTTTTTATAACTTGTTGCTCTTTAAAATTACAAAACTGTAACCATTGCATAAAAATCGCCCTAAACTTTTTTTATAGGAAGACATAGAACATCTTATGATGGTATTAAAAAATTTGTTGCATGTAGGCTGATTGTAACTGCATGCACTCTAGACAAATTTGCATTTTAAAAGTATCTTAAGTTTTATGTATAACATAAATAGGGACTAACTCGTATCAGTATGCGAATTAATTGAATTAACTACTACACCTAACTTTCCTGTGTTTGTCTTCGAAGTATGAAGTATACTCTATAATGTGCTTCAATTTCTGGGTTACTAATTTAGGAGAAAGCCCACCGCCGTTGCCCGTGAGCGAACCACCGAATAACACATCAATTCGTCGCCACCATACATTAGAGCCCAGTGAAGATCTTCATGGTTAGTGAGCTAATTTACGCACAGCAGCATGTCTTTCTTATATGTGCATCGTAGTGGCGAACTCATTCATTCTTTGAATACGTTAGCGCAAGCGGTTGCTTCAGGTTTGATGTAGTTTTGTAGTAGTTTGTGTGCAACTTTCTCAGCTTTAGCAGTGGATGCATGACCAATGCTACGACGTGGTGGAGTACATCTTAATCTGTTTGTTGCACTGCATCGTTGTAGGTTACGGAGAACCCAGCGTGTCCAAGTCGGACTGGCAACCCTCCACAATGGCGCGCCCGACATCGATGCAAAGTGCCGACCAGAAGAAGTCATCTCGAATCATGGACCTTTTTAGGAAAAAACGACACGCACAAATGTAGCAACGGGGGTTTTGATAATACGTAACGTAGTTTGGTTATACAGTAGTGCATAAGAACCAAAAGTATTGAGGCATCTACTTTAAGAGTACCTAAGTAAAATAAATTGTATATAGTTGTAATATGCATAAATTAAATATTATGAAAGTTTTATTATATATAAATATATATATTTTTAAAATGTATACTTGTATACGTATTGTTATGCAAATATATTTCTTTGATTTGAATAACTTTTTTTGTTGACAACTGCAATAATTACAAATTACTGTAAAACTACTCGAGAACTTACGGAAGAAGAAATTCCAGCTACTGTCCAGCCTTGCTTTCTTACTGCGTTGTCGAGATCAAAAGGTAGTTCCGAAGTATTTACAGGTTAAAAACCGCCTGCGCGCTCCTCAAGCCCAACGAATTTAGTCAAAGAATAAGTCCACGCTACTAGGAAAACCCTTGCTTGGTGTTCACTAGAACTGATGCAAGTTCATGTTAGCCTGGCTAGCAGAATCCATAAAGATGATTGGGACACTGTATACCGCATCACTTTTCATTCTGCGGAGAAACACGGAGCGGCCGCCACCGTTAGCCAATCTTCTAAGTTTCAGTGTTTACAGAAGAAAAGCGCTCCTACTTACCTAAATCCATTTCGACTGAGGACATTATAGCTAGCCATACGGAACTTTCTAACAGAAGAAGAAGTACAAGTCGAGACTTCACGCATCCTGCGCCGTGCTAAGCCATCTAAGAAGTTATCCAGGGCGAAATTAAACGTTCTACGTGAACTCAAGAATGATCACACCATCATTGTTTTAACAGCAAATAAAGGTAATGTCACAGTTGTACTAGCACAGGAGGACTACACAAAGAAGATGACTGAACTGCTCGATACGAACACTTAAACCATGCTCAAACGCGATCCCACATCGCGGATACTAGGCGACACGAGTAAACTGATAAAAGAGTTCCTCTCTGGATGACACCATCAAAAAGAGAGTAATAACATCAGAAGCTCTGCCCCCAAGAATATATGGACTCCCCAAAATACACAAGGATGATGTACCGCTACGACCCATTGTCAGTGCCATTGGCCCTACCTACAAGCTGGCCAAGTGCTACTTATCCGGTCTGTTACAACCGCACATTGGACATACCAGCAGTTACATCAAGGACTCCGCAAATTTCGTCAACCATCTTTAAGACATCCAACTAGAGGAGGGAGATCTAATGGTCAGTTTCGATGTAACTTCCCTGTTTACCAAAGTGCCGATTCAAGAAGGCCTGGATCACCTGCCGAAAATTTTTCCTAACGATATGTTACAACTATTTCAGTAGTGCCTTACGTCCAGTTAATTTGTTTGGCAGGGTGTGTATTACAAAAAAAAAACAAGGAGTAGCAATGGGTAGCCCAAATAGCCCTGTAATCTCCAATAAGTACATGGAGAAATTGGAAGAGAATTCCATCAATACGGCATCATTAAAACCCGCGATATGGCTAACAATAAGATACGTCGATGACACTTTTATAATATGGAGACACGAAAAGGAGACCCTACCACAATTTCTTATGCACTTGAATTCCATACACTTAAGCATACAGTTTACCATGGAACTGGAATACAACGACGAATTGCTTTCTTAGAGGTACAGATGTTGAGATCAGAGAATGGACATTTACAACACACAGTGTACAGAAAACCCACGCATATGGACAGATACCTTCATAAGGAGTTGAATCACCACCCAAGTAAAAAAAACCGGTTGTGAAAACATTGGTAGACCGAGCACGACGTATATGTCAACCAGTTTTTGGATAAGGAATTAATTAAAACATTTAGAACAAGCCTTACAAGGGAATGGCTACTCGAGGACGAAGATAAATAAAGCAACTAAACCTAACAATTGCGCACGAAAAACCAACCAAAATCGGCTGCGGTAGGCAAAACTTTTTTACCTGATATCAACAGGGTTACGGACCGGATAGGAAAAATTCTCAATAAACACAAGGTGGCAACCATCTACACTACCAACACCAAGATACGGGATTTGCTTAGACCAGCCAAAGATACAAGAAACCCACAGGAAACACCAGGGATATACTGCATACCTTGCTCATGTAAGCAAGTCCACATTGGGGCTACGGGCCGAACGATTACTACCAAGATAAAGGAACACAAACGTCATCTACGCCTTAATCAACCCGAAAAATCAGCAGTTGCTAAACATGCTTTGGAAAATCCTAACCACGAGATAGAATTCGGACAAACACAAGTTTTATCCAATTGTAATTGTTACCCGAGATATATAAATATAAAAATAATTTTAACAGGCACGTCGAGTTCAATCTACCTAAATCTTGGTTTATCGCTCTTAAGGGGCAAAAAAGCAGACCGCGATGCGGTGAAAGAGCGAGTGGCATCAGAAAATGCCGAAATGTTACCTGGAACGACCCGATTGACGTCAGCAGCTAGCCCGACTACGTTATCTACTATCACGGTGACGTCAACAACGGCTTCCCCAACACCATACCTTCCATACTCGCACGAGTATAAAAGGGAAAATGCACGGGACAGTAACTTAATTTTTAGAAGATTTTTTTCTGAAGATGTCCGCCACAGTTGTGGACGAAACGTAAGAGTTTCCGAACTCCGACCACGGTCTTATAACCCGAGAACCAACCACACGATGCACCATAACACCGGTCGTGAAAGCCTTCGCATCTATTTAATACTAACAAAGATTTGGTGTTAGTTAACTGCAACAAGCTAGAGCACATAGCGAAGATGAGGAAAGATAAGACTCTAGAAGAATGTTTACAGCACGAATTTATAAAAAGAAAACTAAAGGAAGACCAAGAAAAACGTAGATTGATGAGGAAGTAAGAAACGCAACCATTAAAAGAGATGTACAGTGGAGTGAAGTGAGGTGTAGAATACAAAACAGGAAAAAATGGGTAGGGGTATGTAGAAAGACACCAAGGACATAACTCAAGCCTTCAGTCTATTAAGGTGCAACATAAGGATGGCGAGCTCAAGAGGACCAAATTATTTTTTTTTTATTATTAGGCTTGATCCACATAGCTCCATTCGCAGTATATTTTCATTCCAGTCCTGCTAGAAATAAGATTGTTGAATCACAAGTTACGGCTACAGCAAAAGTGGACTGGCACTACATGTACCGTTGCCTCTTCAAATGAATTTCGTTCAATATACAAGTGAAAACTTTCTGAATGCACATATGAGGTCTACCTCTATAATTAGTAATGCATAGTTTCTCTTTGTCATGGTCGATTTCATTTTGTTCCATTTCTAACACTCTCCAAGTTACGTTAAATATCTTGGGAACCCAAAAACCAACCACACGATGTATCGCAATATCAGCATTTTCCATCTGGATCACAGGAGCTTGAAGAGATCGTTGAAATGCAAATATAAATTTAACGTTCCTGTGTTTAAATTTTAGTCAAAATCGGGATTTGCTATCAGGGTCACAGGAGCTTGAAGAGATCGTCGAAATGCAATTATAATTTTAGCGTTCTTGTGTGTAAATTTTAGTCAAAATCGGGATTTGCTATCAGGATCACAGGAGCTTGAAGAGATCGTCGAAATGAAAAATAATTTTAATGGTCTACTGTAAATTTTAGTCAAAATCAGCATTTACTATCAGGATTACAGAGCTGGAAGAGATCGTCGAAATGCAACTATAATTTTAACGTTCTTGTGTGTAAATTTTAGTCAAAATCGGGATTTGCTATCAGGATCACAGGAGCTTGAAGAGATCGTCGAAATGAAAAATAATTTTAATGGTCTACTGTGTAAATTTTAGTCAAAATCAGCATTTACTATCAGGATTACAGGAGCTTGAAGAGATCGTCGAAATGCAACTATAATTTTAACGTTCTTGTGTGTAAATTTTAGTCATAATCGGGATTTGCTATCAGGGTGACAGGAGCTTGCAGAGATCGTCGAAATCCAAATATAATTTGTACGGTCTACTGTGTAAATTTTAGTCAGAATCAGCATTTACTATCAGGATTACAGGAGCTTGAAGAGATCGTCGAAATGCAACTATAATTTTAACGTTCTTGTGTGTAAATTTTAGTCAAAATCGGGATTTGCTATCAGGGTCACAGGAGCTTGAAGAGATCGTCGAAATGCAACTATAATTTTAACGTTCTTGTGTGTAAATTTTTGTCAAAATCAGCATTTGCTATCAGGATACAGGAGCTTGGAAGAGATCGTCGAAATGCAAAATAATTTTAATGTTCTTGTGTGTAAATTTTAGTCAGAATCAGCATTTACTATCAGGATTACAGGAGCTTGAAGAGATCGTCGAAATGCAAATATAATTTGTACGGTCTACTGTGTAAATTTTTGTCAAAATCAGCATTTACTATCAGGATTACAGAAGCTGGAAGAGATCGTCGAAATGCAACTATAATTTTAACGTTCTTGTGTGTAAATTTTAGTCAAAATCTGGATTTGCTATCAGGATCACAGGAGCTTGAAGAGATCGTCGAAATGAAAAATAATTTTAATGGTCTACTGTGTAAATTTTAGTCAAAATCAGCATTTGCTATCAGGATTACAGAAGCTTGAAGAGATCGTCGAAATGCAACTATAATTTTACGTTCTTGTGTGTAAATTTTAGTCAAAATCGGGATTTGCTATCAGGGTGACAGGAGCTTGCAGAGATCGTCGAAATCCAAATATAATTTGTACGGTCTACTGTGTAAATTTTAGTCAGAATCAGCATTTACTATCAGGATTACAGGAGCTTGAAGAGATCGTCGAAATGCAACTATAATTTTAACGTTCTTGTGTGTAAATTTTAGTCAAAATCGGGATTTGCTATCAGGGTCACAGGAGCTTGAAGAGATCGTCGAAATGCAAATATAATTTGTACGGTCTACTGTGTAAATGTTTGTCAAAATCAGCATTTACTATCAGGATTACAGGAGCTTGAAGAGATCGTCGAAATGCAACTATAATTTTAACGTTCTTGTGTGTAAATTTCAGTCAAAATCGGGATTTGCTATCAGGATCACAGGAGCTAGAAGAGATCGTCGAAATGCAACTATAATTTTAATGTTCTTGTGTGTAAATTTTAGTCAAAATCGGGATTTACTATCAGGGTGACAGGAGCTTGAAGAGATCGTCGAAATGCAAATATAATTTTAGCGTTCTTGAGTGTAAATTTTAGTCAAAATCGGGATTTGCTATCAGGATCACAGGAGCTTGAAGAGATCGTCGAAATGCAAATATAATTTTAACGTTCTTGTGTGTAAATTTTAGTCAAAATCGGGATTTACTATCAGGGTGACAGGAGCTTGCAGAGATCGTCGAAATCCAAATATAATTTTAACGTTCTTGTGTGTAAATTTTAGTCAAAATCGGGATTTGCTATCAGGATTACAGGAGCTTGAAGAGATCGTCGAAATGCAACTATAATTTTAACGTTCTTGTGTGTAAATTTTAGTCAAAATCGGGATTTGCTATCAGGATCACAGGAGCTTGAAGAGATCGTCGAAATGCAAATATAATTTTAGCGTTCTTGAGTGTAAATTTTAGTCAAAATCGGGATTTGCTATCAGGGTCACAGGAGCTTGCAGAGATCGTCGAAATCCAAATATAATTTTAACGGTCTTGTGTGTAAATTTTAGTCAAAATCATCATTTGCTATCAGGATCACAGGAGCTTGAAGAGATCGTCGAAATGCAAATATAATTTTAGCGTTCTTGTGTGTAAATTTTAGTCAAAATCGGGATTTGCTATCAGGGTCACAGGAGCTTGCAGAGATCGTCGAAATCCAAATATAATTTTAACGTTCTTGTGTGTAAATTTTAGTCAAAATCGGGATTTGCTATCAGGGTCACAGGAGCTTGAAGAGATCGTCGAAATGCAAATATAATTTTAGCGTTCTTGTGTGTAAATTTTAGTCAAAATCATCATTTCCTATCAGGATTACAGGAGCTGGAAGAGATCGTCGAAATGCAACTATAATTTTAACGTTCTTGTGTGTAAATTTTAGTCAAAATCGGGATTTGCTATCAGGATCACAGAAGCTTGAAGAGATCGTCGAAACGCAAATATAAATTTAACGTTCTTGAGTGTAAATTTTAGTCTAAATCAGCATTTACTCTCAGGATTACAGGAGCTTGAAGAGATCGTCGAAATACAAATATAATTTTAACGTTCTTGAGTGTAAATTTTAGTCAAAATCAGCATTTGCTATCAGGATCACAGGAGCTTGAAGAGATCGTCGAATTGCAAATATAATTTTAGCGTTCTTGTGTGTAAATTTTAGTCAAAATCGGGATTTGCTATCAGGGTCACAGGAGCTTGCAGAGATCGTCGAAATCCAAATATAATTTTAACGTTCTTGTGTGTAAATTTTAGTCAAAATCGGGATTTGCTATCAGGGTCACAGGAGCTTGCAGAGATCGTCGAAATGCAACTATAATTTTAACGTTCTTGTGTGTAAATTTTAGTCAAAATCGGGATTTGCTATCAGGATCACAGGAGCTTGAAGAGATCGTCGAAATGCAAATATAATTTTAACGTTCTTGAGTGTAAATTTTAGTCAAAATCAGCATTTGCTATCAGGATCACAGGAGCTTGAAGAGATCGTCGAAATGCAAATATAATTTTAACGATCTCATCAGTAAATTTTAGTTAAAATCAGCATTTGCTATCAGGATCACAGGAGCTTGAAGAGATCGTCGAAATGCAAATATAATTTTAACGTTCTTGTGTGTAAATTTTTGTCAAAACCATCATTTACTATCAGGATTACAGTAGCTGGAAGAGATCGTCGAAATGCAACTATAATTTTAGCATTCTTGTGTGTAAATTTTAGTCAAAATCGGGATTTGCTATCAGGATCACAGGAGCTAGAAGAGATCGTCGAAACGCAAATTTTAGTCAAAGTCAGCATTTACTATCAGAATCACAGGAGCTTGAAGAGATCGTCGAAATGCAAATATAATTTTAACGTTCTCGTCTGTAAATTTTAGTTAAAATCAGCATTTGCTATAAGGATCACAGGAGCTTGAAGAGATCGTCGAAATGCAAATATAATTTTAACGATCTCATCAGTAAATTTTAGTTAAAATCAGCATTTGCTATCAGGGTCACAGGAGCTTGAAGAGATCGTCGAAATGCAAATATAATTTTAACGATCTCATCAGTAAATTTTAGTTAAAATCAGCATTTGCTATCAGGGTCACAGGAGCTTGCAGAGATCGTCGAAATGCAAATATAATTTTAACGTTCTTGAGTGTAAATTTTAGTCAAAATCAGCATTTGCTACCAGGATCACAGGAGCTTGAAGAGATCGTCGAAATGCAAATATAATTTTAGCGTTCTTGTGTGTAAATTTTAGTCAAAATCGGGATTTGCTATCAGGGTCACAGGAGCTTGCAGAGATCGTCGAAATCCAAATATAATTTTAACGTTCTTGTGTGTAAATTTTAGTCAAAATCGGGATTTGCTATCAGGGTCACAGGAGCTTGAAGAGATCGTCGAAACGCAAATATAATTTTAACGATCTCATCTGTAAATTTGAGTTAAAATCAGCATTTGCTATCAGGATCACAGGAGCTTGAAGAGATCGTCGAAATGCAAATATAATTTTAACGATCTCATCAGTAAATTTTAGTTAAAATCAGCATTTGCTATCAGGATCACAGGAGCTTGAAGAGATCGTCGAAATGCAAATATAATTTTAACGATCTCATCTGTAAATTTTAGTCAAAATCAGCATTTACTATCAGGATTACAGGAGCTGGAAGGGATCGTCGAAATGCAACTATAATTTTAACGTTCTTGTGTGTAAATTTTTGTCAAAACCATCATTTACTATCAGGATTACAGTAGCTGGAAGAGATCGTCGAAATGCAACTATAATTTTAGCATTCTTGTGTGTAAATTTTAGTCAAAATCGGGATTTGCTATCAGGATCACAGGAGCTAGAAGAGATCGTCGAAACGCAAATTTTAGTCAAAATCAGCATTTACTATCAGAATCACAGGAGCTTGAAGAGATCGTCGAAATGCAAATATAATTTTAACGTTCTCGTCTGTAAATTTTAGTTAAAATCAGCATTTGCTATAAGGATCACAGGAGCTTGAAGAGATCGTCGAAATGCAAATATAATTTTAACGATCTCATCAGTAAATTTTAGTTAAAATCAGCATTTGCTATCAGGGTCACAGGAGCTTGAAGAGATCGTCGAAATGCAAATATAATTTTAACGATCTCATCAGAAAATTTTAGTTAAAATCAGCATTTGCTACCAGGATCACAGGAGCTTGAAGAGATCGTCGAAATGCAAATATAATTTTAGCGTTCTTGTGTGTAAATTTTAGTCAAAATCGGGATTTGCTATCAGGGTCACAGGAGCTTGCAGAGATCGTCGAAATCCAAATATAATTTTAGCGTTCTTGTGTGTAAATTTTAGTCAAAATCGGGATTTGCTATCAGGGTCACAGGAGCTTGCAGAGATCGTCGAAATGCAAATATAATTTTAACGATCTCATCTGTAAATTTTAGTTAAAATCAGCATTTGCTATCAGGGTCACAGGAGCTTGCAGAGATCGTCGAAATGCAAATATAATTTTAACGTTCTTGAGTGTAAATTTTAGTCAAAATCAGCATTTGCTACCAGGATCACAGGAGCTTGAAGAGATCGTCGAAATGCAAATATAATTTTAACGATCTCATCAGTAAATTTTAGTTAAAATCAGCATTTGCTATCAGGGTCACAGGAGCTTGAAGAGATCGTCGAAATGCAAATATAATTTTAACGATCTCATCAGAAAATTTTAGTTAAAATCAGCATTTGCTACCAGGATCACAGGAGCTTGAAGAGATCGTCGAAATGCAAATATAATTTTAGCGTTCTTGTATGTAAATTTTAGTCAAAATCGGGATTTGCTATCAGGGTCACAGGAGCTTGCAGAGATCGTCGAAATGCAAATATAATTTTAGCGTTCTTGTGTAAATTTTAGTTAAAATCAGCATTTGCTATCAGGATCACAGGAGCTTGAAGAGATCGTCGAAATGCAAATATAATTTTAAAGATCTCATCAGTAAATTTTAGTTAAAATCAGCATTTGCTATCAGGATCACAGGAGCTTGAAGAGATCGTCGAAACGCAAATATAAATTTAACGTTCTTGAGTGTAAATTTTAGTCTAAATCAGCATTTACTCTCAGGATTACAGGAGCTTGAAGAGATCGTCGAAATGCAAATATAATTTTAGCGTTCTTGTGTGTAAATTTTAGTCAAAATCGGGATTTGCTATCAGGGTCACAGGAGCTTGAAGAGATCGTCGAAATGCAAATATAATTTTAACGATCTCATCAGTAAATTTTAGTTAAAATCAGCATTTGCTATCAGGGTCACAGGAGCTTGCAGAGATCGTCGAAATGCAAATATAATTTTAACGTTCTTGTGTAAATTTTAGTCAAAATCAGCATTTGCTATCAGGATCACAGGAGCTTGCAGAGATCGTCGAAACGCAATTATAATTTTAGCGTTCTTGTGTGTAAATGTTAGTCAAAATCGGGATTTGCTATCAGGATCACAGGAGCTTGAAGAGATCGTCGAAATGCAAATATAATTTTAAAGGTCTACTGTGTAAATTTTAGTCAAAATCAGCATTTGCTATCAGGGTCACAGGAGCTTGAAGAGATCGTCGAAACGCAAATATAATTTTAACGATCTCATCTGTAAATTTGAGTTAAAATCAGCATTTGCTATCAGGATCACAGGAGCTTGAAGAGATCGTCGAAATGCAAATATAATTTTAACGATCTCATCAGTAAATTTTAGTTAAAATCAGCATTTGCTATCAGGATCACAGGAGCTTGAAGAGATCGTCGAAATGCAAATATAATTTTAACGATCTCATCTGTAAATTTTAGTCAAAATCAGGATTTGCTATCAGGATCACAGGAGCTTGAAGAGATCGTCGAAATGCAAATATAATTTTAACGTTCTTTGTGTAAATTTTGTCAAACCATCATTTGCTATCAGGATCACAGGAGCTTGAAGAGATCGTCGAAATGCAATATAATTTTAGCATTCTTGTGTGTAAATTTTAGTCAAAATCGGGATTTGCTATCAGGATCACAGGAGCTAGAAGAGATCGTCGAAACGCAAATTTTAGTCAAAATCAGCATTTACTATCAGAATCACAGGAGCTTGAAGAGATCGTCGAAATGCAAATATAATTTTAACGTTCTGTCTGTAAATTTTAGTTAAAATCAGCATTTGCTATAAGGATCACAGGAGCTTGAAGAGATCGTCGAAATGCAAATATAATTTTAACGATCTCATCAGTAAATTTTAGTTAAAATCAGCATTTGCTATCAGGGTCACAGGAGCTTGAAGAGATCGTCGAAATGCAAATATAATTTTAACGATCTCATCAGAAAATTTTAGTTAAAATCAGCATTTGCTACCAGGATCACAGGAGCTTGAAGAGATCGTCGAAATGCAAATATAATTTTAGCGTTCTTGTATGTAAATTTTAGTCAAAATCGGGATTTGCTATCAGGGTCACAGGAGCTTGCAGAGATCGTCGAAATCCAAATATAATTTTAACGTTCTTGTGTGTAAATTTTAGTCAAAATCGGGATTTGCTATCAGGATCACAGAAGCTTGAAGAGATCGTCGAAACGCAAATATAAATTTAACGTTCTTGAGTGTAAATTTTAGTCTAAATCAGCATTTACTCTCAGGATTACAGGAGCTTGAAGAGATCGTCGAAATACAAATATAATTTTAACGTTCTTGAGTGTAAATTTTAGTCAAAATCAGCATTTGCTATCAGGATCACAGGAGCTTGAAGAGATCGTCGAAACGCAAATATAAATTTAACGTTCTTGAGTGTAAATTTTAGTCTAAATCAGCATTTACTCTCAGGATTACAGGAGCTTGAAGAGATCGTCGAAATGCAAATATAATTTTAGCGTTCTTGTGTGTAAATTTTAGTCAAAATCGGGATTTGCTATCAGGGTCACAGGAGCTTGAAGAGATCGTCGAAACGCAAATATAATTTTAACGATCTCATCTGTAAATTTGAGTTAAAATCAGCATTTGCTATCAGGATCACAGGAGCTTGAAGAGATCGTCGAAATGCAAATATAATTTTAAAGATCTCATCAGTAAATTTTAGTTAAAATCAGCATTTGCTATCAGGATCACAGGAGCTTGAAGAGATCGTCGAAATGCAAATATAATTTTAACGATCTCATCTGTAAATTTTAGTCAAAATCAGCATTTACTATCAGGATTACAGGAGCTGGAAGGGATCGTCGAAATGCAACTATAATTTTAACGTTCTTGTGTGTAAATTTTTGTCAAAACCATCATTTACTATCAGGATTACAGTAGCTGGAAGAGATCGTCGAAATGCAACTATAATTTTAACGATCTCATCTGTAAATTTTAGTCAAAATCAGCATTTACTATCAGGATCACAGGAGCTTGAAGAGATCGTCGAAATGCAATATAATTTTAACGTTCTTGTGTAAATTTTGTCAAAATCGATTTGCTATCAGGATCACAGGAGCTTGAAGAGATCGTCGAAATGCAAATATAATTTTAACGTCTCATCTGTAAATTTTAGTCTAAACCAGCATTTGCTATCAGGATCACAGGAGCTGGAAGAGATCGTCGAAACAGAAATATAATTTTAACGTTCTCTGTAAATTTTAGTCTAAATCAGCTTTTGCTATCAGGATCACAGGAGCTGGAAGAGATCGTCGAAATGCAAATATAATTTTACGTTCTTGTGTGTAAATTTTAGTCTAAATCGATTTGCTATCAGGATCACAGGAGCTGGAAGAGATCGTCGAAGCACAAATATATTTTATTGATCTCTGGTGTAAATTTTAGTCTAAATCGGCATTTGCTATCAGGATCACAGGAGCTGGAAGAGATCGTCGAAATGCAACTATAATTTTAATGTTCTTGTGTAAATTTTGTCAAAATCATCATTTGCTATCAGGATCACAGGAGCTTGAAGAGATCGTCGAAATGCAATATAATTTTAACGTTCTTGTGTGTAAATTTTAGTCAAAATCGATTTGCTATCAGGATCACAGGAGCTTGAAGAGATCGTCGAAATCAAATATAATTTGTACGTCTCTGTGTAAATTTTAGTCAAATCAGCATTTACTATCAGGATTACAGGAGCTGGAAGGGATCGTCGAAATGCAAATATAATTTTAACTATCTCATCTGTAAATTTTAGTCAAAATCAGCATTTACTATCAGGATTACAGGAGCTGGAAGGGATCGTCGAAATGCAAATATAATTTTAACTATCTCATCTGTAAATTTTAGTCTAAACCCGCATTTGCTATCAGGATCACAGGAGCTGGAAGAGATCGTCGAAGCACAAATATATTTTATTGATCTCTGGTGTAAATTTTAGTGTAAACCCGCATTTGCTATCAGGATCACAGGAGCTGGAAGAGATCGTCGAAATGCAAATATAATTTTACCTTCTCTTGTGTAAATTTTAGTCAAAATCGGGATTTGCTATCAGGATCACAGGAGCTTGAAGAGATCGTCGAAATGCAAATATAATTTTAACGATCTCATCTGTAAATTTTAGTCAAAATCAGCATTTACTATCAGGATCACAGGAGCTGGAAGGGATCGTCGAAATGCAACTATAATTTTAACGTTCATCTGTAAATTTTAGTCTAAACCAGCATTTGCTATCAGGATCACAGGAGCTTGAAGAGATCGTCGAAATGCAAATAATTTTAGCATTCTTGTGTAAATTTTAGTCAAAATCGATTTGCTATCGGGATCACAGGAGCTGGAAGAGATCGTCGAAATGCAAATATAATTTACGTTCTTGTAAATTTTAGTCTAAACCAGCATTTGCTATCAGGATCACAGGAGCTGCAAGAGATCGTCGAAATGCAAATATAATTTTAATGTTCTTGTGTAAATTTTTGTCAAAATCATCATTTGCTATCAGGATCACAGGAGCTTGAAGAGATCGTCGAAATGCAACTATAATTTTAACGTTCTTGTGTGTAAATTTTAGTCAAAATCATTTGCTATCAGGATCACAGGAGCTGGAAGAGATCGTCGAAACGCAAAAATATTTTTGCGTTCTGTGTAAATTTTAGTCAGAATCAGCATTTACTATCAGGATTACAGGAGCTTGAAGAGATCGTCGAAATGCAACTATAATTTTAACGTTCTTGTGTGTAAATTTTTGTCAAAATCATCATTTACTATCAGGATTACAGGAGCTGGAAGAGATCGTCGAAATGCAACTATAATTTTAACGTTCTTGTGTGTAAATTTTAGTCAAAATCGGGATTTGCTATCAGGGTCACAGGAGCTTGAAGAGATCGTCGAAATGCAAATATAATTTGACGTCTCTGTGTAAATTTTGTCAAAATCAGCATTTACTATCAGGATTACAGAAGCTGGAAGAGATCGTCGAAATGCAACTATAATTTTAATGTTCTTGTGTGTAAATTTTAGTCAAAATCAGCATTTACTATCAGGATTACAGTAGCTGGAAGAGATCGTCGAAATGCAACTATAATTTTAGCATTCTTGTGTGTAAATTTTAGTCAAAATCGGGATTTGCTATCAGGGTCACAGGAGCTTGAAGAGATCGTCGAAATGCAAATATAATTTGTACGGTCTACTGTGTAAATTTTTGTCAAAATCAGCATTTACTATCAGGATTACAGAAGCTGGAAGAGATCGTCGAAATGCAACTATAATTTTAACGTTCTTGTGTGTAAATTTTTGTCAAAATCATCATTTACTATCAGGATTACAGGAGCTGGAAGAGATCGTCGAAATGCAACTATAATTTTAACGTTCTTGTGTGTAAATTTTAGTCATAATCGGGATTTGCTATCAGGATCACAGGAGCTTGAAGAGATCGTCGAAATCAAATATAATTTTACGTTCTGTGTAAATTTTAGTTAAACCAGCATTTGCTATCAGGATCACAGGAGCTGGAAGAGATCGTCGAAGCACAAATATATTTTATTGATCTCTGGTGTAAATTTTAGTCTAAACCGGCATTTGCTATCAGGATCACAGGAGCTGGAAGAGATCGTCGAAAGCAAATATAATTTGTACGGTCTCTGTGTAAATTTTTGTCAAAATCAGCATTTACTATCAGGATTACAGAAGCTGGAAGAGATCGTCGAAATGCAATATAATTTTAACGTTCTTGTGTGTAAATTTTAGTCAAATCGATTTGCTATCAGGATCACAGGAGCTGGAAGAGATCGTCAAAGCAGAAAAATATTTTTGCGCTCTCTGGTGTAAATTTCAGTTTAAACCGGCATTTGCTATCAGGATCACAGGAGCTGGAAGAGATCGTCGAAATGCAAATATAATTTTAACGTTCTTGTGTGTAAATTTTTGTCAAAATCATCATTTACTATCAGGATTACAGGAGCTGGAAGAGATCGTCGAAATGCAAATATAATTTTAACGTTCTTGTGTGTAAATTTTAGTCAAATCGGCATTTGCTATCAGGATCACAGGAGCTGGAAGAGATCGTCGAAATCAAAAATATTTTATTCGTCTCTGGTGTAAATTTTAGTCAGAATCAGCATTTACTATCAGGATTACAGGAGCTTAAAGAGATCGTCGAAAAGCAACTATAATTTTAACGTTCTTGTGTGTAAATTTTAGTCAAAATCGGGATTTGCTATCAGGGTCACATGAGCTTGAAGAGACCGTCGAAATGCAAATATAATTTGTACGGTCTACTGTGTAAATTTTTGTCAGAATCAGCATTTACTATCAGGATTACAGGAGCTTAAAGAGATCGTCGAAAAGCAACTATAATTTTAACGTTCTTGTGTGTAAATTTTAGTCAGAATCAGCATTTACTATCAGGATTACAGAAGCTGGAAGAGATCGTCGAAATGCAACTATAATTTTAACGTTCTTGTGTGTAAATTTTTGTCAAAATCATCATTTACTATCAGGATTACAGGAGCTGGAAGAGATCGTCGAAATGCAAATATAATTTTAACGTTCTTGTGTGTAAATTTTAGTCATAATCGGGATTTGCTATCAGGGTGACAGGAGCTTGAAGAGATCGTCGAAATGCAACTATAATTTGTACGTCTACTGTGTAAATTTTAGTCAAAATCAGCATTTACTATCAGGATCACAGGAGCTTGAAGAGATCGTCGAAATGCAAATAATTTTAACGTTCTTGTGTAAATTTTAGTCAAATCAGCATTTGCTATCAGGATCACAGGAGCTTGAAGAGATCGTCGAAATGAAATATAATTTTAACGTTCTTGTGTGTAAATTTTTGTCAGAATCAGCATTTACTATCAGGATTACAGGAGCTTGAAGAGATCGTCGAAATGGAAATATAATTTTAACGTTCTTGTGTGTAAATTTTAGTCATAATCGGGATTTGCTATCAGGGTCACAGGAGCTTGAAGAGATCGTCGAAATCCAAATATAATTTGACGTCTGTGTAAATTTTAGTCAAATCAGCATTTGCTATCAGGATCACAGGAGCTTGAAGAGATCGTCGAAATGCAAATAATTTTAACGTTCTTTGTGTAAATTTTAGTCTAAACCGCATTTGCTATCAGGATCACAGGAGCTGGAAGAGATCGTCGAAGCCGAAAAACATTTTTACGTTCTCTGTTGTAAATTGTAGTCTAAACCCGCATTTGCTATCAGGATCATAGGAGCTGGAAGAGATCGTCGAAATGCAACTATAATTTTAACGTTCTTGTGTGTAAATTTTAGTCAAAATCGGGATTTGCTATCAGGGTCACATGAGCTTGAAGAGATCGTCGAAACGCAATTATAATTTTAGCGTTCTTGTGTGTAAATGTTAGTCAAAATCGGGATTTGCTATCAGGATCACAGGAGCTTGAAGAGATCGTCTAATTGCAAATATAATTTTGCGTTCTTGTGTATAAATGTTAGTCAAAATTGGGATTTGCTATCAGGATCACAGGAGCTTGAAGAGATCGTCTAATTGCAAATATAATTTTAGCGTTCTTGTGTGTAAATTTTTGTCAAAATCATCATTTACTATCAGGATTACAGGAGCTTGAAGAGATCGTCGAAATGCAATATAATTTTAACGTTCTGTGTGTAAATTTTAGTCAAAATCGCATTTGCTATCAGGATCACAGGAGCTTGAAGAGATCGTCGAAACGCAATATAATTTTAGCGTTCTTGTGTAAATTTTAGTCAAAATCGCATTTGCTATCAGGATCACAGGAGCTTGAAGAGATCGTCTAATTGCAAATATAATTTTAGCGTTCTTGTGTGTAAATGTTAGTCAAAATCGGGATTTGCTATCAGGATCACAGGAGCTTGAAGAGATCGTCTAATTGCAAATATAATTTTAGCGTTCTTGTGTGTAAATGTTAGTCAAAATCGGGATTTGCTATCAGGATCACAGGAGCTTGAAGAGATCGTCGAAATGCAAATATAATTTTAGCGTTCTTGTGTGTAAATGTTAGTCAAAATCGGGATTTGCTATCAGGATCACAGGAGCTTGAAGAGATCGTCGAAATGCAAACATAATTTTAGCGTTCTTGTGTGTAAATGTTAGTCAAAATCGGGATTTGCTATCAGGATCACAGAAGCTTGAAGAGATCGTCTAATTGCAAATATAATTTTAGCGTTCTTGTGTGTAAATGTTAGTCAAAATCGGTATTTGCTATCAGGATCACAGGAGCTTGAAGAGATCGTCTAATTGCAAATATAATTTTAGCGTTCTTGTGTGTAAATGTTAGTCAAAATCGGGATTTGCTATCAGGATCCCAGGAGATTGAAGAGATCGTCGAAGCAGAAAAATATTTTTGCGTTCTCTGGTATAAATTTTATTCTAAAGCGATTTGCTATCAGGATCACAGGAGCCGGAAGAGATCGTCGAAGCACAAATATATTTTATTGCGTTCTTGTGTAAATGTTAGTCAAAATCGGGATTTGCTATCAGGATCACAGGAGCTTGAAGAGATCGTCTAATTGCAAATATAATTTTAGCTTTCTTGTGTGTAAATGTTAGTCAAAATCGGGATTTGCTATCAGGATCACAGGAGCTTGCAGAGATCGTCGAAACGCAATTATAATTTTAGCGTTCTTGTGTGTAAATGTTAGTCAAAATCGGGATTTGCTATCAGGATCACAGAAGCTTGAAGAGATCGTCGAAATGCAAATATAATTTTAGCGTTCTTGTGTGTAAATGTTAGTCAAAATCGGAATTTGCTATCAGGATCACAGGAGCTTGCAGAGATCGTCGAAACGCAATTATAATTTTAGCGTTCTTGTGTGTAAATGTTAGTCAAAATCGAGATTTGCTATCAGGATCACAGGAGCTTGCAGAGATCGTCGAAACGCAATTATAATTTTAGCGTTCTTGTGTAAATGTTAGTCAAAATCGGGATTTGCTATCAGGATCACAGGAGCTTGAAGAGATCGTCGAAACGCAAATAATTTTAGCGTTCTTGTGTGTAAATTTTAGTCAAAATGCATTTGCTATCAGGATCACAGGAGCTTGAAGAGATCGTCGAAATTGCAAATATAATTTTAGCGTTCTTGTGTATAAATGTTAGTAAAAATCGGGATTTGCTATCAGGATCACAGGAGCTTGCAGAGATCGTCGAAACGCAATTATAATTTTAACGTTCTTGTGTGTAAATGTTAGTCAAAATCGAGATTTGCTATCAGGATCACAGGAGCTTGAAGAGATCGTCTAATTGCAAATATAATTTTAGCGTTCTTGTGTAAATTTTAGTAAAATCATTTGCTATCAGGATCACAGGAGCTTGAAGAGATCGTCGAAACGCAATTATAATTTTAGCGTTCTTGTGTGTAAATGTTAGTCAAAATCGGGATTTGCTATCAGGATCACAGGAGCTTGAAGAGATCGTCTAATTGCAAATATAATTTTAGCGTTCTTGTGTGTAAATGTTAGTCAAAATCGGGATTTGCTATCAGGATCACAGGAGCTTGCAGAGATCGTCGAAACGCAATTATAATTTTAGCGTTCTTGTGTGTAAATGTTAGTCAAAATCGGGATTTGCTATCAGGATCACAGGAGCTTGAAGAGATCGTCTAATTGCAAATATAATTTTAGCGTTCTTGTGTATAAATGTTAGTAAAAATCGGGATTTGCTATCAGGATCACAGGAGCTTGCAGAGATCGTCGAAACGCAATTATAATTTTAGCGTTCTTGTGTGTAAATGTTAGTCAAAATCGGGATTTGCTATCAGGATCACAGGAGCTTGCAGAGATCGTCGAAACGCAATTATAATTTTAGCGTTCTTGTGTGTAAATGTTAGTCAAAATCGAGATTTGCTATCAGGATCACAGGAGCTTGAAGAGATCGTCGAAACCAATTATAATTTTAGCGTTCTTTGTGTAAATTTTAGTCAAAATCGAGATTTGCTATCAGGATTACAGGAGCTTGCAGAGATCGCCGAAACGCAATTATAATTTTAGCGTTCTTGTGTGTAAATGTTAGTCAAAATCGGGATTTGCTATCAGGATCACAGGAGCTTGAAGAGATCGTCGAAATGCAAATATAATTTTAACGTCTCTTGTAAATTTTAGTCTAAACCAGCATTTGCTATCAGGATCACAGGAGCCGGAAGAGATCGTCGAAATGCAATATAATTTTAACGTTCTTGTGTGTAAATTTTAGTCAAAACCATCATTTGCTATCAGGATCACAGGAGCTTGGAAGAGATCGTCGAAATGCAATATAATTTTAGCATTCTTGTGTAAATTTTAGTGTAAACTCATTTGCTATCAGGATCACAGGAGCTGGAAGAGATCGTCGAAGCAGAAAAATATTTTTGCGTTCTCTGGTATAAATTTTAGTCTAAACCAGCATTTGCTATCAGGATCACAGGAGCTGGAAGAGATCGTCGAAATGCAAATATAATTTTAACGTTCTTGTGTGAAATTTTAGTCAAAACCACATTTGCTATCAGGATACAGGAGCTTGAAGAGATCGTCGAAATGCAATATAATTTTACATTCTTGTGTGTAAATTTTAGTAAAATCGGTTTGCTATCAGGATCACAGGAGCTTAAAGACGCGAAATGCAACATTGTTAACATGTTAAGTCAACACAGTAAAGGAACAAACGAGTTACAAGACGCAGTTGACACATAATAATTGAAAATGTTTACACTCAAGTTCAACTAAACCGATGTCAAGGGAAATGCTAGACCGCGACAGTAATAAGCACGAAAAGTATACGCATTCGTACAACGTTGCACACATACTGCACGACTAGCACGACAGACACGAACTATCACGTACTCAACGCCAACGCATAACACACCTTATCTATATAAAGGGAGCAACATCTTAATCTTAAGATTTTCAATGACATATGCGAAAAGTTAAATTCGAAACCAGTAATAAGCTTGAAATACTACGGCAACACGAGTACAAACAGATCATAACAAGAGCAGGCAAATTAGACTTACACTGAAAAGGTGATAAAGAATGCGAGATGCTTAAAACGTAGCAAGCAGACACTAAGAATCACTAACATAGAACATAAGATAGAAAGATAAAGAATTCATGAAAGTAACTACATTACAAGAGAATGTTGACAGCGCAGAATACAGTATAGTTAAGACACAACAGGTAAAAGGAAGTACTATTGAGACCACATAACTCAATGTATAATATCAACTGTAAAAGAATGTAATGAGGAGTCGAAGTTAGACATAGTTCGTGAATAAGTTGATACAATAGCCATTGTAAAATTTGACACACACTGTAGTATCAATGTCATCTATTATCCAAGGTACATAGTAATGTTGATACAAGAACAACATTTACCGTTCTTAAATACATTACAGTCAAGCTTCAATAATTGAGTAACTATAAATTAATGTTGAGTTCATTTTAGTCAAGTAATCATATTGCTCATTGTCAGTGATCATTCAAGTAATCTTCGAAGTAGCAAATAATGTTCAAATTATCACACATTATATAGATTCACAGAGTGAGATCTGATCAATGAAATTTTTCATTGTAAATTTAAGTACAATTTTGCATGATTTACAGAGCTAAGAGTCCAATGCAAAATTTTAATTTATTTTTGTTATTCAGAACATTTGTTCAGGATAAGTTGAAGAATCTCAAATTAATTAATTGTAGAATTTTCAAAATGTTAATCAGGTTAGGAGTTTAGAATTCATGAAATATAAGTTACGTCTGTGTGTAAATTTAAGTAAAATTAGTTCTATGTAAATTCAGGACTTAAGATCGTCAAATGAAATTATGAGCTTACTGTGTAAATTATTATAAATTTCAGCATTTCTATTCAGGTAAAGTAGCATTAATCAGTCGAAATTGCAAATTTTAGTCATAGATTGTAGAGTCGTGAATAAATATTTTAGCTAAATTTTTAACAGATTAAGGTTAAAGATCGTCGAAATGAATAATTTATTATGTTGTGTTAAATTTATCAAAATGATTTCTGACAGGCTTGAAGAGATCGTCGAAGAAATTTTAAGTCGTTAATTAAATTTTATCAGGATCACTAGGGTTTAGGAGTCGAAATGCAAATGTAAATTTGTGTAAATTTTAGTCAAATCATTTGTAATTGGTAAGATCGATTTAAAGTCGAAATAGGATTATGACGTGAAATGATAATTTTAAATTCATTGTATTAGAAATTAGGATCTAAGGATTGAATGAAGATATATTTTGAATAGTGGATGAAATTTTATAAATCAGATTGATAGGTCGACTTGATAATAATTATTTAGTCAAAATTAAATTGATAGTCCAAGTACTTGAAGAGATCGTCGAAATGCAAAATAATTTTAATTCTTTTGTATTGTAAAATGCATTTGCTATCAGATACAGGGTGAAGAGATCGTCGAAATGAAATATAATTTAGTCTGTGTAAATTTTAGTCAAATCAGCATTATGCTTAGGATAGGATGAAGAGATCGTCGAAAAAATAAATTTAGTTCGTGTAAATTTTATAGATAGCATTTGATCAATGGATTCACAGGAGCTTAAGAGATGTCGAAATGAAATATAATTTTAAGTTCTGTAAATTTTAGTAAAATCAGATTTAAGCTATCAGGTACAGGAGCTTAAGAGATCGTCGAAATGACTAAATTTTAGTCACTGTGTAAATTTAGTCAACAGCATTTGCTATAGGAAGGAGCTTGAGAAGATGCAAATTAATTTTACGTTCTATGTGTAAATTTTAGTCAAAATGCATTTTATTCAGGATACAGGAGCTTGAAAGATCGTCGAAAAATATAATTTGACTTTATGTTAAATTTTAGTCAGAGATTCGATATCAAATATATTTAGTTCTGATAGTTGAAATTCACAAATTGATTATGTAGAAGTTTATAAAGTCTCGAAATTATAAAGTTTAAGATTAGGATCAATTGCAAAAGATTTCTGTCGGTAAAGAATATAAAATTTTAAGTTCTTGTGAAATTAGTAAAATTAGGTTAGCTATCAGAGAAATCAAAGAATTTAAGATCGTCAGTAAATTTTATAAATTATTTTTAGGATTAATTAAGATTATGCAAATATCAATTTTAGCATCGTAAATGATAAATTTTGAAATTCAAATTTGAAGGATCGATGAAAATTTCTTAGTCTTAAATTTTAGTCAAAATTAGTTTGTATCAGGGACAAGAGTTAAGAATCAAATTAATTTTAGTTTGAATGTAAATTTTATCAAAATCGCTTTGTATAGTCCAGAGCTTGAAGAGATGTCGAAACAATATTAATTTTCGTTTATGTAAATTTTATAAAATGATTTTATGGTCACAGAGCTTGAAGAATCGTGAAACAAATTAATTTAACGTCTTGAAGTGTAAATAATTTATCAGAATTCTATCAGGATACTTGAAATATGGAAATCAATTATTTAGTTTAGGTAAAATATTTGTCAAATCAGCATTGTAAGTGCGACAGACTGTGAAGATTGTCAAATTAATTTATTGAGTAAAGTTCTTGAAAGTTCAAATTTATAATATCTGTTAAGGACTTAGAATGCAAATATAATTTTAAGTTTTGAATTTTAGATATAAATCAATCTTAATTTGTCAGTCAGGAGCTTGAGAGATCTCGTAAATTGAATAAATTTTAACTTTGTAATTGTAGAAATATCAATTTGTAAGTTTGAAAAATTAATCGTGAAGGTAGTAAAGATTCTAATGATAATTAATTTGTAAATGATTGTTGTCAAATTTGAATTGAAATCATCATTTGCAATATGGATTAAGTCTGAAGAATTTGTAAATGCAAAATTTTAATCGTTCATTGGTAAATTTTAGTGAAATCATGCGATTAATTTAAGTAGGTAAGATTGTAATCTGAATAAATTTACTTTAAATTTTGCAAATGAATCTAATTAGGTCTGGAATTGTAAAATAAGTTAAATACAGATTTGTAAAGTTGTCAGTAAATTTGTCAAAATCAATTACAGATCAGATTGGAATGATAAATTAATGAGTTCTGAAATATAAATTTTAGTTTAATCAGGATCACAGGATTGAAAGATCTTGAAAATCTAGACATAATTGTTGTAATTTATCAAAGCATTTGCTATCAGGATCAATGAGTTAAGATCTCGAATCAAATTTTAAGTCGAATTTATCAGGATCACGGATTGCATAGTATGTGACTTGAAATTGAAATCAATAATTTAGCTTGTAAATTTTAGAAATCGAATTTGCTATCAATCACAGGAGCTTGAAGAGATCGTCAGAGCAAATAAATTTGAATATCAGTAAATTGAGTTAAAGAATTTCAATCAGTCACAGGATTAAGAGATCTGAAAGCAAAATGATTTAAGTCTGTGTAAATTTGAAAACCATATTTATTTAGAAATTTTATGATAAAATCGTGAAATGCAACAGATTTAAGCTTGATGGAAATAAAATTTTAAATATGCATTAATTAGGATCAAAGATGCTGATAGGTAATCTGAACAATTATAGGATGTAATTTTAAGAAAATCGATTTGCGAATCAGATATCAGATTTAAGATCGTGATGTAAATTTTAAGTTCTTGAAGTTTGTAAACAATTATCTATAGATTCAGATAAGATTGAAATATGTAGATAATCATGATAAATTTGTTAAAGATTTTAGATCAATTTAGTTAAAATCAGCATTTGTAAGGATCATGGATTGAAGAGATCGTCAAATGCAAATATAATTTTAAATTTAATTTTTCAAGATGAAATTATATGTCAAATGCGTTAAAATTCTAACGTCAAATATAAATTTTAAGATCTGTAAATTTTAGAAAACATTTGTAAGCGGTATGAAGAATTGAAATCAAAATATTTTACGTATCTTTGTAAATTTAGTTCTATCAGGATCAAGATTGATAGTCGAATCAAAATTTAAGATTGTTGAAATTTAAAATATTTCTATCAGGATCAAGTTAAAGATCTTAAACGCAATTTCAGTAAAGTTCTAAGGAATTTAAATTAGAATTACTTAATATCAAAATAATGAACTGCTTAAATGTATAATATTAATTTGTCTGTAAATTTTAGTAAATCGATTTGCAAGATTAAGGAATTAGAATCGCATGAAAAAGATTTTAAGTATTGTAAATTTTAGTTCTAAAATTCATTATTGAGATTGCAGCAGGAAAGGAGTTTAAGACTAAATGTAAAGTTATTAATCAAATACATTCATGTGTAATCAATTTTAAGGTAAGAGATTCAAACATATAAATTTAGATTCTTCGATGATAAATTTGTCAAATATAATATCAGGATCAGGATGTATTGAAGAGATGTAGCAAATAAATTTAAGATCTGAAATTAGTAAAATCGCATTTGCTATCAGCAGGATTAAGGATCGATGCAAATAGTTAATAGATTTTATCAGATCGATTATAAATCAAGTATAATTAGATCTCGAGATCAAATTGAAGCTAATAATTTCGTTAAATTTCATCAATTATGATCAGGATTAAGACTAGATTCAAGATGCAAAAATTTAAATTAAATAAATTTTATAAGATCAGATTTGTATTTAGGTCAAGGATAAGATTTGAATCAAATATATTAGACTCTTGTAAATATGTCAAATTGCAAATATGAATTTGAAGTATCAAATATATTAAGTTTTGGTTAATTGTCAAAATTCAGGATTTGATAGAATCATAGCTAAGAGTCTGAAATTGAAAATATAGATTGCTATTAATTTTAAGTCTTTGTAAATACGATTCAATCAGATCGAATGCTTCAAGATATCAGGTGAAAATTTGTGAAATTTAGTCAATACTTTGTTAATCAGTCAAAGATAGGATTGATTGAAATTTAGAGTCTTGAAGAATTTCAATCAAATAAGCTTTTACGGTGAAATTTGTAAAAGATTGCTAACAGATATTAAGTTTGTGAAATGAATTGTCAAATGATTCATCAGTAATTTTAGTTAAAAGATTTGATCAAATATTAGTCTGTAAAGTTTAGTCGAAACAAATATAATATGTTGTAGATTTAGTCAAAATTAGGATTTGTTCGGTAAATTGAAAATTCGAATTCTAAATAGTAAAGTTAGGTCTTGTGTAAATCATAGTAAAATTCTTCTAAGATCAAGATTTAAGATTCATCAAAATAATTTTAATACTTGTAAGATTTTGATAGATCTAAATGCATTGATATTTCATCAGATTGAGAATTTTCGAAAGTCAATTAATTTAGAATCTTTGTGAATTTAAGAAATTTATAAATCAGCATTTCTATCAGGATCACAGTGAGCTTGAAAGATTCAAATGCAAATATAATTTTACGTTCTTGGTAAATTTTAGAATCAGCATTTGCTATCAGGATCAAGGAGCTTGAAGAGATCGTCGAAATAAATTAATTTTAAGTTTAGAAATTGTTGTAAAGATTTAGCTTAAGGATCCAGGGCTGAAGAGATCGTCGAAATCAAAATTTAATTCTGTGTTATATTTAAAATCTTTTAATCACAGGGCTTAAAGAGTCGAACATGCAAATATTTAATTATCAGAAATTTTGTAATAATATTCTTAGGTCTAAAATTTATGTAACGATATCATAGCTTGAAGGATCTGAAATAGAAATTGCATATTCTGTAAGAGTTAATGTAAATCAATTATAGTCAATTTTAGTTTGTAAATTGAAAGATGAAGGATGCAACATAGTGAAATGTATTAAATTTAATTTTGTAAATTTTATAAAATCGCATTTGCTATCAGGATCAAGAGCTTGAAGAGATCAGTCGAAATGCATAATAAATTTTAAGTTTAGTTAAATATACATTTTATCAAGAATCAGGATTGAAATCGGATATGCAGATTAATTTTATGTCAAATCAAATTTAGTTAAGATTCTTATTACGATTTAGGATCAGAAAAATTAATTTAACGTATCGATTATGATTAGATACTCAGATATGGAGAAATAATTTAAACTTCTTGTAAATTTTAGTTAAATTTTACATCTTTGTAATCAGATCACAGGGCTTGAGAGATCGTGAAGATGCAAATAATTTAAACGTCGTTAAATTTTTAATCTTATTTAGTTCAGATCAGGATAGAGGACTCACAGATACGTCGAAATTGCAAAATTCGTCGATGAAATTTTATAAAATCAGCATTCTATCAGGATCAAGGACTTAAGAGATCGTCAAATATCAGTACATGTCTTAAGTTGTTAAGTTCAAATCGATTTGATTTATAGGATCACAGGATCTGAATTGAATGTCGAAAGCAATCTAAATAGTTTGAAATTAGCAATCAGCATTTCAAGGATCAAGGAGCTTAAAGATGTCTAGAAAATTAATTGAATATAATTTTAAATCACATTTGTAAATCTAGAGATCATAGAATTCGATCAAAAATTAGTCGTGAAATATCAAGTTAAATTCTTCTAAGATTATAATTTAAGTTCAAATT
Source organism: Sinelater perroti (assembly GCA_036346155.1). NCBI lineage: Eukaryota > Metazoa > Arthropoda > Insecta > Coleoptera > Elateridae > Sinelater > Sinelater perroti. The sequence continues at coordinate 7,686,114 of JARFIY010000222.1, forward strand.
GTGTGAAATTATCAAAATCTTAGGATCACAGGTTGAAGGACTTGAAAGCAAAATCTAATTTGCTAAGTATAATATTTGTTAAGAATTCAGTGTAAATAGTTCTAGTGAAATTTTAGTCTAAATTTAAGATCAGATTTAAGGTTGGAATGCAAAATTAAATTTTTGAATTTGAAATTACTTCATGTAAATTTTATAAAATCAGATTTGCTATCAGATCAGGAGCTTGAAGAGATCGTCGAAATGCAAATTATAATTTTTAATTTTAGTTAATATTTTCAAATTACGAGCAAATAACGTCGAAATAATAAAAATTTTTGAAAAGAAAATTTTGAATCAAAATAAATTTTGTTATGTCAAAAAATAAACAGTTTACGGAATCAAAAATTTTAAGGTAAATTTTATCAAAAATTTTGGGTGGGTTAAAATGTCAAACAAAATTTAATTAGTCCTTTTGAAATTTTATCAAAATATTTTTGGAAAAGGGAAAATTGAAATTAAATATTAGTCAAAATCGGGATTTGCTGTCAGGATCACAGGAGCTTGAAGATGTCGTCCAAGCGCAGATTGATTTTTCTGTCATTTATTACTATATTTCATAAATGCCATTTGTGACGCCCTTTGCTCCATCTTGGAGCTATATGATATATCATAGTCTCTCCGCTGCATTGTTTGCGTTTCACGTTTCAGCAGTCTCCGCACGTGCTGTTGTCATGTTGGAAGATGAGCCGCAGCCGTTGGAACGAAAAGCGTGGGGTCGCATTGCGTTCTCCATGTTCTGAATTCCCGAATAAGAGGAAGAGGACTGACTCTATTTGCTTCGAAGCATCCCCACACCATCCACGATTTTCCATCATGCTTCATCATGGGCAGTTGGTACTTGGGATCGAAGCGAGTGCCGACAGAACGTCCAATCCATGCTATTCCGTCAAAAGAGATTGAACTCCAGACCGTTTGGATCCACTCTCTCTATATCCAATGCTCCCAATTCAGATGGTCCTTCGCCCATTGAAGTCGCAGCTTCCGAATCTTCTCTCTGAGAATTGGTTTCTTCACAGGTCTCCGTCCATGCAATCCTACCGCCTGCTGTAGACAACGTGTAACCGTTCGTACTGAGGGCCTTGGGTCCATGGGAGTATTGATGAGTTGCAACGAGTCGAGGATTGTTCCAATTATTTATGCGAGTCGTCACATGGGGTCCTCCGTTCGTATTCTTCTTCCTCACCCCTTCCTGCACTCTCCAACGCTCCAGGAAGATACTCACTGCTACCTGGGTCACTTCGAATTGCCGTGCGTGTTCAACTTGTGATCAAGATTCGAGTCCTTGGCAGGGATTTACAATTGAAATGTTTCTGTCACTTGTAACAACAATAGTGATACAACTATTTTTTTCCAATCAGTGCCACTTATCTTCTCCGCATCTTATTTCATTTTTCACCTTGTATAATTTTTTCATATTTCTTGCAGTCCTCGCTATTTTCATCAGTTTACTGCCTCTTTGCTGCTCTTGCTGTTATCTCGAACTCTGTTGGCATTGTTGTTGTTACTATCTTTTTTGTTGTATTCATCAACATCGTCATTTCTTATAAAAATCTGAAATTTAAAAAATAATTCATATAATACTGCAGGAACAACCTTTCCTTGCAAAGTCCACTTCTAGACATGCAACACTTGATGTTCGCTTTATTACAAGACGCACAGGCCTCACTCACTTTGTGGACCCTCCCATCGCTCTAGTCGAAATGTTCACCGAATGTTAATTCACTTTTTTCTAGGTTCTCAAATAAAAACCAGTCAACTTATAATCATTTATTTATATTTTTATAAAGACAAAATATTACAATAAACTATATAATAAAAGTACCATGTCTTACGCTAAATAAAACTATACAAATTACAAACTATGAATGAATTAAACATATCTGTTAATATTACGGTGATTCAACCTTACAGGAGATATAGATTCTATATGTACAATCCATGAGGCTATCTGAGAATATCACCAATGAATCAACAATTTCTAGATTTAAAATATATCAGACGATAACTGCAATATACTGTATTTTTTTGTATTACTCCATCTATAGTAGCTGAGTTTGATTACTTCGTAATATACTTTGTTAAGTGGGAAACTAAGACTGAAGAAAATAGTGAATATATTCTCCCTCAAAACAACAAACAAAATTTAACTCCGTAACATGTATAACAATCATATTATTTTACGATTACCTACACACTACATCCTCATGCATTTCAGACAATTATCACATGTGATTGGACGTAAAATTTTGAAATAACTATGTATTTTGTTTGTTGTGCGTACCATACATATAAGATACAGTTTGTATGTATATTCTGTCACTGAGTTTTTAACCTGGATTCTGTTGAAGTACACGCATTGGTTCCCTGTGTTGTTGCTAAATCCTGAATTCGTTTGCACTGAGTTGAGTATGTGATTTTGAAGACACAATTGACGTTAGGTACAATGTTAATAATTACACCTAGCTACATTTAAAACTAACACTGAATTTAGAAATTTTACAAAAGGGAACTAAAGATATAATCACAGAATGTTGCGACAGCTGAACGCGACAAAATTTACAAGCAGGAAAGAATTTGGAAGGGCACTCTCGATAAAATAAATACTATACAGAATGTACACCTATAACACAATTTGCAACCTCGTGAGAAACAATTACGAACGAACGACCCAACATGTACTTAAGTACATTCACATTATTTACAATTTGTTTGTTACTGGGATTCAAGGTATTCATGTGTACATCTGAGATCACTTCACAAAAAGGCAGCTTCACATAACTACATCGAGCCGAAACGGTAAATCAATGCCAAATTAACTGTACAAAGAGAGCTTACATACATTGTGTTCTGTCCTGGAAACATTCCCGACAAGGCGTTATTTAAAATTTCGAGGCACCGCACAGTCTCCAACAATTCCGATTGACAGCACCTAGACCCATCCCTATCCTATACTGGTTAGGTAACAACGTTTCGAAACACCTAAAGTACCACATCTCTATCACAATTCCGTCACATTTTTATTGACTTACCATAACACTATTCTAAGCTGATGAAAATTTGGCCTTTTCCAACAGCTCTTGCTACTTTAATCAGAATTACAATGTATACATATAAAACTTTACATATTAATAAAATCTGAATTCAATAAAATTCTTTTTTATCATTAACAACCAAAGGCCTAAATATCGTACTTATTGTTCTTCATCAAACGTCTTAAGCACCATCACTTGATTTACTTATAATTTACATTTTTACAGTAACATTAATGTCTGTGGTTTAAAATTAAACGAGTATGAGTAAGTGATAAAGCGGTAGACACACTGTAGTTACCGGAGTAGGTACTATTTCGTTATAACGAAAGATCCACAATAATAAACGACATCTACTGTACATTCACAATGTTTAAAAGTAAGAACCGAATTAACATTCTGTATAGATATCAGCTTACTATTTCAAAAGGTCTGTTTACAGCTTCCGTAGTGCTAGCAGTGAACCTCGCTGAAAGGTTGACTGCTATAATTACGGGAGGACTTCAAAAGTGTCTTACATGTAACGATGCAGCAAGACCAGGATAACATTAGCTTATTGAAAAAATCGATGTACAGCGGTGGTCCCTCTGCTAACAAATGTCAGTTTACAACAAAATACAATGTAAATGCCTTCCGCGCGAGGGACGACTACGACCTTGAGAGTTGCTTTGCTCCATGGGTTCGCCACTACTCGATATTGTCTTTAGCATCTGTCGGAAACCATTAGACTGCAGCCGATGATGTTGAACTCGATGAGCAAGGAGTTTCACCCCCCGAATATGGGTCCCTGATGGTTCGAGCGAGCTTCTCAAATTTCTAACGTATTAGTACAAAACTTGTCATGGGCATCTAATAAATAAAACAAATTCGACGTCGTATAAACATTGCTCCTTACGATTCTATTTGTAAATATTTTCAAATAAAAAATTCAATTTTGTTGTACTATTAAACAGTGTAGATTCCACTGAGGCGGCTTACGCCAAGTTTATCGTGATAACAGGCGGTCACGCACCCGTGCAGTCGATTTCGACGATGTCCTTCGGAACATCGACGAACTGGTAGACTAACCTCTGCCCGTCGACTTTGGCAAGGATGCCCCGCTGGTAGTAGTACCGCAGGGCTCGCCCCATGGTCTCGTAGTTCATGTCGGGCTTGTTCTTGTGCAAGCCCCACAGGCGCGAGACCGCCTTCGAGTCGACCAGCTTGAAGACCCCCTTCTCCCTGTTCGTCCACTTTATATACCTAGGGCAGTACTCGCGGTCCTGCAGCAGCTTGAGCAAAAATTCCCACAAGTACGTGGTGGAGCCCTCGCGGCTCTTGCGCTTCACCGAGCCGGGCTCGCCGGGCTTGGGCTTCTTCACCTTCTTGAGCTTGCGCGGCGGAAAGCCGAGGTCCAGCATGTAAGACAGCTCGTCGTTGACGCTGGAGGTGGCTGCCTGGATGACCGACGTCGGGATGGCATGGCCCCGCGGGGGTGACGGCACCGACGGCGCCGTGAACGGCGAGTGGATGCTATTGGGGTGGTAGCCCTGCAGGTGCGAGTTCTGTTGAGCTTGGTGCTGCTGCTGCAGGGATGATATGTAGCTGCTGTAGCTGTCAGGCACTGCAAAAAAAAGAAAGCGGCTGATTATCGAGCTCTACAATTCCTCTACTAACTACATTCAAGTCTGGCTCGCCACGGAGCCAATTGGATAGGCAACACGTCATACGCGGAATGACAAACAAACAAATATATGAACAGAAGAGAGTTGTTTTAAAATTGCCAATTTACAACGATTTCTGGAATAGAAAAGAAGCTCGGTATATCTGTCTGACCGCCCTATTAACTCAAATGTGCGTACCATATCACCGTAATTGTTGTCTTGTTGGGAAAGAAACCGAGCTAAATGGGTTTTTATGGCGCAAGACAATACAAATTGCACCCGCGGCGCAATTATTCGAGGCATTCACATCACGATTGCGCCCATCCCTTGCCGCCACAAAACAGCTCGGAATTTACATTCGATATGGTGTCCCAGCCCCTTTTTATCATAATTGGCTTCCGGTAAGCGGGCCCTTTCCTTACCTGTGCCCTGCCGAGAGCCCCAGGCATCCGCCACAAAACCCGCCCCCGATTTGACCTATATTTCAACAATAGAGAAGTAGGACAGGTACGGGACCGTTCTCGTGTGAAGCGTCCTGCGCTCATCAAAAAAGCCTCAAACCCCATTAAGATGCGCGATAAAGGGAATGCTGCGGCAATCACCAAATGACCGCGGCCGCCCCCACTCCAGCAGCGCACGAGGAGACGGTGCGACAGCAGCGGTGCCTGAATTTCCCCAGAAGAGGGCGACCCGGCCGCAGCCGTCATAAATAAGTGTATTGGTCTAACGCGAGCTTAGCGGTGTTGTTCTGTCTGGCCGCGGAGGGCGCGGGCGGGCGGCCCTGCAGAGAACATTGACCAGGAAATGACGTGCTAACCTTCAACCGACACTGTCCTTGCATCGCGAAAATAGATGCATCGCGCTGCATTCTGCCGCTCGTCCGCGGCGCGACCTGCGAGGTGCACCACCGCGCGACGGCAGCTCATTTCGCGCCTCTGCGACGCCGTGGGCGCTCACCTGGGCTCGGGGCGGCCAGACTCGGAAGAATTTAAATGGGATCATCACGCCCGACCAATTCGGCGCTGGCCCTGGAGAGCCGGGTGCTCTAGCGAAACCATAGCTAACGAAATTCCTCCTGGGTTGTTGCACCACCGGCGTTGCTCTTTTCTTTTTGCCGGCTCGAAGAGCACAAAATGAGCAATCCAAGGCGGATAATTCCGAAATCGGGATTTACCTGGGACGGCCCTGATGTTAGCAGAGGCTAAACACCGCGCCCGCATCGTGTCCAAATGCTGGACTAGACCTGAACTGTCTCCTTCCCAACCTCCATCCCAACGAAACAAACCATTATCGAATTATCCTGAGTACGGATAGATAAAACGGACAGATGGATTGAAGATTTACCTCAAAGAATAAGAAATTATCCCCCCTTTTATACCTTAAAAAATTAAGAAATCAAGTAGCCGGTACTTTAGAAAGTTGAAGTCCAGAGTTAAATTAATTTTTTAACGCACCTCGTAACACCAGCATCCCGGTTTTCGCGCCACAAACGTCTGCTTTGCGTTTTTTCTAACAAACCATGCCGCTTTTACCAAAAACAGAGAAAAACGGCTGCACTATCGCTAGCGGAGAAACTATGCATGTTTATCGTCTAAGAATAACTTTCTACTCGCTAACCGGCAATAGTAGCGACCGACTTCCGTTTCCGTTTCCTATTTTTGTTAACGGTGGCGCCTGTCTAAATAAGGATCGCGGGATATTTTTATATGTCATACGCGCCGGGATTTCGGCAGCCTCATCAATGTACGTCAAATTCCCAATATGGGAGGGGGAGGGGTGTAATGAGGAGTCAAATCATAAACAGATATTGTTTAGTTCATAAAAATAAAAATAAAACTGATACCAAATAAATAATCTTTGATTTTGCTATATAATATTAAATAATAGTAATCGCCGCTATGTTAGCAGTGCACCATATCAAAAATAGGACTTGGTAAATGAGTTCTTGAAGCTCCCTCTATGTCTGCTCTTTTTTATTAAAAAATTCTATTGGAGTTAAACTTGTACGTTCAAGCAACTGACAGCTTGGTCGAAAGTATTATTCGCCACAGTTGCTAGACCGGCGAATAACCTCCACCCCCTCCAAAAAAATTGAATCGTTGACCATCCCTCAATCTGAAGTAACCAGGTCCGATCGCGCCAGAGTAATTCACAATTTGCATTTTACACAATGATCGATGCTTAAAGGCTTTCTCCGCTAACCAAATCCTTCTTGATTGTTCAATGGATTTCAACACTGTCGTTCGAGTTGAAATTTTTCAAGTGGCGTTTGAAATTTAGTTGTTAGGTCCTTATTCATTTTTCCCTTGCAATGTATGTGGTTTCTGTTGCATTCGGGGCATGGTTTGAGAACGAAACAACCAGTTGGTAAGTTTGGTAAGTTATATAGAGAATTCAAATTCTGTTGCCTTAAAGCGTCCAGTGGAAATTGTAGATTTGAAAATTCAAAATTAAGTGTTAAGCGCTTATGTAGTTGCAGTGCGTGGCGTTTCTCAGTTAATATTTAATGGAAGAAGGGAGGGGCAAGAACGAAAGAAAAAAAGAAAAAGAAAATTTGATTATCAAATATTGACCTCGAATAGAGTATCGCTGCTGACTTAACCAATTCATCAGTTACTTGTTACCATTCATATCGACGCAAACTTCCACTTGCTTTCTTATTTGATGATGATGTTAGACCTGAAAATGCAGGACATGAGCTGGACTTATAAGGTTGGAGCGCGTGGTGTATTGTTTATCCAATCCTCTCCTACATCATTTATTCCAACCTACTGAGAAGAGAAAAAGTAGAGAAATATGAAAAATTGGGAAAAAGGAAAAGAGAAGAACAGTATCGTTGCTAACCTAACCAATTCATTACATCGTTTGTTAACGTTCGTATCAACGTAAATTTCCACTTGCTTTTCCAGGATGATGATATTGCGGATTTTATGTTATTTATGTTTGTTCTGCACTACAAGTAGAGGACATTAATTGCCATAGACGCTGACAGTTGTATATTCATGTTGTTTCATCGTTCAATGGTACCAATTTGATGTCTTTCAGTCAATGTTTAGCAAAAAACGGAGAGGAGAGTAAGTAAGAAAGATGAGACATATAAAATGGAAAGAAAGGAAGACCAGTGATCTCAAATCGTGTATTACTGTTTATAACAACGTAAAGATTTCCGCTTGCTTTCTCATATTCATGATATCGCAAAGTTGTCATTTTTGTTAGTGTAGGACATGAGGTGTCACAGACTTTTTGTTCGCACTGCAATGACTGTATATATTTGAAGGTTGCTGTACACGTTTCTATCTACTTTACCCTGTATAGATTAATTTAGACTGGGTTTGGTTAGGTTAAGTTAAATTGGGTTAGGGTGAATTAGGGCGAGTTAAGTTTTGAAAGATTAAGTTAGACGCAAACTTTATTTTTCCCTCATCGATAAGAAGGTTCAAAGTTTTTGCTAACAATGGCACCTGTCTAAATAAGGACTGTTATATATTTTCATAAGTCGGCAGAATATCCTTCATCTTCTTCAACGTACATCAACGTTCTCAATCAGGGAGAACTTTAAGTGTTAGTTACAGTCACTCTAAAGGATGAATTTAACTTCCTCTGACTGATCAAATTCTTCTTGATTGTCGTTAGGCTTCAACACTTTACGGTCATCTTCACCTTGTTTGTTGTTTCGAGTCTAACATTAGAAATTCTATTCCTTATTATTCCGTAAAAATTTAAGTGATTTCTATTGCATTCGGAGCATGAGTGGTTAAAGTGACATCTAATAAGAACAAAATGGATAACCGCTGGGCGTTGTTTATCCAGTTTCTGACGTAACTTATCTACTAACGTGCCGTTTCTACATAAACATTTGACGTGAATGTGATCTGTTCATTACAACTATGAGTGGAGAACGATGACATGATTTGCTCTTCATTAAAAGCTACGAATTCAGCTCGATTTTCGATTTTAATCTTTTGTTCGCACTTCACTGACTGTAGCGCCATGTGTGGAAGCTGATGTACGCTTTTTCATGTACTTCGTTTCTGTGTAGGTTAAGTTTGGTCAAATCAGATTAGGTTAGGTTAGGTCAGATTTTATTTTCCTCCCATTGACTTTTTCGCTTCAAAAACGCCATGTTTAAGTTTCTTCCTTCCTTCGGGGAGCATGCTGATGAAGTGAAAAGCTAGCTACAGGGTATGTAACAAACAGTCTGATCTTAATTGTTGGTAATATAAAGTGGCGACTGTTACTCTATGGCAAATCTTGATCAGGATTATTGAGACATGAAAGGAATGTCGTTTGACCCCTCCACCTCCACCCTTTCTGGAGCCTGGTGGTAATTATAATGCTGACTATCATTGTATGACAAATCGTGGTCAAAATTGTAGACATGAAAAGAATATCATTTGCCCCCTCTCCCCTCTAAAGAGCATATTGTTCAAGGGAAAGGTTAGCCAGAGAGCATGTGACAGTCATGACAGTCATCGCTGGTGTGTACGTAACTTATGCAACCAAACTTACACTGTAGGCTGCGGCCTGCCTACCTGCTACTTTTTAAAATATAGGCGCCATCTATTAGCTTCCACGTTTTTCATACAGACCTTATCTGGGATGAAGCAACGATTGCTCGAATTTCTTCGCCGGCCGTAATTACAGCCGCATGCGTAATTTCTTGCCAATTTTGTATTCCATTACAAGATTGCGCCATGATAAATGATCTGCCGGGCAAGTCCCGGGGGCTAATGCGACCCGAGGGCTTGCGAATTGGATCGTACACGCGCGGCGCCCGGTATTAATAATGGACGCCCTTATCTCGCAGATGAGCCGATAACGACGGCCGCTGATGCGGCGGCGCGCGGGCCGGTGCATAATTAAGCATGCACCGAGAGGCAAATTGTACCTGAATCGCGGCGCGACAATGTCACGGGTGCGTCGCCCCTTGTTTTGACTTAGCCGCACCTAGCGCGAAAGCCCAACAAAACAAACACGGCGAGCGCGGACGGACGGACGGACGGCCTTATGCGGGCAAAAAACTCCGTTACGGCCGTCTGCCGCGTTTTTGCTCCGCGGCGCAGCGGGCCCGCGAAAGACGCTACGCGCGGCGGAGGAAGCGGACAATGAGCGGGAGCCGCGCGAGAGCGCGGAATGTTGATGAGGCATTCTGCACGCACGGGCCGCAGTTTCTAACGCGCGTTTCTAACGAGGCCTTGTTTTCACTGCTCTCCGCGACTTTCGTCGGAGAGAGTGACGCGGCGCCGACGGGTCTGTCGCGGCCGCGAGATGGCCGACGCCGCTTATGGGCTAGCGAAACTGGCACATGCGTCGGTCGCCGTCAATCGGCCCATTTGCCTAATGGCCCCTATCGGCGGGCTTTCCGGTCGGCCACAATTAAGGAGGCATTACCGTATCTCGGTCCAGGAAGGCGTGCGGCGTCGAGGACGGCGGCGCCGTATCGCGCCGATTTCCTAATCCGAAACACGAATCGAAGGCCGTCTGCGCCCGGCTCGTTAAAATTCCCAGCTGGAGAAAATGGCTCCGATTTGATCGCAGGAAATATAATTCGGGCGGTAATTGGAAGCGCGAAAAGCAGACATGGCGGTGTATCGCCGCTTTCCCGTCATCCGTTCGCACTCTCGCAGCAAATGCAATTTCCGGAGAGATCGAACTTAACGCCGGAGTTATTTCGGCCTCGGCTGTAACTCTATTTTTACTAATCAGATTTATGATCCTCAACATAGCCCAAATCTATAGATATAATGGACCAGGGAAAAAAGCACGCGACGCTTCCTCTTCTCGGTGAATCCCAAACCACAGCTCGGTGGTAAATTTTCCCATTTACAGATGTAATGGCGATTACCTAAAGAACTTTATTTTTCAAATAAAAATTTGCATGGTTTGTCTAGACTTGGTCTATTACATTGGGCGAATGCAACATTACTAGTGAACACCATTTGAATGATTGATATGGTACCCAGGGCAATGATAAAAAAACAAATATCCTGAGAACCATATAACGAGCTATGTAAAGGTCATTAATAGTAATCTCGCTGAAAGTTATAAAAACAAACAAATTGAGGCAGGGTGGGAGGTGTGGGTTATGGCTGGTGTAAAAAGAAGTTTAAATGGGCCTTCGCGAGAAACCCAAAAGACATCCTACCTATGGGATGTGCAAATCAACATATACAACAGCGAGCCTAAATTGGATGCAGATAATACAAAAGTGACATCAATATAAACACAATTTAGAAGAGGCCTATACACGAAAGTGGATGTGAAACGCTAAGATAAAGAAAAAGAAAAAACCTTTTCTCTCTCCTCTCAAACTTTCCATTCTGAGACCAGTTCTTCACAGGCTCCTTTGCTACATTCTCTTTATAGACTCATCAACTAGACCACTAACAAGAAATAAACCAAACTGAAAATAGACGACGCTGTGAAAGTACTCGGAGAGTTGAAGCAATAGAGAGATACAATTAGAAAAATGAGACAATCTTAAGAAGAGAAAAGAAGAAACTCTGATTTTGCGCAATTGAAGAAAGACGCGTAAAATTTGGAATAAAGATCCAAACGAGTCTAAACATATACTCATCATTAGATAAGAGATAACAAAATTTGAAGGTTTTAATAAACGACGTGGGCTTTATCTTTCACGCCGATGCAATAGATCATCCACAATGTATGTGTCTGGAACGTCTTGGAGGTTTAAAACTTCTTTTTTATTTTTTTCTATCAGAAAATTCTACGTACTGATCTTCTTTAGGAACTAAAATTTTTGGTTTGGCACGAACGTTAGAACGGAAAAGGAATGTCGACGAGAAAACTCCAAGAACCCAAATGAAGAAAACCGCGTAAAATTGTAGAAGAGCAGACGTAAACAAGACTAAACAACACACTATGCGGCTGAAAACAAATGATATAATAATGATGAGACTAATAACAAAATCTAAAAATCGGCGCTGATGCAATCGATCACTGAAAATGCATGCATTTAAAACGTCTTAAAAGTACAGCATTTCTTTTTTGCCTTTTCCCATCGAAGAACGTTATAAAGACTGATCTTGAGATCTAAAGAGTCGGCTAAAATTTTTAGTTAACGTAAACCCGTATATACGATTTGATAAGGAATATCGAAAACACTTCAAGATCACAACTAAAGAGAGACGCGCAAATGTACGACGAAATGTGCGACTAAAACAAACGAAATAATATTGATAAGGCTGATAACGAAATTTAAAGAATGGAAAAATTGTGATAAGCGGCGACGTGGGTTTTACTTTCGGCACCGATGTAATCGAGCACTCAAAATTCATGCATCTAGAACGTCCTGGAGGGCCAACATTTCTTCTTTGCGATAGGAGATTGAAGAGTCAGTCAAAATTTTTGGTTTGGCGCAAGCTTCAGTAATATGCAAAATTGGAAAAGGAAAATCTAAACTTCCGAAGGCCCAAGTGAAGAAAGGCGCGTAAAATTTGTTAGACAAGACTCAAATGAGACTGAAAACACACCGTGGGGCTGGAAACAACCGAAAAATAATGATGAGACTGATAAGAAAATCTCAAGATTGGAAAAGTTTTGATAAATGATCCGGCCTTCACCTTAGATTAGCCAAAAATAGGCGCCTGGAACGTCTTGGAGATCTAATATTCCTTTGATGAATGCCCTCGACTAATCTTTGGAGGTCAACATTTTTGATTTGGCCCAAAGTTCGGTCATTCGGTCAAATGTAAATGGGAAACCAAGAAGAAAATTCCGAAAATACAACTGAAATTGTTGAAGAAAAGTCTCAAAAGAGACTAAACAGTTAGAAACAAGTGAAATCGAAAGATTCGAGAAGTTTTAAAGAAGCAAATTGCTGAAAAAGGCACTGGAACCCCTTTCCCAAATCACCCCTTCGTTACCAGACGAGGCCGCCATGTGCATAATCTGTAGAATCGCTAGAGCGAAGATAAATAATTAATGGCGAAACTTAGTCGCAACATAGACAAAGAAGAAAAGAAAGAAAACACTGATCCAGCGAAGAATGTAAAACAACTTTTTAGGCCTACCCTCACCCGGTGACCGTTTCCAGAATGAAGGAAAGCTCTAGCTCACTGAATGGAAAACTGAAGAAAAACTCTTTTATTTTGAACTAGTGACAGAAGCCCGACCACAAATTACAAGATTTTTGAAGAAAAAGTTAGAGAATATATTCTTCCTTTTTCCTCATCGTTACGCCCCTTTTAGGGTGTCGGAATATCAAAATCAAACTTGCTGTACCATTCGTTTTAGATGGTTGATCCTACATCTGTACCAGCTTAATTGGGGGTTCTCTTTTATGACAAAAATAAGTTTATCTTTCTTGATGCATCAAAATACAATGTTAGGGTTGCTTTTTATCCGAACTCCTCCATAGTCTTGTGGTACTATTCCCTTTTCATGCAGAGCGGAAATCTATAGTTTTTCTTCTACGATTATAAAGTGTCAGTTCTAAGCTTGGTTGGTTTTATATAGATTTTTCTTCAACTTGATTTTCTTGGCTTATGTTCCCAAAAGGCTTATAACCAGATTTTGTCATGCTCGTCTTCTTTTTTCCGCAGTACATGTCTTTTCCCTTGCCAGTTTCTTGGTAATGAATCCGTCCTCCTTTTCTTCCTCTAGTCGTTTTTTGAAGGTGTTAACTTATTTTTTCACAACCTTTCCTTCATCTCGTTTCTGTTTTGCAATCTCTTGAATCTGTCGCTCCTATACTTATGTAATGACCTTCTTTTTGTCTTATACATGTATCCATTTTATTGCTACGTTCGTCTTTTTTTCCCTCTCATTTCTTTATAACTACTCAGTATCCCGTCTTTTTCAATTTTCCATTGCTTTTCTTTCTTTTGTAGTTCCCCTTTGAGGTTCTTCACTCCCTATAGTTTTTTCCTCTAACACCTTCGTTATATTTTCTGTTGCTTCTATATTGTTTTTAAATGTTAGGGTTTATGGTTTTTCTTGCAGTCCTATCTTCCTTCTTCTCAGAGGTTTCCTTTTTAAGAGGTCGTTGCATTTTTGGTTTTTCGAAAGGCTTCCGTTTCCCACTTTTAAAATCTTCGGGTATATCTGTCGTTTTTTCCTCTTTATACAATTTATCATTGTTATACTATTGGTTCTTGGTCTAGTTCTATTTTCTTGTTTTGTTTCTTTGTCGTTCCTTGCAAATTTAACATTTGACAACACCGCATTTTTGCGCGGCCTTGTTTGTGCGCGACTGTTGTTATCGGCGATAAAAATCCGATTTATGACGTTTGCCTTGCCAATCCGTATGATTTAATAGTTGATTGAGCCCGGGTTATACTGGGCTTGCTTTGATATGTACTCCTCATTATTTGTGATCGCGCGTATCTTCCGTAAAACGATTTTAATCACACTGGGTGGCGAACTTAAGGATATATGCCGACGCTTTGTTTTCCAAATAGAAATAGAAATAGAAGAATCACACAATAAGCAATAAAGAAAGACGGCAATAAAAAATAAAAAGAAAACCTGTGTATTCAAAGTAATGAAATGTTAATAGGGCAACCCCAAAATATAGGCCACTCGAACCAAAATTATATACAAATGAACAAAATAAAAAATGAAAGCGGTAAAAGCTCAGAATCAGATGAAATCGAGGTGGGACTCATAAAAAATGCATAGAAAGGATCAATAGGAAGATTCTAGAAGCTTATCTTAGAAAATGGGAGAAGGAGATGGCGGATCGGTATAAAACTACTATTATGGCCCATATAAAAAGGGAAATAATCGACAATGACAAATTATCGACCTTATTAAATGTGGCATACAAAATTATGCCACAAACAATAAAAAGGAGGCTACAGGAAGAGGCAGAAGAAAAAGTGGGGCAATGCCAGGCGGGTTTCAAGAAAGGAAGATCAAGAATAGACAACATATTTATCGTTTATTTTTTGTAGAAAGAAAACTTCCTGAAGCGATGACCTTGACAAATACAAAAAGCCCAATAAAATACAAAGGAGAAACCTAGGTCTATAATAAGGAGATCATCTAACCCCAATATTTTAGGATACAAACCAAAAGAAGATGGATTAATAATAAATGAGGAGAAATCCAATGCAGAAAACGAGCAAAGACCTCGTAATCGAAAATATGGGAGGAAATGGGCAATAAAATTTAAATATGCAGAAATTATAAATATGATACCAGAAAGTTAAAAACCTTTAACGGCAGGATCTTTAAGGGACGTCTTAAGTGATAAAAATACATCAAAGTGTTCTACACAATAATCAGATTCCTTGTAGCACAGGCGAGTGAGACATGGGTGCCAACAAGAGTGTACAGTGAAAAAAAAGGATATATGGGAAAGAGAGGAAGATGGGAAGAAGGTTGTAGACGAAGGGCGAATACAAAATTAGAAAAATTATATAAGGTGCCTAAAGTAAGTAAGGAAAATATGCAATACAACGCTAGAGGTAGGGACTTGGTAAGAAGATTGGCAGCAAGCGAGAATAGAAAACTGGAAAACTAGTACGGGACAGAAAGTTGTAAAAAAGGGTCATTTTATATGACGAAAGTGTAAGGAAAAATGATGCAACTGTGTATCAATACCGATCATATGTGCAGTCATAAAATATAATTGTTATTGAAGCTTGCCGGGTCCCTAAAGATCACAAGATCGGGAATACTTCTGCCTCTTGACCTGGGTGCAGAAGTCAAGGAAGACTGTCTATACCCTCTCATTTGCCGACGACCAGGCCCTGATTGGATATATCCTTTGTGACCAGAAGACTAATGGAAAAATTTGAATAAAGCTGAATATCTAGTAATTGATGATAAGCTGAAGACAGTCTAACAACTTGATATCCCGTGGTCCAAAAACTTCAGTTGAAAACATCGTGCCATCGTAGAATCTATTACTACCTACGGAACAGAATGGTGGCAGCTTACAAATAGGAACCAAGAGAGAAACGGACTAATGCTGCAATGGTGTGGACGCCGACCGCAAGATGACCTTGTTAATAGAAGAACACGATTGACGTTTGAAATATGAAATTGGTTTGTATCACCCAAAGTGTAAGACGTTCAAATTGTTCCCCCCTACTTTTCCAGAAGTGGCAGTTATCGAAGATTTTTCAATTACGTCATAGTACTGGAATTATAACAAAAAGACGTGGAAGAAGAATGTGAAATGCAACGCATGCCCAAAAGATGAATGTATGGCACCTCATGAGAACATCCAAATGTCTATTTTCGGCGTGCGGGGGGCAGGGCGGACGCGACGTGCCGTCAAGGCGCAATTAGCCCCTAATTTTTCCGAGAAGGCAGCAGCGCGGCGAAAAAGCCGCCCGGACGCAAAATGGCAATTTATACGCAATCAATGGCTTCCGGTCATACTATCAAAATACGAAAAAACGGAAAGCCAGCACGTAACAAGTGCAAGTCGCGGTGAAGGCCACGAGCGCATGTGCAGTTGCTATAATTATATCACTGAAACGCAAGTGCATCGAGCGGCCGTCTGCTGACGAAGAAGACGGGCGGGGGTTGCGGCTGGGCGCTGGGGTGACCGCCCGGCTCAAGGTCTGCTCACTGGCGTGCGCCCGGCTCGCCGGGGGTCACGTCAACAAAACAACTGTTTGTCCCGCAATCTGCCGCCGCCCCGCAATTCGGCGTACGTGCGGAGCGCGGCCGGCAAGGTGAGCGCTGCAGCAAAAAGTGCGAAGACGAAAGGTTAATTGCACCGCTAGCTCGTAAACATCGCCGGCCGGGGCCGGCTGACCTCTAGAGCGCCGCCGAAGAGGCTCTCCAGCCGGCAGCCGCGGCCCGTCGAGACCCGGCTCCGACCAAAACCCACGGCCCCGCCGCCGCCCTTTCGCCTGTCCCTGAACTGCACGAGTGCAGCAAGTTCGCATTGGGCAGAGCGGACGGAGGCGCAGCCAATCCGCGGCGCCCGTCTCCACAATGAATCCGGTAGGAAATCGAGAGTGCAATAAAAATAGCTCGCGCAATTCCACGGCGGCCAGAGGTGCTGCCCCCGGTTCGGCGTGGCCGCGAGGAAGCCGCGCCGAATTTCCTTTGTCCAAAAATACGCGGCACCGAGTGCCACATATAACTCACCCATAAACATACATTCGGCGGCTGCAGCGCGGAGACAAAGGGGCGCTGCGGTCGCCGTCGCCGATATGCAGAATTACCGTTAAAGTGCATCGTTTTCTGAGGAACAAACACGGCCGTATTTTTACAGCGACAATGGCATTCTTATTGATGCCGCTCTATCAGCGGGCCGGGGTTATCGCCGGCCGGCCCTACGGCCATTACGGCATCTATCTCCACACAAGTTCCCTTTTAAAAGTCCCGATGCCGTTCAATGGCAGTTGGTCGATAAACGGAAGCAATTAGTTTACGGAAATTACGGCCTTTATCTGAATGATGTACATAAATAAGTTAATACCGCCATAGTCAATGCAACGCGATAAATCATCCAGACAAATCGTGGGCTCCTGATACAATGCGGGGTTTTTGTCACTCTCCGTCGAAAAAACGATTTGGTCGCGGGCGCTGGTAGCGTTCCTAACCGGAGAACCATCTTCCTCTTCATGGATTCTTCTAGCAAAGTTTTTCCCTCTTGATCAAGAAGATTACCTAATACCAAAGTGGGTTGCTTGAAGGAATAGATCAAAATAGAGAAAAATGTCCCATACCATAACATTCTTAAGCCAAAACATCTAAACCATAGAGATTTTCAGATTATATGAAAATGTATTATGATCAAAACGCTTCGATGATCAAATATTAGAAGAAACACTTAAAAATCTCTCGCGGAAACGGCTAGAATAAAAGTTAATAAAGCACCAATTAAAATATCAGACCCAGTTATCTTGGCAGAAAACATTGAAGATTACAAGATCTAATGAACCGAGTAGAACATGTAGCATAGAATATACAATGAAAGCCTTAGTATCAATATCAAAAACATCGAACACGTCAATAACTGCACATAACCAGAGAAGTATACACAAGCTCGAGCAAATTTTATTAAAATGAAACGAGCCTTATACTGTAAAACAATCAAAGATGAAAGAAGAATAAGGGAAACATTAAGCGACCAGTAAAGCTAAACTAGAGTTCTTTCTACAGTCTTTCAACCTAAATCCTGCAGTTAACAATTATGATACGGAATATGAAGTGAAAAATTATCCAGAATTCCTCTGAAACTCCTTCGCCCAAATTTACTTTAAACCAAGGCTTTTCCTGATTATGATGATAATCCTCAGGGAACTCCCGAAGGTCATCATCATATATCATATAGCTCCTTTGTTGGAGCAAAGGGCGCCCTTGTTGGGGCGTTTCATTTGCTTTAGCTTTAGACTTCTTGTGGTGAGATAGCCAGTCTCACGCACAACTCCCGAAGGTAGATCTGCAAATTATAGTCTTCATAACCAGCTATTTTCCTCTCTTGTGAAAAGTAGTTCAAATAATTTTAATACAATAGAAAGGAATCCAACCTACTCGTGACGCTAGCGAAGCTACTGAAAAGCTGATGTCAATCAGAATAAAGCCAATATTAACTAGGTGTCCGGCAACATTCAAACACCTGTTCGGATTTAGATCACAACACCCATGAAGAAAAGAAATCTTCTGCTGGAGATTTCGATAAAGTCTGACACAGTAGCCTCCTTTGTAAAAAACATTCCTCTTAGTTATTTTCAACTCCTTCAGTTCTATTTACAAGATCGACATTACCTTGTTCAGCATAGAGATGAAACAATTTCCCTGCAGTCCTCCAGGGTAGCGTGCTCGGACCGGTTTAATATCTCATCTTCAGCTGGTCTGCCTTCCTCACGAAGTGTTATAACAGCGATATGTCTGATGATATAGCGATATTGCCAGCACATCGAGATCACCTTGTCGCATCACAACGTTTACAGACGCATCTCAACCAAATTCAAGTTTAGCTAGCAAAGTGGCGAATACAAATTAAACAACCTGTACTGGCGCCCCTTGGTATGCACCAAATCGACTTATCTGCCATAATTTTCAAATTTCAAACGTTAAAGAAGAAATAACTGAAGTTCGCGCAAAAACACGAAATTAGACTAGGAAAAAACTTGATAAACCAAGGTAATATAAAACAACTTACGTGTAAGCTTCTTACTATCTGCTTCTCAGATATTAAAATCGTTTACCATTTACCTATTGTGATTCGTTTTACAGGTTATAAATTTGGGAAGTTGAAATTTAAAAAAAAATGTAGCAAAGACACGAGCTTAAAGTTAAGAACCTGATCAGCAAAATGCCATGTCTTTACTACGCTTTTCTACGGAGCAGAAGCTTGGACCTTAAACGCAACAGGTTTCGGGAAAATCAAAACATTTAAAATGTGGGTGTGCAGAAGGAATTTTAATATCGTAGACGGATTGTATAACGTCATCCTGATATGAATGGAAAAAACAAAGAATTAGTAGTCCTATCAAGAAACGAAAGGTGAAAAAATACGCCAGACTACAAAAAAATGTAGCAAAGACTCGAGCTTAAAGTAAAGACCCGATTAGCAAAATGTGGTCTTTATTGCTCCTCTCTACGAAATAGAAGCTTGGACCTTAACGTAACAAGTCTTGGGGAAATCGAAGCATTTAAACTGTGGGTGTACAGAAGGATTCTTAATATCGTGGATGGATCGTATAATAAACCTGGAAGTCCTGAGATGAATGGGGAAAATAAAGAATTAGTAGCCATCAAGAAACGAAAGCTGGAATATCTTCGAGGAAAAAATGCACCAGACTACAGTTAATAATACAGGGCAAAATCCAAAGAATAAGAATATCACGGTTGCGAAACTTTAGAGTGATTCAGTGTGTAAAATTACAATAGCGATGACTGCCAACCTTCCACACCTAAAGAAAAATATCCATACAACTTAGGAAGACTGAATTAAAGGTCTATTTAAAACTCCCTTTTTGAAGGTAGAAGGTTGAGCTAATTAGGACAAAAAACTTGAAATTCAGTCAAGGAAGAACGTATAGATCAAAACCAGAGTACCACGACCTGGGAAAAAAAAAGAATTTGAAGCAAAGAGAGTACCACTCTTCTTCGACCCATCTGAACTGAAAATCAATCTTATCTGGATCTTTTTTCTATTTCATTTACTCTTGTTTCAATGGCCATCTTTATCATACCACCAGGTATATGTCGTCAGTGTTGACCTTAAATATTCACTTTATTCGTTCGATTGTTTCGGACCGCCCTCGTAGCAATTCGTTCTGCCAAAAGCGTTGCGGGAAGGCGAGATTTAAGGCACTTTTGGGTTAACGCCGCCACCGGCGCGCCGCCGAGGAAGCGGTCCGCGCCGGCCGGCGGCGGAAATTCGGGCGCATCCGCTTTCCCCATTGAGTCACCGTCCGCGTAACGCGGGCGGCAGACGGCTCAATTAGCATATCGCGACCTGGCGCGCTAGCATTCCGCGCGCGGCGCGCGGCGACCGCACGCCGCGACGCCGCTGCGCGCGGCGCAGATCGCGCCCACAAAAACGACGAGCGGAAGGAGCCAGGCTGGAGGAAATCGAGAGTGGCGCGGTGACCTTCAGCTCGCGGAAAGTCGCGGAGTCGATGAACCAGTGACCGAGGCCGACAGCGCGTCGCGGCCAGACACGCGCGCGCACGTCCACGCGCGCGGCGCGCTGCCGCCGCCGCGCTACCGCGTTCGCCGGTTATGCCATAATTTCGTCTGCATTTCCTATACCGGCCGCCGTCCCACACGACGTCCCGCACCGCCGTTTTCGATTACCTGCCGCTCTATTTGCGCGCCACTTCAAAGCGCCGCCGAGCGACACGTGGCGTACGGGGGCGTTCTAAAAATTTTACGATTTATCAAATTTTAAAGGGCGCCATCTTACTATCTAAAAAATTATAAATGGATGAACATTAAAAAAATCTCGAATACTTTGTCGAATATTGTTAACTTTCTAATGACCCAAAATCTAAAAAATATAAATGCTATAACGTCACAACATTCGACATTTTTGTTCTACATCGTGAATACTCGAATATTCGCTCATCTCTAGTTCACAATACAAAATACAATATAAGAACCGAAGCAATTCGATCTGGCTTCCTTATCTTTTTTTACTTTGTTCAACGCGACTGACTCAAAAAAGCGCTTGAATTAATTTAGGCCAAACCGAAAGCAACTAAAACATTTTTACGGCCGAAAAGTCCGCAGAATAGACTGCCCAAAAGGAACCCTCTAACAATTTTTTAGTCTACACCAAATTAATTTGCCCTAGAGTACCTTGATTGTTTTAATGAGTGATAAACCGGATGATACTGAGGAAAACCACCACCAAATTGGTTTTGGGTAGTGGATAAGTCTTACCAATTTTTTAGCCTTGTTTAAGATTCAAAGATGGTAGAATAGGGTCTCGGAGAAACTTTAAAAATACTTGAATGTTCACGAAAACCATTACGCTTATGGTATCTTGGAGAGTTGATTTGTTCGAGTCAAAATTGGTATAATGGAGTTTCAGAGAAACTAGAAAATTGTGACTTCGTAATAATCATTGGTCTTATAGTAACTTGAACTTTATCCTTGATTGGAACAACTCGAAAGCTACCAAGATGATTTTGGACAGTCGATGGGTCTGTCAATCTTTTAGCTTGGAGAAACTTTATAAAAATACTTCAGTCTGTATTTGCTCTATAGCACCTTAGGCACGTTAAATGAAAAGAAAAAGAAACCACCAAGATGATTTGGGCAATAGCTAGATTAATTTTTCTTAGTTGTGTTTAAGAGTTAAAGGTGGTAGAAATAGCCTTGGAGAAATTCTAAAAATATGAGTTTCCAATTGCTCTATAGTATCTGAGACACTAACTGATGCTAAAACTGAAAACCACCAACAGTTCTGGCAATTGAAAAGTCTATCGATTTTTCAGTCACGACTAAGGTTCAAAGATGGTAGAGTAATCTTGGAGGAACTCTAAAAATAGTTGAATCTTCATAAAACATTTGGACGCTTTAACTAATGGTGAAACTAAAGCAAACTGAAAGCCATCAAGGTGGCAATTTTTTTAGCTGTTAAAAGCCCCAGAAAAACTTTCAAATACTTGGGTCATAAAACCGTTTGCTCTATAGTATTGTGAAAGACAAATTAATGAATGAAATAAACTAAAAGCCACTCGAACGATTTTGAGCACTTGATAGATTTATTTTTCAACTTTCTTTAAACTTCAAAAGATGGTAAAATCAGGTCTTGGAGAAACTATAACAATATTTGTATATTCACAAAAATCATTTGACCTAAAGTATCTTGGAAAATTTAACTGAAGCAAATTAAAAATCACGCAGCTGTTTTTGGTCATTTGACAGGTATCACAACTGTTTTAACTGTGTTCAAGGTTCAAAGTTGGTAAAATAGTCTTACAGAAACTCTAAAAATATTTGAGTCTTCATTTGCCCTATTGTTTCTTGGACACTCTGGTGATAAAACTGGAAACCACCAAGATAGTTGTAGGTAGTTCATATGTCTATCAATTTTTTTAGCTTTGTATAGAAGTCAAACTTGGTAAAATAGTCTCAGAAACACTAAAATATTTTAGTACTTATAAAAACCATTCGCCCTACAGCTTCTTGGAAACTAAAAATGTTTCGGTCTTTGTTTGCTCTGTAATATTTTGAGCGCTTCAACTGGAGGTAAAACTGAAACAAACTGAAAGCCACCAAGATGATTTTGAACTTTTTTTTGTGGTAGAATACTTTGAAATAAACTAAAGATATTTGAGCCTTCGCAAGAATTATTTATCCTAATTAGTAATAAAACTGAATTGACCTGAAAGGCACCAAGATGGTTTTTGGCAGCTTTGTTTGCAGTTCAAAGGTTCTAAAATAGTCTTGAGAAAAACCAAAACTACTCACACAAATAATTTGCTGCATAGCAGATTAGACATTTTCATTGACTGCAGCAAACTTAAAATCACCAAGATGGTTTTGGGGGGTTTAAAGGTCTATAATTTTGTTAGTTTTATTTAAGCTTCAAAGGTCTTAAGATCAAGTCTCAGAAACACTAAAAATATAAGTCTTCACAAAATGATTCGCCCCGTGGTATCTCGGACTTTTATTTGATGGTAAAACTGACGAAAACCAAAATTCACGAGTCCACGGTCCAAAGGTGGTAATATGAAATTTTGGGCCGTTAAACTAAGACTGAATGAATTGAAACAAAACAAATGTGACTCAGATGTTTTTAGACACTTAATGGGTATTTTAAGTTTCTTTCATTTTTCTTTTTGCTCCCTCTATATGTTAGAAAATAAAACTTCAGGACTAACTTTCGTTTTCCTGGTTTATATCATACTTGAACGAACATTAAACTGACATCAATCAAATCTACGATAAAGAGTTGAAAGTCGTTAAAAAATAAAGTATTAGGTGAATAAAATGACTTACAAAGGATGAAGGTGCAAACAAGATCCTGAAACATACACCATACACCATACACCTCAATATAAAGGCAAGATCTTTGAGATCTTCTTCGCTCATCCTCAGGCTCTTTAAGAGTCGGATGATCGAGACCAAGTAAACAATTGCATACTTCTAGAAACATCGGGTATTTGGCCTAAAAGGGTCTAAGGTGGTTCCAATAGTACAGGTTAGTCCAAAACCTAGTAATTACAAAAAATAATAAAATTTGACAGCTTGAGTTTTATAATCGCCCTGAATAACATAGCAACGTTAATTCTCGAAGTTTAATTAGCTAAGGAATTGTTACACCACAAATTAATTGGCAATAATTAAATTTGAATTTTTTCCTGCGACAGCGTAGGAAAAGTTGTAGCGATCTCTGAGTAGATATTTAAGGTATTGATTAAGCAGCTTCGCGGTTTACTTTCATTGTGCTTTACGAGATGTCGTAAAAATAACCTTTAACTATAAGATATTCAGGTCAATATCTAATGTTGTAAAAATTAATGGGTCACGGTTTAAGTGATCGACTATACTCGGTGCTCAGATGTGTTTTGTTCATGGTTTCAATTACTACAGTATGAAGCGAGAACTTTTTCGGCGCGTACAATCATTTCGCAGTTAATATCGCCATTTCTCAGATACAGAGAAGTGTGGACTATCCGAATATTAATTATCCGGATAATCAGTTTTCTGATAGATAACATAGGACTCTTTACGGACTACATTTTTGTCAACTATCTTTCTTAGAATTCGTTTTATTATATTTCTAACCTTGAAAACTTGCGATTAATCGGTTATCTAGAAATTCGATTATCCGGACTAGCCTAATCCCCAATTAGTCCAATCGGCGCTCTAATGGTTTCTAAATACTAATACGCGTGATTGTTCAAGAAGAACGTCATAATAAGAGCGTGCATCCATCAAATCCCGTCTTCGAAATTCTGACCTTCCCGGCGCCTCGCCCAAGCCATCCGGGCAGAAATGCCCGCCGCGTAACTGCGGACGAAATAAATTTGAATAATAAAGAGGCGCCAAAACACGTGCTCCCGTGATGTCACTTTCGCAGGGAACAGTCTGCCAACCTCCAGCAACGATTTTGGCCGTGGCTCCTGCCACGTGCCCGAACGGCGGTTGACGGGGCTTTGCCTCTTCCTTCAAATATTGACCGCGCGAAAATACAGCGAGCGTTCAATGCGCGTGCTGTAGGCTTCATTATAGATTTCGCCCATATACTACAATGTCATTTGATAACCCCCCCCCCCCCCCATCAAAAGCTTACATAACATAAGTGCGGTTGCTATGGCACCAATACTTTGTATGGGTGTGATTAATTAATTTATTTTTCCCAGATGGATAAACAAAGATGAATTTCAAAAGGTTTTTCCTTTTCACCACTCTTCACTTGAATGAAAATTTGAGAGTATGGGAACATCCTCATGTGTAGGGGGTAATAACGTTTATAACGAGATGAGCCTGGCAGCAAACATGCCATTGGCATAATTTTGTCAGGCTTCTAAGAAATTTCTGGCAAGCCCTCTATGAACGGCCAATTACTTTTGCTTGATGGATGGGGAGACTGTTTGCACAGGTCCGGTTTCCTCGACGAAAATCACGCGCGCTGTTTCGAAACGAATATCGATACAACGTATTGTGTGCCAAACTCCTCGATGAACTTTCCTTTTTTAGCTGGAGCATGCCGACCGCTAATAATGACCTGCAATAAGTGCAGCAAAAATTGTTTACGCGCCGAAAAAAGAACGCGCGCTCGGTTACCAAGTGCAACTAACTTTAAGTGGATTAATATTGATTTCTCCCTGGGTATCTAGAAAAAACTGGCTGAATTGCGGAATTGTATTTTGGCAACACGTATCAACTTTTGACTCGCGATAGCCTGGTTAGCGCAGATGCCCTATGCACCGGCTAATCAATATCCTGATGCACTGGCTCCATAATTAAGTGTTGGTAATTACTGATCTTGGTCACGTCCTCCGCGATTAGGCAGCCGTAGTGCAAGCTGCTCCTATTGAGACATTTGGGGGAAACAAAGCCATGGATTATCTTGAGCGTTCGAAGCACGGCCATTATTGAATCATTGACTCGCGGATGCGGTAGAATCAGAGGAGTTCGCCAAGAGTGCAGTTCGTAAATAACTACAATTTTATTGAAATCCCGTTAAGCAAACAAGATAAAAGTTCAATAATATGCAATTCTACCGCCTGGAGTACGCTATGGTCGCTGATACCGGTCGATTTAAGTGAAAATGATGTAACGGTGCAGTAACTGCAGTTTATCAACGGAATGCGCTACGACTGGTATTACACCATTTTTGCCCTCAGAAGGTATTTAGCCCAATTTTTGCAAAACAGACCATGGTGATCAAGTGAAAGTGTTTAGCTTCACCCAGTGGTTATCAAGATTCCCAACATTTCCAAATCTAACCGTGAAACTTCTCAGAGAATCGATGTAACTATCAAAAACTAAATCTGCCCCCCAAAAAAAAGATCAAAATTAAAGGAATTTTTGGTTTGGACTATATTGTGGCTACTTAATAGCAGTAGACAACTGTATTGCAGTCAATTATTTGATTGATATACGGATAGCTATAGACCAGAGTGAGCATGGATCATTTTTGAGCCAAGTTCAAATTAGATCATGATAAAGTGACAAAAAATATGTCCCGCGCCCACATTTACCGTGAAGTAACATGTTTTTGTTGCTTGATGAATGAAACGTACCGATTGGTTATTGTTGATAGAACAGTTCATTGGGGCGGTGAACTAACGCGATATGTGTTATGCGAAGCTTGAACTGAGCTTGATGCTTGAAAACAGCGATACAATTTTGTTTCGCTACAGACACATTTGACGACTGCGTATCTTATAGTACCTCAATACAAAATCAAAGAAAAGGACCAAAGTAATGAAAACTTCTTGTCTGCTGAGGACGGCCCAAGAAAGGTCCCCACTGGCGCCGCTCCACTAGTGTTCCTTGGACTTGAACAAAATGACAAAGAGAACAAGATGTTTGACCTACGTGGCTACCTCCACTTAGTTGTTACGGCGGAACAGTCAAAGAAGAGAAGGAAAGTCAAATGTAGGACTGGTTAACACCGCAGGGCTGCAAGAAGGACAAAAAAAGTACGCCACATGCGTCAACGACCAGGAGATGACCCGCTCTTTTAAGCTGCAACTGTCCTAGGTTGCAACCCACGGGAACACCTCTGCAGCCGCACCAGGACAACGTAGCCTGGCTGGTTCCAGAATGTGGACTATGTTATTAACAGCCTTTCATACTAGGATGGAAGTTACGAAGGACATTACTAACTTCTTCGAGGTGGACTTCTAGAAAAAAGGAGCTTTGGCTTAAGCCAAAGGTATCAACGATGTCAACTTATAACCATCTTATCCTCTAGGATCTGAGGAGTTCACGATATGGGCTCTTCTACACCACAAAAGAAGATTCAACTTAACCTTCTCCAGTTTCACTTTTCCGGATCCTCGATCTCTCAATAAAATTTCTATTTCTTCTACATAACATTTTAAAACAAAATGGTTGCCGATTATTTTAATTTATCGATAAATTTGAACACTATAAATGAAAAGACTTCTTCATAGTTATATTAATTGTTTCTTTAATAGATTGATAAATGAGCCAGATGATTGGGGCCAAACGGTGGCCAAAGTACCTATATTGAAAGAAGAAATGATCTTAGTCCTAGGAACCTTGTAAATCAACTTTCTACAGATCACCATCTCGTATAGCGTCACAGCGTGGACTCTCGTATGTCTTAATAAAACGTAGCTACATCGCCCACATAATATTTTAAAACAAAATTCCTATTGATTATTTTCAACATCGTCCCAACTTCAAGACGATAAGTGAGGGGACGTTTTCGTAGTTTAGTAGACGGACAAATGAGACGGATGATAGTGACCAAATGGTGATCGATGTATACTGAGGGGATAAAGGACTTGCCAACCAATGACGTCAACAGCGACATTTCCTATATATAATCATCTTCTTATGTAGGATCTGTGGACTATTCTAAGAACATAAAAGAAGGCTCAACTAATCATACTCTAATTTCAAATGATTGATGATATCTCTCAATAAAACATAGCTACTTCTTCCACATAATATTGTAAAAGGAAATGCCTACTCATTATTTCCAATATCGTCCAATTG
The DNA here is from genome assembly GCA_036346155.1 of Sinelater perroti. Taxonomy (NCBI): domain Eukaryota; kingdom Metazoa; phylum Arthropoda; class Insecta; order Coleoptera; family Elateridae; genus Sinelater; species Sinelater perroti. The sequence continues at coordinate 7,713,424 of JARFIY010000222.1, forward strand.
GGACATTATAAACGAGAAGATGCATAATTGTGACCAAATGGTGACCTATGCATCCTGAAAGAAGAAAGGAGCTTAGTCTCAGAAACCTTGTAAACTAAAGATGTCAACTCCTACATAATCACCTTCTCGTCTCAAAACCTGTGAAGTCCATAGTGTGGACTCTTCTAAATCCACAAAAGAAAACTCGATAAACATTCTCTAGTTTCATTTTGCCCGATTGGTGATATCTCCTAATAAAACGTAATTACTTCGCCCACATCTGTTGATTACTCTCAACATCTTCCAATTGGAACGTTATAACCGAGAAGACCTTTGGTAGTTGAATATTTCTGTAGTAAACGCATAGCTGTGACCAATGGTGATCGATGTATACGGACTTATGGTGCAAACAGACGATTGTATTACTTGGTGAATGATATTGACACATATTGTGACTTAACAAAGGTTGTATAGAGGGGGAAGGTGGTAATTAAGCGATTCATTGTGACTGTTTTTGGGTAGATTTGATTTTCCAAAAGTTGGCCAAAGCACCAGTTTATTACCCCATTTAACGAAAATTGGAGAACGTGACAACCGACGATTGTCCGTCCTTTGCTTATATCTAAACCCCCAATATCAATCCAACAAATCCAAAACGTGCCTTATCGAGTATTAGTACAGGGATGCGCTTTGCTCGTCCGTAAGCACGGCTCGTTTATCATCTAATGCGAATACAAACGCGATCGTTAAGGCAAGACGGAACGACCGCGCCTAAACAGCGGACTTTTTCATCCTCCACGGGCAGCCACCTGAGCGCACGTTCGCAAACTTTCTGCGCAATTCCGCAAGTAGGGCAGCGTTTTCTCATTAGAAAGCGCGCAAATCCGAAGTTTCGGCGGGCCTCCCCTCGCCCGAGAAAAACTAGAAAATGCCGGCAAAACCGTGGCGGCGCGCTTTCGAGCCCACGTGCAGCAGGCGAGGCAGTGGTCGGATGCGCCATTCATGCGCTCGTGCTGCAGCAGTGTAACATTAAACTACTAGCCCAGTGGTTGTTGGAACAGCTAGATGCAACATCACGGATTGCCTAGGATAGGTCAGTTCTCTATTTACACGTCCAGTCTGGCTCGGGCCGGTATTGCCAGGCCGCGGCGTGTTTGCTCGGCCACTCCGACAAACAAGTTCTCTGGACGCCATCTCCAAATCCTCCGTGCGAAAGCACAAATTAACGAAATTAGATAAGGAGGATGTTCGCGCACAAACATCATAAATAAGGCACTGGCTCACTTTTATTGCCCCTTTATCGCGTGGGCTCCTTTGTGTTTTTCTATTTGGCTTGGAGGTTTTTATCGCGGATTATCGCATACGACAAATATGGATTTGTGTGTACAATGCTGCTGCACCGCGTATCCGACCTATCTCACTGTGTTTCGTGTTCGACGCTCACTTTTTCAAAATCACCTTGGCGGCAACAATGGGGAGATAATGCCGCGCATAATAACTCGGCACGAAAATATCCAACCTCAAATAAACAACGACTGTTTACGTTAGACAAACTTCTTTACATCACCATATATCACCTGGCGGCTTCAGCTGCGCAATTCTTAAATTCCTGAAAATAATCGCCGTTCAGGCGCGTTGCTCGAATTGGCGGCGCTTGTCGGCACCGGGGCGCGCCGCCAACTTTTCTCACTCGGAAGCCTAGCCGGGGCCTCCATGTCCTTCTTGTCGCTTGGGCCGCTTCCTTGTTTTCGTTTCTGTCCCATCAGGTAGGAAATCGAAAAAAAACATCGGCAAAGGCCGGCCTTTATTGAAAACTCAAGAGAGGGAACGGACATTCCTCAGGCTCAACGTGGGCCGACATTCCGTAGTTTTTGTCGTCTAATGTGTTCTTGGTGGCGTAAAAATGACGATGAAATAGCATAAAATTGACTATTCTGTAAAATTAATTGCCCCCCCCCCCCCTAAAACACCACACTGACGCATCAGTTCTTTACAGTGTAAATTTTCCCTTTTTAAGGATCAATTCAAGTATAGAAGCTCGGTAATTTAAATTTTCTAATGAAATTTTTGCGCTGATTTTTTGATAGTGGAATCAGTGACACCAATCAGCTAGATCCATCTTAAGCTTAAGTAACAATTATATAATGGTAATTCTCTAAACGCTCCACGTGGAAGCACGGCAAACTGAGAAGTTAAGGCTCTCGTATGTTCCCTCTCCCTGTCAGGTCGTTGCGCACCATCTCTGATGCGACAAGCATCACGCCTTAGACTGAGTAGACCACCTGCCAGACATCAGAGAGCTCCTGGAATGAACCTGGGCCTGTCCCCCCCTCGACCGCGGGACCACGCTTTTGACGATCAAGAAATAGAGATAGGGGTCAATTCGGGGGTGGATTTTATACCTCGAATTAGTGAGAAATTTGCTACGTTCGAATTTGATTTTAATCCGCTCCGCGAAGAACTGGGACATTTATACTCACTGCTTGGTTATCGCACGATGTGGCAAGCGCTTGAAATCTAAAATTGAGAGCCAAACGCCTTATCTGCTAACTGGTAAAGCTGATTCTCGCAATGATTTACATTTTTTAGGCTATGCAAAGACTAGTACTTTAGAATTATCTGGCCGGTTACAAATAGACCCACTGGTCACAGTTTTGGCCCAAAACCTACATCCAGGGTTAATCCGATCCTGTTTTTTCGTCTTTTTCCTTCTGTGCCAGATAGAAGCTCTCTGAAGTTGCATGGAATCTTCGGGCTTCCTACTTTTATTTAAAGTAATGAGATAGCTGATAGGCCCCCAATCTTGTATGTTATAAGGCTATTTATATTTAGCAAACGTTTCTTGAAATCCTGACCCTTTTCCCAAAGTTCTTTATGTGTTCACTGGGAAAATACAAATAAAAAGAGTTTATTTAGTAGAACAATTGCTTTAAATATTTGTAGATCGCGTGCAGAACGCTAAACAGTTGGTTTATTTCTATCCTACAATTCCTTGAACTTGGCTATTCTATAGTTACGAGGCTGTTCACAATCATCCGTCATGACTCTTTTTTCCCACATTCGTTTGGTAATACTTGTCATCGTAATATTGACCAAAGTAAATAAAACATGGAGCTCTTCACAAATGTTCTTCCTACATCCGCTTAGTATATATCGCGACAATATTAATAAGAGCAAAAAAATCATAAGCGGCCATCGCTAACTCTGTCTGGCAACGATGTAGGCTTTAGATATTGTGTCCATGGTGCCGACCCCTGTAATGCATTGCAAAAAAGAAAACAACCTTCTCTCCTTTAGAATGTATAGTAGGACAGTCGTCACACGTTTCTCTTATTCGTACAAAATTCTTCGGTACCCAAAATTCGTTCATATTCGTTTTGGAAAACTCGAGTCCAGTCAAACAAGACAATTCTAAAATTGGGGGCAAAATGTATGTTGTCAATCATCAGTCATTTAGTTGTCAGTGAAAAGTATCGATGTAAGAAGCGGAGCGAAGGCTTTTTTCACGTGCCTTGAAGACTGCTGTCTTCTTCCAGACAGTTTCACCATCGCCGATAGTTTCTCCTGTTTCCATAATATCTTTCTTCTTTCCCGATAACGCTTTCGTTGACTTTTCCTTCAATACTGCAGTATGATGTATTTTCAGATCTCATGACATGCCCGAATTAGGATAATTTATAGGACCAAAATTCCTTCATGTCATTTTGAAGGACTCGTGGAGTCCAGACAGATTAAGCAATCTCAAAATAGAGAACAGTTCCTCTCGTGTTCCCTCTATTGAAATTATTCAAGTATTTTTTATCAATGTACAAGTTAGTCAATAATGTAGAAGCCACAGAAAAGCAAAATATCCGCTGTTTTCGGCGTGCTTTTGCTCCTGGTAACTTGGAGTACCATCCTGGTCGATGAAGTTTCTCTGGTACCTAATCCTCAAAACTGCCTTCTTCGTCTTCCCCTATAACAGTTTTTTTCAGTATTAAGCAGAACATGATAATAGTGTCGCCTCCCAAACTTTATTAAATGGATTTCTTTCTCTTTTGTTTGTACAAGAGGTTCCCGTTGCCCTCTTTTATCAATTATTTTATTAAAATTATGAGACGACAAAAAAATATCACAAATGTGAGCCAGCTTACCCTCTTTTTTCGTTCCTGTGGTGGCATCTATACTCCATACGCCCCCAAAACGAAAATCATTTCTTTTCGTGCTTCTTATAATGCGATGATTCTTTCTCTTTTTAAATCAGTGCATAGGTTCGTCCATTGTACAACTAGGCAACAGGAAATCGAAGTTGTCGTTCTTTTTTTGAGCGCTTTTACTTCTTGCAACTTCTCTTACAGACGGTTGTGCCTTCTTCCAAGTTCCATCCTGTACGACTTCCGTAGTAAGAAATTTTTCCTTTCGATAGAAAGTAAATACGATAGTGAGGCAATTGGACTTCTTTCCTTTGATTGTACGTAAGCCTCCTGTAGCCTTCTTTCTTTATTTATTTTATTGCACCAAACAAATCACAAGTTTAAAAAATTATCTATACTCTTTTGGCTTATCCAACCAGATAAAGTTATCTCAAAAGAAGTTCCTTATGCTGCAAATCAATGTACAGTTAGGTTCGTCCATTGTACAACGTGGTTACTGAAAAGTGAAACCATAACTGTTTTTCCCCTTGCTTTTGCTCCTGGTAACTTGTACAGGTTTGAGACGGTTGTGTCTTAAAAAAGTTCCATTCCGGTCGATGAAGTTTCTCTCTTCCACTAGAAAATAGATAGGATAGCAGTGTCGCCACCCAAACTTGGGCAAATTGATTTCTTTTTACTTCATTTGTATAAAAGGCTCTGATAGTCCGAGTACTAAACAGTTTGTAGTCGGACCGCTTCGATGATATCAAGAAGCTGTCATGATGATTTTATAGATTGATTGCAGAATCAGAATTCCTAAGTGTTCATTTTAGAAGACTCATGAATCCAACCAGATAAAGAAATTACAAAAGTTTTTTTCGTGTTTTCTTTTTTAAATCAATGTGTAGGTCGTCTATTGTACGATTTGGTCACTGAAAAGTAAAATCTATTTTTCCCCGCGCTTTTATTCCGGCTAGCTTGTATAGTTTGGAGATGGTTGTCTTCCAAAAAGTTCTATTCTGGTCCATGAAGTTTCTCTGCAACGTACCCAATAGTACTTTCATGTGATTTATGAAAAAGCCCCTAATAACTTTTTTTGCTCAAATTATGTCAAAAAAAAATCTGCATTACCAGATTATATCTATACATAGAAGAACCAAAATTACTTAGTATTCATTATGAAAGACATGTGGAGTCAGCCGGACGAAATAATTTCGAAAGGAGAGCAGTTGTTCTGTTGTTCCTTATACTGCAATGTTTTTTTAAATCAATGTGCAGGTTTGTCCATTGCACAATTTGGTCACAGGAAAGTGAAATCAGCTTCGTAATCAAAACTGTCTTCATCTTCCATAGTAACAAAATCTTTCTTTTCACGAGAAAGTAGATTCAATAGCATTATCGCCCAAACTTGGCCAAATAACTTTCTTCGTTTTTTGTTTGTGCAAATTCCCCAGACCTCTTTTATTATTTTTCTTTAGTGTGCCAAACGTAGTTTACGAAACGATTAAAACTAGCACAAGTGTGCATTAGGTTATCATCTTCTTCAAGCGTTTTTGTTCTTGACGACTTCTGGTGCAGTTTGAAGATGGTTGGGTTTCCTTCCAAACTGTTGAAGTTTATCCCCAATGTGTTCGATGGCATTTCATCAGTGTTTCGAGTGATGGTTTATGACATTTCTTTAAGAACCGCTTAGAGACGTTTATACTTTCAGTGAGATTGAATATCATCTAGAGCAGGGTTGGACAACTTTCGGGCTGATAAACGGATCAAAAAACTAAGATGTAGAAAAGGGTAAAAAAATCATTGAACCGTCCAATATGTTTGTTAGGGAGTGGGTAGATTGAGTAATGATGGGATCTACCCCTAACCTAGAGGTTCTAGGTCTTTTCTAAAGTTCAGATGAAGATTCTTGCTAATATTCAAATTTTAACTACTTGAAGGCAAGCAAGACTGGGGTTTATTATTATATTATTAAAGAAAGTCGAGTTAATCACTCGTCCATCTTATATACCCAACCCTCAACCCTCCAAAGACTTCGGGCTTTTATCCAAAAATACTCTTAACTCAATTTGCTTCTTCAATCGAACCAAATCAAGTGAATTCTATTTCTGGAAAAAAATTCGACCCCCTGGCGACGGCGCCATGCAAATGAGCCCCATTACTTATCCACCTTCTAGATAATCTTCGCGGCGAGCATGCACCGGTTTATTTTTAGGTTTGGCGGATATAATCATGCCGGAAGTCGGCAGACGTTACCAAGCAACTGAAGTGTAAACTTGCGCCAGCCTTGGACCCGGAATTAATTCGGCAGCACCTCTCCGAGGCGGAGGCGGTGGCGCTCGCCCCAGACCGCGCGCACTGAGGCGGCGCGCTGAAAATCCAGAAAAACAGGCCCCCTCCCCGCTTTCCGCCTGCGTTACGCAAACAGATCGCGAAAACATGTCTGCAATAATACGCTCCCGCTGCACCCAAACAACTAACACCCGCAAATTGTTTTTAGAGGTCGTAAATTACCCCGGCAGCAAGCAAACGTGCATTTGCACAGCGGCAATTCGGCGGTATTTTTCAGCGGTGGAAATTGCCGCTCGTTAAGCTGTTTAGCTAATATGGCTGCTGATAAGGCTGTTCTCACCTCATTGAGTAAGGTCAGGAGCTCGAATTATTTGTGGCTGACCTCTACGAAGGACGCGTGCATTGCAACATCCACGCAGATATTCCGGCTTCGTTTTCTTCGGCCGCTAATTAAATTAATCGCGCGATACCGCCGTTCGTGGTTCTTCTTTGTTGTGCCAAAAATGCCACCGGTTTGGTTTTAACGGGACCTCGGCGAGTTTGGGGGCCAAAAACGCCGCGCTTTGTTGTATTTTAGAAGTTTTATTTTCAAAATAGGCTGCTACGGGTGGCGTGCAAAAAATCGGAGCTGGGGCCCAGTCGAAGATCGAGTGGGCGCTGTCCGTGCCAATGTTACACGGCCATTGCAACTATAACTCGGCGCGTATTTTTAGCGGCCCGACTATTTGCGCTTCTAATTTTTATCAGCAAACACCGCGCGCCGGAGGCCAGACAGACATACAAATTCATGCTAAGCGCCCGTTGCGCGTCCCTCACCTTGCCCGGTGCAGTGCCCAACTTGCAGCCGCGTATTTTTAACTTGGTCGCTAATCAGGCGCTGCGCAATTCAAATGATGCTAACCTAGCCCAACTTGTGGGCTCAAACAGTCTGGAGTGACGTCAACGTCGCCGAGCTGCATTAATTTTAATGCGGCAAAAACCCAAAACAGGATGACGGTATTTGTCAATAGTGGCAACGGGCAACGAGCATATCGGCATAATTAGCCCGCAGCAGAAAACACAGAGCCGATTAAAGCTGACCAGGCAGAGATAGCTTTTGGTCGCCCGTCGCGGCATGTTGCCATCGTTTTGCTCTTTTTATTGTCAGCGCTGATAACGTATTTATGTAAACGCCCCATTAAATCACTGCCGATTATTTCAGGCCAATATCAATTGCGTCGATAAGTGGAGAATTTTACCAAGGCTCGGAATTGGAAGATGACACCATGAAAGGATCTAGTAGAGATGAGGACCACCGCCACCACAATTGGTGATAGTTATCACTGCCACCAAGCAGCAGTAGAGGAGATCGAAATGCTCTCATATACGCATTGGCAAGTCGTCAAAAACGGCCGTTAATTGCAAGCGCACTTTGGCTGTCGCCACGTAACGTAGAGAAACCGAAAGTGGTAGCGCGCATTCTATTTTGGCGAGAACAGCCGGCTTTTGACATTGGGAGAGGTCAGGATTTACGTAATGGTTCACTACAAACCACGAGTGCTCGCAGCGCAAACGGATAACATCCTCAGTAATTGGAAAATTGATGCAAATGATACTACAGTCATTTAGGCCCTTAAGATCATAAAAAATTGGTCGTTTGCTTACTTTCCTCCGTGAAAATTTTGGCGCGGACTATATCGCGGTCAAAAAACCCGAAAAGGACCTTTATCAGCACCACTTTTTTGTTTTGGACATCAAGTGCAAGCTGCGCGACCCGAGCGATTGTAGTACCCAAACGAGGAAAGTGGCGCCGTTTAAATTTAACGCTATGCACTCCTACTTCCACATTTCTTGGCATTTCACAACACGCAAAATTTAGGGCAGGTCAGACAAACAAGCGCGCGTCTCAGGAGCCGCGGACTAATTTTAAAGAAGTTGCCATGTGGGGGCGATAAGCGGCGGCCTGATTAGGCCGACCTATCGCCAGCAGGTGTGGAACGAAGGGAAGGTGACTTACGTTGTGGTCGATGCGGGTACGGCGGCTGGTGCGGCATGTGTCCTCGGTGGGGGTGTCCGTGCCCAGGCGGGTGGTAGTGGTAAGGGGTAAGGAACTGCTGATTTGGTGGAAAGCCCAGGGGGGAGTGCGGACCCAGGCCCGGCGGCTGCAGGCGCGACTTCAGCTCGTCCGTGGACGTGTGGCCGCTGGAGGAACTGTCGACGTCCGATACGCCCGAATCCGCAGGGCTCGGTGGCAGTGAACCTGAAAGCACGAGACCTGCTACCTTACCAGCTTGCTAACCTCCTTATATGTAACGAAATGCAATTTCAAATCTTTGCGACCCAATTACGAAAACATTCTCGAACTTTCATTATGCATACCAATTTGGAAAGACATCCAACAATCTAAAAAATCACAAAGCAGAGAAACAACTAGTGGAAGACCATCATATACAGATCTTCAGGAAGTAGTAAATTGGACCTTACACAACATTTTGCTGCAGTTTTATTACATCCTTATTACCACCCAAGAAAAATCCATGGTCAGAATATTAACCAACCCAATGATTTTATAATATACCAAATTTTGAAATTGGTTGTATCTGCTCTTAATCGCTAGAGGGTCGTAGAAACTTAACCCCCTCCCCAAAGCCACAAAGGATAGATTCGTTTGAAAAGCAGTCGTTTGATCGCAACAATCTGTTCAATTCCACCGAAAAACCATATAATAATTGATTACTTGTTGAGTAATTGCAACAAATGCAGTAGAATACAACCGACTCTATTAACTTTCATCTTTATAAAATGGAAGAAAGTCTATCTAGAGCAAAAAGCTACACACCAAGAGTAATATATATTCGCGCTCACTCCCACCCGTCCACAACCGGATTGTAATTGAGGTTCTGTTGGATGGTTGCAACTTCCTTAAGACTGATTGAAATAATGGAAAAGTTGGAGTAGAATAGATTACCTTCTAATTTATTATCTAGAGAGAAAAGAGGCACATTTTAATCATTACAGTTTCATCAGTGGTACCAAGAGTAATAATGGTGTCAATTTTGGCAAGCAGCACGCCTTAGATGTCCCCTTGTTTAAAACTCAATTAGAAAATGTTGCCCTCCAACCATATGAGCTTAGGATTGAACCCGAGTCCGTTCGCATAGCAACCAAAAGCCTCAAGCGCTCGGCTACACTTGCGTTTGTTATTAAAAATAAAAAACTTCATTTGAAGTGCGATTTGCAACCTTTTTTATTTGAGATTTTCTTTAAATCTGTTCCACTAGGTTTTTATGACTTTATGGAGTTGGAAAATTCTTATAGTTAGTGTACATACACAAATATTAGGAAGGGGGGAAGAAAATTATGGGAAATTGGCAGACTAGTAAAATGTATCTATGACATGCAACAAAGATTATCAAAGATAAGAAGAAACAATATTTCAGTAGTTTGATCTACAGTTTCAAACTAACACATTCTGCAATTTGGAGAAAAACCCGCGTTGCTCCCGCTCATTCTTCTCTCCTTGTAAAGTTTAGTGATTAGACGTTATCAAATCAAGTTTTTGAAGTCTTCATTATCGTGCACCATTTTCTTGATTATGAGATTATCTTAAGCTTGTGCCATCCAATCCTTTTAGCAATCCATATTTGCTGGATACAAATTTGTTAAAAGACCAGATAATTTACATCCTCTAACTTATTTTTCAAAAAGTCAAAATACACTACCTTAGAAATCTAGTAGAAGACAGGTGTAACGTGGGGTCGTTAATTTGTTATTGAGTTAGATTAGATTACATAATTAACGACGACTTAAGATTGCTATATTCGGACACAACGCCTAAAAATCTAAAATTGGGCAATAAAATAAGAGGCTCGTGTTATTTGGTGTCTTAGCAAAAAAAAACAGACATCCCGTGTAGAATTACCTTTTGGAGTGATCATCTGGTTGTTTCTTTTGCAAAGAGCGATTGGCTTTATGCCGAATTTGGATTCTACCCGCACCTTCTTCCGAGAAACATTGGATTACTTTACTCCCCACAAGAAGAGAGGATACCAACAGAAAGATTTTCGCAATTTTGGGAGTCCCTGAATCTACCATCCCTTCCTTCTTCTTCGGTGAGCTGGCATGGATGGTAGCCTACTTACGTTAGGCCGCCTATATACCACCTTAAGAGTAATCAGAATTTTTAGGTGCTTACGGCGGGCACTTATGTCCTGTTTAGCGCATTAGGGAACAATCATAAGTGTAAGTTATTGAAAGAAAACAACTACATAATCCGTATGGGGACGACGAATATCCAATAAGAGATAAGACGTGAAGGTCAAAGACCTCAAATAGAGCAAAAACATCAAATACACCGTTAGAAAAAAAAACGGGAAGACTTGGCAACAAGTGAAACATAGGAAAATACAAAAAATTACTCAACATCTCAGAGCACCATGAAAAAAATGAGAAAAAAGAAAGAAGAAGAAAGAAGACCAAAATGATGGGTATTAGGCTTCCGTAAACGGCCAAATGGTTCCGAACCAGGTGAGCCCTCAAGGAATCAGCAAACTCTGGGTTAAGAACCCCTAATGTAAGGGGCCTGCAGAATTATAAAGAAGGCGATCGCATTGTTTTCCACAAAGTTGCCGAGTGGACGCAAACAATGGCATGTGTAGCGGCGCTTTGGACTCCAAATTACGAATGCAAATCGGATGCACAAATCGCGAAAGGAAATTCGTTGGGCAGCGCCTCGGCGCGGGGCAAATAAATCAAAACTTTCAGTTGCAAATAAAAATGCAAATCGAGGACAGCCGAGGCGGCACCGCCAGACGAAGAAACCAGGAGGTGACCATCAAAACCCCCAAGTTCTCACGTAGTGTCCTTTCACATCCTGCAAATCGCAATAATGCCGGCCATCAAACTATCCAACGGTCATCGTAGGTAACGACATAATCGGGAATCGTGCAGCGGGCCAGCGCGCTGCTGGAAGGGTTGCGCGGCCGCGAGGGCCGCCGGCCAGCCGGCCGACTGTAGATTGACCCTTCTGCGACCCCGTCCTGTATAATAGATATGATTAATGGGCAGCGAGGTCAGCAGGTCACGCCGGACATTAAGGGATGGACCGGACATCGGCTCGCGGAATTAAAGCGACTCGGAAACAGGTTCGCGCGCACAAAGGAACGGGTTGCACATGCCAGGGGTGTGTTGTTTATTTACTGCCGGCTGAGGGGTGCACGGCATGCGTGACTAATGGGCTGCTCCGGGAACAGCCGGGATGGCCGAGCTCATAATGCTAATCCTCGGATATTAATGACCATATACGATAAAGTTGAAGCTGGAAAAATCTGACCACATTAGCTGACGGGCCGGACGGGGTCCATGTGTGAAAAGTCGGCATGTATCTGGTTTAACGTATTAGAGGAGGTTCCAGGTAGAGAGCTCCTATTATGCGCCTATTATCATTACAAACGCGACTACAAAAGATCCGCGGCGCGATAGGGCCATGTACTGTAACAGGAGATCTTTACACAATGCGATGGACCACTCCAATCAAAATAATGTAATGAATACCCTTTCACACCTCGAACCAAAGGCGGCAAGCAATAAGCGGATTGCAAAGGAGCCGGCCGGCGTTTCGCAACCGCCGCCGTTTCCTCACTTCCTTCCGAGGACGCGAGCTGGAGCAAGTTCCTCGGGAATTAGCGACCACTTATGCGTGTCCGAATGAAGGGGCAACCTTGCAGGCCTCTGTCCAGCGACTGGTCAGTCCGACTGACCACCACGTCCGGTTCCCGCAAAGATGCGGCACATTACTAGCCCCTGCCGCGGAGACAGATAGAGCTGCCGTTTAACATAATCCTCGTGTGGGAAAATGCTAGGCAGCACTCGTTGGTCAACTATGGTCAGCGGCAAGACTGACCACTTGGCGCAAATTCGGGCCTTTAAACGGAACTTTTGAAATAGGATATCCGGCTGCGCGTAAAGGATTACGAAAACCGTCGCCCAGCCTATTCACGCTGCCCCGGCCGGCGCTATTGAATTAAAATGGGAATTTTAAAATAAAACCGTCAGGCCCGCTCGCCCTCCGCAGGGCGATTCGAATTTCAAACGAAAGCGCGGCGGCCCGGCCTTCGATGCCCTAACAATTTAATTTGCGCAGCACCGCACGAGCTAGAAAAAGGCTCATCATCCCATCATTACTTAAACAATAAAAATTAATTACAACAAATAAAAAGAGCTGAAGCTGATAAACGCACGCAATTGTGTACGTGTGCCTCTAGATCATTATCGCAATTATACAAGGCGAAGATAATTTATTAATATCCCGGAATGAAGCAGATGATAAACAGTGAAGTACTCTTACTTAAATCTGAACTACATAAAAGCGGTGGCTTATTTGAACATCGAGAGCATGAAAAGATCGCGCTCAAGATCGAAAATGGCATATTTTTTTTTGTTTTTTGATGCTGTGATTGGGAGATTACAGCGAACTTCGGTTTTATTACGATATTATTGGATGAAGTTGCTTAAGGAACAGTGGCCAAATGGTTGAAGTGCCCCAACAAAGAAGACTTTGATCTTAGAGACACGACACGCTCTGGTCGGTTATCAAAAGTGACATCGTTCCAACTGTGCTCAATAGGAAACAACCTGCCGCAGCCAAAACACCAATGCTGGGCCACCATCGCAGCACTCTTCCAGAAAGTAGACCGCTCTGTTTTTAAAACATCGTGGCAGCCACGAATTTCCTTCAAGACTGCTTAAGTCGCCATTAAACTTCCGCCACTCTGGAAACGCCTGAAATGGCACACCAACAGAGAAGAAAGGTTAGAGACTTAGCCCCAGGCACCCTCAGGGTCAACGTCACTTGCATCAAATTGACTTTGTTCAAAAGAAGTTCAAGCCAACCATCGAGTCGAGATCTGCCTTCAATTACTCCATTAAACGATCGTTTCTGGAAGCAAACTATGACGTCGGATGAGAAGTAGGCTCCGCCGCCAAAGTCGCTTTGGAAAGAAGGTCACGATTTGCGTGAGGAGTTGGATTTCAGTGCAAAGACTGTTCCATCCAACTACGGTCTTTTCCGAACAATGAAGTACTTCTTTCGTTGAAGAAGAGTGTCAAGAATTCTTTGAGTTGGAGGAATCAGAATGAATCGTGGAGGATGATAAAAAATGTCATTTTTTATATTGAGCACGAAGTTTTCAATTTCCTTTTGTTTGAGAGTTCTATTTTCAAAATTACATAACGGAACCAACTGAATGCATCCACACTAAATTTTTGATTGTGGATCGACCGATGAAAATTAGACATTTGGAAACCATAGATACCACAGTCGGTGCTTCACAAAGACAACAGAGTGATAGAAAAGAAGGGCGCGCCCTGGAAGCCCGCTTGCAACCGGGAGCCGATCTGTGGCATTAAGCAATTTTATTATGAAACCGCGCCCGGATCATAAATCATGGCCAGGAGACCCTGTCAGCCGTAAGCCCTTACAAAGTGTATTTTTGTTTGTACTTAACCCTAGCATGCGGGTGTTTGTCGGGCGGCCAGAAGGGCCGCCAGCGCGCAAACACAGATTCCGCCCAAAACCGACGCAACATGACTCAACGGGCAGCTGGCGCTATCTACTCCCTCATTGTGCCGGCGCAAACACCTCGCAACCCTTTGTGCACAATGCAGGCCAGCGCTTGCGGCTGCAAATCTGCCGCATCTGGCCCTGGACGCAAAACCGCGCAATTCTGCGGCTAAGTACTTAATATCGTATTACCAGTTGTAGTCGTGTAGGCCGAAGTACGGTGAGCGGTAATGAGGGCGTGGGCGTGATGGAGACCAGGATGCTGTCCGGAGAGGATCCCGTGCAGGAGGGCCCTCGAGCTGGAGCTTTCTGGCCTGTGGTGTTTCGTGGGCGGCGGCGACTCGGAGCCCCGTAAGGGGCCGTAGCTGATATCACTGGTATCTACTGCAAAAAAAAACGCACACGTGAGCATAGGCTGGACCTCACGGCGGGTCGGCTAAAGCAGGCTGTCGATTGCTCCCACGGGTTCATCGGAAGAAAGCTCGAGCCAGCCTCGGAAGGCTACAATGAACAACGCGTGATTTACGATCGAAGTTATTTAAATAAACAAGACTCCTACAATTTAATTGCCCCTTCGTATGTTAATAGTTAATAAATAATGCGTGAAAAGGCGGACATATATGGATATACTAGTGAACTTGGTTGCCCTCCCTTACAGGTGCGCTGTGCATCACCAACAGGAAGTCGGACGCAATCGAATCAAAACACTGATAATCAACGCATGTTTGCTGTGCGATTCGATTATCACAACATTGCCGTTTGTGAGCCGCTCCGCGACAATGAAACCATTAATTCCGATAAATAAGTATCACGGGCAAAACAAAGCCCAGAATTCACGCTCCAGCTGAACGCTGCAGCAAATCCTACGATTTGGCCTTAGCTGATATTAAATGCTAAGCACTTCCGCCCAGATAACCGAAGCGCTAATGCACATTTAAATGCAAGCGTGTGGAATTCAGGTCGGCGATTTGCCTAATTCATTACGAAGCCGTTTCGAAATCGCGCTATCGGCCGCGTCGCTTTAGCGCTCACGTTTGCTTTCTTCGATCCAGGAAAGCCGAATCGTGCGCGAATAAGAAAGCTGCCACTTCCGGGCTTCCGGCGGCTAATCGACTAATGAGCGGCCCCTCGAAATGGGGGCGCCTCGCGCCCTGAGGAAAGCGCAGGACGGACGGGAACGGAAGCTATCGCAACGCGGCAAGGTACGCGCGAAGGAGAGACAATAAGGATGGGTTAAGTTTCCGACAGATAGCGCCGCGTCCGCGGCAAGAAGTACAATCAGCCGGAAGGGAAAGTTCCCTTGACCCAAATGAGATCCATAGACAAAAGTCGGCGGCGGCGGCCGCGCGTTATGCGGCGAATGCATCGCGGTTGCACAACGCCCATTTCGTCGCTGCACCGCTTGTTCGGCCGAAACGGCTGGTTTGCAATGGTAATCCGGAGATTAGGAGGTCAATAATGGAAGCAGGCGGCCTAATTGCGTGTAATTCGGGAAGTTGTGAAAACTTCGGTTGCCTTGGCGGGACGTTGACAGGAAATTATACGGATAATCGACTATGCAATCGTAAAGCACACATACCGACCGGGAGGAACAAAAGCCGCTTTGTTTTTTAACGCAGTGTAAATATTCTGCCAAGCAACACCGAAGGACGAAACGTAAAAGGCTCCCATTGTTATAAAATCATTTTTGATATTCCGAGAGGATTCACTGATAGATCAGGCAGCTTTATATTTGAATTACCCCCGTAATAAGTTTGATTAGGAATTTAAAAAAGGAAATAGAAAGGGGCGAGTTACTCGATATTCAGGTTATTGAAAAACTATATCAACCTTCTCTACTTAAGATAATTAAGGTATCTATCTGATGAAAGCAAGTTGGAGATACCCGACGTGGCCAACAACAGCCTCAGGAAGACTTGCCGACCACCGGCCATCTACGAAGACAGTGCGATATCAACTGTGAAGACGCCGGCCTTGACCACCTCAACTATATTGACGACTTTATGGATCGTCTTTTGGGGCAGGAGCCCCACGACCACTTTGAAATCCTTCAGCTCATCCGAGCCGTACAAGATACCCGGCCCAGCTAGCAAGTTCTACTCAAAAAGACAATCGCCATTTTTCAGCACCAAAGTGACCCTACACCAGAAACTGAACAAAATAACTCGTCTTTGACATTTCGCGACCCCCTCAGAGACGCGGATATCGCATCTTCCAAAAATCTCAGAAACTCTACGAAAGCAGGCGCCTAAAGATTAATAAAGAAGATCTCCAATTGATTCCGTATAATCGGTTTAGATTCTGATCCAGTCACTCAAGTACCTTATAGCTTCTCGAAATAATGGAACAGATCACAAGAATCCATCGGTTTAGTCTTCCCAGACGTGACCAAGAGTTCGGTGAGGGCAAACCCTGGTTACACGGCGAATAAAGATAAAGAACAAGCATCAATACAGAGAAGAGTTAGGAGTTCCTGTTCTGGCGAGTCGATTTGTTAAATCTTAGGAAACGACCTACTGACCTGGAGAACTCGCGTTCATAGGGCGGTGAACACAGTTAACAAGCAGACCGTCTATAAGACAACCATCCGTCCTATCATAATGAGTGAAGCTCCAGTTTGGAGCTGGATCCCAAAAATAGACATCAACAGGATGCAGATCACGCAAAACAGAGCTCTACGGTCCGTCTTCGGAGTATCGTGGTTTGTAAGGAACCACGACCTCCATAGAGACACGGATATTGCAACAATCCAGGAGTACATCTTTCAAAGAGCTCTACGAAAGCAGGCGATAATTCACAAGCGCCTAAGGATAACTGTTGAAGATCTCCAATTGATTTCGTAGAATCAGTTTGGATCCTGATCCAGTCATTCAACTACGCTTTAGCTTCTCAAGAGTAGTGGAACAGGTCACAGAAAGCAATTCATCGATTTAGTCTTTCGAGAAGTGGCCAAGGCTTCATTGAAGCCAATCTTCGTTACACTGGAGTTAAACCTTCTCGGAGACTGGTACGA
Organism: Sinelater perroti; assembly: GCA_036346155.1. NCBI lineage: Eukaryota > Metazoa > Arthropoda > Insecta > Coleoptera > Elateridae > Sinelater > Sinelater perroti. The sequence goes on from JARFIY010000222.1 coordinate 7,730,360, forward strand.
AATGTAAAGGATGGGCATCAACACGGAGAAAAGGTTAGGGACTTCGGAAGAAAAAAACCACCTACGTCTGAGCGACCATGGACTGGAAACCGACCTGGAGAGCTCACGTTGATAAGGTGAATAGAACAGCCAACAAGCAGACTATAAGACAACCACCCGTTCTATAAAAATATACTTCTCCAGTTTGGAGCTGGATCTCAAAAACACACATCAATAGGATGCAGGGCACACAAAACAGGGCTCCTGTTCGGTCCGTTTTTGGCACTTTGTGGTTTGGAAGGAATCACGACCTCCACAGAAACGCGAATATTGCAAAAATCAGAAGTGCATTTCTTAAAACGCCCAAAACTATAGTAACTCCACTATTCAGTCTCTATCAATGCAAAGTTAGAGGCAGTCATAAGTGTCTGAAGATTCTACTTCTCCCGTGGAGGCGACCTATATGATCGACCTATCAGTATCTAACGCTAGATTTTATCAAGACGGCCGAGGTTAAGAGTTAGACCCAGAAGTCAAAGTCAACGTATCAGATGAAATTTCGCCGAACCTCATCGACTCTTCTAGGTATATTAAGCGATTAAGTTAAGACTGGGCCACCGTCGGGGGACTCTTCTGGAACGCGGACCCCTCCGCGTTCCTGGAAGCCTTTAACAACATCACGACGACTACCCAAAACTCCACGAATTTCCTTGAGGTGGTTGCAGGGTTTGATGCCCTGCAGGGACATCGTCGCCGTCCTAGGAATATTAAGGACACCCTGAACGCCACTCTGGAAGCGCACTAAATGACGCTCCAATTTCCAAGTCGGCGCTCTCCAGAGAAGAAAAATTAGGGGCTTAGACCCAGGTACCTTAAATGCCACGAATTTCAACATCGACGTATGGTGCAAGTAAGTTTATACTAAAAAATAGAACATCGAAATTTTAAAATTTCCAAATTTCGCGTGGAACCCAAACAGGTGGGCGGTGTTCAGCGCCGCGTCCGAGCCGCTCAAATGTCACTCGAGAAGCGGCGTTTCATCACGCTCAGATATTAACCCACATAATGCAACCGGGCGAAAGTTATTGTGCTGGCTTTTTGCTAGGTGATGCGCATGCCGGCCGCATACGCGCTGCACCGCAGGTGGTAATCGCGAAGCGCCGAAATGCGACCGGCTGCGGCGCTAGCTGGTCCTGATTTACCTTTAATATCCTTGGTGTCCAGCGACCAACACGTTCGCGAGCTGCGCGTCGGGGACCCCTGGAGAATGATGGATTCCCGCAGAGTTTCACCTGCAAAGAAAAGAAAGTTCAAGTGTCAAATCTTTTATGACCACTCTGAAGACCTTCAAAGATATGTTATTAGACTTTGACAACATCCATCCACACTTCCATTTCTTACCAATTCTTTTTTTCAACACCATAGTCTATGCATTTTTTTCTTGTTCCCTTTTGTCACCAAGTATTTTTTAAATACAAATATAAAAATTACAAAAAGTCAGTAATGCACTTATTAACATCAAAATTAAAAACAAAGAGAATGATGATACGGTGTAATTGAGGTGAAGACCCCTGAGTATCTATGACTCATATCAAAAGCATGCGTTGTGGTGTAAATTAACTTATTTAAGACATTCAAAGACTGAATTTTGACAACATTCATTCAAGCTTTAATTTATATTAGTAGAGAACACAAACTTAAATTCTTCAAATCGAATCTGCAGGCCACGTCTATGATTTCCTCTTTTTTGTTCGATTTTTGTCATCGCGGACTTTTTCCCACGGTTTGTATAATAATTACAAAGAACGGAATCGGTACCTAAATTAACCAAAGAAAAAAAAAGCAAAAAAAACACGATGTGGTAAAGTAGTGTTAAGACCCCTGGGAGTCTATGATCTATATCAAAACCAAGCGTAATGATCCAAATTAAATTAGTTAAGATATTCGAAAGTTCGATTTCGGCAACACTCATTCACATTCTCATTTGGTATTAATAGACTTAAATTATTTGATTGTCTTATTTTCTGCTCAATTTTTGTTATTACGGGCGCCTTTCCACGACGTGTTTTGAAATACAACTATAACGATTCGCAAAAATAAACAATATAGTTTAGTAGAGGTTAGACTACCGAAGGAAGATTTCGAAAGATTAGATTTATTCGCGCTTTATTTCTTTTCAATTTTAAACTCTCGGTTTTCTTTTATTATGCGGACTCCTCGCGGTATTTTTTTAAGACCACTATAGCAATTAAATACATTCACCAAAGTAGAAATAAAAAACACAAAAAGACAAACACGACATGGTATAGCAGAGGTTAAGACCCCAGGGGCCTATCATCTACATCACACTTAAGAGTATGGTCCAAATTAACTTCAGACATTCATGCACGCTTTTATTTAATAGAGAACACGCACTTAAATTTTTCAAATTTTACTTGGTCTGTACTTATGAATCCATCTTGCCTACCCATTTTTTGTTCCAGTGATCCCTTTAATGCGGACCATTTCTCATGGTACATTTTTAAATACAAATACACCAGTAGTTCTTAAAAGCGCTTGCCAAAATAATAGAAAAAAACAGAGAAAAACATGATACGGTCTAAACCAACTCATTTGAGACCTTGAAAGATTGGATTTTGACAACATTCATTCATCGTTTTATTTGGTGTCAGTAGAAGACAGACTTAAATTATTTAGTTCCAAGCTATAGCTTTTTTCTCGTTTCGTTTTGTCGTTACGACCCTTTCTAAGGAAGTATTATTAGATATACTAGTATAATAATTACAAAAGGGCAAGTAGTACTTAAATGCACTTAAAAAAGCAAAACCTGATATGGTATGGTTGAAGTGAAAATCTTTGGACGATTTTATTTACGACATTAAACGATATATTGTTGAATTCGGACATCGATTTCAGTTATTTAGTTTCAGTTATTGTCCAAGTCTATGGCTTTCTTTCTTGATCTATGGATTTCTTCTCACCATGGATATTTTTTCAGGGCGTCTTTAAATACAAATATAATTGCAAAGAATTTCGTGGTACTTAAATGGTGTACAAAAGTTTAAGACACCGGTGGGGTCCAACAGACCCCATGCCGCAAACCCCTTTCTTTTGCAGCAGTGGTCTACAGCAAACAAAAGCGCCATGGTTTAAATGAACTATGAGTTTTTCAGACATTTGGGAGCCACGCCAAAACCGCATCTTATGAGGACTCGGCCGAGGCGCTTGGTGCGCGTCTAACAACGCTCGAGCCGGCATTAGCGCGCTTTTTAACGCAACTTTCACGGATTCCCTTCACTCTCCTTTTTGCTCGCGAGCCGCTTCTTGCTCCCCAGAACTGTTACTTGCGACGCTCCCAATCGGCTAATTGGCCGCGGCGGAAAAACGGCGCTATCTGGCCCGCTTTGCATGCCCACTGCAATCGGGGCGAATCGATACGCGAACGCCTAACGAGCAAAAATGCCGCAAACGTCTGGCCGCGATTATGTAAGCGATACGGCGCGCTAGAATTCATTTTTTACACCGGCCGGCCTTAACCCAAATAGCCGGCCACTTCGAGTTTCTTATGTAACGGCGGCCGTAAAATATGGGCAACTTCCTCTAAAAGGACGCGTTTCGGCGGCCGCGCGATAAATCGGGGGAGCACGGCGCACCGCGCGGAGAAAGTCTTTCGGCGCCGGGTGCTCGCGAATGCAGGCGGGTTTTTGTGATGCAAAAGAACATACATAAAGTGATAGGAAACGCGCCAGGTGCGTATCGCTCTTACGGATTAGTTTGTTCCACTGACACACTTTGCCCCATCGACGTGTCTGCACCTACCGCTTGTTTGTTCACTTTTGCTGATACACCAGAGGAAACTTCGTTATCGCCGGATTGTAAACAGTCTATTTGTTGCTAGACAAACACGCATCTGGATATTTTTAATTCGGTTTAAGATCCAGCACCGTTTCACTTCCTCGAAAGATCTGATCGAAGAACGTCCGATTAGTCATGTTGCTGCAGGTCATCGGAATCGGAAAGCAATATGATACCGGATACGAACACTGTTAGTGTAATAGAAGTCGTGGTCATTAAGGCAGGACATGATCGGAATCAGAGGCTACTAAGCCGGATAAGAAACTGACCACAAAAATGCGCAGGTGACAATGGCCAAAGCTGAAAGTGCTGATCTGTAAAGTCTATGAACTTTCTAAATCCAGGATTATCCCAGCCCGCTGGCAAATTTAGAATTTCAATAAAGAACAAGAACTGACGGAAGCTGCTACATGCTCCTTTGAGCGAGACGAAAACTACCTTTCCGGTAGATTACCACAATGTTCCTTGTGGGCTTGAGAAGTGTAACTGGAGCAATTACTTTCATTTTTAGGGGGAGGGGGGCATTTGTAGGTCTTGACAGCTTGTGCGCGCATTATGATGCATCTTGTGCAGCGCTGAAAAGTGCCGCCATGTTCGTGCCGGCGAAGTGTCAGCCGCCAGTGCCATTTGAAGGCAATATTGAGGTTAAGGTTATTTACGTAGGCAGCGAGGCGAATTTCACGGAGCGGCAAACAAATTAATATTCTTCGTATTTACACGGCAGGCAATCGGGCAGAACAGAGCTTTCGGCGGGGCCCATCTCCACCGTGCGGAGCGCTATCTCCCGTCTTGCATCTGACAACCTTGGTTTTTGCATATTTTGATGATAGTTACGCAAACAGCACAAAAAGCGGAGGAGTCAATGACTTCGGCGTGTTTCTCGGAACCTCACAAACAAGAACACTGTACGCAATAGCACGGAGGATTACGTACTTTTTCCGAATAAATTAGCGAAGGTTATCTTCGGACGGCAACTTTACATAACGCCGTTTAAAAATAGGCGCAGAAGAGGAAAATATTTGCAGCACAGCGCCGCAAAAAAGTATCTCCGCGGCGATACCGAAGACATATCTCTGATTCGCTTTGATTTACATGGGCATTGACATTGAGAACGTGGAAGGCAACTGATCCGTATCAACCCCAACCGCCGCCGCCGCTGCAATTGTTTGTGCGTCGTGCTTCTAAGCGCCCGTTATCAGTGTCATCGTTGTTTAGGGAAAATATTTACGTCTCCAGTTGTTATCCGCGGCGAAGCCGACTACGGCTCGCGAACGCCTTTGTATGCGAAACTGACGGAAATGTTTGCATCGAAACTATCGGCCTGACCTTCAGCGCGGGCCTCTAAACCGCGCTGCTCGTGTCCAAAATGTTTACAAAGAGCTGAGGAGAAACAACATCAGCCTTTCATCGGGGAAGTAATAACACATCGTTCAACTGGCGCGGATGAGGCTGCACTGTGCGCCCACGCGATTTATTATCGGAACATTTCCAGCTGTTAATGGCCCAGTGCAACAGTGCAGCGCTTGGTCGACGAGTATGGAACGATGAATTGCTAGTTGTGGCTGCCCAGCGCCGTGGCCCACTGGCGGTCGAATTTTGCGGGAATTACGTGGACGGCCAATAAAATATCGTTTAAGCTTCGTAAACAGGAAGAGGAAATTGTTAAATAAAATCGCGGGCACGGCGGAGCTCGTGGGAACGGCTTTTGGATGTTACGCGAATACTAGTGTTGGCGGGACGTGGCGTATTGTTCAATTTCAGATATAACGTGAAGTAATGTCTTGGGCATTATCGCTATTGACGCATGCCTGCTGTAATTGTCACGCCAACCCGATCGTTCGGGATTTTCGCGAGGGAGAATGGCGCACCGAAGATTCCTATCGCAATAAAGAAGAATCCAATTAGAGTTTCAAAATCTTGCAGGAAAGGTCTGAAGATGAATAAGCAAGTTCGCCGTACTCATCCTTTTAAAAGAGATTTTTCTCGAATCACTTTTAGTTTCGTTTTCTACAATGTCTTAGATCTTTGAAATGTCAATATATATTCGTAAAAGGTAGCTGAAGCCATATCAAACTTAAATCTTAGTAAATATCGCAATTTTGTGATTTAGAGAATTTGTAAAAGATAGATGAAGTCTTGCTCGGGGCAGAGAAGCCTCAATGATGATAGACGAGGAACAATAGGGTAGCGACAGCTTCAGCGACTCGGAAGGTGACAATACGCCAGTAACCCATCTCGAACATTCTTTTTCGGGAATGGTTTTGGAGTTCTTCTGGTCAAACACCTTAAGGCGAAAAATTGGTCTGATCCACCAGCATCACCTTGGTGAGCGACGAGGAGGGAATTGATACGACGATGGATATGCGACAATTTCCATATTACACGAACCTACTGCGGTCGAAGAAACCGATTCGGGCAGTCTTCAAGGAAATTCCGGAGAACTTCTTGGACGAGTGGATCGAAGAACATCTGGCGGCCCAGGGTATACAAGCGATAGTTGGAAAAATGCGACACACGGCAAAGCCTATGCCTCTCGTGTTCGTAGAAACTAAGAGAGTGAGCATCACTAGCAGCAGCAACGGAGCCTTCCATCCTCCCCAGGCCAACATTTAAATGCTAGGGATATCCACGATATTCCTGCAGCAAGCTGAATCTACTGAGCTTTTGGATCTCGTCCCCGGGGCCCCCAAGACACCGGAAAAAGCGACGAACACCGGGAAAGTACTGCAGAGACTGCTGCTACATGTGTAGGATTTCGAACCATTGTTTGGACCAACACCAAGAAGGGCTCTTAAAAGCAAACTCAAAGGGAACAAGCGCTTTCCATACCCTAGTGCAGTAGCCGCCGAATACTGCAACATCCGATTCTTCTGTTGGCGGCCACGGAAAGAATCTATAAGGTCTACTATTTTCCAAAGCGAGGGAAAAGGTTACAGACTTCGCCTAGGCAACCCTGAAGAGAAAAAAGAGATTAGATGAGATGGATCAAACGTGTCTACGAGCGTTGCGGTGATGAGGAAGGCAAAGTTAGCAGAACCTTCTTGTTCCTCCATCTTTTTTTTTCTGTAGGACATTTCAATAATAGTCATAGTTGGTCAGAACATTCTATTTCCTGCGTATTGTGTTGTGTTGCTCATTCTTCTGTCCTTCCTCAAGATCTTTCTGCTCTTTTTACACAATCGAATAGCTCTTTAAAGTTGTTCTTTTTACAATTTTCCATGGGTGGTCATTTTTCTTCTTCCGACAGCACTGTAGTTCTACGATTGTCCACATACATTTTATTAACTTCAAATTGTTAAACGCACCTCCTAGTCTGGCTCTGCTGTCAAAGCCCGAAGCTCTTGAATTGCAAATCAGTTCTAAGCCGCTAGGTTAAAGTAAGGAACTAAGGATTATTGAGTAGTCAAAACAGTTTCCACTTTACTGAAAATTACCAGACCTTTTCAAAAACAATACCTAAGGACACCCACTGTTCATCCTCTATTACTCATTGAATGGTTGGAAAAACTGAAACTTTCAAAATGATGGCGCCCCGATGTGCAGGGTAACACTCATGGCAGAGCCGTATTTGCCCCGTCATTCTCAGCACTCCAGCAAGAGCCGTACATTTGAATAATTAATGACGAAATGTCTATTGACCAGCAAGAGATACGGGAGCCCCAAATTTCGGCGCAAACAACCTCTGACCCCAGCCTGCCCTCGCAGCTAAATGCCAAGAGTTCTCGTGGCGAGAAGCCCCGCTCCCGCTGATAATTCCACCCTGAGTCATGCGGTCTGGAGAATTTGTTACGTCTTTGCACGCTCACGCGGGACCGAGTTCAAAGGGAATATCGGAGGCTGTTGATTCTAATTTAATCCTTGGGGCGGCGGAGCACGGCCGCCGATGCCGGGCGTTCGCCGAGCAGCGCCGGGCAGCGGCCACTGCGATCTCTGTTCCGCCCAGAAATCGCCCGCTCGTAAAAAATGTACGCAAACTGGAGCAGCAGACGGCGGCGGCGTGCACGGCGCAGCCGCCGCCCGCGACCCAGCGTACAGCTGCATAAGCAAATAGGTGGGTGTGAGCGGGCGGGCGGCGGCCCGGGATGTGCGCCGCGGCGGCGGCGTTGAACCTTGCGGAAGGACGACGCTGCTGCTAGGCGAGCGTCTAGCCGTATCGATCCACCCACCCTCCGCGTCGTGTCTGGTGAAAGTGAAAGCGCCGCCGCTCGTTGCCGAACAGGTCATTTGCTCTCCGCACCAATTATGCTAGTTTATTGCGCATTACGCGTTTTACATTCGCACAAAGGCAGGCGCCCCTGTGCCGAAAACGAAAATCTCCAGACCTTCAAAAGTCTTCGCCAAATAAGCCTTCAGGTAGCTCCGAGCTTTGGTTTTAAGCTTTTTGATAACTTGTCGCTTCAAATTCGCCATTAAACCACCCATTTCACTTTCGTAAGCAAGCACCCTCCGCCAATTTTTTTCGAGATCTTCAGTAAATTAAGCTAAGACCAGGAAGTGCAATTAAAAGAACTTCACTATCCAACGTTTAAATGTTATCCATTCCGTTAAAACATTTTCAATGTCATGCTGTCCAGTAAAGATAACATACGTGCAATTTAAAAAAACAGAGCCACTTGTTTTTAATTGCGCCATGAAGAGTTAATGTACGACTAGATATGCTTGCGGGCGCCACAAGTAATTTAGCGCTACTGTATTTGCAATGACTAGGATTGCCAAAATTTTCGCCGCAGAGCCCCGAAAAAGCGACGCTTCAGTCATCCGTGCCATTTTTATGGGAGCCACAAAAATTAGTCGAGCGACTATGGTTGTAAGGGCTTCGATCGTCCTTTGCCATCTTTGGCACCGGAATTTTCGCCGCGGTGCTCTCCAAAATCAGCATTTTGGTCATCCCTATCACCCCAACCGGGTTATGAAGAAGTAATAAAGAACTAGATATGTTTATGAGCCCCACAAAAACCAATTTAATGCCATTTTCGACAATAGAACTTTCGCCGCAGAGCGCCGAAATGTGCACGTTGGTTATCTATGCCACTCAGACCAGGCTGTTAAAAGTTAATATATAACTAGAAACGTTTTTGTGCGTCACAAAGGGTAATTTTATAGTTGCAAAGGCTGGAGTTGTCATTTGCCATTTTCAGCGCAAAATTTTCGCCACGCAGCCTTGATAAATCGACGCTTTAGTCATCCGTGTCATTTTTATGGGAGCCACAAACAATAATCTTCTGAAACTATGGTTGTAATGGCACCAATTATTCTTTGCCATCTTTGGCGCCAGAATTTTCGCCGCTGAGCTTCAAAATCGGCTTATTGGTGATCCCTACCTTCCCGGCCGGGTTATGAAGAAATAATAAACAAGTATATGTGTTTATGAGGGTCACAAAAAGTAATTTTAATATTGCATTGTTTTATGCCATTTTCGATACTAGGAATTTTCGCTGCAGAGCCCCAAAATTGGCACTTTGGGCATTTGTGCCACCCAGACTAGGCTGTCAACAGTTAACATATGACTAGATACGTTTTTGTGTGTCACAAAAAGTAATTTTGTTGTTGTAATGGTTCGAGTCGTCTTTCGCCACTTTCGGTGCCAAAATTTTCGCTGAGCAGCGTCAAAAATGGAGCTTCAATTGTACATTAAATCCTAATCGGTCAAAACTGTGCACATGCGTACCGTGAAGAGTTAGTCCACAACTAGATATGTTTATGGGCTCTACAAACGATACGTTTATGTGATCGTGGTTGCAATGGTTTGAATTATCCTTTACCAATTCTAGCGTCAACATTTTCGCAGTGCCATCCTGACCAGTCAAAAATGCACGCCACGAACAGCTAATGTGTGGCTATGTTTATAGACGCCACAAAAAGTATGTGCGTTTGTGGTTATAATGGTCTGAATTGTCCTATGTCATTTTCGGCGCCACAATTTTCGCCGCGGAGCCCCCGAAAATGCGAGCTTCGGTTGTACACCGACGCGCACCGTGAAGGTTTAATGCACAACTAAATGTTTATGGGCTCTACGAAAGATATTTTTATACGATCGTGGTCGCAACGGTTTGGAATCTTTTTCGATTTTAGCGCCAAAATTTCCCCCGGGCTTTGGCCACTTGTGCCATCCGGACCAGTCAAAAACGTATGTTTATAGACGTCACAAAAAATATTTGCGTCTGTGGTCACAATAGCCTGGATTGTCCTATGCCATTTTTGGCGCAGAGCTTGGAAATTAGCGTTTCAGTCATACAAAAAGTAATTTGTGCGACTGTGCTTGCAATAGCCTGCATAGTTCTTTGACATTTTAGCCGCCTAAATTTTCGCCGTGGAGACCCGAAAATGGAGCTTCGGCCATCCGTACTACCCCGACTAGACCACGAAGAGTAATGTACGATTAGATATGTTCATAAGCAACACAAAAATAATTTTGTGTGGCTTTAGCTGCAAAGGTCTGAACTGTTCTTTCATTTTTGACACCAAATTTTCGCCACAAACCCCCAAAGTGGAGCTTCGGTCACCGAAGCGGGCCATAAAGAGTTAATGTACAACTAAGTATGTTTATGGACCCTACACAGGTAATTCTGTGCATCTGTGGTTGCAATGACCTGGATCATGCATGTTATTTTCAGCGCTAGCATTTTGGCCGCGGAGTCACGAAATTGGCGTTTCGGTCATTCGAACCATCCCCACCGGTTTGTGCGCCCTACAAAATAACTTTAATTATTCCTTGTCATTTTTAGCGCCAAAATTTTCGCTGCAGGGCACCGATTTTTGGCGCTTTGGTCATCTATGACCGGACGACTAGTTTATGTGGGCTGTAAAAGTCCTTTTGTGCGACTGTCATTGCAGTGGCGTCGATCGTCCTTTACCACATTTTGCCCCAAATTTTCGCCGCGCCTTGGCCGTACGTGCCACCCTCCAGCCGCAAACGCATGCCGACGCGTCGCCTAACCTATTAACCTCCTAAATGGCAGCAAATATAAATTCCGCTTTGCCCAACCGCTCGTGAGGCAACCTCGGGTTTCGTGAGCGCCTTTCGCAAGGCGGTCCTCTTTGGCTCGGGCGCTGCAGTAACTTACTCGCGGGCGCAGCCGCCAGATTTCTGTCTGAAGACTTCGTGTGCAAAATTCTGAGCGACATATCGCTTTTGACCGCAAAGAGGCGAATCGTTCCACTGGCAGCCGGAAAGCTGATGCTATACACGGTACGATGAACATCAGCCGCTGGGACACGGTTGAAGGTTCAATTTCGAGCATCAACTCGAAAGCTCCGGTTCACTGTCGCCATTAATTGATATTTAATTCGAAATTTTTGAGAACCAACCGTTATTTATAATCTTACATGTAAGTGGAAATTGATGAAAAGCAAAAACGTTATCCTGTATTTCAAAGAAATCAATTTTCTATTCGGCAATTTGATTTCTAGTCTTTTAGCGACACGACTTCTCCAATTATCCCACACCACGGCAATAAAAAAACTCGCCGGAGGCTAAAGCAGCGAAACGCTCATATTAAAAATAGCCGCTGATTTCTCGTCGATTTCCATCGATTTTGAAGCTACGAATTAAAAATCGCATGTCTAATTAATCACAGACCAAGCTGCGGTTTCTAACGTGGACGTGTCACTTTTAAAACGCGGCAGAGCTGAGCAAAAGTGTCTCGCCGTCGCCGGCAGGAAGTGGCCCCAACACGAAACGCGAAATAAAAGTTGTCAGAGGAAGCGCCGGCAAATAGAAATTACGAGTTAACACGAGGAAAGTTGACATGAATTTCTTGGGAACGTTTCTTGGCGAACGGGCAGGCTCTGGCCTACGAAACGCGTCTGCCTTCTGATTGGATCTCGTCTAGCTTTCGGTTCACGCGGTTGAGGGTTAATTTTTTAGGATCCAACAATTATTGATGTGGCGTAGAAATTAGACGCAGTCTAGACGGAGAAAGCGCCAATCCTCTCCCCGCGCTCGCCCCGGTCTATCGCAGAAAATTCGAGAAAGTGAGTGAGCAAATTACGGCGCGCTAACCAGCAAGTGCAGACGATTCGCCGCAAAATCGAATGCAATCTCGGCGAAACGAGCGCGAGAGTGCCGGAGTGAAGATTGTGGACACGACCGACCTACATACCCCATTTCAACACTTCACACTCGGAACCGGCTGCTGACATGACATCACACCGCGCATTCGGCAACTATTATCACATGCTGTGGCGTAACAGCAGGTACGCGGTTTTAAACGAAATGTTGCAGTTTCGAGGAACGTCCAGGAGTCCAAACCTGAATGCAGTCAATGAGGTCCGTCGGAGAACCCGCAGTACATTTTCTTCCTGCGGCATTTGCCATTAGTACAACTCGGCGCCGATTGCGGAAATTGCACAACCGGCGTTTTTGCATAAATCGATGCAGCGATCCCATTCACTGCGCGGCGTTCCAAATACTAAGTCGCCGTCCACGAGAACCCTGGTATGTGTTCTTTGAGGACGCTGGAATGTACACGACGCGTTTCGCAACTTCCTGCTCAAAAGAGCGGCTCTGCTTATTCGCTACGTCTAGGCAGCCGGGGCTCCTACCTACATGTTCTGGCTCTTCACCACCAAACCAATTGCACAACCGGAGCGTAGCTACCAGACGAGCGTCGCGGTGAAGTCTCAAGTGAAAGTGACGCACGAAGGTTACGTCGATCATCATTTCCGCCGCCATTCTGGCTCAATTGTTCCAATGTATCGTTTAGCGCATCTATTTCCGGCGTTTTGTGAATTGCAGGATCGTCTGCCCGATCACGGATTCGCGCCTCAATGAGGAAGCTACACGGAAGCTGTCGCAACTGCGCTATTTTCGGCGCCGATGGCTTCTTTTGGCAGGCTTTCAAAGGAACTAGTGGAAAAGTGCGCCCGGTTCCACTAGCCGTGTTTACTTTGCGAAATGGCGGGCGAAAACAAAGCCCGTTTGATCTGGTCCACGGCGATGAGCTCGCAGGTATCCGACGCGGCGGCTTCCTGTTTTTAACCTTTTCGCTCGGCTTTCCGCGCAGAGAGCTGACGAAATGCCGGAAACGGTTGTTTTTCTGGCAAAATTGAACACTTGCGCTAAATGGGGAATTTGCTGCCATTAGGCAACCTACGGCTGCAGCCAGGCAATCGGCCAGCCGTGGCGAGCTCTTCGCTCGGAAGGGGCTTCCGACAGCAAAGGAAGGCCGATCTTTTAATAGCGAAATGAACGAGAGCAAAGGCAAATAAATTTAGAATGAGAGGGCAGTGACAAATAGATTGTTTTGAGGAACGCGCGAAACTGGGCTAGCGGCAGGACGGGAAGCGCTACCCCCAGGAATCCGTGTCAGCGGGCTAGGTGCGCTCGGCGGCTCAATTTTACGCGTTACATCAAGACATAAATAAAAATAAGGCGCGCCGCCGACCGCGCGCACCAAAAGGAAAAGTTGCGAATAATCTTGTCCATATTGCACAAGATCGCGGGCGGCCGTAAAACCCAGACCGCGTATTTGGGTCACAGCGTATTTTTCAGCCAGACAGACGCAGGCAGCACTTACTGCAATTTAAAAATATTAAGGTCAGCCTCTGTGTGTGCATTTCAGCCGCCGCTTTCAGGCTGCAGCCTTCGCGAAAGGGCGCTTTCGGCGGCACGGAAAACGACGCGACCACGCCTTCCGAACCCGGTGGCTGAAAAACCGAGCCCAGAATGTAGAGCTTGGCGCATTGCAACTGCGTTGTGCAAGAGGCTGGTTTTGCATATTTTCCGCCTACAACGCGGAAACGAACAAAGCAATTCGGTTACCAGCGCGAATTCTTACCCGCGGCCGGCCAACTCGCTTATCGCCGTCCGCCAGCGACAAACAAAGCCGGATGATTTGGGTTTATCTTGATGAAAGCGCAATTGATGTACAATTGAGACAACGCTTCGTTTGTAATTCGCCGCAATCGCGGACCGGGCGCCGCATGGAAAATGGTTTTGGAGAGTTTATGAAGTGTTTGGGCGCGATAAGTTGACCAAGGACGCAAACGCCAAAGAAAATTCATGTAAGATAAATGCAATCGTTTCGGCAACATTCATCTCGTCGCATTATCAGTTTTCAAAATTGCCAATTTATGCTTCATTCGAGGAGTTAAGATAATTGATGCAATTAAATCACTTCCGTCACACATTCCCCTATCGGTACCTCAATCAAAATCGAGGTTTTCAGCCAGTTATATGTACTTTCTCATGGCAGGAAGGTAAAGATTCGGACCTCAAAGAAGTTCGTGCTGGTGTACCCCAGGGCAGTGTCTTGGGACCAGCCCTGCAGAAGCGTAGAAGTAAAGTCGAAATGAAAAGAACACAAGAAGAAAATTATGGGCCCGTATTGGCTAGCTTGATAGTGCAATACAAAATTATTATCCATAAATAGATCTTCAAAACCCACTTTGCTACACTGTATACAACTTTGGGGCTATACCACACAGTCTAACGTTCCATAGTAAAAATAGGCAAAAAGGATAGTCATTGCAACCTTGCTATGCTCTTTGTTAAGATTAGATTTGATGATTTTCAACTCTTGGACAACCAATATACCGTCAGCAGATCGAAGAAGACCAAGCCATTTGACTTATATCAGTTATCTTGCTTCTAAGATTTACCACAGAAAAATTAATGGTTGGTCTTGACCAGTTCTAATACCTTAAACACTGTAGGAGTTTTATTAAAAATATATATGCCCACAGGAAATACAAGAATTGTTCCTATGTTTTCCCTTTTAAACCAAAGATTTTTTCAGCTCCCTTCAAATTTTTCAACTGTATTTATAATAAAATGGAAAGCTTTAGTCCAGTATGCCCAAGAGCACACCTGAGACTGCACGCGTGGTAGAACAGACCGGGCAGGAAGCCCATCGAGGAGCAGCACTACAAACAATTTTCTCACATCTTGCAGCTCGCTCGGCCGTGATTAATGGCCCGATGAGCAATTATCGTTCCGAAGAGCGCTCGTCCGACTATTAAATCATTGTTTTCAGCCAAAGCTGGCGGCTGGCGGGGGTGCCTGGGAACAAAGAGGCGCGGGCACCTCCAAAAGATCGCGAGCAAACAATCGAATTTATTTATAGGCGCTGATATCGGTGAAAGCTCGCATAATCGGCCACCGCAACCTTGCCCGCTGCCGATATGCAGATAATTCTTGGTAACGCACACTTTGTGTGCGCCACGCTTAACACTGATTGCCCGGTATCTTTTTTGCGGATCGCAGATAGCCGAATCTACACCTAATTGAATTGCACTGAACCTCCCGCTTTGTTGTCGATGTTATCGTGGACAAGTAGGCTACACTTTTATCTGGAGATAATTCGATATCGCCGAGCAAATAGCAGGATGGCAAGGCGCCGGCATTTCCTTGTTCCTGCATTCGAAACGTACTGAAGGGACCAAGTGTTATTGGGAGCCAAGATGGATGCTCTTAAGATTCTTTACTGGAAATGTTAAAGGGCAATTTGGTAGACTCAACGCAAAAACAAAACAGGACATATTGAAAACAAGAACCAGTCAATTAGGAAAAATAAAAAATCTTCTTAAATCAAACTTCAAATCTAAGTTTAATAATAAACGAAAACCGTTGAATTCTGTGGTTTATATAAAATGTGCTCTCACTCAAAAGATACATCAGATGGAACAACATTCTTTCCATATACAGCATCTCAAAAGCTTGCCTTTCATTTGCTTGGTGTTGTGCAGAGAATACTGCAAAATAATTGAATAGCCCAAAGTAAATTATTCCCGTGAAATTCCATCAAACAAAACACTGCTTTTCTGAAGAGTTTATCCTTTAAAATTTACGCGAAAAGCAATCATCCACGATTAAATTCTAAAAAAATAGAGAAACTTGCAGCTATAGGTTAAAAAGATAACTGTTTAATACATCGACGCATCTAAAACAGGTATTTTAAAAATTGTTACTAAAATTTTCGTGCTAATTCAGGAAACGCATCCCCCCCTCCCCATAGCTTGTTACGACTCTTTGAAGTGCTACTTCGTTGGATGTTTTTATAAGCTCACCAGTACTCTATGGGATGATTCTGGTGTAAACTTGTGTTTATACATTCGTCTACAATTTGCCTAGCTCCTTTAACAGCCCCCTGGTGGTACATATCTTTGACAGACGACAATCTGGCAGGCGGCTAGCCTGCGCACGCAGACACTTTTGCCTTCCAAATTGTCAAAATAAGTTTGCCAAAGACAATTAAAAACGCCGAACTTCAAGGAATTATAGAGCTAAACGATAAACAATATTTTCGTATTACAACCATTCCTATAAAATAATTGCATCAAATGCCTCAATTGTACATTCTTTTAATTTTTCCTCTGGATTCAGTGCAAGTCGACAGATGCTTGTTCTTTAGGTAAAGCTGCAGATCTTTCCGAGCTTAGGTAGCATTCAATTCGTTCGGCACTGCTTGATAGATGCGTCTGGCACTGCTTGTTTTTCATTTCCGCTACTTTTTACATAAAAATTTTCCCTAAATCGTTCTTCGAACATTGCGCAATCCAATAATCAAATAAAATGCAGGACATGACAGTTACTTCAAGATTTGTTCAACGATATAATCAGAAAATGTGTCAAATATACTCAAAAATATTTTGGCCAGTTTCTACGAAATATAGAAAAATGCAAAAAGACGATGGATATCAGAAAATTTTCAGTTAAATCACATAAACTAGCACAGTTCTTTCTTACCAGTAACTTTTTAGGCAAAATCAATAGAAAAACAGAAAAATCAGAAGAGAAATGAGCAAAAAGATTAGGTCATAAACAGAAACTCAAAAAAATTGTATCCAAAGTCGATTTTCAAACGGTAAAACCTGGCGAATGTACCCAAGACACAAGTCCACTGGAAAAATTTACTGTTTTTGGTTAATTGCCTACAATTATCTAACCCTTATAAAAATAATCAACAAAAAAAAAACAAACAAATGAACAATGAGAAAACAAAGTGATACAAAAAACAAAAACAAGAAGACAAATAATTTGGATTAAAATATAGAAGATGTACAAGAACGTAAAATCACAACAAGATTTAAGTTAACCAAAAACGAATAAAATGAAAAGTGGACAAAAGAGATACCCAGGAAGGTACGATTTGGTTAGGAAAATTTATGAAAAGCCAAACCCAAAAGATGGGGTATCTGATGTAATCATAAATTAAATCAATCTTAAACACCCCTACAAAAAAAAAAACTCAAGAGGGGCAATTATTCAAAATTTAATGAAAGAACTTGAACAAAAGTAACCAAAAGTTTGCTAAACTAAAATCAAAAAAAGGCAAAATCAATGTTATGACTATGACTAATGCAAGGAAAACCTCGGGCAAAAAAGTTCAGCACCATATAAATATTACTCGCAAGAGAATTAAACAAAAAAATCAGAGATTTACTAACTACTTTAGCAGACCAAGACACCAAAAGGGGAATGTCAAGTATATGGTAGATACAAACTGACGTCAAAGATGTGGCAAATGGTGATGACACCCCTTTTGTTAGATGATTTTTATAGAATGAAGTAAATTTTGCAAGGGGGAAGCGTCGTATGTTCATTGAACGGCAATTTTTCCCGCGCCCGGCCACCGGGCCGCAACCCCCGCGCGTTGAGACAAACGGGGTACAATATGTCAGAATGCCGAGCGCCGCGAGCGGCGGGCGTGGGCCGCGGCGCGAACGGAGGGCATCGCGACGCGACCACTCTCACTTTTGAGCGCCGCGGCGGTGACGTCACTGCGTCGCGATCGATCCGTGACGTCACGGCGCTCGTGGCGGCACGCGAGCCTCGGCATGCCGCTCGCCATGGCGTGATTTAGCAGCAATTTGGGGGCGCGGAAACGGGAAAGCGGAAAACGGCGTTCCTCGAGCGGCCGCGGATATGCAGAACGGATCGATCGGCTCGGCTTCAGAAGGACCAAGGGCGCGGCTTGGTTTCCATGTGGCGGAAAACTGATTAATCGATCAGAGGCGGAAGCCGCCCGCACGCGGTGCGATTGAAGTTTTCCCTCAGATTGGGGGCGGCCTCGACCTGACGAAAGTTTACTGCAGATTCCCCGCGCAGCCGTACATACCTAAAACTGTCCTGCATAAAACAGCTCTAGAGTGCCATAAATACGATGAAATGAGGAGCTGTGAGGCAACTTTCAACAAGATTCAAAAACTAGTTGTCAAGGTCCTATACATATGCCCACAAGCTCATTCGTGTTTGCAAAGTTTTTACATACCAAATGAGATCTAAAATATAGGAACACAATTCAAGACCGTTTCTGACAAGAAAAACAACAAAAGAGTTGTTGCTCTTTTAGATTCAAAATTGGTAATAGAAGTACATACATAGTCCGGAATGTGCTCAGAAATAAAATATGATCCTGGATGCTTCAGGGAGTTCCTGAAATGCATGTATGATACTGTTCTTCAAGACCTTGGTCTTCTGTAAGACTACCAATCTTAGTTACGGTATATTTATAGGTAGTAGATCTGCTCCCAAAAGGACGTGTGGTAAAATGGCCCGTCAGTCATCGTTTATACGTACTTATGTACAATGTGGCCATCTATCATGAAACATCTACATTTTAGGACGTATGAATTTTTTGTTCCTTTTTTATCAGGAATCATCTTCTGAAGTTTTTCTCTGCAGTATAAACTCGTAATAGGAAAACCACTTCTTTCTGTACTGTCATTTTTTAAGAGGAAATGCCTCTAGTGAGGTCATCTAAAATACCCCCTTATGGTTTTTCCTCTGGGAAAGATTCTTAATAGAGATTTTCGAGAGCAACCCATAAGGTATTCAAAGAATGGTTTGGGTTTAGACCCACTTTTGGGTCAGCTGATCTACATATATGATGGTCGCGAATTATGAATAAATGACTAACGGGCAACAGTGCCTGCTCTTCGACTATTTTCGTTTGGTAGTAAAAACTTCACCCCTTCACACCATGCTGAATTGAGAGCCGCCGAGGCGTCGCGTGATTGAAAGCAATTAGAGGAGCGCAGGCGACTGTCGCAATCGGCAGCCGCGTTTTTGTGCAGCTTTCTAATTCCCGGACTCTCGGGTTACAAAAATCGGAGAGGCATTTTCCAGGGCCGGGCGATGCTCAACAGATGACGTCGCCCCTGGCCGCCTTTATGGGCTTGTAAAAGAGAAACTGCTCCTTCTGTACTGTTATTTTATAGGGGGTGCCCCGCATTCCGGAAGGGCGCACCGTTATGAGTAACGGAGGGCCGTCCCGCTGTTTACGGCCCACTTTGGGGTCGGACGGTCACCCCGATCGCGCGATCCTAGAATTTCGACTTTCGCCGGGGAGTCTCGAGGAGGTGCTTCCCAGATGGTTAATAATAGAACAAAGAGCTGGCTGTCCATTTAGCTGACCGAGGTTTCGAGTTCAGCACCGCGCATTGTAATCCAAAGCCACCACTACAGTTCCGCATTAATAGTGCTTTTCCAAGTGAGCACAGTCACGCGCCAAATAGTCTGAAACTCGAGACCTCCGTGTGTGTTATTGCTGTTGACACCGCAAGGCAAAGCACCTTTTTGTCGGATGTATCTGTGTCACCGCCCATCGCGCACTTGTTGAAACGTAGACATATACTCCCTGTCGTCCTTCGAAGTTACGTAACAGGAGACCATTCCCAAAATTCAGTAATTTTCCTTTTTGTACTCCCCAGCCCAAGCCAAGAACTGGCCCGGCAGGCCGGACAGTTCCCACAAAGAAGAATGAAGACCTCCGTCATGGACGGCGGATTTAACACCATACAAGCATTCTACAGGTAGTGATTATAACGCGTTAGTATTCAGGTGGGGGAGTGCGGCTTGAATATCCGGAAATGTCTCTGGGCGTCCTGTCTACTCTACCATGTTGAGCGCGCGGCGCGCGGGTGGCATGCGCGCACTGTACCTCTGGGTAACTACATCGGTGACCTTGTCTGACAGATCTAACAAGAAAACGATGGGACAATGGCTCCATAATAACAGCGTAATGTATTTGTTTGGTTGGGTCCCGCCGAATTTTATCCGTCTGCGGCAGATTACGAGTGCCCGGATCCGCTCGTAAATTGCGCAACGGAGGCGGCCAGCGCCGACGCCTTTTGTAAGACGCTAGCCGGAATTTGGGAGGTTCGCTCCTAATGACCATAAACAATTAAGGCAAGTTATGCAAACGAATTCGGTTTCTGCGATTTGCGCTTCCATAAAAGCCGCGCGTGTCAGCGCGCTTGGGCGGCCAGCCGTCCATCTCGAGGAAGAGCCGCCATTATTTTGAGGCATGTGCGGACCGCCGATTTATCTTACGAATGAGGGCCTGCATTCTAATGGCGGCGGCCGCATAGCATGGAAGCGCCGAGGAAGGAGGACGCGGATTCGAACCATCAATTTGGGGCGACCCTGACCTACTCTGCCGAACGGGGGTGTTACGGCGCGGAAGCCGGCCAAGGGTAAGGTTTGAGCGGCCCGAGCCCTCAGACCGCGCCGCTAGAGTGAAAGTCTAGTCACGATCTCGTAGCAATCTACGAATCCGAAGACACACAGGGCGACACGTGGAGAGATATTCACAGTCAGAATCCGCGGTTGAAGATAAATTCTGTAACGAGTAGCCACCATAGAATCTCACCCCATATAATTTTATAATGCAACATCTTCCACACTTTGACATAATGAATATTTCCGGCGTAGGTAAAAGATCAAAGGGTAGCTTTTTCTATCGAGAAGGCAAAGGCCGTGATTTATTCGCAAATATTGACAAAGATTGATCCCTGGCCGCGCAGAAATAACCAAACGTGAAAAACCGGCTCCAAAATCATCGAATTCTACAGCCATCTTGATATGAAAATCGATTTTTTGCAGAACAATGCCTGTTGCGGCTCGGCGCGCCACGCTGGAAATTCCTCGCTTACTCGCCGCATTTTAAGTGTGAAATTGCATAATGAAATTTACTTCGCCGTTATCAGCGCTGTTTCCAGTTTCGCAAAACCACTCGAGGGTTTATTAACACCGATCGCGCTAGTATTGTGATGAGCCGCCTATCGCCGCGACCATGGGAGGAAAGCTCGCTCCTGAGTCGCTCCGGCAATTTTAGATTCTGCCGCCGACTGTACTCAACTAATTTTAAACATCCCGGCAGTAGGAGGCGAATTAATAAAAAATCCGAAGAGACGGCGGAAATTGCAAACGTCTACGTAACGCGAGCTCATTGCTATTTCCTCGTCATTTCCTCCAGCTGAGTTTCCAGTTGCCGTGGCGACGCGCTTTTCGCCAGCCGACCCCGCGATGATAATCTGCGTCCGTCTGACCACGGCCGTGTTGAACGCCGCAATGGATGGTTTTTGGATTATCACCAAACCGAGACGTCCGATCTATGTCAACAGAAAGTACAAGATACATTTTACAGCTGATTGTAACCAAAATTCCCCAAATAAGATGATTACTATCAGTCAAAAGTAGTCTTGATTGATCTGTAATGTCTGCGAACAAAGATCAAAAAACCATATCACAACCAGACCTAACATCAATTAATAACACCCTTTGAATGGAAAAAAAAACAATGTTGATCAATCACAACAAACATGGGAAAGAACTGAATGGTCAAATTGATACGATATAGCATAATCCAAAACTGAAGGTTTTCAAAGAACGTTCGTACTTCAGAGCAATACTTTCGTACCACATAACCCGTAACGACATAGGGATCTATTAGGCTTCGAGTTTTTATCACAGAATCAAAAACCACAAATTCATTAGTAGCTTTGCTACGAACAACTTCATAAATGGAGCTGGAAAAGCCCTATAACAAAAATGCGGTGAAAAACTTCTACTGTATAGAAAACTGTAACACAGTAAAATCATTTTGATAATCGCCGACTGATTTACAATGTTAGGAAAAGGAACAAGAAGTCCATCCGTAATTATACTACGAATCTAAAGATATGGAGAAAATAGAAAAACTAAATGTCATACTCAGGGCTCAGGACCAGAAGTTCATTATTAGCTTTGCCAAAAACAACTTATACATGGATGAAACAAGAAATGCAGCTAGGCAAAAGTACAAAAGGAAGACTATGTTCATACTTAAAACTAGAGGTAAATTACTTTAACTTCGAACGATCTCAAAACATAAACGAAATGGAGCAGCTGTAACCTGGAAGGCCAACTATATGTCATACTCAGGACCGGAAGTTCAATTACAGTTTTGCTAAAAATAACCTCTAAATATGGAGGAAACAGGAAAACGCATCTGGGCATCTTTTAGAAAAACATGGTAGGAAGAGGAAGACTATACAAACTCGGGACGGGGAGTTCTTTAGTAGCTTTGTTAGGAAGAACCCCAAAAGCATGGAGGAAACAGGAAAACGCAGCTAAACGTTTTTTTAGGAAAACATGCTAGGAAGAGGAAGACTATATGTCAAATTCAGGACGGGAAGTTCTTTCTTTGGTAGCTTTGCTACGAACAACCTCAAAACATAGAGGAAACAGGAATACGTAGCTGAATGTTTTTTGTTGCAAAATATAGTAGTAAGAGGAAAATTATATGTCATACTCAGAAACGGAAGTTCATTAGTAGGTTTGTTACGATGAACCTCAAAACATGGAGGAACAGGAAAACAACCTTTTAGAAGGATATGGCGGGAGAAAAGCTACTACATAGAAAACTAACTACCTTTCAATTTTAGAAAAAAGAAAACTCCCGAATATCATCTATGACAACCATGTAAGTTTTTATGGAAACAACACCTATCCAGATTATAGAGTTATAAATAAAATTACACCCCGGACTATAATTTTAAATCTTTAATAAATCAGGAAATGACACTTCCAAATTACTTCTCATGCATGGAGAAAACGGGAAAAATGTGGTGGAAGAAAAACTTCTACTATCTAGAAAACCACCACACTGAGATCATTTTGATACTCATCAATTGCATTAAACCTCAAAACGCAGCTGTACGAATCCTTTTAATGAACGCAGGAGGAAAAAGATTATATTTCATTGTTAAAAAAAAACAATCTCAGGAGGAAAACACATCCGAACTAGACCTTTTAGAAAAACGTAGCGGAAGAAAAATTTCTACTGTGACATACCGATATGGAAGATTTAGAAGAAGAAGGACTATATGTTATACCCGGAACCGAAAGCATTAGTCGCTTTGCTGCGATCAACCGCATACATGGAGGAAATAGGACATGCAGCTGGGCGAGACCTTTTAGAAAAATGTTTCTACTTTAACATACATAGATAATCAACTGATTTGCAATTTTACAAAACAGAAGATCATATGTTACACTATGAACAACCTCGAAAATAAGTAGAAGAACCACTATAAAATATAAAGATCATTTTAGTAATCATCAAATGCTTTACAACTTTAGGAAAAGAAAGACTATATGGTGACACTCCTAAACATCACTAAATGGTGTTCTTCTAGGTCATTACTTCAACTATGACAACTGTGCATGTTTTTGCGGAATCATCACCAGGTATTAGCCCTATTCAGCTTAAATGGTTGCGAACAGAATTGCACCTTCCTCAACGTAATGTCTATAATCAAATCTTAAATAAATTGGCCGATTAGGAAATGACACTCTTCCAAATTACATCTTCATCGACGGGGCCGCCGCCACCGCCCTGGAACGAAAGTAACCCATTAAATTCCGCAAAGATGGCAGGCCTCGCACACAATGCCTCGACCCCCACCGAGCTCACACCTTTCGGCCCAAACCCCGGCAAAAAAGCGGCCACCTCCGCAAAATCTGACGAGCGCCGCCCTCGATTAGGGGCCGCAGGTTGCGTGAACCGAATTTGCTACCTGCACCATCGAATGAGTCGTGGCGAGTAACGGCTCTCGAAACGGGTCACCTCGCGAGTATTTGGGGCGCGCGCGTCTCGGCGTAAATAAGTTTCACTGGCGGCGCTCGACTGCGTAAAGTGGAAGCCGAAGAAAGTTGCAGCTATCGCTTAACTCATAATTGCCGCGAGTGAGATCCATCGTGCTACTTAGCGGACACCTAGGCTTCCGCGCGGTCGCGGATTGATCTTTAATTGCAGGAAGCTCTCCATATTAACGCGCCAAGGACTCGATGTGCTGCCGTATAACGCAATTAGGGGCCGGGGAAACGGAAAATGCTCGCGGATAATTGCGGCCGCCGGTTGCGCAGGCCCCAGAATTTGAGGAAACGCCGGGCTCACCTTGAATTCCAATGGCTCAGGCTGATCGGCTATCATCATGCACACATGCGGAAAGAGGAAGACGAAACTGCAATCCTAAGGACGCTGCTTCGGAATGTGTCGAAAGAATCAATTTGAATCATCAACCACACTTTGTATACCACAGGATGCAACGGACTTCTGCAAGTCGGACCTTCTCTGTGAGAAGGTTTTTTGGCATATTTTGAGCAAACTCAAGGTGGAACGCAAATGGTCCAATAACCCAGAGTAATTATTGATAATATTGATTTGGAGATGAGTACTTATGGCACTTATCTTATTTAGAGAAGATTAACCAAAAAGTTTCATCTTCGAATCCAATCAATAGTTCAAATATCTATCTTCAAGGATGTTCATCACTGGTATGTTTATCTTTTCCTTAAATTTCGACACTCCAAAGGACAAAACGACATGACAAGAAAAAGAAGAAGATCATTCCCTTGAAGATGTTCGGTAGGAAAAGAAGAGGAAGAAGAACATCCATAATACTATCGCTGAGTAGTGGTGTCACATGACTGCACTGTCTTGCAAAACTTATACTAATCCTATAGAATTTAACCAGAAACGGTAAAATTTCACCAGCAGATTTTTTACACCCCCCAGCGCTCTAATAATACCCACAAACCTTTTCCTTCACTTTTTTTCTCTTCAAAAAACCTATAAATAGAAGGTCGAAGCTGGGCATGTCTATGGGATTTTGCTCTCCAACGCCGTCCCAATTAACGGCGGAGGCTGCGGCGGCGATAAATTTGACGAGTTAAGCGGCGGCTTCGCAACAGCCGCTTTCCGTTTCCTATCTGCCGACCTTCGCGATAGCATCGCAGTTTTCTCCGCAATTGTCCGCGCTGGCCACGCCATCTCTTTGCGCTTATCAGCGCCGCATGTTCGCTTAACTGTATGCTTTTGCAATTCGCACGTTCCACTGGCCGCTGGGCTTGCACAAGATCCTGCCTTTGACACGGAACAGCCAAAGGAAGCCGGTCATTCCACGCAAACTCGCGCCGCAGGGGGTCAAATGATCCACGGATCCATTGATGAGGGCGTGATTTATGATGGCACTCGAGGGAGGAAACTGAAGTGATGCGATAGAGGACGGATAGTAGTCATTTGCGGCTTATCGCCCGCAATCACAACTTATCAAAGTATACCAAGCTTCGCGGATGTTTTCTACGCTTTTGTAACGAGTGGAGCTATTTAGTTAAACATACACAAGGGCTTGGGGAAACAAAGGACACTTTTGTGTTTTGATAGTTTGCTTAAATAGACTCTAGTACTCAGGGTCTACTGTTTTTCAGCTAACAAAACCAAGATTATCACTACAACAATTTAGAAATCATTCAGAAATTTCAAGATGGTAAAAGTTGGAGGAAAAGTCAAAACTAAGTTTCATTTACTCCAAGCATCACCAGGTGATGGGAAAAACAAATCAAAAAAAGTTGAAATTGGAAACAAATTCTAAAATCTACAATATATTTTGTAGATGAGTAAAGTAATCAAATGTGAATAGAGAGGAATGTACTGAAAAATCAAAAGTATAGTTTCTCACTACTATAGTTCTTATCGATCAATTGTATAGAATTTAATCGTCAACTCTAGAAGTAGTAAAAAAACATCTTCCAAAAGTTCAAAAATCGTAATATTTGAAGAAAAAAGCAAACCTGGAGCATCCGAGCGATGTAATTTCGAAAAATATCGATAACATTGTCAAATGTGAATAAAACTGAACACACCGAAAGTCAAAAACCTCGTTTTCATTACTACAACCTTACTGATCAATTGTATAGGATTATTGGGAGAGGAAGGTGTTTTTGTCTAAAAGACCAAAAAGAGAATATCGGCTTTGTTTCAGTCTTCCCTCGCCGCGATGAATTTTTCCCCTTTTCATAGACTACATACAAGTTTGTAATCCCTCCATCCCAATTTAATTGTATCCAATATTTTTTATGCCAAAAGATGTCGATCTAGTAAAAAAAACTAATTTAAGTTCGAAGTTTAATCTGGCGCATCGCATGCTTTGATTATTTTCTTTCAGCTTCGATAGGATGTCGTGGACCTAGCAACAGAACTCTGATTTCCGAATTGTTTTTTGCTACTTCTTTAGAACAAACTGACGGTTGACGTCTCAATTGTCGATCAAATATCAACTTTGGAAATATTAAAGAACACCACCCAAATGTTCCAAGAAAATTTGGAGAAAAACTCAAAACTGGAGTTTTGCTTGGACTATGCATTGTTTGACCACCTGAGTAATGGAATTGGGGAAAAACATTGCAACCTATCCGAGACCCTAGAAAAACAGTTGTCAAATTTAAATGAAGTGGAACATAAAAAGGCAAAAATATAAGTGTCATTGTTCGAATCAATTTTTTTCTGCTTCGACAGGGAATCCCGAATTATTAAATGGAACTTTGATTGGTAGAAGGTTTCCGCTACTTACTGACAACTGACGTCTCAACTCTAGAAGTATTAAAGAACATCGTCCAAAAGTTTTAAGATGGCAAATTTAAAGAAAAAGTCAAAATTGGAATTATTTAACACGCCGGATGAAGGAAAAAATAATAAAAGGATAAATTTTGGGAAAAATAAGAAACCTATCTAAGATCAAAAGAAAAAAAGGTAATTTCAACTTTAGTTTTAATGTTCATTCGTCATGACGAAAAAAATTTCCCCATTTTTAGAGATTATATGGAATTTAGCCGTAATCTCTGCTACAAAAACAATTTAAGCTATAAAGCTCAAAACGATCACTAAAATCAATTTTTTCTGCGTTGACAGAAAATCCTGGACTTCTCAATGGAACTCTGGTTTCTGAACGGTCTCCCGACAGTTTTTGAAACGAACTAATTTTAACAGCACCCAATATTTTCTACGTCAATACAATGTATGGTTGAACCTACCGTTTCTTAGTCCTGGCACAAAATATGTTCTAGTGCTTGCTTAAATTAATTTTTTTGCTTCGACAGGAAGGTCTAGACTTTCAATAAGACTGACTTATGAATGAGTTCCGCTACTTTTTTGGAAAAAACTGGGGGTTGATGTCTCAATCGTCGATTAATTATCGAGTCTAGAAACATTAAAGAACATCGTCCAAATGTTCCAGGGTTGTAAAATTAGGAGAAAAAGTCAAAATTGGAGTTTTGGTTTGACCAAGCGTGTGATGGGATTGGAAAAAAATACGGAAATCTACACGACACTAAAAACAAATTTAGATTTTCACTACTACATTATTGATTTGTTGTTGATTATTGGAGGGCAAAAGGCTAAAAAAAGTATTTTTACCTTAGTTTCAACCTTCCAGTATCGTCAAGAAACATTTAACGGCAACCATACACATGAATGACCTACCACTATTTTTAGACCTGGTACAAAAAATAATTTAAAATTCTAAGGCCCAATATGGCTCGCACTTGTCAAGATTTTTAGCTTCCACAGGAAGTTCTGGACTTTTAAGTAGAACTCGGCTTTCTGAATAGTTTTTTCGCTAATCTTTTGGTTCAAAATTGGCGGATGACGCCTCAATCGTTAAATAACATTGTCCAAAAGTTTCAAGATGGTACAATTTGGAAAAAAGTAGCAATTGAAGTTTTGCTTTGACCACGCTTATTTGAGAGAAGAATAAAGTGCGTAAAGTGGAACATATCAAAAGGTCAAGCAGATTTTTACTATAGTCTTATTGGCGATTATACGATAGGGAATTGTCAAAAAGTAAAAACGAGAATTTTAAGCTACATTCAAGTTTCGCCTTATCACAAACTACATACAACGCCTTCAACTGTAACCGTGGCCCAATATTTTCTAAGCCAAAAAGATATCGACCTGGTACAAAATTAAGTTCAGTCTAAAACTCAAAATGGCGACCCACTTGCTTAGAAAATCGTTTTCAGCTTCGCCACGAAATTCTGGACTTCCAAGAAATTCTAATATCGGCTTAAGAAGAACGTTCGAAAATTCTAAGTTTGTAAATTTGGAAAAAGTCAGAAGTGGAGTTTTGCTTTGAAATGGGAAAAATTTGTATAAATCATTTGGAGAGAGGAGGGGGTGTCAAAAAGAACTTAAAGACGCATTTACACTGTAGTTTCAAATTTCCATCGTGGTAATGAGAAGAATTTCATCCTTTTTAGACTACGTGACATCTGCATCTCAATTCTAACCAGTATTTTTTGCCGAAAAGACGGATCTGGTACGAAAAATAATTTAGTTCGAAAGCTCAATAAGGCGGCGCATTTACTTTGGTAATGTTTTCAGCTGGGACAGGACGTCGTCCTGGTCTTTTAGTAAATTCCAAGTGGTTTTTCGGCTGCTTGGAACAAACTGGCGATTGTCTCGTTAATCGTCGATCATTTCTCAACGTTTCTTTCTTTCTAAGGCTAGGTTTTTTGCTGTTTTAGTGACTACACGCTAAAATTTAGTGTTTAGCCATGTAAAGGTTTTTTTGGGAAACGACGTCCCCCCTAAGTTAATTTAAAGGAATTTGGCATGGGTTCTTATTTTCGATGCAAATTTGAGGCTACCATTGGACGAACGGAAGCGCTGGCATACCTGCGTTTACTTTTAACGTGCATGCGCTCGTCATTAACACAAAAAGCCTCCGCAATTAGATTAAGCTCGATTTAATTGGTCGTTATGCCGTAAGATTTACAACCAACAGGTGAAAAAGTGGTCCGGATGGTTGGCAGCACAAATCAAGCGGTGCCGGGAGAAAGTAACGCGGGCAAGACAATTGGCAAACGCGAGCGATCGGTTCTCCAGAGACAAAGGGCAACCCTTTCGGCGGCGGCCGGCCATCCGCGGGACGTGGGAGGCTCCGGAGCGCCGCTAATTGCCGGCCAGCGACGAGGACAGCGCTGCGGGCGCAATTAGAGCCGCCGAAGGAAGTGAGAGCAATAAAAACGGCTTGGAATCGGCAACCTTTGCAAGCGGATGCGAGTCCGGATTGTCGCGGGATGGTCGATCATCGGCGACCCTGAAGAGGTCACGCACCCGCGCTCGCTGGCGCGGCAGCCGCGAAAATTAGAAACGGCGCGGCTGGCGCGATTAATCGAAGCCGCGTTTCCTGATCGCTGGCTTCGGCTGCGAGTAATGAACCCGTTTTTGCCGCGACGGGCCGCGGAATTCGCTGCCGGGGAGCGACGATAACTCGCCTGCAAAAACAAACAATCCGGAACCGAGTCGCCACCGGCAGCTCCGCTGCCTCGTCAGCTGGCGGCACCGTCGCTACTTACAGTATCGCTTCATCAAGCTCTTCTTGTACGCCTTGCAGTCGCCACCTTCCGGGGAGCAGCGGCCGCCGGAGTCGTCGCTCTCGGTGCCGGAGTCCCGGAGACCCGGACTCAGCCGGCCGCCGTTTACACTTAAATCTAGTGGCACACAATCGTTGTCTATGGTGTTGAAGTCTTTGTAGTCTTTGTCGTCGGTGGCTTTCGGCGACTCGGGCGTCCGGCTCCTCGAGGGCGACGAGCCCATCGCGGTGTACCCCGGCAACAGCATGGCGCGGCTCTCTGGGTGCTGGAGAATCATGGGCGGGCAGCGCGCACTTAGTCTCTGGGGCAGCCCGGCTCGCTCATGGCCTGCCGGTCGAGGAGGCGGAAGACGAAAGAACAGCCGACGGCGAACACAGCGGCAAAGAACAGGAGCTGCAGGTGCAGCGGCCGCGCGGCGGCGAGGGTGCGGACCGAACCGAACTGGTGGAGTCAACCGGTGGGTAGCGTGACGGTCGTGTCACACAATGGGCCTGTTACACGTCCACACGTCGTGAGCGAGTCCCATGTACTACCAGACCGCGGCACCGACGCACGTTGTCTGTCCTACTGACTCAGATACCAGCGCTGGCGTCGGTCCGAATCGGCGCCGCTCGGGGCCTCCACTTCACTTTCATTGCTCCGTGGCTGCGCGAAGCCGCCCGGTTGGGTTAGGTTATGCATACGCGGCTTCGGCATTAGCGTTGGCTAATATCTAATGTTAAATTGTTGTAAACAAACTGCTTCCGCGTGGGCGGCCTCTCGCTTATCTGCACCGGCACGGGGGCCCCGAACGGTGCGCGTCTGGAATTCCGCCCGGATTAGCGCGCGTGCCGCGGCGCGGCGTCGCCCGGCCCGGCGGAAAAGGGAAATGGAATTTCAGCGACTTTCAGGACAGGCGTTTTCGCAGAAGGACGCCATTTATCAGTTCCGCCGAATTTCGGTTGCTTCGGGAAGGCAACTCTCCGAAGTAT
Organism: Sinelater perroti; assembly: GCA_036346155.1. Classification (NCBI taxonomy): domain Eukaryota; kingdom Metazoa; phylum Arthropoda; class Insecta; order Coleoptera; family Elateridae; genus Sinelater; species Sinelater perroti. Next base: position 7,760,588 of record JARFIY010000222.1, read on the forward strand.
TTAGGTCTGGCAAAAGATACGAGGTCTAATTATATTTCTTCAATTTAGGAACAACAAAACAATTTCGCCTTCCTTCTTCCCCACTTTCACTTTTACCAGCACCGTCCTGCAATCTTCTGCTTGTATGCAGTTTTAGGACACCTTATTATGATGTATGGCTCTTAAATACAGCTATTGGTAAATTTCAACAAGCATTTGGATGGAGCATAAATCACCCCCCATTTAACCTAATTTATTTGCAACCTTAAATTGAGACCAATTTTGAGATTCCTCTTTTTAATGGTCGGTGTCTCTTCTCTCCTACTTAAAATATCCCACACACTTCTGTTTTCATCGCTACTATTGTTCTTACAACTTTCATGTTGCACATTCTTTAGATTCTTTTTAATATTCTCCTCGCTTCTTGAAGGTGTAAAAGTATTCTAAAGTTGTTTCTAGTGTTTTTGACTAATTTGGGAGGAGGTCAAAACTATCCCCCAATATCGAAAAACCGTTTGGTGTTTTATTAGTTGGCTAACTTTCGTTTTAGCGGCAGTGACAAAATCGGTCGATGTTGGTTGGACACCCTTTCCAACTTTAGGAAACTACGGAGACAAAAGTTACGCCCACTGAAAGTTTCCGTTAGAAATACATTGCTAATACTGTCTAGTTATAAGTTATGAACAAATTTTCGCCGAAAACCTAACCTAACCTTACATTGTTAAAAACGACAAAAACCTAACCTTGTCCTTCTACCTAATCTACCCAACCTAATCTAACCTAACCTGACCTAACCTTGAATACGAGAGGGACTAACTTTGGGTTTAGCGAAAGTGACGAAATTGATCGATTCGTATCGACGAGCTGAGTATGGATTAATAGCCTTCCCAACTTTAGGAGCAAAAGTTACAGCTACATAAAGTTAAAAAAGAAATACATTGCTAATGTGTTTTATATGGCCTTAGACAGCATTGTTTTCAGTAAAAAAAGGTCCTCAATACTGTCTATGGCCATAGAAAATGGATTACGAAAAAATTGACGCTGAACCCTAACTTAACCATATAACGTTTAATCTAATATTATATTGTCGAAAGACACAAAAACCCAATATTAACTATTCAACATTAATCATAATCTTACATTGTCAAAAGCGACACAAACCTAACCTTAACCACACAACGTTGAACCTAATCTTACATTGTTGAAAGCGACAAAACCTAGTCTTAACCATACAACATTGAACCTAATCTTACATTATCTAAAGCGACAACCACATAACGTTGAACCTAATCTTACGTTGCCGAAAGCGACATAAATCTAGTCTTAACCATACAACATTGAATCTAATCTTACGTTGTTCAAAGCGACAAAAACCTAACCTTAACCACACAACGTTGAACCCAATCTTACATTGTGGAAAGCGACATAAACCTAGCCTTAACCATTCAACGTTGAACTTAATCTTACATTATCCAAAGCGACAACCAGATAACGTTGGACCTAATCGTACATTGCCGAAAGCGACAAAACCTAGTCTTAACCATACAACGTTGAACCTAATCTTACGTTGCCGAAAGCGACATAAATCTAGTCTTAACCATCCATCGTTGAACCTAATATTACATTGTCCAAACCTACTATTTTTCGTTGTTGAAGGCGACAAAACTAACCTTGTCTAATGGGTACTTAATCTAATCTGAACTAACTTAACCTTGAATTCAATTTTGCTACCCAACCTTCTTAAGTATATGCATCATCTTTCTGTCAATTGTTTAACTTCTGCTTTTATTCTGAATCCAACTTTCCGTGTCATATTTGAAAGTTAGTGAATACATAATTCCATAATTTTTTGTTTCGTTTGATTTGTTCTATCATTACTATTACATGGTATATTTTGTTTACTCTATCATTTATGTATGTTCATTTTGGTCATTCTTACGTGCTGTTTGATTTTTGCTTAGAATTTTTCAAGAATTTTAATTTTTTTTTCAACTTTTTGTAGTAGTTTTCAGCAGAAATTGCTTCTTTAAATCTTTTTTTATTCGTGTGGGGTCCGATTTAAGTAAGCAAGGTGAGATCCGTGAATTGTTTTATTCCTTTTTTATTTTTAAGCTTTGCAATTGCTCGTCTTAGTTTTATTTTTCCTATCATTTTTCTACATTATTTTCATAGCCTACTATAGTTGTATATTTTCTTCATTACATACAATTTGAGTACCATATCATGTACGTAGATATGAAAATTTTAGGCATGATAAATATATTTTTATTTATTTTCTATGACTATGCTTAGTACAAAGATATCGCCTTTACATCTTTACTTCTTCTATTAGTCTTTTCATAAGTTTGTGCTCGTTTCTTATATTGTACTATACAATAACTCTATTAGACTTTTTCTTGTTAATTTTAATAGTATTTCTTCATTGTATTTGATTATTCTTATTTGGTTTTACGGCTTTTCCACTTTTACCATTTCAGTATTATATAATTTCTCTCAATTGTTTTTCCATTGGCTTTTTTCGTGTGTGTAAGATTCTTTTATTTCTTTTAATTATGTAGTGTTGCTTATCACGCTCACTTTATGTGGTGTATATTTTCTTTTTTTTTGTTTTGATTTGCACTATTTGTATTTTTCGTTACATCAGCGAATTATTCCTATATTACTTTTCCTCTTCCAATATTTCTGTTTTTAATTTGTTGATATTTCCGTGATGTTTTCTTTTCCATCTATTACTATTACCAAGCGTCACGATATTCTACTATGAAAGAGTGAAGAATATTCAGTCAACGGTGGGAATCCCAGTAATCGAATAGATAGGAGCAGCGCTACTAAAGGAGAGATCAAGGAGATCAAGGAGATTCAAATCTTACTCTACCCCAAAGAACAAAGGTTAGGTATCCAGATACCTTAAATACCAAGGATGTTTATGTCCAAGTTAGTCAACTGTCCAACGATACCAAAATTATCGTCTCAAATTAATGCACACCTCATCGTTAGTGGGTGTGTGCCGAGTGACTAGGAGGTGAGAGAGATATATTCGCCTCTGCCTAGGAACACCTGACTTACCATTCGTTTACGAATCCGAGAAACCTACCCTTGTCAGGTTTCTGTCAAACCCTAACCAAATTTTGTCGAGTCCTGGTTACAACCAGTAATTGTTAAGCCCTATTATCTAATAACCCCACGAATTTAACTGCTCTGTTCCAGCCTCATATTAACTTTGAGCCATCATTAACTAATTAATGTTCATCTCCTTCCTCTATTTAATTAGACCACACTTTTTGAGGTTACTTCTTGCGTACGTTGTGATTCATAGCGGCTAAATGGTCAGCGTTAATTGTTTTGATCACTCAATGTTGCTTTTCTATTTGTTCGTATTGTATTTTGGCATATTCATTAAATTATATATATAAAAAAAATTATGAATGCTGCTGCTGCTGTCACACAGGTCAAAGGTCCAATCGTTCGTGCCTTTCCGTGCCGACCCGAGCGCCTCCGAAGGACAAATTTCGGCCCGGCAACAGGCGCGACCGAGGTAATATATTTCCGGAACCGCAAGCGATGGAAAATTTTCGTTTGAGCGGGTAATAAAGCACTTATAAAAAAATTATGAGTGCTGTCACACAGGTCAAAGGTCAAAGTTCAACTCTAACTGGGTTTACGTAAATGCGTTGTCATGGCAGGCGTACGTCAATTATGTCAAACAGAGCTTTTAATCGTGTTTATTTATTTTAAACTACTATGCGAAGGCTCAAGCATGTCGGAGTTGGACAAGCTCTTCGGGGGCCGCTGCCAGACCTCGTTATATATATAAAAAATTATGAGTGCTGCTGCTGTCACACAGGTCAAAGGTCAAATCGTTCGTGCCTTTCCGTGCCGACCGAGCGTCTCGAAGGACAAATTTCGGCCCGGCGACAGACGCGACCGAGGTAATATATTTCCGGAACCGCAAGCGATGGAAAATTTTCGTTTGAGCGGTAATAAAGCACTTATACATAAAAATTATGAGTGCTGTCACACAGGTCAAAGTTAAACTCTAACTGGGTATACGTAAATGCGTTGTCATGGCAACGGCGTATCAATTATGTCAAACAGAGCTTTTAATCGTGTTTTATTTATTTTTAAAACTACTATGAAGGCTCAAGCATGTCGGAGTTGGACAAGCTCTCCGGGGGGCCGCTGCCAGACCTCGTAATCAATAAATTAAACCTTCACGCATTCAAAGTTAGGACAGGTTAGATTAGGTTAGGTTAAGTTAAGTTTGATTTAAACAAGGTTAGGTTAGGTTTTTGCCAATTACGACAATGTAAGGTTTCAACTTCGTATAGTCAAGTTAGGTTTTCAGCAAAAAAAAATTTCCAATCTATTTTCTATGACCTTAACGGCATTATCGATCTTTTTCGTCAAGTCTGTTATCAGTTCTAGGTCAACGCTTACTTGCTACAGATGCAAAATAGTCTTTGATCAAGACTAACTATATTAAGAGGGTGTCAACTTTATCAAACAATAATTTATAACACATGGCCCCAGGCGAACCTACATACTAACCCACGGATACAAGGGAGATTCCAGATCACCTAGACTTCTGAATAATTAATTAAAGGCATTTCGTATAATCATTTCGAAATAAAATTCTGTTTCGAGTTCTCTTTCGATCACTTTCCATTACTAGTAAATATTACATGCAAGTTATTGATAAAAGTACTGCCCCACTACTGTGCAACTAAACAACAAACTAGAAAGCCCTCAGAAACGAAATAAAAGAGAAACTGCAGTTAAACATATCTCTAAAAACACCCGAACAAGTGGGCCAAGCAGTCGAGCACTTTAATTATTGTACTGAACAGGTCGAAAGGAGTGCTACCCCAGACACAAAGTCGAAAACATCGCAGAAAAATAAAAATTACGAAAGAGATGGCAAAGCACTATAGAACCGAAGACAAGCGTAAATTAAATCAAGCGGCAAAACAAATAAAAACATTATTAGATAACAACAGAAATCCTGAAATTCAACATCACCTAACAAACCTTTCAGCACTTCCTAATGGAAGGCAACCAAGAGATTGAAGCAACCGCAAACGTCTCCTATTAGCAAAAGCAGGGGTACCCCAGGGAAGCGTCCTTGGACCTTTACTGTACACTCGATCTGCCCAAAACTAAACTAGCATCGATCGCCACATTTGCTGACGACCTAGCGATCTTGACTTCTTCTAGGATCCACGTATAGCTTCTTATAGTTTGCAAGCACATATAAATGTAACTCAAAACTGGCCTAGACGCTTGCGTATAAAAGTTAATAGATCCAAGTCAGTCCATATCACTTTTACGTTAAAAAGAGACAGCTTCCCGTCAGGTGCATTAAATAACTGTTCTCCATCGAAAGAAGCAGTAAAATACCTTGGAACCCATATGTAAACAATTTTGTCTCCAATTTTCCAGGATGTACTGGTTAATAGGTCGCAAATTCAAAACGATTTTAGAAAATAAAGTGTTATTATACGAGACAATTCTGAGGTCAATTTCGACCTATGGAGTGCAAATGTGGGCACCGCCAGAGAATCAAATATAGCAATACTTAAAAATTCCAATCGAAAGTCACATGGTTTGTCCAAAATATAGTAATATACCATGATCTATAAGTACACACAGTAAAATCATTCCAACAGACTCGCCAAAGCTCTACTTAATATATCTGTTCAAAGACTGAAGAGACTCGATCTTTCAGATTTTTCATTTAGAAACTAAAGTAAACTGACATATACAATACGTTGTTGTAACTATAATTATAGTATGTTATGTAGTTGTTTTACCTTTAAGTTATTGTTATGTAGTAGCAATAAAATTCATGATATTTAAAAAAAATCTATTGCTACTGCAGGCTTATTAGTGGCAGAAATCGACTCAGAAACGTGTTAGAACTCGCAGCAACTTGTGCGAACGTTGCTAAAGGCCTATTAAAATTTATAGGTAGTGGATCCTATATATTTTTGCACCCTCGAAATGTGTAGCAAGTACCGATCTCCATGATAATTCTAGTGAAGATGTAACATAGGAGGGCGACGCTGATGATTATGAATTGTCCAACTCATCTACCAACAGACTCGTCGAAAGAGAGGGAGAGAGGAGGTAGAATTTCTTGGGCCCGTGGTTTCTAGGGACCTTGGGAATATCCAATATATTGTTATCTATATTAACAAAATTGGTATTCTTAATGCCCTTTTCGGGCATTTTTGATCTTGCGCCCAATTTTGACCTATAGGTCTCCTTTATTTCCTTCTCATCTACCCCTATTTTGAGCTACTTTAAACCACTGTAGATCAGCGACTCTCTTGATGTCATCAACACATCTTGCTACGGGTCTTCTTCTGTTTCTTATCCCCGTTGTGGTATCTTTTCCATTTCAACTGTGTCACTTTTGTTTTATTGCGGATCCATTCGTTTCTCTTTCTGTCTTACTCTAATCCCCAACACCGATCGTTTCATAGCTCGCTGTATAACTTGAAGTATTTTTCTTATTTGTTTTCTAATTGTCCACGTTTGCGCGTCATAGGTCATGATATAGTGGACACACACATCAAATACCCTTGGTCTAAGATCCTGGGCCATCTTCTTCTTTTTGTATGCCACACATACACTTGAGCCTTCTTAAGGACGTTCTACAATTATGTTTAAAGTCTTCTCCAAATGTCGTACAATCTCTTGGGTAACTTAATAATAATCCACTGCACAACAGAAGATATTGCTTACTAACTAAAAAAGAAAGGAATTCCATACAATGCCGGTTTATATTTGATTCACACTTATAATTGAGACAATGGGTCAGTTTTACTTTAGTGGATAAATTTTGGTCACAGAAGACGCAATTTAATGATACACAACTAGATGGCTCTTAATCAAAGAGGTAAAAAGTTTGAAGTCTATGTCCGAATGGTGAAATAGGCTCATTGGCTACCTCCCAAGCTTGAATCACCTTGATTTACCTTTCTCTGCGTGGCTGGCGAAAGTCAGGTGACGCTTTATATATAAGACATGTGAAGGTTTGTATAGCGTCTGATTCTTGAATCATTTTATTAGGTTAGGTTTGGTTTAGCTTTTTTTGCTTTGAGTTAACTTAAGTTAGGTGAGATGAGGAGTGGTTAGGCCCCAGAAAATGTATTTTTTACCGTTTTTTCGACAACTAGATCAATACAAAATTTGTGTGTGTTTGGCAGACGCTAAGTTTTTTTAATATGCCGAATTTTTGCAGGTTTAAAATTACTGAGCAATTCTCTTATGCAACCGCAGGCAGTTTCTTCGCTTTGCAATTCAATTTTCGTGTCGACGGCTTTTCTTGAGAAATTAAATTCGGCGAAATTTGCTGTGGCTTTTACCTGCTTTGTGTGACGTCACGGCCCGACATTGCGCTTCCCGTAATAGTTCTTTGTGTCCAATTTGTTCGTTAGTTCGGCGTCAAAGAATTATATCCTCCTTGAGGCAGAAGTTGGCTCATTTCTTTTGTTCAAATTTAGATAAGATGCCGGGTGTAGGTAGTGGGACAAACCGTTGTCGCTGTATCTATCTAAAACAATTATTAGGTCTTTTATAAACAATCTTGCAAACAACATCAGGGGAATATGGTATTCTAATTTTTCATCTTTCGTCAAGCGATAACTTGTGCCATGTCTACGGACCAGTGCCAGCCTAAGATGGTCTGATTATTTAGCAACAAACGGCCTATGTAATTGTTTAATTAGCATTTGAATACCCTACCATACAAATAACAAGGAAATGTAGAGGTGAAGGCTCGCTCTCATGTGTTCACCTTCTCTGGTCGGACGTCGTGAACCAGCAAGCACCGCGCCTTAGATCTTAGTGGCTACAGGGATGATCCTGGGTCCGTCCGCACCGTAGTCACGCGCATCAACCGCGTGGCCACGCTGGCGCATTCAGTAAGTTTTATAATCATGATAATGTCGTGGGGGCTATTACACAATTAGCAATTCCCTTTTAAATTATCTTAAAACAAATCGGTTTATTGATTATAACCATTTTTATAAATGCTTTATAGGCACTGAAAAAGCATTTGATATAGTCATTCATTGGAAACTTGGAAATTGACTTCAAAGATCTACGCATTATTAGAAAATTCTATTTGAAACAGAATGTCATCGGTTAGAATAAATAATTGTCAAACACTCGCAATATCGATTAATCGTGGTGTACGACAGGTTTCATACTAACACAACAATAATGATGGTAAGCGAGACTACTCCTCAAAACCATACTCAAACTATGTTAGAGGGTAAGAGGTTAGAACAAGTTTGAAGCTATAAATACCTTGGTTGCCAATTACATAACAAATAGGATCCTAATAAGGAAGGCAAGAACACGTGTGCGACAAAACCTTAAATGCTCATCTTAGATGGCGTATGGGCTCGAATAACAGATTAAAGGTCTTCGACATGTGGATGTGTCGCAGAAGGTGTTTAATAATATAAATAAAGATAGGTAATTATTTTTCACAATAAAAAGCAGAGATTCAGAATATTCAGAAGAATAAAGGGCAATGTCGTGGTTACGAAACTTGCATATTTGGAGCGGATTAAAAGTATAAGACAACAGCATGGATTCGAAAAGAATATGATGAATTGATCGCTATGATGGTTCCTGAAGAAGAAGACGAACTATAGACTAATCTAAATCTAACTAAATAACGACTTAACTTGTGACAATAGTTAGAGGTCGCCTAATTGAAGAATTCGGACCACTTCAGTCGCCGCACTTAATTATGTTTTTTCGTAATTATTCCAACTTATCTTCAAATTACATATTTTCTTATATTTAAGTCCTCGTTATTTTCGTTTGGTCCAAACATGCTGTTACCAAGTGAGACTATAGTCCTAGCTATTTAACTGTGCTGAAGAAGCTACTGACCATTACGAAGTAATAGAGAATCAACGTAAATGTCACGTGAGTAGATTTTAACTTCCATCCCCTTTTCTAATTTTACACTTTACTGAGATGAATTTGCAAATGGTGGGGTGACAAAATGGCTGCAGCAACAGCGTATGTTGTAATAGTTGTTAGTGTTGTTGTAGGTAGTTTCCCCGAATAGAATAAGTACAGCAGAGGCCCAAGGATGTTTTCCTTGTGGCACTTCGGAATTAACCCTGACTATGTGGTAAAAACCTGATCAGAAGACATTTTTGATTTTACACAGTAAGCCTTCGGGCCAGATCTTCTCAGAGCACCGCCCGAATAGCATCTTTTAATTTCTAATGCCTCAGTTATTTTATCTATTAATCCATGGACCTGCTCAGGTAGAGTGCTGCCCACTAAAACCAAACTGAAGACGTGGAAGTAAAGTATTTTGCAATGTTGTTTTAACAGTCTATTGGTCTATAAGAGGTCATCTCTTCAGGTGGTTTGTCAAGTTTCAGAATGAGTACTACAGTAGCAACCTTTGACTGGTTAGGAAGCTACCAATGTGTTAAATAACCTTTAGATATGTATTGCTCTTCGTCGACAATTCTTTAAGTATTTTACTGGCGATTAATTGGTAGCCTGGCCACTTGTGGCTTTTTAGGACTTGAATTATCTGTCTTGTTCCTCTGATCTAAGCTCGTCTAAAGCAGTACCATTAGAAACTATTGAACTTCTTTCTCTTCTTCGGGAGTAGCTTCTAAAGGATGAGGCTCGAACACTTTTACCAAATGATATGCAAATACCAGAAGTGCTTCTTGCTCAAGTTCTTTCTTCTTTGAGGAGAAGCGGAATGTGCTGGACTGGTTATTTCAGATTTCTTGTGGCTTCAGCAGGAGTTAACGTAGTAGCGTAAAACTGACTGATTTTTAGCCGCTGTTCGATTCCAGTCAACTAGACTTCTGGTTCGCTATTGCCATTTTAATCTTTTTTCTGCAGTTCTCCTCTTAACTAACACTGGAAATGTGTATTTTGGAGTCGCATTCCAGGCGGTTTCTCCACGAATTAATTATCATGTTCAACTGGGTTTCGTAAGTCTTTTTCTGTTTGTAACGATTTTTAGAAGTACGGATTCTTCCGCTTTAGCTTTAAAATGGTTCAATCAGTTATTCTAATGGAAACGAAGGATAGTTTTTCTATGCGCAATACTTCAGTGCCGAGGGTAAGCACAGCTGGAAAATGGTCAGAAGAAGTCCAAGAGATCAGGCTGTTTGTTGATATCACAGTCAGACCTTAAGTCGGTTCCTCAGTAAAGATGAAATTTAAGCTAGCCTTAAAGTAACAACAGACTTTTGTAGATAACTTCAAATACTCACAATGATGTTTTTTTAATATACTATGAACCTAATCCTAAGATTAGCAGTTAATAATTTGTCTTAAGTTACTACGGCACTTGAGTCTAGATTTTCCTTTTAGACCGTCTTACTTTCTAACATATCTTGCTCACAATACTAAAGAGGTTACACTGCGCTGTACTCTGTTTTACACTATTCGTTACACTATTATACAAGATTCTCTTGATTCGTCGCACTAGACGTTGGTTGTCTGGAAGTTGAAGCGTTTCGACGTTTGGGTGATTGCGAAGCCTTTCCTCATGACTCTTGGAAACCTTCTTGATTTCTTGACTGCCCTCATCTGGAGTTTCCTGTGAAGATCTTCATTCCGAACGTACCAAGGAGTATTTACAGTATTCCTTGGCACTTTGGAATACTTAGAGGCAATCATAGTTGCTTTCTTTGGCACAAGCTCACACTTGAAGGTTATATTTCTGTACTAATATAAGGACTATTTTATTTTTGATAGACAGCTGAATATTTTTTTGTCTTATATTTGAATTTGAATTTTCAGTTTTTCTTTTTCCCCTGTTCTTTCCATTTAAGCGTGGGATCCAGATTAAGACCTAAGTATTTGGCCGTTTCTTTGCATGAAATGGTGTTATTCAATTTTGCTGAGCAATAGTTTAAGCTTTAGAAATTAGCTGTTGTTTTCTCTGCTAAAATTATCATCAGCAAATGTAGCTAGTTTGCTGTTGTTGCTACTGGAATATTACAGATAAAGAACTGGTCCTAATAGGTTATCTTAAGGCGCACCTTCATTTATTGTTCTAAGTTCTGAGTAGTCATCTTCTTGCTTAGCTCTAAAAGCTGCTCATATCCTACTCGTCAGCATCTTTTTAATTTCATGATTAAGGCTTCATGCTAGATTTCAGATGGTTGAGCCACTTCCAGAAATATGGACGAGAACATTTCTCTATGACATCTGCTATTCTGAGAACTTGATCGACTGTGGTTCATTCCGGAATCCAAACTGATGGTCGGGAACCCATTACTTCGTTCGATTATTCTTTTCATCCTTCTTAAGATCAGTTTTCCAAACAATTTTGATATCATGGACCTGTAAGATTTTGCTTCATTTATTGATTTTCTTGACTTTGGTATCATTATAACCATTTATCAAATGTCCAAGTTTAACTATGCCTTTTTTGGCAGTTGTCTCAGTATTTTCCCGATAATTAGATCGAATTCTGGGCTTGTTTGGGTGTGACTAATTCTATTTCTTGGGTTTCTTGTAATACATCTCGTAGAGCAGTTACTGCAAGTTCTTTGATAGAAGGTGTTTTCCAGGTGTGCGACAAACATATCTGCTTTTTTCTCACTGTTACTTTCATATAGGTGAGATTTGTTTAATTGGTCGGTTTAGTTTAATGTTTTTGTAGCTTTTCCGGGTGAATAATCTGTACTTCAGTTGGGGTCAGGCTAGTTCATTTATTTTCGTTTACTCTTGTTCTAGATATTTGCCACTCTTTCCCACTTTTTTTTCTTTCACCAAATCATGTATTTGATTCGAAAAAATTGGCACTGTTCGTTTTTCTTTTAATTTCTGGTGTGCTATTCCATGATACTTATTAGATGTTTAAAATGGATTGGTCGGATGTTGGTCCTCCCTCTTCGAGTGTCGTGTCATATATGGCTATATTTTCTTAAATAAAGAAATCTAGAAGATCTGGAATTTTATTAATGTCTGTTAGTCAGATGTTTCAGTTGAATGCCACTTTTCCATCTGAGTCGGTTATTGCTTGATACAGCTCTTTGCCCTTTCTATCGTGAACCCCAACGAGTATGTTTGGCATTAAAGTCACCTTTAATGATAAATTTTCTCCGAATGTTCTAAAAATGTTTACATATTCGTCTCGTTGTATTCTACGTCTTGGTGGTGTTACTCACAGTTGCTTGATGTTTTTTGTTTTATTGCTTACGCTAGCCCTTAGAATCTTTCTCTCTCCTGCTACTGCCGTGTTTTGTGGATGCTGTGCATGATAGGCTTGGTATCCTATAAGGCTGATAAACATTTGATTCGGGGAGTGTTTCCTAGTGATGTTGGGGAAGTCTATTTTCACTCCATTCTAGTATTCTTAGACCTCGAACCATTAAGATTAACACTTTTATTAAAAATAGTTTTCTTCTTGTTCTATTTTCTTCATCAAAGTCGTAGGGTCAATACTATCTTCGGTATGTTGTTACGATCCGGCTGCCATTTGAGCATACGATATGTGGCTTCAACGTGCCTGCTTTCTGTGATTCTGGTATTAGTTTTTCATGTTTCATTTTATTTCTTAGTTCTTTAAGTGTAGCGGTGTATTGCACGCTTTGTAATTTCCAGAGTGAGGTTCGTCACAACTACACTCAGTCTGGGTATTTCTTGACCTTTGCAGTTTTCTGTGTGATGCTTGTCTGCACATTCTAAGACATCTCGCTTCTCTTCCACAATAGTTGGTGTATGACCATATCCTTGCCAGTTCTTACATTGTGACTTGAGTTTAGGTTTCGGAAAAGTCTATTTTATGTATAGAAATCCGATGGATTTTGAGGCTGATTGATCTCTACCCTTTCCTTTACGAAGTTGATGTACTTCTAACATTTTGAATTTTTGTTCCACTATAAAGATATGATGTAGATTTCTGATAACTATTTTTATTTGTCTAGATTATTCATCTTCAAACGAATACCATTCAAGGTTCAGGTCTTTTATAGCTCTTGTTAAGCTTCTTAGCCTCTTTTATGACTGGAATTTAATTCAATATTACCCTCCGCAAGCACAATAGGTTTTCGTAATGATCTAATTTGTTGATACTCACTGGCGGAGGTTTATTTTTCATTTTATGATGCTTAATTCTTCTTCATCAATGTAGCATTCCTTAGACTTTCCTTTCCGATTATTTCTTTTGTCTACGCTTTTTTGTTATAACATTTCTACTTATAATTTATAATTGTTGTACAATATCCTATAATTTTCCTGTTTTTCATATATCCTGGTATTATATAACGCTCGCTCGTTCTGGGTAATAAAATACGATTCATGATTTTGTACTAATTGAATAATTTCAGATTCTGACGTCAATTTAAATAATTTAATCAAAACAGTATTAAACTTCTGCAAAAAACCCTAAGATATACCAAAGAAGATTAAAAATTTCAATGCTGTTAGTCTTGAAAATACTTTTAACAACAATTGATTAATAATAGTTTAATACAGTTAAAACTAGGAAAGTGCGTATGCAAATTTCCCTTGATATGTCGATGCAAATTATTTTTTTAATGCTGCGACCAAGGCATTTAATTTTGTAGTTGCGTGACATTTGTTCAGAGATTATTTACTACTGGAAGGCTTCAGTCAACCGTTTCGATTTATCTACTAAAATGCCTGTTGTCAATTGTAACAAATCCTTTCAAAACGAGGCATTACTTAATTCAATTATCGGTTTTAAATGTGTAAAAATCCCTCATTACTGTTATCAGCGCCGAGCTGTTACTGCCGCTTATTAATAACAAAAATGCTGAAAAATATTAATTAAGCCCCGATAGACTCCGTAACCTCAACTAAAGCAAAATGATGAAACGCATTATCGCATAATTAATTATAAATGGATCCGTTGCATCTCGGAATAATTACCTTCGCGCTAACCGCAAAGGTTATTTCGCGCGATAAGGGCGCTAAAATGGAAAGTGGCCGTTAATCCTATCTTTCATGCACTTTCTTGTTGATTGGTTTGCAGAAAAAGAATCAGGAGCGCGGCCTTTCGTTTGTCGCAAAGCACTGCGCCCTCCGAACGTAGCAGGTAAACCGTAGAAAAATAGTTCCTTTGGCGAGCAGCAATTTACCTCTCGGTTCGGCAAGAACTACTTTAAGAATTCCTACTTTACTAGAAGAGGATTTCAATTTTAAACCCCCGGGGGCTTTTACTTTGGAGGCCTCGCGTTAGCTGGAAATACAAAAACAAAGCAAACATTTTAGTGCGCCTCTTTGTCTTTTCGGTAGGTCCGCATCTCTGAAAGTTTAAATTTGGAATATGACAACAAAGTTTCCCTTTCGCTTGTCGATCGTTGGCTATGAATAATAAAACGCGAAAGCCTATTAAATTCGCCAAAAAACGGTATCTAAATAATCTGTTGATAGTGTGGCGGCAGGCTTCATTTGGAATGCAGTTATGTAAACAATAAACAGAGTGGAGCGATAAAAAGAGTAAGTCTAGCACTCAAAACAATTAAATCAATAAGAGGATATTATAGACGAGCTAAAATGGCTATTAGACTTGAAAAGGACACTTTCATGTAAACATCGCATTACTCTAACAGGGTTCTAGGTTTAAGTGCAGCATGAAAAGTCGTTTTTTAGTAGTTCGGGGGCGCGTTGCCAAATGGCACGTTCCTTAAGTCGCCGATAGGAAATGCGACGTTGCTTTTTGACCGACCCACTATATTGCGCAACGAGCAAAGTTTATCTGAAAAATTTGTAGCAAACTGTCATCGGGAGCTCCGTGCCTGGGGTGAATTCAAAAACGCTGGCCGGGTAGTCGCGCGGCCGAGGGGCTGAAAAAGGCTAAAACAATCCGCACAGGTGAGCGGCTGCCCCGGGCCTACCCATGCCCATGTACGTACATACGCCTATTTTTGCCCGCCGTTTGTTGGTGCCGTTTTTCACTCGGGTGCTTGCTTTCATTTTATTTAGCGATGTGTGCACAAAGCGCTTTCGGGGACGTGACCGGAGGCGAAATTTCCTGATTCCTCACTGTTTGCGCGCGGCTTTAAATATTTCAGCCAGCGATCTCGTGGCTTCGGATTAGGCATCGACATCTTCGCTGGCGCCGCCCTTGGTTGATGTCTTCAAACATGAGGCACAAGAAAAAATATTGGCATTGCTGCCCAATAAATCCCAAATTGTAGTCGTAAGTAATTAGGGGTTTTGTAGATATGTCAGGGTAGTCCAATCTTGTCCAAAATTGTAAGAACATAACGAGCCTTACAAATTGGCAGATTGTAACAAATCAAGAAATGATGAAAATATAAAATAATAGAAAAACATAAAATATAAGAAACATTAAAACAAATAAATAGGGATAAGCGAAAAGGTGACCTTTATAAGATCATTCCTGTCAAACAAGGAAATGGAGAAGAATTGATAATGAAAGAGCGACAAACAAAAAAGCCAGAAGGGAAAATGAAATGTTAAAAAATATTTATGAAAAGTAAATCAAAATCACAAACAATAAAACATTTAAAAGTAACATGGAAACAAAGAAAAACCAGCTATCGATATAAATGTAAAAATAATTAATATGAAAAACACGCCCAATAAAGTACTGTAACGAATTTCCGAACGCCCCGGTAGCCATGCCTTCTAGGAATCCAACTGGCGAGCACCTGTTCGTCGTCCGAATATTTTATGTACGAGTGCGGCACCTCTCGGAGGTTTGAGACTTTTTTTGGAATTTCACCGAATAGGCATAAATATCACACGTGTTGACATAAATAGCGTGCCGTTTTATATCAATAGTTTTATTAATTTTGTATTTAAATAGAGTATTAGTAAATTTGCACGTTTTACTCACCACTGTAAATAGCAGAAACGTTACAATGGGAGTCAGGTGTGGGATCATTGTTGTGCGCCGTATGATAAAGATCAAAGTTCAGCTCCCAACGTTTCATGGTAACACCTTTTGGACGAATTATCAAAAACAGTGTCGGATAGAGTTAATGTATGTTCGTAAATTGAAAAAGCGCATTACAGACTGTGCCCATTCACGAGAAAGAGAATTATACCCAGCCTTGAAATGCCTTATGGTCATGCTCATTTGGAGAAAGTTAATAGCACACAGCTTCAGAATCGAGCACAACAATCGGGCAAAACTCTTCAAGACTTTGACTTGTTCGTATTTCATACCCAACAGCACCAGATGATTTCTTAGAGATATTAGTTTGGCGGTATTTATTAACGCCATTAGCGATCGGCAGACCCAACAAACAATGAGGTTGATCAGAGCAAAAACGTTGATTGACGAGCTCGCGCACGCACTAGAATTTGAACCTGCCAAACAGTCGTTCAGGATACGTAGTAATATAAGAGAACTAGCGGCAGAGAATGATGAACTAAATAAGGCACTTATAGAGGACTTTGGAGAAAATGTTGCTACGATATTGGGAAAAAGAGATAGGCCACATCAAAAGTCGTAGGAGGCCACAAAAGGCTTCTGGGGCTCCTCAGTAAAAAATTGGATACAAGCGCAACGAAAATGATTGCGAAACCCAATTCCCATCCGCCAATTAACTGGAAACTTGGGACGGCGACTGGGGCTTCAGCAAAGATCTATGGAGAGACAGAAGCCCAAATAACCATCGTATACCAGTAGCTGACATTAAAAATGACGTAATCCTCGAAATGGACATTTTAAAAACGTATGGATGTAAAGTAGACTTAGAACTTGGGATACTGAAGATCAGAGTCGTAGCATGAGTGAGAGTAGCTCATGACACAATCTTCCCAGAACGTAGTCAATTGGTGGAGGCTGTAGTTTTAGATTGCGATCTTTCACCAAGAAAAGTAATTCATCGAACCAAGTAATGATGAGAAGGAGACCGGAAAGGACATACTAATTGGAAAGACACTGATTAAAACTGGCAGCCTAGTACTGGTTTCCGCAATGAATATTAATAGACGTTGAAGGAAGGTACAATTCTGGGTCACTGTATTTCGGTCTCTTCAATGGTTTGATAAATCGATACTTGAAGAACTGAGAGCAGTGATCGCCAGATCTTACAATGGTTTGAGTTCTAACCTACAGACAAAAGTTAGAGAAATAAAGACGTGTTCCAATACGATAAGGGTTCAAAAGACAGGACAAGTATTGTGGGTCACAAAATAGTCATCGCAACGTCGACGCCTTGTCAGAAGATCGTGTATTGTTACTTACCTCCAAGATCTATCCAAACGTCGGGAGATAAAGATCAGGGACAAATCATCCTTAAGGAGAGGACGATGTAACTAATTTCCAAACACCCCCGGAATCATTTTAGTACATCATAGACCAAATTGAGCAAAAAAATAACAAAATATGACTTCTTAACTGTTTGAGGCGATAAAATCGAAGACCAGAGGACAAGAAATATTTGGACTTGCCATAAAAATGAAAAATGACTAAAAAAAATTATATTTTAATAGATATTGTCAAAGAGAAGGTTATGTTAATAAGAATAAAATATGAACCGAAATTATTGTTTTACTTCATTGTTAACATAAAGTTATTTTTCTAATTGGTGGTCGAAGTTCGAACTGTAGGGCGAGTGTTCCAGAGTAGGCCAAAATAAATTTTTTGGGCTTTGGGCAGCTGTATGTGAGCAGGAGTTTTCGGAAAACGGATTGGAAATTTACGTCTTTTCTAACGATATGCGAGTTTGGTTTTGTCCTTAAGGCAACTGAAGCATTGTCAGCAACCATTAATTGACGGTCATCTTCGAAAAGGCGGCAAACAATGCGAATATTCCTCAGTAACGCTGGTTCTGGAGAGACATTAGTGATCTTCATTTTCAACTACTTTTTGCCCCAAAAAATTATTTATGCCACGCGTGCATTCAAATCTTATTAAGAGTGTCGTCCTTGATCTGTGCCTTAACTCTCCTCAAAATTTCGCGTAATTTTATGCTCTCTGTCGTAAGAAACTTTAGTAATCCATTACTCAACAGACAAAGGTACCTTTTGTTCTGATATTCATCGTAACTCCTTCTCGTCCTCTCAAAAATTGTTTATGCCACGTACACTTGGATTTTGTTAAGGGTATTGTTCCCGAACTGTGCCTAAAGTCTTCTAAAAATTTCCGACGGTTTTACGTCTTTTCTCGTAAAAATTTGGCAATAATTCATTGTACATCGGACGAGCTTACTTTCTGCTGAGATATAGTAATACTAACTAAACCAGCATTGGTGCGAGAGAAATCCTCTTCAGTCATCTCTACTTGCAACACTAAAAAGCTGCGTCCCTGTCTGTTTGCCTCGGGAAGAATAAAAAATAAACTCCGGTTTATATTTGATTTATTATCGTATCTACGGAAATCTCCAAATAAATTTTATGCAAACCGTGTGGGAAAACAAAAAAAAAAGAAAAAATATATTATATATACTTAACAATGTGACTCTACAGATGGTTAAAAAAATAAAAGAAAAGAAAATGCACCAAACAACTAAAATAAAAGCAGTTTCATTCAGGATATAATAAAAATGTTAAGAAGAGAATCGAAAACATAGAATAAATAAAATTATTGTGTAGCAAGAAGACAACCATAAATAAAAAATAAGAAGAAAACTTAAAAATACGGAAAGAAAGATAATGAGAACAATAATGGGACCAGTCCTAACAAGAAATGCACAAATAGAAAAACAATTAAATGGGGAAAATATATCTAGGCATATAAAAGCAAGAAGACTAGAATTGTTGGGTCATATCTTGAAAATAAAACCAACAGAAATAACAAACTGGACCTCCTTAAGACCAAAAGCAATAGAAAGGCCAAGAAGTAGATCAGGTGAAAAAAAATATCAAAATATTGAAAATCAAAGACTAGAAAATAAAATGCAAAGAAAGGAAAGAATAAAAGAAAATAACATAAGAAGCCAAGACTAACATAGATTTGTAAAAACATATGTACAAGAGGAGCAATCCACCTCATTAAATGGATTAAAGAGCGTTTCGCTGGCCATAATCCCTCGAGATTGAACGGCATTGATGATGATGATGATGATGTAGCAAGAAGAGAAGATACAAATAAAGGTTATAAAAGTATAAATATACAGCAACTAGATTTTTTAAGCTACACTTGATTTTCACCAAAAAGAAAAAGTTAAAAAATCAGTAGAGAAATGAAAGTTGAAAATCAACGTAGAAAAAAATAATTCCAAATGTAAATGAAATAAAACGATATATAACTTAAAAAAAAAACTAAATTATCAAGTTTCTTCTTTCTTTCAGCAAAACTACTTTTGTTGTCACTATACTTTCGTAATTTTCGTTTTGCTTCTTTTATTTAATTTCTTCTACTTATGTACGTTAGCTTGTTTTCTAGCATATTTGTTTGTATATAATTCTCTCATGCTCTTTTCTTACCCCTTACTTTTTTAGCTCTGCATGTTGTCTTTTCTTGTAATTTCGCAGATCGAGATTTTTCTCGCATGCCCTTTATTAATATTTTTCATTACTCCTCTATATCTTTTCTTCCCTTTTTCCCATGCTCTCTTTCTAGTTTTCTATGAAACCCTTCCGTTTATTCAGTTTTATCGTCTTGTAATAGTATTTATAGTCTATTATACATTCAACGAATACACATAGTAATAAATCATCATGAAACACCCCTAAAATGCAGAAAGCCAGGTTTACAATGTAGCATTTATAATAATATTTTATGTTTACTTCTAATCAAAATTTAACAACTCATTTTTACAGTAAACACTATCATTAATAGTTAGATAAACAATTAAATCGCCACTTCTAACCGCAACGAGTTAGCCACAACACTAACACACGAGTGCCTAAAAATGGGTTAGTGTGTGGCTGAGTACTGAAATACCCGCACTTTTTTAAATCGGCCAATAACAGGCAGTTATTTAAAATAAGCGGAAATTTTTGACAGTTTTATTACTATATGTGTTCGCTGAACGGATTATAGTCCTGTAATTATGCCTATGCCTTCTTTCGCTCTATTTCTAAATTCTATTCTCATGTTTTGTGTTGGTTTTTACCTTTTCTATTACCTTAGCCCATTTTCAGTAATGTTTTTGTATTTATCATTTCTCCTGCCTTATGTTTAGTTTTTTGAGTAATTGAAATCTTGCTCGTAATCGCTTTTCATTTGAAAATTTTCCCCTAAACATATATTTTGTGTTTTCTTTGAATTTAATTTCAATCATAATTAAAATTGTTTTTATTATTCATCCTTGATTATTATTTCTACTTGTTTCATTTTTTTAGTTTCTAATAAATTTATTTTCCTTTTAGATTTCGTATTTCCTCTTGATAACCTTACTGTTCTTTTCCATTCTCGTTTCGTTTAGTGTTTTTCACCATTTCACTACTATTTTTTAACTGTTCTGTTTTCCGTAAACAGGCCTTCACTTTCTCATAATTTGAGTGGCAGGAAAATTGACATCCGGTGTGACAGTTGCTTTTACTTTAGCTTTTACTTTTGCCGAGTGAAGTTAAGCCTCCGTTCACATTACCAGCCATTTTCTGTTTTGAAGAGGTTCAATACGCGACTTATGCTCAGTGGGTAATGCACTAGTTCAACTTGCCACTCACATCGGTTTTAATATTAACTCACAATCTCTTCACTCCAGTTCGATATCGTATTTCATTGCGTGATGAGGACGAGTTCGTTACCGACGCCACGGCGGTCAGTCGTGGTAAGCCAAAACAAAAATAAAAGGAGAAGTAGGTTTTGGAAGTATTAAAATAACGTATAGTAGATCAAATATACAAACAAAAAAAGAAACATCCGCCTAACTCCTAAAAATGGACAACACAGTTGGATAAACGAGGAAGAAAAATAAAATAGCGACAAATAAGGGAGAAACGGAAAATAGTTTCCACACAAATACAAAAAAGATTGATAGTACATATTGAAGAAACTGAAAAAATCAAGAGAACTTAATGTAAAGGTTTAGGAAAGTATGATAGCTATGATTAATTCAACATTATTACATACCAGCGATTGGAAAGAACGAAACAAAACAATACTGAGAGTACAGAGGAAGAAAATAAGCAAATGTAAAAAGGTGTGAGATAACTGGAAAAGAACTTTACTATAAATTAGGTATGGTAAGAACTGCGAATGTACGGGGGTTATGTCTAGAAGTAGTATCTCTACCTCTACAGGTCATTCTGGAATATTGGTCTCAGATGAACTTCCACTCTCATTTATGGCTCCTAGAAGCTTATTTACAATAAATATTAATAGAAGAAATTTTAGACATGGTGCTGAAAAGGCGGAAGAACAAAGCTAAAAATGGGCAAAAATGTAAAGAAATTAATTGAATAATTGAAATAAAAATTAAGGAAGCAAAAAAAACATCATTGACTGAAAAACGTAGAGAAATTAAAGAACATGAGCGAAAATATAATAGTTACAAGATTAAGGAAGTAGAACGAAGAGCAAAACAATCGAATATATTAAAAGACGAGGATGAAAGAATAATTACTGGTATAAAACATAAAAGAACTGTTTAAGGACGACAGATCTGAGCTAATAGAAAACGAAACTGTAGAGACAGGGAATAAATGGGAATAATTATAAACGATGAGATTATAAACAATGCGCGATATGCTGACCATACGCTAATATTTGTTTTATTTTTATTTAATCTGCAGTCCATTGTACCTTTTGGTGTTGGACTATGTATTTTACATTATAGAGATTTTTACATTATATCTATTTATTTGTATTTTACATATTACACTGCATTCTTGTGTGACCTTGATTTTTCTTTTTCATTGGTTCCTATCCTTTGCCATTGGTTTTACTTCGCACCAATGTATTCATCGATCTTCCACCACTAATCTAACTTGTTCTTCCCATTGTATTTCTATGTAGATTTCCTAACCAACTCAGTTGTCTTTCTTCTGTTACCTTTTTTCATTGGTTTTATATTAAACTCTTCAACTATTACTGTGGTTCTTATCTTATCCTTTCTAGTAATCTCCCGAATTTTCCTTGGGAACCTCATCTCTGCGGCCTTGATTCAACTTTTATTTCCTGTTAAAATTCAGGTTTCAGTTTCATAAGTTATGACCTTTTGGTATACCTGTGTGTTGATTTCTTTTGGTATCTGTTTTTTCTTCAAAAAACGTGTTTTTAAGGTGTAACTTTCCTACTCTTCCGATTTTCTCTGATATTTCTTTTTCTACTTTTCTGTTATGCTCTATTATTGCCCTTAAATAGTTACAGCTTATAACTTGTTCTACTATTTGTCCATTTATTTCTATCTTGTGCTTATTTTCTTTGCTGTTTCTTACTTGTATTTATTTCCATATTTATTCGTTTTAGTTCTTTTTGGTATTCGTTTAGATTAAGTTGTAACTTTTCTTCTGACTCGGTTACGAACACCAGTTAGATGGATTTCGTCTTCCAGGTTCCTATTTTTATACTTGTACATCTTTCTCTACAGTTCGTTATGGCTTTTTCCGCTACAATTGAAAAGTACGGACCCTTGTTTTAGTCCTATCTTTGATTTGAACTCTTTCGATTTGTGGTTGTGTGTTCTTACTTTATTTCATTTGTTCTTATAGAGTGCTTTAACTATTGATATCATCTGTTAATCTATTCCTCTTTCACTTAGGCATTCCCAGACATCACTTCACCTTATCTTGCCAAAAGCTTTTTTCAGGACTACAAACACAACATGCATATCTTTTGCTTCGTCTCCCATGTATTTTAACATTTCTGTTGCAGTATCATCTTGTCCTGCTGCTTTTCCTAGTTTTAATTTGTCGATGGCTTGAGTAATCTCATCTTCTGTTATCCGTTCGACACGCTAATAATAGCAGATACATTGGAACACCTGCAGCGTTTAGTTGAAAACATAAATTTACACAGTAATAACTGTGGCCTGAAACTAAACCTTAACAAGACAAAGCTGATGATTATATCAAAGAAACTAAGTGTTGATGACAATTTGACAATTTCTAAAACAGGAATTGAAAAGATCGACTGCTATAAATATTTAGAAGCGTGGATTATAGGAACTAGCGATCAAACTAAAGAAATTAAAACAATAATAGAGATAGCAAGAAGAGTTTTTATAAAAGCGGAAATTGGAGTATTTGGGTCACATATTGAAAGGTGAAAAATACACATTGCTGAGGATAATAATATAGGGAAAGATAAAAGGTGTAAGAAGCGTAAGGCGAAGGACATCCTGGGTAGGGAACTTAAGAGAGTGGTATGGCTGTAGCACCAACAAACTATTTAAAGTTGCTGTCAACAAAATACAAATCGCCATGCTAACTTCCGATAGGAGACGGTACTCTAAGAAGAAGAAGAATGTCTTTAAGTGTGTTTTTGTGTGTACTTGGTACTATTTATCACGTGCTTCGCTTACAGTTATGAATGTGACTAAATGACAAACTTATTCAAGTGTGACGTACTGAGGAAGGTACATTAGTTATAAGCTGCAACTTTTCACTTATGCTAACGTGTCCTTTGGCGAGTGGAGCACTAAAACTTCAGAAGAGCTGAGAAAACCGTTTCGGCCATTTTGGAGTTTCTTGCTGCACCAAAGCACACGCCGATGCACTTTCCTGCAAGCGCAGCTTTCTTCGCTAGTGAAACCGCTGCATGCCTAACGTGCAGTAAAATCTTCACCAGGAAGTAGGCGTGCGGCTGATGCAGTATAACCAGCATAAATAAATAGAAATTAGATTTAGAAGTCAAGTTTACTCGTACTACGGCGGCGTCACGCTTTATGCCCAGCAATTTAGCGTTGCGCGGCGGCGCGTGATCATCTTTCGGGGTGCCGAGAGCCGGGTTTCTCGCGCGCTAATTTCCATAACTAGAAAAATCGGAAACACATGTTTCGCCGTGCTAATGCTAATTGCCGGAGAAGGAAAGTTACGCCGAATTCCAATTACAGCTGTCCTACTAATCAAGTGAGAGCCGCTGCCGCGGTGCTACGAGCCAGACGCACTATTTAGCGGCTGCCTCGCATGAGCGACATGGCGGCAATGAACTTGTCAATCAGCAGGTTGGCCGCCTCCGCCACGGAGGTCAAACGGATCACATGCAAATGTGCTCGCGCAGATTTAAAAACCGAGTGAAACGGAGTCGGCTAAATTCCTCGCATTAATTCATGTGAACCTATTAAGTGCAACAAAGCATTGCTTAGGAAAGCGATTACGTTGTTAGTGTGGTTACTACGGCTCAAACGGCGGTAATTATATGGAAACCATCGCTTATGGAAATAATGATGAAGAGCTGCATTCTGTTCGCGCCGTGGTCCAATAAAGACATAACGAGGGGAATAAGGTCATTCGGATTCATGCATGCAACTTTAAAAGCTTTACTACTTTTTAGTTTTCGTCTCCGATTTCTACTTTAAAAGTTGGTTTTGAAGCGAACTGTATTTAAACATTTGCAACACCGGGTACGTTCGTCGTCCTGGCAACGACTTATGACGTCATCAGCCTTAGGAATGACAAACTAGGATATTTCTACGCGCTTGCATACAGATAAGTAGACCAAAAAAAGAAATAACTTCAGTTTCGATATAAAAATTCGTTCAGCAGCTGCAAATACACTCGAGTAAAAATAACCAAGGAAAATCTAGAAGCTTGAATGAACGAACAAGCAGCCAGAGCTCTAATATATCTGTTTAAGCGGCATTTCCGGGTTTGTGCCTGAAAGAATTTTAAAATTAGATTTCCCCGCGCTTTATAAATGTCGCAACAGCAAACAAGAAATCGTACACGTGCTGTGAAATATGCCGTAACGCGTTTTCCTATTTCCTGGTCTTGCAGCGGTCTAGCATTCGAGTTGGCCGAAGCCTAAACCTCCTTTGTCTGATTAGATTTCGTCACTTTCGCCGGCCTTGAAAGCAGCGATAGCAATTTTGCTCTATCTGCCCGCGCCTGCGATCGGGGAAGGAAGCAGGTCAGTCATTAAATCTGCCGCAAATATTTCAGGTGTTTTATTTGAACTATTAATATTAATTAACCCAGTGAGGCGCTCTTCTGCGCCAGCAGCTAAGTGTGAAAGTTGCGGCGTCATAAATAGACAATAGAGAGTACACGATGCTACATTAATTAATGGAGAACATGGACGGACGTAGTTCTAGCCATTGAGAAGGATCTTCAGCTTATTACGCGCCAATTAGAAATATAAAACGCTACTTCGTGGATTTATACCGCAAGTGAGATGGTGCGAGGAAAATTTCGGTTATCTGATAGTAAATCTGCGCTATCGCAGTATAAACATTGGTAAAATAATGCGAAGTTTATGTGCTGGTTTAACAGTAATGCTATCAGTTTCCTGTACTTTATGCGATGATAATGCCCTAGTGATAAGAGCATCGCTAGGACAATTAGGTGTGTTCAACTGTTCAACTGATTGTAATCGAAGATGCTAAACTTCAGCGATAGTACAGACTCATCGTTACTTATTGAGAGTATTGAATGTGTGAAAAACAAGTGTTTGCGCAATGTTGTATTGACCAGATTATCCTTCTCACAGACAAAGAATGTTAGAATGAAGAGTAACTCTATATGCTCTTCGAATATGTCATGGTGATGACGAGAGTTTCCTAACATTGGCTCAAAATTTTCTTAAATCGTTAGGACCACACTGCGTGAAGGTGTTCCCCTTCTCTTGCTCATCAACGGTAAGTGATGGCGATTCCTGGAATCGATGGTAAACATCGTCTTGAGAAAATTATATATCTGAATGTGTAAGCAAATTTAGGCAGTTCCCCAACTTTAACCCATAATTTGAAAAATTCCTTCATTGCCCATCGACATGCTGGTCGAAATGGATTACGTAACAGAAACATTTCGTAAACTCAAAAATGCAGGAATTATGGGATATAATGGAAAATACGAGACATCATGAGAAAACCCAAACGGACCGACTATGTAACAAAGCACCAGCGATATAAGAAAAGCCCGGAATTCTGATTAGTAGGCGTGGAAAATGTGCCCCTCAACATACTTTACTGTTATGGGGAACGTGGCATTGTCCAAACCGTTCGGGATAAAACTGAGGCGTTTGCCAACAACTATGGATTATCTATCCCACTTCAACTATAACTAAATATAATCTATTCTATTGGGCGTTTTTCAACGCTGGAGTCTCAGTAACATACAAAGAAGTTTCCAGTTCATCCAAGTTACAATGCAGTATACTTTTCTGAAGAAGGTGTTCTCTGGCTCCACTACTTAACGAGCCCTTAGAAGGATGTCATCGTACTCCTAAAATCTGGGAAGTTTAGAAAATTCACTCAGGGCTACCTGTCGATAAACCTCCTATTGATCTTATAAAAGTTTATGAAGCAAGTAATGTATGCATTTGACTTCCGCTTTGGGCATTTCATTACCTATCAGCTCCTCTGGCTGATAGAACACATTGCCGAAGGCTACAGCAGTGCAATCTTCCTCACCTTCCTTGTATCTGGTCCTTGATGTTCTACCCAACCGCGCACTACATACTCTTATGAAGAAGACAATCGTTTATATCACCGTCCTCTGCCTCAACTATTTCTAGAGCCCTCAGAAATATGAAACCTTTCTTCTCAAACCTGGGAAGTTTGTAACATTCAAGACTATCGGCCTTAACTTGTGAAGCAGGTAATGCACAAGTTTGGTTTCCGCTCTGAGCACTTCACCATCAGCTCCACATTACCGAAAGCTACATCGCTGTAGTCTTTCTCGACAAGGCGTGGCATCATGAATTGGCTCAGCTTGTGCAGCTGTTCCTCTCGCAGTGAAGGTTCCGAATTAAGTTCGGTGTAGTGATGTAATCGAAGAGGCATCGAGACATACCGACAATGTCTTCTACAACATTAAGCCAATACGCAGACGGCCTTCTCCAACTCATAGAGACCATCATTGGTGATCCAATGGCTGTAGAAAGGATTAAATTATTTTAAAGAGCGACGTAACAGGTGAAAACGGAACTTTGCGGCCTTATTCTCGACCAGAGGGCCTTAAGATTTTCGAAAGAGGAAGCAGCCTACATCGGTTTAATAATTGACTATGAACCGACTTGGTGAGTTCAGATTTATACGTCGATGAAATCGGGCCTCACTCTTCTATTCCTAGGGTTGGGCGGCAAAGGCGCACATGAGCAAGTTCCAGATTATCCAGACCCGGACACTAGGGTTCGACTTTGACACTCTTTGGCACTACGATTCTCACCGCGACGCCCGCGACATTCTCACAATCCAGAAGTTTATTTCCTAAAGTGCTCAAGAACTCTACCATAGCGTCCAGGTTCACGGGAATCTAACGATCGATGGCTTTCACATTTATAAAAACGATTGATCTTCTTACTCGCTTCGAAGTTGGGATCTTCGTAAGGGACTTGTAAGAAGTTTATTAAATTGGTAGAGTTCTGACCCACTTCACAGCGTAGCCAGAAAAGCTTGTTGAGCCCATTGTTGATGATCCAAGGGCTATTCAAAGGAGGAAGCAATCTACTTTGGTGTAACCAATGAATTCGTTTTGTAAGGTTTGGCGATAAAGACGCACAGCAACAATCTTGAGGTCATCCGAAACTGTGACCAGAAGGTTATTTCCAAAAGTGCCCAAGAGCTCTAGCACAGCGTCTAGGGCTACCTAATAATCCATGGCCTCTACAGTTATGATTTTGATTGACCTTCTTAATCGCTACCAAAGCTATCATCTTCGCAAGGGACTAGAAGGTAAGGGTTATCTCATAGCCTAGCTAGGAAAGCTCATAGGTCAAATAGTACCTGCAATATTGCATTTAACTTTTTATCAATATTTTTACAAAGCTCCTGACGTACTCTTAAAATATAAAAACTGCAGCAATGATTTGTTCATGGGTTTAATGGGCAAGTCATAGCTCATATTTACGGAACAGGTGGCAGACGAAATCTAACATACAAATGCGGCACAAAAAGCGAAAACAAAACAAAAATATAAAGTGCAAACTTTTTCGGCGGTTTATAGTTTTGCCAGTGACGTAAATCGATTACACCACTTTGAATAATAATAATAATAGTTCCCCTTAATAGGCCTTGAAGGCCCGTTGGGGTCGTAACAGGTTAGGTCTGTTACAATCTAGAGCCTACGGTACACAAGGGTAGTAACGTGGCTAGCGCTACGTACCGGCCGCCTATTATTAGCCCAGAGTTTGACCTCCAGGTACTCATTTATTGCAGCCTGAGTCGAGCTGGGCCGTAAAAATGCCAGCGATTAAATTGGCGAGAGCGGGGTTCGAACCCGCAACTAGTCTAGCGACCTATCCACTAAGCCACCACGGCTCTCTATGAATAATAACAAAAAGTAAATATTTTGCCGTAGTTTATTTTTGTCTGTTTCGTTTTTGTGCGCGCGTTAAAATTCTGACATGAAAGAAATCTGCAGCGAGTAAAAATTATTTGCAGCGCGGGCCGCCGCCCGAAATCTAGCGGCGAAATTAAATTTTTAGGTTGGTAATTTTAATTTTCTTGCTCGCGTAGGATGTACGATGGAGCTTTTTCTGTCCTTTAAGCTCTCTTTTATTCCCAATGTAATAACGTGTTGTGCTGTTTCTAAATGGGAGCAGCAAGAAATTCAATTTTGGCTAAACAGATCACACATCCGTAATTCACCTACTTTTTAGTCTATTTCAGTTTTAGTTCTTAATCTGAATTTAAATTTGAACAACCTTTGTATACTGATTTATTCTGTTATACGGAATGTTTTCAAAATATATTAATTGTTGATATTTCTACTTTCGGTACTTTTATTGTAAAGTAATTTATTGACTTCTTCAAAAATTGTTACTAGACTTTCACATTTACGAGAGCGGTTTGATAAGTAATACGGTTGGCATACCCATAAAAGATGATATTGTACATGTGGTCATAAGTCTCCTTCGTATAGATAAATATTCCACGGTTACAAATCATTTAGGCGACAGGGCAAACTGGATAAAATTGGAATTTATAGTTCTAACCAATTTTTTTTCTTTTCTAAGAGCAAATAGCAAGGAACACTCGTGAAAAAATTGTGCTTACATAGGACGACTTATGTCTTTCCTATGAAATTGCTCGATTTCGAATAAAGAAATTTAAGTGCGGCACAACACAATTTTTTAAAACGACAATCATGTCGATGTTTCCATTTTGTTACTTTCATAAAGTGACAGGACCATTTATTATTGCTTTTTTAAGGATCCATATTGACATGAGTGGTTGGGCCAGTAACACGAATCACATACTATAGAGGATGAAAGCAGCTTGTTCCATTGGACTACCATCTATTCTGAAATTTAAAACCTTCCGTGACTGAACAAGAATGTGGACCATATCAGCGGACTGTTTGCAGGTGTTTAAGAAGAATCTAAGCATAATGAAAAGCTGGATTCGCCAATGTACCGGAAAAGAAACATCAAGTCAAATAGTGGACTGCACGAGTTGAACTAGTTCTTAGCCGTTGAGGTTTACTTCACTGGCGAAATCAGAGGTCCCTGGCTTCACCTTCTAACTAAAGTTATTTTGATAAGACCTGTTGTTGAATGTTAGATGGCCGTATAGGAATCTTCGGACGCTTGTAATAAGCGCCTCTGTCAACTTTATATTGGTAGAGGTCACGTACATGTATGTCTTGAGCGCTGTGGGAGATGTACTCCTGAATTGTTGAGATGTCTGCATCTCTGTGGTCAAAGTTCCTTACAAACTACGAAGGCCCAAAGATGGACCATAGAGCCCTGTTCTGACTAACCTAGAGCTTATTAATGTGGGATTCTGCAACTTAGCCCTAAACTGGAGCCGCTTACATCATGGTAAGGTGGATAATTGTTTTGTAGATAGCCAGCTTGTAGGTGGTGGATAATCGGCTTCTTCAGTAAAGGATGGGCCCAAGAGCCATTTTAGCCTTATCGACATAAGCTTTTCAGGTCAGTTTTTAGTCCAGGGTCACTCCGAGTTAGTTAAGTTATTTAAGGTCCATTAGGTCGTCTCGGCTTCATCGATAATAGGGCCACCCAGCTCATCTCTGATTGGGCAAAGATTTGAGTCTAATAAAGAGGTGATATATTTTATGCTACTCAAATTATTATCTTTCATGTCAAACTAAGCACTAAACCAACTTTGTGTATTACTAGTTGTACGTTCTACGATCTAATAATGCCCATAAAATGTAGTCAAATTGATTCAAATCTGGATTACTCCGTGGTCACTAAAGATCGGATAATTAAATTTTTTTCAGGTAAAGTCTAATATTGAGAAACGTGAACGTACTTTACATCTTTCTGAAGCTTTTGAGTTTTCAGACATCCCCCCATCAAGACTAGCTCTTTGGTTCCCTAAGCGAGTGCGAAAAACTTTAATGACTTTCTTAGTTTAATGGTGCACTAAAATAGGCGCCCGCTATTTACTCGCTCAATTTTGTTAAATTACAGATTCATCCCCTACTCTATCTAAATATTTATAATAATCTTCCTACCGAATATTCTAAAGTTCACTAGGTCATCTCGTCAGTGAAGTGGTCTTCTGATGGAGAACAGGACCGTCGATCTTATCTCTGCATACCACACTCCACCGATCGCACCAGTCTTCCAGTAGCTCCAATTGCAACGAAGAATGTTCTTAGCCAGCTAGACAGCGCTTTCGTGTTGTCTGCGTTTTGGGTCATTGTAGTGGAGGGTCTTTTCACTGATTACTTTGAGAAGGCAAAAAACACTACTAACTTGTAATGGCCAAAAAAATTGTTCCATTACGAAAATGCACCGGCACATTTGATATTCTTCGGCATTCGCTTCATTTATTGGATTTTGCTTCTTTGGACTACCAGCAGAAATTTTTTTAGAAGTTTAATTTTGAGAATGTGAACCCACTTCAGAATATCTTTCCAAAGCTGAAGTGTTCAGGCATCACTGAAAGGGGGTGACCAGCTCTTCTTTGATAGGTGAGCCAGACAAAGTCAAACACGAATGTGTTTGAAGACAATAGGTCTTGGTTGTCTATATTTTTATCTTACATGTCCCCAAAAACCTTTTATGAAAATTTTCTGCGTCCATCATTCCCTCCCCTACCTGAATATTTGTAACAAAATTTTTGAGGACTTCGTATAAATTGAACGCTTGTTACCTCTGTATCTTATAGTTGTCCATTACAATAAGAGAAGTTGGATGAATGTCTTTTTGAGCTCGAAAGACTATCATCACGTGCAAGCCTGGTTTCTGTTCGAGCAAAGCAAGCGATTCATATCGAAAGCATCACGTCCATCATGATCAACCCACATTAGGCGCTAGATTTAATAGTCCGAATCCCGACCACCACTAACACGAAGCAACTTCAGCAGGTCGAGGTCGTGCAAACGCTCATGCATCTGTCCTTGACTGACTTTTGTCTTCCATCTGGACAAGTGCACTTAACGGCCCATAAAAATCCAGAAAGACGAGGAGAGCGCCGATAAATCCGCCCAAAATAGGCCGATCGGACGCGAACTCCAGCTATTCATAATAATGGAGACAATGACAGGCCCAGTAGTAGCGCCGATGTTCAGCTACTTCCAGACGCAGTTCCAGGAATTAATTGCTATTAATCTTCACAGGAGCGCTGTTTTCGTGTTAGAGGCCCAGCTAATTTATTTGTTTATTATAGGAGATGGATGTCGCACGCTGTGATCCAGATGTCACCTTGAACTTCAGCGGCTCCTCCTCGCTGGCGCACGACAGATTACGGCTGGACTTCCTTGTGGAGCCGAGATAGCCGGATTGACGTATGGTCACGTTCGGTCGTACTAAATGTGTTACCAATGTAAATATGCCGTAACTTAAACTGGCACGACGGTCTATTTCAGTCGCTGCTATCTTTCAGGCGGCCCGCTCCGATAGCGCCACCTCGCTGTTTCTAGGACTCCGCGCGAAAACATGACCCAGGAAAACATTACGTTGATAAGGATGTTTGCGATCAATTTGCAATCTCCAGCGAAATGGGCAGTCTTGGGGCAAAAAACCGAACGAGACGGAAACATGGCGATAACTAAATATAGTGCAATTTATTTTTTGGCCGTGACGAAGCGCTACTAGCGGAAAACAATAAACAACAAAGCATGAGGCGCACAAATAACTGATCAACCCCATAACCTGAAAAATATCGCATCATCTGACGAGGAGCAGCAGAAGTCCCACGTCAGACTCTTTTAGGACATTAATTTCCATAAAAATAGTCAGCTACCAGTAGTACGCAACCGAATTTTAATCATAAAGGGAAAACTTGTAGAAATCCTTACCCTTTATCAGGAAGGTAATACATTTCTGGTACAAAAAATTATAATAAAGAGGAATTAAAGTTAATAGGTGTACAACTTCCGCCGTTTTCCAATAGATGACTCTAGGCGCTAAGTGGTGGTGGAAATAAACAGATGTGGACGTCATACAATAAGCTTGGGCATTTGTCAACATCGAATGCTCTCAGATACTTATGGCGAGACCGCTATTAGTGAAAAAACATGTCGTGAGTGGTTTCAACGCTTCAAGAACGGTGATTTTGACATCGAAGACTGGTATGGCTGTGGAAGAGCGCCATGGCGCAGAATTGGAGGCATTACTTCATAAAGACTCGTGTCAAACGCAAGAACAATTGGTAGGATCATTAGGAGTGACTCAATAAGACATTTCAAAACGCCTCAAAGCCATGGGATTAATTCAGAAACAAGGAAATTGGGTGCCACATGAACTGAATCCGAGAAATGTTGAACGGTGTTTGTTTGTTTGTGAACAGCTGCTTGAATGGCATTTCTGCATCGTATTGTGACTGGGGACGAAAAATGGGTTAATGACAATAACCCCAATCGCAGAAAATCATGGGGACTTCTCGGCCATGCTTCCACGTCGACGGTCAAACCGAATATTCACAGCTCCAAGGTCATGCTCTGTATTTGGTGGTATCAACTCGGAGTAGTGTATTATGAACTGTTAAAGCCGTCTGAAACAATCACAGGCGATCTGTATCGAAATCTCCAATTATTTGTGGAGTTTGGGCAGCCGGACGTTGTCGTAAAGTCGGATAACGTCTAGAATTGCTTGAGTATTGCTATATGTAATTTATTCCCACCACCGAGAAGGCGAAGAACAATGCGAATGTCTCCTCAGTAGCGCTGACCCTCGAGTGACATTGATGACCTTAGTTTTCAAATTGGATATTCTTGAGGCGTCGTCCTCGAACTGTGTCTTAAGTCTTTTCAAAATTCGGGGTGGTTTTACGCCCTCTGTCATGAGAAGCTTGATAATAATGTTTTGCGTAACGCACGAGGGTATCTTTTGCTCTGCCTACCCGCAATGCTCAGAAGCTCAACTCTTCGCATGTAAAAAAACTCGGGGGGTATGGGGGTTGTAATTTTAATTTCTTGGCAATTTAATAAGTCCTTTTCAGAATTGTAATTATAAAATTAATTCAAGCCCAATAAGACAAATGATCCCCGGCACGTTCCAAACCTATTTAGATCGCATCCTGCGTCCTGTTTGCTCGGCTCCGAGGCGAGTGTTAAAAACCGCCGAAGTGCCGCGTTTTCTGACATCTAATATGCGATGTAGGGGGCAGTGCACGTGTTTATGTTATTCTAAATAAATATGAACACATGTGACACGAGACAACTCCTGGCAGCGATATAAATAATTCACATCTGCCGGCTAACAAGAACAAAAGCGCCGTTTTTGTGATCGTTCCTTAACCGAGCCTATTTCGGGAGCGTTTGAAGAAGCATCAATTTCCCCCGAACAGATTTGCGCTAATTTGAGCGCGCGTCCGAATCCAGGTGACGAACGCGTTCCTCTTCATCAGCGTGTGCGTTATACACTGCCTGATCAAAAGTATCCAGCCGCCTTAACCGCAAGGTTTGATAATTGACCTTAATGAGGAGTAGGTCCACCTTTGAGGACAGCCCTAACTCTATGGGAGAGACTTCAACCAGGCGTAGGAAGAAATGATAAGCCATTCTTCATAAACAGTTGTAGTTAGAGCACATTACGATGTGGGTCATTTCAGGTTTGGAGCAGTCGGCGTTCTAATTCATTTCAAAGGTGTTCGAGGGGTTTAAGTCGGGATTTCTGCAATATTATTGTCTACAAGCTATTCCCTAACATGGCAAGAAGAGACAACCATCTTCATCAAATTGTTTTATTATCGTAAATAGAAAATATGTTTTTTGTATTTAGATTTCTATACTAAATATTCTAATAACATAATCCTACACATGTATTCGAATTTTAGTGTTAGTCCTACACATTTTGAAAGGTTTTCCAGGCATCACCACATCCAACTCCTTCCATTAGCTTACCACGTAGTAAATGTGATTCGTCACTCCAAACCACAAATTTTCAGAACTGTTTGGCTTGTGGGTAGCTGCGCAACTACGGTAATTTGTTCCAATTCTTGACTGTAGAACTCCTAGGTGGTTTTTTCATATGATAAGGTGGCATTTTTTGCGACACATCGCGATTTTATTGTGGTTGTGCCTTCAACTTTCACTCCAAAACACGTTAGTAATAGTTAATTTAAGGAAATGATAAGATTAAAATGTCTCCGATTAACTTCCTGTTTAAGTCGCAACCCATCTTTTGACCCACCCATTCGTCGTCGTTCTCAACTTTATCTCTTCTGTCACTAATTGTGAGCTCTGGTTGAAGGGTGGTTGGCTGTATAAGGTCGCTTCTGGAACTTGTAGCAACTGTGCATCGTCGGGTCGTAATTTCCAAGCATCTCAGCAGCTAAATTATGCCCTTCAGTGATCTGATAGTTTGGTCTCCAATTCTTCCACGAACTCCGTGATGGCTGGAAATCTTATAACTTTATAGAGGATCCAGGAGAAGCACGGATTACTGAAGGTGGATCGCAACACCTGGTTCTGTACCTTACCTGGGTAAAATAGCGAGCCAAGGGACGCTTTCGCTTTCGACTTTGATGTTGGTGTTCTAGGACTAAAATCTTCTTTGTTTGTTCGACAGATAATCGGCATCACTAAGCTCTTCTAGAGATTGATTTAAATCTCTCACAAATTCTCGAGGTTGTCTAATCCGTCTTGTGGTCCCAACGAGATGGAACCTGTGCGATATCAATGTTATGTCATCTGCAATTGGGTTAACGTAATTGGGGGGCTTGGTTGGGATGTCCCAAACGTACAAGTTGAACACAGTCCTACCTGACGAGAAATATTAGATCAGTTGGACTATCGGCGGTGGAATATTAACATACTGTGTTAAACCTTGCCAAAGGTCCAAGTCACACCGAGTAATAAATGCTAGTTATTTCTATTTAATTATATTTTTCAGCGACGCCTTCTACTACCTGTAAAGGCTGGAATTGAGCTTTTAGGTTCAGGTCAACGTCTTCAACCTGTCACCAGAAGATGCTAGATGACTCTCTCCATTATCTCCTCTAAAGTATGCGGTGGATTGATAGGTCGATAGTCCTTGAGGAAAGTTTTCCCTAGCTTTGAAAGCATTATTATACCTACTAACTTCCAATGATGAAGAAAATGTCGTAACTACTGGACAGCATTGATTATGGTAGTCACGCAGACGATGTTTTTTAGCTCTGATTGTATGATTTGAAATGCTATCTGACACAGATGCTTTCCGAAATTTCAACACCCGCATCATTCGGAGGACTTCTTTTGTGACCTCCAGTTCAATAGGCTCCTGAATTTCCTGGTCTCGTAGGCGCCGAA
The DNA here is from genome assembly GCA_036346155.1 of Sinelater perroti. Lineage (NCBI taxonomy): Eukaryota > Metazoa > Arthropoda > Insecta > Coleoptera > Elateridae > Sinelater > Sinelater perroti. The sequence continues at coordinate 7,796,231 of JARFIY010000222.1, forward strand.
TAACTATCGGCTAACGCTATATTCATTGGGAAGGATTTGGACCATCTTTAAGGGTGAATTTTCAGTCGCGTCCTAAGCAACTGCTCAGTTATTCTCCTGTAGAACCGGTTGTCTTCAGAGCTCATGATTTACTGCGGGTGCCATCGCCATCGATTCTTCCCGCGTATCTGGTCTTTTAAGTTTTGAGGCAGAAAGTACCATCACCCACGAGAGTTTTATTCGTAGCAGAACTGAAAAGAAATTGAGAAGGACTGAAATGTCCCTAATTGATTTCCCGCGTATGTGACCGATAACCGAATTTCCTTCACCTGTCTATTTTGCTTGTACTGCCTGTTGGCCAGACCATGAAAGCCTTTAGACGCCAATTTATTAGCTAGAGATTAGATTAGGCTCTATAACATAGTTATTTCAAATAAAACATCTAAATGTTTGATTAGGATATACAAATATAATTCAGACTTCTTAAAGTAATCAAATGTTTGACGGATATGACACAATATAGCTTCTTAGATATCATAACTCACGGAATGAACAATTGGTTAGATACATAATGATGCTCTTGTTGACGGTTATTTTTAAAAGTTTGTGCCATGGTGCTATTTTGACCTTTTTATCGCCCAGTAAGAAGACGCATTTGAAATAACACCTACCTTATGTAAACCACGGAACTGACAACATAAATATTTTGAAAAAGTCAGACAAGGAAAAATAAATACATAGTTTAAGGTGACGTAGAGAAAGCACTAACTATATAATTAAGAAATGTGAAAATTATGGAAATGAAAATCTCGATGGTTATTTACAACAATGAATTATCATTTGAACAAATTTTTATCCTTCACATTTTATTCTGCATCCTTGAAACCAATTGTTTCACGTTTTATCAGAAATTTGAGTGTATTTGTCATCCCACACTATTAGAAGGTATTCGCCGACGAAAAACTTTGTTTTGGGTTTTGTGGGCCCGTCATAAAAATAAAGTCAGCTTTTGTAACCTGTTGCTATAATGTTGACATAGCGAGATGTGTTATTTTCAAACATATTGAACATCTGGTGGCACCACAAAAGTCGACGCGTCATCTGCTCGTAGGTTAAGGCACGGGGTACCTACGAGAAGCAAATCTTTTTCATTTCAAGGTTGTCCTTCCATCTTTCCTTCCATGACGAACAAGAATGGATGTCCTGATTTCTGAAACTGAAATTTTCCTTCTAAAATTCCCGATACTAGCTAAATATGACTCCATAATAAGGGCAATCATCTCCCAGCTCAAGAATCTTTTCTTACAAACATTGGTAAACACACAAACAAGTACTCATTCAAGTCTTCAAGTTTGTCTATGGCGATATAGACGATGTCATTCTTCTCATGGATGAATAAAGTAGGGGTTGTTTGTAAAACTTTATTAATCTCCAGGCAGAATTGACGGCGAGTCTTGATTTCGGAAATTAGCATTTTGCATTCTTACGGGTCAACAGGGTGAGAAGACCCTTTTTTCTAAGTCTACAAAAGGTCTTTTCCTTTTTCAATGCGGACGAGTTTGGTGGGAAAAAGACTATTACAGGATTGAGAGTAACACTACCCAATTGTTTTCATCTTGTAAACCTACAGCATAGTAATGACATTTCTTTACCAACAGAGTTCATGTCAAAGAACACGGTGGTTATTCCGAGCATTTTCCGCATGAAATTATTGATACTCCTAAGTTAAGAAGGCTTTCCTTATCATATTACGTTTCTTAAAGACTTCTGTAAGGGCAATGTTATAGGAAATACCATTTATATCTAATCTATCTATGCGAAATCCCTCAGAAATTCAGTCTCCAGAAGATGCTGGGCGGGGCTTTAAGAATTGTTTCTTCTGGCTAATGGTTCAAGTGATCATAGTCCATTATATAGAAGTATCTTGGAGGTGCTGCTCCGATTTTACTCTTTAACGGCAAACTAGAAGTTTCCCCCCTTGCTGGGCCGCACCTCAAATAATTTTGTTTACCAAGGGTCGCCTATGATCAATTCATCTTAGTTATCTAAGAATTTACTGAAAAAGAAAATTTTTGCTAATAGCAGCAGTGCTTTTAATTTGAATGCTAAGGGTGGTTAAATGTCCGTTGAGTGATACATTCACACATCAAATATTTAAGGGCATGCTCTTAATTTTTCTTCGATTATTCTTTTCAATTGCGCATAGCGCACTTTGTGGTGATGCAAATTTTAGTTACTTGTACAAATTATAAACACAAGATTGTGAAACAATACATGACCGTACTGTTTCACTGTTCTCACGCCAGAACCATCTAGAATTATCGTCCCTTTACCAACCCCCTTCCTTGCTGACAGTAAGTTAGAGCCTTATAGCCCTTTTCAATATTTTCATATTCGACTTGCTTAGACTAACAATCACGAATACGAAAATAGTGTTATATGCTTACGATCTCACTAATCGTAAACGTGAAGATTGGTTTCATAGGACCAATTGATATTGACTTTGACCAACTGATACTCGAAGTCATTGCATACTGCACCAGAGAAGTCTGTGCGCCATTCTTCACTAATTTTGAATTAAGACAATGTTATACCAAAGCCTTGCACTCTGAGACCACCGATTCACCGCCTAGGCGCTCACGTCAACATTGTGGTCCTTACGCGTAATATTTTATGTCTACGTTACGGCAGCCACAGTTTCAGGAATGTTTATTTCTATAGTTATGATGTTCTACAGTGTGTTAGGTACGAGAATTGTTATCATTCGGGTAACCCTATGTTTAGGAAGTTCATGAGATCCACTTTATACTATCCATTTTGGTAAAGACCCAATAGAAGTGTTACCGGCTTTGTCATCAGCACCGTCTGCATTGGAACAGGAAGAGACCTTAGGCCTTTAGAGCTAAGAGAGGCGACATGAGAGAAGCATTAATTGGACTAATTCAATCACGGAGAGAACGGTATCGCCTATAATGTTATAGTTATTCGTTGAACGAGGTCGATTTTATTGTTTGGGGAACGAAGCGGTCTTAGCCGGAAACAGTTTTAATATAAAATTTGGTTGAGTAGAGGCAGATTATAATTACAGATGACTCAAAAAAAGCTTCTTAAGAATTTATAAGTATACTATGGTGTCAGAGTAAAATAGGCACTAAGTAAAATGTTAAAAACATTCTTAAACCCTACCACGCTTACCTGCTATCACTCGATTTATAAAAAATGATAACAAACAGCACTGTCCAGACCCAGCCTTCCGGGAACCTCGAAATGAACAAAAAGAGAAGTGGTGAGAGAAGCTGTTACGGACTCCCGAAAAACAGTGACCGAATTAGCGCAGGTGTCAGAACAGCAGGAACATCGTTCAACGCTATTTGAATAGTGCGTGGCTGTACAAATATACCCTTTCAAAAAAGAATCGACAGATTTTGGCAACAGAGACGCGTTTTCGACCAGATGACTTTTGGTGGACTGCCAATTTAACGACAGCAATCGAGCCTGGGTATGGAGGCGTTCATCTAATCAATTGCAAAAAAATTCGTTCATTAGAGTGTAAAATATGAAGAAACCAGTATAAGGAATTGAATGCATTTGGTATACCAGAAATGCCGCAAATTTACATTGAAATTTGAAGTGATATGCGCGTGGAAATTTGGTTTATGCCATAGCAAGTGTAGTCTCCGGACAAGAATCTGATTGAAAACTTGTGTTGCAATATTCAACAAAACATAACCAAAAGACTCAATCGCAGCAGTGACAGAAGACCGGCAGAAAATACCATGCCCCAAAGCTTAAAATCATTATATGACAGTAAATGAGGTTTAACCAAGTATTAATTGAAGGTTTTTTATTAATCAAGAAGGTAAATATTTGAATATCAAACTATAACCAAAAAAACTAAAGGACAAATTTCATGTTAATGTGATGTGAATGCTAAGATGAGAGAGTTACAAAAACTAAGTATTATTGCAATGAAAAGTTAACTGCAGTAGGAGAACTGGAATTGATTGTTTGTAGTAAGAGTGTGAAGAAGGAAATTGGTATAAACAAAAAAAGAAAAGGTGGTGTAGAGAAATTAGTGGGCAATAATTTGTAGGTAATTATCATTATCCATCAATCCATTTTGGATGTAGGCCTCTCCCAGTGAATCCTTTTCTTGCCTTTTTTGGACCTTTTGTAACCAGTTGAAGTTGAGCACTCCTTTAATGTCGTCTGATCGTCTGAGGTTTTTCCCAAAATATATTTCCTGGTTTAGGTTTCACTGCACTACTTTTTTCATACCTTTCAACCTCGCCCATCGCCATTTTGGTTTTACTATTTTTTTACTACGTCTTCTATTTTAGATCTCTTAACAATACTCCTATCTTTTCTGCAGCTCTCTATGCTTTGCTCAATTTTTCTTTATGCTTCCTCATAAGTGTCTAAGTTTCAACAGGAAAGGATGGGATTCTAGATAAGTCCAAGAAAACTACTTGGAACTTATCACAGATTGTTGTACATTATCAATTTTGATAATACAATATTCTGGAAATAAAACACAAGAATAAGACACGTTGATTTTTCTTTAGTTTTTCATTCCCCCATATATGGCGTCTTTCTTCTTCTTCTTCTTAGGCTATTTCTGCCTATGTTTTTGAACGAAGGCCTCCTTCATCGATTTCCAGTTGGTTCTGTTTTGTGGTCCCTTTGTTCAGTTAACCCTGCAATTTTCTTTATGTCAATGTACCATATATTCGTAGTCTTACTCTGTTACACTTATGGTCCCGCGGTCGCCACTGAAGTATCCTTTTGGTCCATCTATTTTCCTTTTTTCGGCCTAATGGCTCAACTCCACTTTAGTGTTGCTATATTTTCTAGTACACCTGCGACTTTCGTTTTCTGTATGATCCACGCATTGGTTTTTCTATCACCAATGACGTCTTTAGAGTTTTCCAATTGAGGATTCGAAAAACCAAATAAAGAACTGGATTTTCTTTACTGGTGTGTGAGGTCACCCGGTCTGATATTGTGACTCACTGGTAAACGTAAAATTGATTGTCAAAAACACTCATTTAACAATATTAGTAAGTATGGTTATGGTCCATATTATGGTAAGGCAAGAGCTTTTGCAAAAAAAGGAGATCGCTGAAAGAGTTATTCATGATGTTATTACGGAAAAGCTAGATAATAAATAGATAAAAAGATGAAGTACAAAATCATTACATACCAACAAGTAGGTATATATCTAAAACCGATTTTCCGGAAATGATCTTGCAAAAAGAATTTATATGCACATGTGGTAAAAGGATTGGGCGACGAAAGGGCAAAAAGAAGAGAAGTTAGCGAGCACATTAAGAAGCTCCCCATGCAGTCTGAGCTCCTCGAAAAAAATCCGGCGACCTCTTAATTGGCTCTAAATACATTGCAGATGTTATGGCATTCCAGGAAGCAGGAACACCATGGCAGAGCCGCCATTACGAGCAGTGCGTAAAAATAGCGCCGGGACGCTCCGGTATAAATAATAATGCAAATGCGCGGCGCAAGCCCAAAACAAAAGGGAAAGGCGCACGCACTGCAGCGGCGATGCTGCGGCGTGTGCCGGAAATTAAAAATAGCGCGGCCGAAACGGATGGCGATTCCCGAAATACCCGCTTATGTGCCGCCATCGCCGTACGCCTTAAATACAACTGTTACTGTAGCGAGCCGCGCGTTATTTTTCGCGAATTGCGGATGGAGCCAAGTGCCCCGAGATGGCGCGGGGGGAGGCACCGCGGGAAGTGCAAGTGCAGCGAACGCTTTCAAGGCTAAACTGCATACCAGATACCAGCGCTGTATAGCACTTGCTTATAAATGATAGGTACGCTTTACTGAGCTTTTAACCTAAAAACCTACTTGTTGAGCGCGGCGGGACGTGCCGCTCGCCTGCAGCAACAATATCGATCGTTATGTAACCCACAGCCGCCACGGATGGACACCGCCGCCATCGACATGCAGGCGAGCCCACGTGCAACCCCTGGCACCAAGCTGTAGCCCATCCAAAGCTTTACTCCCGCATCGCTCGCTGTCCCAGCGCTGTCTAGTTCCTCCCATTGATTCTGCACGCTACAGAGCGAAGTGTTTGTATGCAGGTTTGTGGTACATTTAATTTTAGATTTTTGGCAGCATTACAAGTGGAATGGTCTTCTGCGGTTCATTACTGCAGCACGTCGAAAGGGAGAGTGAAACGATGCACGCGCCGTTTCATTATTGGGAAGCGCGTGCTATTAACCAGCCCGTCTACAAGGTTCAGAGAAAGCGAAAATAATTTCAGAACTGGACACCTTATTCGTAACTGAAGCTGCTCGTTTGATAATAAAACTTCCCCATTCGCAAAATCATTTTTTGTGTTCTTGGTGACGGTTGCTAGGTTTGGAGACAATCCCAAAAATAAACATCTTGGTCAAGAGAGTGTTTATACTAAAACTACTATGAAAAATTTGCACTACATTTGTCAAACCAGCTTTTCCACGTTTCCTCATTAAAAGATCCTTGTTGTTGGCGATCTTCACGAAAGGTTTCATCACCTATTATGATGTTGTTGATGTGGTTAGATGTTCCATTTTCAAACACATTAAGCTTCATCTGGTTGTCTGTTAAGGCTTAAAGGTTCAAACATACTACCTTCTGGTTTATTAGACTGTAGCGTTTTCCTGGCAGTAGCTGTATTTTCCTCCGTGACAGGCGAGGATCAGTGTCATAACTTCGGATACAACTTCCGTTGATATAGCGAGATGTTCTATTTTTAAATTCATTAAGCACAACTGGAATGCCCCCCAAAAAAAACTTTTATTGAAGGTCCAAACAATCTTTTATTTGGTTTGTTGTACTCGAGATTTTTCCTGACAACAGCGATATTCTGCTCCGCGACAACAGCTCCTAATCTCGGAGCGTTTTCACTTGCTTTGACACTGCAAAATGTTCAATTTTTAAACTCGCCGGCCACTTCGCGGCTCCACAAAACACATCGTATCATTTGCTTATCGGTTAAGGTATGGGGTGCTTAAAGAGAACACATCTTTCTCGTTTGAAAGACTAAAACACTCTTCTATCTGGCTCGTCGTCGAACTCGAACCTTCCTGGCAGCAACAATGTTGACCCCTATGGCTAACGAGGATGTGTGTGTTTTGATCTCAGAAGGTCTTCCATCTGTTACAATGCTGTTGCTATGCAAGATATTCCCCTTTCAAACTCGCTGAGGATTTCGCGCCTGCATAAGGCATGGGGTGCCCAAAAGGAATAAACCTTTCTCGGTAAAAAATCTAAATACTCTTCCATCTAGCTTAGCTTATCGAACTTGAGCGTCTTGTTGGCAGCAGCAATGTTCTCCTCCCTAACAGACGGGGATGACTGTCCTTATTTAATAATATTTAGTTAATATAGTTAGAGATGTTCTATTTTCAAACTTATTGAGCATTTTGCAGTACCACAAAGTGCGTCGTATCATCTGCTTGTCTGTTAAGTCATCTGTTGACCAGAGGAAATAAATCTCTTTCACTTGAAGGTCTAAACACTCTACTATCTGCTAGGATGAGTATTTTGATCTCGAAACATCTTTCACCTATTATGATGCTGTTAATATAACGACAGTTCTATTTTCAAATTAATTGAGGATTTCGCGACAACACAAAGCATGTCGTGTCACCTACCTGTCGGTTAAGACATGGGATGCTCAAAAGGAATAAATGTCCTTCATTTAAAGGTTCAAATATTCTTCTATCCAGCTTGTGTTTCTTGAGAAACCTCCTGGGAGTAATGATGTTCTCCTAAAGCAAGTGAAGATGAGAGTCTTCACCTCAAAGGGTCCTCCAGGCTAAATTTCCACTTTAGAGCACGCACTATCTTCCAGCAGAAGAACTATTTCCTCCAAATACTGATCAGTGCGCGACCATCACTTGCGCTACAAATTTTTCCTGACACCCAATATATCTTTATATGAGCTTCTTCTTGGTCTGTGCATTTTATATTTTTGTGCATCCCTTTTTTGTTTCCTTTTCGATTTAGTTAGACTGATAGGAAAAAATTATGAAGATTTCTATAAAACAATAAATACCAGGGGAAGGTCTAATTAAAATTTTTAAAAATCTTGGATTCATTTTTGAAACATCTTGTATATTTTCCCAGTCAAATTGGCATCATTGAGTCGGCTTGACCTCTACACCACTTTTTTCCAAATTATCGAGTCTGATAGGTCTGACCAAAACCCGAATTTGTTAAAACCTACAAATTGTGTTAGACTCCTTATTTCATCTGTGCCTTTCTGCATTACTTTTCCCCTTATTTCAAGGTTTCTTGTATTGTTCTTCGATATATTGTAGGACTTATAAGAATACCATGAGCCGATTCTATCGTCTATATGTCTGAGAGGGGAATTTTGAGATTTTCTTTTTGGAATATTGTCGAAATGCGCCCCCCCCCCCGATAAAATAATTTACTCTTTCTAAATTTACTAACATTTGCTTCATGTAGATATAGTTGTGTGTAAAGCGCATCCTTTAATTTTTTTTAATATTTCTATATTTATTGCGAAAACGCTAATAAATCCCAAATTGCCTTGTTGTACCCCTTGCCCTCTTTAGGTTTTTCGGCAATTTGAGAGCCTAAATAAGGCCATTTTAAGATGTAAATGGTCCAAATGGTCAATTACACAAAACACTGATAAAAATTGTATTATACAGTGTGCTACGTACGGATTTTAATTTTTCTAATATTTTTACCTTTACATGTTGGTGGCTTTTCTTAAAAATGTGTATTAACTGATTTCTTTGTTAGACAGCAATCTTTTAGACATTTTGTGTAGAAAATATTTTATTGCAGATTTCACAAATTAAAGTTTTTCTCTTAATAACTTCCAACAGCAAAAGCAGTAAATGCAATTTATTTGACGCTGTTTTAAATTTGCGATTGATATTAGAGAAAAAAAGTAAGAAAATTATATATCTCCATTGCCCCCCACCCCCAGAAGGTAGAATTGTTTTTATAAATTTGTTATTTTGATACCCAAATAATAAAAACCTTCCAATTTCAAACTGTTGAACGACCCCCAGGTCAGGGCAGGGGGTTCTTTTCATCATATATTGAATCCTATAGGGTAAAAAATTAAAAATAAAATTGTGTATTACTAACATTTAATAGTATTTGTATTTGCAATTTATAGCTCCGTATATTTAGAGATTTAGAAAAGCACTTCGCAGACAATAGAACAAAAACTAGTTATTCTAGGAGTCTATTCTGGCAGATAAGATAAATCCGGGCATTAGTGGCTTCAGTTAAGGAGCCAATCGCCCGATCTGCATATCTTTGGGGAACAGGGGCTGTGCTTGAAAACCGATGTATGGAGCTGGAAGGCCCGTCCGCGGCGATTGCTGCAGCGCGCAGCGTCGAACTGGAAATTAAACCGAAGTTTCAATCTCGCGCGCTGATTAAAAGTCGATTTAAATTGCTTTTCACGCGCCCATTCGGCCACTGGCCAGGAATTTTAACGGCGCCCGGGCGACCTTGTCGCCAGAGGACTTCAATTTTCGCTGATACTGGCACTTGAGACCCCAACCCGAGATGTTGTCTATGGGCGTATCGACAAGCGAGTGTTTTCAATTGCTTTTGGGTGGCAACTATGAAGGGCGATATTTGTAATTTTCACGGAACGTCATATTGGGCTGAAGTAAGCTCGGGGCTATGCCTTCTTGCACATTGGTTCAGTTTTAACATCAACGACGAGAATTGCTCTTTTATAATGTAATGTAACCTTTCGGTTTGCTACTACTGCTGGTAATAAGAGATGTGCCAAATATAAAAAGGCAGTTCAAAACTGCGTATCCAATACAAACAGTTCGTAAGCCCATGCGCGGCCCGCACACGACCAGAATGAGGATTAAGACACTTCCAGGTTTACACGGCGGCGCGTTAACACTCCAAACGCGTCAAAGTTTGCTGATAACTTAAAAGTGGAAGTTATTTTGAAGCACGACGCACCTGCAGATAGTTCCTAAATGTGTCTCGCCGTCATTATGGTACGCGAAGACCGACGTCAAAGTCGGAGTTAAATTTTCAGCCGCTTATAGTGGAGTTTGATGAATAATATTGAGCATGCGACGAATAATTAAGCGGCTTTGTGTCATACTAAAGAGGCTGTGTAAAGAAACCGGCTGGGATAAAGATAATTACGCCCCCAAACTATCAACCAGCACATACAGCGGAATTACCTTTACACGCGGCGTATGACCCAAAACTGAAACGTCAATTCCAGTTACGTGTCAGGTCGAGATGTTTGGGTTGAGCCGAAGTAACAGCAGAAAATTTGATATAAGCTTGTTCGTTGCTTTGCTGGAATTTATAGTTGAAAGCCCACAAAAACATTTTGGCCTACAGATAGGAGGGAACATCGCCTGACCCGATTCTTTCAGGGCGGGAAATGGAATTTTTATAATTCCGATCGTAATTATTTCGAAACCCAACCATCAGCTATTTTCTGTTACAAAATCGGCGTGCAATGTTTCTCAACGAACTCGATTAATAATCCGCGGGCTGCCTGCAGCCGCACAATTCTTGGAAAAGCTAATTTAAGCTGTCAAATGCATTACAGATGCAAATTGAGCTGCGCACGTATGTGCGCAAGGATAACTCTCATTTTTGGTAATCAGAATTGAGCAATGATATTTACACTACATTACACGTAAGTTGTGAGCTCGGCCGTAACGCTCAATTACCTGAAATTGCTTAAGGGGTTTTAAACAGATCGAAACACAAACAAACTTAGTTCACCGTATTGGATCGATTACAAGTTAAAATTATGTAAAATAAAAATTGTAAACAACTGGAGTAATGAAAATATGAGTAATTATGTCGATCATTACTAGAATATTCTTAAAATCACTTTTCAGTCTTCAAAAATGTTGGTAAAGAATCAGCTATCGAAATCAAACAAATTTCAAGAGAAAACAACGCAACAACTTTCTTGGTGATTAAATTATGAGCAAACTAGTTTTTTAACGTTTCAGGACAAAAATTATTTTTATGGAACGCGGGAAATTTTACGTTTCAGGAGTAGAAAATTCAATTGCATTGTACTGCATAGCTAGTAAAACCGAGAATAATTGTGGATAGCAAAAAATAAGCGGTGCGCGAGCTTATCACTTCAAGATGGGGCGTTTCCTGCGCGCAGCGCCGAATTCAGGAAGCTCCGCTGAAAAACTGGCGTAGCCGCAATTTACCGCCGGCCGTACTAGGCCGACGCGTGTCTGCGAACTTCGTCCTGCACCTCGTCCAGGCCGAAGCGGTTTCGATTGTAACTATTTTGCCAGACAGTTACAAATGCAAGAGTCATCAGCATGCATTATGACGATGCACGCATATAATTTGGTGCAGCCAGTTTTAGCCGCACAATTAAAACTCGCCTGTGACTCACGCGCTAAATTCGGCGGCGCTCACCTGAAACGGCGGCAGCACCATCGGGGTGACTTATTTCAGCGTCTTCATGGGGCAGACATTCGCTTAACGCATTGCCCAAGCAAACAAAAGGGTTTCGCTATTTGTACGGGGGCCGCTTGTGAACTAAGAATTGCTTCATCTTCTAAAATCGGTTCAGGCGCGTTTCTCAAGGATCAAACAAAAATTAGGCCTTGAAATCATTCTGAAATAGTTGCATCACATTAAATAGAGTGTGTTTTAGGCGCGTGCCATTTTTCAGAAACAAAAATACAAACGGCGTCGCGTTGACTCCGTTTGTTGTGATAAACTGTCGCAAGCGTCGCCCAAAAGTGCGCGTGTTCAAGGTTAAGGCAAAGCTCGAGCTAGGCCGGACAGGTGTGGCGAGCTTAATTAGCCTCTTCAAACGATATTTCGGTGGCGGCAGCCTTGCGCGACGGACTCGAGCGCTTATTTTTGAGCATCCCTGCATATTTTTGCTCCCGTGCAGATATTAACCCGACAAATGGCGCGCTCTACTTTCCGAGACCCTGGCGCGACCGTCATTCCGCTCAGCACCTTGTGCTTTGTCCAACAAAGTAAACAAATTTCCAGGCCCCCTTAACATGGGGACGAGATGCAGGGCAGGCTAATAATCGGAAGGTCCATTTATATCTGGCGGGCGTAGCGGCATCATGAGCAACTGGGGTGATATCGCAAGTTATATTACAGCAGTGACCACTTTGTCCGCCAATTTTGATCATAATTTATAGGGCCTATCTTGGGACGGCGGCCTATCTTTCCGAAAGCAGTAGTATCAGTCAGCGCGGGTCAACCTGGTCGAAACTTTGAAGCTGCTGAGCGATAAGATGCCAGTGGGAAGCGCGCAGAACTTTTTTTAATATCCACAACTTCTGATGGCTATTTTTGAGAAAGTCCGCTCTGCGCGGCAATCGTCATCAGAAGAAGGATGGTTGGCCAGACATCAAAAATGCCGAGTTATTTTTTCCCGTGTTATCGACAGCCCGAAATAACATTTTATGCTTCCTGTTCCTCGTGCTGAACCTACACCTACAGCAAATACCTTTTCGATCGCGCCCGAGCAGATCTTGCGCGGTTCTTGGAAATAAAGTGCGCCCGAACTATTCGCGCTCCCGGTTTGTTGTTAATTTTAATGTAACGCGCCGGCAATAGCTTAGAGAGCTTGGCGTCACCTATTGCGTTGCCATTTCCTTAATCTTGCGTTCGTATTTTTATCTCTTTATTTTTAACGGCGCTTGGCATTGAAGTAAAACGTTAGTCCGTGGAAATTGCCACGCGTACTTGTTAGAGCGTCAAATTGGCCATGCAAATGGAAAAACCTTGTTTCGTATGAAAAGGGGCTCTTTGAACACCGAACAACGAATTTATGTAACTTTGGCGCAACTTAATAATAATTCATCTATCATGCCCGCTGTATAGTCATGGTGGAGCGTCATCAGTCAGCTTCACTTCGAACTATAAGAGGTGTTCATTCTACCAACATAACCTAAAAATCAGTATTGAAAGTAATGTCTCGCTACAAGCAACATTTCTATTAAAAAAAATGCTGATAAAGTCAGAGTTTTACTGTCCGCTGCTTTTTTCTACAGTACCTGTAAGCAATTTTGGTTTGCATAATATCGAACGGCTTGGACGTCCAAAAAAGTCAAAAAATGAAGAACTCCAATCACTAATAAAAGTCAGAGTTTGTAAAGGAACTTTGGGTAACACATCAAGCTATTTTTAAGAATCTACACAAGTTGGTGAATTTACAAGAAAGGTTATTTGATTCCCCACAAACTCATATCTAAGAATAAAAATAGACTCTTTGATATTGTGAAAGACCCTTGAAATTACCACATCTTCAAATTCCTGCAACATTATCTGATTGATACCTGCTAGAAGAAAGTCTGATTGTCTTTATTAACTTCCAATTTGCGGTACAGTCCCATTTCACATTTCAATTGATAAAATGCTGATGAAGCTCGAGATTTTCAATTTTTTCCCTAAAGTACCTTTTAAGGCAGTTGAGGATGAGAAATTAGAGCAACTAATGGAAGTCAGAGTTTGCAAAAGAACTTCGAGTAACACGTCAAGCCATTTCTAAGCGTCTACACAAGCTAGGGGGATTTGCAAGAAAAGCTGCAAGTTTCCACACAAACTCACAGCTGAGAACAGAGTAGACGCTATAATGTTAAATATCGACAACGCAGGCCGGGAGATTTTATCATATTTGACTTCGACCCTTCAGGTTATCATCTTTTCAGATCCCTACAATATTATCCGGATACTATCTGCTAGAGAAAAGCCTGATTGGGTTTATAAACTCTCAACTGGAGCGTTTGAACCACTGTCCCTTTTTCGCATTTCAACTAAAAAAATGCTGAAGAAAAAAAGAAGCTTTACGGGACGATTTTTCCCACCCGTAAAAGCGGTTCCAACTATCAAGGAGTAGAGATTCTGATCTGAATGATGTCGAACGCCTTGGTCACCTAGAGAAAGTTGAAGACGAGGAATTGGAACAACTGATGGAAGTCAGAGTTGCAAAGAAACTTAAAGCAGCACGTCAAGCCATTTATACAAGGAAGGCCATTGACTTCCTCAAAAACTCACAAGCGAGAACAGAGTAGACTGATGTTGTTGAGGATTAACCGAGTTGAGTGGGAAGACTTTATCCTCCTCATCTCTTCAGATCCCTGCAGATGTCGAGAAAGGCCTTGTTGAGTTTATCAATTCCAAACCTAATGGTTCTCTCTTTTTCCAAAGTGCGACCCGATAGCTTTTTAAAAGATGACGTGAATTAATACTTCGCGAATAGTGTGGCAATTCTTAAAGATTTCTACTTCAATATTTTCAATCAACCTACATGCCCTTTGTATTAACATTTTAAGCTTCTGTTGTCACAGAAAATTGCAATGCAAAGACAAGAGAGAAGCAAAAAACATCATTCGATATCTTTTTTTTTGACATCGATCTTACCTAATTCCATTTAACCCTTAACAGTATCTTTGATTGAGAAGGTGAGTTTTTGAACATGTAGATTGGGTTCGCTTCTAAGTTTAAAAGAAACGTCAACAAAAAAACAAACGACTCCACCAGAATCTATATTAATGATATAGGAAAATAAATTTTGGAAACAAAAGTTACGAAATGAGGTGTTAATGAGGGGAAGAAATAAAGAAGATCCACTAGAGGATTTTTATTCTATCTCTGAGATTTTAATTATCATTCCATTAATGTATATGCCTTGTGCAATAATTACGAGTACAGATGGTTGCTTAATCACAAAACATTTTTTTTCAGACAACATTGTGCCTGGGTAAGGCTAAAACCTATATCTAAATGAAATTGACATAGATCCTCATTGCCCAAAATTTTAATTTGGAAAGTGCCCAAAGTTTACTATTTTTTATTACATTTAGTTCGATTTTCTCATACATCACGCCTCTGGGAGACATAGGCAACGGAAACTACTAAGATCTAAAAATGATGCCAAAGTTAAGGATAATTTTAAGAAAATCGTTTGTTTTGAAGAAAATGATAAAAATGCAACAGGCTTGAAATGGGTCATGATTGTATTATTATCTCAACGAAGATCATAGTGATAAGTTATCACTGATAAGAGGTACCAAAAGTGAACTTTAGTTTGAAGCTGTTCCAAAGGAAGATAACTGTTAAAATTGCGCGTGTCATTCAAAGGTCAACATCAACTCCATTTGAAGTTGAAGATCATTTCAAGGTCTTGAGGAATTTGAGCTGTTCTCAATCAGTGGCGCAGTCAATGACATCGACTTAGAGGGCATTTTTCGTCATCAATGACGAGTTGAACTCGTCTTGATGACACTAACTCTGACGCACTGGAAAACTGCTCCCTCGTTAGTCTTTTTCAGTGCTCATTTCTTTTCAGTGCTCATTTCTTTTTCAGCAGTGTTAAAGTGAACATTAAGTCCAAATTAAATTCAAATTGATACGATCGTCAATTAAACAGATTTTAGAAGCGACACCCAGGTAAGCAGATCACTTGTTAATTTATGTACAATAGGATTTTTATATGATGCAATGTTTTCACAAATGCGAAATTTTTATTGATTCTTAAAGATTTTTAGACATTTATATTTATATTGCTAATATCAATGTTCCATAGTTATGAAAAGAATTGCCAACTTATAACTCAAGTCGTAGAAAGGGGAGGAAGTCAACATTTACGTTTTGGAGGAACTCTTGGGTCCATATGTCTTCGCAACCAAAGAAAGATATCATATGAGGACCGATAGATTGTTAATTAGATTCCACAACATTGATGTTGATGGCCACAGTCAACTGATTATGAGGAAGAAAGAGATATGAGGTTTTGTCCTGATCACCAGAATTCCAAATTGTCTTCACACGCTATTCATCCAATCCGAAGAAAAGTTTACTCAATTATCAAAGTAGAAAATCTGTCTTTATTCATGAAATATGTGAATACATATCTTAGAGATTTCTAATATATCTCATCAAGTTAAAGACTGTCATGACATACAATCAGCTATACTCGCTGACTGATTGCTTTTCAGAAACTCTCAGGAAAACAATTACATCTGTAAGAGATACCCTCTCTTAGGTTTCCTACCTCAATCTTGTCGCCTTCTAGCTTGAAAAGAAAAAACGATTTCATGAAAATATTTAAGTCGATGTCATGTTGACCTCTATGGATCACCGATAATCATCTTTGGCAGCAGTTGAAATTCTTCATGACCTTAAAATGATCTCCATCTTAGAAGTTGAGTTGATAATATCATTTTAGCAATTATCTTCCAGTTTCAAACTCATATTCACTTTTGGTATTTCTTAGGACTATGATCTTCAAAGTTAAGATATGGTACCAGCATGACTTACTCCAAGTCGTATACAATCTTAGATTTTATACCATAGTAGAGTAACTTGCATCAATATGCTTTGTCATTATTCTCCTCAATTCCCTTATGACATAATTTTCATAATTCTGGTAGCAGGGAAAACAGGGATAGGATAAATGTATAAGAAAATCGAACTAAATCAGCTAAAAAATAGTAAACCTTGAGCAATTTTTAATTTCAAATTTTGGGTAGTGAGGGCATTTTGATCTGGGTTTTTGAGCCTTGCCCAAACACAATGTCTTATCGTGTTTAGTCTTATTATAGCCCCAATTTAGTTGATTTAGTCAAGTTGCAGAATGATTGCACGTGCTAGTCTGCTCAAGACAACCGGTTGCACTGTTTGAAAAGCGCAACTGCACCAGCAGCCGGCATCTGCTCCAACAATTAACGTGAAGAAGAAGAATGCGAGCGTCGACGCTTAATTCGTGTGTATTACATCTTGATCTAATTTGCACATGGCTTGACCGGGTTGTTGCTTAGCGGCGCACATAACGAACCCATAAATCATCGCGCCATTATTTATGTACAATAATTGTCGCTGTTGAGCACTGCGTTTGTAATAACACCGCTGGGCGCGCAGAGTGCAGCGCATAAATTATCCAATGCGCGATGCTCCCCGTTTTTGGGTTCGCCCCCATTTTCGCGACTGCGTCCATCCCTCGATGTTTATTTAAAAATTTGGAACTCAAATTATTCAGCTTGAATTTTTGAGCGCGCACTGAAAATACATTTCCACGCGTTCGTTTGCGTCAAAAATTAGAGGCAAAATTTAATTTTTTTGTTCTCAAATTTTTTACATTCATAATGAAATGGAAGGACGTGATAAAACAAATTTAGAAACGAATAAAATTGCAAGCATGGCGATTATTGGTTCGAGTGCGCGCTTTTGTGCTGACCAGACGCATAGTTGTTAAGCTTCATCTAACAAAAATTCCATTTGACCTTAGCAAATAGGTTCGTTCCGCCAAGGTATGCCAAAATTTGAATTTTTGCTCGCCAACCGTTGCTCGGATATTATACAAAATTTTTCTTAATATATAATACTAAACAATTTAAAAAATTAATAATCAGAAATACAGGGTCTACCAAAATTGTTAAAAAAGTGCAGACATTTTTTTATACCTCCAAGGAACATGACAAAATGCTCGTAAATGTGCAAAACAACCTTTTTATTGCGTCAATAGAAACAGGATGTGGTTTTAAATGCACCCTCGGAAGCAATTTGATGCCTGATTGAGCATTTCCACTAAGAGGGTTCCGCAAGTGACTTGCAACGGCAAAGGAAGTGCCGCTTAGTGGCAGCAGAACAAGAGTATCAAAAAGAATTCGAGATGTTCTGGTCAGCTGACACTGAGAGGCACACGCATTTTACAAGGTACGCTCGGAAAGTTACGAGACTGATCTTCTTGGTCCGGAGGGTGGAGTCTTCGAGCCTCACGCCTGGCAGAAGACGCCGCTAAACGGTCCGACTCAGTTCATTTAGCAATCTACCATCCACCAGTTACTCCGGATGGAGGCTTCGCCAAGAAAGAAATCACCGATAAAGTCTTCCTTGATGTGGCCCGTGCCTTCGTCAAGTTTTGGCATCATAGGCTCATCTTTCAGATGATTTCAGCGGTCTAATGGATCCGGTCCGGTCCAAGATCAGCAGCGTAAAAGTCATCAGCGCGACGCTCCTTTGGTCCTGGCCCCGATCCTCTTTAACATCTACGTCGGGGACATGCCTCTACGCTGATGGTTCAATACGCAGACGACACGGTGGTGCTATCCAGCTCATCGAGGCCCTACCTCGCAATGTGGGGGACCCAGATTCACTTCTCGGTGGAGAATAGGAGTCAACGCGGTCCTATTCTCAACCGGGACAAGAAATCGTTGGCGTGATGACATGCCCTCCCTCAGAATCTCCGATAAAAATATACCCTGAAAACCAGAGGTTAAATACCTCATAGTTGGAAAAAAGGAGCCGCCAATAAGACCAAGGCAGCTCGGCAAGCCCTCAGCTCGATTTTTCACATCAAGAGCCGACTGTCTTACAGAAAGAAGTTAACCATCTATAAGACTATTTTGCGGTCCACCATAATGTACGCGGCACCAGTGTGAGGATGTCTCAAAGTACTAGATAGACAAATTCCAGGTCGTTCAAAACCGGGCCTTAAGGACCACTTTTGGAGCTCCGTGGTTCATTACAAACACCGTTCTACATAGAGACGTAGACATGCCCACAATCTAGAAGTACATCTCCTAGTGCGCTGTAAACTCTACTACAACATCCAAGACCATGGAAACCTACCCATACTTTATAACTACGAAGTTGATTCCCCCCTAAAAGCGGTACGAGGGTGGTCTACTAAGATCTATCAATGTTCAAGTAAGGTCATCACGGAGGATGGAGATTATGGGCTTACTCCAGGAACCTACCATTACGCTACGATTTCAACGTCAACGTCAACGTCAACCTCAACATCGTCAACGTCAACGTCGTCATTTGCCTTTGAGTCTTTACAGAGTGTAAATAGCTTGTGAAGTAGACAGTTTTGAGCGTCGTTAAAAAGCAGCGCAGTGTCGCTCAATGGTACAAGATAAAATTTAGAGTTAAACCTAAAAAAACCGCTTGCTACAGAGGGTTATAGATAGGATAAGTGGGCGAATTCAAAACTTAATTATTTATGTAATTGTCATATCTCACCAAAAAAGGTATCAAATTGTCAAGTTGTCAGAATCGAGAATAATTCATCACTTTAAGACTGAAGACAAGGTAAGTAAAGGATTCATCTGTAACATCAAGAAACGAGACAAGAATACGCCAAAAAGGAAGATTATTCAAGACCGAAACGCCCGATTCTTCGCAAACTTTCAAATCAAGACCTCAAAAAGTTGGATATTTGAACGAATAGAGAGAATTCGACCACACAAGAATACATGACCAATATTCTGCGATCATATCAATAAAACCCTCAAGCCAAAAGTTCATATTTTGACGGTCGCCAATATCGCGACAAGAATAAGTCTTTACTAGATTCTGAACAACCAAAAGTGAAAGAAAGCCATCACAACGGATGAGGTTCAGTTGGCTAAAGACTAAAGTCAAAGAAGAATTCAATACGTCAAGAGAAGCGAAAAGAATTTAAAACTTGCAAAGTTGATTCTACCAAAAAGAATCATTCGCAAAAGGATTCATGGTCTGGGTAGAAGTGTCTTACAACGGCAAGACTGATCTTCATTTTGTTCAACCGAATTCTAAAGTTAATAATAAATACTATTGTGACTCAATTTTGAAGAAATTCTTGGCCGGAGATGCTCGGCGACTCTATCCAAATGGTGACTTCATCGTCCATCAGGATTTAGCTTCGAGTCACACATCCAAGTGGACAATGGAATGGATGAGGCCTCGGATAAAGTTCATCACACCTGATAAGTAGATGCCCAAAAGTCCGGATGATGCTTTGATAAATTATTTCGTTTGGGGTTATCTTAAAAAACATCTTTGGAATGTCAAAACTCAAGACACTGCTGGGATTAAAAGGACTCTGAAGGAGGCCTGAAGAAATTTCCTGAAGAAATCATCAACAAAGTACTTCAAAGTTGGTCAAAGCGTGTCTATAAAAAGTATAAGAGATCTCATATGGAGCAGTTTTTTGTAAATAATTATTAAAATTAAAAAGTTACTAAAGTTTGAAGTATGATTTAGAAAGCCTAAGGAAAGAAAATCTTATTCAAACCACATATGTTTAGGCGGTATAAAGCGTTCAAAGAAGAAAGAGAGGATGAGCAACCCGCGGGGCGCCCATCAACATCTCACACTTCAAACAATGTGTTTTTTGGACCGTATAAGAAGTGACCTTATTTTTTGGAGAAAGTGATAACTGCTAATAGAAATTGGGTTTCTGAGTACGTTTTGGGGACTAAAAGACAGAGTGGCACACTATCAAGTTTCTTCGATCAAAGAAGGCTTGAATGAGCAAATCAAAGATGAAAGTGATGTTCATTGTCTTTTTCAACTCTAAAGTTATTGTCCGTAAGGATTTCTTAGTACCTAGATAGGGTACCAAATGGTAGAATCGTTGGCAATGATATATTGACGCTCATGAATGTTATTTTGAGGAATAGTAAGTGTATAAACACATATTTTCTTCTTCTTCTTCATCATCTGCTTTCTTTTGCCCTATATAGACCGTTGGAGAAACATATTTTCAATTAAACGAATTTTCTAGGATCGAGCTCATTACCTCTGCGAACATACATGCATTGTATTTTTCTTATATAAAATCCAACAGAAACATTTACTACTAGTCAACACAAATGAACTAGATCTGGACAACAAAAAAAGAAAGTTAAAATTAAAAATACGTGTAGCTATCAGTCCAACTGCCGGAAAAGCCGCCGCCTTACATTTCAAATTCACACTAGCATCGGACGAGCAATTTAAATGTAAATTCCGGTAATTTAAAACTAACCAAATTTAAAAATACCTGGTGTTCTTACCCGGCGGCGGCGGGCGAAAGCCCTCCTGATCCGGCGGCCAATAACCCCTCGGACTTCCTTTGTGGCGGCGGCGCCGCGCAAAAAGCGGCGCTTTCCGCCGCTTTGTCCTCCGCATTTCGAAACGCCAGCCAGATGCCGGGTCGATAGTTTTTCCGGCCGGCGCAGCGGAAATTTTGCCGAATTCGGGCGCCCGGCGACCGATTGCGATTTAGCGTTCCAGGGGCTGTCAATAAGCCCGGACAGACTTCGGATGGGTTGCGGTCGAATTTCCACGACTGGAGATTAACCGACGTGAACTCGGCTCGAGCTGTCTGCCCTGCTCTTTGGCCAAATTGGATCAGATCAATAGGCCGTTTGATGTTAAAATTTAAAGCGCGTCCCGGAGACCGAAAGTTGTGCGGCAACTCCGCCATGAGCCGCCATCACGGCCAGCATGTGGCCGCCGGCGTTATGAACGAAATTTCATTTTCAGCCCCAACCCTAGTTTTCGCTGCTCGTTTTTTCATGACAGTCGCAGTTAAATTGCATATAAGGCGTTCCTATATTTAAATTCATTTAATATACTACACAGCCAAACAAAATATTAGAAACACAAAAGTATCATACATAAAATAGAAAGGAGAACTGAAAATTGAATTTTGTGGTTCCGAAAATAACTTACAGACTTTTTTCAAGACAAGTTTAGGTTTCCTTCTTCTTCCTTTTGGAAATCTTGAAATCGACTGCAGAAGCAATGCTGTTTTGAAATTATGGAAACAATCGTATTTCCGCTGCCAATAATTGAGGAGAAGAGGAGAGAAACGAGAGGGGCAAAAACGGAAACTTATGGATATAGAGAGAATGGGTAGTGGGTAGGTACCACCTAACAACACTGAGAAGGTGCAAATCTACTTCAGGGAGTGGCGACCCTGCTCATGCAAAACTCATGGTTTTCTCTGAGCGCTCTTTTCCTATTCCAACCGCCTTCCAACCCGCCTGGCCAGCGTGGAAGAACAAGGCCAACAAACCTCCAATTAGCATAGCGAATTTTAAAAATAGCGAAGGTATATCCCAGGTGGGTAGCTTTGATAAAGACAAACCCCACACCTTTGACAAGGTCTGACTCAAGAATTCTGCGAGAAGCAAAAGTTCGCAAACAGTAACATAAAAAAAAGATAAAACCTACAAAACCGAACATAGCAACACACAACGTAAGAACACTGAAAACAGAAGACATAATCCAACAACTAGAAGACAACTAGGACATCGCGGTTAATGAGTTAAAAAGAAAAGCAGAAGAGCTAATTCTACTAAAAAAATAACATACTATACAGAAGCAACAGAAACAACATAATAGAGGAGTGGGCTTCCTAATTCACAAAAAATGGTCAAGTAATATCAAAGCCACTTTATCAATATCACCTACAGTAGCATATATCATCCTTCAAATTTTCAAAAGATATCAACCGAAAATAATTCGGACATACCTACGCTCCAATGTGTGAACATGACAATGAAGAAGTGAAAAAGATGTATGATAACATAAGAAAACCATTAGAAAAGAATAAAACACAATACCATCATCATCATAGGAGACTTTTATGTAAAAATTTGAAGACATCAAGATGGAGAAACATATACGGGCCAACACGAAATTGGAGCCAGAAACAAGAGAGGACGAGTGCTGACAAATTTACTAGAAGAACAACAGTTGAAAGAATAAACACATTCTTTAGAAAGAAAGAACAGCGAAAGTAGACTTAAAAGAGCTCAAACGGCGTAGTGAAGTACGAAATAGACTTTATTATAACAAATAATTTAAATATAATAAAAGATGTAAGAGTCCTCAACACAATACAAATGAGCGACGACCATAGACTAGTGAGAGCAAAGATAGTCATCAATATAAAACAAGAAAGAAGAGAAGCGATGAAATCACAAATCAAAAGAAAAGACAAAAGATCTTGAACAAATACAAGAAAAGTTTGAAAAGCATTTAGAAAGTAAACTGAGAAAAGCCGAAACTTCTACCGAAATAAATTAACTAAATGATTATACAAATATAAATATAAAAGACGCAATGGAAAAACGCCCAAAGAACGTAAAACTAGCATAAAGAATAGTAAACTATCGAATAATACAAAGAAACTAATAGCAAATAGAAATAAATAAATAGAAAAATATCAGAAGAAGAACTGAAACAGATAAATAAGATATAACGAGAAAATAATAAATTATGTAACAGAAAACAACAAAGGGCCTAGAATATTTAAGAAAAGATAGCAATCTTAAAAAATAAAAATGGCAACAGACTTGAAACTTTTCGATACATAGAAAGATTTTATGAAGACCTATACTCTAACAAAGTTTTCCGACAACCAAAAAATCCAAGAGACAAAAGATGAAACTCACCAAACATTATAGAGAAGATTTACCACCGATCAGTAAATACGAAATAAAATCTGCATGAAAAACAATAAATCACCGGACAAGATAGTTATAGAATAAATAAAAATAGGAGACCGGAAATATTAGAATATTTAGAAAGATTAAGGAATGAATGTATAGAAAAAGGAGAAATACCAAAATCCTGAAAAAATGCAAACGTTGTTATTCTCTACAAAAAGGGGGATAGGGAAGACATCAGAAACTAGGCTTGTAGACCTGCATCGTTGCTCTCGCATGTCTGCAAATTGGTAACAAAGATAATAACAACCAGAATCACCAACAAACTTGACGATTTTCAACCTGCGGAGCAGGCTGGCTTTTGAAAGAGATATAGCACGATAGACCACACATTAAGACAGTTAATAGAAAAATATCAAGGATACAACAAACCAATGTACCTGGCTTTTATAGACTTTGAGAAGGCTTTCAATACGATAGAAAAGTAGGACATTTTAAACTCCCTCAAAAAAATGCCCCACTGATAGCAGATATATACAAAACCTATATGACGAATGGGTGGCATACGGAAAACTTAGTAGTGTTTTTAAATCCAACTTCCCACAACACGTCAAAACTCGAGTTTTTAACCAGTGCGCCTTACCAATTATGACTTATGCAGCAGAAACGTGGGGCTTAAATAAAGGACTAATGGAGAAATTAAGGATTGCATAGAGGAAAATGGAAAAATCAATTCTGAATGTAAGATTGTAAGACAGAAAGAGGAATGAATGGATTAGAAGAAAAACAAAGGTGATAGACATGGCAGAAGTGGAAATGGACTGGACATTTGATGAGAACAGGAGACGGAAAGGCGACCACGGACAACCAAGAGAAACCTAGGAAGACCAAAACCACGATAGAAGGATGATATCCAGAAAGTAGCGGGAGTGCAATGGATGGCAAAAACGAGCAATAAACAAGAGTGGCAAAATATTGGAGAGGCGTATATCCAGAGATGGAGTTAAACACGTTGAAAATGATGAGAGAGGGGGAGAAAGTGAAAGAGCCGAGGGGATAAAGAGACGAAAGAGATACGAGATAGAGGACAGGAAAAGAGGGGGAAAGGGAGAGGAGCGCAGCGTGATGTCAAAGGGGAGAATAGAGAGTGGGGAGAGAAAGAGGGATTGATTGAAAGATAAATTCAGCTTGGGCGATGACAACATTTTTACAAATTTTACCAAAAAAATAATCACAAGGACAAGCATAGGAGTTGTTGAGTGTTGGAACGCTAAAAATAAATTCAAGAAATCGACTCTTACAATCGCGGACGAGGTTTGAGTAATCGCTTTTTAAAAAATCCATTCCGCTCCGCCTCCCTCTCACCTAGCAACGAGAGCAAATTTTCCCTTCCCCAAAATTTTTTTAATGCTTCCTATTTTGAGAGAGACTAGAAAAAGAATGCGCGACTTGAGTTCTGAATTTGACATATGTGGTTTGGTTGTCTATAGTTGGTTAAATTCCATTTAAAGAGGTAAGCAACATTGCTACTGAATCAACTTATCCACTCATTCTGCATATTTTCCCCCAACCCAATTTAAAGAGACTGATGAACTAACTTTTGTATACTCCAGTGTGTTTAATGGTCACAGTTTAAGACTTAAAACCTTTTATTCTTAAAACTGGGGTGCTACATTTATCTTCTCAATGACCTTCGAATCAGCTCGCTGAACGCAGTGTCAGTTTCAAGAGTGCGCATTACTTGCAGCTATTTCTGTGTATGAGTTTAGAATCCAACATTGAAAAATTAAAACGATAATCAATGTACCAATGTAACCAAAATAGGCGATTGTCAACGTGTTGATCTCAATAGACATTTCCATCATAACTTCAGAAACCATACCAAAAAATCACCATTCAGTTTTTAGCGTGGACAGTAAACTAAAAAAACATAATTAATACCCCAATAATCTGCCAGGCACAATAGTTGCAACATTAAGCCACAACAACAGAAGACCAGTCCATAGTGCTTTTAGGTATTAATTTTTATTTGAGTTCAGACTGTAGTCCAGCTCGTGCTAGTGGAGGAAATTGCTATTGCTTTGACTGTACTACATTTTGATCCCTCAATTCAGCATTCTTCGTCCTTTCCCGATAGTGAATTTACTTATTCTAGATGAAAAGCTTTTTTAAATTTATTATGTAGCTCATTGGCCTTCCTCCAGTTTTTGTAGACAAAGATGGCATATAGGGAGGGTCTTTCATAATGAACTGACATTTTGGTGGTTTTTACTCTAGATAAACCATAGCAAACTTCCGATTGTATGTTTTCGATTTTTCAGAGATGATCACTAGTTCTTTAGGCGGAATGTTGTCAAATGTATTTTTATGTTCCTTCATTACATTATATGTTGAGCTTATAGTAGGCGTATAGATTAGCATGGATCAGTAATTTACTGGTTATGAATTTAATTTTTATCATAATGGTCTTGATTACTTTAATGTTTTAACTCAATTTGCGATAGTCCACATATGTATATAGAGCTTTTCATTGTCGTTCTTTACAGAAGAACAATTTTTTTTCGTTGTTACTACACTTCATTACTATTTATAGGTTGTGTTTTTAACCGAGATGGCATCGCGGGCAATCAGCGGCGTGCTCAAATTTCGCATTTCTAACGAGTAAACGCCATTACAGCGGAATTAGGGCCGTGTTTGTCTTGCGCGCGCGAGCCAAGTGGAAGACCGTTAATAACCGAATTTTTTCCGAAAGTTGTTTGAACGGCCTGAAAATAAACGAGCGGGCTGTCGCGCGATCTGAATAAAAACGATCGCTGTTTACTCTGCCTCCGCGAATTCAGTAAACAGAGCGCAATTACGGGCTGCATCTCGCGCGGCGGCTCCGTCCCCTTACCGACATCTGCGGCAGCCAATTTTGAAATTCATGAAAGGGCAGAAAAAACTCGTGCAGACGTCGGCTCGCCGCGAACGTGAAACAGCATTTTAATGATAGAGCAACGGTAAAACGCAACAGCACTTGACAGCAGCGGGTTCCGAGCCGTAATGATCGAATGGGGCTGCTGGGTAATGCTGGACACGTCTGGCAGAGAGCGAGCGACAGCCCGTGGAGGAGACGTCTTCCGCTACTGGATGGATGGGTATCTCCCCACGGATCTCCGGGGTCAACGTTAAGCTCGCGTGGCCTTGAACGGTGGACAAAGACTCCCACCGGCCGCCTATAGCGGAAGCTTGCCATATTTGTGCTCGCGCCTCCGATACCCACTGCCGTCGGAGCTTTGCTGCGGCCTCGTTGGGACGATTCGGAATTGGAGCATTGATTTGTCGTTATGGGGATGTTATCAGTAATTAAATCTATTTCTTAACTGCAAAGTCAAATTGGAGCAGGTTTGCTAATGTTCGCCACGAGTTACATCATCCAGCTTCTGGTCTGACCCAGCTTTTTATGACACTTTTTGCCTAGACCACCGGAGAGACATCTAACAAAATGGCGTTAAATTACAAAAAAGGGATTCAAGAGCATTCATTCCGCAAAAAACTGCTACGCGAACACCATAAAGCATTATAGATTCAGTTTTTTGAAGGAACAGCGTGTTGGACATCATTCACTATTTCTTTATATTAGAGTTAAAAATACAGGAATATTTTTTCAACTAAGACTTACATCTTTAGTAGATAAGACTGAAGTTACAAATAGTAGCGGGTAGATGCTCTCTTGTGGTCCCGGCAGAGATAGCTCTACTTCCGGAAAACGACCGTGCCTACGCGAGCTATGTCTCTCTCTTACCCACAGTGAGGAAGAGCCGTATCCTAACCCAATGATCCTATCCCACCCACCCCATCCTTTCTGGTCCCTAAACCATGCACCAAGATACATAACCAGTGTGGTGCATTACGGCTAAACCCTCCGCAAAATCAAAGAAATCAGAAATTAATGGCCTTTAGTCCGCAGCGACCTCACATCCCTCGATTATGAGGACGGTCGGACACGAAGGGTGATAAGAAGACCTGCGTTGGATCTGGTCGTCATGAACAAACGAACAGTGTTACATATAACGCGAGAATATTATCCAAAGAAGAGTTACAAAACGAAATACATAATATAAAATGGGACATAATAGGTCTGGGTGAAGTCAGATGTACTGGAGAACATCTTGCGAATTTAAATTCAAAACACATACTGTACAGTAAGGGACAAGCTGAAACAAAAACTAATGGGGTTGGATTTTTAGTACATAAGGACTTGGCAAAGAACGTTGTAGCTTACGAAGGCATATCTGACAGAATTCCGTATATAACAATTAAATTAAATAAAAAAGAAAAACAAAGTTATGCACGCATACGCTGCTACCGGTAAATCGGAAGAAGAGAACAAATTTTTTTTACGAAGAACCAACAGAATGCCTCCAACAGAACCAAATCACTTATTCGCTAATAATTGGAGACTTTAATGCGAAGGTAGAATGGGAGAAACTGAAAACATCATGAGTCCATCTGGAAGCCATAGAGGAGATGTGTTGGTAAAAACACGTTTTCAAGAAAAGAAAACAACTAAATGGACATGGCGAAGCCCTGATTATACGGTAAAAAATAAAATAAACTTTATAATTTGCACCTAGAACAATATAATACAATAAGCAGTCCTAACCAAATGCACAGTTGGTAGTGACCATAGAATAGTCCGAGCAAAGCTATACATTCATCTCCAATCACTTAGAGCTAAGAAATTCAAAAATAGAAAGAAACCAATAGACACTAACAAATTGGTGGAAAATAAGTTACTTTTTCAGGAAGAACTAACAAAGAGGCTGACACTAATTAAAACAGACGATGTGCAAGTTGCAGTCTCAAAAAGGAAAATCTTAAATGTACATTCGGAGTAAATACCGGACATAATAACAGACTAAATTAAAAGCGCCTTAAGAAAAATGTAGAACAATAAATCTCCAGGGCCAGACAGTATTATTGTTGAAATGCCAAAAGAGTCGGTCGAGAAGCTATACTAGCAACCTGTACAAATATATAACAAATGCCTGGAAACTCAAAAAATACATAAATCATGGCAAACAGCGAAAGTCATAATCGTTCATAAGAAAGGAGATATTGGAGACTTAAATAAATACAGACCAATAAGTCTTTTGTTGCAACTCTGTAAGTTATTCATAAAAATAATCACCAACCAACTGACGATCAAATTTGATGCCTATCAACTAATAGAACAAACGGGATTTGGATCAGGATTCAACATATGCGACCACCTTCAAACAATGCAAAACTTACTAGAAAAGAGCAAAGCATTTTACTCCATAGAAATCTGGTCAATACTCAACTCGTTGATTAATTGCGGAATAGAAGGCAGATACAACCAATTAATAAAGAACATCTGCAATAATGCGAGTATGTGTATAAAAATAAACCCAACCACAATTGCAGGTAACACACCTATACGGAGAGGAGTAAGACAAGGGTGTGATCTCCCTAAAGCTATTTACCAGCGTGCTAGAAGATGTCTTTCGTCAAATGTATTGATCGAATAAAGATATAAACATTAACGGAGCGAACTTGAGCCACTTGAGCCACTTGAGGTTCACTGGCGACATCGCTATACTTAGTAAAGACCACTGAGAAGTACAGCAAATGATTAACGAACTTAACAAGCGCTCAAGAGAAGTTGGACTGCAAATCAACAAGGCGAAGACTAAGATAATGACAAACGAAATTGACAATATAAACATCATTGTAGAAGGTACACCGTTGGAAATTGTTGATAAATATATATACTCAGGTCAACAAATATCAACAGATAAAGAAAACATGCCCGAAGAATATAAAATATAACATTTGGATACGTCAACAAACAAAAGTTAACGATATTATGAAAAAAATTGCACAGGTAAAATGCCAATGAGCTGGCCATTTGGCACGTAGACAAGATAATAGATAGACTAAAACTATATTAGCGTGGAGACCGCGAAGTTACAAAAGAGGAAAAGAAAGACCAACTAGAAGATGGCCAAATGACATAGAAGATGTTGCAGGAATACAATGGATGATGTTAGCTATGGTCAGAGAAAGAAAAAGAAAATATTGGGAAAGAATGGATGGGAAAAGGCTCATCGTGATCGTGAAGCGACGACAACAATACAAATAACCACCAACAAAGGAGTTGAACAAGGTTTTTACAATCAGTTAAAGGAACAGAAGTATTTGGATGGACAAAATAATGAACACTTGTAGAAGTCGGAACATTTTGTATTAATACGGTGTTGGTCCACCTTTAGCACGCCTAGTGGCGAGTGAAATTTAAAGCCATTCTTTGTGTACCAGAGCCTCCCGCTCAGGTAGAGACGAATGAGGTTGAAATCGACCCCTAACGCTGTTTTCCAAAACAGCCCATAGAAGCTGGATGATATTCAGGTCTGAGGACCGGAGAGGCCAGGAAAAATGTTGAACCTTATCAGGATGTTTTTGAAATCATCCTAGAACAGGGCCAGCGCTATGAATGGGCGATTATTATTCTGGAATGGCATTCCCGTCTGGAAATAAAATTTACACCATTGGGTGGACCTGGTTAACCAAAAGTTCTCTATATACTGCTGCTGTGACCCGCTTGTGTAATGTAAAAAGGGATTGCTGCCGAATACCATGATATAGCGCCTCAGACCATAATAGAGCCGCCACCATGTTTGACAGGAAGAGGGTAAAGGGTGACTCGTCCGGCGAAACGACACGTTGCCAGTCCTCCAACGTTTAATTTTGTGGGCATTGTACCATGTAGTTCGCCTTTGAGCATTCGTGCCTATTATTAGGGGCTTCCCATGGATTCCCATTTGGATGATACTGGGGTATTTAGGTACTAATTAAGTTTTGTAGTCACTTTTTCGGCTGTTGTTTTATTCTGCGACATCACAAAGACGGGGCCGCTCCTATACTGAAGCTTCGTCTTTCGACCACTATTATGCTTCGTCGACCCTGTTTTACCGTGCACTGTGTATGTGGTCATAACTCGAAATCGTGCCTGTTACACCGCATAACGTCGCTGTCTTGCTCACATATGTTCCAGCTAGACCCGTATCAACAATTAGAAATCTTTGAAACATCATCAGGTCGGACATATTGCAGAACATCCACAACCACACTGCCTCTCTCTACTATTAGTGCACAGTTCATACTACTTGCAACACTCAAGAGACGGATGTTTTACACAGTACCCAGTGTTGCCAGGCATAGTGAAAATATGTTCCACTTTTGACAATTGTTTCCATTATTTTTTCCAATACTTTTATATAGAATATGTAAAATATACAGAAAAATATAAGAAAAACTCATATGGGAAGAACCAAAAGCTAAAAATCATATAAAAAATTCCTTGGTATCGTGTACGTACAATCAAACACTGAATCATCAGGCAATAGTTGATACTAGTGACATCTGGTCTTCTCGGCTTCCCATAGAGGCGCAGGGCCTAGCCAACCCGCGTCAGTTTTCCTGGGATGGGTCCGGACATCGCTCGGCGTGGTCAGGTCTAATTTATTTTATTAGCGAGCTTGCGCCCCGACAATAGTTCGGGTTTCGTGGGTAAGAGCACGTCTGTGCCGCCACACAACAGTTTATGATAATATTTCTTATACTAAAGAATTATTCAAGCAGAGAGAAATTCGGAAAAACTAAAAGTCAGATAAGCTCAATTTAAAGTTCAAAACCAAGCTTTCAGAAGTAATATAAAATTAATTTTCACAAATTTGGAGCACTCGCCAATTGTCACGATTTACTTGAAGCTATATTTTACCTCTAGAAATTTTTTAATACAAAATTTTTTTAGTTGGCGGCCAAATCCTACTGCCACGAGAATTTCAATCAGTTAGACTACAATGGCACATTTGCACATAATTGGCTTCGTGGACAAACAAAATTCCTTTACTGGGGCATATAAATTGATATTTTCGAGTGAAGCTTCCGCAGGAAAACTGACCAGCCTCAATTTCTCTGCAAATAATGATTTTCGTATGGAAGTCACTTCAAAATCTACATCTAAAACCCGATCCGATAGTTTTCCTCGGGAATGTTTTAAGAGTAAAGCGCTAAGGACCAAAACAGGAGAAAGTGACTATCCAACAGACGATTTTGAAAATAACAAGATGATGTTTTGAACACAAGTCATTTCGCATCACGGTGTGCTATTATAGCATAACTTAAAGCAGACTAACTGGTTCCACCGGAGAAAAAAAGAAGAGAGAAAAACTTTGAAATAACGGTCTGCCGGTGAGCAAGGACATTGTCATGGAAGAGTACGATCAAAATTAAATAGATGTACAAATTAATACCATAGTATTAAGTCAAATTTAACACTGATTTAAGAGAAAAGTCTTTTAACCTATATGTAGCTAATATAACCTCAAATAATTTGCCGCGAACGCAGTCAACACGACGACGTCTGACAAGCAACACATGGCCCTTTTTGAAGCGTTAGGAAAATGAAAATTTCAACCTGGAAGATGACGAAAGTTTTGGACAACCAAAAAAGTTGGAAGACTCTTTAGAGAAGTTGTTGACCGAAAATGCATACCGAAACCGAGCAGAATTAGTTGCAATGTTGGGAATTACCTAAAAAACTATTTCTATCGTGCCGGGAGAGATTTAAAAAGTCTATGGGTTCGATGAGTGCTCACTGTTGAGCATGACATCGTTCAGTTTTTGTTATTTAACAGTAAGTTCAATGCAAAGGACTTTTTCCATTAAATAATAATAAAAAGTGGATGTATTATGACAATCCCAAGTACAAAACTCGTTCATGTTGGTGAATTACCAACATTGACAGTAAAAGAGAATATTTCTGACAAACTTTTTTTGTACATTTGGTGAGATTTCACGGGTGTGGTATATTTGAGTTGTTAAAACTGGGTAAAACTATTACCGTTGAGGATTAAAGAGCAACGGGTCTAAGGCAAAAACGACTAAAGGCACGCTTAACTTATTGGCGGTGTCGAGGCTCTAATGGCTGATCACATGGCCTGCCTAACTAACTGAGAGGTTAAGGATCTTATAT
The DNA here is from genome assembly GCA_036346155.1 of Sinelater perroti. Classification (NCBI taxonomy): domain Eukaryota; kingdom Metazoa; phylum Arthropoda; class Insecta; order Coleoptera; family Elateridae; genus Sinelater; species Sinelater perroti. The sequence goes on from JARFIY010000222.1 coordinate 7,828,454, forward strand.
GTTCGTCCTTATTGCCTGGTCCGATACGGGACGACGCGACAAGCACTTCACCTAAGTCGACCGCATTATCACCCCTTATTCGAAATGAGCACATTTTGTCACATTCGACGTTTCACTAAATTTAACTCTGTCAGATTTTTGCTTGTTCTGAGTCGTTCGACATCATCTGCAAATTCCCACCTTAAAACGTTTGAGAGGTAGAAAATCGCATCACCAACTTTATCACCTCTAAACGTTCTACCGACAAGGGTTCATTACCAACTCGAAATACTTCGCTGATTAAAGTGTTTTATAAGTTTGTATAAATAAAATTTATTGTTCATTTACAAAGGCCGAGAGCTAATGTTTATTTGTGTTACTTCGTATAAGAGGAACTATTAGTATCACGGTATGTTGCTTTCATCTGTTCCATTCTCAAAAAAACTTAGGCACACACAGTCTATGGTGTTAAGTGCAGAGGAGCTTGTTAAACTTTTTTTGGCGCACAAAAAATTAACTACTGGTTGTTTAACGAGGCATTCGTTCACCTCCTTGCTATTACAATGTCAAACTCTGCTCTTAAATTGGCGCTCGTGTAATGAGGACTTTACGTAACCACTCCGAGCAGCTTTTGTACCAGTATGTAAATAGGTGCAAATAGATATTCCTAATAAACTCGAATAACTAGTATATTACCGACGGCACGATCTTCACGTCCCAGCTAACGCAAGAGGCGCTGCTAATAATATGAGAATAAAAAGTTCATTGGCATAAATAAGGTGGCTAAAAATAAACGTGCGAATATGTTCTTACCACGGTCATTTGAACGCACTTCAATGCTATTGTACGACATTGAAGACCAAACAAAGTTGATGTTAAATAAATAAATAATAAATATATGGTTACTTATCGGTTAGTCTATTTCGTTAATGCGTAAATGGTTAAAATGTACTATCAAGTTGTATTCTGAAGTCACATCTAGATACAACAGAAGAAGTCGAAAAAATAAGCAGCGACATCTAACGTTGTTTGTGTAAACTTTCTGTTACTACAAGGAAGGAGAAAAGGGAGATGACATTCAAGTAAAGTAAACTTTTTTGAAACTACTGTTAAGATCACAAATTATTTTTTATCTTACAGTAAAATATGTGAAGGCGACTTGGTTTTCCACAATTGAAATCCCAACTTCGCCGCCAGGAAAATATTTGTATCATTACTTTTTAGTGGGATGAATAGAAGAAAGATTTGCGCGAATGAGCTAATCGAACTTCTTTTTATTTCGCGGGCGGCCAGCTGTGCAGCGCCACCCTGAACGTGGCTGGTCTTTGGTATCCATTTTCATTACCAATAAAACGTGCCACTCTTTTCACTTATGGTCTAATCTATTATAAGACTTTATGGTATTATGTTGCAGGTAAAGATCGAATTTCTGGCCTGACTTGTGCCTGTTTGGATTGCAATAAAACTAAAATTTTGTTTGTAATGATCGAACTGTGGTTTTAGCTGAAAATCTGCTGCTTCACACAGTTGGGCTTAGCGACCTTTGCGTTTTTTTTTGTAAGCAACAGTGGAATCTATCACATTTTTATTACTAGCTAGTAGTGGTTGTGGCTTAAGAGCCAGGCAGAGCCCTCAGAGATAGGGTTCTACAAAAAAAAGAAAACTTTAGAGACTTCGCAGGGCAACATAATCCTCGCAATCCTAGAGTTAAAAGTATTTAACTCAATATAAATATACACTCAGTGTGGACCAAAAATCTATGCAATTTGTCTTCCTTTACTTTTCCTTTTGGTGATTGTTTTTTTCTTTAAATGAATTTATATTTTTAACTCATTCGATGATTACATTGGACATGACGTGCTGTTCTCTATGGTCCTGACTTGTTTCGATTCTTATTGTTGTCTTTTTCTTCCAATCTCTCGATTGAACCCACTTCTGTTTCGATGAACGTTGTAGAGTTCTGATATTTCCTCGATCTTCTTGTATTCTTGCTTCAAATAAATAAAAGCCGGAAGAAATTCTTTTATATTCATTTGAGAATTTATTAATACACGGTTAAAATTGTGAAAAATAGCTTCAATTGCCAAAAAAAGGGAGAATAAAGAAAAAAATTGTACCAGACCAAGTAACTAAGTAAATTATTAAGGTAACAATTAAGCCCAAAAATTATTGCACAGGGTATGGCAACATATCTTCCGGTCCATCAGATCATCTCAGAACGTGCGTCTGCCCTTGGACTTTCCGATCGTTCAGTGAGGCGAACTCTTCACGATGACCTTCATTCCATCCCTACAAGTTGGCGATTGTGCAGGAACTCTCAGAATGGGACTTCAATTTTCGGAGGAACGCATGTGAGGCACTTTTCGAAAAGGTTCCTGAGGACGCCATTGTTTTTTCAGTGATGAAGCCCATTTTCACTTGAGTGGAAGCGTCAACAAGCAGAACATGCGCTACTGGGCTGACACTAATCCTCGAGAATTGCATCCAAGGCCTTTACATTCACCTAAAGTCACAGTGTGGTGTGTAATTTCCTCAGCTGGGAATGTTGGTCCCTGGTTTTTTGAAGAAAATGAGGTCACAGTAACAGTGAATTCGGACCGGCATGTGAACATGTTGGAGGAATTTTTTTCCATGACTTGATAAATTAGACTTAGAAGACATTTGCTTCCAACAGGACGGAGCAGCGGTTAACACTTCAAGGACATCAATGGTCCAAGAACCCTACAAGATCTGAAGGCCAAAATCCGGGTAGAAATTACCAACATACCCGCTATTATGCTGGCAAGGGTCATGGCTTATTCAGTATATCGATAATGGGGGGCGTCACCTACCTTACTGTGTAAAAAAAACTTTAGATGTGTACCTGCATTATAAGAAAAAAAAATTTTAAAAATTTCTGATTTATTTTTTTCTGATTTTATTGCGTTTTGAAAAAAGGAAGTTATGTTACCGCATACTGTAAATCAGTTTAACAGTCGGGATTTTCCTAACCACTGTGAAAGTACAGAACTGTCTATAAATTTGCAAAACATTTAAAACATTTGCAAAAATAGATATCTGGTTGAGAAGCTTAGCTACAGTGCGGACGGACGTGGGTTCAATTCTAGGCTCCATATCGCAGATGGTGGCCGACGAGCGGGCAGTGGGGGTAAACATATGAGAGCTTTAAACTCTCAGTTCGCAGAACCTGCTCCGACGTGAGGAGAGAGGCAGTCTCACTATTATCTTGTTTTTAACACAGATAACCTCGCCGAGTTTTTTATATGTTTCACAAATGCTCTGTGTCTACTTTTGGTTATAGAGCAGATATCTATACGATAATACATTTCATCCCACAGACACGTCAGCGGTTGCGAAGATTCTGGAGATTAGTGAGGAATGGTGATTCAAAAATGGTGTCCTTCAGAAACCCCCTGAAAAAGTTGGATCCTTAATATAACTATCAGGGGACTGAGCTAGTCACCGCACTCATCGTATTTTTGTCTTTTACGTTTTAATCGAAAATTTCGATTGAGATACCGTCGCACATTTCTATGGTAGTGAATCAGGCAGTCGTTTTGTTGAAGAATGTAACCATTACTATCGTTATTCAACGCGTCCAACAGGTCCAAGTATATCGTCCTAACCTTAGGTTAGTTTCGCACGTTCCGTGGGGATTTTCAGTCCTTAAAATGCGCACATTGTGCCAATTTATTTTTACAAACAGACGGAAAGTCGTTTCATCGCTAAAAATGGACGCGTTTGTTAAACCCCAATTTCAAAGCAAAATTTGAGACACGCAGCTGAAGTTTGTACGGCTTAAACCGTAGATTTAAAAAATTTGCTATATTGTTGATTGAGAGAATCTTTGAATTTGTTGACAACGGGGAGGGGGTGACGTGCACCGGTGAGCTTCTCTAAAAGGATTCGCAGTTTTTTTGCTTAGTCCTGGAAGTCTAAACTAAAGAACTGCATTCATACTGGAATTTCATATACCACCTCTTGATACTGTTGAAAACAGGCGCTGCCCTTTGGAATTCTGCTCGAAATCGTCGTACAGTTCTTGCGTATTCCAAAACACAAAATGGCTGCTCACGTTTACTAAATGCCATATTTGTTACAGCAGCCTCGTAGCGGTAAATTATGGCAGCACCACTTGCGTGGTCTTCGTAACTTGGGAATTTTTAAATTTCTTTATGTAAGGAAACAAGTCCTATTTATTACTAAATTAATTTGCTAATTAAAACGGCATTTCGCTTTAGTGCACCACGCCTGCCCGTAAAATCCGAAACGGCCGCGATAAACCTCCAAGGAAAGTTCCCCAGCACTTCGCAATTTCGATCTGTTTAATGTAGTTTGTAGACTGTTACGGCGTTTGGCGACCCTGTCAGCGAGAGCATTTACTTTACGTCCTAAAACATCCCCGTCTAGACAGTACGGAAAGGCTCGGATGTTTTGGGATTACAGGCCTACCCAGTTTATTTCCTAATGATGGAGTATCGCGCAAAGTAAACGCTCGTAATAAACCAAGTTCTAATAGGATCCGCACAGCGCTTGAAAGGACTGTTATCTAGGCATTGTTTTATCGAGCTTGGAAGTCATGTCTTTTCGGAAATAACGAAGGCAGGTCCGGCGCATACCTAAGCTCGGGAGGAAATCCGACGCGAACCGAGCGGCTATTTTTAAGCGTTACAAAGTAGGAAACAGGGGAAGCAGACGATAACCGCCGATGATTTGTCATAACAACAATACAAGCCCGTCATGAATACATGCAGACGTACAAGGCATAGCCGGAAGTCCAGCGGTGGTTGGCACGTTATCGAAGGAGGAAGTCGAGAACAGCAGCCAACCGCATCATTATCTGACTGCTGGAACGTGTTTATGTTCGAAGAAGCGTCATGGGAAATTCTAACCGAGACCCTTCGCTGTCGAGCGTCTCCGCGCTACCGTCGTTCTTTGTCAATGCGCCTCAATTCTGTTGTGTCAAAGAGACCGAACATTTCGAAGCAATTGAGGAATGAATCATAGCGCTCTTACCGCATATTTTGGGTTTGCATCCGCTAGCATTGTCCAACTTACCTAGAACAAAAATGATCGCATTAAAATGGTGACATGACAACATAAAAAGTAAAAAATCTTAAAAATATACAAAGTCCTTTCAAAAGTTTCTTTTGTTTTTAAAGCTTATAGTTTGCTGGCAAAATTGTTCAAAGTACAATTTTGTTACTTATTAAACTGAACTTTTGACCCGGAAGAGGATTTTTAATGAAAGAAACAAATAATAGTCACATAAGGTGTATCCGGTAATCTCGTTTGCAGTAGCGTTACATCGTTCCTTCGTCTAAAACGATGCAATAGTACAAGCCGTAAAAACATCCGAAAGAGCTAGTATAACTCTTCAATGGGGACGAAACTATTCTATCATAAGAAAAGCATCACATCAACATTTCGATCAGGTTGAATATTTACAAACTTTATTAGAAAAGCCCCAGGACTGATTTTTTAATTCTTTATTTGTGATATTCAAACACAAGAAGTGGGTATTATTCAGTCACGTGATATGTTAACTCGCTAGGTGGCAGCGCTGCAATTAGCAACTAAATGTTCGGCTTCTTAGCGCATTTAGTTAGAAGAGCAAAGAGCTAGTATTAAGTTATGCGTTAACCTAAGGAATCTCCCTAGCGAAACATGGAATATGATACAGCAAGCATATGGTGATAAGGAATTATCGAGAAGCCGTGCCTTTAAAGTTTCGAGAGGGCAAGGCGATCGCCAATATCACATATCGCTGCAGATATGGAGTGTGCGAGAACCGCAAGAAGACCGTCGATATCAGAGGATCTGAAATTCAATAGCGATGTGTGTCATTTAGATAACCGAAAATTTTTTGCAAAAACTGCTACTGAACTGCTAGAAAGGGCCATAACTGATTTTTTAACATAATATTATCGCAAATGAAAGTTGATGCTACCACTATGACCCTCATGGTGAAGCAACAACTTTCGAAAACGAAGACAATGTTCATCGCATTTTTGATGTTAGAGGTTTGGTGCACCATGAAGCACACATGATCAAGACAATGGCTCTTATTGTACGACACATCCCTCAGCACATTCACTCGACTTGTCACCGCGACTTTTTTTTTTGTTTCTGTTAGGTTGCAAAAGAAACTTTTGAGATAACCTTCTATAAGTACTTAATAATCAATACTCAAGTTTTAAAATTGTTCTCACGTAGGGGAATAAGTTTGTTGCTGTTGTGAAACCATTTTATCAGTATAACTGAAATGTCACCTATTCGATCCAACCCTACGTTCACGGGAAGGTTTAAACGAAGCCTTGTACTATTCAGGGTTTGATTGCACGAGGTTTATACAGCAATGACAATAAAAACAACGCTTTTATAAATTCGGGGCGCGGCACGCCAGCCGCCCGATAGATAAACGGACGCGGCATCATTCACAGACGCATAAAAGAATCGCGGAAGTAATGAGAAAACACAAAACACGAAGCTCAGCGTAAACATGAAATATCGCAGGAAAACTAGGGAATGATTAATGGGCGCGGATCATACAACCTCGTTCCGGGAGCGCGGTCCTGACCTGAATTCTACGCGGACGCATCGACACGAAAGTGAAACCGGTGCCTCGGTGGCAGTTTAGCCAGGGCACTGGGCTGCCGAGCTTCGTGTGGGCACTGCGTGGCAGGTCGTGAAAACGACGCCTTTGCTTTCATTGTTTGCAGTTCCTTTTTAGGGGCTCTAATGATCTTCGCTTGTGACAAGAAGTCTCGAATTTTGGTCGTACGAGTTGCTTTGTTGTCCGCAGCTTAAAGAAATGATAGATAGCTGTGCTTTGAAGATCCCATTTGAAGAAAGCGATGTTGGGTTCTGCATCAATGAGTTAAAAAATGAGATTTACTTGTAATGTAATAATAAGGCTCTGCGTGAGAGCACGGCCTGCAAACTAAGAGGTTAAGGCTCTCATATGTTCGTTCTCTCTGCCCGGTCGTCGCGCGCCATCTATGATGTTGAGAGGTGTTGCAAGCACTGCACCTTAGACGACAGCCATTATTACCGCTTGTTTGAGTGAATACAGGTACTCAATTATTTTTAGTGATTGGGTAAACCACCCGCCAGGTATCAGAAAGCTTGGGGAATGGAACTCAGGCCCGTCCACATTGCAATCTGTGCCTTAACCGCTGGGACCACTGGCGATGAGATTTACTTGTACACTAAAAAATTAATTTTGATTTTGTACTAGCACACAAGATTTTAAATTATCCAAAAAATATTATTCTGCTCTAAAAACTGTTGCAAAAACGCAATATTAACTTTGTAGTTTTTTAAATTTGTTTTAATTTCAATTAATACTTATCGTTCATACGGCAGGACTCTACATCCACTGTAGGAGCACAACCTGTGAACTGGAAGGTCAAGGCTTCCATGTTCCCACCCTCTTTGTCCAGTGGTAACGCACCATCTTTGTGATTGGGGTAAAACGCGTTTTAGACGATCTCATTATTACTCCTGTTCGATTTGAATGCAAGTGCTCAAATTTTAGTGACTGAGTAGGCTACTCGACAGGAAATTGAGGCCTAGGGTCAAACCCAGGCTCGGGTACACCGCAGTCAAGCTGATTAAACGCTTAAACATCAATACTTCATGAAACTGTCGGATGGAATGATCAACAAATCTAGGATACTTTCATGTACCACAGAAAGTGTAACAATACAGTGATAAATCAACTAAATACCTCCATGGATTGTGACAATTTTATTGAGAGCGTCAATGTGACGCACATGATGCATTTCTTATGATAAATGGTAGGATCCATTTTTCGTCAAGAGTTTAGAGTTTCTTTTGTGGAAAATTACGAACATTCTGTCCCTGAGAGCTAAGATCGGACAAAAGACTTCAAATGCGTTTAGGAAATCCGTTAGAAGTTGTTAATGGGGGTCGCTATTGTGGCGCTTTTCTCCTTAGTGCTTATTGTGGTAATGGATGAGATGTGGGTGCATTATTATGCAACCAAGGGTTTCTAAAAGACAAAAAAATCGAAAACAAATCGAGTTTCAGTTTTCTGGAATTCTAAAAGGCACTGTAGGTAGAGTTCTTCACAAATCGTCGTATAATATTTGCTCAGTATTATTCGATCACATCTTCCACATTTTCTCTTTAATGTCAGGCAGAAAATGCTATGATAATTAGGATCAAACTTTTAGGCTGCTAGCACAAAGTGCATCGTAAATCAGAGGGGCTAGGTAAGAGATTAGTAACTTCAATTTAAACTAGTTATCGACGCCTGCAAATTAGATGCTAAGTCTCCAAGTTTATTAACTGACATTGGAATGTATGTTAGTTGTCGGAGTCGACTAAGAAGCTTTGGCGGTGACTACTCGTGTAGAGTATGACGAGGGTTAGTATTTTCGACTCTTACTCCCACTTCGCACAAAGGCGACAGGGCCTAATCAGCCGACGACAGTTTTCTCGGAAAGGACCCGGATATCACCTATTGCACTAGAGTCGCACTAAGTAGACTTGTCACCAATTCTGAATCTGGGATTTAACAGTATTAGAACATCCGTGACGCTAAAATCCTCCCTTACTAGTGATAATGTACGTCTATCATAGCCGTCAGTAGGCCGAATAAGACAACGACCAATATTTCAACTCGTGTCCGTCTTGAGACGCTTAAATGATGATTTCAGCTGTAGTTGTAATCATTCAACAATTCCATTGTCTATGGAAGCTATGCTGTGGTCGGATGACCTTCGGCGGCGATGGTCCAGATGCTAACAAATATATCGCAATGGTCAGGAGGCGTCGACCGAAGACTATAGAACCGGAAAATTGGTATTAAATTGCGTCTATGATAGCGTAGAGGACTGCAAGTCTAGTTTGCAATCCGAGACCCACTGTTAGCACGCATTATCTCTAGGTTTCAGGTCTTAGAGAAAGGTGGGAGAGAGAGAAATTGATTATTTTCGAACGATTAATTTTATACTCTTACCCCTGAAAAGTCTGTAGACTTAATTGAGCGGCGACGATTTTCCGGAAACGAACCCTGACATTGCCCGGTGTGTTAAGGTCTAATATGATTTATTAATAGACCTTGCAAATTGGTGAGCACGTGTACTGTTACGTCGCTACAATAACCTTTTATTTAATTTATATTATAAGTTTTTCGGCAGTATAGTTTTTTATTTACTTTATTATTGGTCATTAATTTTTATGGTATTTGTTAAGTTCTTACACAGTTTTTTACTTTTTATATATGCTTTAGCACTATAAAAATGACTACAAAAAACATATTTTATAAGGTAAATATTTTTCGGTTTGTACTGAAATGTATTGGCACTACCACTACCGTTCGTACTCATTTTTGCAGCCGCTACAAATTCTGTTTGAAATTTTTTCTAGGACTTTGTTGCAAAAATAATTATACATATACTCCGTGTCACTTTCACCAATAATTTATAAACAATTAACTATTTCCGCCAATGTGAAAGTTGCCGCTTAAAACAAATCCCATATTCCTCTTGGTGTCCCAGGGTTATGATATATGGATTATAAAAGTTGATGTAAACCTATTTGCCATGGTAATACCTTAAGCAAACGCAAAATAAAACATTCAACAAGCAGCGTTATCTATAAAATCAAAATTCTTGTGGTCCACTTAAATGTTGCCCAAGTTTCCCAGATTTTCATATAATCTTATGGTTGTTGCATTACCTTGCGCTTTACGGTTTCCGTACTGATTATTATAAAGAGATACAACCTTTAAGCAAACATGCCAAGTGTGTATTACACAAGTAGGGCCGTAAAATCATACTCAAATTGGAATAGTAGTGGTATACAAATTTTTGTTATTAAAGAAAGCCTGCTTTCAATGTGGAGCATGGTACTAGAGAGCGCCAGTGTGGGCGCGTGGTTGAGGGGCGTAGCTGCGGTGCTGGCGAACCCGGGTTCAATCCTAGGTTCAGATCCCTAGCGGGTGGCCTATTCAATCATTAAAAATAATGTGCACGTGCTCGTTTCCAACAAAGAGTAAAAAGTCTGAGGTGATGTGATTGTCTCGTTGCCTCGTATAAGAGCATTAATCTCTCAGTTTGCAGACCATGCTCCGCCGATGAGCGTTAGAGCCTCCCTACAATCATCATAGTACTAAAGCACATGCGGTTGCCTTCATAAAATCTTTACTACGCAAACCTAGATGTGGGTTAACATCATCCTGCAACCTAGAGGGTGTCATTAGAATCATTGGAGTTACTTAGTGTTACAGAAAAAAAATACGCGTTTTGTCCCTTAAAAAAACTAGAGTTCTTCAGTTAATGTTGAAAATGTTACTAAATTCGAATTTTGGTGGAAATTTTGGCAATTATAAATTGAAAGTGCTGATCAGTCGTGGGGGACGTAGCGTAATAATTTGGAAAAATAACCGTCTGCCGATTGTAACCGTTTCGATTTAGAATATTCCTTTTTGGTACTTCAAACCTGTTTATTGAGAGACCCGTACTTTTAATTTAGAATCTATTTTATTTAATTTATTTTCAGTGTGGTCCACTGTAATGAATAGGGAAAGGGAGTAATCATTGCTCCTCTCTAATAAAGGTCGATTTCGGCTTGGCAATTTTGGAACTTTTGGAAATCGTAAAACTCCATAAAAAGCCATAGTCAATTCGCAAAAGATGCTAATAGCGTGTATCGTTAATAGATGTCAGTAGGAAATACCAAACGGCATATTTGAAAGGTGTTTTCTACCCCAAGGAATTTATCAGTGGTTTTACTTTTCACTTGTCCCTACGCTATTTTTATAGCCTAAGATATAACCAAGAATCCTCTTTCACTTCTTTAAGAGCAAGATAAAAAATATTTTCTTAAATCACAACGGCTTGGGTTAAGATTTGATAAGTTCTTCACTTCAACATTGTTAAGCATACAGATTGATCGAATAAAGGCAAAGCTAGAAGATAATTTCAATATTTTCATTATCAAACAGGTCTTGTTCCTAAATTTATGTTATGTTCTTGAGGCATCCAAAGACCAAGACCTTAATCTTCATCTTTAACAGCACATAACTTGTTGGAGTTTTAGTTTATTCTTTTCTTAATTTTCTTCACTGACATATGTTTCTTTGGATATTCTAAGTTTTATTATATATTTTTTTTTCTTTCACGACCTGAACTCGGCTATTTTATTTGATATACACCATATGACCAAAAGTATCCGTATAACCAGGCATTTACTAATAGAACTTTTGACATATCCATAGGAATTATTTCTTATTCCTCCATAAAAGCTGCAGTGTGTCTAGCCTCTAAAAATGAGGGAGTTGGCTTGGCGTATAATTTGTGTTTCAATTCTTAACAGAGGAGTTTGATGGGATTGAGATAGAGATTCTGTGGAGGCGAGTGTAGTTTTCAGAAGAACCTTTGTTGTATGGGCAGAAAAGTTATTACAGGAAAGGTCCTTCCCCGAACTGTTGCAGCAGAGTTGGAGGTACAGAGTTGTCAATAATATCAAGATACATCTCAGCGTTCATCCTTCCGGCTACAAAAAATAAAGGACCTAGGCCAAACTGTGAAAAACAGGCCCAAACCATAATGCAGTCGGGTAAGAAGCATTTTCTTGGCACCTGACAAACCCAGACGCGTCCAACGGATTAAAGTTCATCTTCACTTAGAACTTGTTTCTATTGGTCCATAGTCCAATAGACGTGAGGTTTCAGGTTTAACTGATTTTTCCATGTTTTTTAGCTCCCGACGGACAATTCTGGTGATAGCGAGTAATGGTAGTCACCAAGGACATTCATTTTTCATCACTATCTTCTTTAGACCTCAACCGTTGATGATAATGCCACGTTCAAAATCACTCAACTCTGCTAACTTATTGTTTGTCTAATGCTTTTAGCTGCATTTTGAATTTGTTCTATGGTGTGTCCTGGGAGTTTTGGCCATTTAATATATAGAAATGAAATAATTCTCTCAGATGTCGATATTATTTTTTTTTAGTCATCGTCGAGTTACTGTAGATTACGTTTCATTAGATTTGAAGATTTATACACGCTCTTTAAGAATGAAAAAATCAAAGAAAACATCATTCTGCAGTGTTCTAAAAAGTATCAGCGCTAACGGCATCAAAAACTAAATTCGAGCCGTTTATGGGGATGGTGTTTCAATTGTTCAAAACTATTCACATTTGGGTTAGAAGATTCAGAGCTGATAATTTTAATCTGGTCATCCATTACAGATGGAGACCTCATCGAGGCCATGGTCAGAGAATTTGTGATCCATTGTTTTGCATCGGAAAATACTTTAAGCAATCCCCGAACAACGATATACAATCAATTCACACAGCTATGAAGTATGGCACCCATATAAGAATTTTAACCATGAAGGTTCTTTGGTCGGCGATAAAAAAACTTTAACAGTAGCAGTTCTCGATTTTCACTCGAGGAATATCCATTTGGTGAGATTGGAAGGGTTTCACTTATTATAAATTCCTTCCATGGGGTAGAACCATTAATTCAACGAAATGCTGTTTCCAGTTATTGACCTATGTGATTATTATCTAATTTTTTTTCATTAAAAAGTCTCATCTGCGTAAAAGGTTTAGTTTAATAAATGGCTTAAAATGCACTTGGCCGAAGGAAACTTTTGGGTCAACCTCATATTATGGTAATAAATTGTCTAAACACATCAGAATAAGTCACAACAAGATAATCCTAAGGAGAATTGTATGGGAATTCCATTTGCGTTTCTAAACGTTCCTAGATTTTTGATAAATTTGAGTTGCGTACTTTTAATCTTTCTGTTTGGATTAGCCCCATCGAAACGCTTCGCCGCGTATGCAAATTTTAATAAAATTCGGAATATTCATCACATGCTTTGTGCAATGAATAACATATTCCCAATATGCAAATTTAGATTGTGTAGGACACAATAACAGCGGTACGCGCGGTTCGTTTGCGTTGAATTAGGTACAGATAAAAAAGCGCGAGGACCTTCAAGGTTTCCCCGGAATAATTGTTACTGTTATAACGAATTGATGTTGTTTTCTCGTTAAAACTTGCGTAGGGTGGCTTATAATCACGTACCCTCTCAACTACTCAACTAGGGCGTGCAGCGTCACCTTCAGCTCCAGCGATGGCATGTATTATTCGGTTACCAAGCTACAGATGAGGGTATGCCACCACTTTGTACAATTTGTGTTGCGTTCGGATGCCTAAGTCAAACTCCACATCACATAAAATGTTAGACCAGAGCCAATCCAAAAAAACGCCATAAAAGCTGCCGTGAACGCTTTAGCCGAGGTTGTAAACAAAATATGTCGCTCTCTGTATGCATAAATTCCATTTTACAACTCAATTATAAACGCGACGATTCCACACAAAAAATGGCCGAACCAATTTGGCATGGCTCAGTTCATTAAACCGCACTTATTTTTAAGTGCAATAGAGGAAGGTCGAGCTATTTCTTCTACTCGAATTACGTAAACAGAGGTTTGACGCTTCCACGCTTCGTGACAACGGCAAGACCGCCGATCTATTTTCGCCGCGGAGTTTGAAGAGTGGCCAGACCGATATTTGCCAAAATAATTGCAAACAAAGGAAACCTTACGCCCGTCCTTTTCCTCGCCTAGGAACGGTGGGCTTCGAGAACGTCCTCGGGCTCCCAAAATTGGGTTTTTGACATTCGGCACAGCACAAACATTTTTTTATTTTTAATTTCAATTCCATAGAATGTTAGTACCTAGTTGCCAAGGAAAATCATGGATGCAAGAAGGATTAGAAAAGGGAGAAGAGGAAGACAGGAAAATCAAAAAGCCGAAATGAAGAACGCGACCAGAGATCGGAATGAATGGAAGAAATGAATTCCCGAATTATCAATGGAAAACCCCACAACCGAACAGGGTACAGGGAATGGGGAAGAAGAAGAAGAGAATTTCAGTTCGTTCTGTGGTCACTTTCTGTTTATTCTTTATTTATATGGTCTTCCAAAATGAGTTGAATATTTGAAACCACTATTGCCGATTCAATTTTATGTTCTAATTGGCTGTTGAAAAGTAATTTTTGCAAAAATTTCAATGTGCAAGTCAAATCAACATCATATCATCGCCGTCAAAATACTTCTCCAAGTACTTTTAAATATTCTGGAAAGCGGCGAACAATACGTATATTTTCCACAATTAGGATGGTCCATGGAAGACGTTGTCGACTTTCATTTTCAACCATTTCTCGTCTTCCCAAAAATTGTTTTCCACAGATTAAAACAAACGGTAAGGACAGAGTGATAAGTCTGAACTGTAAGGAGAGTATTCCAGTCTCATTCAGAACAAATGCTCTATTTGGGCAGATGTATGAAGTCAGGAATTGTCCTACATGAAGAGACGTCTCAGTTTTCTTGAGTACTGTCGTACCTTCCTCTGACCTCAAAAGCAATTTCAGGAATTGTTAATCAGCGGTAGCGAACAATGTGAATATCCTTCTCAGTTATGGTGGTTTTCGGGTTACGTTGGCGACTTTCTCCTAAATTGGAGGCGTTTTAAGTCAAAATTATGGATGGTTTTACGCCCTCCGTTGAGAGAAACTTGATAATAATGCCTTGTGAAGCGGATGGGGGTGTATCTAGCTCTGACATGGTGATAATGACTAAAGAAGCGGTAGTGCGAGTTACCCTGCGGGAAGAATTGCCTAGAATTAACCCTATCTAATAGTGATTAGAGGCGTAGCCCCTCTTTGTTGATCTAACAATGGGTAAAAAGTAAATTCCGATTGACATCTGATTCATTCTTGTATATTAGTGTGTTCCATATATCATATTACACTCTCAACTCTAGATGTCTGTTTTAAATGTGGATCTCGAAACTATTTCATAAAATCTTTAACTTGGCTCTTATAGAGAATAACTTTAAGGCATTATATCTTTTGTTCCTATGCGAAAAAAGTTATGTGAATTAACTTTTTGCTAGAAAATACTAATAGTCACCCATATATCGTAGAAGGTTTCATGATTTTTCTGTCAACTGAAGACTAGAGGACGATGACGTCTTTTTCGCTGTCATTAGGATCTTCAAAATTACCTATCTTACAAGTTGCTCAGATTTAAGTAGTTCACGTTTCTCAGGGTTGTGTATTGTAAAAAATATTTATATAGGTTTCTGAGATGTGTGAAAATGGAGTGTTACAATAGAGAAGGGAAGCATGGTTTTGTACTTTAAAAAGTTGGATTTCAGAGTTTCCAAGTTTGATGATTTCAATGACTAAATTCGATTTTTGCTGGAAAATTTGCCGTTTTTGGAATGATAATGTTGATTTTTTTGTAAAATATAGACAAATCTGTTGTTCAAAGATAAAAATTGTAAATGAGAAAGTACTGGTCAAAAGTCAGTAATCAAATATTGCTTTGTGTGCGTTCGAGTGTTACAAGATTGACGTATAGTAGCGGAAAAAGTTCTATCACGCTCATCAAAACTTTTTTTTCAGAAGACTTAGAGAATCATCTTTCCACACACCGGCAGACGCATTTGCCGTGAGTCTCAGGCCGATTCCCGCCGCACTGCCGTCGACATCAGGACCAGTATCTTTCAACCCGTGCATACGCACTGTCTGATCTCGACTACAAGCAGCTGGATTGTATGGGAGACGGCCAGCAAAGAAGCATCTCGTGGATCAGCGGTACAGGGTGCACCTGCACTGGACCCGTCAGCAGTGGGAGGGAGTGATCTTCAGCGAGAGCAAGTTCTCATTGTTCGAATCGGATGGGATACGTAACGTAAGACGTCACATGGGCTTCCGGTACAATTCCCGGTACCAGGTGCTAACTGTGAAGCACGGAGGGGGGTCGGCAATTGTGTGGGGTGCTTTTTCATCCAAGGGAGTTGCCCTCATCCACCGTACTACGGAAATAATGGACCTCCATATCTACAAGGGTATTCTGGAGAATGTTATGCTCCCCTACGCACGCAGTACCCACGGCAGGGCCTTCACATTTCAACGGGACAATGACCCTAACCACACGACACAGGACACGCAGGACTGGCCCAGTCAAAGTCCGGGCCTAAACCCCATCGAGCACTTGTGGGAGGCACTGGAGAGGTGACTGGACAAGAAAAAGGCCAGAAACGCCGATAAAAAGTTCGCACAGCTGCAGGAGGAATGGAAAAAGATCCTTTAGTCCACCATCGACAACCTCCTCGATGCGATGTCCTATAGATGCCAGACTAGCATTAGGAACAAAGGAACCAAATACTGATGTATTTGAGTTGTTGTTATGTTCTGACAACAGTATTATGTTTGAATAGTTGTAAAAATAAAAGAGTTCAGATGAAATTTGTTGACTTTTGGGGTTTTCACATTTTCTGATTTTCTGGTTGACGGTTTTGATGGATATTCTGGTAACTTCTTGAACCTTCTGGAAAAAATTCCCAGATAATTGTTCCTCCGAGAGTTCTCTTGATACGAAAGCAACCGAAAATATTGAATTTGATAGAATTTTTGCCGCTACTGAATAAGTCACATCATCGTAGTCTTATTTCACTTCTTTAGAAAACTCAACGCCAAACATTCGTCATGTGACAATAAAATAACATCAGCAAACTGCTAGTGTTCCACAATATGATGCGCCATATTGTGGAAAATCCTGGTCAATAGGTTCGTTGACATTGCCAAATTTCTTTGGTGTTGTTTGGTTTCACATAATAATAAAGCGGCGTAAATTTGGCGGATGCAATGGCAGAATCAATTGAAGATGACGCGACCGCTCTTAAAGATTCATTTTGGCCACGTTGGCTTGAGAGGTGTTGGGATGTCGCTTCACTTTGCTGTAAATATTTTACCAAAAGTTAATTGTCATTCAAATCTATACATGTAGCTGTTGTGATAGAGACATAGCAAACATCAATCTTCTACTGAAGGGGTTTTCTATATATTTTATCCATATACGTATTGAGAACAAACGTGTGATACCACAATAATTGGATAGTTCCATACATCACAGACTTTTTCTGTGGCGATATCTGTAAAGGTGTTTACTACAACAAACCAAGACCATTGATGACTTGAAACCAAACATCACCGAGGACATTCAGGCAGTGACAGCGGACTTACCGGCAAGGACTACTTTAATCTTGTATGGGAACAAATTATTTCCAGTATATGGTAAGATGCATATTATGATCCTATTTCTTACAAAATTAGGTTTCTTACAAAATCGGATTTTGTAGCGGTTGGGACACCCTGTATTTTTGAGAGTTAAAAACCAGGGTTAGTTCTCCCAAATGATTAAACTATCGACATCATTGGACCAAAAGTGACGTCATAAATCGGTTACAGTCTAATAAAGTCGTGCCTCGCACAACTGCCACACATACCTGCGATCTTCGCTCTTCAATAAGGCTAAAATTAAGCAGCAGCCTGCTCTAAACAAGCGGAAGCAAATAATTACACTACTAGTATTATTTTACGGTATGTGGTTTCTCTCTGTCTGGGTTTCTCCTGCTGGACACGTACTCCGGCGCAGCGCCGCGGCACGGCCGGCCCCGAGGAGGTGCGACGAAGACGGACGGCGCCGCGGACGCCGCTCGGCAGCCGGGATAAATTGCTTTGTAAACAACTTTCCCATAAGTGAGTTAAGTCTCACGGATTCGAATTAAAATTTTTTATTCAGCAGGCCGGGGAGCGCGGCGCGAAGCCGATGTTTACCAGATTTTCTCCGTTACGGCCGCGGCAGATAAAAATCATAAAATATGGATTGGGCCGCAGCGCAGCGCCTATTATGGAAATCTTTCAGCCACTAAACACAAAGGTCGGCGGGGCACAGCAGCGTTGCTTAATTAATTTCCTGAAAGCCCCGGCACCGGAAGCAAGGCGTGCTGAAATGAACAAAAATTGCTTCCTTTTCAAGTGCATCGCAGAGGAAAGCGGAGGGAACGCTCGTGCGTTGTGCTAATAGAGGATTGTACTGAAAATTTTATTTCTTAAGATTATTTACATACAAGAGTTAAAAGAATTCTTTAGTACGCAGCATGACCAACAAGTTTCTGGAATATTTTCTTTAAATTAAGTACTCAAAATGTCTATTTCTCTTATACTTTTTACTCCATTCTTCTTCTATTTCCTGTTTTTATATTATATAAAAGTTTAAAAAATATTCTCAAATATTTGCAAATTTGCTATAAAGGTGGAGGTGTAAATATAAATTGATTTTTTTAAATAAATGGTAGAATAAATTAGCAAGTTTGTTATTATTTGTTGTTTGAACAAGAATCAAACCCAAAATAAGAGGGTGAATCAAATAGAAATTAACTGGTAACCCAGCGCGCGGGCGAATTGGAGTCTCGCTTGAAACTCATGAATGTACAGGCTGATCAATAATACACGTCGGAAAGTATTTGCGTATAATGTAGTCTATCGATTTTTTTAATTCAATTTTTTTTATTCAGCAACAAGATGGCGCAGCTTACTTTCAAAAGCCTCATTTACTGCATGAGGAGTATCTCTTTCAATAGCTAAAACTTCATTTTTATAGCTCTTTTGAAATCTTCGAATGTCCTTGGAGACTCTTTTTAGACCTGATCCTTCAGGCATCCCCATAGAAAAAAGTCACATGGATTCATGTCAGGGGAATATGGTAGCCAATTAATTCCATCAATAGAAAAATTGTCGAAATCTAGCAAATGACACGTGTTTCAAAATTATCCGAAGTGTGATTAAAACTTCTCTAGTGCGATGAGGAATCGGACCGTCCTGCATAAATCAGTAAAAGTCGAGCATTTTGGCTCTCTTTGCTTCCCGTAGAAACTCCTCTTCGAGAATCTGGGAGTAACTTTAAGAGTTCACATTGCCGTCAAATAAATATGGCCAGAGAATTTTTTTCCCTCAAATTGCACACCAGGAGGTCACTTTTACTGCATGGAGAAGCTTTACAATTGCAAGATGGGAATTTTCGGTATCCCAGTGGCACGTTTTGTAAATATAAATGAGCCTCATCACTAAACCAAATTTTCGAGACATCAATCGAACCGTCTCCCAAATTAGAATCTTTTCTCAATATTATGTGGTTTCAGCGGCTGATGGACTTGAGTCTTGTACAGGAAAATTTTCAAATGTTTATCAGGATAGTTTGGACGCTCCTATAATTGATCCCGCTTGTTGAGCTGCTTGTCGAATCGACAAATCTGGATGATCTTCGAAAGGATTTCTAACCTTTTCAATATACTGTGACGTCATAGTGCTAGATGGCCGGCCAGAGTTTGCAGATCGGGCGTTCCAGACACTGCTAGTTGTCTCAAATTTCTGAATCAGCCTAAAAACAACGGGAACAATTTCCACAGACTGTTATACTTTTTACTTCGAAATTTCATTTAACCAAAATTTTTTCCGTCTAAGGGAGACTCCTTAAACGTCTGTCGGACCATAACACGTCTTCCAAATTCGTAAAATTTCTGTACAATAAACAGCCTTTCTTCGAAGGTTAAGGATGCCATGTTTACAATTAGATAGTCACGTGATCAATGGTTTGCTACAAAATTTCTATTAGATAACTATTATGTACGCTAGGTGGCGCTGATTTACTCTCTGGCACCTATTGTTGATCACCTTATATACATGTAACGAAGAATTTAAGTTTAATCTTACAATTAGTAAGCACAGTAAGTCATAGAGCTGTAGTGCTGATAAAATAGGGAAGCTGTTCTAGCGTAGTTTAGATACGGGGTTAGGCATTTTCAAAATACAGGATTGCCTAAACCCCGTCGCAGTTTATTTTGACCTCAGAAGGAATTTCAGCAATCGTTAATCGGCGATCATCCCCGACAGGGCGTCGAACAATGTAAATATTCTCCCCAGTCACGTTGGTCCTAAGTAATCTTTATTTACAACTGCTTCTCGTTCTTCCACAAATTGTTTATGGTACGAATATGTTGCCTCCGGACTATGTCTAAAACTTCTCAAAATTTCGTACGACTTTACGTTCTCTGTTTTGAGGAACTTTATAACAATTGATTACACAACGGACTAGAGTACATTTTTCCATGACTAAAGAAGTCATAGATACCATACCTTACCTATATTTATAATAATTTACTTTGTGGCGTGAAAAAGCAAATTTCGATTTATATCCGATTCACTTTCGTAGTGAAACTCATTTTCCAAAATAAAACATTTGTTAAATAATTTAATAAATAATGACTCAATAAAGCGTTCAATTCTAGTTAGAAGTTCATTAAAAAATATGTAGGACAAAATTTTATTAATACCCCTCCCCACCTAAATAAAAAAAAATATTAAAGAAAAAATAAGTATATGGTAAGTAAATTACTAACCTCTATTATAAATATATTGCAGAGTAGAGCCAGTGTGGCCAACTTAATTTTGTAATATCCCAAGAATATTAAATATCTTCTAGAGCTCATAATTGTAAAAAATGTTAACAAAACTATAAATAAATAAAAAAAACTATATTTACAAATAAAACTAAGCGTGAATAACAATGTAAATGGAGCATAAACCTTTTGGAGGAGAAGTTTATTTCCTATGCAGTGGTATAACCTGGTTTAACTTTTATAAAAGATAAAAGACGATTAACAAAGAGTGACATTTTCTTCTAAAAATCCCTAAATATTAAAAAAATCCGTTTAGCGACTAAATGGGTTAAAAATTCCATAAAATAGGTAATTTTTCTAGAATTGGCAACACTGTCCAGAAGTGAGGGTGGCCATATTCCTTTTCGTTTGGTTGTAATAACGCTCTGTAGATAATGAGTGCGAACATAACTCAGTTATCTAGTGTGTAATATTACAGTTTTGAACACATAGAGAAAGATTCAAATAAGGACAAAGATAGGATAACGAATAAGCAATCACTGAGTCGTGCAGATAAAAAAAGACAAAGGAACTAGAAACGCTGCACTAAAAAACAAAAATTACAAGGTAAGAACGGCAAAAAAGATTTTGAGGAAAAGAAGAAAACAACACCAAACCAATTCTGAACTGCTTAACCTTCTGAATACGCACACTTATTCCCATACAAATAATGAGTTAGAGAGAAGCTTGCCCTTTAATTTTCTGGAAGTATGACTAAACACAACCAAGCAACTTCAGTAAGACATTACTCATCATCATTTTACCGGCTTCTTATAAATTCTCTTTTTTGATTAAAAAATGTTTTCGGATGCCATTTTAATCATAAAAAGATAAGGATAACAGTCAGGTAAATTTGTTGTGCAACTGTTTCTATAGTTTATTGTGCACTAACACGTGTACTAACATCAAAAACAAGTTTCAGTGTGTCTACAAACTTTGTTTGTTAACATGCATTGAAATACAGATTAGAAACATTTAATTTGCTTGAAGTGGAAACGAGAAATTAAAAAATCAGTATAAATTTACATGATAAAATTTGTATTCCGCCAGAGAGCATGACTTGTGAATTTGGAAGGTTGAGCATTCCGTATGTTCCCTCTCTTCGACATAGTTAACAATAAAATTAAAGAAGTCCTCTTAAGGGTGACACTGAGAGTCATTACATGACGCAATTGAAAAATATTTATGAGCGTGATCCAATTTTAGATAACACCCAAAGAGAAACGAATTAGATAAGATATAACTCAAATATTTTCCTTCTTTTATGTACTTTCGAGGTATATGGCCTTGAATTTAAAGAAGAAATGTGCAATAGGAAGAGCTTTTTAGCTAAAAATTGTTCGACATACTGCATTACAAGTAGGTGAAATAAGTATCTGCCATTGTATTGCTTCAAATATCGGCTTCTAAAAGGGGTGCTTTTTGGGGCACCACTCACACAAATAATTCCCACGTGCGAAATAGGTTTGCCTGAAATATTTCGGCACTTCTCAAATAACTTTTTCTTCAATAATTCCATAAAAATATCATGTGAGCAACTGACCTTTGACCAGTAAATGCTTAATGAGGTTAAGTTGATGATTGTCGAAATTAGCAAGTATTCTGAATAAAATTTTGTCATAAACACATTAACTTTTAAAAACAAACAACTACGATAGAACATAAGATTCAACTTTTGACAGAGAAGCGCGTCATTTAGTGATTACATGTGCACATCTCGACGGTTAACAAACTAGAGAAAGGAGAAGAGGCATGACCACCCTTCAATCTTTGATAAACTGAAAAAAGGAAACTTGTGGCTTTATTTAAATATAACTTCACATATAAAATGTAACAATGAGCATTTTAAATTTTTGGTTGGATTTCACGAAGAGAACACAAACTGTAATGCGTTACCACCTAGTCTATATATTTTTGAATCTAATTCAGTTCAAGATATAATAGCAAATTTGCTTTATACTTACTATGTTACGTATACAGTTTACTCTAGAAATTATCAAATTATACAAGGTGCCGGTAAAAATTAATTATAATTTGTAGTTCAACAATATGGTATATGCAAAATGAATCAGCGCTGTTCCAAAATTATTTACCTAATCACCGCTTGCCACTTCACAGTTTACTGGTTGTGAGAAAGTTGAGTGCACGAAAGATGTAGGCCTGGAACAACTTTTTATAATAAAAGTACAGATAAATAAATGTTGCAAACTTTCAAAAAGAGTATGGCGAAAATATGCTGAAATGGGGAAGAAGTAATATATAGTGCAGGTTGTATCAGTCAAAAAGAGTGATCGTGTGGAAGCATTCATTTGGAAGAATTAATAACTATTCGTAGATTGGCGTGAATAATAACCATCAATAAAGGTGCTGTAAAAAGTCAGACAACTCGCTTCTCACGAAAGTACCAGGCTGTTACTAGCCAGAAACATTTGTTTCAGAACGGCCCAAAGATGGTTTGAAGTGGATTTGAGGGTATTAGCACGTTCTTGTCGCTTTAGTACCCTCTTACTAGCATTTGGGGCATAGAAAATCCTCAAGTTATTAAATAACGGCCTATACATACACAAAGAGTAACAATGTGGTGTGGATTCTTTGTGGTCATTCTTTTAAAAAACAGGCCGGAAACGCAGCGACTATCAATGGTGAACTTTATCGTGAGAGCATAGTGAATATTTTGTGTCCTTATTTGGATTGTATGGATTTGAATAACTTGTGGTTCCAACAGGGCGGCGCCACATGTCATACGACACGAGAAACAATCCAATTGTTAGAATAAAAATTTAATGCGCGACTATTTCAGCGAAGTGAACTAGCCATCAAGATCTTGTGACTTTACATCGTACGATTATTTCCTTTGGAGAGTCGGAAAGGCCAATGTTTATGCTACGAAAATGACAACGATTCCTGAATTAAAAGCAAAAATTCGAAGAGATATCGACAGAATTGAGCCACAGTTATACGATAAACTGACTGAGATCTAATGAGCCGCGGAGAACATTTGTTAACTATCCTATTTCACATTTAATGATAACTAGTAAAAATACATAAATCAAAGTTGTGCCGCATGCGCCTCCTAACGGCAATTATTGGCCACGTAGTGCATGGAATACCGATAAGTGGTGCAAACTGTCTAATTACTTCATGATAATTTGTTTTGACCTATGACAGGTCATCCGTGACCTAATTCGAAAATCTAAAACCTTTGTGCCAGGTCTGGCAACAAACCGGTTCGAATGAGGTTGATAACTGTAGGAGAGTTGCAGTTTTATAGAGTAAATGTTGATCCTTTAAAATAATGTCATAATTTTGCCAACTAATAAATAAATAAAATTCCTTTTTGGACATTCCCTATTTATTAGATAACCCGTAGTTTCTGACAGTGGTACTCCAGGTGCCAACAAGTACACTAGTGTAGTCCTCGAGACCGCAGTGATCACGAAGCGACGACGGTACGTGGTGCGGCCGCCGACCGGTACACAATACTTATGTGAAACCAATTGAATGGTGATGCAGTTTTAGAAAGCTAAAGAATCGGCAGGGTGAAAACTCTAAAACAGAAGGCGCTGCTGCATGGTATGGGTGCGGTAAAAGCGGCGTTGTCGCGGTTGCATCGCAAGGAAAAAGAAAGCCGAGTATGTTCGGACGATTATTTTAAACCCTTAACTTTCATTTCGTGCAAAGGTAACAGGGTTTAATCAATTGGCGACGATTTTCCAGGCCCGCACATCACCCGAAGACACTTTCCTTCAAAATTCCGGTTGTACCACGGATTAAAAAGCACGCCCAGTGTATGTGTGAAGATAGGGTATAGCGCCACGTGATGCCACCAGATAGGGTTGTTAAAACGCACAGAAGAAAAGGTAGTGTAGTGCTGCGAGTGCAGTTATGAACAAGGCAAAAAACTATGGAAGTAGATAATTATGGGCAGCTGTGTGGGGGAATGCAGAACCGAGTGGTAGAACTGTGAAACGTTGAGTATCAGAGTTCAAAGGTGGCAAGCATACGGTTCAGATAAAAATAGCGAGGTTCGGTAAATGCGCATGAGCCACACTTTCTCCGTAGACACAGCGTGTCGAATCATCTATGATACTCTAGCAGATGCAACAGGTTTGCCTTGCAGCACTTTGCAAATTATCATCCATGAGGACTTGAAGATGACAAAGGTCTGTGCACAATCGACTTCTCATACTCTTATCGCTCCATAGAAGCAAAAACGGGAGAAAAAAGAAGTTTTTTGAGTGACTGGTCACAGCAGACGAATCGTGGTTTTGGCACAAGACGCCGGAAAAGAAACGCCAGTTTATAAAATAGCAGGAGATTGAGGAGATATTTGAAAACAAATAAAGATTGCCCTTTGGGATAAGGAGGAAACTGCTGGTAGATTGGTTGCGTACGAGTTCTAAAGCGACTATGCTGACGTATTTAGCAATGCTACCACGAGAAATTTAGCACTTTGCTTTACAATGTCGCTACAGCGTTTCCACCCTGAAGACCCTCGGGTATATCATGATGCTACATGCCCCATATTTGCCAGATTTTGAGCCAAGTAACTACGTTCCGTTTGGCGCATAAAAGAGGTAGTACGGGGTAAAAAGTTCTTCATTCGGATGTATATAAAAATAGTTTGTGTCAGCTTTATAAAACTGCTGGAGTGATGGAAAAAGTGCTTAGACATTGAAGGAAGACACCTCTAATAAAATATGACTCGCTTCTTTCTAATAAAATATTAGAGCGCAGAGAACTGTACTGCCAATTGAATGATCCGAGCATTAACAGACCTGTCGCAATTTGACGGTAGGAGCACGTTCGGGCATCTATAACACCTCCTTAGCACTGATAATGTTCGTCTATATTCATGTGAAGTTTTAAGGCTCTTTACAACCTAAATAACTATCCCTAAATAACTTTAACATAACATTTTAGTTGAGCTTAGGATAAAAAAGTCTTAATTTAAATTTTATAAAAATTTTAACGTCTACAAGCACATGATGTGTTGTAATGAAGAGACACCAAGTCATTATTTATTTTCTGAAAGTTTAATTGCATTAAGCAAAGAAGCTACACAAGAACCATGTGGAAAACCCAATCCGGATAAAAAAAATTAACAAGTAATTTATCACTAGAAGAGATTAACTTGAAAGGTTGCTCTAGAAAAGTTGGGTATTGTCTAAATGTAATATCAAAAGAAATGGAACCGGTTTATCGTCACCATATGGTTCTTGGTTATGAGCCCAAACATATCCCGGATATTCAAGAAAAATCCCGTCATTACACCAGTAAAATTGGTCAAAACCAAAAAAAAAAATACAGTTCAGTAAATATTAATCACAATATAATTTTGGTTTAAAATAAAGTCAAAAATATTCCTTGCTCCTAAAAACTACCTAGTTATAAACTTAAAATGTTGTAAGGTGAATTGGATGTTCGACTGGGAAAACAAATTTATGAAATTTGACTGAACCAGGTTCGAAATTCTTCCGCATGTATTCAATTCGTTCGATCTTACTACCTCAAACTATGTATTCTCAAAACTCACATTTTGGCTATTGATATGGGAAGATAATGCATAGCATAAACGAGCATTTGAAGGCTACTTCTGTAAAGAAATGGAGAAACTTTATAAATTGTTGTCTTTAACATCAAATTTTCGAGCTACGGGAGAGAGAGAGAAATGCGTTCCCAAAATGATAGCAAACTGCTTCAAGCGCACTAAGGTACTAATAGTTACCTATGACATTATAGCAGAATAAAATAAAATTAGCTGGTCCAACAAGAATAATAACCGCATCAAAAGAAGTTGACCCATAAGAAGTAATTAATTGAAGTGAACGCTCGCGTTGATCAACTAATTGGGAGATAGATAAGGACGCCAGTAAAGCATACCTAAAGAGGCAAAATTTGAAATAAACCACCAGTAAAGAAGGAAGATATTTGGCCCGGGCCGCAAATTAGTAATTTTCAAAAACCATCACATAAACGATTTGGAATGAATGTCTATGCTTCAATCTTCACACTGATTAACAGAAGTACCGTAATGTCTAAAGAAGTCTTGGTAGAGAAATAAGAAAATGAAACATTTGTTGAATTGACAAGCTATGAGAGCACTTCTCTTCATGCAATTTTTGTATGGGCGTCCTTAGCTAATTCAAGACTTGCATGTTAGATCCTAAGTATCTGAAATAAACCTTGTTCTTTAATACCAAGCGAATTTGCTACCATTTAGATTGGTCAGTTACTGTAATGTCGATTATGCTGGAACCCGTAACACGACGATCAACCATAGGATTCGTTTTTACAATAGTCTGAACTTCGCCAAGCCAGCGTTGATAGCTTAGTTGGTGACATTAATGGCCTCTAAAATTCAACTCCTAGTTCCTTTCTGCTACACTGACTTCCATACCATCATACGGAAAACCAAAACTCAGTGCGCTTAGGGCAAGCACCTCTGTCCAGCTCATAATTGTTGAAGATCTTATCCATGTGGGGCTTATAGGTATCTAAAGTCACTCCAAAGTAACATGCTTCTCCTTTCAAAGGTATTTTCTGGTCGAAAATTCTAAGATTGGCTGTACCGTCTAGCTAATAAAGTCTATTCTTTTCCTGCTGCTCTGTTTTGTTTAATTTCTTCTGGATGCACTGCGTAGCCGAAAAGGGCTGCAGTGAGTTTATTAGCTCGGTGGTTTTGCCAGCATAGAACTTTAAAGGACGCCGGCTCGTAGACGTGCCTGGAATGACTCTTTGAAAACCTGAATGAGCAATTTAGGCCTTACATCAGTTAAGTTTTGTGTAATTAATGCTTAATCCAAAGTTTCATATTGGATCAAGCACTAGGCCAAGAGTCAAATCAAGACAAAATATCTCAATAAAGTATCTGATACCAGATTTATTAACTATTGCAACTTGGTCTTGGGTACTTCGACAATAACAGAAAAGTGGCCTAGACTATTCTCTGAGTAGAATTGTTGAAAATCATCACTATTGCCGTCAATGTCTAATTTATCTGTTTCTATATAAAAACCAATAATATTGTAATCAAATCTTTAATTACTTAAAAAGGACACGATCTGTTGTGCTGTTAATAATACATATTTAAGAAATAAAGGTATAGTGTTCTTCAAAAATCGAGAATTAGGTAGTCATCAATAATTTCAGCACAAACATTGCTAATGAATGGAGATTCTGCCTAGCATACTCATGAATTGTAATAAGTTGTCCAAAAAGTTTCCGCAATTTTTACTTTTTGGCATTGTTTTTGAAATGCCTTTTGATGATTTTGCGCTCATTGGAGAGAGCAAATTCGTTTATTGGTCAAGCATGAGTGGATTTTGGGCTCAAACGGAGTGAATACAACTAAAAAGATCATTGAGGCATGGGGAGAGGGTACAATAGGACAACAAACTGTGTATGACTGGTTTGCGAAGTTCAAGACATATTATGACGAACTAGAGGATCGGCCGCGCTCAGAGGTCGATCGTCAAGCTGTTTTTTACGCCGCCGAGGAAACTCCGTCGTTGACATACTAAATACTGGCCGATGACCTTGATTGCAGTCCTCAGATAATTTGCAACGTTCTGCACCAACTCGGTAAGACGAGCTCTGGAACAAAGCAAAGAAGGTTCCCTATGACCTGAGGGGAGCTTAGAAGACAAAGCGTGTTGATGTTGACACAAAAGCCCTACAGTGCAAATCTTGCCCCGAACGATTATCATCTCTTCCGATCAATGTTTTATGTCTTCGAGTCTTCGAACTAGAAAAGCATCTGCATTTCTATCTGTTGCCCGAGAAGTGGCAGGATGTAATAGATTCGGAAAGAAACTACTTTAATTAGTAATTTGTTATTTTGTTTGGAATAAATTGTTGTGGAAATGAACAAAAAAAATAACGGAAATTTTTGGACAACCTACATATTATATGTTAACCCTACTAAATTTTGTTTCAATTGCAAAGAGGATTGATGACAGAAATCTCTAATCGTAGTGGTTTGTTGCAAAAACCAGTGAAAACGCTTTTTCCTTGGAACAAGATCTAAAATTGCACGAGTCCCTGCATGCGTTGCAAGTACTAGAGATAGTAACGGTTTTGATGTAGTATATTTAAAACAGTCTTTTGGAATACACCACGTTGGAGCTTTTACTAGTTATCCTCAATGTCTTATAAAATACATTCTTTCAATTCAGATAACACGGCCTTACCATAAAACGGTCACATAAATAATGAAACAAAGTTCTAAAGGTTTTGTAATTCGACTGTTGTCTGCAAGGGCAGGTTTTTTCTAAATCATCGCTACTTATTTGTCATAATTTTAATAGCATTTTACACTATATGTTCTTTTAGGAGCATATCTGCAAGCGAAAAGAAACGTATTAACACATAGTAACTGAGATTATTGTTCTTACGAGGGACTAATGTACTGAATAATAGTTATGACTATCAATAATTCTTAGACGTAGAAATCCCAGAAAGATCGAGGATTGTGGTGAAAAATAATTTATAGTACTACGTTGAAGTGCCATTAATACGGTTTAAAAGTCACCACTTAATGTAATCTATGTAAAACTAGTAAAAAGTCGTGTGTGTTCAATAAAGTAAATAGTGAGGTTAACCTGATAAGAGTTTGGCGCATGGTAGTGAAGGTTGCATGAGTAAAATTGCCAGACGGTGCAATAAACCTGTTTTTCGGAAAAATCAGCGTGGAAAGAAGGGCTAAATCCTCCTAGGTGTCAAATCGGGAGAAAGCCCTTAACGATGGGCAGAATCGAAAAAATTGAAGAAATATTTCTTCACGGATGGAAAACTAGAGCGTTGTATGTGCAAAATGAAGGGATTAAAAACGAAAATAAAAAATTTAAGGTGCAATTGGTAAGCAGTGAGGAAAGAATAGAATACTTAAAACGAGAAAGTAGAAGGTAAAATTTAATTATAAAAGAAGTTCCGGGAAACGAACACGAAGATGACGAACAAACGGAAAGAAACGTTATGTTGGCACGGCAGAAGATTGGATTAGAAGTAGGTAACGAAAAAGACTTAGATGGAGTACGAAGAGTAGGAAAATATCAGAAGGAAAGTTAAATTAAAAATTCAATACAAGAAGTATGAGATTCTGAGAAATTCGAAAAACTTTAAAGAGACAGACATATGGCTAGATGAGGGCTACTCGTAAGAAATATAACTGGACTGGAAAGAGCTAATACCTAAATTAAGAGAGGCCAGATAGCAAGGTTTAAAAACAAAAGCAAAGAGGGCATATGGAATAACAGATTTGGATCAAGGAGGGGTTACGAGTAGAAGTAAACAAGCCGTTAGCGAAAGATCACCAAAGGAAGAGCTAAGAAAAATTACAGAAACACACATTAAAAAAAAACTAAAGGACAAAGAATGAAACAGATAGTAACGACAAAAGCAACGAACAACGACATCCGTTAAAGGAAGTACGAAGAGATACAAATAAGAAAGATGCAGTAAGTCATGAGATAAACAAGTAAGGTAGTAAAGAAAAAAAGCAACAAAACCAGTTATTAGAAAAAACCGTAAACATAGGTACGTGGAATGTATCAGTATATTCGAGTAAGGAGTAATAGAAAATTTGGGGAATAAGATGACAACAAATATTATAAAGAGATTGCAGAAATACAAGAAACACATTTGGTAGGAATAAACATATAAAATATGAGGAATTATGCATTATTCACAACTGAAAATGAAATGGTAAAAGAAACTTTAGAGGAGGAAATAAAACACTTCAAAACCAAAAACTGAGAAGTCATGTTCCATAAGAATTAAGACGATGTTTAACACGATGACAGTAATTCATATAGATGCTTCAATCGAGGAAAAAACAGAAGTGGTAAAGGAGGCTTTCTATGATCATCCCAAAGACAGACGTTACAAGTACTTTGCAAAAGTAGGTAGAGAAGAAATGTACAGAGATTACAGGAGGTGAAAGCAAGCATGGAGAGAATAATGATAACGGACTAAGATTGATAGCATTTGCTATCGAACAAAAAATAAAATTACGAATACGTACTTCAAGCGGAAAGCCATACACAAAGAAAAGTGGGTAATTCCAAAAAGAAATAAAACTAAATCAAATCGATAATGTTTTAGTCAGGAT
Organism: Sinelater perroti; assembly: GCA_036346155.1. Lineage (NCBI taxonomy): Eukaryota > Metazoa > Arthropoda > Insecta > Coleoptera > Elateridae > Sinelater > Sinelater perroti. The sequence goes on from JARFIY010000222.1 coordinate 7,858,884, forward strand.
ATATAGAGATGCAGAGGCACATTTTTTGGTAATAACGAAAATAAAACTAACTAAAACAAAAATAAAGAGAGAGAGAACCAAAGGAGAAATAAAATACTATGTAAAGGAGCTCCAGAATGCAGATAATGAGGTACGGAACGGAGAAGTGGAAAAATGGAAGAAACTTAAAAAGTTAATGAAAAAAGTTACAAGAAACAATACAGCAAGAAATAAAAAGTGTAAGAAAAAACATTAGATGGGTGAAAAATGTAAAGACAAAATAAGCAAAAAACTAGACTATGGCGGAAATATTTACAAAAACAAAAAAATAAATTAAAACAGATTTGCAGGACACGAAAACGAGAATACATGGAGAAAGAGTTAAAAAGGATGGAGGAGAAATATAAGAATAAAGGCAAGTATATAAAAAATATCGGAACTGAATATACAGGAAAACAAAGATACTTTTAAGATAAGAATGGTGACTTACATTCCATAAAAAATTAAAAAAAGGAAGAAACAGAACTTTGAAGAGTTGTTAAATGCAAGTTAGAAGAAGGACGAAGAAGAAGAAAACGAAATAGCGAAAGAAAGTCAACAGGATCAAGCAGATGAAGAAGAAATTAGTGAACCATTAAAATGCATACTAGAGAAAATAATAAAGAAAATGAAAAATAATAAAACCCCAGAGGAGAACGGAATGCTAGTTGAAAACTTGAAATACAGAGGTGAAATTGTTATAGGTAAAGTGTATGAACTGGTCAGGAAAATATGGAACGCAGAAAAATGCTACAGCAGTAGGCTAAAGCAGTTCTAATCGCTGTATTAAAAAAAAGGAGCCAGGGCTGAATGCAGTAACTATAGGGGAATTGCATTATTGGATACTGTATACAAAGTTTTGGCGACACTGATAAAAAGAAGGTTGGAAATATATTTATATATATATATATATATATATATATATATATATATATATATATATATATATATATATATATATATATATATATATATATAAGAGAGAGAGAGAGAGAGAGAGAGAGAGAATACCAACCTGGATTTCGTAAGAACAGGTCTACAAGCGACCAAATCTTCACATTAAAACAATATTTAATGAGATACTGACCCATATGTCATTTATAGATTTTAAATCAGCATGTGGTTCCATATACAGGAAAAACTGAGATTAGTGGAAATTCCAAAAAAATAAGGCTTATAGAAATGGGGTTACAAGACACCCGATGTGCAGTCAAGGTAAACGGAAATCTAACAGAGTTTTAAAGTGAACCGAGGAGTGAGACGAGGACCCTCTGTATACTCTTTTGTTCAACGTAGTAACAATTAGAAAAAACAGGCAAAACAGAAGTGACACACTTTTCGACAAAAATCACCATTGCTTCGCATATGTTGACGACATATTGTGGCTAGAAGCAGAAGAGAATTGGAAGAAACATCAAGAAACCTGATAAATACAGCAAACCAAATAAAGACTCCAAATTAAGGTCAAACACTAAGTGAAAATTAAGAGTGAAAACTGGAAAAGAGGAGGTTCTTGAATTATAAGTGGTAGAAGCGTATATGTACTTTGGCGTTTTAATCAACAACAAATATAGTGAAGAAATGGAAATAAGCTCAAGAATGACCAAGGGCAACAGATGTGCAGAAGGTCTGAATCGAGTAATAGGAGCAAAAATTATCTCATGGAATACGAAATCACGTATTTCTAAAACCGCATTGAGAGCATCGGTAATATGTGTCGGCAAGACCTGGACTACAACAAAGAAGGCCCAAAAGAGTCTAGAGGCCGGAAAAAGGAAAGCGATGCAAAGAATATTTGGGGGAAAGAAAATAGACGGCTTGTGCGGAAATCTATGAACTATATAATGAACCAAGAGTAACTCAAGTAATTAAAGGTCAAACATTACAGTGGTTAGGATACCTCGAAAGATTGCCAGACAACAGGCTAGTAAAAGATATGGAATGGAGAAATCCAGAAGGAAGAAACAGAAAGGGTAGACGGAGAAAAAGGTGGTGGGAAGTGGTGAAGGAAGATCTGATGTGAACTGGAGAGAAATGGCCAAAGACTAAATATACCTATATTTCTATCAGCAATCAGTTTTTAGAAGTTTGTCTCTGTAATTAAGCATTGGACTGTTCTAATCGTTTATTATTTTTGTATTAATTCCTTTGTTTGTATTATATCTCAATATTGCAAAATTTAGATAATTTAAAAAAATATTGTGCTCTGATGTTATTTATATTGGTGATAATTTTTATTTAGTAATAGAATAATAATGCTAAAAATAGTGGCCGTTTTGATTATCGGAATGCTCAATGTTTTTATTTTGCGTCCATTTTATAACATCAACACTTTAATCATCGCTCTGACATGTTGCTCCTTGCACATCCTTGTCCATTTTTAATCGCGCTAACGACGTTTGTAGTTCAAGTAGAAAGCAGTTCCCAAAACAGCTCCGCTCCAGTTTCGGCGCGGCGGAAACCTCAGCGGTTAATTTTTGAAGGACAATCTGTTTACAGCTCGACGCCGGGGAAATACAGGAATCCGGCGTAGTTCCGCAACTCTCCCGACAGTAGTCCTCGGCGGGCCGCGGCCGACCCAATTCTGCGGCGCGCCCGGCGCCATTTATCTCGGCAGCGCGCGTTCTGATCACCTAATTGTCGGAATAATAAATGAGGTGAAGAGTAGGTTAAGGCCGCCGCAAAGTATCGGATTCACGCGGGACTATTTTTGCAGGCGCGAAGAGCGCGCCGCGCCGGCCATCAGAGCGTGAAGCTGCGTTGGCGCGAAAAATAGCACAAGTACACGGTTAAGGTTTGTCGCCGAAGAGAGGAAGTCTGCCCCGGCCAATGGTCCGTGCAACAAAGAACAATTCGCTTTCGAAACGACGCCGGAGTTGCCGGAAGGTTGCCCAACGGAACGGCGGAGAACGACGCCGCTGGAACGGCAGCTATGACGTAACAACGACGGCTATTTTGGGGATAAATTGTATATTACAGCCATTAAAGTCAGGAGAGATCAACTTGTTGGAAGTTTTGGTTAAATTTGTTGAATGTGTGGATGTTACGACAACGCTTAGATGCAAATTTACGAGAGACTTTTGATAATTAGGGTATAGTTCTATGAGATGGAGCCACAATTTGTTTAGTGACGTTACGCATCTCAATAGATTCTACAGACCTGTGAAATGAACCTTGCAGACATCGTCAGAAAAACTGATAAAACGAGTACCGTCTTTTCATTAAAAAAGTGGAAAACTATCCAGATTAAGGTGAAATTGAATGAAATACATGAGGACTGTTCTATCGTTGAAGATTAGTTTGCGGATAAATTAATTTAAACTAGTACTAAAGATGAAGTTCACTTTGGACGCTCAGTTAAAGTCACCACAATGGGTTTGGTTAAAAAATCTATAATACTGTAAAGGAAGATTTCGTGTACAATAACCTTCATGAGAAATATGTGTGGAAAACTGTATGTAAGATAGGTAGGGTCAAGTCTTGATAATAGACCAAAAACCCAATGTATGATAATGTTTAACCGCAATGCAACGGTTTTCTTGCGGCGATTTGTTACTACAGACTAAATCATATTTGATAGATAAAGCGGCAATAAAAACGGTAGACAATGAGAGGTGAAAGCACGCCCATAAAGACAAAGACTGTTCTAGCGGCTTAGTAGGTGGTGACCACATTTTGTAGGATCTCCAAGAGTAATCCTGATCAACTAGTTGGAGAAGAAAGAATCAATAACAAGATCATTCAAAAAAACCTTACCACAAAGACTACGCGCCGTCACAATCGCCAAATCAAACGAGTCAGAGTTCTAACTAAGCTCTCATCCTTACTATCCTCTTGATTTACCTCCGAGTCACTCCTTTCTGTCCAAAAATGTAAAAATTGAGTTAGTGGAAAGACATTTTCGTCCAGTGATCATGCCATCACTGATGGGTAAAAAATTCGAAATTCATTTAACTCTTTGTAGTCTTCAATAGAGGCTGTATTGAAAAGCAAAATTGGTTTTCTCAAGAAATGTCGTATGTGGCAATTAATAAACTACCTCCGAGAATTTGAAAATTTGATCCAAGACCCAAGATAAAGGTATCAATTTAAAACCAAATTAAATTAAATTCAATAAATGGGATACGGCAACAATTATTTTGAGGTTCAAAGGGGTAGTGCATGCGCAATACACAATGCTGTTTCCAGCTAGTATAGCGTAGCCTCCTACCCAATCCCGACTCTCACCTCCAAGCAGCCTTTGTAGGAAGGTGGTGAACTCCGAAAACCTGAGCAATTTTACCGGAGATCGGGTAACGAACCCCGGTGAAAGGTGCGGCCAGGGCTGACGACAGCGAAAGAAATGATCTCCCGAAAAGAAGGCTAACAACCCCTACTCGTAAAAAACCGTTAAAAAACCTAAACTTTGCCTCGGAACACAGGAATGAAATGTCGAAAAACCTAAGGAACGAAATATGGATTTTGTGTTTGAAACATGGAACATGAGAACAATGAACGAATCAAGCGCCAAAACAGCCCTACTCAAAAAGTTGAAGGAACCTGGGACACAAAGACACGTACTATCTTACTCAGCGGGAAAGACGGAGGAAGGAATTTGGAGTGGCCGTCATAGTGGATAATAGAATGAAAGCAAGCATTACAGACTTCCAAGCAATTAATAAAAGAATATGCAAACTGAGACTTAAAACACGCTTCTTCAATATAAGGATAATAAACGCACATAGTCCAACAGAAAGAGACTGAAGAGGTAAAGGAGAAATTCTACCAACAGCCTGGGGGGTACATACGACAACTCCCCAAGATACGACATAAAAATGATAATAGGGGTCATAAATGCCCAGCTAGGAAAGGAACAACAGTTCATCGGTACAATAGCCAAACACTCCATACGCAATAAAATTCATTAACTTTGCCACTAACAAAAACATGATAATCAGCTCAACATGCTTTCTACATAAGAACATCCACAAAATAACGTGGTTCTCCCCGGATGAAAGGAGTATCAGTCAAATAGACAAAAAAGAAGCTACAAGGCATCATGGTCAGACCATTTATTAGTTAAGTTCAGATGTAAAATAAGTAGAAATGAAAGAAATCAAGAACAAGACCAACCCAGAAAATTTCATAGACAGCTTAAGCGACCCAGAGATACAACAAAACTTCGCACGAGAAATAGAACAAAAACTTGGGGCGGTCGGAGATGAACAAATGGAAAATAGGTGGAAATAAATAAAAACAGCTGACACAATCTTAGAACCCAAAAAGAAAAACAAGAGAGCAGAGTGGTTTGATGAACAATGTGAAGAGCTTATCAACAAAAGAAACGAATCACACAAAAGATAAGTGGCAGCAGAATTATCGACAGTAAAAGAGATTCAAGAAGCCATAGAAGCCCAGAAAACAACAGCCTCTGGATACGATAATGTACCGTCAGAATTCTAGTAAACAACTCAGTAAACAAATGCATGCCCTACATATGACAAGAAGAAGCCCAAAGAGTGGAAAACAAGTATAATATGTCCAATCCAGAAAAAGGAGACAAGTTGTTATGTGCAAACTATCAAGGAATATCGCTCTTATGAACAGCATATAAGATATTTACACTAATAGTAATAAATGAATACCCGATGGGTTTCAGACGTGGCAGATCCACAATAGACGAGCTCTTCACTGTTAAGCGAATATTACAGAAAGCTTGGACATACACCGTCGATGTACACAACTTTTTTGTCGACTTCAGACAAGCCTACGGCTCGATAGATCGAAACACTGTATAAAATTCTGCTAGAACTCAAAGTGCCACCCAAGATCGTAAGACTCGTCAAGGCAACAATGGAAAATAGGAATTGCAAATCAACAAAGAAAAACCAAATTCTTGACCAGACTAGATTTAACAGTCACGCCCAGAACACTATACGGGAAGACGATATTGAAACGGTGACTCAGTTTACATACCTAAAAGACTACGAACTAAAAAGAAAGATAACTGCAACTAGTAAGGCATATTTTGCAAAGAACACTGAATACGAAGATGCAAACTAGGAGAAAAGTGGGGAAACCAAGAAAGCGATGGGAGGATGAAGTGGCTGAAGACACTCGCAAGCTACTTGGTGTTAGAAGCTAGAGAAGAACATTTGCAGACAGGTAAGAATGGAGACAAAGTTGAACGAAGGCCAGGGCTCGATTCGGGTTATGCTGCCATCAAAGAAGAGAAGAACAATTATTTTAGTAGCAGTGAATTACAATAAGCTTAGTTATACCTTTGGACTTAGACTTCGGAAAGAACATACTTTTTAAGACAAAACTTTAACCTTCTTCGAAGATTTCCTTCACATGCTGTTGGTCACCAAATGTGGTAATCATAGTGATTTGGTCAACACTTCACATTCAAAAATTATGGCCCAAAATGATGTAAGAGTCTCATTTGCCATAATTTGAAAATTGCACCGATTAACTTGTGACTGAAAGACATCGTTCTAGATAACTTCTGAACGGAAAAGTACAATATTATCATCAACGAGATGGCAAAGAGACGCGTCTAATCAACCTCGTTCTCACTAATTTCAAATTCAAAGAAAGTCTAGCAGTTGACCAAAGTAGATATGGATATCATTCAATCAATTTTGGACAATTATAGATAAAGCGTTTTTGCTTCAAAACTATAGTACTCTGAATAGCTCGCTTAATAAAACTCCGTGTAGAGTTAGTAAAGTATGTGAGACGGTTGTTGGAATTGTCAAAATCTGCGACTAGTTACAAAAGCTCGCAGTATTCAGGAAAACATAAAGAACCCGACTATAGAAGCTACACAAAGTCAATTCCTCATTGAACTGGTTTATTCCTTTATCACAAGGCTTGATTATTTCAAGCAATTTCTGTTGGTTTCTAATGAGTCGCAATATCAGAAATGTTACCTTCTGTTAAATAGGCACTGCCAATAATATAAATTAGAATAATGGTAAGTGCTATCCTATTAAATCCATTAAAGATTGCAAATTGAACTTTTCAAAGATAGTACTTAAGATATAAATGTCAGATAAATGTCAACACGAAAAGCATCAGACAATGATGTGGATTGGAATTCTGGCAAAAGCAATGGAAAACTCGAGAAAGAATAAGTGTTTGATATGACTTAAATGTTTTGATTTTTAAGTTGATAGATGTCAACCAGTTGCTGCTTCACCTATTCGAAGAACTGAAAGATATCACTAAAAATATCATAAAAGATCTGTCACAGTTATTGGCCATAAGCATGGAAAAATACAATACCATTACTGTTAGTGTTGTAACATCGATAAGTAACTTCAAGAATGTTTAGAGTACAAGTCAAACAATTATCATTACTCCTATCAATGTCTGTACTCAGCCATTAGTGAAATTTCAGATACAAAACGTGTTCCAAAAATGGTGAGTGTCCAAAAAAATTTTACTGATCAGCTATTGAATGGACCCAAAAACTTATAACCAGTTTAAAAAATGACCAATTTGGTCACCAAAAGGTAGAAATGCAAAGGAATATTTGCGTTGCTAGAGTTCAGATCTTCAAAATCAAATTTTTTTAGTTAGGTCTAGTAAAGAGAATTCGGGATTCATCTTAAGCTGTTCATCCAATTCGATCAAAAGTTAAGACTTCTAAATCCGACCTGACAAATATGAACACGAAAACGAGCATTGCTGTAACAAACTAACGCCCGAGGGACTAAAATTCGAGAATTTGATGCACCATGAGAGTGAGAATTAACGTTCTTACTTTTTGTTTCAATTTGACAATAGATTTTTAACAGCTTCTGTATTAATATTAAACTTTCCTATCGATTAACTTACTATTTTAATTTTTTATGCTGTTTTTTTAAACCGAAAATTTATTTATTTCTCAACATTCGACGCTATCCATTGCAAGTTGTTATATAAAAGAAGATAAAAGTAGGTAAGAAACATAGAGTTAAAGAAAAACTGTAAATCGGGACGAAAACTCTACACATAAAATGTGTTTACAAATGGTTCAAACGACTGCGGATGAGCCACCCCATACATGATTAATCTACTGACTCTACGAGTTAGATTTTTTAGGCTTTGGATAAATTATTCTAAAACTCAATTGACCTTAAAATTCTACGAAACTGAATAGAGCTGACCATGTCTAGTATAGCTTTTGGTGAAGGATAAGGCATAGTCTTTGCCGTGACAATGCCAAGATTTATTGTTTCAACTGACTGCAGATTGTCTATAGACGTAGGAAATCCAATATGTTGCGTCATACAGAGACAATCCTCTTCATTGGTAGTATTCAGTTCTAGGTGAAGAGGACAGTCACTGTGTAGTTACTAGATGATGTATTGCCCTGAAACCCTGTTAGGCGACCAATAGTTCCGCGGGACTTTATAAGACTGCTGGCGAGATGATATACCTAAAAGATATTGGGATTACTGCTGCAACTTCCGACAGAATCAGACACGACAACTAACACATAATGAGCAAGATTATCCTTTCACAAATTTGCTCCGATTTTCCCAAAATATCCCGCCTATGTGGGGTCTATGGGAAAAAGTTCATACCAAACCTTCATTAGTACAGATGATGTCAGGAGATGTTTATGCCAGACCAATCTAAGCGCAATTCTTAACTCAAGGGGTGATTAATTTCTCAAGACTTATGCATGAATGTAAGAAGTAAGTACAATAAATATAAAGCCAGTACAGGGACGATAAAAACTACAGCTTCTAGGAAGCGGCAGCAAAATCTATCATGAAACGAAATGCCAGTATGTTGAACGAAAGATTTAAAATAATTTCAAATTGAGGGTATTTTTTGGGCTATACATATGTATAATTGGAGCCAGCGTGGTCCCGTAGGGGCGGACTGCAATGCTGACAGACCCGGGTTCATTCCCTGGTGTATCTGCAAGGGATAATAATGGCGGTCGTCTAAGGCGCGGTGCTTGATACATCGCCCCGCACTAGAAATGGTGCGCGTCGACCGGTCACATTTGAGAGGCTTAACCTCTCAGTTCGCAGGCCGTGCTCTCACGTGAGGAGCCGTACCACATATCTAATTAAAGCTAAAATCACGTTCTATTACTTTTATTTGGTTATTTTTTGGTTCGCTACGGAATTATTTTTTCAAATTAGGCGCGCTTTCCGTTGAATGTCACGTGATTAAAAATAGGTAGACCTTATATATCGATTATCTGTTTTATTATTAGTGTCAGTGTGGCCGCGCGGTTGAGGCGCATAAATGCGATGCGGACGGACTTGGGTTAATTCTTAAATCTCTCTGATGTCTGGCGGGTTGCCTACTCAATCACTAAAAATAATCGAGTAGCTGCGTTCATTTCGATCAGAGTTTTTTTTTTAATTTAACACCTAATAGTGTTGACAATTAAAACTAGTCTAAAAGACTAACCATTAATTTTGTTCTAATACATTCTTTAACTAAGTACTTATCAGCTAAAGTCCTTCCATTTATATCCTTTAGATTGTTCTAGTACACAACACATTACACTAGATCACGTGGTTTGGTCCTCTTCAATCTACGGACGTGGTGTTGATTGTCCAGCAGCTGAAGAGCCTCTGCATTAATATAAAGGTGGAGCCTGGCTTCATGTTTGCCAGCAAACCTTCTAGTTTCTTCTTTGACAGTTGGAATACCAAGGTCTGTGTTACGAACATACCACGGCGCGTCTACTATGCTACGCAACACTTTATTCTGATATATTTGAATAGGTTTAATGTTACTATCACTGGCGCAGCCCCAGAGCTGGATTCCATATAGCCACACTGGTTTTAGAATCTGATTGTAAATCATTATTTTGTTGTGCATTGATAACTTTGAATTTCTGCCAAGGAGCTAATAGCATTGTTTATACTTCAGATTAAGTTCAGCTCTTTTTTTCTTTACGTGTGTTTTTCATCGCAATTCTGCATCAAGTGTCATTCCGAGATACTTAGCGTTCATTTCATATGGTACAATTGTACCGTTATCGATCAAAGAGTAATAATTTTGTTTTGATGTTTGCCACATCGCCCTGTCTCAAACATACAGTTATTTTTGCAGATAATTTACTGATTTAGAAACACCTATTTTAGATTGGTACTTTTTGATGTTGATATCGTAAAATGAAGGCAGTTTTGACAGCAACATCGTCATCAAATCTTTGTCCTCGAAGTGCTTTTTTGGTGGTCCAATCAAATGTAAATGGAGGGGGATAATTCTAGACTGTAGGGAAGGTAGTCCAGAACAAATCCCTAATTTTGTATATAGTTTCAGCAGATGTATACGACTCAGATTGAAAATTAGTGTCTTTTCCGGTGATCTGAGAGTTTTTCTTTCATGCAAAAGATGACACGGAAGTTTTAAAACCGTTTATTAACGTCAGGAAAAAATGCGAATATTCTCATCAGCAACACTGGTCCTCGGGCGTCATCATTTATTTTCACTTCAATTTATTTTTTCATCAGACACTTTTCATGCAGTACACCTCTTACTTAAGATCCTTATGGCTTCAGCTATCTCACGTACTCTCAAAAATCGACCTTTTAGAACCATATCATGATAATCTTGGTTATGTTTTTATTTTATTTGTTGCGAAAGTAATTTAGCATTAATAAAATTAATGTTAAAAGCAACATCGTACAACTAGCAACATTTGCAAAATTGCCTCCAGAGAAAATTGATCCGAAACAGCAAAATGGAAAAGATGCTCCTTGACCATTCTGCTTAGATCAAGAAAATCATTCTCATTACTTTCCGGACGTACCTTATATTTACCATTTTTGCTACATCGTCATCATCTCACTCAAAATTTGATTACAATTTATTCAGATTTAGTTTCAAAGCTTCCAATTTAAGTTAAAAAATATTTACAAAACGCAAATAAAAATTTAAAAAAAAACACGGGGTGTATCAAATATGAACCTTATATAATACTATTTTTACGGACCGTAAGATAAACGAGGAAAAGCGCGGCTTTTGACTGTTGACGGGACTCTCCCCCGTTGGACAACGAAGTATTGTCAAGTTTCTCATGACAAGGTACGTAAAAGCGACTACCATTTTAAGAAGAGTTGACACTTTTGGCAACAACACGCTTAAGAAGAATCAAGTGTACACATAGCACTAACACTTTTTGAGAAGGTAAGAAACAGTTGAAAATGAAGGTCACCTGCATCGCACAGAGAACTATCGTGACTGAGCAGAATATTCGCATTATTGCCGCCTTTTAGAAGATAGTCGCTGACTAACGGTTGATAAAATTACTTATAACAATTTTGCATAAAAATAAGGTTTTTATTAATTCATCCTCGTATTTTTTATAACGTAGATTAGGATCAAGGTGAAATAAATGTGTTTGTTAAAAAAAGCATGTTTTCTTTTTTCAAAAGGGAAAATTGGTATGTTTGATACTAGAAAGATAGAAAGCCGTTTGTGTCCCCAAGGAACAGCTTTTGTGTTTATAGGCGCGGCGTTCAAAAACTCGTTGGCGACTAGGACATTTACATAAAGCGAGAAAAAGTGCCGAAATATGCATACACCCTTTTATCGCTTCGCGATAACGTGCTACGGGCTATTAAAACCACACACGTGTTGGTTAAACCCTTACGTGTGCGCAGGTTATTGACAAATTCGTAACTTTTGCAGCTAAACTTTCACGCTACAGATTTTAACTTGAGCCTGTGTGCGGACGCGTGCACAAACACTTTTTATTATGCGCAAACTTTTTTGCCCCACGCAGTCCTGAAATTTTCAGCCAAATTGTTTATAGTTAATCGCTGTGCGCCTCATAAATGACATTCCTTGAAATAAACCTAAAAAAGTGGAAATTTTAATTGTTAATATAGTGGTGTATAGGGTGTTCAGAAAGTTGTGTACAAATAAGAGGTTATTTAAGTCTATTAAAAATCTGAAAAAGGTAATGGGAATAATCAGTATTTACTGAAATAAATGTAACACATCATTCAATAAGTTTCTAGGATGACTGTTAGATGGCGCCTCTATTAACAAATCTATATGATTTTTAGGAAGTACTAACCTTCAAATGAAGGAATGTCTTGACAGGTGTTATTCGGACTCTGCTCCATCGAGGCCAATGGTAAAGAAATGGTTTGCTGATTTTAAACGTGACCCTACAAACACCGATGATGCTAAACGCTCTGGTCGCCCAAATTCGGCAGTTGTTCCAGAAAACATAAAAAAGTCCACAAAATAGTTTTGGTCGATCATAAATTGAAGTTGCGTGAGATAGCTGAATAGACAGCAAAGGGTTAAAGCCGCCCAAAGCGACCAAAAACGCAAATGTCAGCTGGTAAGGTTTTGGCTTCCGTATTTTGGGATGCGCACGGTATTTTATTCATCGCTTAGAGAAAGGAAAAATCATCAATATCGAATTTTATATGGCGGCATTGGTGCGTTTGAAGAAAAAAATTGTGAAGGTGCTCTTTCACCAAGACAACGCACCGTGTCACAAGTCAATCGCAACAGTAGCAAAATTGCACGAATCGCACTTTGAATTGCTTTCCCATCTACTGGATCTGACTCCCAGAGACAACTACCTGTTTGCAAACCCAAAAGAATGCTCCAGGGAAAGAGATTTGTCTCCAATGAAGAAGTGATTGCCGAAATAAATCCTATTTTGAGGCCAAAGGTAAATCGTTCTACAAAAAAGGCATCGAAATGTTAGAGAAGCGTTGGAATGAATGTATCACTCTTGCAGGAGACTATTTTAATGAATAAAGTCGAATTTTACCTAACAGTTGCTGTTTGACTAGTCATCCTACGAACTTATTGAGTGATGTGTTAAGCATGTTATTCACCACTGGTTGGGGTAAGTAGTGATATCACCTGTAAAATAGACATACAAGTTTTTTCAATCAAAATTGGGATATGCAACTTACAAGTCATAAGAATGCCTTATCGTAAGTTACCAACAAGTTAGTGAATTCAAAAGAGGCCTATATGAAAAAGATGTTTCTTTAGGAAAAATAAGCGCCACAGCAATACTGTGGTGCGAATATGGATGCAGCGAGATGAAAAAGATACTCATCCCCAAAAAGAGGGAAGCAGTACGCAGGACAACCATCTGGAAAGATCATCATCTTCAGAAGCTTGCAAGTATAGATCGTAGAGCAACTTTAAGTGCCCTAACTCAACAATGATGGATCATTAAATGGTTTGCCTTCGATTACTCGCAATAGGACTGTACGACATCCTGTTTTGCGACTACCACTGACTTCTCTGTACCAACAGTGGAGACGTTTGTGGATGCATGACTTTTCTAATGAATTCAGATTTCGTTTAAACCGAAACAAACGATGGTTGTAGTAGCGGAGAAAGAAAGTAAGAAGACACACCAGCTATAGGTATTATGGTTTGGAGAGTTATCAGTTATGATAGTAGGTCACCTCTAGTCAACATTACCAGTCAGACTTACATCGACGCGATCTTACAGCCCGTAGTCCTTCGTTTTCTCCAGAGGGGGCCCCAGACAATCTTTCAACAAGATAACGCTTAACTATGTGGCACGTAAGACATTAAACTTCCTTCAATAAAATTCTTCCATGGCCAGCCGGATCACCTGACCTTTTATCGATCTCCAAGTGGTGTGCCAATAATGAATGGAATGCAGCCCATCAAAAAATCCATCAAAACTGGAACCATTTTTCTCGTTTGCGTATTACAGCCTCAAGGGCTTATTGCGCCTACTGGCATGCAACCTTACAAACTAGAACGTCACATACATTCATAAGTTTACAGTAAGACTCAAACTCGTCCGCGCGCTGGGTTCGCGGCCAAAGAAGCAGACGCCCTTGATCACTACTCCAAGCGGCGGCGCAAGATAGGGCCACACGTTATTGAATAAATGTGAAAGTTTATGGACAAATAGTTTACAAATTTAATTACTAGGATTATATTGTTAAATAAGTGCCGGTGTAGTCACGCGATGGACCCGGGTTCAATATCGGGTTCAGATGTCTGGTCTAATCAGTCATTAAAAATAATTGAGGACCTGCGTCCACTTCGAATGCTTTCCACATCGCTCTGCATCAGAAAAAGTGCATGACGACTGAGTAGTGAGAGCAAACAATGAAAGCCATAACCTCTGAGTTCGCAGGCGCTGCCTCCACGACGAGCCTAGAGCATCACCTTATTTTTTTAAATAAATCTTCAAGTTTCAGCTGTTAATTTGCATTTTTTTCTAGATGCTGCAATTTCAAAAAATTGTATTATAAAATAAAGGGATTTATTTTATTTTGTGTCCGTTTAGTTTCTTATAAAAAAATTAATACTAGCAAAAATATTGAAATTATTAGTATTACTTGCTTTTTTAAAATACGAGGAGTCCCAAAGGTGTACCCCCTTTAAATGGAAAGGAATGAAATATTTGTTTAAATTAAAAATATGCAAACTGACTTATTTACAAACAGAGATCAATGGATTTGACAGTTATAAAGTATTTTATTTAGAAGTGTAAGATATTATCCAGTTCTACTGTCGTTGTTGGTTTGTGCAATAATAAAGGAAACTTTTTGCAGCATATTCAGATAAAACAGGTCAAAAGAATGGCTCTAGTGACAAAGGTCGGTATCCTATATAGCACTGTAGCCCCTGGTAAGGTCAAAAGGTTCTACAGCAATATGCGGAAGAGCCGAAAAATTGCAATTATGTCGATTAATTGAGTCATTTAACTTATTGTTAGTAGACTCGTTACTTCAGTTTAGGATAAAAACATTCCATCTTTCACGTATTGCCCAGGCAATTGGGTCCGAGTCAATAAGCACTGCAGTAATTGCAATTTAAAAAGTGGAACACCCTGTATTTTTGGTTCAATTTTAAATTGCATCAAATTGTAGCCAACAAACTCCACCCTTTAGAAGATGCTTGCGTGTACAAAAATAATTACATGTAGCCGCTTAAAAATTCTTAGGATCCCCTCGTACAATTTAAAATAAACTCCACTTGCGCAAACTCTTCCAAAAGGAGCACCGAAACAAATCTCGGCAAAAACCCGCGACAAAGCGGCGCAATTAAGGTAATGACGATAATGAAGGCGTAAGATGCAGAAAGAGCATCTTTCGTGCGGCAATTTACTTTTCTCTGCGGCACTCAGGCCAGTTATCAGACTGTTTAGTGCAGAAAGTTGAACTCGAGGGAAAAGTCAAAAAATGAATATAAAGCAGGCTGTTTCTCCCGGCAGCATGCGAGTCGCCGCGCAAACGCTACATTAACAGCGGCCGTTTTCACATTCGTGCCCAGATTAATGAGCAATTTATGATTTATGGGTGTACGCACGGTCTCACGAAACGCATCCTTTTACATTCTGATAAGTGCGGCGCGCGAGCAGCGGAAACGCGAATTTTCCGGAGAGTGGTAAGCGGTGGTAAGCGGCGGTAAGCGCCAATCCATCGCGCCAAACCCATTTTGCTGAATTTCTGCGCCTGAATTGGAGATTTAAGGGCAGTTGCTGTCATTAAACTTTGTCTTGGAGGCGTTTAAGGTGCCTACCGCGGCGCTTTTTGACGGCGAGCGCGAGCTGCCGAAATTGGAAATTCGAGACGAGATGTTTAAAACGGCACAATAAAATTAATATCTTTGAAACGGCCTTACGCACCAAAGGCATCAAAGCGACCTGATAAAGCGCCCGTTTAATTTCGAAATGAAGCCGGCGATATTGTGCTGCAAAACAAAGTCCGCGCTTTTTGCTAGTCTCCAATTAACGCCGCTGCTTCGTTCGCAGACACTTTTACGGCAAAGCAATAACGAAATAACCCACGTGCAAATCAAAGGGCAAATAATGGCAGTTAGGCGGCGGTTTCAGATTATAGCGGCTTCGACCTGCCCAAGCACGGGGCGACCGCGTAATTGAGCGCGCGTAGTCGGGTTCGTCATCGGCAAATTAATTTCGCGCAAAAACTTCTCCCGGTAGGCTTCTCAGTCGCTCATAGGGCCAGGATTTGAAAACGCCAATTTTTAACCGAAAAAGTCGGAATGAAAGCCCCCGGCCTGAAAAAATTGGCCAATTTTGCTTGCGGGCCGCCCTGTACGATCAATTAAGATTAGCCGCCATCTCGCATTACAGTTCGGGGTAATTTTAACGCACCTATCTATCCGCCTATTATTCAATCCGCTAATTCCCCCTTACATCCAAATATTCCGGATTAGTGAATTGGATAGAAGAAGTAATATCAATTACCCATTCCTAATGGAGCCCCATTTCCAGTTTAATATTAATTTTCCTCGCAGAAGACTGGAAATTACCGCGCCAAAAATATTTTGTTAAAGGGGGCTTTATTACATGAAAATGCGAGTCATTCGCGAAAAATGTGGCTCTTCAATTAAGCCCGCCCAGTTATTTTAGGTCTTAAAAAAATGTCGAAAATATCAAAAGTTTCTTTATGTCAATTTTTTACACCTTGGTGCATTTCGTTCAATAAAAATTTCAATAATATAAATAATGGGTAAGTTTGTTGCTGGAAATGCTAAGAGGACTAAAAATAAAATTGAGTTTTTAAGGGGTGTGGTGTATGGGCACAAAAATATTGTGTTATAGGGTGTTCTAAGACAACTACATTGTAAAAGTGCTGAAAACGTCAAAATGGGCTTCTGTAGGTTGGGAAAGCCCTTCCCAGTCCAGGTGTATAATTTCGGATCGACGTCCTTCTGAGTTAAAGGTTTTTGCTAAAAAGCAGATATGACAAAAAAAAATAAAACCAAGAATATACTCAAACAGAAAAGTCGTTTCTAGCTCGTGATGGTCGATCTGTGGGTACAGAAGTGAAAAATTCTCCCGAAATAGGACTATAAAATGAATGTAGTGCGCCTTATAATAAAATAATTCATTCTTCGGAGGCGGTCATTTCTTCGAAATAGTTTTTTTGAAGGGGCAGTTTCATTACCTTCAAACCTGCAAATGCAGATTAACTTTATGCAAGTCGAAAAGCAACTCTTAAGCTTGAACAAATGGTCGTAGTTGACAGCATGATTACTCTAAAGTGTTTTCAGGAACTGCAAAAACTTTCTGGAGTTTAGAAAATAATAGAAATGTAAGAAAACATAAGCGCGCGCAAGGGCATATAGATTGCTTTCAATAATTTTGCATGATGTATTGCAGAGTCAAACGATGATAATAATGATAATTACCGCAACAGGCCCATTAATATCTCGGTCTAAGGTTTAGTATGCGAGGACCTTATTGGAAAACTCTTGGTTATCTTCTACTTTTTACAGGTTGCTATCCTGTTTCGAACCACACAGTCGCGCGGTGTTATAACCCCTGTTGAGCGTGCCCGTTAATTTAAAAGAAGGAGAATGTACTTCACGACCACCAAAGGTGTTTGTATTATGAACGGAGAAATTTGGTATTCGCCGTTGCTTTCAAAGCCAAGAGTCGAACCTAGGACCGCTGCGTGATAATTTGGTAGATTAGGACCATGGTATTAACCCACCTCTTATCTCCTTTACTTCTCTCACCAAAATCTCCTTAGATCTGTCCCCTACTACCATGGTTGCAAGTTGCATAGTTGTAAATCTGCCTCTTACATACGAAGCCAACATTTCAGTTGGCTATATATCCCATTATTCTAGTCCTCTACACTTTGCTGATAATCCCTCCAAGAGCTTGACCAGCCTGCATCCCCCATTTCCCCTTCCCGATTTTTTCGTTCTCCCCTGCCCCCGTCAACAAATTAGATTTTCTTGTCTGACGTATACCTGTCCAGTTTTCCTTGAAATTTTTCATATCCAGGATGTCTATGCTTCCATATTCCCCTTCCTTCAGATCCTGACCATCAACCTTTTTTCTCCAAAGAAGCTTGTTTATAACGCCCTCTTTTATTTCTTGGTAACTCGAGAAAAAGTCAGATGCCTGGAAATTAGCATCGTTATTTAATTACTCGCTGTTCAGGTCTTTTCCTACTTTCTTCACAGAAAATGACGACATGCTTATTCCTATAGGGGACTCAAACCACCGGAACGTAGATTCCTGGAGGTCTATGACGGTTTTCTCTAATCGTGTAGATCCTAAGCCAGATTCCGCACTTCCATTTCATCCACACCAGAGAGGTTTCGTGTGTGGCGACGAATGTCTCACTAATGCTACCACCTTTCATAGATTAAGACGTTAATTTAGACAATCAAGCCCCTCCACATCTTTTCACTAGACTTCCAATAAATCTCCCTTTCAAACTCCTCCGTTCCTTCACTACTCTCATCCCTAACCGACGAGGAGACCCTTGTTGCTTAATCTTGTTAACGAACTCTTTGACATTCTATACTTTTCTCTTAGCGTACACCTTTCCCAGTCAATTTGTTCTTTAGGGTACACCGATGGTCTAATTTTAACCAGCCGGAGAATGAAGGGGGTTACCCCTTTCCCGCCCAAATTGTTCCTTAAGGTCACCGATGATCTAATTCTATCCAGTCGGAGCATCAAGAGGGCTATGGAGCTCTTAAGGCACCGTGCAGAGTTTCTTCAAGGTAGAGACTTACGCCTTAATATTGCAAAGTATGCGGTCGCCTATACTGTTGTAGTCTCGCCCAAGAACAAGTTATACTTCGCCAAGCCCATCTACTTTGAGGATGGGGACGGAGTATTCCAAGTATCTTTGCCTTGAATACAACTATATCGGGTCCGTTCCTACGTTTTCAACTCACTGAAGGATCAGCTGGTTAGAATTTGGACCGTCCTGCTTAAACTTTTTCAAAAATTCCACATCTTCCTTTCTTGTCTGCAAGTGTGTCCCCTCAACTAGCTCCTATCAGCATTAGTCCAGAAAGGAGAGGATTTGGCCTGTTCAGTTTGTCAACTCAGGATCCTTGTAATTTAGCAAAATAGGTTGAACAGGGCTTTAGCTCTCCTCCCCGAGGATATTAGAGTACTTGCCTTGAATACAATCGACCGTCTTAATAAGATGGTTTTACCTGGAGCCACCTCTCTTGAAGATTTTTCACATCATTATGGTGCACCAACATTAGGTGCACCAAGTTCCTTAAGGCGGCTTCGTCACCCACGAACATAGTTATCTTGAAAATCTTGGGCTAAAATGACTAATGTGAGCATCATGGGTTGTAGAGTTAAACCACGATAATAGTTATAACTGCTGCAACAAGCCCTTTAATGTCTTGTTCTGCGATCTTACACAAGAAGGGCTTAGTGGGACAAAAGTATCCAAAAACGCTGCCATTTTTCAAAACTTCACTATGACATTACGTGCTGATTTGCGATAAAGGTCTTACCTACCAGGAAATTTTGCACCAAATCGTTTTTTTTACTTCTTTCATGAATTCATAATTATCACAAAGATATACAAGTATGTATATTTGATAATCGTCAGTGCAGTCAGAATGCACGAATTGGTACTTTTATTCAGTGACCTTTCCAAACATGGGACTTTTAAGACTACTTATGCGTCTCTTTTGCTACTCATATTTGTTTGGGAATGCTTGCATATTAATAATTGTGGTTTTCATCAAATTTAGGTAAAATCCTTTTCGTTATTTCATTATACACAAGTTAAACGACAACTGGATGAAAAAAGTATTTTGTGTACTACAAAATATTGAAAAATAAATCAGAAAAAGAAGAACGGGATAAAAGCAATTGGAGAGGAGTGTGAAGGAAAAATATAGAGTAATATGGGAATAGACAAATTGGAGGAAAAAAGACTACTCTATTGACAGTTCCACTTGTCTGGTTAACCTACTCGGTCTTATCTATGCTTAAAGAAGGTGAAATATTTGCCTCAATGAGGTTTCTCTCTGGCCATGGCTATTGTATATTACGCATCGTTAAAATCGTACGAAACAGGCATCGTAAACTGCTACAAACAATAATTTAAGCGATCGCAATTTTAAGTTGTCTGTGCATGCGTACTTCATTATAATCTGTTTAAAAATAACTGATACCTTTGTTTTGTGTCACATTTTTCTTTTACATTAAATGCTTTGTTCTCTTTTCCTTCCCCATCTCTAAAACATGACTTTTGTTAAAATAACTAAATTTGCAGCATCCACGGAATTTTCAGGACAATTTTCATCACATTATTTTGTAGGCAACCAATTAAGCTCCGAGCAATCAGAGCAGTTGCGTAACGGCGACGGAATGACAACTAAGATTTTAATCAAGTAATTAGGCAGTCGGAAATTTAAATTTCATTCTATTAGTAATTTATGCTCAACTTTAGCAGTCTAGTGACTTAAAAAAAAATTAATTCAAAAATGCATTTTGAAAGGTTGTTTTGCCGCTAATAATAGTGAAAGTTGTGGACAGCTTATCAGAGTAAATAATCAATTTTCTCATACCTTCCACTCCAACTGGCTCAATATATCAACTATTGTGAAAAACAGAGTTAATGTAGACTATATTTTCTCCTTTGTGTTGTCAGAAGCCGTTATTGGGAAATAAATTTGTTTTGCAGGTTTCGTAATATACCAGGGACGCTCAACAGAAACATCAAAAAAACTCTGGGTGTTTTTGCCTAAAGATCAACAGCTTCTCTGTTTGTTTGGTATATTAAAAATAGAAAAAATGATCGGATTATAGTAGAGGTTCAATAAAAGCGTGAAAGTAGAAACGCTACACTTCTCTTCATTAGGTTTAAGTTTGGCTGAAAAACATTTCGCAGCTAGACGGGGTCTGAAACAAAATTATAATAATAAATACCACAAAACCGCTGCGCCTGGATAATGCATTTCAGCTATAAATAGATTACGCTCCGCGAAAAAGTCCATTTGCATCGTTAATATCGGGCAGACCCATTCCTCACGATGCTCGTCAATCCCCAGACGCACTCATCCTTCCCGGGGGTGCCGCCCGCCGCGGCGCAGAGTGCCGGCAAACTATCCGGGGGTGAACACCCAGGGCAGGCGCCGCGACGCAGTTGCGTTGTTCGGCGCTCATTAAGTTTCGTTTGAAGCTCATGGTAATTGGCAATAATTGAAGTACTATGATAAATGTCGATGTGTTCGGCAGACAACCCTGACCCGGGATACAGCGTCGCGCCTTGAGCAGCGTCTGTTGACGTCACGGACGCGTAGCAACTCCACGCGTTACCCTAACAACCGACGCGTCGGACGGACATTCGTGGCATCCCCACGCATGCAGGTATCTGAAAAAGTCGCGGCGCAAATAGCGCCGGGGCGGGGGAGGCGGCTGCACTGCAGCGGGCGTCTGGTTTGCCTGCATCGCCGCGGCGCCTGCCGAATTTCCGCAGCCCTGCGGTTCTGCCGGGATCCGGGCCTGTCGGCCGCTAAGTGCTTCATCGACGTGACGACTGTCTGCCGCTGAGGCTAATTAAACGGCTTTTTCGGCGGCTTAGGATTACAAGGACTAATGAGGGCACGAATGGGAGTTTGTTGGGCGAGATTCTGCAGAGCTTTCGGGAAAATTTTGAATTAATGCGGTTGGGAAACCATTCGCGGCGGAACTAAACATTTCAGCAACAAACTAGTCGGTCGGTACGACTTTCAATGGTTGCCATTGCGCAGTTTATTTTAGTAATATCAAAATATCATAATCTCGTGGGAGGTAGAGCACAGACAAACAAATCGACCGTGTTCGTTAAGTATTAAAATTAAATGGAAATAACCACACGAACATAAAATATAAGGAAGCCTAACAGATGATCAACAAATATGGTCTGTCTAAAATGGACAATGAAGAACATCAACATCAATTTAGACAATTTAGATCCATAGAGTTATTTAATGTATAGATGTGTGATATAACTGAAAACATTAAGAAACACACGGTACCAACCAATTGTGACTGAAAGAAAGTCTCACCTTCCTTGGTATGGTAGGCTTGCTTTACATGGTATTTACTATACATGCTACACAACGATGCCACATAGCGCGGGTAAGAGTATCCGGTCGTTCCTGAAGAATAAAGGTCCAGTTTTGCAAAACTATTGTGCGCAACTCTCGAGGAAAATGAGTAAATGATCAAAAAATCTGATTTATCAGCTAGTGACGAAGAAAGCATTAACAAGATCCCAAAAAGTATGTGATATTCATAAAGGATAAGAGGGCATGGTAAACTATAAAGGAACAAAGCAATTTAGACCCATGGAGTTATTTAATATACAGATCTGTGGTACTACTGAAACATTAAGAAACACGCGGAACCAACAATTGTGACTGAAAGTGTAAATATTTAGGGTCCCACATTACTTGATAATGTACATAATGATGAGTATCCGGTTGTTCCTGAAAAATAGAGGTCAACTTTTGCAAAAATGACGTACGTAACTCTTGAAGAATACTGTTCTGCAGAGCATCTCTTGAGAATATATCAAGCGTGCTCTAACTTAAAGGCTTCGGTGGCCAGTGTATGCGCCGAATATACTTTGCTTCCAAAAACTTATTCACAGGATCCTTGTGATGGAAATGAAATGAAATTAGGCATCACGTTCTCTGCACCATACTACATTGGTTCTTTTGTGTCTTGGTGTCAATGGATATGTCAATAGTATTGTGTCTATAATTGTGTAGATAATTAATTTTAGTATTTAGATACTAATACCGGTTACATCTCCCAATTACTATTGACATATCGATAAAATACTCGATTTAACATCTGGATAGTATCTAAATTTTTTTATAGAAATAAAAAGCCATCTTCTATATACAAGGATACTAGAACTTCTCTGAATGCCTCAGTACATTTAATAAGTTTACCCAGCCATTTAACTCTATTATATATAAGCCCTGGTTTTGTTGCCCATATGTCTTTGTCTGCCACTTTCCACCAATTTTATATTAGCTCCTAAATTATTTATATACTACCCAAATCATCCCCCTACAAAAATCATCCAGGGAAAATAGAAAATTTTAGACTGTGGCCTTCGTGGAATTTTCTTCTAATTGGGCAAATGTTAAAGCTCATGAAATTGAACTAAATATTCTCCTAAATGTATATTACTGCTGTAAATTCCATAGATGTTAAGGATAATAAATTCCTTTTCGATGAATTTTGCGATGGTGCTATCGGTGAATTCATTCTTATTTTTTACTTCATCGGGTTAAAATGTTTTTAGCAATCATGTTCCAATGATTGTAATCTTTGTACTGGAAGCTATTGCAACTACTTTTTCTTTAGCAAATTTCGTTCAAATTATCTAAACGAGGAAGCTAAAGAAACATTTATAGTTTATTGAATCAAATTTCGTTTTGGAATTTGAGGGTAATAAATTATCTGATTTATTTTTGTCAGTGTTAATATTGTCCCGTTGTATGAAGCGTGTCAAATTTTTGGTCCACTCAAACAAAAATCATAATCCATATTTTCAGCAGACTTTGAGCAACCCTTTGTGGACATGCCTGCTTAAAATCAGCAAATGTAGAAGCTCGTGAAGCTCATGAATTTTTGTCGTCACATTTTGGTATTTGTATCGGTCTGAGTACATGCTACAATAACAAGATTTAATGAATCCTTAGGTGAACTAATCGTTAAAGTCAAATTAATGTTGTTTGGGGACTTGAGTTGATTAGGCCAAAACCACGATCGATGAATTTCTTGCAGATACCCTATCCATTAGATTAAATATTGTAGGCACTTAATTTTCTATAATTTTTGCGCCAATAGTATCTTGGGGCAAAATTTTTCCCAGGCTTGGTTTTAAGAGTTAATTAGTCTTAAACAAATCATTGACCCAATAAAGGTCATAGATTGTAGTGATGAAAACGCGTTTTACAGAATAAACCATGACACAATTGGATTTCGTTTACTGATACAGTATCAGACCAAGCGTTTTCTTTTACTCTTTTTCGTGAACATTTCAAACGGAGTGCAGAAATTTTTCTATAATACATTTCAAAAGAATTAATTGGATAGATCAGGCAATATTTGCAAAAATTATTAGCACTTTAATTGTTTTATCTTCGCTAAACTTTCATTAGGAAGAAGCGACGCACTTTTTCCTTCCATGTATAAGCATTTTTGCATCTATAAAGTTGCTTCTTGCCTCTTTAATTGCGCCAAAATTGGCGTAATAAATCAAGATCCAGAAAATATAAAGTATGAAGCAGCACGTTGTACTGAAAGCGTGAATTCTTATTTCGAAACAACGCGTCTCCATTTTCCGAGGAAGAGAAGTCACTTCATTGACTCGCAATACCATTCATTGGTAATGCTCTCGGCCATGTCTTGAGATGGTGGTTTCCACTGTGCTAACATTTCGTAGGTTGGCGTGTCTTTTCCGGCGTCTTGTGCCGGAATCCATAAATCTTCTACTATGACCAGACAACATTCGAAGAATGTCTTCGGATCTACACTGTACAATTGCACAAATTGCTACTTCTACACCATTATCAAGGCGGACACTCCTAGTACAGTTCTTTTCGCCTTTAAATTCCAATGTCTGACTCGTACGGATGTTCAAAACAGTCACTGACCTCTCTTCCTCTGTTATCATCCATCGTTGCTATGATTTCTGTTTCTATGGTTATCTGCTTTGTCCACACTGCAGCCGCAGAACAACTAACACTACCTTCTGTAAGCTTACCTGATATAGTCTCGTCTTCACCATAATTTTCACACACTCACTGGAAGTGTCGTACAAATGGAGTTCCAAGCGGAAGTGTTGATCATTTGTGAATATAGTAGATATTTTTACTAAAAAAAGTACAACTTATTCTTGTAGTTTTAAGGTGAAACATTCAATTGTTGAACAATGAGAGGATAGAACACCCATTGTACTCAGACCTTTGTCACTTTCAAGTCCTCATAGATGTTGGAATACAAGTGCATCGAACATTGACTGGCTTGTTTGCAATTGTTAAGTCCATCACTTGCTGCACCTAGGTTTCCTTGCATTAGGTGGCAGCACGGCGCACTATAGTCTATTGTCACACACGCATTTGGCGCCTATTTCAATCTATGACACAACCAGAATTTTTAAGGGTACTACCAATGATTTTAAACGCCTTAAACACAAACTAACGGAATCAAATGCTATTGGGGCAAATTTAACACCGAGTGATATATCATTTTTCGAATTACACGATTTCTTAGTTACATAAAGACTAGTTTTGTTTCCCACGATGTCATTAGGGGTCGAAGGCGTCCTAATTGTTGAGCACTGTCTTGAAAGCCTCGCAACTCCAAAAAACCTACCGAGTCAACTTAGACACCATCGACTGTCTATTAGGATTGTCGCTTAGGTGACTACAGTTTGATACTTTTCAGAAGTGGCCAACAGGGAGAAAGGCCTTGTCTGGTGAACTAATTTTCCTACTCGTGTAGGCGTCGTATTCTATGGATATCTTGACTGTATCATTTTGGAACACTTGCAATAACGCTTTATGAAACTTGAAGCTCTTAGTTCATTACTCATTGTTTGAGGCCAAAGCGTGAAATCCTTTAATCTACTTGTACACAGTCGTGGACAGATATGATTTCTATCTTGCCACTGATAGAGGGACTACTACGACATATAGATTATATATCAAAATCATTTCGACAATAAAATTCTTCACATTTATATTTTTTAACTCTTATTATTGCGTATCTTCTTCTAATATTCTCTTGAATGGTCTTTTTCTTTTTGCGTCTCTAGTATTATTATTATCCATTCTTTTCACCCAAAACTCATACTTTTTTGTGTTATTTTTTACGCGACAGAAACAAATTAAATGGTATTTTCTTAGTTGTACAGAATGTAAAAAAATGTCATCAAAAAATCAAAAATGTCTGCCCGATGAAATTATAAAGACACGTTTTAATTCCAGCTTTCTATTTGAGACGACCCGAAGGCAAACACAAAAGGCGATATTGAGCAACTCTTCCTCCCCGAGGTGAGGCGCGTTCTTTGACGCTGACGCTTTCATGCACAAAATATTTACAGTCGGATTTGCGTTCAGCGACCCCGCCGTGGTTCCGGGAAAAGATTCTTGCAAGGTTCCATCTCCAGCTCGTCACAAAGCCGAGCCTTGATCGATAAGTGAAGTATTTAGGCCGCTCCACTCCAGAGAATTCGTGTTCATCAGGAGAGCAAAACGGCCCATTTGAAGCTTACTTTTCAGGTAGGGGACAAAGGAGAACAATAGCAAATATTTAGTCATATAAGAAAATTTAAATTGGAAGATTGATTAATATTGAGTAGCATATAGTTTGTGACTTGGCTAACGAGCAAAATTTTAGTTGAACTAATAACACAATTATATATCATCAAATGTAAAACAGGAAGATTTTCTAAATTGTTAGCTAATTGTTTCTTTAAAAGTTTGATTGAAGTTCCATGACTGTTATGCAAAAATGATTCCTAGGAGTAAAGTTGGTTGCCTATCTGCGACATATAAGACCTTGTCGAATGAACTAAAAGAGTAAATTGCAACTTTTTATGCATAAAAATAGTCCTGGTCTTAATTAACGACTCTTAAATAACATTTGAACTAGAAAAGTTTTAAACCTGGAGATTGCCCGGAAGAGCTGTTTGTGCAGGTGTGCCGCGACGCACTTCTTAGGCTACACTGCGCAGCGCTGGTGTATATTTTAGGTTCAAAATTCGGGAACGCTATTTATCGTGCCGCGATTTCCCCGAGCTATTAACAGCGGCGCCACAAAAACATAATTAGAATATAGAGCCCCAACTACGTTAATGCGGCTCTCGGAAACAATGGCGCGCGGAATTATTCAAATTATATGGGCACATATCGCAAACGAGCCAAATTGTACTTAGGCAATCCCTTTGCAGAGCCTTTGGCACACTCCCCGAAGTTATAAATTTTAATTTCGCGAAAGCGACATAAGGATAACTTTGAAATTGCATTTTTTTGCGACGCGGCAAAGAGCGCCGTAAAAAATTTATAGGGAAAGTAATAACATCTAACTTGCAGAAGTTCGGGAGTTAACAAGGCGTACTAAATATGTATCAGATATTTGAGAAAAATTCTTATTATAACTTTGTAGGGCACGGCATTTGTCTGTAAGTAAAATATCCGGGGACGTACTTACGCCGCTGCTCGAATGAAATGCTCTGGATTTGACACTCACCTGTAACAAAAAAGAAAACTTGTAACATCTTATCAATCTATCATAAAAATTGTACAGTTCACTCTTTAATTATCCACGAACTATACAGGATATTTCATTAATAATTTTTAGATAACTCTGTTGTTGGCGTTTCTCAACTTAACTGCAACGAACCTTAACATATGTAAGCAAGCATTAATGCCTATTGGAAGTAACTGTCAATTTGGTTTTGTTTAATATTATAAGTTTTGAAACAAAAAATCCACGAGTTCTATACTATTGATGTTAACCAATGGATTTTTGTCATATCTGTAACAGCTGACCGAACAAATATGGGATACGAGTGGTTTCTTAACTTTTTTTGACGTGAGATGAAACTTCCATTCAAGAAAAATATTGTAGGTGATAATTCGTATGGAACATCTTCCAATTTTTTCCAAAATATATTTCTTCAATAAGACATTTTTTAAAAGATGTAGCTAAAAGACACCTTTGCCTACAAAGTTAATCTTCCTAATGGATACCAAGTGAATTAAGTTTTCTCTCCACTTGAAAGTGAAGTAAACGGAGACAAAATGTTACGCGTCGTATCGCTAGGGTGACCTTCAATACTGAGGCGTCAGACTTCATTGGACTCAATTTCTTCACGTTTAAATCACCACCACTTCAATAAATCCTTTATTTGTTGGCTTCCAATAGACCTTCAAAATGAAAGTGCGTTAAGTTGCATTTTGATCTTTGAAACTTTGATGATTAAGTTAGGGTTGAAATCAAAGTTGTTTCCACTTTTTACGTGGCAAAATGCCTAAGATATTTGATCTGAGGTGTCCCCCCCACTTTTTTTGGCTAAGGTCCGACTTCGTACTGAACGTCGAGAACAAGATTTTGTAAAATTAAGCAAATTACTTAAATTTATTTTTTATATTAACAATTCACCGAGCAATGGTAGTAGTAGAGCTGAAATTTTCTTGAGCAGATGTTAATTACAGCACTTTGACTCTAAGTGGTTTCATTAACACACCTTTAAGCTGTAAATTTTGAGTTACAGAAAATGCTCTATATGCTGCTCTTTTTGGTAAATTTTTGACTGAACCTTGTGACATCACATTTAATTTATAAGAGTAGAACAAAACAATATTTAAGTAAAATAGAAAAGAAGAAATAATAAATAAAACAACATTAAGATGAAAGTTGTAGTTTTTAAAAGAGTAAATTAAAGGGATAAATTCGATTTCAACCATAAATTTCAACATTTAGCCCGCATTTTAAAATGTTGATATATAAACATCTAAACCATGGTGTTCTTAGTAACTACTATTTATATCATATTATGTCTAATATACACGGTATTTGACAATTGTTCTAGAAAACTTATATAACTATGTCGAATGGACAATCCTGAACAAAAAAGCTAGCGGTATAATTTGGCCAAATTTGTAATTGTTTAGTAATTATAGATAATAAGCCATCGAATAATAAATTACTACTCGCGGTGCGTTTGGAAAGGGGTGTGGCTTAGCGCAGTCGAGAGTAGTAGCCGGACCAAGAGTTAGAACACGCGTAGAGGACGAATCGTTCCCCAGTACTCGAGGATATAGCAGCAAAACACAGTGTATCGTAGCTTTTCAGGAGCAACTCACAAATTCTATTAGCATCTGATCAGACCGATCGGGATTCGAACCCGGGGATGCCTTTCCCACTAACGTGTTTTCTCTTTTAACGTATCCCTAACTTCGCAATTCGTATAGTTTTGACGTTCTCCTATTTTATTTGAACGAAAAACTGTTCTTATTTTTCTAAATTTTCTCGATTCTTTACAAACACAAAACGAATAATTTTTTTTTTTTAATTACCTAAATAAATCTGATCTGCAGTTTTACGGGGATGTCCTTGAAATAAACGACAACAGTTTTTATTGGTAGACTTAGGCTATTGTCATACAAACATTTTAGCGACCAGTTTGGACTAATATTGATGAAATATAGTGAGACTTTAGCTTAGCTAGGGGGGTAGCCTTTCGATTAAGAGGTTAAGGCTTTTATTGGTTCGACCTCACTGTCCCGTAGTCCGTACCATCTCTGCTATGAGGCGATGTGACAAGTTCTTGCCATAGGTGATCCCATTATTACCCCATGTTCGAAGTGAACGCAGGTACTTATGAGTGTTGCTTGCAGATGGGGTGTTTTTCCCTACTAATACTAACAAAATTTGTCATTCAGTTTCAGATACGTTTGAAAATACCCTAAAGCAATGTTTCTACTGAAACAAATAATTTAAAAAAGCAGTTCCAATAATTGGTACATATTTTATGGGGATGTTTTCAAGAAAAACACATGAAAAAAATAATAAAAGGACGCCAGAAAATAATACAACGCAAAATAATTGGGCTACAGAGGATTTTAAAGAGTGGAATAATACGCATAGAAACCAAAAATCAAAACCAATACATTTTAGGTCAAAATTAAAAGAACAAATTATGACATTTTCGGAAAGACAACAGAAAGAACAATGTAGAACACACGTAAAAGAAGATATAAACAGTATATTACAAACAAATATTTTGTGAAATAGTATATTCGAGATCGGAACTTTTTTTGGAGTTCTTAAGATGATTCTATACCAGCCTTCCTCTCCCCCCTTTTAAGGCAATTAAACTCGAAAGTTGGATCATTTCTGTTTTTTTTTGCAATTACCGGCCGGCCACGACTGTCTCTAGATTCCTTACCAATTTTGAAGAATTAGATTACGAACTTGAAAAAGAGCCTCATTGATATCTGTCAAAGTCTTCGAGATATCCACGTGTTACCGAATCTATCTGTAGTAAGTTACGTTTTACACAAAATATCTACGATTATGCCTCCTGGCGTAAATTTATGTGTTCATAATTGACTATGTCCTTTAAATTGCCGTATCTCAACCACTACAAATGATACAACGAGCCGTTCTTCTCTCATCTTATAGTTTTTGAAATATATGAGATACTTAGTTTACGTTTCAACTGCTGAGCGTCTTGCAGATCGAAGTGATGATAATTGTGATCAAAAGGCAATGTGCAATATGACAGTCTTAAAGGTACAGCTCCACACATTATCCATGGCGTTCTATTGGTTCATAAAATGTAGCATATATTGATAATATACGTTGTATAAAAAATTGAGGTCAAAGTTGTGTTTTTAAGGTTTATGGTTGTCATCATCTGCAACTCCATTGAGTTTAGGCGGTGGTAGTTCTTCATGGAAAAGCAAAACGAGCCCGCCTTCTGAAAGCCACATTTACGCTAATGGATTGATCGACAAGATCTGCTTATGTGGCTTCTTGTCCTTTAACAAAGTAAATGGAAGATGTTGAGCAAAACTCTTTTTTAATCATAAACGTGTTTTTTCAGAGGTAAAAATTAAGGACACATATTACCATTATTATTCATATTAAAGTTTACGTTTATTTCAATTTTATGTTGGCGAGTGCAACGGTCGCTCTGGTTTTATTATTATTTGACTATCCTTTCCTTTTCTTAAAAATAAGTTTTACTACTATGTCAAAGTTAAGCCAAGATCAATTGTAAATTGCTTTTAAAATACTCCCGTCAAAATTTTTTGGTATTTACAATTTCGCTATTAAAAAAAAAAAACCTTGAAGTTCTAGAGCATTCAAAATTCCAGTTGTGTTGTATTGTGAAGGTAGACTAGAATGTCACGAGATGCCACCAGAAGGTGTGCTGTAACGCACAGGAGTCACTTGTGTAGCACCGAGAGCACAGTACAAAGTAGAAGTAGACAAAATCATGGGCAGAGATAGACGATGGGGTTTGAAGGGAGAGAGTAACTACGTCGGACACTCACATGAAGCTAGCAGCCATGTGTAGAAATACAACAACGAGTCGCACAAGATTTTGCAAATCATCATCCACGACGACTTGGAGATGGCAAAGGTCTGTGCAAAATGGAGTCCTCATACTCTCGCTGCTCTGCAGCTGTGCGTGCATCCCAAGACGTTCTTCGAGTGTCTGGTCAAAACAGCAAATTATGGTTTTGGCACGAGACGTCAGTCTATGGGATGACAGCATATTGGAGGTCTTTATTCTACGAAGCTACAGGTAAAACTTTTATACCAAAATTGCTTGTCCCTCGTGAGAGCATTGCCAGTGAGCGGTGCTGCGAGTCACTAATGAGATTCCGCCGACAGATCTAGCAAATGTTGTTGGGGAAGATGGAGACGTGGTGCGTTGCTTCAACATGACAATATACCGAGCGCCACTTTAGTCTCACCAATTTCAACGGTATATAATACTTATATATCACCTAGTTTTTATAATAATAGAATGGATTGAGACTAGTTGAAACACTGAAACATCGTTAAAGCTGAAATATTCGCGCTCGTCTTGTGGAAGTATTTCAACCATTATCTTAACTCAGGAAGAAGGTCATATTAGGAAACAATGAATAATGCAACTAGATCAACTTCTACATCTACAGCATAGTGTATTGATAACAGTTGTTCCAGAAGTATCAAGAAGGAAGTCGATATATTTGGCGTTCGCCTTGTGGAAGTGTTCAACTACTTCCTTATGTTGACCCAGAAAGATTATATTTAGGAACAACTCGATATCGCAACTAAACCCACCAATAGAGAAGTTTTACATCTACAGTAGAGTGTACCAGGAAAACTGACGACAGTTGTGCCAGAAGTACCAAAGAGTAAGCTGAAACATTTGACCCTCACCTTGGAGAAGTATTCAACCACTTCTCAGTATGTTAATTCAGGAAGGAGACGGGTAAATTTGGGAACAGTTCTGTGCTGCAACTAACCCTACTAACAGAGAAATTCTACATCTACAGCAGAACTTCAATCGGTTATCCACAGGTGTCGTGTTATATCTAAAGAATGGCTTGCAGCAGTTCCACGGAAAATACCAGAGCAATGGATCAATGAGTAAGAAAAAAATAATTGTAGCGTCATATTATCCAAGAGGAACTTCTTTAAAACTGAGCTGTGTTGTTGTGCACGCCTCTCTTTATGCTGGCGCTTATGTGGTAGGGATGGTGATGGAGGTCTGCTGCTGACGTTATCCTTGACGTCATAAGCTATTCTATTAATAAGGATCTTGTTAAAGGAACAGGAGTATCCGAAAACGGCCAATTTGATGTTCCAAAGAAGCGCTACCATAAAAATTAGGATAATCCGATTACTTCGGCGGCGAGCACCGCAACCGAACCGCATGCCCTTGTGCTATCGGGGACCCTTAAAGCATTTTAATTTATTATAAGCCTGACTGACGCGAGATAAAAGATTGCAAATACCCTCAAAATTCAAATAGCGGTCATGCAAAAATGTTCCATATTTAATGCATGCGGCTATTAGAAATATTTAAAATTCAAATCATCCACACTTTGTTTATCCCAAACTGACCTACCGAAACGCACTCGGAGTGGCAGTCACGGGGGAGACTATCGGCCTGCGATAGCCTCCGCCGGCTGGAGCGCCGCCTCCGCGGCAAACAAATCGCGCAATTACCATAATCAGGCACATGCGAGCCGCGCGACGCCGTTTCGCCAAAGCGCTAATTCGACCTAAATAATCTGATAAAAATGTACGACACGCAGGCATTATTTAGTCAGCCGGTATGGAAATGCGTACGTCAGCCCGTGCACCTTGACACGGTTCGTTTCTGATTCCAATATTCTGTGTGAAGTCTGCTAAATTAACATGAGCCTGCAGGTAGCCGAATGAGACCTCTCGAGTTATCTCGAGCAGTCACGTCTGCCATTTAAAATGTTTGCCGAGCTGATCATCCAGTTTGCACAAGGTGCCTTCGGAATTTACTCAACATCATCCGAAGCCTCTCGGCTGTTGCGCATCGCGTTCGATTTATGTGCTTTTGCCTCAGTTTAACCGGCAACTGCAGACATACCGCGTAACCGCTTTCAGGATTGCGCCATCCGCCTTGTCGCCCCGATTTAGTTTTCGACCTTGAAGTTTTTGATATATAATACCAGCTTTTATATGTATATTAATGTTATTTTACAAAAAAATTTAAGACTTGACTCATCAATTATACCCCCACCCCTACCCCCAATTCTAGACGTGTTCTATAGATTTCGGACGGAAGCTTGGTCTGGTTACACCATTGCAAAACCAAATAGTAGCAACCTAACAAAATGTGCCAGCATTTTAAGGCTTCGAAAATCCTGCAGTTATCGCGCTAAACGCGAAAATCCCAGCGAGTTTCCCTCCGTGCTGCGCACTTTGGAGACGAGCCGTCGCGAGTAGCGACTCCGACGCCCATCCCTCCGCCCGCAGCGCTTCGCAATTAAAAACCTCGCAGCTACCTAACCCGAAAGTTACACCTGTAAGAAATTCTCGTCAGGTAACGCTTCGCGGGGGTCAGGGTCGACGTGTTCAGGTTTTGCCAGCGCTCGCCTGGCGCAATGTAGCCAGGGGATGAATGCAAAACAAACGAGGAAACTGAGCTGCGCGAGGCGCTAATGTGAATCGCGGCACCTCGTGCGGAGGCTCGCGAGGGGATCTGGATCAGCAGCTGCGAGAAGAAGTGAAGTGGGCAGCCATTCCGCGGATGTTCCGATGAATGTTATGAAATCCTGGTTTAAAAGAAGTGGGGACAGTTCTTTGGAGGCATAACAATCCCCTAAAGGGAAATTCCATTATCTTGTGCTTTTTTGGATCTTTTTTCTGAGTTTGTTCACAATTCACACTTAGTACCACTTATTTGGGACACAAAAAAACGAACACTAGTCAGTTGTCTACGTTCAATGATGTTCAAACTTGATCTAGAGATAGTAAGATCACTTTAATGATCTTCAAATTTGAAACACAAATAATTTTGTTTGAACTATGAGATGAGCCAAAAGTTTAGATAATCAAAGGGGCTTTGTCTCCAGTTGTTTGTATTTGACTGGAAACAAATTGCGATCTTCGTCGAAAAATCTCTTCCCTCCACTTTAATCAATAATATACAAACTTATTCATTGTTCTGGTCAAAGGAAACATAGCATATTGTTCTCTGACATTATAACCATTATAACCATGCTAATCAGACCTAATGTATTACAGTATATATGATTTGCGTTTTACTGCTGGAATAAATCATTTGGTATTAAAATAGTGAAAACAAATGATCGTAAATAAAAAGATAAAAATGAGAGGATCTAAAAAGGAGTTTCAAGGTAAAATGAGGTGTGTACGGTAGCTTCATTTTTGACTTCCTCCGTGTAACTGCGAAAGTTAGACAACTAAAGTTGTTCTCATCAAATTTTGCTTTTCTGAAATGTTATATTGAGTACTAGAAATGTTTTTGTGTCGATATTGTCAATACATGTGTGTATATAGAACGATGTTTTCTTTGTTCTGAAGCATATCGGAAAAACAAATTTGATTCTACGGTGGTTGTCTAACTGCCATGATCACGTGGGGGATTAAAATAATGAATGCACCCTATCTATTTCAATTCAACAGAAAACAAGTCCAAGTCTCCGTGTTTTTTTCAAAAAATATTTTCTCATTTGAAGACCTTTCTAATAAAGATACATTGCCGATTAAAGCATTTTTCTAAGCATGAAGTAGAAAGACACCTTTGTCTATAATGATAGTCATCCTGCTGAATACCATGCGAGTCAAGTTTTTTTTCTATTTGGGGGGTGAACTGAAGTCACGTGTCGCATTTTTCTGTTTGTCCCAGAAACTGCGTATCGCCAGGACGATTCTGAAAGTGACAAATGCAACGTAACTTTTTCATGATGAAATTACCACCACCTTGAGTAAACACTTTAATGATTCCTGTAACATTTGTTGGATGCCGAAAGCGCATAAGTTTCATTTTGACCTTTCAAACGAGTCTTCCAATTGGCTATCTGATGATTACGTAAGGGTTGAGATTAAAGTTGTTTGCACCTTTTACGTTTGAAAGATAAATAGAAAGTGTAGAATCTTAAAATACAAAGCCCGGTACCTCATTAATATCCAAAAGATCGGATTGGAGGTTTGCCCTCTTTTGTATATAAGGTTGGACTACTTATTGAAAGTAAAGGACGCGGTTTTGTAATTAGAAACAAATCACCCGAATTATATTTTATATCAACACTTTGCTATAAATGTAGTTCAAATGTTAATTAAAGCACTTCCACCCTAAGAGACTTTTAAGTTGTGGATTTTAAGTTACAAAGCAATATATGTGTTTTGACAAATTAAAAAAAATGGAGATTAATAAGAACCAAGATAATAAATATTGCAATTTGGAAGTATGTAAGTTCAAGTTTTCACTAGCTGTAATTGTAGTCACTCATCTGAAGCACGCCAGATCCATTTTTGCTCTTCCCTTTTCTTTAACGTGTGTTTTAGCATTTTCTGTTCATTTTATTCGGTTTTATCTTGCTCCTCCTTTCTGTCTACCACTCTACCTATTTTTTGTATCTTCTATTTGCAACAACTACGTGAAAAATGTAAAGCGAGCTGTCATTCCACGAATGTTTTAAAGGGATAACAATCTTTTATGGAGAGTATATTGTTGCTCGCATAATTTTTTGGATTGATTTTTTCACAGTTCACACTTATTTTGGACAAACAAAAATAAGGACTAATCAATTACTTTGGTGTTCAAACTTGATCTAGAGACAGAAAGATCATCTTAATGATTTCCAAATTCAAAAAATACCAATTTTTTTAAATGTATTATTGTTTAAACTTTGAGATCAGCTTTATTACTCAAAATGTCTAGGTATTTACTTAAAGCGATAAGGTTGAAAGACGACAGTTTTTTAGTCTCCATTTGACTACTGAAATAAGCCACACTATTCGCTAAAAAACATATTCAATTCATTTTGGTCCTATGGTACAAAACTATAAAAATACGTTTGCTAATAAAAATTTATGAAAATCATTGAACCTATGCTTCAACTTCGACCCCATCTACCAAATTGTGGCGGAAAATGAAAGGATTGTAGGGTGGGAAATTTTCGTAAGGGCCAAAATTGATGCATAAAAGATATTTTTCCTTACGGCTACTGGCAAAATAAACAATTCACATTTTTACATTGTGTTTACAAAAAAAAAAAAAAATATTTTGGCATGTCTGATGTTTCCTAAAAATAACTCTTTGACAAAGTATTTAACTTTTTCATTTCGCAAAGCATCTATTTAGAGGCTCTTTTGTCCCCATTTTAAACATGTATC
Organism: Sinelater perroti; assembly: GCA_036346155.1. Classification (NCBI taxonomy): domain Eukaryota; kingdom Metazoa; phylum Arthropoda; class Insecta; order Coleoptera; family Elateridae; genus Sinelater; species Sinelater perroti. The sequence goes on from JARFIY010000222.1 coordinate 7,895,047, forward strand.
ACTTACTCATCAAGAACCTTCCAATGCTGTATTTCAGGAATGTTGTTGCCACTTTTTATCATTACATGATGGAAGAAGCGATAAAGGATTCAAATTTAAAGGTCGTCCTCATTCTTAAAATCCCAGAAGAGAATCCAGAAAAATCTTATTTAACCATGTGATTGATCTTACTTCATGAATGATATTGTAGGCGTTTTCGCCCCATTGAAATACTTTGCGTCAATTTTCTTCCGATGTTCAGCGCTTTAGTATTTTAAAATTTGATATGAGTTGCTCGAGTTTAATTTGACAAATAGAAGCAAGTTTCAGCTTCCTCGACACCAAATGCTACAGAATTTTGGAGTATACTTAATATTCACGCAATGAGAGAAGAGAAACGAGTGTCAAGGTTGATTGCAACTTTAAGAGTTGAACATGCGGAAATCCATTTTGAAAGACGAAGGGGGGGGGTTGCGATTTTCCAGAAATACATCTGAAAAATGAATGTGGAATGGAACTTATTTTTATTAACCAAACCAAGAAGATTGTAAACATCATTGACATTTAATCAGGAAAGGCGATGTTAGATATTAAGGAAAAGTCTTTCTCGGGTGCTATTTTGGGGGCTTATACAATTAAACAACCGTTGATTTTGAAGAAAGAGCAGCTTCTACTGATTATTCCATCACACGACAGTAAAATAGCAAAAAGTAATTCTTGGTCCAAACAATGACGAATCTGCTATATTGGTCTAGTAGTAAAAGATGACTTGAAGTCACCAGAGATGCTCATAGATAAGTCGTGGGTGTGTCCGATTGATAGTTCAGAATATTTCACTAGCGTAATGTATTAGGGCGTGAGCATGATTCAAAAATGGTTCAAGTACTAATTGCCAACTGTGATTTTTTACATAAAACACAATTATAATTATATATAAAATTGGTAGTAAACCAATTAAAAAGTCCCTTCTAGATCCTCCTATGGAGAGTTAAACATGCCGGCTACTATTAAACTTGATGAATGGCAGCCCCTGTTTCTGTTTTCATTGGATTATTCGGTTGATGAAAAGAGATAAAAAATGGGTAGGTAGTAGTCGGGGCTTTTAACGTAAGGTTTCAGTAAAAACATCGCTTTGTTACCTGACTAAGTTTTCCCCTTTCCTTGCGTCGTACAAGGGACGGGAAAAATCTTGTCGCTTCAACCTTTCTCTGTCGAACGTTGCCTTCCCTGCTGACCCGGTCCAGTAGTCTTTGAGTATTAGTTATTTCAAACTCGACCGTTTTGGTGTCGCTCATAATTTTGGAATGACACTCAGTACTCAGTGCTCGTACCGAACTTAAAAATATTTTCAAGTCAAAAAGTTGTTAGTTACAAAAGTAAGAAAAATGATTTCTTTGCAATGTCCAAATCACAACTAATTAATGCTGCAGTCACTATGCAGTAAGAGACTATGCGAAAATCCAGAAATAATCAAAATTGACAATCTTGGTTGTCAATACAATGTTAAAAAAATTATGTTAATTATAATTTTGATACTTGTTCTAAAAGTGAAAACTTTTATGGGTCAAAGTTGGTATCATCAAGTAATGAAAACTAAAACATCTGTAAAGACCAACGAAACTACTTTGTTGGTTTTTGAGTCAAATTTCAGTTTTGATAATCTCCAGTCTTAGAAAGAACACACATAACATTTTGTATGAATTCTATTATACATATCATGCAAAAATAGATAGTTATTGTACTGAAACTTCTTTTGTGATAACAAAACCAACAAACCAATTAGGAAACTTTGAGGGTTTTCAAAACAAGGTAAGCTTTTCTTTAACCAATGTTGGTCACTAACTTTGCTCAAGTGAATGTTTCTTGAAATTCCTGTATTTCTTCCAGGTTCCCAACATGTACAATTTAGTCCTCGGCTCCTAAATTCAATCGATGATAGCACCTATTCCGCTTCATATAGCGTACCCGTTGCGTAGTCGCCCAGAAGCGCCGCCTGCCAGGTTTACAAAGCACTGCAAAAATGTCTGTTTTACCAATTTAACCTAAAAACCAGTAGCGACAGCAATGGCGTGTGACAAACAGCATTACTTCAGTGCCACTTTCTTACCTTTCAAATGAAAAAAGTGACAATAAAGATAGAGCTGTAGAACTGATTCTTTTACGTACGACACCTGAAAAAATAATTCCACTGGTTGAAAATTAGAAAGTTTGACCTGCATAACCAAAGACAGATGAAACTGGGGAACTGATCATTCGGAATCAATCGGAAATAATATTTCAAGCCACTTATAACCGTCTACACGAGCTGAGAATAAGAGTAGCCACTATGACATCGCTAAACATCAGCGACTTGGGTTGGAAAAGTTTATTGCATTCCGTGTGTTCGCCGCTTCTTTTTAGATTATCTCTTCACTCCTGTCGAAGATGCCAAAAATAGTCTGGTGGAGTTAATCAATTCCAAACCAACCCCTTCCGAGTAGGATTCAGCAGCTTCTCGAAAGATAGTCCAAATAAGTAGGAAGAGAGGAAAATTATCTAGATAAGTTAAAAATTTTAAAGCTCCTCCACATACAGGCTCATTACTTCTCAAATATCCCTCGTATATAGTATTTGCAACTTATAAATTTTTTTAATAAAGTTGTTTAATGTGAAAACAAATTAAAAAAAACTTTTAAATTATACACAAATTGCTCATAAAAATTTGACACAATTTTGATGCACATGTAAATGTTAATGTAATTTATGTTCTAAAATTAGTGACCTTTATGGTTTTATCTTTATGTAGCAGCTTCAAGTTAAATATTTAGACGCATAATATAAACTTCAAATTCTGTCAGTGTCAAAACTATGTGCATAGTGAGTTTGAAATTTATTATCAAATAACTTGGGCTAGAGATTCCGCCCATTTTCTGTAGATTGTTTTTGCTGATAATTTTATTGCAGCTTTTGTATTATCCACGTTTCGTTTTCCTCTACAATTGGGCAAAGTTTGATCCGCCAGCAGCAGCTCGCACAGCGACGCCTAACAAAAATGTTTATAACATAAATACAAATATTTGCGTAGATGGTGTATACATTACGCCGAGCATACATTTTCATGTTTAACGAGTTATTAGAGGGCATTTAGCCGACTTTGTACTGAAATAATGCAGCCGAACCGGCAGCCTCCTGTAAATTGTGCGAACGCGGTCACCGGACAAAGGCGCTTGCCGTCGTGAAGCTCTGATGTGTCATCGTTTAATAGCGAGTCGATAAGATTCGCATGGTTGGGCCGCGTTTTCAGCCGCAGCTCTAGGCGGCGCCTATCTGAAAGCGCGCCTGCTTTCAGCGGGCCTCTGCAGCGCCTTGCTCGGCGCACAGCCGCCCAAATCGGTTTTAATGAAAGCCGCCGTTTGGAAATGGACGGCGGATTGGTGTTTACAGGGTGAGCCAAAGGCCCTGACACAAATTTTTCCTTTATTCCCTTCTTGGTGAGCTTCCTTTCAATTTGAAATAGTTGAGCTTTAAAAGTTCATATTGTCTTTTGCAAGTTTTATCGCGTTTAACGATGCCTGAAATGAATGAAAAAGGACTCCGTCAGGTTTCTGTTTATTTGAAGGACAAAAAGAGGTGTTATGCAATCAAGCAATTTGAAGAAACAGACAACAACTGGCAAAGTTCATCAGCGGACTGTGGCCAATGCGGTCATGCTGAATCAGTCGACGAAGTTGTCATGTAACTAATAAACAATGCATCTGCCATCAAAAGAGTTAAAAAGAACAAGGAAAAAATATTGGCAATTATTTAGTATGTTATCGCAGTTGTGTATGAAAATGTTCACCATCTCCAAACGGTCCACTTTTTGTTACAACCCTTCAAAGTGCAACTTCGTTGGATAATGTATTTGTAAGCTGGCGAGATACTTTATAGCGATAATAATGGCGTAAATTTGTGCAATGCGTCTTAGTTTGTTTGTAACACTCGTTTACGACCATTCTAACTCCTTTTACGAGGTGCGTTCAAGCTCTAAAGTACCAAGAAAGTTCAAACTTCTATTACTTCTCAAAGTAATCTCCGTCTAGATGCACACATTTTTCACTACGTCGTTGCCATGATTACATGACTGCCGAGAATATTTCTTTAAGGGTGTTTTGCCCACTGGAAAATTGTTGATGTAACGGCGGCTCCATTTGAAAATGAGCGGCCAAGAAGGGTCGGAAATTCATGGCGGCATCACATGTCAACGTATCCTAAAATATTGCCGTCTGCGCAGCTTTGTGTTTGTCAGTCAACATTTGTAGGACCCACCTTGAAGGAACTTTCTGCATTTTTAGGTCATCATGCAAAATGAACTCCACAGATTACATGGAAATGCCAAGTTTAGAGGCAATATCACGCACACCTAAGTGACGATCTTCCATAACAACTTGCTCCACTCGCGCATCATGGTTTTGGTCCGGCTGGTTCGTGGCCGAGGCCGTTTCGGTTCATTACCACACAATTCTCGACTTTCTTTAAACTTTCGCACCTACAAACGCACATTTGTAACATCCATAATGCCTTCATCGTATGTCTCGCTCAATTGGCAATGAATTTCGATGAGCGTTTCACCACGCAAGAGGAATACTAAACGCCGCCAGTTAAAGAATACAAAACAACACTCACTGCAAAAGCGGCAATTCGACTTGTGTACATTGTATGGTACTGCCATCTGTATTACAAATTCAGAAATATTTCCCGCGCATTTTAAAGTTAACAGCATCTTCCTACTCACTGCTGAAAAAAAAATTGAAGACCTTAGAACTTAAACGCACCTTGTACATGCCTTTGATATCGCACGTTTTGCAACGTATTTTGGACAGACAAGAGTTTGGAGTGCGTCCGAAACTTGCCTGGCCCGCTGTCAGATTATTTTCTGTCAAAATAAACTATAAAATTCGCAGTTTCAAAGAGTTATGGTAAAAAGAAGACCTGCCGCGTTTTAGATGCCCCAAAATCTTTCATATAAAATAATTCATGAGTTTGTTAATTGCACTCAAAAACCTCAAATTACAAATGGTTACAATAATTGGTGCAAGTAGGGGCGTCGAGAGCCAACGCCTGGTCCCGAGCCCCTAAAATATCGTTTTTTGTATCTTCACTACTTATTAATGTCAAGATGATTCTTACATGTTATTATACTAGAAATTAAAGTTACTTTTCTCAAGTTTTACAACTAATTTAAATTGTAACTTCCTTGGGCTTTGCTTCATACAAATGCACGTGGGGTAAACGTATGCGATCTGACATGTCAGGCAGTGTGAATATCACGTGGCTGCGGTGTAACCTGGTAGTCGATGAGAGTGCATGCGTTCGTGATAACGACTTTACTAGCCGGGCCAGTCACATAACCCTAGTATTTGCAACGACTGGACAAATAGAGCGATAAACATGCGTTAAACTTTATGTACAGCTGGGGCATTCGGACGCACGAACTATTCGGATGATTCAGAAGATTTTCGGGAAAGACCAAATGAGCTCAACATCAACAAAGGCTTGGTGCAAACGCTTCAGAGGTGGTCGGAAATCTATTAAAAGTGATTTGGGTTCTAGAAGACCATCAATGAGCAGAAAGTCGAAAAATGTTGAGCGTCTCAGGTTACAATCAACAAAGACCAGCGATTGATAGTCGGAGGAGTAGAAGAAGAGTTATATTACAGGTCAGATACGTCTTCCTGCAATTTTTTATTGTTCCCAAAACTTAACTCACATCGAGACCATCAAGAGATTTAGGCCAATGCGACTAGTTAATTGTTTAGAGTTCCAACACAGAATGTTTTCAACAGTGGCAATGTCTGTCTAGAAAATATCCAGACAATGCTAATATGATATATATGACTTACGCGGCCGCAATGTAACCTAATATCCAAAGAGAATGGACTGTAATGCACATGTGTGACTTCACTGGCCAGGTCAGTCGAGGATTAGGCGTCGGTGACTAAGCACATGTAGTGTGTGATCGTCGTATTTGCAACGACTGGAGATTAGAGCAAAAAGTTTTTATTGAATTTTGTTGGCAAACTGGAAAATTCACCCACAGAAACTATTTGCAATGCAACGTGTGCAGCATAAATAAAGGCTAGACTAGCGAACAACAAAAATCATGCTAAAAGTATTTTAAAGACAGTTTTATTACAACTAAATAATAATTAGTCTGATTAATACACCAAAACTAATTGATAAGGCCTCGTAAACTGCCGAAGCTGTAAAATAAAATAATCGGCCATAATTTTCAATTCCTTATCGCACTTGAAAATGCAAATAAAAATAAATCCTAAAACCTGAATAAGTAACTAATTACAGCCATTTGTATTCGCGCGACGCTAAAATGGCGGCAATACGATGTTGTAGCAAGCAAAAAACGCCACTTCCAAAGATGGCTAAAGTTTAGATTAGTCTACAAAATACTTTTCTGGCCTTTTTTACTTCCCGTACGCGGGCGACCTCCAAATAACGACCTAAAAATGTAGATGATCGTTGTACTTTCGCAAACATCGGCTGGCGCCTTCTGTAGTGCCTACAAGCAGTTGTTTGATGCCACCCCTCCAGCATTGTCGCGTAAATAATTTTACGGCTTGATTTGTGTAAACGGTTAGTGATTTTTGTCCGTAAATTTAACAATTCTTGTTATCTTAAGCAACAAAATGTAAGAACCCCAAATACTTGCAAGATTTAAAAATTAAGTTGTAAAGAGTAGAATAATGAAATGGTAAATATCAAATAGCTTCACATGGTCTGACTATATTCCCGGGATGATAGGAGTAAAGACATTCATGACATCTCAAAATTAGCATTTCAGTATCTCCAGAAGAATACTCTAAATATTTATATGCAAAATGTTTCTAAACAGTCTGCTGCAACTCTTGGTCATTGTTAAATTTTCTACCTGAAAAGTTTTTCGTCAGTTTTAAAAATAGATAGTAGTCACTGAGAACTAGGTCTGAATGAAAAGGGTTCTCAAAGCCACAATTCTTCTCAGTAATTAATTGTATAGAATCGTATAGAAGACGGACAGTTTGACTCTGCATACCATTTTTCTTTTCCTCGATAAGGTCGCGTGATTTACCATATATAGTAAGTTGGCGTAATACTCTCCATTTGCCACCATGTTCCTTTATTTAAAATTAATTATCAAAAATCCCATTGGATGTTAAAAGATCGTTGCCGTGATCTTTTTGTCAATTGAGCTACTCTTGCCCTCTTTACCCTTTTTTGTCCGGTCTGTGCCATATTTAATTGCTAGAAAATTATAGGATAGGATCAAGGCTTCGTCCCCTGGAGCAATGGATTGAAGAACTTCTTCTTTGTTGTTGTGATAGATTGATGATTGTATGGGAAAGCCATAAACTTGCTGATAATTTTTTTACTTTTAAATATCTTGCACTTCAACAATCAACTTGCTCATGGTGCGAAATTATTTTGTCCATTTCTTTGCAGTGGAATATAAAGCCAAAGATCCATCTTACACATCATACAAATGTTTAATGAGAAAATGTAATTATGGCTAGATACTAGATTCTTAATGTTGTGCAAAATGACAAGGTATTACCAACTCAAATGACTGTTGCTACGCAACTGAGAGAAGTCGGCTATTGAAATTTTTACCAACATTCAATCAAATATGGCATTATTTAACACTACCGCTGTTTTGTTTCTATTAGTAAGTAGCCTCAATTTCTTTTTAAGTAAGCACCTTGGGACCTTACACCTGTTTCCCAACGTCGTTTCTACGGTTGAAAACATTCTGCAAAATACTGTTTTAGAATTGCAAATTACTGCCTTGTTGTATTGACGACCTGAATCTTGTCAACAGTCTGGAATGTCTGGAACTTGCGGGCCGACAAACCTTTCTCCTCTAGTAACAATCCTGAATCTTGTTGGCAATTTGGTTTTTCTTTCCTTTCGATATGTGGCTAATTGTTAGCAGTTTAAAAGAAGCCATTGTCTGTTTTGATAGCAGTATCCGTGGAAAAAATTTGCCACAACAGGTTTGATGGCAAGATCTTTCGTCGACATATCATACACTTTGGTTTTTTGATCCCCATTTCATCTTCTAGTTCTTGCACTGTCAGTTGCCAATCCTTGTTGATTCTTACCTGTACACGTTCAACATTTTCCGATGTTCTGAACGTTGGTAGTCTTTCAATCTGGTCGTCTTTGATTTGTTTGTTCCATGTCTTTATTCTTGCTGCTCTCATTGCATTGTTCCCGAAAACCTTTTGGATCACTTAAATGATTTTTGAGAATCAATGTTGCAGCTTTGCACAAAATTGAGTATAAAGTCGCTGTTCCACTCATTTAGTTGTTACAAATCTGACTTTTACGTACTACAATGCTCACTGGCGTTGTTGGGTGGTGTTTCCTGAGCTTGTTCTTAAGTTCGAAGAACCATAACTTTTATATTATAATTATATATCATTAATTAAAATTGATATAAGCACTTGTACTGCCTATTTTAAGGACAATACAAATTTACTAGTCTATTTTACAGCATTACGTTATATAGCGCTCGAGCACTCGATCCTAGAGGTGTTATCCGTTATAACAGGACCTTAAAAAAATATTGTTACCCAGATGAAACTGTACGTAAATTATGCGTTTCTGACAACAGTCCATATGATGACCGTTGACAGATTTATGCAAGTTTTACAATCCTGCTCTAAAGATTGCTACAGTTTTACCCCCCAGGTGCATCCCGTACAAAAGCTGCGGGTTGCAACTGGCCTTCGTTAAATCATTTATCATAGGCGTCAACTCCCAATCGCTCTTGTCAGTAAAGTCGTCCTCGTTCACGCATGCGCACTACATTCCATTCTCATCGGTTGCCAGTGTATCAACACGGGCTTAATATTTTTGGAACAAATCTCAACATTTCAGAAATGCAAAGAATATTCTTATTAATTCGAAAAAGGATTAAATGTATCGGCATGGCAAGCGAAATTAATCAAATGTTGGGTGACGAACGAATAGTATCAAAATCGGAAAAGAAAACTTTGAGAAAATAAAGCCCATGGGCGAGCAACTCCTAGCATTGTTCACTTACGGAAAGAACTTGAACGAAGTTTATCGAATACCGTTCGGTGTCTCACGTATTTAAAACGAGCATAAGTCGGCATCGTCACAATATTGGAAAAGTTCAAAAACTTGATAGATGAATGGGTTAGAAATTGAAAAACGCAAAAAGACGCACTGGCTAGAGCTAACTTCTTCATTGCTACTCAAACATAGCAAGAAATCTTTTATCAACCTGATTGTGACCAGCGGAGGAATGTGAAATTAAATAAGATAATCGTAAACGAAGCGCATAATCAGAAAACATGCAAAAGCAAGTCTTTATCTCATGATGGTCATGATGTTCTAGTGAAGGCATCATTCACTATTCCTTCTTGCAACCTGCTAAAACAACCATAGTAGAGTCTTATTGTAGAATATTAGACATCACGGAAATGCTTGGGGTGAGATTTTTCCACGACATCGTATAGCACTATCGAGATTTTTACCACGAGATTTTCATTTTTTTTAGAGCTTCAATATTCCTATATGCTAATTGAGAAACTGTTGTTTTAGCCTTTACAAAATAGATTTTCTCCAAAATAGAATTTTTGCACTACTTTAGCGTTATTAACAAATAATAGATATTAGCAATGATCATTTTGTAGAATAAATGCATCTCATATGAAACTCGTGGGGGCATTGACTTCGAACTGAGAGGCTCTCACTCGCTCTTGTGCCATCTGTGATACTGGGCGATGTACTAAGTACCGCGTCTTAGACGTCTCCCATTATTACTCCTTGTTCGAAGCGAACGCAGATTCGATGCTCTACCCCACTAATGTGACCAACACACACTAAATGTACTCACTCACCGGCGTTTAACTCCCGACTAAGACGCAAGCGCGTTACGGTCGACTCTCATCGGCTGTTTTCATTACATTAATATTGACTTAATATATCTAAGATACAAAATATGAAGAAGAGAGAGGCCAGAAGAAATAAGAAATACTGAACCATATAAACCACTGCAGAATCTCACAAACACAAAAAATTGAAAATTAACACCAATTTTTTTTACAACTTTTTCTAAGTCTGCGACTAAAATTAATTTTTTTTTAACTTTTCCTATTCTTTTAACAATATTTGATTCGTTTTGCCTTTCTTTATAACTCTCTAGCAGTATTTAGCTTTTTATTTATTTTTTTTGGCTACAAGTCTTCCAAATTTACAACTAAATTCTCGATTAAAACCTAATTTGCACGTTCAGCCAGCGCCGCGCCGTATTTTTCTCTACATCGCGCGACTAATTAGCTCTCGCGCTGCCAGAGCACCAGCCCCTGCCCGGCCGCCCACAATTAGCAAAAAACGCCCCGCAAAAAACCGCATAAATATGTAAAGCCTTTATCCGGGATTGCTCTATTTGCTTTGTTTATTCATTCCGCCGCGTCTCTTACTGTACATCGAGTTGCCTCGTAATTCAGTCGGCAGCGAAGGTAAATATTTATCTTTGATATGTTCAATTCTGAATTTCTGGCGCTCATTTTACATGAAATTCAAATAAATCCGCGGGCGGGAATCGCTGCGAACTCGGCGGAAAGCATTCCGGCTTGTTCAGCCGAGTTTTTCGGCGCTTATGAATATAAAGCGCGCATGAAATTAGCGTCGGCTGCTCTGAGCTGGCCGATAGACGGCAACTGGTTGCTGAATTGTTTGATAGCGGCGACTTGGAACTGAATTTGATATTTTCATTCCCCTCTTGTTGTAGTTTTAAATGCAACTTTGTTTTTATTAGAAGAGTTAAAAATACTTCTTCTACCCTATTATATAGTGAGACGCGGAGGTGCTCCCGGGGTTCGTACTCCGGACCGGTATACTGAAAGCTGGTATACAAAGTATATTTAGAGTTCGATATGGCATTCGTAGACGACACTATGCTGATGAAGACAAGTATGAGGAATTATTGATTAATAATTTTTTTTATAATCGTTAAGTTTACTTTGTTAATTTTTCAATATTCAGTTTCTATTTTATTATCAGTAAATTTATAATTTATTAGTATTCTTTGGAATCGCAACTTACAGAATTTTTTCTTAAAGAAGCTAAGGATTAGGAATATTTTGATATTGCAATTTTAATACTTTAATCCCTTTAAATATTAGATTAAAATCTTGGTTGTCACTGTCAAGAGTGTAATTGGTTGCCTAAATTTTTCTCTTATATTGAATTGGAAAGTGTTTTTGTATCTAATGCTTATTAAGGGCCAGTCGAAAAAACCACGTGCCAATTTCGACTATGTCATGCGAAATTTTCGCCATAAAGAAGCCGTGATGAGTGGTTTCCAGGCGGAAGCTCCTATGCCCTCGTAAATTATACTTACGACGCCTTCGCCCGGCGCCGGAAGCAGGGATAGCGCATAAACCCCATCTCGTCGAAATCGTTACCGTGCCTCCGCCGAATTCCGGAACGTCTGGGTAATCACAGGAATTAATAAAATTTAATTAACGAAACAAGCATGACACTTCGCAGCCGCCCCGTGGGCGGCGAGATTTCGGCGGGCGAAGGGTTGGCAACTGCCGCCGGAGGATTAAAATAACAAAGCGCGCTCAGCCCATGGCTGTCAATAATCCATAATTTACCAAACGCAACTTTGTTGGTAGCTAAATAGCGCGGAAATGGGGGACGAGCGCGAGCGGGGATAATGAAAGGGAAAGTGAAAAATCGATGGCTGGCGTCTGGCGCGCGGAAAGTTCCACATTTCGGAACAGAAGTTCAAGGTAACCGTTCCATTCGGAATGAACGTGTATAAGCGGCGGCGGGCGCAATCGGTCGCGCCGTTTGTTTTACGGCGACGCTGTAAAATTTCGCTAGCAAAACAAATTAAAACAATCACCGCTGTTTGCGTCTGCAGGGTGCCACCATAATCTAGATTTTGCTTTCATATAGGAAGAGCTTGGTATGGAGAGCCGCATTCGTCTGGCCACACCTTTCGGGTTTTTAAGTTTGGAACTTCTACGATTTTTCACTTATGTATCTTTAAACTATATCTCAGTGGAATTTTCACCTTTCAATACACAATAATACAGCGGTTGTTTTTTGGTCGATTGCAACTTTCCTTCTGTAACTGTGTCGCAATGCAGTGTTGAGGTCACCTATCATTCAAGCTCCACGTCAGCATTTTTGTGTATGCAACCGTTGCTCTATTGATATTTTGTCAATTTTACCACCTAATCATTATCCATTCACTAGTGCAGTTTACTCTGCTATTGTTCGTTTTATAGGTCGGTTTTCTGAAGTCCAGTAAAAAGGGCGGTAAATGGTCCAATATCTCAATGGTAATTCAGAGAATGTGCATGCGTATGCATATAGCAATCTAGAAATATTTCAAGAAGCGCCACCTAGCGTGGTGTACACGTAACCGCAAGGGTAAATCCGCTACGGACAGTCGAACGTAACTAGAGGGAAAGGTAGGGTCAAAGTGTAATGAATTAACGAGAGAACATCAAATTCTGCTACAAGTTGGGGAAAACGGCAACGGAGATCATGCAGTTGTGAGCAGAAAATGCCAAATGACTGAGGATGAGAACTCAAGATAGTATCGAGCGAGTGCAACAAATGCTGGCATAAAATGGGAGTTGGATTTTACGATTGATGGCGAAGGAGACGATGCGTACCATCATCCACGATAATTTGCGTAAGCGGAAGATCTGTTCCCGGTTTGTGGAAAGATGTAAACCTGGAAATTTCATTACCATGTGTAACCAGGAGCCATTTTTCTTCTCTGCTCTTGTACCTTGTAAGTTTTGGAAGCCCAAACGCATGCGACAGTGGTTCTGCAATCGATTCCTAAAGAGACTCTGGTTGATGGTTTGCAAAAGCTTTGTGAACGTTTTCAAAGTGTTTTATAAAAGACGTCCATTATTTTGAAGGTCAATAATTTGTATCTTATGTTTTGTTTGTTTTGGGATTTTTGAGATAAAAAACGAAAAACAAAAGATCAAGTCCTTTCGTTTGGTCGAGACCAATTGGTTGGTCGAAAAATAGGGTCGAATCCTACCATAATGATCTTTTCAGTTCTTCATTGTGGTAGAAGAACAAACACCTTTAGGACTACATCATATTCTAAAGGCTTAAGCCTGTGATTTGGTTGTCTAACGTGCTTGATAACCGTTGTTTCCAAAGATGACTCGCTCTTTTGAAGGCCATTTCACCCGTTTTGTACTTTTAGTAACCAGGTAATTAAACGTTTCCTATTTTTGACTATTCTTACAGAATCTCCAAAATAATGCTTAAGGATTATGATATTTGGATGTCATTTTGGAAACTGGTGGTTATTCTCAAAAATAATAAAAAGTTGAACTTCGTCACTTTTCTAATTAACAATGGAGGTCTTGGTATAAGAAGACTAGCAAACATCGCTTTGTTACCGGCTTTAAATTATGATTTATTAATATAATCAATTTTAAATCAATTGCAAAATTTCCCCCTGGAAGATTGGGATACTCTCAATGTCTCAAAAATAAGAACAAAAATTTCTCTTTCTTCTTTAAAGACGCCAGTCCGGTTTTGGGTTTCGACCCTCATTATCAAAAGGATTTGCGTCGCAATACTTTTAGAATGTAGGGTTTGACATCAGTGTCTCTGTTACTGTAATATTTCAGTTAAGGAAAGCGGACTATATAGACCAGTTTGTGTCCAAAGCAAAAAATCCTTGACGAAGTGAATTAAACTAAACATTACTTTCTCATTGAAATTTGTTAGTCCCATTCGTATATTGAGGGAAAGATAATTATCAGAGGGTAAAGCACCACTACAGATGGCTCAAGAAAAATATAAAAAATACGTAAAAATTTAAACTTTACCATGGAGTGAAGACTTCAAAAACTTTATTTACGAATTAGGATCCAACACTGCCTTTATTGAAGGTTATCCAAGGCAATTCAATGAGAAAATGCTACTCGCATCTTAGAAATATTGTTTACTGATAGCGTGCATGTAATTAGTATAAATGATTGTCAAATTCAAAATTGAACTATTATCGTGCGTATGAAAAGGTGATGATAGTTTCTGGTTTTAATTTTGATAGTAAAGAGCAAAGATGATAAAAAAGTTTTAGTCCTTCATAAAAGAGAGTGAAATATGACAACAGCTTTTCCCAGGGCAAATTGTCATATAAGGCAAATAAAAAAGTTGTTTATCATTTCTAATCTTCCCCCTCCCTCGGAAAAATCTTGAACAGGAGCAATGTATTGCAGTATAACCACAGAGCAGTAAGTAAAAAAGTTTTGTTTTCTTCAAATAAAGCAACTCAAAACAGTGAAAGTACACTTATAAAAGAATTTCGAGATATTCCTGCACTAAGTAAAATGTTCATAATGATCTTTATTGGGCAATTTGCAAGAAGCTTGATAAGTACCCAGCCTATAGAAATGTTCAAAAGGCCGAACTAGGCCCGAAAAACCAGCTAGCATCATTTTGCTTGATTTAAAACTATTTCTTCTCCTATATTTAAACTATTTTTTTAGAAATTGCTTTTATAGTTGTCATATGTTTGAAAGGTCACTTACTTGTCTTTAGGGTACGTTTATTGTTCAGTGGACGACCAAAGGTTTGTGGCCACCGTGCTCATCAGGTTAGTTGACATGTAATTTTCGTTTGGTTTCAGATTAAACCTATATATGGAGCATGTATCATACCTCATTCAATGGTAAGAACACAGACTCAGAGCTTTCATATTCAATAGTTGAGGTTACAATTTATAGTGCCAGACAACTCATCTTTCTTGACTGTATTACAAATGTCTCATGACATTGTATCACATTCCCTGCATTATTAGAAATCGTGTGTTTCCCTTCGGCGTCCATGCTCTTTTGGCTTCACTCCGATGATTTACGTACATCTGCTGCAAATTATTATTTGTTTGGGTATAGCACGCTACCACTTGTGGACAGCCTGCTAAAGCTTATCGTTGCCTTAGCCTGCTATGACCAGACACTCAAAGAACGTATCTGGATCCACATTGTAGAAATGTAGAAATGCATACTTCTACACACTTTTGCTTCTGCTGTATACAGACATTTATCTTCTTCAAGTTTTCGTGGATGATGGTATGGTGTATCTTCCAGTACATAGAATGCGATTCGTCTGTTTGCTATATAACCTACCAAGATAGTTGACATAACATGCAAATAATCCCTGGGGATTTTAATCCAAAAGTAGGCAGTCAAGCAACTATAATGGAATCAGATTAATTGATTTTGCAACAGCAAATAAAGTGATAATTAATGGAACCTTTTTCCCACATAAAGATCCTCACAAACTTACCTGGGTATACCCAGATGGGAGAACGGTCAATCAAATAGGTCACGTTCTTATAGATAGAAGACATACAACAAGTCTGATGGACGTAAGAAGCCAAAGGGGAGCCGACTGTGACTCAGACCAGTTCTTGGTCAAGGCAAAAATTAGATATAAGATCTCATAAGTATACAGCAAAAAATGAGAAAAAAAGTGAGGTGGGATACCGATAAATTAAAGAATGCTGAGCAACAACATTCTTATGAAACAACAATAAACAACCAATTACAAGCAAATATCGAAAATTTAAAAGGGGATACGGAGATAGAGACACATTGGGATACAATTAAGAAAATAGTAAATGAAGCAGCAAAACAAAACGTAGGAGCTCAAATAGGACAAAAAGGAAAAGCTGGTTTTACGATGAATGCAGCGAAGCTTTGAACAGAAGACAAAAAGCAAGAGGACGTACTACAAGCAAATACAAGAAATAAAGTAGCGAAATATAGAGAAGAAAGAAATAAAGCTAAGATAACCTTTAGAAGGAAAAAAGAGAGTATGTGAAACACAAAATTGAAAAAATAGAAGAATATCATCGGAACAATCAAATGAAAATGATGAATTAAACGACTGGAGATCACTCATAAACCACAAAGTACAAAGGACATACGGCGAACAAGGCACAGTAGGGTGGATAAGAAGACAAAGAATTAGTTGGCTGGGACATGTTTGGAAAATGTCATAAAAGGAGAATAGCGAGAAGAATTTTGGTAAATGAACGAGAGGGATACCAACCAAGGGAAAGACCTTCAAGCAGATAGAAGAACAATGTCGTCAAAAACCTAAAACAATTAAAAGTGCAAAATTGGACCATCAAAGCAAGAAACAGAAAAAAAATGGAAAACTTTTGTAGAAGAAGCCCTGGTTCTGCAAGGACCATAGCGCTGTATTTGTGTGTAGTTAAGGATAAAATTTCTAGTGTCAGACAACTAATCATTTTTCCTCTTTCTTGAATGTATTGCAAATATCTCAAGACATTGTGTCACATTCCCTGCATTACTAGAAATCGTGAGTTTCCCTTCGCTTCAGTAATTTACGTAAAGCTACTGTAAATTATTATTTATGTGGGTATAGCACCGTACCACTTGTGGACAACTTGTTAAAGGTCAGCGTTGTATTTGTCTGCTGTGACCAAACACTCAAAGAGCATCTCTGGATCCATATTGTAGAGACACAGTAACTGCTCATACTTTTGCTTCGGCTGTACACAGACTTTTATCTTCTTCAAGTCCTCGTAGATGATGGTATGTTGTATCTCCCAGTGTATCGAATGCGATTCGTCTGCTTGCTATTGGGCATGCGCGCATTTACCTGACGACTTCTGATTTTGCCTTTTTTTATTGTCTTTGAATTCTGATATTCAACAAAATTGCGTCTCGGACAATAGCTACCAACCTTCAAAGCAGTCTTCTTCCAAAGGAACTAAAAGCCATCCACCGATGCCCTTGATTGCCTGCTTCCATGATTTTCCACTTTGCCCACAATTGCACACTACCGTTTCAAATGTGCGTCCCAGCAGCGCCATTTGGTAACACCAAGTGGCAGTATAGTCTAACTTCACACATACTGGGATATAAGATTTAAAGAAGTCCCGATCATTTGTGAACGTCCTAAATATATTTCATCTTTATTTATAGACAGCGTTTTTTGAAGACAACGACATCAAAGAAAATTAACTTAGGACTTAAAGATAATAGCATTTAAGGATTCTCTCCTGGACACGTCTTGTATACGGCAAAATTTTTTTGAAAGTCTAGTAAACTTTATATGATTATAACAAAATGAAATATTAAAGATAGCACAAAAACAAGAAGAGAAAGAGCACAACGGCACTCTAAATAAACTAATGAAGCTATTTTCTTCCCGAGCGCCGCGCCAAACAAAAAATCGGTTAATTATCGAGCATTATCCCGGCGTCCCGGATAAAAAGTCTAAATTAGTCGGAAAACATGGATTGCATAGAAATAAGGAAACAATGCGAGAGCTCTAAAATTGGCATCCTCTTTAAAAGCGAACGCCGGTGCTGCGGGAGCCGGCTCCCATCGATTTTCCTTTCGCTTTCCGTGGCCTCCAAAGTCTTCCAATATATTCTTTGTTTGCTTCCTCTGGCACTCAGCCAGTTTTCCGCTCCAAACTCAAAGAGCTTTGTAAGGATTTTTGCAAATACACGGCCAGTACTCGATAACCGCTTGCTCGAAACTAATTGCTTTCTTGCACGAATTTCCACGTTGAATAGTACAATGGGAGCGTTCCGCCTGCTGTTTAAAAAATAATGATAGCGTTCTAAATGATTTAACAGAACAGCAATTAACCTGTACTAGGCAAATTTTTAAAAACGCTTTAAAATCCGCATTACAGCTACGTGGTGCAGTCAAAATAGCGATGTGTTGCTGATCGCAATGGGATAAGACCAGACCAAAAATTCACATATTTAATTTGGAGAAAATTGGCACAATTACTGTGCCATTTTGCACGTTTGCTTGATTGTAGTAAAGTGAAAGTTGTTCCATTTTTCTCCAGAAACATTTGTAACTAGTAAAAAGGCCCGTCACAAGGACGGGCAACCCAAGCTAAATATTTGGTTCACAGTTTCGTCGGCAATTGAAGAAAAAATGAGCCAATAATCATTTTATCAGCCACAGGTATATAAGCATGATGACATTCGTTCGATTATATTCGATTTCACATAAATCCAAGTTGTGGTGCATGAGCCAACGGCAAGAATTGGCCACGTAGTGCATGAAACACCGATATGTGGCGTAAACTGTCTAATTACTTCATGATCATTTGTTTTGACCTTTCTAACAGGCCAACCGTCACCTAAATCGAAAAACTAAAATCTTTATGCGAGATTTGGCCACAAATCGGTTGAAATGAGGTATTGACCTTTGAAATCGGTTCCTAACTGTAGGAGTTACAATGTTAGTTACAAACATAGTTACAATTTTACAGTTTTATAAAGTGAATATTGCAATTAAATTTAAGATGGCGATCGTGGTTCTTTAAGTCAGAAAGACATTTTTTGGACAGAATATCAGTCACCCCCTACCTACAGACTTTAGTTTACTTTGATTAAAAGTGGTTATAATACGTGTCTCACACCTCACTGTATTTTTCTAAGTAAAAAAGTAAAACACTGCATGACCAATCAGGAAATAATAAGACCACCATGTTGATGTTCCCATACTTTTGATTCAAGTACACAATAGTTGAGTTAATACATAAATTTTCAAACTGCCTGGATGGAAAATCGAAAATATTACACAAGACAAATTTTATGTCCAATCATGGGAATATGGCTGACATAATGGTGATGAAAATAGTATAGGAAGGTAAATAAAATGACAAAACTAAAAAAAATAAGATAAAAGCAAAAGAAAATAATCTTTCAAACAATTCTTAATCGTATAGCTATCTTCTAAAAATTACAATGGTGAAGAAGGGCTCAGTTAAAAATAATATTAGGACGTGAGCTATGTATGAAGACGATGAGATAAACATTCAGAGAAGTACTAAAAGATAACACAAAAAGAGAGGCTTTAGAAAACACGGTAAATGTTATTTTGATGAGAGGCAACAACATCTCAATAATATTCAAGAAAACCAAGGAAAAAGTTCTAGAATGATTGTGGGAAAAAAGAAAATCTTGGGCACAACAATCGTTAAGCATATAAGATAAAAAATCAAATAAAGGAAAAAAGCTCTCCCCCTCCCAAAGTGGAGAAAGAAGATATGGTAGAAGCATGTAATATGGCAAGGATGTTGTCACCAACTCCATTAATAAAAATTGCTTTGCAAACGGCGTGTCATTAAAACAAGACAAAATTAGATGGAAAATTTAATATCTACACTTCCAAGTTTCTTTTTCTATTTTCTAGGTACGACCATGTCATTTATTTTTCGAATCTTTCTGTTCAAAGCAGTCAAATAACAGCTATAAATCGTTGATGTGCCATCTTTGGCATTGAAAAGTTTGCCACCCCTGTTGTATCCACTATACTACCGCAAACATTATCTAAATATCAAAAGATTTCTTTTTTGCGCAGTCATGTACAACGTGATAAAATCTCCTTAATTAAGGAGTCGTGGTTTTATTTTTAGCTATTACTACAAGACTTGATATGTGAGTGACATTCTTCAAGAAACTGTCGCCTCATTTGCCACAACGACGCCAGATTACGCCTTAAAATAGTTTTTAATCACTCGTCAAAGACAACTCATAACTTAATTAGATTCCATGACACCTTTGAACTGCATTCAAGAAGCACTTCAAGAGATCCACCCAATACCATACGGATGAAAATTGTCTGACAGGACTGTCTAAACCAAAAATCCATTTTAGTCCTTAAAAAATCCCGTATTTACTGAAAACGGCACCACACCACAAATTTTATCAACTATTTGACAAAGGTTTCTCAAAAAGATAAGCTTCCCTTTCTTTTGAGCAAACTTAGAGGCAATGAAGAAAATTCATAACAGTAGGCAAACATTTTGGTTTTTAATTTGTAAAAAAATTAGCAAAATACCAACAAAAAAGTATTGTTTTTACAGACCTTACATTCTTTGCGATAACTTTATTAATAGTGAGGTATACAAATAAGCTATACATTTCTTATAGGCTTGGAATACTTTTTATCAAGGGATGCTGTTTCAGGCGCTGCGTTTTGGCTACTCTAGTGAGAACGAGCATTACCAAGTTGAAGGAATGTTTCAGTAGCAAATGAGCTTTTTTTCAAAAGTGTTCACATACTGACTGGAGTCAATACTGTCTGTCTGGTCTATGCCGTTCCAGTCCCAAAAACGCTCAATACCACTTTTCCTGTCGTAACGAAGGCTTTGGATCTTTTCTGGCTAGAAGAATCCTTATGTTTGCACTGCATTGATTATCGCTTGTTTTTTGGTAAGTCTAGGACTCATCAGCAGTGACAATTTGGCGACGAAACCTGTTAGTTGGTAGCAAATCTTCTTCTATTGAGTTAAGCCCATCTTACGCAGACTTTCCTGTAGCTAAGCAAACCATGAATGTGGCAGACGATATGGTTAGCACGAATCAGTTCGTTTACAAATGTTTAATGCTGTTCAACTGTAACTGTCAAGGATGCGTCACATAGAGCCTGATCATGCAGATTTGTTGTAGCTGAATGTTTCTTATTTTACACTTCTTCGCTACAATCTAATGGAACTGACATTCACACAGGTGTCATTTATCGATGAATCTTAATAGGCGCATTAGGAACTCGATAAGAAAGTAACTTGCGAAAAGCTACTGAGTATTTTAATAGTCAAGAGGTTGGTGAGTATTATTGTGAGCCATCAATTCAACAACCACACTTGGTACAATCAAAAACCGTGTAAAGGGCCGTTACTATCTCTTTGACACCATTTCTGTCAGTGATGAGACGATTCCTTTTTTGGGGGATGTCAGGAAGGAGATTAAGGTAATCAACAAACTCTTTAACTAACAATCGAGAAATTATCTGAGGAACTACCTTGAAGGTACTTTACCATACTTCTCGGTTCATGCAAAAGGATGATTTGTCAGCTTTTTTTGGTGAAAGTTTTTTTTAACGAAGAAACAAAGGCCATAGTAAAACATATGATTCACAGCTCCTAGGAGAACACTTAAAGCTAACTTGCTAATTTGATGCGAAGGAATTGGAACTGGAAGAGTTAAAGACGTCTGCCTTTGGCATTTTTAGGAAGAAGCCCAATGTTTAACTCTCAGAATCAAAACTTTATGGGACGCGTTTCGAGTTGCTGGTATTCCCCATAAAGTGGTTAGTTTTAAAAAACTAAAGGCGAGATAAATCGATGCTTATGGTTACCCTAGATTTGTTCTATAGGAAGATGGTCTCATCAAGAAATAAACATTATAGTCTGTGGTAGTTTAGTTTCTACCCAAATTCCAAATATACTGTTACCGTTAGACTTATCCAGAGATTATTGTAATTAGGAAGTCGGAATGATAATGATCCTGTAGCAAAGTGGCCAATTTTCATTTAAATGATTTTGTGAAACAATTTAAAGTAGTGGCGTTTTGATTACTGATCAGTAAATGTATACAATACATAATAGTGAGATTTTACGTCCTTTCTGAGGCAAGGCCTGCGAACTGAGAGGTTGAGGTTCTCATATGTTCGCTCCAAATGTCCGGTCGCCGCGCATCATCTATAACCCGAGGTAATGCGGCAAGTAGTGTGCCGTAGACGCTTGCTTTATTACTCCTCGTTCGAAGCGTACGAGAGTATTCAATTACTTTTAGTGGTTGAGTAGGTCACCCGCCAGGCATCTGAGCTCAGGATTGAACTTGGATCCATCCGCACCACGCCTAAGGGCCTCAATCGTGTGGCCACATCGGCGTCCAGGAAATACAATAAAACGATAGCAAAATCGTATTTGTAGGTCCTAACCTTTCGTTTACAATAATGATCCATCTGTTTTTGTTTCTGTTCAACCCAAAATTGACCCAATAAGCTGCAATGCAAATTCAAAGTAAACATTCAAAAAGGTTTTTAGCAATAAATTTTCTCGTGAAAGCGAGCCCGCGGTTGCTAAGCAAGCCGCAGCAGCCCCGCGCAACGTCACTGCAAGTTGACGCGCCGAAAATCCGCGACAGGCAATAATACTTCAAAGCGTCCCGCAAAAAGTACACATGTGCAAGGTAATGAGAAACGTTGCTTTTTGACAGGCTTCCACAAAAATTGTTTTGCGCTAAGCCGATCGGCCCAGCTCGCGAAAACGCCCGCCGCCGCTCACTTCGGCGGAAGTGGCGAGCTGAAACAAAGCAAATTGGCACCCCGACGCCTACGGCGCCTGAATAGCGCCTAATTTTATTCGTGCCCTTATTCCTAGGAATTTCGAAGCTGCTGCTCACCTACCCGGCTGATTTACTTCTTGGCAAGTTTTGCCGTAGTCGCTGGAGGAAATCCGAGCCTTTGTTGCGGCTCCTGCTCATCATCCCAGCGCACCCCCATTCTACAAACAGGATCGAATATCGCGGCGCCCGCTAGTTAAAAGACATCAAAGATTTTGGAGTGATATCCAAATCCACAAACGCCGAAAATAAAAAGGGAACTTTTGCTTGACGCACACGTGTACGTACATTTACTCCCTTGTCGCTCGGGAAGCTTCGAGTAATTCCCCGCATTTACCCTTTCCTTTGTGTTACACTATTTATCAAGATAATGTCTTTAATGTCTGAAAAGACGTCAACGTAATAATTCCCCAGGTCGTTGCCGCCACGTTGACCATTCTTTCGGGCTGGAAGCGCAAAACCTATACTTTGCAGATAACATTTTGTGGCAAAAAATGGCGCCTTGTGTTAATGAGTCTTTCCCCCTCTCCCTCACTCCAAGAGAGGTCCTCGTTTATGGATTAAATTATTAAAATTGTCATCAACCTATCCCATCATATCAAATTCCCAAAATAAACAGAAATAATATCTTAATAATAAATTAATATGCATTACTATCTTTAAATATTGGAACAGATAGGAAAAACAAAAAGTAATTGTGTCATAACTTCTTCCAAAGTATATTTTGTTTGCAAGTAAAATCAAGGATTGTGTTTTTCCAGTCTGTTAAATTTAGACGGCAACAATAGGCTTGAAGTTGTCCATTTTAAGGCAACAAGATCTATAGCACTAGTTCTTTAAAGGAAGAAACCCAATGTTTAACTCCAGCAAGTTTATTTTACACTGCCAGAACTTTTTTGAGTTGTTGTGACTCTCCAATTAGGTTATTAAATTTATAAAACTTATAGAGAAGAAAATATTTGGGTTCCAGTACGCTATAGCTGACAATGTCAAGGAGATGGAGTGGAAGAAAAATGTGAGGCTGAAGGCGGAGAAACGACAAGCCACATGACGGTCCCTAGATGGTACAGGTAATTTAATTCCGGTAACCTCGGCCTCGAAGATCAACCATATTCAAATCAACTGCCTTTTATGGATGATGGAGATATGCTGAGCCTTCATCAAGTACGCGTGATTTAGCCACAGAACTTGGTGACGACCAAAAGATAATTTAGAAGCTTCATCAATAGCTAAAATTACCAAATCCTCGCCAAGATCCATGCGAATTCATCCAAGCATACACCGACAATCACTGCACAATAGACTTTGGAAACGCATTGTGACATCCGACAAAAAGTGAATTTTCTTGGAGAACCACGCCCAGAAAAAGCGCTGAATTCCACAAGGCCGAAGTCCACCATCAGTTTCCGGCCCGAACCAATTCGGCAAGATCATATTGTGCATCTGGTGGAGTTTTGCAACGCGGTTCACTTTGAATTCGTTTCAAAGGACCGCTGTATCACTGTCGACCAAGAAGGGCAAATAAAAACTCAAAATGTTGGATTGAGTCAAGGTTTTGTCGCATCTGGTTTACAGCTGCTTTTTTGATACGCTATTGTTGGAACCAACGACTTTTATCAAGAGGTGCAGTAAAGAAAATTTGTGAGGAGAGTCAAGGTGATTCAATTTCGTCGGCTTCAATCTTGCAGATCGGTCGGCCGCTCTGGTTGATGTAGACTTTTATGTCACTTTCGATGGTAAGCCTTTATGAAGCACTCGCGATTTGACAGCAGAGCTTGCTGTCGATCAAGAGACAGTCTACAACAATCTCCAATGGCCAGACTTTTCAAATGTTTTGCCAAAATTCATACAAGCTCGCCGAAGTATAGGCCGTCAAAAGAACTGACATCTACCATCAACTAATTAACAATCCAATGAGCAATTGGTTTTAGTAGCACCTTGTGAGCAACGAAAAGCACCTTTTCTTGAATAACTGTCGACCGGCAACAGCGTTGAGTTTCGCGAAGCCAATTTTTCATCAAAATAATTTAGTATGATCACATCGCGGATCTGGTGGAATTTTGCAGGCGTTCCGCACCGATCTATACTATGAACAATTGAACTGAGTCTACGATAAGCTGAAAAAAACGCCTCTATCTCCATCACGATAACTCACCGACTCATCACATCAAGAAGTTCGAAGAGGTACTAGAAAAGTTAGAAGGGTTCGAGGTCTTGCCGCATACGGCCTACAACTCCGGCACTACGCTATCCAACTATAACCATTCTGATACGCTATTGTTGAAAACGTTAATTTTTATCGAAGATGGTGAGGCTAGAGGTGGAGGATCAGCGAGTTAAGATGGTATCGGCGTTTCATTGCCGGTAACCTAAGTCTCGAAGATCAACCGCGTTCCGATCGGCCATCCGTTCTGCATATGAGGACTTGTAACCCACCACTTAGATATTGAGCTCTCATTAAGTGCTCACAATTTAGTAGCAGAACTTGTCGATTAAAAGCCATCTTCAACAGTTAAATTTTATTCACAAAGACATCGTCAAAATTTGACATCTAACGCTAACTACTCAACAATCCATTCAATGATCGATTCTAGAACCGCATTGTAAGCGACCAAAAATTGGATTTGCTTAAAAACCAAAACTAGCAAAAACTCTGAATTCGACGAGACCAATTTCCTGTCCAAATCAATTTGGTAGAAGATCATAATGTGAATCTGGTGGAATTTTACTGACGCCGTTATTTTTTTGCTAGTCTCAAATAGTCTTGTCACCAATACCGAGCTATGCTATGAGCAATTAGATATCTGCGATGAGCTGAAGGAGAAATGCCTCTGCCTCCAACACGATAATGCATCGGCTCATCATAACAAAAAGTAACTAGAAAAGTTGGACGGAGTCGAGATCTTGCCTCATTCGGCCTACAACCCAGATCAACGCAGCAATTCTTGTGCGGTCGTAGATTCGAGTAGTTTGATAATGTTAAAAAAGAGCTTTTGATTCGAACCGGTCGAGTGATACTTCAATCAAATTCGGATGGTTGCTGACTGTTGGCAGAAGATCAGTGAAAAGAGCGATCTTAATTTTCAGTAGGTGTAAAGTTTTTGAGTAAATTCTTCCACAAAAATCAAGAAATTCGCAACTATGACAGAACTTTTTCCTCAACTTAGCAGAAACAATAAAAAGAGTCATGAACGTGAAGCAGATAAAAACATAATTAAAATTAAGATACAGCACAAATTTAAATGCAAACTGAATACAAAGAAACATCAACCATTCTCTAAAATGACAGAGATAATCAGAATCATCCTCTGCTCATAACAAAAGAAAGAACAGAAAAGGGTGGAGGGACTTTTTTGTTATGACTAAAATAGTACAAACTGAAGAAGTTAGAAAGAGTAAAAAGCAGCTGTCCCTAGATGGTACAGGTAATCTCGGCATCGAAGCTCAATCACGTTCAAATCAACCGCCTTTTATGGACGATGGAGACATGCTGCGTCTCCATCAAGTACGCGAGATTTGGTAACAGAACTTGCTAACGACCAAACGTTCGCCAAGATCCATGCGAATTCATCAAAGCATAGAGCAACAATTCATTAGACAATAGATTTAAAAAAGGCATTGTGACATCCGACAAAAAGTGAATTTTCTTGAAGAACCACGATCGGAAAAAACACTGAATTCCACAAGGCCAAAATCCACCATCAGTTTCCCGTGCAAACCAATTCGACAAGAAAATCATATTGTGCATCTGGTGGAGTTTTGCAGACGTTCATTTTGAGCTCGTTTCAAAGAACCTCGACCAAGAAGGGCAAAGAAAAACTAAAAAGCTGGATGGAGTCAAGAACTTGTCGTATCCGGTTTACAGCTCAGATGCTGCGTTTTTGGTACGCTATTGTCGGAAGCAATTATTTTCGTCAAGGGGTGCAGTAAAAAAAGTTTGTGAGGCTGGAGGCGAGTCAAGGTGATTTAATCTGTTGTTCTGAATGATGTAGATTTGTATGTTACTTTCGATGGCTATATGAAGCACTCGCGATTTGACAGCAGAGCTTGCTGTCGATCAAGAGATAGTCTACAACAATCTTCAACAGCCATACTTTTCAAATGTTCTGCCAAAATTCATATAACCTCACCGAAGCACCACCAATTAATTAACAATCCAATAAACAATTGATTTCAGAAGCGCACTGTGAGCGACAGAAGGTGGATTTTCTTGGATAACTAGCGACCCGCAACAACGCTGAATTTCGCAAGCCAATTTCTCATCAAAATTAATTTGGCATGATCACATCGCGGATCTGGTGCCATTTTGCAGGGGTTGTTCATTTAAGCTCGTTGCAAAATGCCTATCTATAACGTGAGTAATTGAACTAAGTTTACGATAAGCTGAAGGAAAAGCGCCTTTGTCTTCAATACGATAATGCACATAAGGCACGATAAGGCTCGGCATACCAAGAAGACCAAAGATAAACTCGAAAAGTTGGACCGCATCCGGCCTACAGCCGTTGCGATACGGTGTTGTTGGAAACCTCAACTGTCATCAAAGGAGGTGGGATTAAAGGCGAGTCAAAGTGACTTAAGTCTGGAAAATCTTTTCGATACTGTGGCTTCATTAAGTACTCATAATTTAGTAGCAGACTGTGCCGATCAAAAGATAGTGTGGAACCATCTTCAACAGTTGTCAAGATTCAAGATCATCGAATTACACGCCAGCAAAAAATTTGACATCTACCACCAACTACTCAGTAATCCATTAAACGATCGATTTTGGTGCACATTATAAGCGACAAAAAGTAGATTTTCTTTAAGAACTACGGCCAACGAAAACGCTAAACTTACGTGGCCAGTTTCTCATTCAAATCAATTTCATACATCATATTGCGCATTTGGTGAAATTTTGCAGACGTTGTCTATTTTCAGCTTATTTTAAAGGGCCGATGTACACGACACTGCACTGTCTCATCATATTAAGAAGAACAAAAAGAAACTGGAAAAGTTAAAGGGGGTCGAGATCTTGGCGCATCTTGGCCTATAGTCCAGACGCTATTCTATCCGACTATAGCTTTTTCCAATTTATCAGCACTTTTTGTGGATATGAGTAGTTTGACAATATCGCAGAAGCACGTTAAGAGTAGTACTTCAATCAAAACTGGATGCTTACTAATTGTTAGCAAAAGATCAGTCAGAATGGCTGATTTTATTTTGACTAGACCCAAAAAGACAGAGGCAAAAGGGCAAAGTAACTTAGCGAAATAGAAGAAGAAAAAATAAAGCCGCTAAGAATAAGAAGATTAGAGTATGTAATCAGTACAAAGGCAGACATAACAATGTGGATAATTACATAATAGACTTACATAACCAGGAGAACATAAAAGAGGTAGTGTAATATGAAAAAGGAGGAGCAAGAGCATACACATATGACTGTAAAAAAACTACAGAAGTCCTGTCTATCACAAAAAAATTGAGCAGAATCAATTTTGAAAAAATAAGGGAATTTTTGTATTAAGTTATGAAGAGATAGTAGCAAATAAAGCAATACGAGATGTGTTGCAAGAATTGAACCCCAAAAACTTTTTAATTAAATTTTACAATAAAAAACCTTGGAGGTACAGAAAATTAAAAGTTATAGAAGAGAATATATAAAACAATAAGGGAGGTACTAGTGAGAATAGAAAAGAACCAAATAGAGTTGAGATGCAAATCAAAATGTATTGGACTGAAATACAGTTCTATTTACAGTCTTAAAAAGGTAGGCTGAGTATTATCGGCCAAATATTCTTATTATCTCACTGTGCTTCTTTCAAATTTGCTAGGTGCTTTGGGGTCCAATTCGGTTTATTGGCTGGTCCGCCTCAAATTGCAAATTGACTAACCACAGGATGGCACAGTACACTTTCACAAGCCTTATTTATTGCTTGAACGGTGCCTCTTTCAAGGGCCGAAGCTTCATTTGAGCTCTTCGAGTGTCATTGAAGACTCTTTGTAGACGCAATCCTTCAGATATCCCCACAGAAGAAAGTCACGTGGATTCATGTCAAGGAAATATGATGGTCAGTTAATTCCATCATCACCAAAATTATCGAAGTCTAGGCCTACGACACGCATTTCAAAATTATCCAGAAGTGTGGAAAAAACTTCGGTATGCATAATCCAGTAACCGTTGCGCATTTTTGGCTCTCTTTGCTTCCTATCAAAACTCTTTTTACAGCATTTAGGGGTAATTTTAAGAGTTCACATTGCCGTCAAAAAATATGGCCCGGAAATTTTTTCCCCTGAAATTGCACACCAAGCGGTCACTTTTGCTGAATGGAGAGATCTAACAACTGCAAGGTGAGGATTTTCGGTGCTCCAACGGCCAATGCTTTGCAAATTAAAATGAGCCTCATCACTATACCAAATTTTCGAAACACCATCGAATCGTCTTCTTGTTTTTCAATCTTTTCTCGATATTGTGCGACTTCAGCGGCTGATGAACTTGAGTCTTGTACGGGAATATTTTCAAATATTTTATCACGACTATAGCTGATCCTTGCTTGTTGAGTTGCTCGCCGAATCGACAAATCTGGCTGACCCCCGAAAAGATCTCTAACCTTTTCGATACTTTGTGACGTACAGGGTTAAATGACCGGCCAGACTTTTGTGGGTCGGGCTTTCCAGACACTGCTAGTTGTTACAAATCTCTGAATCAGTCTAAAACCAGCGAGAAACTCTTTCTCACCTGCTGATCGTCCTTTCAAAATAAGGGAGACTCCTTAAAGGTCTGTTGGACCATGACGCAACTTCTTCCAAATTCGTAAAATTTCTGTACAATAAACGGCCTTTCTTCGAAAATTAAGGATTCTCTGTTGACAATTAGATAGGGACGTAAGCAAAGGTTTGCTGCTCAGCAATATGCTGAAGAATAGAGAGAATGTTTATCCACTCCGATAGCATTCCAAGGAAAGTTCAGTGTGCTGTTTGAAAGCTTAAAAACTGTGGTGTCAAAAACTTTGATTGGAATCGGACCTCTTCTGACAAAGTTATGGGCCTAAGAATATGTGTAACACAAAAGAGTTCAAAGGGAAAAGGGGATCATGAAAAGGAAAAAATGAAATCCTCAGTTAAAATTAATTTAATGACTTTTTCAATACATGGTGTTGCCACTTCTATACCTAATTGCACTTTTCCTATGAAGCTTCCCACTCTTTAATCAACGACGCTCTCAGTTCCATCACGCTCCCTGGTGCAAGATTTCTGGATTCTTTTTCTAAGCTCATCCCAAACATGATAAATTGGATCCAAGTCTGGGCTACACAGATGCCAGTCTATTTTCGGTATACCGACGTCAGCCAGATAGGTAATGGTCACTCACGCGGTGTGGCATCGCGCATTGTCGTTCATTAGTATGAAGTCCTCACCAACAAATACCACAAACCGAACAACATGTTCCTCCAGAATGTCTCTGATGTAGCGGTCCGCTGTTAAACCTCCTCCGCATCCTCCATTAGGTACGAAAACCAACTCAGTTTTTCCGTGCATGGAAATACTCGCCCAGAACATCAAAGAGCCACCTCCATTTGCGACAGTTTCTTAAATACAGTAATGAGCTAATCGCTCCTCTGGCCTT
This sequence comes from Sinelater perroti, assembly GCA_036346155.1. Taxonomy (NCBI): domain Eukaryota; kingdom Metazoa; phylum Arthropoda; class Insecta; order Coleoptera; family Elateridae; genus Sinelater; species Sinelater perroti. The sequence goes on from JARFIY010000222.1 coordinate 7,924,809, forward strand.
CTACAGACTCGACATCTTCTGCCGTTGTCATATAGGCACATTTTGAACTCGTCGATGAATAATATCCGATTATAATGGGCGAGGTCCCAATCGAGATGTTCGCGAGCAAATTTCAGTCGCCTTTGCTTTTGGACTGCAGTCCGTTTGGGACCCGCAACTGCGTGTTTTGCGGTCAGGTTGGCTGCTTTCAGTCTTCTTATTGTCCAAGCGGTGACGACCACACCTCTGACCGCACTCAACTCTTGCTTGAGGTCAACCCCAACCATATGTCTATTTCTGAGGGATTCTGAGACAGGAAATCGATCGTCTCTCTCCGTTGTCACGCGTCTACGATCGCCTCCTTGCCGGCGGACGTAGCCACCGGTTTCCGGTACCAACGCCACTCTCGACACAGCTGATTGACTCAGATTTAGTCAATTTGCTACGGTCCTCTGGCTGAAGCCCTCTCTCAACAATGCAACTGCCTGGGCTGCTTCGGAGGTTGTGGTATCCATTTTATTACTTACTTACGTTAACTTCGGATAAGTTACTGAGATGAATTACCGGATTGCAAGCGTACTGTAGGCCAATCACACAGTTTTTTAAAGCTCAATAATAAAAATACTACTTGCAAGTTTCTATTTTTATTTTCCTTAGACAAAAATGTGCGTGCAGCTAGTGAGTATTATGTATGATAGGTGGCGCTGATCTACCTTCTCTCACTATTTTTTAATAGGCAAAAACTTTTCGACACCTATTATTGATCATCCTGTAAAAGGACCATGTTGAGACTATACAAGAATTTGTAATGATGGATCACTTTATTAGGTGATATTAGTTGTCGAGCAACACACGGAGTCGTAAAAATACGTGAATATAAATATGCAGGGCCAAAATAAATTCTGAAATATTAGAAGAAATAGTAGAAGATAACGTAAAAGTAACAAATATGATAGTAGTAATTGTTTAGTACCTTGACGCACTCGAAGCAGTTTTGTTTCATAAAAAATGTGGTATAAGAATGAGTATTATCAATGAGGGAATACAATCTAGCCCCTGTAGCTCGTCTGCAACCCTTTGTTGCGAAGAGACAGACGATAAAGCATTATAAGACCTTGAACCCAAAGCTTTCTGCTCAAGCGTTCATAGTAAAAAATCCTTGTTAGCTTAAGACAGTTCACGCTAGATAATTATTAAATCAAATTTGACATTACAAGACCTTGATAACTGGGATAGTTAAAAAACGAAAATGGCGTCCCTAAATAGACCATTACTAATTCCCCCTGCGGCAGAAGAAATAAAGCGAACTTTCTAGACACACCTGTTCCACGCGGCAAATGAGCCAAAAAATCCGGCGACTAATAAGGCCAGCAATGGAGGCGGCGCGGCACCTCGAGCTCATCCCGTGCACCTGGGCGTCGCGGGGGATTCCGGAGCAGACGCTCCCACCCGAAGTCGGACCGTTTCAGTCTGCGCCTTTTACCATTTATCACATTAAACAGTCTCGAAGCGTAGCCTTGGAATGGAGCAAAAACCCAGCGCGTCTGCAGCGTCGGTGTCGGGGTAGCAGTTGGGGTAGGTCGGAGACAAGGTCGAGGACGCAGACGCCCCTAACTACTGCCAATGCGGCGGCATAAGGCGCCCATACGCGCCCTATTAAATATTTATGAGCCAAAGAACAATGCACCCGAATTAACAGGTTCGGCCGCCGCTTGGGCGTCTCGATGGGCGCAGGGCGTTCTCCCGGACCTCGGACGGCAAATGACGCATGTTAATTAATGCACGCGGGTTTCGGGCAATCGATGGCTAATGACGAGGCGCCGGCCTCCAGGTCTTCCCGCAGGCCGCGCGGCTCCGCCTGAATTGCGGAGACGAGTTATAGGAAGACTAACGAATTTTCATCACGTCCCGGGCCGCTTCAAATTTAATATCGCGCCGAACGCTCGCCGTAAGTAATATCGAAAGAAATCGCCTGAATAAAATGTTGCGTAGGAAGCGCCGGCGTAAATTAATTTCCTTAAAAGGTTGTTGAGACATTACAGTTTTCAAATAAAGATTTCCTTTGCTTCCCTTTCGCGACAAAGGCCGATTCTAAACCATAAAACAGGTTTACGACGTCATCTGGCCGCTTTTCACGTTAAGGGGATTTTTCGCAGTTACGTTATGTGACAGTGTAACTCCTGTCTTTGTTAGGCGCTTGTTATTGTTTCTTCTTCTCTTCTCGCATGGTGTCGAAATAACACGATTTTTTCTATAAGAAGTGATTATCATGTTTTAAGTTTATCCGTTCTATTAACTTCACACTTCTTAAAACTCTGTGACGTTTTGACCATTTCGTAACATGTTTTTGCATTTTCTCCATCTGAATTATATCTAAATCTATGATTTTGACCAACCTGTGAAACTTAACTTTTTGCTCCCATGGAATTGTTTGGGTACCAATAGATAGGAAGATCCAAAGTTGTGTTACCACAGAAGAAGATTGTAGTCAAAAAACGGTGATGAGAGCAAGAAGATGGCGTTTCCAATGTTTTGGAAATACAGCAATAACTACAAATTATTCTATGAACTTAAAAAAAAAACAAAGCGTGATAAGAAAATCCAATTAGACAACTCAAAGACGAGGTAACAGGATTTAGATGGAGATAAGTTGTAGAACCATAGATGTGCACGAAATACAGAGAAAAACAAAAAGAAAGGGAAGTGAGGAACCAGACAAAAGCAAGGGACGCAAAGTTTTATTAGAAGAAACCTGGACATATAGGAGACTGAAAACTGGCACTGATTTTACTGAGGAGATAGTAGGAAATGTGAAGCTACAGAGGGATGTCATGGATCAGTGTACCAGAAAAAATATATAAAACATGTTAAAGTTATTTTCTTACATAATCTCTCGTCATTTTTTCAGATAGAAAATATTTTAACTATCTTAAAGGTGATTCTATTAGGGTTCCAAACAAATAGTCCGGGCTATAGGGAGGGTGTTCCAGTATAGTTTATGCGGTAGTGCGCAAAAAGATTTCACCGGTGCGTTTTTCGTTATAACTTTATTATTCAAACACATATTTGAACACACATTCCTGAAGGTATTCATTTCATCACGACGTAAATGTTCTCAGTGTAAACGACTCACCATAAGAAAACGAATCATAGCAAATGATCAAAAATTAACTGTAATACTTAACAACGCCTAATAACGAGTAACAAAGCCTTTTGAAACAATAACATGGAGAAGGGTGTCGATGACCGACTGCAGGATCTTTTTCTTTGTCCCCGTTTTCTCCGGTTCCTCCCAAAAGTTCTTGATAGGGTTAAAGTTCTGCCTCTGGCTAGCAACTCCATTACAGTAATCCTCTTCCTGCTAAACCAATCCTTGACATCCTTGGAGATATGTTTCGGGTCATTGTCTTGTTGAAAAATGAAACCGCGCCCAAGATTAGACCTCGCATATGGAAGCATGACCTTCTCAAGAATCTTGTGCAAAAGGACCAACTCTTTTCGCGTTGAATGCTCCTCACACCATCACTGATCCGCCACCATGCTTGACAGTCAAGGTTTGATAACGAGGATGAAATTTTGCAGATTGGGCGACGGACATGCTTTATGACATCACTATCAAACAACATGAACTTGCTTTTATCCGACCAGAGTACGCCGTTTTACTCCTGACGAATTCAGTGTAGATGACTACGGGTGAACTCGAGGCGCGCCTTCCGGTTCTTCTTACTCATGAAGACGGGACGGCACACATGTAGTGCAGCGTCATTCAGACAACGCCTGACAGTCTGGGAAGACATATCGGATATGTTAAACTCATTTATCTCGCGAGCTATGTCGACTCATGGGACATTATTACAATCTTCCTATCGACGGCGTGAGAGGTTATCTTGGGTCGTCCGGACACAGTTTGACGAGAAACCACTCCAGAATCATCTTCAACATCTTCGTAACAATAGACAATAGATAATAGACTTCTGAACACCAAACTGATCCGCAAGGCACTAATGAGGGAGTTCTTGGAGATGGCCCTGTTAAATGGCCTTGCTTTTCTTTGTCAACCGACGACGCTTACGAGTCCCAGCACTGGCAGGAAATAAGCGAAAAGTTCACTGAATAAAAATGGCTATTTGTGTCGATTTTCAAAAATGGGAATTTTTTTTCTATTGACCAGAACTTAGGAAACTTTGTATCAATACTAGTGAGACTCACGTTAAAATACCTGGGAAGTTTCAACCAGGCAGGTCGAGTCTGTAAATAGTTAACTTGATCGGTCCTTCCAAATTTTCGGATTAATTTACGCCCTCTATCCAAAGAACTTCATAACTCTTGCTTTGACATCGTGATAACCAAAGAGGCAGCACTGCAAGTTTACTCTACGAGGAAATTCTCTTCAGGCACTCCTCCAACAACGCTCAAAATCTACGCCTTTCTCCGTTCACCTCACGGCGCGTAAAAAAGAAATTCTTGTTTATATTTGATTCACCCTCGTAGTAAGAGCATTTGACTGAACCAAACAAGAGATAATAATGGATGTACATGAAAACACAAAAGTTAATCAAAGATTAATTAAAGGAATAGTAGACGAGATAAACAAGGAAGTCAACCCCATATATGTTACAGAATTGCATACTTACAATGGCACAGTTGTAGTGATAAAAAGCAAGGATGCATTTAGAAAAATAAATCTAAAGGTAAATAATGAAAAACGAATATAATGGTGATAAATAGGAATCAAATAAAGATCGCGTTAAAAGAGGTGGTGTGCTAGAATGGGCAGATAGCTTAAAATAGCTATCAATGCTGATGAGTCATTTGAGGAAGAGTTAAATAACAGAACAAAAGTAGCATACAGGCCGTATCACCCAATGTAAAACAAATTCATTAACAAAAAAATAAAAAGATCTCAATGAAAATCAACGAAAGAGTATACAAATCAGATTATGTATCCTCCCTACTTACAGCAGTAAGTTATAGATGTTAAAAAAGGAGAGAGCAGAAGTCAATTAAACAATTAACAGTTGGGACGCTTATTTTATAAGGGCAGACAAAAATTCACAAAATAAATTTGAAGTCCAAAGTGCAAGCAAAGAAACCCAGAAGTAAACTAAAAGCTGGTGGGAGCAACACAATAGATAAGCAAAGAAAATGAGCAAAAGCATAAACGCATAGAGGAACTTCTCCGACATTACTGACGATAATCCAGGGTCTGGATTATGTAAGTTAAATCTCTTTTTGCACATGCAACTCTCGAATCTAGTATCTTTCTGGGAGATATTTTGACTAAAGGTCAAAATTTTCCATTAATTCAGGTTTATTGAAATAGATGCCTTTTTGTTGTCTGTAAAATCTATCAAATGCGTAAATAAATTCTCCAACTTGCTTCGCTCTCTATTTACTCTCCACTATTTCTTTAATCGTCCAAAAGAGACGAGAACTCTTTTTATGCCATCTTTCGAAGAAATACCAAATTCCATTGTTGCCGATAAACTTTGCCAACGTGCAATCCCGCGTCGACTTAAAGCAAAATGACCTTCTTCCCTTGCCCGTCTAAGGCCTTACTAAAATATGACAGTAGCTGACAGTAGCGTACGCAGGTTCCATCTCACTAGATGGAAGCTACTCACAGTGTACGACTACTTACACAGCAATATCCTCTCAGGGTGGATATTTCGTCGTGTGGTGCTGGCTGATTAAAATAAATTCATGTTTTTGACCTCTTTCGATTTTTGTAGTATTTCCTCAGGTCACACTCTGGTGCAAGAAATCTTTCTTCTTGAATGTGAAGAGCTACAACAGAGCTAAAAAAGTAATATTTTTTAGCTGTGAATTCGTGGGAACCCAATGATCCTCCTTTGAATCTTCCTCAGCTTTTGTGGATGCTTATAAATAGTCCCAAAAATTGTTTTGGTACCCCTCTTCCAATTTAATTAGTTATCCAGAACGTTGGGCGTCATGCAGATCAAAATTCAACTCTTGAACTGTTGGAATAACCTGTTACTGTAGATAATACCATTCTTCCTTAAAACCGAAGAAACCATGTCTCGAGCTGCATCGTAATTTTTTCAATTGAAACGCAGAAGGGAGGCAGTCTCACAAATGCTGCTTGTCGCACGATAATGGCTTCACCACTGATTTTCAGGTTATGTTAGTACAACAGGTAAAGCTGACAGATGACGCTTCATTATGGTACTCTAAAATCTTTATTATTAGCCGCAAACCTTTTTCAAGTTTACAAGTTTCACGGCTTGGTTTCTCAAACTGCTATTTACTTCATTCATCACAACTTATTTTATTTTTAATATTTGTTCAATATTTTGCTTTATGCACATCGAGGCGAACGGCAACAATAGAAAAGAAGCTTTAAAATAAATGTGAAAATTACTTCTTGGGAGATAGTTGGGTGCCTGGAATAATTTCTTGGTAAAGGTAGCTCTATTTTACCATAAGCTGCAAATGTGGTTCTGCCAGAACAACCAAGAAGATGATAATCTTACACCCTAAACATTGACTAACTTGTTCTGAAGAAGTTTATTTTAAAGATAACGGCGGTAGAGAAATATAGTCCAACAAGGTAACAACTCTAAACCGTGTGTTAACATATGCAAACTACGCCGACGAAGAATGGAGGTAAAAGCAACGGAGAAAGCATGCAGGTGCCAACCAGCAATTGCAAATGGGAATTTTAGATGCAGACGAACGCAGCGACAATGTAAGTATTAACTATGTAGTGCTTACACTTTGGGGGGGTGGGCGTGCAACAAGGTATGTACGTTGAATATAAATGCTCTGAGTAACCAGTTTTAGTCGCAGGAGAGATAGTTTAATCAGCTACAAAGTTAATTATGGATTACCAAGATTAATCGGAATGAACAGTTTTTTCTTTTTTACATGTCGTGAAGTGAACAGAAAGGGGTTAGAGAAAACTGAAAAAATTTCACCCGCGCAACGGATTATTACCCAGTTTCTTCCATATAACTGTCTAAAGCAAGAGGACTTAAAACAGAGCTCGAAGACAGCACTGTTAAAAAGACTCTAGTGTAAGCATTGCATAAATAATTTTTAGGGAGGCAAGAAGTAGTTGATAGTGAACGTTAATGATGTCGCCCGAAGGCCAGCCGGAGTGGATAAAACATTCGCATTATTTACTATATTTTCAAGAATGACAGTGTAACATGTGCTATGCTTCTTACGATGGTATTCAAAATAACGCCTAGTTCTATGCATTTGCCCAAACTCGACCAAAAATTCTGGAAAATTCTGGACTACACTGGAATATCCTCTCTACAGTCCAGACTATAATAATCATTTTTTTGGATCACTAAAAGAAACAGGGATTTGACGATATTGCTGCGATTGGTTGGTGTCAGAACCATCTTTATTTTACGATAGCAGAATCAAAAAATTATCTATCCGTTGGGAAAGATGCGTTTTTACGCCAGGAGATTTGGTAGGAAGGTAAGTTTGTATGTTTGTATTTTGATGACGCTTCAATATTTATTATATTTAATTTACCCTAGTGTTTTTAACTAACAAAGCTTATCTATTGGAGCAGATTTCTCTCCATTTTCGTTCTGTAATCTACCAAAAGCTTGGCCAGCTTCCAAAAATAGCGTTTCACTTATTCCAGAAACGATCTAAGCTAACGATTTCAACTGACTATATCCGAGAATATTTAAAAATGACAGAAAGAAAATGGATTCGAAAAGCACAAAATATACCAGAATATAATTTTAGGGAGAATTAGATAAAAATAGTTCTTACTAAAAGGAAATCCCAAACAAATGAAGAGAGAATTGAGATTTCAAACGGCTACTTTATGATCTGAAGTCACATTAAGAAGGAGCTGGTGAGTTGAAGAAACATTAGACTACAGCTTTGTTTGAGCTTAAGCATCTGAAGATTTGGTAATAAAAATAATAAAGTTGCATTGTGCCTAAACCACCCCCCCCCTCCCTTGCCCAATATTTGTGTTTCTAATGTTTTGTGGTAAAAATTCAATTTTAACATTTAAATTTCATCAAAAATATCATCTGCTTCATTCACACATTCATAGGTACACAACAACCGCTGACTTTCAAAGGTATCGACTTATTCTATACAAAATATAAACCTCACCAAGAATGTTTCGCAATTTTTTAACATACCTGTGTATTATTTTAACAATAACCTGTGTTTGATTATGGTTATGACCTGCATGGAAGTTGTACCTAAATATTACATAATACTATTTGATCATTTTTTGTAAACATCCTACAATCAATTTTCTTTTTATTCTTCTTTCGTGTGCGTCTTTATTTCAATTCAACTACAACTAGCTTGAGATTATTGTCTTAAGTTTTTTTCAGCACATTAATTATTTTTTGGATTGTGAAACAGATACCCATGGTGACAAACTTCTGAACACCCCTCGTAGATATCATCTTCCACGGCCGATATATTGCCTTCTAGGAACACTTGTGCGAATTTGAAGAAGGCGAACCTTCCAGAAAGTTCCACCCCAGCGTCTGCAGATGTTTCGCAGCCCTTCTGTTAGATCCGAAATAGGCATAAACATCATGCAGGGGAGCGGCAACAAAATTCAAAGTAGCGATAGCGAATTCAAATGCCGAAGCTGTGCGCGCCGACATGAATACTGTGTAATTTTTATTTATTGTGTATGTTGTGTACATAAATAGTGTTAAATAATTTTCGATATTTATCAACAATTCTTGCTAATGTTTTTTCTTCTTTTCCTTTTACCACCTGTGACAACCATGAATGCAGGGTGTCTAAGAACAAAAGATACTACTTTTTTAAATCATTTTTTATTGAAATGAAAGATAGTGGTTTGGTTAATTAAAATAATTTATTTAGACTTTGGCAATTATGTGTGGAATGTAATATCGGTTAAATGGTCGCATCTGGCTGCGCTACAAATACGAGCTCTTTTGATTCATTTTCATGTATTTCCGAAGTAAGTTCGTCAATTTCGTTGCAAATGCTGCCTTTAACTTACTCAATTGTATCAAGTTTATAGACGTACACCTTTCCTTTCAAATATCCACATGTAAAGAAGGAATCAAGGGCGGTCAAATCTGCTGAATTCCATTGTAAATTGCGCAGTATGGAGTGTAGCACCGCCCCGTTGAAACCAAATGCGTTCTGGGCCCCATTCATTAATTTTGGTCGTTAAGAAGTTTTCGGCATGTTCTTATACATCTCTACAGTCACTATAACACCATAGTCAGCAGTGTTTTCATAAAATCACAGCCCAATGACACTTTCGACCTCAACTGCGCAAAAAAGTTGCACGTTCACCAATTACCTGAGGATTTTTGTGCTCACAATCTTTTATCAAAACCGCTTAACTCAATACAACTTTAGTGGCTCATTATCAATTTCGGCTAAAACTGTGAATTGATTACGAAAATTTAAAACATTTTCACTCTGTCGGTGGCGTAAATGATCTGTTGGCAAAAGTTCTTGTGTCAATCTAACATTCTGTGACTTATTGTCATGTTATTTGGTAAAAATCTTCCACAGACATCTACCAGAATTTAAAACAAATATTTGGGGTGGTAAAGCACATCTTACCACACCCAATACCCACCCAAAAAAAGGCATTAACGATTACGTGCAGATGTATTTTTTAAATTCAATTTAAAATTATTAGCGTGACTTATGTTGAAGGTCCTTTACAGTTAAAATTTAACACTTCCGCACTGCTTATCTGGGCAATAAAGATAAGAATAATGATTTATCCATTGTTGGCGCAGCTTTAACGATGTAAATAAAATGTGACGCTAGCTACACGCGGTTCCCCCTTTTTTACTGCAGTAATAATTGATTACAAAGCTGCTCCAGGCATTAAATGTATTTTATTGGAGTAGTTGTCATGTATGTCGTCGATCTCTAAATTCCAATGTAGTTTAACTAATTTAATTTGTTATCGCTACCGCGATGTCGTTGGCAGCCTATATAAGTAGACTACAATACACATGCGTGAATGAGGACGACTTCATTGGTTAAATCAGCTGGGAGTTATACGTCGATGAGTGAACATGTGTAGCATGTGATCCTCGCAGTAGATCAAAAAATCTGCATCACAATGTGTTCTTAGAAACAATGCGGGTGCTCCAGGAGGCTTTCGGAAATGATGCAATGATGAAATCTGTAGAAAGTGATCCAGGTTCTGGAAAATGAATAAAGATGGCCTGCTAACGCTCCGAGAACCAGAAGTTGATCTTCAGATATCAAAAACTAAAGTATGGGAAACTTTGACGGAAGATTTTGGCATGAAACGTGTCGCAAAATTCGTTTCACGGCTACTGTTACCAGAGTAGAAGAAACATCGCATTGTAGTTGCTAATGATTTGCTTCAAGCTACCACCAATGAGCCAGATTCTAAAGCAGAAGGGATTTTAGAGCGCTGATGGGATTCAGAAAACAACGACGAGGTGGTTCTTCACGACTTCAACACAGGACTTTGCAGAATTCTTATTTAATACAATAATCAACATATGTCACAACAGCAAGTATACGGATGTAAAAGTTGAGAAATGGAGGCTTCTGTGGCAGACGTTTTTGTCCCAATTAAAAATACTGACTTGTGACGAAAGAGTTCATTATAGGAATAGAAAATAGTTGAGGGACCATAAATACTCGTAACTCTAAAGATCAATTTTGAAAAGTCCCTGTAAGATAAGTAAATAAAGATATTTGCACTTATGTGCCCACTTACATATTGACTACTCATAAAATACTTTTCGAATGATCTTTTGATTAAAGCCAACTTTCAATGACTAAAATCCTACAAATACTCCAAATTTCGGCCTTTATATATTGTAACGTTTTCTCTCTTAACAATGGTGCATAATAAGCTTAAATTGATTTAAACTATTATATTTATTTAATTTATTTACAAGAAATTAAATTATTTAATAATATCTAAAAATTTCCAAACGCCACTATAAAGACACCGTCATTATGCGAAGTTTGCAGCTAATACTGGGATCGCCGCGTGCCGTCACGGTCAAACGACAAACGTAATACGTACAACTGCCGTTGAGACCCCACAGTGCTTGTACACGTTGGAGGCCTAGAAAGAGACAAAATACTCCAGAAGCATCAGGTGCTAGAGGTATAAATAGCACATAGCGAACCAGAATGGGAAAATCAAGTTACCGGAACCGAAGCGAACTGTTCTAGTGCGAAATAAATTGTTACAGTGTGCTTTTATATGAGTAAATATCTGTGTCGTTTAAAAACAATATAAATGTACTGGAAACGTTACGTCGTTTTCAAGACAAAGGCCAAGAAAAGAACGAAGACAAAACTTGAAATCCAATGGAATTGTACGATAAAATAATCACTATATAAGTTGTGCAGATTAATTCTGTCTTGATTTCTTTTACAACTTTAAAGTGTTGAAGTTGAACCTTTAGAAATGGCGTCTTATGCATATAACCACAAAAATTAGTGTTTTCCATAATTATTCATCAACAAAGAGGGTAATCTGTTTTATTTAAAAAAAACTAGAAATTGCTGGAATAATTTTTACCACTTTTCGTAAAAGTATTTAGGTTGTTCAAAAATAATTAGCACTCCCCCTCAGATTGTCTAGATTAAAATTTATACCCAATGCTTGTGTGAAGATAGACACAGTGCCATGTGATGCTACCAGATAGCGATGCTGGAACGCATAGAAGAAAAAGTACTGTAGTTGTAGACAAACTATGAAAACAGACAATCATCGGAAACGATTGACGGCGTGGTTTGCTTGGTTTGAATAAGTGACTACTTTGAACATTCATACGAAATTGGTAGCCCTGTGTAGGACAGAATTATATTTCAATAGAGATAGCAGTTCAAAAGCAGAAAAGACTGTGCTAAAAAAGCCACTAAGCTACACATTATCCAGAGTGGATCGGACGTGATAACGTCGGGCAGACGAATCATATTCTATACTCTAATGGATGCAACAGGTCTGTCTCATTGCATACCATCCTTCATAAAGATTTAAATATGACAAATATATATGTGTATTTGTACTCGTCGCTCAGCAAAAACAAAAGCCGACAAATGGTGGTAGAATGTTCTTCGAGTGTCTGGTCATAGCAGACGAAAAAGAAAATCTAGTTTATAGAATAATAACATATTGGAAGCTCTCATCCCAAGAAGCCATGGATAGGGTTGTTTATTCCAAAACAATGGCGTTTGTCTCTAGGGGTTAGGCTGCTGCTGATAGATTAGCTGCTCCCTCATGAGAGCATCATCAGTGAACGGTGTCGTGAGTTAGTGAAGCGATTCCACCACAATAACGAGCACTTTCATGTCATCTGCAAGCTCTCGCGGACATGCTGTGGTGCTTTACGCCCGATATTCGCTGTATCTTGCGTCGAGCGACTACGCTCTATTTGGTGCAATGTAGAAAAGTTAGAAGTTTCCCTTCATCGACGAGTTTCAGTCGGCTGTTCATAAGTGGTGCTGTGCAACGCCCAAACTGCCGGAATGATCGCAAAAATGCATTGACATTGAAGGAGAGAAAACATAGTGCCAATTATTTTTGCATGCCCCAAGTAAGATAACTCATACAACACTTTTAAAGTATTAGATCTTAGTCAACTTTATTTGGTCAATCCTTGAAGCTGCAAGTATTACCACGTGAACATAGTTAACTTTGGTATCACGTATCGAATTATTTCCTACCGTCTCCATCAATCGCAGCAGATACAAAAGGGAAAAAGTGATTTTTCATAAACTCGACAAAAACCACATGTAATTATTGCAGAACACTCAATATCCATACCATATGGTAAGATCAGGGAGGTAGCGTGTATTACCTTGTTAAAATATGATGTGGCAGTCACACTGCTCCACTTTAATAACAACGTCACATTCATGTTGTAAATTTCTTCTTAAGAAGATATGGTCTCTCTGGATTACGATCTCTTTTGAGCAACACAATATAATTTAGCCGATATACAATTTTGAACTATAGAAAAGTCAAGTTCTGAAGAACTTACCTATTAACCATGAAATCGGGAAGATAAAAGAACAATCCAAATTCACTTTGCCGCATAATTTAAGAATGTCATGTGTTAGTGTATCTCATTCTTTGTTCTCTATAGATAAGTGAACAGGACCATTGTTTTCACTGTTTATCGCCGATTAAAATGACATTAGGCGTTATTCGACAACATACAATTTAAAAGATAAAGAGAAAATTTAATAATATAGATAACGGCGTGATCAAACGAAAACTGGATGGTTATCGGCGTTTACAACCGCCGCATAATAAAGAAGATAAGTGAAAATCGTTGCAAAGCGTATCGAAATACAGAATGCCCCAAATGATTTTAGCGGCCACACGTTCTTAAATTATAGGTCAAAGTATGCTGTAGCTTACCAAGGTAGGATTATTGCTTGTATCTGTAAACTATCAGTAGTTTTTTTTACCATCGAGCAATTTTTAAAAATGATTATTGCAAGCTTCGTGAAAATTGATGTTAAGAAATTCAAGAACAAATTATGTTTCATTTACCAAGAGAAAAGAGTTGGTTCAAAAATTAATGCTCGTCTTGGACAGAAGCTTTCGAGATATAAAGTGATTCACATATGATCGGGACTGATTTGTGTGCAAACAAACCGCACTGTACAGCAGATATGCGACCTTGAGAGAGTGGAGCCACAACCTCCAACCTCCGTCCTGCTCGGGTTAGAACTTGTTCAGTCCTGTTTGAGAGCTTCTAGGGTGATGAGTGAACAGAAGGTAGCGCGGAGCGTGGAACAACGCATTGTGATTAAATTCCTCGTTGGACAAAACGTCCCATCCGCTGAAATTCACCACAGACTGCAACAGTATTGGGAACAGTGTCTCTCCGTGTGTTTAAGTGGTGTAAGTGCTCCAGAGAAGACAAAGAGTGCGTGATCGTCGGCCGCAAAAATCTGTCACCGAGCCAAACATTGATCGTGCAGACGCGCTTATTTGTGAGGATAGACGCAGGACCTTAAAGGAACTTGGAGCAATGCTGTCCATCAGTGTTGGTAGTGTAGAAGACATCGTGAAAAAGCATCTGCACTATATCAAAGTCAATGAATGCACGTTGGGTACCACGCACTTTGACGGACATCAACAAAATGATGCGTATGAAAGCTGCCAGTCGTTTTCTACAGCAGTTTGAAGACAAAGATGATCCATTTTGAAAGCCTTTAGTGACCATCGATAAAACGCGGGTGCACTACTTCATTCCCGAATCTCAGCAGTTATCACGCGAGTTCTCCCAAACCCAAGAGAGCGCAAGAGAGCCGTTTGGCACGAAAAGTTATAGCAACGTTCTTCTTGAACTGGCAGAGGGTTATCCATATAGCTTATTACGCAGACCTCCTGGAAACAAACGTGAAGAAACAGATCCGATCCAAGCGAAAGACAGGTGGGAAGCAAGTAGCCTTTATTCAAGACAATGCACATCCCCATAAAGCCAAAATAACAATGGAAACCCTCCAGAAATTAAAATGGAACCTTCTGACACATCCGCTGTGCAGTCCTAATTTGACTCCAAGGGATTTCTACTTGATAGGGAGGCTCAAATCAGATTTGCAAGGCATGTGGTTTGCGGACGATGTCGTCGTCCAGACTGTTCGGGAGTAGATACGCCGTCAACTAAAACCCTTTTTTGAAAAGGGCATCAGGATGCTTCCGGAACGCTGAAAAAATGTGTTGACTCTGGAGGAGAGTACGTTGAAGACTGACATGTGCAAGTAAATGTTTGACAATTTGTTATTTTTTGTAAAAAAATAAGTCCCATTCATATTTGAATATAATGGCTGAAATCCAGTTACAGCAGTCCCTATATTATTTACTCGTAAATAGAGGCAATTCACTGGAACTAAAGCAAACAATACTAATGTGCATACGAAAGTATTATAGGTTATTAAAGAATAAAAACAGAACCTGAAGTAGCAGAAGTTGTTTGGGAAAAGATTTGTAGAAAATGACAAAATTGATTTATAAGCATTGTCCCAATAGTAAAGATGTCGAAATTTGATCGTTCTCGGATAGTTGTAAGTGTTGACCCTCAATAACTCCTAACATTGCCCAAAAGTTGATAAACGAGAAGCTCATTGCCCAGAAATTCGACTTTTTCTGATTGAAAAGTTCAGCCAAAACTTTACCGCCATCCTTCAGACAATATTTGGTTACTTAACGTGCCGCTACTATTTAGATTGC
Source organism: Sinelater perroti (assembly GCA_036346155.1). Taxonomy (NCBI): domain Eukaryota; kingdom Metazoa; phylum Arthropoda; class Insecta; order Coleoptera; family Elateridae; genus Sinelater; species Sinelater perroti. The sequence continues at coordinate 7,939,996 of JARFIY010000222.1, forward strand.
CTGTCTCCACCTCTGTCCAATTTTATGTTAAGGTCAAAGTCTTCCTAGAGCGATGACGTTGAATAGATACATCTTTCAGTTTTACTTTCGCAAAATACGTTGAAAATTTTCTGTTTAAAATTCATACCATAGATACCGTTGGTATTCCCCTAAGATTGGGAATTTTACTCGTGGTCAGTCGTGTTCTGTTCAGTTTTCATCGAAGAATATCTTTGGATGGAGGATAAGCTATATTGCCTGTATTCTTTTTGCTTCCGATGCACGACCAAAGCAAGATTTTCGTCTTCTCCATTAACAAGCCTGTAAAAATTATGCCACGACACAAACAACAAAGGCGTATAGTTCAACATATCTGTACCTCTTCTGCTGACGCAAGGTGACGAAAAGTATATCTAATTATTTTATCAAATGAACGTTCCATAGTTGGTATTCTGCTATTCCCATAAAAGGTGTAAAAGTCTTCAATATTGTAAGCCTCAAAAGAAGGATATAAAATTACATAAGGAACAACTGCATCGATATTTTTAAAGACGAATAAAAGTTGAGAGAACCGTTAGTAATCCATGCCAATTGGTAAAACAGGATACAAACACCCGAAAAATGACAAATAGCTGCCAGATGCATTGGCAAGAAAGAATCCCTAATGCAACTCTCCATTGCAAATAGATCATTTCAAACCCCAGACCTCTAACATACTTTTGCGTATCAAACGATAAATTAAGATATTATTTCTGAAGTAAGCTAAAAATCAAAGCTCCGAAAAAATTGCTACAAAAACGTCAAACAGGTCGCTGAAATTGCGCTCTTTGGTTTCTGAAACGGTCCAGAGCACTGCCCCTTGGAGCAATCACATCACTGCAGTCTACTACTGGCTAAACCTTAAACAAGACTTTTTGTCTTACTGCCGATAATTCAGTACCAGTATGTTACCATTAAATGAAGGTTGTTAGTGCGTATGTGTAGAACAGCAGCAATCACAATTACTGAACGGTGAGTACCTAGTTTTGGTACAAAATGCGTCATAATAACGTTTTTAAATGATTTTTGAAGGGCTACTTCGATAATTTGAAGTCATGTTATTGAAAGTCAGGTGTGCAAATGGTAACCGATGTTTGCTACGTGAGAAGAGAGGTCAAAAATGCAACCCACATGCGTCACGCTTGCACCAGATAATTGCCAAAATACGCATCAAAGTAAATATTAATTGTGTGTTAAAATTTCGAAAGATTTTCGAAATGCTATACAAAAGGTTAAAAGACTTAAGATCTACCACGAGTTTTTTTATATTATAAAGGGAAAGAAAACATGTTTAAGGACTTACAAGTCCAATTAAAGCTATGTGACAGGAAGGCCACTAATTTTTTAACAAAACACCTGTGCTCAATAGTCAATAAAAGTCGTTTTTTGCGCAAAAATGCGACGTTCTAATCAGAGGCGTACTTTTGGTTAAGGCAAAGCTCATCCTTAAACCTTAACTGTAACCCGAACAAAATTTTGGATGACAATGAATCACCCCATCCACAGGACTAAAAGCACAGAAGAGGATCGGAAAATGTAGAAAAGTAAATTTATACGTCGCATTGTCATATTCCATATCAATACAGTATTACTTGGTATTCCCATAAATACTTTTCACTCATCATCGAGATTTCCATGACGCTGATATATGGTAGCAATTGCCAATTGTTAAAGTTTAAAGTTATGTTCCGTTTGTGCTAAAGTATTTTTGTTGTTTAACGATGGAGTGGGAGGGCAAAGAAAACTGTATTACGGATCTAATGTTAAAGAAGTAAGGAACAGAAAAGGTGACATAGATATGATTCTACAACCTCTCAGCAATAGCCATATTGCTTTATATCAAACTGTAGAATTGTTTAATGAGACTGGAGATGCCAAGGGCCGTCAAAGATCTGAAAGACCATATTCGGATCTAAAACTAGCTGCATACAAAAAATGGAGCATTTGCTTTAAAAAAATTAAAGAGATACAAGGTGTACGCTAGATTGTCCAAAAAACATCTCGATAGAAAATATTCAGAGATGCTATCACGTAGTGTATACAATGACTAGGTGAGGAGTCTGTTACGATGAATTAAATAACATGATAAACGTTAGACCTATCCAATAAGACTTCGCACTGGTCCATAAAACAAAGTTAACTTAGATTTAACGAAATAATCACGTGCCATACTTTTTAAAAATAGATGATTGATCTTCCGGAAGCATGGGCAATTTTAAAGGGCGCTAAAAAAAGCGACGGACAGACCGTATGCAATAGGCTTTTATTTTTATATGTATAAAAGCCTAAAAACTACCTCTTTGTTAGAAAAATATGTTTCTACGGCAAGAGATTATAGAGAAAACTAAATTTGTTTAATTTTTTACGATAGTTCAATACATGAAAGAAAATAAATTTTATATTTGATCCACCCACGTAAAAACGTATATTGTTCTCTAAATACAAAATAACTAAAAAACAAATTCGTTTTCCCTATTATACATTTGCCTTAGTTGTCCACAATTTTAAAGCTTCTCTAGGCGTTTTTGCAGTTACTTTTCATTTCCCCGTTATCTAGTTTCTCGATATTGCATTGTAAATCTAGCAGTTCATTAAATTCTTAACTTCCATTACGCTTTCACGCACCCTGGAGCACGCATTTATCAACTGCTTCGTTTACTTATTCATTTTTGGTTTCCCGCTGCAGTCCGAAATTTCGCCGTTGTCCTCCAGCAAAATTTTGCTCCATGATGCAACATAATAGAAATAAGTAGCAATTGCTTACCGATTTTGACTGGCGTATGGAGCTCTTACCTGCAACAACAAAAAATGCATAAGTACAATGTTCAATCTATTACGGGGGCGAATCAAATATAAATCGAAATTTCTGTGTTTTACGCTGTTCCTTTAGTTAGTCACAAATTTTTTTTTAAATATTTTTCCAATATCGGAAATTCGACAATTAGTAAACATTTTGACAATCGAATAATAGTGATTACATAAAAACATACCATTGACATTCACCTTTTATAATACATGTACTTTTTGTCACTGATTTACACATCGCTCGCTCCTTTACACAAATCTATTTGCCAAATCTGTCGGCTTGAACCTTTTGAACCTGAGTTTCTCGTCGTCGTTTTCCATTTTTCTTCCAGAACATTTGGGTGGGCACTTAGGCGGCTATAAAAACGCATGCTGTGTTTTTGTATTTCCTCATTAATGGTTTGGATATCCAAATCGCGTTGTATGACCACGTTGGGCACATGCCATGGTGCATCAACGATCGAACGTAGTGGTTTGGCTTGGAAACGTCTGAGTATTTCAATATTAGAGGTTCTCGCTATTCCCCAGAGTTTAAGTACGGATTTGTATAAAAGTATTTTGTTATCAATAGATAGTCGGGACTTACGCCCTATCAACCAGTACAGTTTACGAAATATTTCTCCTAATTGCTTGCGTTTTGTCCAGATATGTTTTTTCTAAGTTAACCGCCTATCAAGATGGATTCCTAGGTACTTGGCGCTATCTGCTGCAGGTTCTGCTGATTGTTTAAGAAGATCGTTGGGTAGGTTTCTCTTCTTAACGCGAAAGTCACATGAGTTGACTTCGCTTCATTTACTTAATAGCATGTAGAGGTGACTTTGAAGAATGAGGGAAGCCATGTCAGAATCGGAGTGGAATGCCAATATCGCCTTAGCATCAGCGAATGTAGTAACTGGTGGGTCATTACCGGTGGGCATATCTGATGTAAATATGAGATACAATATCAGTCCCAACACGCTGCCTTGTGGTATACCGGAATTAATGGGAAATATACTTTACAGGAATTCATTGCATTTGACCATAAAGTTCCTGTCGGTAAGAAATGAACGTATAATTTGGTGATTCAGAAGGTAGCTTATCTTTGATTTTGTGCAACAGGCCTTCGTGCCAAACTTTGTTAAATGGTTGAGCTACGTCGATGAACACTGCAGAACTGTATCGCTTATTCTCGAAGTTTTTTGTAGTCTTGTCTACCAATTGATAAATATGCTCAATTGTGACATGCTGTTTCTGGAATCCAAATTGGTGATCCGGCAGTAGCCAATTTTCTATAAGTATCGGAGTAATTCTGCTTAATAATAATTTTTCAAAACACTGAAAGAATGAGTAATAGACTAATTGGTCTATATGAAGCTACCTGTTCTTTAGGTTTACCCGGTTTAGTATTAAGATTATTACTGCAACTTTCCATTGTATAGGGCTTTACTATTGCATTAAACAGGCAGGTTAGGAATTTGAATGCTTTCTCGGAAGTTCTTTTACGACTTTCCCTCTAATCAAGTCGAATCCAGGCGCTTGCGTGGATTCGTGTTTTGATCTCATCAATTTTGAACTTCTTGCCTGGTAGGCACATTTGGAACGGTGCATCCAGACGCTGTTGGATTTCATCAGCTTCTTCATCTGAGATGTTGGGAGGAAATGGTTTGAACACTTCCGCCACGTGGTTTGCAAAAACCAGGGCTTCCTCTCGATTGCTTCTGGCCCATGTACCTTTATCAGCTCGAATGGGTGATCTGTACTGTGTTGGTTGTTAATCTGCGTTTCCGTGGGCGAAGGCGGCTGCAGGTAGTGTTGTACATTTTGGTTTTTATTTCTGCCAAGAGCGTTTTAAGTTCGAATGTTGTTTGATTTAATCTGCGTTTGTCATGCGAATGGAGTGTATTCTGCCATCTTCTGTAAAGTCCTCGTTTTTTCGCGATTTCTTTTTCACTATCACAGGACAGGCTGTAATATGTTGTATTGTTCTCGGTGTTGCTAGTCAGATAGCTTGTTGCACTACATCATTGAAGTGTTCCATTGCTTCTACTAACTCTTGGTCTGTTTTTAAAGAGATATCTATTGCTAGCTTAGTGTCTACAGATTCCCTAAACAATCCCCAGTCCGTAAGTTTGGTGCTTAATGTGGGAGTTTTCCTTTTAATTAGAACTTGGGTTCCTATTGTTATTATTATTGCCAACTGATCAGCTGATCAGTCTAAACACGATTCGGCTTAAGACAGTTTGAATTAATTCCTCTCACTACAAAAAAGTCGAACAGGTCGGGTAATTTCGCCGGCTCCGTAAGCCAGTAGGTTGGCTCCCCTGTGGATAAATGATTTAGCCCTAAAATATTAATGGCCTTTAGTAATCATCTGCCTTTAGTTGTCGTGATCCTGGAGCTCCATTGTGTGTGCTTGACATTGAAATCATCAATAAGTCCGCCTTGGAGTGTTTGTTGCTTGTTGTGTCGCGGAGGACATTAGAGCAATAGTTTGTTTCGCAAAAAATTATTATCAAGTTCCTCACGACAGAAAATTAAAGACTGTTCCAGGATAACATCCTTAAGAAGTCTCAAGTGTAGGCGCGGCATAAGCATTTTTGGCAGGGCAAAGAGCGGTTGAAAATAAAGACCGGCGGCGTCGCCCAAGGACTAGCCTGACCGAGGAGAATAGTTAAATTGTTCTGTATCTTTTCAAGGATGCCCGCAATTAATAGTTGCTGAAACTGCTGTTTAAGTCGAAATTAGCTACGACAATGCACATACAGCTGCTAGAACTCGGAAAAAAATTTGAAGTTTGTTCTGGACTACAGCTATATTAAAAAATGATTTATATTTGATTATATTAATATTGATATATTAATCCGCAATAGATGCTTTAAGATTGCAGTGCATAAAAAAATTAAAATGTCAGTAATATTTTTGTATTGCATGAAAATAAAACTACACTTAATGGTCAAATATTGCAACTGAAGAGTAGGAAATAACCCTTTCGGAGTGTGCCTAAATTACAACGCAATATCAGGCTACTGTCTCGTAATCCGAAAAGAGAAATTTCAGCAGCTTATTGGATTCGGCGTTACCGCTCCGGCATTGTTTAATAAACAAGAATATAGCGTTATGAAATTTTGTCATTTGCTGCTTGCGTGCACTAATTGCTGTGCTGTGCAAATATTTATGAAAGAACAAACAGAGCCAGAAGCGTAGAAGTAACGCTGCCAAGAAGGGGCAGCTAATTGCCAAACTTAAAGTTTTTTTGGCTTACAAGAAGAATAATAAACATAAAAATGGATGATACCGGCGTATCCAGGTAATATTCCCATGCATCACCGTAAGCTCGTGCAGACAAGCCGAAATTTCTAAGTTACGGCAAACAAGACAGAACTGTAGGATTCAACGATTAAAATGCATCAGACATCAAAGCAAGTTATTAAAAATTTTTTGAACTTTCTTTCGTATCTTGTTACATCTTTATTTCTTTCCATTCTTGTTGTTTGTTTTGGCGCATGCGGTAATAAATATAAATGAACTAAAAAAGCTCCATTCATTTTACTTCGGCCTGGTTATTTTTTTATATTTCATTGCCAAGACATAATTGTACTCTTGTAGTATTTTTAATATTTGAATGAAAAGTGTAATTAATTTACGATTTTGTGGCCTGTTTGGGTGACAAAGAAGCCCGCCTGAAAGAGAAAAGTCCCTTTCAGGCCGCGCCATATACGAAAAGCCTCCGCAAACCCTCTCTGAAATCAGTTAATTAGAAACGTGGACAGGGCAGGGAGGGGCTTCGCGTGCGCCATCTAATAAGCAATGAAATTTCATGGCAGAGGCCGCTTTTTCGAACCTAATCCGCCGCGCGCCTTTATCAGCAGTCATAACTTAATCGGCGGCGAAGGGCTCGGGCGCGAGAAAGCAAACTCGACCTGCGCGGCGAAAACTCGCCTGAAAGCGACACCGGCGAATTACAAGCGCCAGGATGAGCGGTGTGAGGGCGTCTGGCGACCTCGCTGGTAACATCAATCAAAGCTGGGGAAGGAAGACAGGTGGGTCAGTGCTTTAGCTTTGGCGGGTCGGAGCGTCGCCCAGGCAACCGGCGTCCCGGCGCGTTCGATACCGCAAGGTCACCTCGACCCAAGCACGCATAGGTTAACGCATTATAACCTAATCTGCACGTCGTGGGGCCGCCGCTGTGGCACGCGGGATGTCGAAGGATGCTAGCGGGTTTGCGAGCCCGCGCCCGCGCCTTTGTCCTTCGTGAAATTCGCCATTTTAAACTAAAAGGCGGCGAGAGAAAGTCCTCAGCCATGGGAACAAATTATTTGCTGGGCTAACCCTGAAAAATATTCAATTTTTTCGGGAAAACATTCAAATTGTGTATTTATATCAGCCATGGAATATACTAAGGCTTATCCTTAAAGAACAAACTGTTGCTAAGGGGACTGATCAACAGGTTCATTATGAACACTCCCTACTAGAGTCGCTCTACTCGCTGAAATTGAATAAAGACCGAATTTCAGCAGTATCTGATGGATTATATATTAAACTGCGATAACACGTCGTCTAATTACAGAGCAACTGCTTTAAACAACATAATAAACATAAAAAGTTATAACTATTTCTTGAGTTTTCAAAATTACATTACAAATTTTAAGGCAGGGATAAGATAAACATTTTACGTAAAGTCCCAAAAATTAATTATTAAACCACTTGTATAGGGTAAATGTTAACTGTAGGGGGTGATTCCTGATAGAAAGCTAATAAAAGTTTATATGAGCATAAGTCCGAAAAGAAAAGTGTTCTATGATTTCTTTAGACGTTGCAAATTTGCCTCCAAGTCAAGAGTGTTGTGAATAATAACGATAAGGCTTTAACGCCCCTTGTAAGGCCATGGCCCTTCAAACTGAGAAGTTAAGGCACTCATACGTTCAACCTTACACCCTACCCGCGCCTTAGACGACCGCATTATTACTTTTTAGTCGCAGGTACTCAATTATTTTTAGCGACTAACTAGGCCACTTGTCAGACATCAGGAGTGTTATGAACAATTGTTAAAATGGTCCGCTATTCATATAAGAAACGAGCAGATTATTTACAAGTAAATGATCGGAAGGTCACACGGATTTACCAGAAAACCTACCCTGACAAACAGAACCGTCTTACAAAAAATTCGCGGTAGTATTGCGTCGTTTAATAGTAGGGATCATGTTTCTATATCCAAGATGAAAGAACAGAATATTGAGGATAATCATGGTACAAGTCTCACCAGCTTGGTGTATAGCAAACGACTACGTTGAGAATCCAATATGACTTGCAACGTGTGCAGGGAATGTAGCGGGCGGATTTTCTTCCAAAACGAAGGTTTTGTCGCTGGATCCTCTTCATAAATAAAACACGGCAGAGACAGCATACTGTGGGCTAAACAGAATCCTCAGAATGGTCATCGTCAGCAACAGTTTAGTGGCAATGTTTAGGCAGGTATTGTTGATGACCACCTAGATGGATCAGCCGTTCTTCCACAACGCCTCAATGGACCGAGGGACATTTTGCCTTTATTGCTTAAAGGTGTCCTATTGGTCGTACGATAGATCGTGGCTTGGAAAATAATTTGGATGAGGTGGATCTGCTGCATGGCTCGCCCTGTCACCTAACTTTTACCTGTATGCCAAGTCAGTTCCTGGCATGCAGACACTGCAACAACGTCTATTGCAGCCATAACACTAATTGAATGTAACCCTAAAGATTTCAATAGATTCAAGGTTGATTTTGGACCTATCAACCGTCCTCGGACCTTAATATGGTTATAAATTTATCGACTATGAGTTAAATAGAATTTGCAATACCTAGCCAGAAAATAATCAAAAAAATTGCACATAAACCTGATGCAAGAGCATGTGAACAAAGCTACTAAACTTCATAAAGAATCAAGAGTTTCAAGAACTTCAAAATGGCAATGAGCAAAGAGCGGGCAAACTACAGAACCTCTCCAGATTTTATCAGAACTGTTAGGCAAAAATTAGTTACAAAAGCAAGCACATAAATCCAAATAATCAACGTCAAGTATTAGAAAATTATCCTAAACAATCCTATCATAACAAAGAAGAAAAGAAAGAAACGACTACACCACTAAAAATTAAACTCCCCCAATTTTCCTATCAGGAATTGTAAAAGCCTATTTATTTATTAACACTTTAAACAACTATGAAGGATTGAAGAATTCACTTAAATTAATAAATGATGAAATTCAGTTATTAGCTAAAAATAACACATTAAACACTATCACATCCTCAGAGAAAAGGGCATGAACCAATATATGCATACCAAGAGCTAAACGAAGTTTTCGAGTGGTTATAAAAGGCCTTCCAAGAAAGGCTCAAAAAGAAATCGTCCCCAACCACAAAATAAGAAAGCCTTTTAATATTTTCTTCCTGGAACAAGAACCAAATAATAAGCGAAGGATTTACAATGTACTTCAACAAGGAAATCTTCTTTCTGTGAGACCTAAAATCCATCGGTGGGGTAGCTTAGGGAGTCAAAGCAATACTCCCAGGTTCTATTTCCGCCGGCTTCGCTAGAACTTATCAAAATTAGTCAGCAACATAAGTTGTCTAAAATACAACGATGGGCTTCTGATAAAACTACTATCCAGTAAGAGAAAGACCTCCTTTCCTGATACGAAAAGTTATAGTTTCAGCCACTAGTGGATCAAAATAGTCGAATAGCAATATCGATGTTGTAGCTATAAACTCAAATAATTCTGAAGAAAGGATTGATGGATACAATCACAAATACTGTGTGCAAATTGCTCGATAAACCAATAAATTGGAACGCCAATGGCCTAGTTAACCATAGCTTTGAATATAAATTATACTCTCTCTCTCTCTCTCTCTCTCTCTCTCTCTCTCTCTCTATATATATATATATATATATATATATATATATATATATATATATATATTTAAAAATTCAAAACATCCACCATCTGGATGAAATAGTCTATGGATGTAGTGCAATAAGAATTCTTCATAAAAACATTAAATTATTCGAGACAATATATTCAGATAACTTATACTGCAATTGAAGATAAAAGAGGAACAATAATTTTATTTCCACGTCACAATCTAAAAGAAGTACTTTAACACATTACCCAATAGATTCTTGACAGGCAGTTATTGCAGTGCTAAATACCATAGATAGTAACTACCAAAGATCGAAATCTATAAAAAAACCAGTGATAGAAATGAAACACTCGGTACTATTAACTTTGTAGTTCTCAGATCATTCTTCTACAATAGTAACAGTTGGTTTCCAATATATCAATGTTCAAAAACCAGTAGTACTCACAAATAAAAACACAAAATCAGACTAATGTAAATATGTGTTTGTCAAAAGAATGAATACTGACATCTCACTACAAATTCCTATAAATGTAAGAGACATGGCGGTAGAAAATCTAACAACTATCATATACCAAATCCCCTGTAACGCAATTCTCGAAATGGAAAGCTCCATTCAATATCAGAATAATTAGAATAATCAAGAACCATAAGCCGTGGAAAAGCCAGATGACAATTGGAGCCCCAGGAGGCAAAGAAAGATCTAACAAAGCAATGAAAACAAACGATTAATTCAACATTGTCTTGCAGGTCTTACTGCTACTGCTACTGATTACTCTTTGTGGAAAGCGACAGCCAAAATAAATAAAACATAAGGTAGCAGACTGGCAATCAAAAAACAGGGCGGGGCATGAGTGAACATAGATAAAGCTAAAACTTTTGCAGTGAGAAGAAGAAGAAGTAACTCATTCCCCGAAACACCATTCCAGATACCATCAAAATTTGTGAAGATCAAAGAAAAGTCTGGGATTTGACCTTACAACTGGGCAAATTATAAAACAATTGTCGGAAGAAGCATTAGTTGTCTTAACTCAAATTTATAAGGCAGTCACTATTCGTCGCATTGGAATGTAGGACAAATTATAGATATAATCAAAGATATAGGCCCATCATACTTCTATCTAGTCAAAGCTTTTCGAGTAGTTGCGCCTAAAGAAACTAAAGACATTGCTTGGCGAATTGAGTATTGTTCCAGAGCATCAGAACAAGTGCACAGAGTAGTAGAAAGTAAAATTAGTACACTGGGTCCCATAATACTTTAAATCTTTATCGTTGGTTTACCAACTACAGCTTTGCAGATGACACTATGGTTATGGCAGCAAGCAAAACATCAATATGTACATCTTCAAAAAGCTCTTGATAAGATACAGGAACACTAATATAATTAACATCAACTTCCATCAGGCTGATTGTGCTTGATCTAAGATTAAATTAAAAAAAATTACCAGGTGAAAACAATTTCGTTTTAAACTTTTCAAATACACTGATGAATTGGTACAAAATCTGGGCTGTCGTTGGCTAACCGTCTGCAAAGTGAATCGCAAACCCGTGTAGGTTTGCGGCATGCAAGTGTGGGATACCGCGAGTATACCCCTTGGTATGGTACCACATAAAGCCTGTACTCAATATGTATATTAGATCATTAATGTAAACGTGCTTGCCCGAAATTTTGTTGCCTAGTGCTAAATATTATCACACACTGTGGGCACCAGTTTTGGCGAGCGGTTGAGGCGCTTGTCTGTAGTGCAGACGGACCTGGGTTAAATTCCGGACTCAGATACCTAGAGAGTGGCCTACACAGTCACTAAAAATAATTGAGTGCTTGAGTTCACCAAGAGCTAATAAATAATGCGGACGTCTAAGGCGTATCAGAAGGCGAACATATGAGAGCCTCAACCTTTCAGTTCGAAAGCCGTGGCCCCACACGGAACGTTATAACTGCGCCACCATATACTACGCCCAAAAAAAATAAATTGTCCCCATAGTTAACGTTCACCCTGTAGTTCACAACGAGCATTAATTAAGCAACCCGGCCATTTATTCGAAAACACTATTTGTCGAAGCTGCGAAAGCATTTCATTTTCAATTTTCAGCCTCCTTAATTGGCCGCCCGCCCCAAGCGATTAACTTTAACCTTTTATGAGCTGCTGCCTTAAGCGGCCATAATAATGCATGAAAGGGGAGCAGCGCATCTCAGATCACCCCCAAGTGGAGGCAAACGTGGTTTTGAAGTCTTGGCTTCCGAGGGCGCCCAAGCGCTGCGCTACTTTTGCAAACAGAGAAAATGACGAACGAGGGCAGAACGAGCACAAGCAAATGAGCAGTGGCAACTCGGGATTGGTTCTGTGCGGCGTTTTAATCAGTTTTTTGCTGTATGGCGGCACTAACTCCGGAGACAGACGTTTTCCGGATAAAAACCTGCCACATCTTGGGAGCAGCTCGACCGCTTCCTTGGTGCCGCGCTATATTTGGACCGCCATTTGCATGGCGCGCCTAATTTTCAGGTGCAAAATGGCGCGATTAATTATGAAGTCGCTAGATGTTCCTGGCCAAAATAACGAGCTGCCACATCATAATTCCAATTAGTCCCTGAATAGTTGATAAGCTCCGCTTATTCGTACAAGTGCGGGATGCTCCTGTTGTGTTTCCCTGGGAAAAGCCCCACCTTCGCGAGCAACCGTCTAATTACGCAGTTAGTTTTGTATCAATTATGGACGCGTTTGTGCATAAAACATCTTATTGACTTTTCCCATAACCTCCGCATTAAACGTCCGATACAGAGCTCTTCCGTCAGCGACGCCATCATTAATTCACTAAACTAGCAATGATTACTTACTGAACAGAAGTATGAAGCTAACAATTTGCTGTTTAGCAACAATATTTGCACGAATTATTTAACTGGAAATAATTGTATTAATTTCAATAAACTGTAAATTAAATGTGTCAATGATAATTACGATAGAATATTAACCACCAAAACTTTTCCCATTAAAAAAATATAGCATACTTACCAAATTATTCTTATTGTCATTATTTTTTAATTGAGAACTATTGCTCTTTAATAATAAAAAACGTTACTCTTTAAAAACATTTTTGATCTGCACTTGTATATTTAAAAAATGTATAACTAATACATTTAAAACATATAATTGATTTGTGGCTCAAAATAGAATCGTACAAAAATCTTCCAGTAGAATGATAGTTTCACGACTGACTTTACGACGACCGTCTTTAAGACTAAAGCTTGAATATTAAAAGACAACTAGAAATTCAAAACATTAAACTAAAACAATAAAAATTAATCGGAAATTCAAAATTAAACAAATAAGAGGTAAAATTAGCTCCTTAGAAAGTAAGGACAGATCTTGACGTGTAGGAAAAAAACAGTGTAGATCACATTTTGGTACTTTAAACGTAAATAACGAAATTTAGAGGTTGTTCTTGTATAGTGATCTCACTAAGTTTGAACTGTGGTGTCACATATTTAATTAATCTGCGACTTCCTAATGCTCTAAAAAATTACATTAACATCATTATTTTACTTAATATTCGTTAAAATAAAAAGTTTTTAGCGTGCTTTTAATAATAAAAGGTAAATTTTAAATTTTAGTAAGACGGTCGCCGTAAGCTGCAGTCGTCGTTAAGGCACAATATGGAATCATATGCTCTAACGAGCATGCTGGTGATTCTAGAAAGACAATTATGCTATCACTATCACCTAGAATGGTGTACTAAGACTACTAGGTTACAATAGTTCACGTGCATTGATCCTTCGCGCAGAAACCTTCAATAAGAATTAAGAGATCGTCATACCACGCATATTGTTGGTATACTTTGAGCCGTGACTTATGTTATTAATATTTAATTCTAAGAATAAATCTAATACAAAAATATCACTGATCAATTAGTCCCTGTTGAATTTCGTCAACATGTTATCCAACACAACACAGTCGTAAAAATGGAAAATGCATAATAAACCCTAAACAGAAGATTTAGAGTAAAAAAACTGAAATTGTTTCGGGTGTAAAAAAAGACAATACATGTCAAGATGGTGTGCCAAACAAATGGGCTGTTCTTTTACTACCCTTATCTTTTAATAAAATGTAATTGTCACACGAATATGGAAGTCTATGTTTAAGTTAGAAGTATCAAGTAACTTGAATGGTAAAATATACATATCTTTTGGATCCTTTGACCTTCAATTAGTGCTTCTCTGTAGCTTCTACGAAGTAAAAGCTTTCATTAACAGTTAAGAGAATAAAAGGTAAAAATGATGATAAAGTAACTTTTGTTTTATAAAACGATTGCAATTCTTCTTCCACGTTAGACTATTCCTAAGCACTATCTTAGGTCATCTTTCGGCCAAAAATTTTTCTCAAGATATAAAATTAGCATAATTTGGACCATAGTTACTTTACCCCAAAAACTGGTATCTGCTGGCCAAAACTTGAAAAAGATATTCCAGTCAATGAGATTGAAAGACCAGACTGGTTTATACATGTGAACGCTATTATGCTTTGCTTTGGTCTGTTTACCTTAAATATATGAGATTAGAATATTGTAAAAATTTGTTTTTACAGACTAGAAAAATTAGTGAAGCGCGTCTTTCACACTCATCAGCTTCAATCCTAACATAGCAGTCACAGACACTATTTGTAATTGAACTTGGTTTAGAAAAGATAGTTAGAATGAGGACAATGTCTTTTAACTATACAACATATAAGGTTACCGAGCCTTCTATTATTTGTTTTAGTCCCGCTAATAGTTTTTTCACTCTAAAAAGTAACCCTAATTCCCCTAATTGATTTTTACCAATGCGTCATGGTACTGTTTCTCGATAAATTGTCCTCTTAATCTTAAGAACCTTTAAGAACAATTTCCATTCTAAAATCTCATTGAGCCGATTTGTGATGAAATGCTTCCTATACTATAACAAAGAATATTCATGTCCCACACTGATAGAATGGAGATGCTAAATCAAATCAAAGAACTTTAGCCAATCTTTCTCATCAATTGGTGTAATATTTCTGACAGCGCTAATGCAATTGAATCAGACTTCATGTTAAAATTTTAAACTTAATCTAGGGAGTCTCATAAAATGTTTCATGTCAAGAACAAGTCTAACTTCTATCGACACTTCTAATGTGAAAGATGCCAATTTTTGCCCAACTATTGTTCGCCATAGCCATCTAGTCGTGATTAGATTTGTTTTTAAAAAATGTATCAAAGACCAGCACATATATAACGCCTTCAGTAGCATATAATAACAATACATTGCCCCCTAAACCATCCTTGAAGAGTCGCAGCCTTATGAAGTTTGAGGAAGCTATATATTTTACCCAAAATGTCTTTTTGGTACATTTTGGCCCAGTTTTGATAAATTAGGGCAATAGTGGGTGTGGGCAAGACCTAAGTAGTACACGGGTGATTTCATAAGCTTTAGATGTTTCTTTTCTCGTCTAAAAGGCAAATACTTTGAAAAATTCCCGCATTTTTTTTTTACTTTATTAAATCGAGAGTTAAGATGAGTTCAATGAGTATCAACTCATCTTAAATCACGTCGACATTATTCATCTTGGGGTCGCGAGGAAATACATCATACCGCTAGAGGTTAGAAGTTCAGAAATAACCGTTTTTTGTTTTTTCGCTTGACTTTAAGGCGTGCCACCATTTTGGACCCGGCTGGACACAAAATTAATTGTGACCTTAAACCCATTTTTTATTTAAATTGCGGCGCAACGAATGTTATTGCTGGTGTCATTTATGACCATGCAATCGCGAGTGCATAAACAAAGCTGAAAGGACTTTCATGCGCCGAAAACCAATTTATTAGCTGACATTAGACTGACCCAGATGTGACTTATGGCAGGCCACCTACCAAATTACTAGGTGCGCACGTCGGCCGCCTTGGCGCTCGTAAACAATTATTATTTATGCCGGAGCAGTGCATTTACGGAAAAGCCTTCGACGGCCGCGCGGCACACCGCCCGAGCGTGACAATAGAGCGCTAATGCACTGAAAACAGCGGATAATTTTAATTACGCCAGCAATTACCGGCCTTCCGGGCAGGTTCAAGGCCGCGGGCTCCGATTAGCATCCAATTAAGGCGCTCATTCATTCGTGATCGCGCAGGGCGGCGGCGGCCCAGAAATGGTAAAAATAAGGCGGTAATCGAATTCGGCAAAAAAGGTGGCGGCAACGCTCCGTGCGCGTGAAGGCGGCAAAAGTCAGGCTAGGTGACAGGTGCTGCAACAAGTACGCGGGCAAAAACGCCGGCAAAAAGCGACCAGAGAAAACCATTAAGATGTTTAAAATTCCTCCGGTGCGAGGTATCGCACGTTTCGCCGCTGAAATTATGACGAGCTGCATTCTCGACCCCCAGGCTCATGCAGAATGCAGATCCTGCGTGGCGGCTGCCGGCAAAAAGTAACAGGAAGCCGCGATTTATGGCTCCCCGAAAAAAGCTGCGACATATTTTTCGAATTCCGAAATTAAAGGGAAATTCTTGTAATGTCAAGAGATTTGGATAAAAAATTTAATCTTACAAAATATCATATTTTAAGCCAATTAGAAAAAATGGGAGGGGGGGGGGGTTACGCTGCAGAGGTAACACGTTATCGTGGTCGGTCAGACAGTCTTGACAAGTGATGAGAATCATGGTAACTGGTCCTCGCAGGGTACCCAGCTCTCACTTATGGCTCCCAGTGTCACACCCTGGGAAATGCATTGACCTGCAGGCTAACTAGATTAGGGTAGCCAGATATAGTAATCCATAGTAAGGGGCAGCACCCTTACTATATGTCCTTATTCGCGATGATTAGCATTCATCAAATCGGTTAAAATGAAACATACACAAGCGACGCCATAATGGCATTAACGGTTGTAGCAGACCTTAGATGGTTGAAAGAACCATTAAGAATCATTACTGGAAGGTTCTACCAGAAAGTGGACAAAAGTTTAAAAAACCATTTTTTATCATAGAATGTTATTAGTATGATAAAGTCTAAAATGTCATCCAAGAGATGAAAAGATTAGAGCTTCAAATTCTGGACATACGTGAAATGCGTTGGTCTCAACCAGGAAAAAGGCACACTGGAAAACACACAGTTTATTTTTCTAGAAATTAGATAGTGCGAATCACTGGAATGGAGTAGGCAAACAAATAGAGCAATCAGTTATAAATTTCATCGCGTCGTCAGATTATGTGTTGTTACTGCTAATACAAAAGGTCATCCGATGAACATCAGTATAATACAAGTTTACGCGTCAACTGGTGACAAACCTGAAGCTAAAATAGACCAGTTCTATAAACAGCTCAAAGAAGTCAATCCTAAAATCAAAAGAGACTATAATAACGGGAGATTTCAACTCCAAAGTAGGCAAAGGACGCGTAGAAGATATTTTGGTAATTTTGGATTGGGTGACAGGAACGACAGAGGAGATAGATTCGTACGGTACTTCAAGAGAAGAATTTAGTAATTATGAATACATTGTTCATCAAGCTTTCTCCCCGTAGACTTTATACTTGGAAATCACCATGAGACAATTAAATAAAGAAAGTCTTGGATGACAATAGATATATTAAAATTAGTGGGCGAAAGACAATATGGAAATACAAACAGAGAAAAGTATAAACCAAAACAACGACAAATATTAACGAAACCAAAGAGAGTTAGGCCAAGAAAGCATGCAAAGAAATTGGAAGTCCACAGAAAAAACATGACGACTATACCATGCAAAAAAAAAGAGAAGGAAATGGCTGGTTTGTTTAAAAATAAATATCAAAACAGACGAAATATATTAACGATTTATTTGGTG
Source organism: Sinelater perroti (assembly GCA_036346155.1). Taxonomy (NCBI): domain Eukaryota; kingdom Metazoa; phylum Arthropoda; class Insecta; order Coleoptera; family Elateridae; genus Sinelater; species Sinelater perroti. The sequence continues at coordinate 7,957,506 of JARFIY010000222.1, forward strand.
ACAATAGAACAGAGCCAACAGACTATAGAGTACAGAAATAAGAAAGTCTGCCCACCTTAAAATCTGAAGTGGAATGCGTACCCGTAACGTCGAAAACTAACATGCCGAAAACATTGACGACGAATGACAGTTACGCCGAATAGAATTTTCTTTTTACACTTTTTGTTGTAATAGTTATTTCATTGTTACACAGTTTATTAGGTTATACTACATTATTGTTTATACTGCATATTTCTTGTCATACAAGTGCAATCGAATTGCCGAGATGCATGTGATTGTAAACATATTCTACTCAGTCCAAATAAATATCCGTCGAATCGCATTTACCTTCTTTTGTCCGGAAAATTGTCATTTGTATTTATCAAAGTGCAAAATTCAAAAAAGTAAAAAAGGAATGCAAAAAGTTTGTATTCGTTAATTATAAGTTGCGTTCAGCGCAATTGCCATTCGGCGTAGCGACTTTCCTCGTCAATGCTTTCGACATGTTACGGGTTCGCCGTAACGTCTTTCGGCGTGTCTTTGGGCGTTATGTTGTGATAGTGCTATAAAGACCACTGAAATAGAAAAAGCTCCAGGCTTAGACACACAGAACGTTTTAAAAATTATTGAGAAAAACAATTTTTAATTATTGACGATAATCTTTAATAGAATACATAAAAGTGCTAAACTACCACAAGATTGGATAAATTCAATATTTATCACCTTACCAAAAACAAGAAACTCAAAAACTTGCCGTGACTACAGGCTCATAAGCTTAATGCCCATGTAAAAAATATTTCTTAGAGTAAGAGACAGATATTATATACCAACAGTTTGGCTTTCCTAATGGTTTTGGGACCAGAAAAGCATTATTTAGATTTATTGTACTCGTGCAAAAGTGTAGAGACCAATAAAAATACTTATATGCATGTTTTGCATACTATGAAAAACACATAAACCTTACGGAATGTTTCATGAAAAAGGGTTTAGATGAAAATGACAGTAACATGATCAAAAAGCTGTACTGGAAGTAGAAAGGGGTAGTGAAAACAGAAGACGCCTGTCTTACACATCCCTATGTTCTCTCCCCACTTTTGTTTAAATTGTACTCCAAAGAGATATTTTTAAAGCACCGAAAGAGTGAGTGATCTTGAGGTACTGATAATACTGTGATAATTGATAACAGCGAGAGGAAGATCTGCAACAACTACTGAATAAAGTCGTTATAGAAGAAGATGACTACGGTCTAAAAATCAACATAAAAACCAAAGTGTGGTGTTCTCCAAGCAGGGATATAAATTCCGACGGTTGCTGAAAATTCTTTGGACAGATAGAATAACCAACAATGAGGTATTGCGCAGACTGCAAAGTGATCGTGAATTAATTTTACCCACTGAAAGGCAGGAAGGCTATCTAGGCCACATACTGCGCAATAACGAATACAAATTGCCCCAACTAATAATCAAGGAACAAACATCCTGGATGAAAAATGTCAGAGAATAGACTGGCCTAAACGTCGAAAACCTAATCAGAAATGTGGAAAACAGAGAAAAAAACTTGTTATGGTTATCGCCAACTTCAGTTAGTGAGAAAGCACCGAAAGAAGAAGAAAGAAAATGACAGCTGAGGAATGGAACATTAGAATATTTCACTCAATAACCAACTATAAAGGAGCGCCGCTGTGGTCGATTGGTCACGAGGAATGCTCCTCTGTCTGAATACCCGTCAGGCGGGCGAGTTCGTATCTCGCTAGAAACTAGAGCAAAAAATTGACCATCTTTTTATTTAAAAAATATGGAAAAGCTAAATCAAATACAAAAAAAAAACAAGAAACAAAAATTTAACTGTGAAACAAGAGAATTAACGACCATCTCCTCCCCAAAATACAGTAACAAAAACACAAAATTTTAACTAATAGTTTTGGTACTGAGTTCATTATAAACAAAAAGAAAGATCAACCGACACCCGTTCATGAGGCTCTAACGACGTAGACGCATGGTCTTTTGAACTAAAAAATTAAGGGTCTTATATGTATGTTTGCCTTCACTGCACCGTGTGTTATTGTTAGACGACCACATTATCACTCCTTGTTCGAAGTAAACTCAGGTACTTAATTATTTTAAACATCTGAACCCGGGATTGAACCCAGGTTTGTCTGCACCCAAGCGTCTCAACAGCTTAGCCACACTAGCACACTATAATTAAGAAAAAAGAAAAACTATCAAAATAATATTATGATCCTTAGTGTTGTGCAGCATCTGCACACACATAAAGTATCTAAGAAGGCATGTAGATACAGTTCAGAGTAATTGTGCCAGTATTTAGATACCACATTTTTTAAGTAACTGTTAATGGTATCCCGATACTATTTCTCCAGATGCTTTTGCCCACAGCTATTCTCTCCATTAATTTTTCTGAAACTATATAGTAATCATTATCACAGTTTGTGCGCATATAAAATCTGTCATTTAATACTGAGCTTTCTTTCTCCAGAAGAATCTGCAAGGCGATATTTGAACGCTATATTAGTGCTTAAATTTTGTGCTACTAATAATTCAAATGTTTATTAATGAAAAATTATACAATTAATTGTGGTTTTTGTTCATTTCTTTACAAATAATATCCCTCTAGATCACTGACAAATCTCTATTTTTCTATTTATGCATTAAAGTCATCTAATAATGTTTTAGCCTTTTTTATTGCTACTAATAAGGTCGAGTGCATTTTTCTATATTCAGTTCACATGAAATTTTATAACCACTATATATCTACTACATATTAGCACGGAAAATTTGATCTTTAATTTTATATACTAAAATTTTGTCCTTGGGCTTGGCCATGAAAGTTGAAACTAATGTCCTTTCTCATCATAATCTCCGTCTAGACGTACGCATTTTTCACAAGGTCGTCACCATGATTCCATGGTTGCTGAGAACACTTCTTTAGGGGTGTGTTTTGCCCACTGGAAAATCGCTGATGCAACAGCGGGTTGATCGGAAAATGAGCGGCCACAGAGAGTGTCTTCGTAGTCGGAAATTCATGGCGGCATTACGTGTCAACATGTCCTGAGACATTGCTACCCGCGCAGCCATGGGTTTGTCGGTCAGCACTCATGGGACCCACCTCGGAAAAACTTTTTGTATTTTCAGGTCATCATGCAAAATGACCTCCATAGATTCTACAGAAATGCCAAGTTTAGAGGTGATATCGCGCACACCTAAACAACTTGCTCCACTCGCGCAATCATAATTTCGGTCCGGCTGGTTCGTAGCCAAGGCTCCTTCCTTTAAACTTTCGCCCTCATGAACGCATATTTTTAACATCCGTAACGTCTTCACTGCATGTCTTCGACTTGTGTACATTGTATGGTGCTGCCATCTATATTACAAATTCAACGTGTAATCATCCGTTTTCTCCTCTTGCGTAATGAAAGGCCCATCGCCAATTGGGCGTTAAAAATGTGCGTTAGTGGGAGCAAAAGTTTAAAAAAGGTCAAACATCGTATATTTCGCTTGATGCTGTGTATCCAATCCACTGCAATACTAAAGGTAAAGTAAGAATGTGACAAGACAAGTTACAAATTTGCGATTTTCAACCACCACTTTCAAAATAACAGGTTGCTTTATATTCTATAGTTGCCCGTACATCATCCATTGTAAGTTTTTAGGTTTTTATTTGAACTTCTTGGGTACATACACGCACATTTATGTTAATGTGAACAACACTTAAGAACAAATGAAGATTCAAAGATTATCATAAACGCAAACCATTTACTTATCCCGAGATGTCTTTGTTGAGATAATTTAAACAGCAGGAAAGTAACATAAAAAGTTAGCTCCCCAATAAATAAAGTGCAAAAATAATATGTAATTTAGTGTAAATAACTGCTCGATTCCGGGTGCACGCGAATAATTATTTACAAAAAGCTCCTCGCGCAAAAACAGCCGCTGTGTATTATTACATCCATAAAGCCCGGCAAAAACCAGGAAAAAATTGCGGCAATTATTTCAGCGGCTCCGGTATCCATCCGGGAGCTCGATACAGGCGGCCGAAACAAAAAAGCCCCTCCAAGGAATTTCGTCCTGGGGGAGCTGCTAAACGTTATGATGTCTAATATTTTACAGGGGCGCTTTGGGTTAAGAAGGGTCTATTGTCAGGGGACGAATTCGGCGGCACCCTACTTCGACTGTCCCTGCCGCGGCGGCGGAACTTTCCCGGGCCAGGAGCGCGCATCCTGGCGGGCTCCTTAACATTTCGGGCCGGCGACCGGCCCGAGCTCAAAGCGGAAGGCGCCTAATGAGGCGAGGCGTTTTGTTCCTAGTGCTCGGGTTTAATTCAAAGCACGGGCGTTCGACGCAGCGAATGCGGGCTTAAAAACCCCTGGGCAGCCTTTCCACAATCAGGAGCGAGATAAGTGAGGTTAATTACAGATGGCCAACGTGACTGGCGTGTATACGTTAGATAAGCATATGATGAAAGAGATTCTGGGTTGCGGTTATCTGCACTGCCTGTTTCTCCTCATGGCTACAGAGCGATATGTCAGCAGAAAGAATCGGCCAAGAGAAAAGCAAATCAACAAAACTTCTTTCAAGATTGCGTAAAAAGTTGAGAACACGATAAGAGATTGGATAAATGTGTTGAGATGGCTGCGGTGCAGACTCGGCCACTAAAAATAATTGAGTAATAATGCGATCCTCTAAGGCGCGATGCTTACCACATCGCTTCAAAGATGGTGCGCAATATTGGGTGCCGACATATGGGAGTCAATCTTTCTGTCCGCAGGCCACGCTTCCTCCCACCAATAGCAGTACAATCACGTTTTGTTGATTTCCCACAAAAAAATCTATATTTGCAAATATATTTGCAGGTGTCAAAAAAGCAGATAAGACCTTGCTGCCACCCTTCCAAAAAAGCGTCGACAAATTGGGTAACAGGTAAGTTTTCGATCGGATGCCTTTTGAGGTTCCGTCATGCCGATACTCCCAATTTAGTAACAGTGGCCAAACCTGGGTGTAGAAAGATTCGTTCATTCACCAGACTCTAAAATATAAAGGAGTATGATGTTATAAACTATTATTTGGTATGATGATAGGTGGTGAGCGATGGTCTTCAATAATAACACTCTCGTCTCTTATCATCGAGCACATACAACTACTGCATGGAAAGAGGGTCAACTTGTAGCAAATTATCCAACAAAACATGTCGAAAAGACCACAAAGGCCTTGCAAAAAAGTTGAGTTAATAACAGCGGTAACAGAAGAACGACAGACAATAAATGATATAGTCGATACCATGCTCCAAAGTTTAAAATAATTGCATACTAGTAAAGAACTATAGTCGAAGATTTCATCTTGATTTTCGTTTGATTTTCATCTTGAGTATTGTAGGGGTTTCATGGCAGCTTTGCCAACTGCTTGCGGTGATACAAGCCTTACTATGGCTATATCGTCAGCGAAGGAATACATTTGTGCAGCTGCTGGACAGTAGATAGATCAGCAGTACAAAATACTTATAACAAATGATCGAGTACACTGACCTTTTTACTAAAAAGTGTAAGCCTCACCATATTTTACAAAGAAATGAAGGTCAAATAGGAATGACGATGAGATGGGAAAGATTGTATTTCATTTTGTAGGTTAGATCTTAACGACATACATTGTTAAAAGTTTCCGGGCCGTTTTTTTATTGTTCTTGCATCTAGGTGCGTTTGGTAAAGGTGGAATGGTACTGGAGGACGCCAAATTGGTTTGAAATTAACTGTCTACATAAAGATCCTTTCTAGGTTTAAAAATGATTAGTGGTGTCAGTTTCCATTATAGGTAAAAGTAATAAGCTTGTAAAAAGGAATCATATAAATGGGTAATAAACCATTTTATTCTGATGTTTGAGCCGAGATTTTTGGTGATGGTTATTTTAACCTTTTATTTTAAGAGGTTTAAAAGAAGATCCCTGTGGTATGGTGGAGTTGAAACTTGATGAATTTGTTCGCTTTCTTCAAGCAGAAGAAGCAGACAATCTTACTTTTTCTTTTTTTTCTTATAATTAAATTACCCTTTTCAGTCTTAATTGGTGGTTGGATCATTCGTAAAAATTTATAGTTCTCTTATAGTTTCTCCTCTGATACTATTTTTCCCTATTACACTATGTACGCATTTTAATTTGTTCATACCTACTTTAACTCTTTTTTATCTTTATTTTAGTTCTTGTGGTTTTCAGCTTCGCTTTTCTTATGTTTCAGGCTTACCACTCAATCTATTGCATTTTTTATCTTCATCGAGTTCCTTTTACAACAACTGGATTATTACCAAATCCATTGAGGCCCTAACGTACCGGGCGATCCTTGGGTCTGTTCCGGGAATATTGTCGGTAGCTGATTAGACCTAGACGCCATTTGAAGGAAGTGTATTTCAATTACAGTAAATAAGTAGACTACTCGGGGAGGTTGTGTTTAATTTTCACGATTCGTTAACATAAATGTCTAACGTTTAAATTGCACATGTGTAGTAAAAATAACCGTATTACCAATACAAATAGAATTTTGCCAGTTATTTTAATTCAAAAGAATAATGAGCCACAATTCTGCCCCAATCTGCAGTAAAACAATATTACCAATTGGAAATTTCTGGAAACTCCTACGGAAGTTGGTCGATTGGCTTGAAATTCAATACAAGTTGAGTACTAGGAAAATGAACAAGCACACTATATATAAATAAATTATAATTCAAAGTGTAATATCCTTAGAATGACGTCTTCTCATTCTCAAAGCGCAAAAAATTCAAAAGATTTTCTCAATAATGGCCGTCACACCTATAACTTCCAAACGGTTAAAACAGGTAAAAAATGTCGCCAATCTTCAAATAATGGACATGAAGCTTTTCCAAAAGAAAATTCTGAAAACTGACATTTTCTCCTGGGACTCTTGCATTATTACAATAAATTGATGTTTTTTACCAATAACAAAGATAGAGAGAAGGAAGATGAAAGGAATAGTAAGGAAAATAGGAACAGACAAGGCACGCTGTTCCCTACATGTAGTTGTAACAGTGTTACAATATTCGGACTTTTGACCAATTCTTAAATATGAAAGCTTGACTACATAGATCAAAATTAACAAAAACTGTATCAAGACTTGGTTATTCTCATTTGCTCATGATTTTTTTGAGTCAAACGGTTACAAATGACTAGAGTGGTTGAAAGAGGCTCCCAGTATTAGTACCTTATTAAATCTTTCATTGATTTGACTAGAATAACGTCAAGCAAGATTCGTAGAGACGGCAGCATTCTTAAACTTCCAAAACCTCCATAGAACCAAAAATGAAAAGTACCCCACCATACAAGGGCACCCAAAATTCAGGTTCAACTGCTGAATAACTTCAATCAAAATTTACGTGTAGGATATGAAGAATGAGTCTCACACCAAGATTATGGACACAATATTTTCATTTACAATGGGGAGGTAGGTATTAGGAAACTCATGCAAATTTAATAAAAAATGCTGTTCACTCTTCAGCATGTTTTCTTTGTGCAAAGTACATAATTTCGTAAAAGTAGATGTTTTGACAAGTTTAATAGGGAACTTTCCCGATGTGACTCAAATTGTGAAAGTTTAAGTGTTGTGGTCATTGAACAAGTATTAACTAAATCAACTAACACTCGAGAAGGCCTTATAAGAGGAAGGGATACTTAAGAAAGTGTACTAAAAAAGGGGGGAAATAGTGAGTGGAAAATAAAAAAAGGCAGAAATAGAAAACTTTGTAAGGTTATCAGATATCATTGCTTTGCCTTAATAAACTTCATTTTCCATTCAACATTTGGACAAGAAGTGAGATAACACATGCCCTCTATTTTATTGTATTCAATCTTACGTAATCGAAGGCATTGAGTTAGAATATATTGACCTTAGATCACATCGAGACCCACCAAGGCACAATATAAGTTAAAAATTTGCGAAAAGTCTAGATAACGTGATCTGATCAAATAACGTACGTCAGTAACTTACTATTAGGTGTAGTTAGGATATATTCAAACTCACCGTTCGCACCAGACGTTATCTGCTCTTTTACCAAATTTCTAAAGTGTCATATTTTACCTTTTCGTGTTCTCTTACGACTTGAACATGATATATTTAGATTCGGCGAGTACGTCAAATTGGAAAATAAAACAGGGGGCGTACCATATCTGGTCTACTACAACCACAAGTTATCTGGTCTTACACCAAATTTCGAGTTCGATATATTTTGACTCATCGATCCATATTACGTAAGACTAGGCAAAAAATAGAGAGTGTATATTATTTGGTCTTCCATAATCACACGTCATCTGGTCTGACGCCGTCTCATATTATTCGATCTTTTCCTAAAATAATCAAAATAGCGTATTTAGCCTTTTTGTGTCCAGATCTTAATTGAAGTCGCCATATGCGCACTCGGTCTTACACCGGATTAGGCATTAAAATGGGGAGCGTAACACAACTACTCGTTATCTGCTATCAAATTTCTAGTCACGCATTTTGCCTTTTCCTGTCCCAATGTGACTTAAGACTGATGTATTCGGAGCATTCATTACCTGGTCTACCGCAACCTCGCTTTATCTGGTCTTTTACCAAATTCTTCCGCCGTATTTTACTTCCCCAGTGCGACTTGAAAGCGATATGTTTGGACTCGGAGATTACCTAAAAGTATCTGATCTATCACAACCACACGTTATCAAATTTTCCACCAATTCACGTTACTTTTAATTTTAAAAATAGCCTATTTTGCCCTTTTGTGTCTTGGTGTGACTTGGAATCAATATTACCGGCGCGTCTTCCTACGTAAGATTAGACAATTAAATAGAGGGCATATATTATTTGGTCTCTATCACCACGTTAGCTGGTCTTCCACCATCACATGTTATCTGATCTATCAAATTTTTAAAGTTGTGTATTTGCCTTTTCTTGTCCTGAAAGTATTGGGACTACATCAAATTAGACAATAAAAATAGGAATTCGTTATCTGGTTTACCATAACCACACGTTACTTGGTTTTCCATCACCTCTCATCTCTTAATTTTTCAAGTGGTGTATTTTGCCTTATATTTGGACTGGGCAATTACTTAAAATTAGGCAATAAAATAGAGGGTTTACTATAATCTGATCTACCACAACCACATATTATCTAATTTTTTATTTTTTCGTGTCCGGGTGCGACTTGGGGCTCGGCGCCCTCTCACGAAAGATTAGGCAATAAAATGGAGGATGTACGTTATTTGGCCTGTATTTAGTTTTCCACCATCTTATTATCTTATCTGGTATTCTACCAAATTTTTAAAGTGACATATTTTACCTTTTTGGGACCGATATATTATATTTGGACTCAGTGCTAACTTTTATGGAAGAGGCACATGTTACCTGGTCTCTTACCATTGGCATCGTATGGACTATAAAGTGTAAAAATGGCCCAATGGTAAATCATCTCTTAATGACTGTAGACCAAACAATGGAATAATGCGCCAAACTTCAACTGTGCTATTATTTTTTCCAAACATTCCACAGAATATTTTTTTTGCTCCAAAAGTTGTGGATGAAATTGCATCTCCAAGGAAATTAGTTTGCATTGATCACCAGCGCGTGGTCATTGTCATGGTTATTTTTATGTCGATTTAGTATCTGGTACAATGGAATAAAGCATTGATGACAAATTTAAAGATAGCGCAAATAGAACAGAATGGCCTAGAGCCTCAAAACAGGGTTTTGTTCAGTTTTGAGTGAGTTTCTATACGCCATCAATCTTTGACGTTATCTCAAATTTTCTCGTTCCGTTTGTTCTTCAGATCATAACGAAAACTTTTCCAAATGTTATAATGAGGGAAAGGAGAGGTGCGTGTAGTTGGGCGTAAAAATATTTGTATAGACATTTTAGATAAACATATAGTAAAAGGTATTGTACGCACAGAGTAGTTTATCATGTTCTTCCATGATTGCTAAACGTTAAATTACAATAGCAGAAACATTAGAGTGTTAGCTCTTTTACTTGGTAGCAGATGTGGCAATGTAGGCAGCACCTGGTAAAGTTTACAACCAATTAGGATAATTAATTTCCTACTGCCGCGAGATTGAATCGAAATCCAGGAAGAGACAGGCTAATCTTTCGGCGACCACGTCTTTTCTAGAACCAAAAACGCTAAGCGCTGGGTGCGTACATCCGGTAAAAGTGGAACGCAGCCGACGTCGTAAGGTAAGCAGCGCAGTGTTACAGGGTCGCCATGTGTCATAGGGCGATTTGTTTACCTCATGCGTAAAATCTACACTGACACAATTTCATTAAATGTTACCGAGAATTTTTATGCGCTGCGAATGTGCCCTAGCTGCAGCTGCCCGGCGAGCTGGCGACCGAATCGCTCAAAGCAAGTGGAAACGGATCCGCGCTTTTCCGCCCTCTCACAGGCCCGCCCGAAAAAGCAAGGGCGAACTTTCGCAAAGTGTCGTTCGCTGCCTGCAGCAGTGCCGAAACAAACCGTTTGCGGATGGCGCGGCTATAACGATAAAGCCGTAATCGCGCCAACTCCAACTGTCAGACGTGTAGGGTCTCAGCTTCTTCAACATCTCGCCGTAAAACTTGGCAAATCCCAAATGGGCAATGTGCTTAATTTGGTGGCGACAGCTTAGGCACTACAGGCGTAAGAATTGGCTAATTCTCCGGAATGCTCCATTGTTAGGAGCTGTCAACGCGCCCGGCGCCCCGCTCCCCGCCTTTAATTTGTGCTGATTACATGCAAATCCCCGACATGACAGCGCCGAATATTAAAAAAGGGAAGTTCGCCGGCGCACCGTGTTTACTGAAACGCCGTTCGCGAATTAATGAAGATCTATTTTTCCGCTTTCCTTTTGGTGTAGCTTAATCAAAAGAATTTGTAAAGTGATATTGTTTAAATATAGAAGATACTTTGTCTCTTGAAAATGTTCTTACTTTTTTAATGCTCAGTAATGCGAATAACTCGAAACAGGCGAATAAGAATCCAAAAATCTATTGCAGGAAACTTAAAGAACACCAGTGAATGTTTATGTTGCGGATGGTCAAGATATTAATAAATATAATGAAACTGACTGCGACAATCCATCAAATGAATAATAAAATATAACAAGAATAACCTTCATCAAACAAAAAGTGATAAATAATTTGCCCTAAAGGACGAAAAATTGAAATCATGAGGGCAGTTTCAAGTAATATATCATGCCCACTGTATAACCATAGCGCAGCGCCATCTGTCAGTTTTATAACGGATCTCAATAGATGTCTATCCTACTAACTTAACCTAAAAATCAGTGCTGTAGGTAATAGCGTACGACAAGCAACATATTTACGACTCTGACTCTTTTTCGCATTCCAACTAACAGAAAGCCCGGATAATAATTTGTGCCGGTTTACAGTACGCGCAAGAAGTGGTTTTAACAATTCAATAGTGGGAATTTCACCTTTCATGAGCCGGACGTCCTGGACAATTAAGTATGAGGCACCGGAACAACTTTAAAAAAGGATTAAAGCTCGCAAAAGGGTTCGGAATAAAACGTTAAGCCGTTTCTAAGCTGCTACGCAAGCTGTCTCTATATTAAAAAATTCTTTTATCGGCTTGTGACCTGCCACAAAAAATTAATTCTCTGTAAGGATCCAAAGAGACAAAAATGTGAACCGTCGACCACACAAAGATATTCCTCTTCAAGGAGGGGGGCGTACAGCGTGAGTTGCTTCTACGTAGTGAAGCGGTAATCTCTACAGCAACTGATGCGTGTTAGCGACGTGCTCTAATGGCAAAGAAAAAAAATTTTTTGCTTTATGGCAATGCCGTACACTAACACCGACTTGAGCTAGGAGATTTCATCTCCGTACTCGCCAGACTGAACAGTACAATCCAAGAAATGCAAGAAAAAATAGAAAATAAAACGCAGCTAAATATACAACAAAATACGATAATCCAAAATTGCGGTATAGAGAAAAAATAAATGATTTTTAGATGTACCTAGTATGTCACTTGAATTGTTTTCAAAAATTTTTAGAATAAAATATTTTCATAAATCCAGAATTGGGTAGTAGTTAGATTTTTTAAATTAGGCAACCAATTGTACTCCCGAGTTAAAATTTTCCTACGAACAACCAAAATTGTCACCAAATAATCGAGAAACAATTAATCAGTAAAGTTTGTTCCTATTTTCTTATTAATTATACATCTAATAATCAGTGATAATAAATGTTGCAACAATATAATTAAAAAATCTTAAAAACGTTTGTAGAGTAAGCAAGCAACCATTTATATTCCTTGAAGTCAAACAAATTGCATAGCAATAGTGGAATAACAATCAAGATCCAGATGATGAAGTTTCATATATAAACTTCCAAAATGTAAGCCGTTGTCTGTTTTCAAAAAGGAGTATTCTTCCTACAAGTGCTCATAACATAACGAAGAGAATGGAACTTAGACCCTAAATTCCATTGAGAAGAATTCAGGCTAACTGGGAAACATAGGATGAACAGGTTTATCAATCGCTATAATTGGTTTATTGGATCGGAAGTAATTGTGTAGACAACTATAACCATCTGCCTCGACTCTAGAGAGACCTAGGAACAAGGGTTCTTGTTTCAACAAGACGGTGCCCCATCCCCTGTGAAGTTAATCGCGACTTTAGTAAACCACTGATAAATGCTACTTTATTCATGGTTAAAACTAAAGCATCCAAAATTTGTTGTAACTTCTTACATATCCTATTGGTGTTTCAGAATTATTAGTATGTTATTGAGTCACATACATTTACAAGAGAGCTTTTTGTCACATTCGCAATGAGTCCTGCAATTACGAAATTAAACTTTACAAATAACTTGAAACACCAGAAATTGCATAGGTTGGATTTAATATTGTTTTCGGCTGCTCTGCCACTGTCGTAAGCAATTTGATGACTGCCAATTATCAGTTGTCCAAAGCTGCAGCAGTTCTTGTCATATTGTATCTCGCAACTGACAAAAAATATCAGATCGTAGATCACTTTCAACAGACTCCTGGCCATCTTCGAATCGTTTATGCCAAGACTTTTTCGTGTTGTATTCATTGCAGCGTTCCCGAAATCTTTCTGAATCATTCGAACAGTTTCTGCAGACAGACGTTCCACAAAATTTGAGCTTTACTCGCTCAGCCATTGTAAATGCGATGATAACACACTACATGTGCTCACCCACTACCAACTGACCTGACCAATAAGGTGCTCTCATTCACGCATGCGCATTATAGTCCACTATCTTTAGCTGCTACGCTTAATATTTTCCAGACAATCCACGTATAAATTGAGGATTTGAAATCAAAAACAGACTGCTGTAAATGAAATGAAGTTGCAAAATAGCAAATTTGATAAGAAATGGGTATTGGAGTTTGTTGACTTCATTCAATTTAATTTTGTGGCTAAAAGATAGCAATAAAATGAAAAATATTGACAAAAGATATAAAATTTCGTAAAAATATAAGTTATAATGAAAGATGAGAACATTTTAAATAAAACCGACTAACAAACGCAGGTTTGTATTTTCTAAAAATGAATTAAAAACACAATTTTAATTGAAAATTGGCCATGTTTGCATACGAGAAAGAATAATAAAAAATTCCTTTTAAGGCTTCTAGGTCCTATATTAATTATGGGACAAATATTCATTAACCGTGAGTATGGCTCAGTTATATAGGGCGTTATATCGTAGCTTCAGTGGTTCAAATGTTGGCAATAGTATAAGGTTTGTGACGAGGTGGCCACCTGAGGACCCAAAAATATAAAGTGGCGTTAGTCTTAACATAGAATTAGTAGCAGATGGACTCTGCCACATTATTACATAAAAAAAATACTGTGAGAAATAAAATTAAAAGTACTCATGCAAAACTGGACCTCACTAGGAAAAGACTAAATTTGTTTCAAACGTGGAAAACTCACTTAATTGTCCTGATCACCAAATAGAAAACATTAGACATATAGAAGCAGCCAAAAATAAAAGTTGTGTACACTGAGATGTTAGGAAGTTCGAAAGAAAATTGAATATCGCGATTTTCATAGAAAACTGTAAATATTTTCGATAGTCTTCGGATCCAACAGTCAAGGACCTGAGCGAAACAGAAAAATGCAAGTATGATACATTTTAACCTGAGCTGAATAATTGCTGGAGGATCTGTAAAGAACAAAACGAACCTAATACAGAGAAAACTCTTCTAACTGACAAAAAGAATTATAGCTTTTCAAATTTAGTTTGAACTATAGCACGACTAAACTAAGAATAGAGAACGTTACTATTTCGCAAAGACGTATGAGCTGGAAATGTTAAACCAACAGATCATGGAACTTAAGCTGTGTTTGAGGAGCTGTACGATGACCATTCAAGAGTAAATTAATATAGCAAAATACTAGAGCTGGAAAAATAAACAAATTTAAATAATTTAAAAACAAGCTTTTGGTATTGGATAATTTATAAAAACTCTTACATTAATTTTTTTTCATAACCTCAATCATATGATGAAACAATCTCAAATTTTGTATTGTTTGACCGATTTAATAAAAAAGACCTAAAGAATATTCGAGAGATTTAAACCTAAATATATAAAAACTACCCTTCTATCTTCCATCCCTTCCAAAAAATACTTGTTCAGAAAGTAGGCTAACGTACAAGCCATCGCTCTAGCACTCAAACAACTATTTTTGCTTAAATTTTCACTTTAAAATGTCGGAACGCTTCAAAATGCGGTAAAAAATAAAGATTATACAATACAGCAACCTATTTGTTTATAAACTTTAGTTGCTTAACCTTAATTTAGATAACTGTAATCCGGAACCTCATTAACCCAACGCGTGCACATAAAAAGAAAGTGAACGTGTGAACTTGAAACTGCACTTAGCTTTTATCAGTCCTACAAAGGTTGCGATAAACGCATTCAGAGATAAAATAGTCCGTCTTGCAAAAATCGAAATTACATAATGTGTGTGTGATAAAACATACATTACATAAGGCAGTCGATTGCAAGAAATGAAGAATTAATATATTTAGGGCGTTTCTCTCTCCAAAGTCCCTGTTCTGTAGGAAATTGAAATGGGCGTTCAGTGTGTATGTCTGTGTGATAGATAGATTACAGAGTCACGTAATTCCACCAGAAGATAACGCATCGAAGAGAAGGTAATGAGTTATTTGTGCAGTGTTGCGAGCACAGTTGTGGACAAAGCGGAAAACCATAGAAGCAGACAATTAAAGACGCCAATGGACGGCGTGATTTCTTTGGAGTGATGAAATAACTACTTCAGACTGTATACGAGAACGCGGCATAAAGTTTAAAAGCTGAGAAAGGTGAAAACAACGGGGGCCTAGAAAATGTGCGCAAGCCTCCCATTATCCAGTGTGTGTCCTATTTGAAAATGGCAAATAGGGGAATATACATTCGATGCACGTTAAACTTTGCATGCAATCATTCACGAGAGCTTGAAGAAGACAAAGATCTGTGCAAAATGGTTTTCAATACTTTCGCCGCCCAGCAGAAGCAAAATCGTGCGCTGGTATGCAAACAGTTGCTGCAGCGGGTAAACATGGACCCATTCTTTGTAAGTCTGGTCTATTTATGGCAGCATTTATTGAAAACACTTGATAGAAAAAAAACATTACAGAGATTTTTTACTCCAAAACTAATGACAATTGTCTTTTGAAATCATGAAGGGATATTAGTATCAGCAGTTGTTGCTACTATGCTGAGGTATTCAGCAACACCATCATAGGAAATGGAAACCACCAGTGATGTCGTGTCCCCCCTCCCCCCAAAAGATGGTTTGCAGCAGCTTTACGAAAACTGTCGAAGCGATGACAAAAAGTTCAGACATTGAAGGCTCACGATCAAAATTTGAGTAGCACACTTATTAAATTCAGAAATTTATTTACTGTTAATTATTCGTTAGCTTAATTATCATACGTCAAAAAAATAATAAATAAATCAGGATTTTCAATAATTTGATTTTTAGACGCCATTTTAAACATTAACGAGTGAGGATGGGGAATCTATTCATAGAACGACCCTAAAAGTTTGTTGACAATTATCTCCAATTATTTCTATATCTGAGCATACGACCGTCAACAAATATATCGCAACTGGAAAAATATGGGTATTATAATTCAAATTTGGTAACATACTCTTCACCTATGCTGGTAAAGAGAATTCTTTGCGACCAGGTTCTTTTATGAGAATACCTCAATATTTTTTCCTTTTGTCAATTGTCTTTTTAGCAGTTTTTTCTAGTACTCATTTTAGCTCCATTTGGTTAGAAGAATTTCTTCTGAGACTCACTTGGTTCTTCTCGTGCAAGTGGTATATTTATTTGAGGTAAGATGTAATATCACAGTTTGGTGGTAAAGCTGCTGTAAGTGAACACTACAACATTCGAGAGATTGTCGCTTTATTATTATCTAGTATTTCTAAATTCTAGCGAAAAGTTGAAACAACTACCACAGAGTTTCAAAGAGTGTTTTTCTACTGTTCAAACCCATTCATTGCAATTTCTCTCCTTTTACCTCAATTTCAAAAAACGGTTTTCAACGGAAATTCCGTTGGCTGAATAAATAAATGAGGTGAATATTCAAGAAGTCCAAACAACTTCGATTACATTGTTAAAACATTGTCGATCTAAGAACACTATAATTCTAATAAGAAAATTGATTTCTACCTTAAGGTACCTAAAGGTTTGTTTTCCACTACCAAATGACAAAATATAGTTGTATACAGTAATGTCCCGGTCGGGTTTCTAGGTTGTGGATTGGAGAATCTCCAGAGCATATAGGTAGCTTGCTCTGGTCAATGAGTAGGATGAAGATAAGAACTATCGCAATTGCCGATCTAATTGTGGCTCAGCCCATGCACAGGAGAAACGACGTCGACTATTACCGCTTAACCCATTTAAATAAATTAGCTGTTTGCACCTTTTGATTTATTAAGGTCACGCCTTGAGGGTAGAAATGTGAGGGAAAGGGATAGAGAGAGAGATAGGAGAAAAAGTCTTAAGTGTCTGGAGTAAGAGAAGAGAGACAACCTCAATTAAAAAGTATGAGTCATTAGTAAAAGATCTTTTTTTACTAGCTCTCTCTTGAAATACCGCATCTACTCTATTGTATAAGACATTCAAAATAGTGGTGACATTCTGCTCCAAGTAACCAACTTTCCTAGCGAAACTCAGACCTGGCTGGAACAATAATATGCTCTTTATAGTTTATAGTACGGCGACTGACATCGAAAGAGCGAAAAGTTTTGGTAAACTAACACATCCTAGAAGAAATAAGAAGCAGCTAAAGGTTCGAATAAAAACCACCTTCCATAATGGCAGAGATCAGACGAAAGCGCCCCAAGCCCCGAAGAAAACAAATGCCAAAAAACTGCACTGATAGAAAGAACGAAAAGAAGACAAAAAACAATTTCAGGAGGTCTTTAAATGAACAAAAATGCAAGTGATACTGCTTCAACAAATGTAACTTGAAGAATAAGGAGACATAACTGCGACTTCTAATTCGAAACTATGAGAAGAAGTTTAAGTTAATGAAAGACTGGCCAAGAAATCATGAATGTGACCAAAAGTGCTTAAGTAGGCTCTCAACAAGACAACTTTGCTCTTTAAAAGCTTAAAACAAGAGACTCCATACAGAAGAATAAAAAATTATCGACAGTGTTACTAAGGTAAATGATAAAACCTCCTCGATAGCCTTGCAAAAACCTGGATGTAAAACCATGTCTGGGGCTAGAGCCAGAAACCATCAGATGCTCGTCTGCTCCATTTTTATAGGTCAAAATAGTGCAAGCTCCAGCAAAAACTCTAAAGCTGTTACAAGCAAAGCTCTAACAATAAGAACACGACGTCTGTTCTCTACAGCTGTTTTATATTTGAGGGTATTGTTGATGTCTTAATCTTAAATGGACCGCGAAGAGCAAGATAATGAAGCTTGGTTAAGGAAGATGTACGTTAATATATAACAACAAAAAACCATATAAGTAAAGCAAATTCGAGGGGGTAACATAATGGAACTTGTCAAAACCTCAATGTCCCGCCGCAGTTCTAATTTTCATCCAAATGTTTTATTTATATTAAAACACATTGTCGGTAGCACTACCATATAGTGCATTACTATTATCGATTTTATCTAAAAAATATTCTCAATCCACCGTTTGGATACCGAGGTACAAGAATTCGAAAATTTGGCTTCTAGTTACTGAGTAAGAACAGGTCAAAGCAAGCAAGTCTAAAAACTTGCATTGGTTTTCTTTAATGAATACCAAAGCTAACATCTACGCGACAAAGTAGTCGTCTCGCGGCAAAACGTTTTGGAGGCATCAATCTTCATCTACAATTGGTAACATACACTCGTAAACAACCCTCAAGTTAATCTGTCCTGCCACAGTTTTGTGGTTGACATATATGACCTACGACACCTTTTTTGTGTTCTTGATCGTCAGTTATTATTAAGATTCAAAAAAGACTAAGAAAATCACTTCTCTGATTTGGTCTACATCTATTCACGAGAAAGGATGTGATCAACAGTATAATGTAAGGATCGAAAATTATAACACTCATTGACAATTTTTTGTTGAATCCCTTGATAAAAGTAGTCCTTAAAAAGTCAGAACTCTCATAGAAGTAGCAAAGTTGGGGTAGATTTTTTAGGTGTAGTCCCCTGAGAGAAGAGAAATCTTAACGAATGTACAAAGTTTGAACAATTTTACCTTTGAAAAATCGAGGGTGCTGCCAACGATGAAATATTAGCCAGGAGCAGCCTCCGTGAGGATTCCGTTCATAATCCTCCAGAATATAAGGTATATGCTTAAGCTTTTGGTAAAGTTCAGATTGGAAGAATTCCACACAAGCGAAACTTCATGAGCATCTACTTCTATAGGATTGCTTTCTTGACAACTCCTTCAGAGAGTGATATGAGAGGTATTCATGATTTTCAGTGATAGTTTGGTTAAGAAAAGTCGTTTTATTCAGGGATATTAATTTTCATGCACAAAACGCGCGACATCACCACTATCATCACGTGGGCACCTTGTTTCTCAACGAGTTAAATATTCGGATGATCACCACTTTGAAAGCCGTGCTAAGAATTGGTGTTTACTTTCTGCTTAAGGAGATTGACGTGACTTATCCTTACCATCCTTTCTGACGATCTCATTCATTTTGTCACCAATCTTATCTGAATCTGAAAGAAGAAATCTTGCGCTTCCTGAGTTAAAAGAAAAGGTCAGTGGGTGCTGTAATTTATTCGTCTTTAAAACTGACTTGCAAAGTCAAGATCACCGTTGGGATACTTTGGGGAGCCAAGTTAGAAATCCTTGCGTGGTCCCTCAATATAGAACCTAGACGAAATCTTAAGATACGGCTTCTTCCTAACCCCCACTCGTTCAATGAAATTGTTCTAGAAAAGTCAAGCTTTAAAATCTAGGAACAGAAAGGACTTACTGGGAGCTAAATCTGGAGGATGGTGAAAGTGAGTAATTAGTTTAAACCTTCATAATTTTACTATTACGTCGGTAAACTTGTGCGACGGCGCGTTATCTTGATGGAAGAATACTTTTAATCCAGTTCTAACTTTAAACGATCTTGGATGTTGCTTTGGTTTATTAATATGGTCTTCTAGGTCCGTTATCCACTGTTTTGTTCGCTGCTTAGTCTCTGGTAGGTCTCTCAGATTAATTTCTGTAAGTTCTTTGAGTCTTGGAAAAACATTGTCAAACACATAAGATCCATGGATTTTTTCATCCATATCCAGTGTGGCGACTTCAACTGGGTGCCCAGAGAGAACTTTATCTTTGGTGTAAGTTCGGCCTTGATTGAATTCGTTTATCCAGAACAAGTCTAGTAATAGTATAGAGTCCCCATGTACTTCTTCTATTTTCACCTTAATCTATTAATTCATTTCAAGCGTCTGTAGAATAAAATCATTGGATCACTTTTGCCTGCTTCTTTTTGAAAAGTCACATCACCAAACAAACTCTAACATCATCTAATATAAGCTCACTTTGATTATTAAATGACCCTCATACCCTTGTATCAATTGATTCTTTCTTGTTCTACTTTTTGTTCTTTTCTATCACTAGTCAGGTATCTTAGTTATATTTTACTCTTACGGAGGATTTTTTTACAAAATTGCTTACTTAATGTGATTTTCCAATGTTACCAGATACGTAAGGCTTAAGTTAGATATTGATTTGCGAGGAGACACCGGCAGTAAGAATTCTATTGAACAAAATTTGGACTTTCTGTTCAAAACTATTGTATATAATTATCTGAACTATCCTATTGTCGTGTCTATTTTACAAATAAAAATTATACAAAAATGAAAGTGCTATTACACAATTAATGTTAAATATTAAGAGTTTTTTCTCTATTCATATAAAAGTTTGCTTGTTTGGCATTCCATGTCACCTATACAAATGGTGCTTAAAATAATGGGCTGCTGATGGTGCTTTTAAGTACAAAATTATAATTACCAAAAAGATTATTATAGTGCGGAAGTCTTCGTTTTCGGATAGTTAGCTTCAACTCCAAATAAATTGTTAATACAATTGAAGTATTTTGTTGGTTATTTTCTTTTGTACTAAATTTCATTCCTTAAAATTTGAACTTAAAAAGTAGATAAAAAGTCCCACACAAATGTTGTAATTCTGGCTGTTCGTCGCTAGAAGTTAGGGCAAAACGCTGATAATGCGGCTCGAATAATCGGCGAGGGTAAAGGTCAAGCTGCGATATTAGATCGTACGCACCAAAATGGATTCAGAAAATAATTAGCGGCCTCGATCTGGACTTCTTTCTGTAGTAAATTGAGAAGCTTTACTTCAAGTTGTCGATGCACCCCTAGTATATAACCTAGTAGTTATAACAGGAGATTGAACTATCCTGATGGACAATAAACCGTCATTTATACGAGGTACGTGCTAAAGATTTTTATCCTAATTATGTTCCAGTAATAACAGAAAGAAAATAGCGATAGCGTTAGATACCTCCATATTTGATCAAATATTCAGCAGCCAATTTGATCCACTCACGTCACCTAAATTACAACGTTGAAAGTCGAGTACCGAACCGTGATTAAATTTCTCACTCTAAAAGATCTTAGTCCCAGTGATGTTGAATATTATAAATTTTCGCCTTCATATTCCACTGTAAAAAAATGGACAGAACAATTTCGTTTGGACCAAGAAAGGATTGAAGACGAAGCACACACAGGTTGGCCATTTGAAGCGTGAGGTATTGCAAGGTACGCTTTCATAAGTAAAAAAATTATCAGCAAGGTTAGGACTTTTCGATACATTCCATCTGAGAGCACCTTCGCATGGATAAGATTATTACCAACGTGTGACCTGTTGTGAATAATTTTTACACGGCTATCGCAACAACAAAGAAGAAGTTTTTCAATTCATTGTTACAGGGGATGAAACCATAATCCCCTAAAAAAGAGAGCGTCATTAAACGACAAAAGTAATTCAATCAATGAAAAAGATCATGGTAGGGATTTAACGGGTCTTTGCGTCATTGGTTTTAAGGAAATGATTACAGTAGTAAATGGGGAGTATTACGCAAGTTTGTTGCATAAACTGAGCGACGTTATCTATCGAGAAATAGAGGAGTGGCATGTCGAGTTGGACCTTTCGTTTTCTGCAGGATAATTCTCCTGTCCATACTGTGACTGTGGGTTTAAGAAGCTTCTCTACTTACCCTATAGCCCCGAGCTTGCCTCACTATCTATTTTTAAAACCAAAGAAGAACCTTCTACGTAGAAAATTTAACATTGAAGAGTCTGTTTTGGAGAATTTAACATAGAACATTTCAAAGTGTTTTTTCAAATGTGCTGAAATATTAATTTAAAAATGTGGGATTATATGTGCAAAAAAATGTTTGATAACCTTTAGGACCTTCAATTCTTTCGCTGAATTGCTACCAGTGATAAAAAGTTGATTTTCTTTGTAATCGAAACAATGGTTAAGTAGAGGACAAGCTACAGAAGCCTGTAAAACGTAAGAGTTTTGGGTCGAAAGTTATGCTTTGCGTTTGGTGGGATTATAAAGTGTGATTTACTTTAAGGTATTTCCGAAAGGTCGGGATATCATCTTCGAGCTTGACACGACACTCTAGTACTATCAATCGAAGACGGGTATTGCTCCAGATGGTTAAGACTACACCACATGCGGCCTAAAGAACCAGGCAGAAATAGGATGGACTCGATGTGATCAAACTATTACCCTACCCCGCCTATAGTCCCAATTTGGCACCATCAGATTACCATTTGTTTCAATCAATGGCTCACTTCTTGATCGAAAGTCTCTTTACTAACTTTTAGGAAGTAGTAGAATAAGAGTGTTGTCAGTTATTGATACCATTACAAGAGTAGTACCAATATGGTATAAAAAACCTCGCTCGTATATCGATACAATGTTAAATAATTTTCATATTAAAAAAAGTAAAATCTTTGCACCGCTCAACCACAACTTCCTAAATCACTTATTGTGGTGAATTATATAGAATAAGTTATGCTGTCCGTCTAGGGGAATTATGGAGGTATGATTTACTTTCAGCTAGTTTTTGAGTCGCGCCAACACCGTTGGGCTTGACATAAAGTGTGCTACCTTGAAACAACGATACTCTAGTACGATTAATCGAAAACGGGCGTCGCTCTGGATGGTTAAAACTCGATGAGATGGAACTACTGCCCTATCCCGCCTATAGTCCTAATTTGGAATCATCAGATTACGATCTGTTCTGATCAATCGCTCCTTCTTAATCGAAAACTTCTTTAGTAACTTTCAGGAAGTAGAATAAAAGTGTTGTCAGCATAAAAAAAACTCCACTAATAAATTGTATAAATTGTAATAAAATGTTAAATAATCATTATCCACGCAATTTGTTCTTCATATATAGAGCAAAAAGAAATCGTTAGGGAGCAGCTAAATCAGGACTGTTAGGCGGATGACTCATCAATTTGCCGGATTGAGTGCTCAAAAAGCCAGTTGATTGCGTCGAAGTTTGTGAGCTCTTATTGACATGGTAAAAAATGATCCAGCGTCGCGCGTTGATTTTTCTTATTTCTCCGAAGACTTACGACAAACAAATCGTTGTGTACCATTTAGAATTGACCATTTTACGATCCTCTAAAACTACGGTTGAAAATTGTCCAGTTTTTCCAAAAAGCAGGCGATCATTAGCTTCGAGCGCGAACGACTTTTGCTGGGTTTGGCTCATCTTGGAAGACCCATACAGTCGACTGCTGTTTAATTTTGAGCTTGGACGCATAAATCCAAGATTCTCCACCTGTGACGATGTCGTAAACGAGTTTTGAAGCACCGCGATAGTATTTCTTAAGCATTTTTTTCGACCAATCGACACGAGGCTGTTTTTGAGTAATCATTAACTTAAGCGGGATCCAACGCGCACATAACTTAAAAAACGCTTAAATGTTCATGCAGTATCTAATGTATGCTAGTCATACTAATGCCTGAATTTCACGACAAGTCACATAACGATCTTTTTCAGTTCACACACGGCATCGATGTTTGTTGACACCACAGGTGTTTTGGACGGCCTTTTTTAAATTCATCCTCTAGCCAACTATGACTACAATTAAATTCATTGAACCAAAGATATACAGTAGCTCTGTATGGGGCTTCATCACTAACAATCGACGCACTCTTGTTGAAATCCCGAAAGTCGTAAAAAATCATCGTACGAAAATGTTCGCTAGTTAATTTCATTTTTTTGTCGAGAGGAAACTTTCAACTTAATGAAAGGAAAAGAAATAGCGTCTGTATGACAAAACGTTCTGACTACGTGTGCCCTCAAAAATGTCAAACTGTATGATGCAAACGTCAAATCTCACCTAGCACATGTATGTTTGCCAATTCGCAACAGATATCGTACAGGCCACGAAGTTAAAGTTATACCACATGCAGTCTAAAGAACCGGGCAAAAATTGGATAAATTCGATGGGACCGAACTATTACCTTACCCCTCTTGTAGTCCTAATTTGGCACCACCAGATTACCATCAATGAATCACTTCTTCATCTAACTTTCAGAAAGTAGAATATGAATAATGTCAATTATTCATTCCAAACTACAAGAGTGATACCAATACGATATAAAAAATTTGGCTCATAGACGAGTACAATGTTAAGTAATTTTTATATTACAAAAAGGTTAAACCTTTGCACCATCCAATAACAATTTCCTAAATTACGTATTGTGCATAGTTATATAGAACAAATTGCTTGGCATCTTTAAGCTGTTTCTTGAAGGTTGGGCCATCACCTTGCAACAACGATACTCTAGACGGGTCTTGGTCCAGATGGTTAAGACTACACCACATTCGGCCTAAAGAACCAGACGGAAATTGAATATACTCGATGGGATCGAACTATTACCCTACCGTGCCTATCGTCCTACTATGGCACCATCAGATTACTATCTATTCCAATTAACAACTCACTTTCAGGAAATAGAAGAAGGGTGTTGTCAGTTCTTAATTCTTAACCACAAGACTGGTACCAATGAGGCATAAAAAATTTGGCTCATAAATGGGCGGATACCGTACAGCACAATGTCATATTTATCCTGCCACACTTTATCAAATGTTTGGATGATATCAATGAATGCAGCTGAGCAGTAATGTTAATATTGTTTATTTGATTCACTAGCCTATAGATTCGTTCAATAGTACCGTGTCTTGATTTTTAGGTATCAGATTTTTACCTTCTATAGTTGGCAGTAGTCGATTTAAGAATAATTTTTCAAGAACCTCGGAAAGAAGGGGTAAGAGACTTATTGGTCTGTAATATTTGATTTTTGTCGGATATTTCCCTGGTTTCGGTATCTCATAATTATGCGTGCAACTTTTCACTGACTAGGTAAGTAATAAGTTCGTAGATTCCCATGGGTTATGGATATAAAGCATTTTTGAGTGCATTCTCGTAGCACTTTTCCTGTGATCAAATCGTACCTTGGTGTGTTTGGGTTAATTTTTTTTTAATTACAGTTTTTACTTAATATTTTATTATTTTCTTGATTTGGCGTCTCTAAACATTTATGTACGTCATCTTCATCTTGGAAATCTGCTGTGGGAGGAAAACGTTGAAAAACTGCAGGTGTATGCATTTTGTTAATTAATTCTAGCCTAAGTGCCATCATTAGCTTTTATAGGCGATATTCTTTGTTGAAGCCGTTTGAGTTTCTTGGTTGCCTTCCATATAGAATATTTTGTGGTCTGGGTTACAGATAAGTTGCTTAGATATTCTTGGGTAGGTTGGATAGTTCTTTGGTTATTTTATTATACCTAGTTTTGTCTGAACTCGTATGAACTGCCATATGAAAGATGGTCTGGTGTAGATTGAATAGATTTAGTCAAGTTTCCTACTGCTGCTTCGATATCTAGTTCGTCCTTTAATGGGACTTCTAAATTAACTAGTTCATTTGATACTTCCAGAAACGTTTCCCAATTTGTTTTTTTGCTATATAATGACGCGTCTTTTGGTTTATATTTGTAAATACTAGTATAGTTGGAATATAATCGGAATTAAAATACCAGCAGGGTTGTAAGATGAGTTTTCTAGCTTCTAAACCTTTAGTGACTCAAAAATCCACTATATCTGCTAGATTGTGTCCGTTTGAGGGCAAATAAGTAGGGTGTCCAGTTTTTTTAGACTGCCTTTGTTGTGGCTAGCCGAAATCTCTATTGTAGATGGTTCGCAATGAAATCTCCACCTTCCAGCTATCTGTTACCTAAAGTTTTAAAGAACTGTTCAAAGTGTGCATATTTTTCTTATGCTTTAGTGGACAATTAATTACTGATATTACAATTTCTCCGAGGATGTCATTTATAACGACACCAGTGGCTTTGGTCTTCCATAATGTTTGATGTCCTGTCGAATGATTATACAGCAAAGCCTCCGTGTGCCGCTTCTCCTATTTGTAAAATATATGTTATATGTAGATATATTGAGATGAGTTCTCGAGGTGCAGTGTGTTTCTGGAACTAGCAATATGTCGTATAAAGGAAGTGGTTTCCAGTGCATGTCTACACAGGTCCTTGGCATTCCAGAAAGCGATCTTAATTTAAGGTATCATTTTGCAGTCTTATTTATCAATGTGGTAATGATTTACTAATTTACTAATTTGGTCTAGTAGTTTTTCATGGTGTTCTATTTCTGTTAGGTCATTAATATGTTGGACTATTGCAGTATTGTGTTAATCAATGTTAAAGTTATGTCTTATGTGACTTGTTCATGTTGTGTAATTGTGTGTAGGATATATCTTTTGTTATAGCTGCTTGTGAACTAGGCATCCTAGATAGTTCGCAGGGCGATTCTCTTTGCAATTTACGCATACGACTTTGTTAAATTTGATTTTTCTGAGACAATCGTTTGTGTAGTGGTTATCAGTGCATTTGACACCTTGGACTATTATTGAAATAATTTTTCGTGTGACTAAACCTCTGACACCTCGCACACTGTGGTATCTCTCTTTTGACGTATTTAAAATACTAGGGGATGCTCGCCAAAAGGTATTTTTCGCGTCATAGGCTCACCCACCGACCATCAAATTTTTGCAAGGTGGGAACGTATAAATTTTTAACTGGATCGGCTTTTTTCCCTGGATCGGGAACGTGAAACAATTTAACCAACAATCGAAGCCCGTTCAGCGGATCGCGCTTTTTGCGTTCAGCAATGCAGCGGCCCGATGCCAGCCGGGCCATTCGGCAAGGGGGGAGGGCGCTCCGATGTGCGTGCACGAACGCACAGACCGCTCCGTGTAAATCAAGAGCCTAAGGCACGCCACATTCCTTTGTTTACTTTGTGTTCAAATATATATAAATAGATAAAGTAAATAATTTTAATATTAAAAAAAAACGAAAAACCTTTCGCACCACCCTAATAACTATAATTATAACAATTTTCTAAACGACGCATCGTGATGAGTTAAGTAGAACGAGATTATTTATATTTACTAGGCAACATCGAAGGTCGCTGTTGCTATAATTACAGCGTTCAAATTGATTTCTGGTGTTTATTGTTTTATTTATTTCACCGTTCGGACGCAACGTTCGACCCATATAAGGAAGACGTTTGCTTTTAAATATTGTCACGATTTTCGAACGTTGCTCACCGATAGCATTGCGTTCAATACGCGTCCCGATTTCCCCTATTGTTAATTCGTCTTTGCAAACACGCAATTTCACAACGTACCTACGACCTATTCAAATAGCCGGCGTTTTAAAACAGCCGCAAGTTTGTTTTGGAAATTGCGCGGACCTTCGATGAGCAACACGCGCCGCTTAACCGTAATGGCGCTTTTGCCACCTGATGCAGGATGTATGGCAATGCTCGCGCCGAATGCTAATTTTTATTATTAAGCAATCAAATCGGTGGCAACACCGGCGGCTCGATATTCAATAGAAAGGGCGCATTGTTCCAGCCGAAACGGCTCATTTCCATACAATATTAACATGTGTGCTTCATCTCCGAGGAGCCGGGCCGGGGGCCGCGCAAGTGAAAGCCGGCCGAAATCGCGCGTTGCATAACGCATTACGCATGCACCTACAATGTAATTGCACCGCAGCCGTAACGCCGCCGGCGTCGGGGCAGTTCAGCGGCACATCGAGTGATTCATGGTCGCCGGCCAGATTTAAATTGGGATAGGAAATGCCAGTTGTATCATTTGCCCCGTTCGGTCTTGGTGTTTTTCAGCGCGCCGGCAATTAATTAAGGCGGCCCCGCCCATCGGCCTCATTACGGCCGGAGTGGCCTACATTAAGGTCTAGCTATCTGAAATGCAAATGCACTGCTTACTGCTGGCGACGTGGCCACGCTAGCGCCTAGTGATCGATCAAAAGTTCATAAATGAAAGTTGCGTTCGCTCTCTCAATTAGTACCATCCTTTCCCTACCCTTTGGAAGACGCAAAAGGTCGCCAGGAATGTCATCATTTCTGGTAGAACGCCCTCCCGTTCAAGTCTGAAGTACAATCACGCCTGCTTCCTATTACAAAACGCTCATTTTACACTGCAAGTGATAATCTCGCCAAAAAACATTCCGATTTGCTAAGCCGTAAATCAAAAAAAGATCAAATTGCGTGGCGAACTGCAATCTCCCTTAACGATCTTTACGCAATTTAATTCTCTTCCTTCTCTTACATATCGCGAAGAGGTTCGTTTTATTTTTAAATTCTAAATTACCTTCAATATATATATTATCAAAATCCTTTTCTACCCAAATTGTGTAAAGGCATATTTACAAAAATTTATCAATGTTATTTATGTCCAATAATAAAACTGAATTTCTCCAACTCTTTCCACCGCATCTTGTTTCGCGCTAATGTATTCACTTCTTGCCATGTTCGTCCCTTCTGCTGAACTAATTTCTCCACAGCTTTGGTCCATGTCTTCCGTGGTCTCCCTTTTGTTTTATTTGTGCCTGTTTTTGATCCCCATATTTTCTTAACCTGTCTATCTTTGCCCATACTTAATGTATGTCCTAACCATTGTAGCTGACCTATTTCAATTTTCTTTACCAGTGTTTCAACTTTTAATTCTTATCTTACCTCTTCTTTCATTTCCATTGCTTGTAACTTATTCTTCTGTCTGTTTGTTAACACCCAAGATTCTCCTCCAAAGATCAAAATTGGTGGTAAACTGTCTTATACACCGTAGCTTTTGTTTTCTTTGTGGTTTCCTTCGTCTCCAAGAATGTATTTGACATTGAGTAGCAAAGCTCAGCTGAACTCTATTCTTTTATTAATCTCTGCTTCATGTCTTCCCTTGTTGTCTATGGTAACTCTTAGATACACGAATTGTTCATCTTCTCTTGTATTCTTCCAACGTTTCTTTCCAAATTTCTAGGTTCATCTGAAGTTCCTTTTCCTTCGGTGCAAGTATTAGATAATCTGCTGATGCAGATTCAGAAATGTTTATTCTTTCTAAATTCCTATATCCTGTATGTATTGTCATTCATAAGTGTAATGAATAAATAGTAGGGGGCTTAATACCCCACCCTGTCGTAAGCCTTCACTTGTAGGAAATTCTTCAGATTGTGCATATTTTGTTCCAACATAATTTCTGCTATTTCTATATACACTTTTATTTGCCCTAATTAGTCGTTTTCCTACCCCTCTTCTTGTCAAACTGTTCCAGATTTTCCTTCTGGGTACCCGGTCAAAAGCCTTTTCCAAATCAATAAGTGTTAAATATGCTTCTTTGTCCTGCCTTAGAATTTTGTCTATTAATTTTTTTAGGCTGAATATATGATCTTGTATCCTGTGGCCCTCTGCGAGTCCGCTAGCTGTGGTTCTATTTTTTTTCTTAATTTTTATTTTAGTAGTCGCTCATAAACCTTACATGCGGTGCTAACTAGCTTGTCTGTCTCCCTTTTTATGTAATGGCAATATAATCTCTACCTCCCAATCTTTAAGTATTGTTATTGTATGCCTAGCCTTTTTGCAGATTTCAAAGAATCAATTGCCAGGATTTTTTGAAAATATTCTTTCCATCTCCTTAGCACTTCAATTTAATCAGTTACCATCTATTTCCATTAGTATTTCCTTCCTCTTCTGCACACTTACCCAAGATCTTGGATGATGACTGATCGTTTTCCCCCACTTTTCCGTTAACATCTCCTAATATAATTGTAATTTTATTATTTTCTTCATTAAATGTTATTGAATCTTCCCAAAACCGAACTTTGTTTCCTACATTATCATTTTCGTTAAGTCCATATACTACAATTATTGTCAGTTTATGTTTATCATCTTCTAGTTTGACAGACATTAATTTTTCGTTCAAACACGTCCACTTACAAATTTTCTTCGCCAAATTTTGGTTTATATTATAATACATGCTACACCTCCTTTTGCTTTCTGGTTTGGTGCTACTCCACTTAGTCTCAGTTCTGACTATTATTTCAATCTTTGTTTTTTCTATTTCATTTACTAACTATTTTTCTTTTCCACTGATGTCCCTTACATTACAAGTTGCCAACTTCCATGTTTGTCTTTATTCTCTTTTTAGATTTGCTTCTCTTATTTTTGTTTTTCCTAGATTTATAATAGAGTGCTTGCTCAAATGCCCGTTCCTAGCTAAGTGTTTTTCCATATATCCATTCAGCAAATTTGTTACCAGTATAATTTCCCACTTTTCTTAATTCTTTCTTGTTCTCCTCCCATTTCCACTCTACCCCTTCTATAAGTAATTTTCTATACCTTATTTCTTTTACCCTTTCTTCCTGGGCCTTTTTTATAATTTTCAATCCTTTTTAGGTAGGTTAACGCTAATATACATCTTCACTTCTTTATTATCCTTTAGTTTGTTTTATTCATCATAATCTTTTTCTTATCAAACGCATTTTCCAGTTCCTATTCGACAGGTTTTCTCTCCTAGCTTCTTGGCTGATTTAATTTGTATTTTCATCTTCAAGTGTTTCTTTACCACGTTTGTGATACCTTTCTTTAATTTCTTTTGGTTGTATGAATCTATGGCTAATCCTTGCATCACTACATTATTTCGCCTCATCTCATTTTCCAAGATTCCTACTCTGTCCTTTATATCTTTAATTTCTCTTGTTAATTGCTCATTCACACCACTTGCTACTCTTCTTTATTAACACTTATCACCAAATCTATGTATTTAAATAGTACGAAACCTCTCAAAATTGAGTGTTAGTTTAGCAACGATTTAAGTACATCACCAGGACTATTACCTTAAATACAAGATTGATATCTGTTTCCAATCAATAGCGTCTTAATTATTTTTTATTCCGAGCGGAAATACTGCCATTTGATGACATTTCAAATGATCATCTAATTATGCTACTAGACTACAACATTAAAAGGCGAAGGAATAAAAAAAATCAACTAAGAAATACAGAAAAAGTGTGCACCAAACCAAAAGATAATAAATTAATGAGGAGTAAATTAAAATTAAGGTAAAAAATCAAAGAGAATAGTTTTATATACAGATAAATCGTGTTCAAATCTGCCTCTATAACTTTGCACACAATTTGAATGTTATTCAGTGTTTAGGGAAAATGGCCTCTATGGTGGAAGGTATTTGTCCCCAATGTACAGCCATCTTCAAGTGGTAACAGAAGTTTCAAGGTGAAAATTTTATCATCTATCATTGAAGAGAACATTACTGCTGTAAGAGAGATATCACCAGGTACAAGAAGTACCATATAATCGAGTACGAACAGTGAACCGGTTCGGATGTCACGTACGCCGTCCGATAACAGTGCGATACGCTTGACCTTAGCTATATCAACTCTTTACAAACGCAGTAAGTTTAAAATTGATTTTATTTTAATATATTTCAATAAAAATTGCAACCCATGCAATTAAAATGGATCAAACAACGCAACAAAAGCGCAAATTCGGCGATCTATCACCACCTATAAATGAAGTTCAAAAACGTTATGCATGGACAGCTCAAAACCTCCTAGAAAACAATAAATACTATCTTCAGCCACACCTGGAAACTTCCCTAACCGATAAACAATCTTCTGAAGAAGAAACAGAAAATAACCAACCCGATACGACAAAAATTAAAATTCCACCAATCTATCTGCCCAATGCAGTTAATCACCAAGCTCTTGTAGAAGACATCAAAAAACACGCAACTGGTGCGTTCACAACTACCTACAACGTATCTACACTACGAATAAACTTAACAAAAGACGAAGATTATCGGAAATTAACTAAATTCTATAGTGATAACCAAATACAGTACCACACTTACCAAAATCCCAACGATAAACCCTTATCAGTAGTCATCAAAAATGTACCACTTTCCTTAACAGACCAGGAAATCAAAAACGAACTCATAACCAATAAAATTCCAGTTCTAAAAGTAGCACGACTGTACACAAAAGAAAAAAAACCGCTGCCAGTCTGCGCAGTTGACCTCACCAAAAACGAAGAAGCAAAACGTATATTCACGTTAAAAGCAATATTCTACTCTATAGTAACAGTCGAAGAAAGAAGAAAATCCAAGATCATCCCCCAATGCTACAGATGTCAGCAGTATGGACATACCAAAAACTACTGCACTCAAAAATATACCTGCGTCAAATGCGCAGGCGACCATCAACATACAGAATGTAAAAAACGACCCAATGACCCACCAAAATGTGCAAACTGTGGAGGAGGCCACAGTGCAAATTATCGCGGTTGTCCCCACCATATTAAATTACTGCGGCAACGTACCAAAACCTCGATCCCCACCCCAAAACCCAACTACTTCCGAAATTCGGAAGTTAACAACGAACAGACCTATGCAAGCAGAACCCAAAGTGGACTTAATCACAACACCATCAAATCAGACCCAGCCAACAACATTATACAGCTCCTCCTTGAACTACTCACACCTCACCTCGATCAAATTAAATCGTTTATCACAAATACTCTCCTACCCATGCTCTTTAATGGATCATAACCAACCAAAACCAATTCAGTGCTTAACAATCCTCAACTGGAATGCTAATGGGCTCCAAAACCAACGATCCCTAATCATTGCCTTCCTAGCTAGACACAAAGTAGACATCGCTTGCATTACTGAGACGCACTTAGATGACACAACCAGCTTTAATATCCCAGGTTACCACGTCTATCGAAGGGACCGGAATGCCCCGATTGCGTCGGGAGGGGTAGCAATTCTAATAAAAAGAAGGTTTAAGCATACGCGACTGCCCGACATCCCTAATTTAAATATTGAAATGACCTCCGTCCAAGTTATACTTGATGACAATAGTACAGTAACAGTAGCAAGCGCCTACAGGCAGCCAAATAAAAAACTAGTACCCGAAGACATACAAACAATATTTAATACAAATCAGCCGCTATTGGTCATTGGTGATATAAATGCCAAACATACCTTATGGGGCTGCAGAGCATCCAACCCTGAGGGTAAAAAGTTAGAGAATTTGGCAACAGCAAATTCCTTTCAGATATTAGCACCGGACGAGTACACTTATTACCCGTATCGAAGAGACCACGAGCCAGACATACTTGACATAGTTCTGCAGAAGAATTTTAACATGCCGCTGTAACCGAACTCAACTCGGACCACATTCCTGTCTTAATGTCCTTTACAAATAACCCAGTACCGAAGCTAATAAACGGCAAAATGAACTGGGATCAATTTGAAAAAATACTAGAAAACAAAATATCATGCCCCACAAATATCCATAACCAAGAAGATATTGACGCAACGATTGCCAATCTCACCACATTGATTAGCGATAGTGCACGACAAGCATGCACACCAGCGCGTGTAACAGCCCTACCAGAGTACAATTACCCTCCGAGGCATCTAATTAACCTAATCAACGAGAAAAGTCAACTCAGGCGTGAATGGCAACGAACTAGAAGTCCTTCAATCAAAAACCGACTAAACAACCTTGCCCATAGGATTAAAAGAGAACTCGATCTACTCAGAGTCAACACCTATCAACAACACAGAGCCAACTTTAGCCCAGGGGACAGGGGGTTATGGAAAACAACCAAAAAGATCCTAAACCAAAGAGATGAAATGCCTACACTAACAAACGACACAGGCACTGACAACTACATAACAGATGAAGATAAAGCTTCCGCTTTCGCCCTACACCTTGAAAGGACCTTCACTCCTATCATCACTTGCACTCCAACACACCTTAACCATACGATAACCTGCATTGAAACAAACGTGCCGCACCCCGATAGAATTAAGCCCACCTCCCCCAAGGAACTTAAAACTCACATAGACACACTCTCAACCAAAAAGTCTCCCGGACATGATCTACTCACAAATTCTATTCTCCAGCACCTTCCCAAGAAAGCCCTAGCCAGCCTAAGCACAATCTTTAATGCCTGCCTAAGGCTAGGCTACTTTCCCCTAGCATGGAAACATCCCCAAATTCTAATGTTTCCAAAACCGGGCAAAAACAAAACAAAAATAAGTAGTTATAGGCCAATAAGTCTTCTCACCACCCTATCCAAACTGCTGGAAAGAATAATTCAAGTTAGACTAAATGCCGTTATTGAAAACCAAAACACAATCCCTACCTTTCAATTCGGATTTAGAAAAGGCCACTCTACATATCATCAAATACAACGTATAAGCGAACTTATCGAGCGTGGCTATGAAAACAAAGTCTACACTGCGACCTTATTTCTAGACATCTCACAGGCCTTTGACAGAGTATGGCTTGAAGGTTTAAAGCTAAAAATCCTAAATATTGACATGCCTCCCTACCTAAAAGCCATTTTATTCTCATTTGTCGAAAACAGAACCTTTGCTGTACGAGTGAACTCCACGCTATCACAAACCAAAAATATCCATGCAGGTGTTCCGCAGGGCAGCGTCCTGGGTCCAGTCCTATTCTCCATTTACACCTCTGACCTGCCTGAAACTAAGGCAACTCTCGCCACCTTTGCGGATGACACAGCCATCTTCACTCAAGCATCGTCATTGGACGAAGCGGTACAAGCTCTCCAACAAGCCACAAACCAGCTTTCTCGCTGGTTTCAACAGTGGAATACCCAAATAAACCCAGGTAAATGCCAAGCAAAAATATTTACTCTTAGACGAATCATGAATCCCAACCTAGTTCACATTAATAATAAACCAATACCGTGGAAATCCAACGATTCAGCAGTCAAATACCTCGGTATTTACCTGGACACACGGCTGAGTTGGGGCTTTCACATTAACCAGAAATTAATCCAGGGATATGCCAGACTCAAACAGCTGTACCCACTAATTAACCGTAAATCTTCCCTAAAAATTGAATGCACTATGCTGTTATACAAAACCCTGCTACGACCACTAATACTATATGGATCACCGATATGGTGCAACACGTCTCAAACCAACTTACGCAAAATACAGAGGTTCCAAAACAAAGTGCTACGAATTGCAGTCAACGCGCCCTGGTACATTCGGAACACACAGCTACACCAAGAATTAGGAATCATGCCCATTGAAGACTACATTAAAAAAAGTGCAAAAAAGTTTATAATCAACTCAAGTGCGTGTAGTGGTGCGGTTCATTATGAACTCTTTCGAACAAAGATACACACAAGACTCAAACGTCAACTACCTCAGGACATTATATTAACCGATCGTGAAAATTACTGAAACAGTCACTGAAATGTTTGCTGAGACAGCCAAGTCTCCTTATGTTATGTAATCAAAGTCATGTATATAATTTACACAACATCACTGCTATGTATAACAAAATTGTATTTGTTGATCTAGCAATAAATGTAACCTTTAAAAAAAAAAAGAAGTACCAAGTGAAACAATGTATTTGCTTTGAGTCCATCAAACTTTAACCAACAAGCAGTTGGCGCAACGCATTTTGTGATACCGCGAGATGCTGAGCAAGTTTTAAAATGATACATCTCGTTGCGTCAGCAGCTTCAAAAAAAGGATGAAGAAAGAATGATAGTCATCTTCCATAAAAAGCCCCGGATGAGCTGGATCAATAAAACCTGGTGCAATCGAAACTAGAGATACTCCTGAGTACAACAATTTGTTGATCTCATACTTTGTCTGCTTGTCGAAGCATGAGCGTTACTAGTCAAAGGAGCATGCGTAGTTTTGTAATGATAATCTCCACGTCCATAGGCTGTTCTCAGTCTTAATGTAGCATCAGTGTCGTGGTTTTGCTGCATTTTTCCGAACTAGATTTTGGAAATGACCTTGAAATGACTTTAATCAATACGTCACGGGAGGAGCTTTATTATATGTCAAACGTATTCCGCCCATAGGCACCCATGTTAATTAAAAGTTGAATAACTTAATAAATTAGTGACACATCGACATATAGGATGATTTCTAGTTTCGATTGCATCCGGGGTTTATTGATCTAGCTCAACTGGAACTTTTTATAGAAGTTGGCTGTTACTGTTTACATTGAGAACAGACTAAAAGAGAAACAGTTTATAATGGCGTGAAATGACGAGTCCGCACAGATTCCTAAGAAACGCGGAAGAGTTGGTTCGATGACCAGTTTTGCATAATACAGAAATGTAGTGTTAGAAATTAGATTACAAAAGCTTTCCTTTATGAGAATGATATACATATATGCCTCTAGTGATATGTGACTTATGCTAGACTTAAAATCAATGTAAAACTTTTGTCAAAAAAGTTCCATTCATCTGCACTATGTTCTGAATAGATATAGCCTTGAAAGTGTGTCCAAATAAACTCAATAAGTGGTAGAGCTATGCTTATCAACCTACTATCCGGCTTGACAGCGCATTTAGTTGAAAGTTACGCGAGTGGCGAATTGGACGCGGACTCTGAGCAGAAACAAGGCATTATAAAGCAGCCGTGTCTTTGAATGGCAAAAATTCGGTATAAGACAACATTAGAATCGACCCTCCGTCAAGATCACATATTGCTGTAAATGTAAAACGTGTGAGACAATTACTACAGGATATTAGAAGACCTGAAATTGAATGAGGATGTGTGTTACCAAAAATCACGTAACGATTTGGGGAAACGGAAACTTGATGAAAGAATAGTTCCCCACACACTGGCAGTGAAACAGAAAGAAACCAGAGAAACAATTGCTGCTAAACTGCTGACAAGAGCCAGTATTAGTTCTACATTTATGTTGAACATTATTTGCCAGAGGTAAAATTTGATGCTACTAAAATGACCTTCAAACGCCAAAATGCCAAAATGGGGAGATTGCGGTTCACTAACCTCCAAAAAAAGTGAAGTGACAACCTTCACAAACAAAGACAATGTAGAGCAACAAACGATAAACCAAAACTTATGTGGACGTGTCGAAAGGTTTGCGTCGAGCATTTTGGCGGCACCATTCTGATTTGCGAGTATCTGAATAGTGGTTCTTACAGCGGGACAATACATCACATCTCTAATTCATTCATCTAACCTGTCACCATATATATTTTTTGTGTCCCTGGGTGAAAATGCCGCTTAAAGGGAAGCGTTATGAATATATTGCAGCAATCCCGACTGAAGCTTTCTCTGCTTGTTCCAGAAACGATGGCAACTGTTTGTAAATAAGCCTAGTTCTGGCAAAGTAATACCACATACTATATAGTAGCCAGAGGACTTAGTTTAAGAGACCTAAGGTATTCAAATGCGTTATTGAACAATTTTATTGCAAATCACTGCAATCTAATTGTAAACTATAAGTTATAAGACAATCTTAATATTGTATGGTGAAAATGTTTCAATAATCGACTGAGGAAATCTTCTTCCAGTATTAAGTTCGTATTATTTGCACTCTTGCCTACTAAACGGCTGTCCAAGTCTTTCCACAATGACTCAATGGGGTTTTAAGAGCGGTGATCACTTGACTATTGTCATAAATATCAACCACCGCGATCAAAACCACTTTTGTACATCAACTGCATGGTGCTCTGGATAGTTGTATCGAGAAATACATGTGAAACCATGACCGGAAAAGGCTTTGCATACGAAAGTACCATATTCTTGAAAATATCCCAAACCCTATGAAAAAACCTCATTTTTTTGCGGAAATGACCAAATCAGCTACCTGTTTAATTGAAAGTATTTGAAATTATGGTTCAAACTATTACCTATCCCTTTTGCATAGAAGGTACCTCATTTCGTAAGCGAAGTACCTCAGTGATTTGTTGTAGATATATCTATGATATTTTGGATGTCATCGTTCTAAACATCATCGCCTCAAAGAATTCTTTACACCACTTTAGTCTCTTTTTCCGATTTCCTGTTAAGATAAGCAGTATCTTCGCGAATCGTCATTTATTCAGCCCTTCTTGACTAAAATCATTGACATATGGTTCGTACAGATCTGTGGTTCCCAACGTGGGACGCACGCTCCATAGGGGGCAGTTCGAGAATGCGTTATTTACAATTAAAAGCTTTTTAGGCTCCTCCGCGTAAAGAGGAGTTCACCTTTTAAATAAACAAGACTAATACTGTGAGAAGTGCGAAGAAAATTTAGGTCACTAATACAAGTCGTCCATCGCGATCAACCACTTTTACTCTTTTTAACTTGATGTAGCATCATTGTAGGAAAAAGAAAAAATGAATGAATCAATAACGGCGATTTTTCAAATTCCTTTCGGAACGATAAAGAGGTACATAAACGTGAGACAGACAGCGAGTAAAACTTGAGGATATCAGATACTGAAGAACAAATCCATGTTTACAAAAGGAAGTGGAAGGTTTGTCTTCCAATAATCATAATATGGGTTTCACATGGATTTTAAACGGATTTATAAGAATTGTGAAGAGGTGATGAGGCTGGCCGTAAAGTTTTCTCTGTTAGACTTTGTGGGACTTACCCAATTTCACTTTCTTTTGGTAATATCCAGTTAATTAAGATAAATTAAGAGCCACGTTTTAATTTTTAATTCATAAAAGTACAAGAAAAATTCCCCTTGGGTGTGAGTATTTACAAACAAAAAAAGTAATAACAAAGAAGTCCTTAGCATAACGTTCGGCTTATGTCCAAGAAAGAACAATACGTAGTAATGCCATTTACCCTCCACCAGGACAAAACTGTGACGAGAAGAATTGGGGATAAAAAAAACCCAAGTAAATATTTTCTATAACTCATCAAAAAAGATCTCCATGATGCATACAACATAGCTAGGGATACTCGTAGAGTCCCAATGATTATTCTTTATGAAAAAATTATTCTTTCCTTAATATCTTAGGATTTTAACAAAACATTTAGAAAGTCATAAAAAAAAGTATTTACTATAGATTGACTAAATGTTACCCGGTTTTGCTCCCTAACTTTGATGTCTGTCCAGTCTCTGATAAGTAAATTTATGAGTTGGCCGTTTGATCATGCGACTTCGCCTACGTTTCTCTTTCTGCTGAAGAACTTCTTTGTGAATCACGTGAATGTCTTTTTTCTTCAGCTGCTAAAATCACCAAGATCCAAAATGACCTTCATTTTTCTGATGGCTACATTCCAGCCTCTTGATTTTAACGGAATATTTAGATTGTATGAGTGAGTTAGATACTAACTCTTCAGAGCATGACCGGTTTGGATTGGCTGATATTTCGTAATTCCCGAGTTCCTACTTTAATGAATGGAATAATGCGCT
Source organism: Sinelater perroti (assembly GCA_036346155.1). NCBI lineage: Eukaryota > Metazoa > Arthropoda > Insecta > Coleoptera > Elateridae > Sinelater > Sinelater perroti. Next base: position 7,996,595 of record JARFIY010000222.1, read on the forward strand.
GTTTTATTCGTCTGCACACATATATACTATTTCTGCCCTTTTGACCTTCAATTTAACCAGAGCATTATTAACGTCCAAAAGTCTTCAGCCATTAGCATAATTATTCTTCCTATCATCAATGGTCCTGATATTTTTGAAAATTCTGTAAGGACTGGAAAACTCCTCTTGTGCACCAAAGTACTTTTATCATAGACAAACAACTTACATACCTAAAATAAACTCCCCTACGTAAGTTCTCTATGTAGTTGTGTAACTACTTATTTGATGCCAAAGTGGTTGTTTTAACTAGAGAACACTCACAAAATCGTTTGCAAAAATTAAAGTTCTGTTGAGACGTTAACAGCAGACTTCTCACCATGTGATGGTGTGAAGGTCAGCATAAAGCCTTCACAATTTATTTGGCAAAGGATGATTTCATTTGGAAGCATTATTGGACCTCCAAACTTAGTTTAGGAAAAGGATCTACCGCACCTTGGTGATCCAGCAGCACATGCCTGGTCCTCCTCCTTCCATTTGTTTACATGTGTACTCAGATTACAATGCTGTCCAGTTCATGTTATGTTAAAATTATATGTTTCGACCTTCTCTAGAAGTGATCATAATTCTATTTGTCTTCCAGGAATACTTATGTCAAGACTTCTCTACGCATTTGAAAATGTTGTTGCTGGTACGTTGACTCTATTGCTCTATATGACTCGGAATTATCTTTTTGATATTTAGCTTTGCTCTGCTCACTTTTGCTTCCTTCTATTGACATCTAGCATAACGTCTATCAGAAGGCTTTTTAGACACCCAAAGAGGTGAAAGCTGTGAGAAGTGGATACCTAGGTAAAGTAGTAATCATCAGTGAAGATTCAGGATGTATCATCTAATTAAGAGTCATAATGAGTGCACGTTAAACGTTATATATTAGACAAGGAATGACAAAAGTAGATAAGCCTCGTTAGAGAAAATCAAAAATCAGGGTTATTATCCATATAAAAAAGTCGAAATGTTTAGCTGTTAAGAATGAGAGCAAATAATTGTTAGTTCTGATCCATTAGTGCGATTTCCATGTAGTTATATGGCAATGATTAATTAATATTCATGAAGACTAATTTATTCATAAAAATTATCCCTTTTCAGTCCCCTTAAGGCTAGAATTTTCAAAAATTCCTTTTTGGAGTTTCCAAGTCCGAAAGTTTGGGTTGGATATTGATAAGTCAGTCGTATCGGGATTAAAGTTCAATACCCAGCTTTTTATTTTTCTCGGTTATTTTCTTCTGACCCCAAAGTAGTGAATTTAAATTTTTTTATTTTAATCTAAGCCATCGCAATAGCAAATAATTTTTTTTTTGACGAGTCAGTGCAAACGGAGAAAAATTAATTATAGAACACTTAATAAACATTACAAAAAAAACAAAGACTCTCTAGTCAGAGTATGAATTTTTCAGTTCAACCGATATGTCGGTGAAGATTTGAATCGTAAACTAACGAGTGGATCGATGAAGAACTACTAAGTGCCCATTGATAAATATATTGTAACAATGTAACACTGGCGATTACATTTAGTCATCGATGGCGTCACGCACGTGTACGGAAATTTTGGTTATTGACGCTTGAGCCTTTCCAGGCTAGAGCTGGCTTAGTTTTCTAATTCATAGTTAACATTCAGTTCCAATGCACGATTAGCCAGGCAACCACATCATAGGGTAATCCAAAATAATTTTTAATTTTTGCTAGAGCAAATCCGTCGGTTGTACAAGAGAGTTAGTCTTCACCATAACATTCCTTCTATTTTTGGTACAAATTTGGTTATTTTGGTGTTATGATAAATGCATTATTCGAGACTAGTAATAAGGGGGTTGTATAAGAAAACTTTAAACTGGATGATGCTTTCACTTTTTTACTTTCTAAAAGTGTTTTATTGGCTAAATGTCCTTGTACCAATTTTAATGAAAGAGGTAAAGAGCCTCGTTATAAATTTGCATTCTTTGATGTTCAAAAGCTTTTCTCTCTGAAAAAATGATTCAAAGGATTCTTATAATAATGTCTACAGGTTTGTTTATATACCCTGAAGGTAATTTTGAAATCAAGCAAAAAGTAGGAAGTCGGGAGAAGGCTGGTTGCTCAACACAGGCGTTGCATCCTAAGGCTGCGCATTTGGCATTGCCAGCAAATGCTAAACAGTTACGTAGTTCGAACTATCGAGAGAATCGATGACTTATCCGGAACTAATTTTTCCTCTGCGGCAAGCGCCTAGTCCTTGTCCCACTTGGGGATGGAGGCGAATTCCGCGAGCGCCCGAGGGAGGAGGCGTCGGCGGCTGAGCGGCGAGTGCATCGCGGTTGCGTCACCCTCGTGGTTGAAATAATAAACAAATAAATCGAAAGGAGCACCGGACAAATTCACTCTCGTTGCGGCCGGGAGGGGGGAGCCGCGTTATTTGCAATTGAGATTATGCGGTCAAGGATCGGCGGGCAACGGAAGTCTGATCGGACTGCTAATGCCGCGGGTTCCTCTGCACTTTTGTCGGTCGCTTGTCGGTTTTTGGAAATCGTGGAGACGCCTAGCGCCGCGGCGCAACGCGTCGCAGCTTGGCATTTGCAGCCGCCCACTTCTGGCTTGTCTGACTGCACAGAATTTTTATTGAACCAAAACGTGGACTGCCGCAATAAGAAACAGTCGACGCTACAGAGCTGATGATTTAATTCTGCCAAGTGGGAATGTAAACAAAACAAATAATAGGGGGAGAGGTAGTTAAGTTCGAATTGTCTTTTAAAAAATTTCTATAGAAAACCAAATAATAATCAACTAACTAATTGTACCAGCCTGTCAATTCCAATTCCAATAATATATATGGAATTAAACCAAAAATGGTGAGCAAAAATTAAAAAAAAACAGAGAAAAACTCGTACATATATAAAACTATGTAAAATACAAAAGGTACCAACAATAAAAAGAAACTTTATCATAAAAAATGCGAATATATTATAGATTCGGTTATCCGGACTCTTGCAAACAAAGTGAATCCGGATAATCCAATTATATTAACAACCAAATCTAGTAAAGGGCTTTTAGCATTTATAACTTTTTTGGAAACAAAAATACATTTTGATAGCCACTCTGAAGAACCAAGATTTCATGCTCTGCGATTACCCATGTTCCTTTCGCTTCCATTCTGCACAACCAGCTCAACAAACGCAAGAATCGCTTTCCCCTTGCGTTGCCGGTTGAGGAACAATCAAATCGTCCCTTTAAAAACTCTTATATACTTAAGACATTTCCCCATCGTACTCCTCAAGCTAAAGCAATTAATTTTGTTTACAATTGTAAAACAAATGATCCTCTCGCCTGCCAAAATGACATAGGTATAGCTGCCTGATAAAAAAAAACTCAACTACAAAGTATCTAAACTCAAAATAAAAAATCAAAACAATAATTCGGCATAGGTGCTGATTAAAAAATTTGAAGAAAATAATATTGAAAAAAATATCTATGGGGGATATGGAAAACTGTAACTTAAGAACTGTAAAAATGTAAGATACAGATAATGATGACAGAGAGTGATTCATTTCAAATAGAAGTGCCAACTTTGAATATTTATAATGAAGATGTTAACCGATTTATTTTTGGGCCTGCTATTTTTGATTAATATTGAACAAAGAAATAAAGTATTGGTGCAGCTGTTTTTCTCAGGAATCAAAAACTTATGCGAAAGCCTTCCCCTATTAATCAAAAACAAAAACCGCCCTTAAGAAGACTCCAAAAAGGTAGTTTTGATTATCACCACCCTATTGATGGTAATGACCAAACATGGCAAGATCAAGAAATTGGCAAAATAACTTTTTGTGTCCAAATTGGATTAACTGAATTTTTTCTTCATTGCAGTCACTTTCATAATTATTAAAAAGCAATGCCAAGAGATCTACTTGAAAACCTAACGAAACCAAAACAAAAAATTTTCAAAACTAAGAAGTGACTTTAAAAAAGTCTATTCCAACTTATAAGGGCAAAATTGAAGATTCCAAAAATCACACCAGTTGGTCCAAACTAGAATTCCTCGATATTGTTTGATATGTTAAATAAATAACAATATTTATGAATCCACTGAGTAACTCACTGCTGGAAAAAGGTTTAAGGTGACAATGTCATGGAAATTATGCTTTATTTGTTAACCTACCATGGTTACATTTTTCAGCGACCATGACATCTCGATTTGCTTAATGAATTACCTAATAACAGATGGGTGTTGCTATTCGAGCCCATTTTTGTTGCTAATGTTGCTCTTCATCATTACTACGCGGAAGCATGAGCTCACTCCGTGGGGAATCCATTGTCTATGAGAAATACGTGCCACTAATCGCCCAGCACGCCATTTCCGAAACAACTGTTCTGCAATGCGAATAAAACACTACTAGGAACGAAAGCAAAGCAGGGGCTTGGCGAACAGTTGGTCATAAGTCAGCAAATGGGTCATAAAAACGAAAACGGTCTACGGTTTGGAAAAACCGTGTGAATGATTGGAGGCAGGCCTCAATCAAGATTTAAGCGCGAGATAAAGGAACGTGCACCAACGGCCGAGCATGCGGGCGCTCCGTCTACCACTTTGTCATTGCTGTGCAATTCATTGCTTATTTAAATCCAATGCGAGTGAGGTACACCACAGGTGGTAAAACCCAGGCAGCCGGCACCTCGGAACAGTATGTCGCGCGACCAAACCAAGAGAGTCGCCGATGCAGTCCGCAAATTGGGCGGCTGGTGATGCTATAAATGCCAAACCCCTGACATAACTAAATCAGCCGATCGACTGCACGCGACATTCTTTCTAAGTCGAGGCAAGTTCACACGGAAATGAGGAGAGACCGATCATTCCGCCAACCTCGCGCTGAGTCATTACCCAACTCTCCAGCCCAGACTATCCTCCCGATGCTCGCGTTTGATTCCCGAAAACATTAAAAACTCCAGCTCCAGCGCCTGCATACACCCAGCGGCGACAGTTAAAAATACGGCGGTCCCTGTCGTCGAAATAGAAATCCAATAACGCAGGGTATTTCCTGGAGTTCCACGGCCGCCCTTGAACTTACACGTGGTAAATTTTATTGATCGGCCGCACTTCGCTTTCCAGACTTATTTTAGGCTCTCGTTCGGCTGTGCAGGGTTCCACTTTTTAAGCAAATGACGTGTTATTAATATTTTAGTGGAAGCGATAGGCCGGCTTTGTTGCTGCATAAAAAATCTGGACAGCGCCGAGGTCGAGCCCGACACGTGCCGCTCCCGTAACTCTCGGATTTGCACCCGACCATGCCAAAGGGAATATTCCGCCAAATTAGGGGAACACGGCGGCTGGAAACCGCGCGAACTGGTTGCCCGGCTCGGATTAAGAATCGGTTAGCAGTTGATTGTTTTTGAATTATTCGGTTGTTGTAACTTAACCAAACGTTGCTGGTACTTTTGTAGAACAAACTGAAGTTCACAGTCTTCATTTACACCATAGACTTGCTAGATTATGTTTGTTTAAATCTAACTTGGATTTCTAAGGAAACTTCACAAACAGAATATTTATTCCCATTAACTGGTACTATAAAGAGTCAGAAGATAATTTTAGTTACTCAATATTAACCAACACGATCTATTGCAGACGTAATATACGCTATTACTCAATATACAAGTTGAAATTGAAGGAAAGATATATAATTTCTTAATTTATGCTCATAGTTTTCATCAGATTCGATTTCTTTGGGACCCACCTTTCCAATTCTGAAAGCAGAAGGCTTTTTCCTTTTTCAAAGGGGGCAGAGTTGATAGCAAATAGATCGTGATGCACTTTTTCCCAAGTGAACCGTGCGTGCACCTGAAACGCTATGGGACAGCATTACAATAGATTTGAGCATTGATACTGTCCGATAATCTTTTTCTTGGAAGACAGTTGCACACCGATGAGAATTTGCGTAACATATAGCAAATGGAATCCCCGAAGTTGTCCGCGCTTTCTGCGCGTGTAAACCACTGATATTTTTGGGTTAACCAACCTTTCTTGGAAGAGCTTTAGCGCTGGTTTTCTTTCCCATCTTGTGGCCTCTTTGTGAGTTTGAACTTCTCAGAGGAAGACAAAGTTTGTTCATAACAGCAACATTTTGAGACTATGACGGTATACAAGTGACAACTATTCTGGCGTTGCAGTTTGCGCATATATTCATTGGTATCTTTGTGGAAGTTTGGACACAGTTATCTCTTTTGATTGCACTTAGAATATGGGTTTATAGTAACCAAAAGTTAAGGACAAAAATTATGAAACACAACACGATGTGAACATAATGCTACGCTGTACTCGTGTGACATTTTTGTGTACAAATAAAACCAGGCCAAACGTCGCCTTTTGGCAATGAAAAATATTAATGAAAACTTAAGAAGTTTCAAAAATTTGTTAGAGAATATCTCCAAAATCGATATCCCTCTTTCGCTGACGCATTTGGTCACATCCATCTTTATAAAATAAACTTTAACTATAAAAGTCTTTACAGTACCTTCGTGAATAGCTCGTTCAGATGACGATCATGAGTGTGCGGGAAACCTAATGAAGAAGATGGTGGATAGTAGAAATAAAGTACCCTGAAGTCATCACGTACCGTACCCCCACTACTATCCATATAACTCAAAAAAATTAGATCGCTTTCTATTCGTCTATTGGACGCTACAAACAAATCTAGCGCTTGCAATTTCTTTTTAATTGAAGGCCACGGCAACAATTCTGACGCTCCCTTAAGGCAGTAAAGGAGAGGACATAATTATCTACTTAGGCTCATGGTCTCCCAAAGTTCATATTCACCTAACATCCTCCATACATTTTAAATGAAGGCTAAATTTCGCCCTAAAACGATACCCCAAGTCACCGTCTTATCGCCTAGACGCCAACAAAAATGATATAACGTTGCAAGTTATCTACATCGCACGTTTACCAATGAGAAATATGCAGTTTATTATCAGATAGATATTATAATAATGTATAAACCGGAAAAGAGACATCTAAAGATGGTAGAGAGTAGATCGGGAAGTGAGGTGATTTCAATCGTATGCTGCTATATATAAAAATGCAATTATTGTTTTTTATTTCATCTCATACTCTACTTCTTCTTCTTCATCATCTGATTCCTTTGCGCTATAGAGCGCACCGAAGCTCATAGCCCATGAAAAGTAAAAAATTTTAAGATTACGATTGAATGGGATCCCACAATTTAAAATAGCAACGATGAGAAAATTCTAATAAAAGTTGAATAAAAAAATACACATTACGATAAGTCAAAATGGAAGAATCATTGTCAATAATTTTAGTTTTCGTAATAAATTAGTTCATATCTTTTAGAGCAAATTTTGCTAGTTTTCGAACGACCCTTATAAGAAAGCCAAGTATATTATGAACCATAGTTCATACCTTCACCAATCAGCGAGGCACATCGCTGTGTTCTCTTTGATCAAGTTTTCAATGTATTTCCCGCTCGTTTGGTAGTTTTTACCCCCGATGCTAAGGTTTCAGTGACACATTTCAGTCATGTCACAATATTGGTGAATCATATTTTTAAAAAATGGACTGAATTTCATTGTACTCAGACCATTGCATGGTTTTCGATCTACTGAAAAGATTGGCTGAAGCTAAAGTCCGCGCTTCTCAATAAAAATGGTTTTGCATGATTTCACAGTGCGTATTTCCAGTTTTGAAGGCAACTACCTACCATTTAGGATGTGGAAAATCTTCAGATAAAAAAATTCACCAACTGTTACGATATCGCGCGTGTACCACTTCTATTGCTATTGTGCATAGCGTTGGGAACAAAGCGAATAGCATCTATAGCAAATATTGGCATAAATGCACAATAGGAATGAACCACGAGTAAAAGGTCGAGATCGATTCTTAACATATTCATGAGTAGTGTTTACCCTTATAGGAAACACATTGAGCGACAATATAACTACAGAATTGGCGTGCTCTAAGATTTGATGTTGGTGACAGCACACAATCCTGCCTAACGCCTTTTTTTTATTTCTATGTGTTCAGTGCTATTTCCGTCTATTTTTATAACTGCTTTTTGATCGTAGTATAAGTTACTAATGTTTCTGATGTCTTGCATGTCTATAATCTTTTCTTGCATATTCTTGCTAATTTAATTAGTTGGTCGTGGCGTACTTTGTCGAAGGCTTTGTTGAAATCAATAAAACAAATACATAGATCTTGATTCATATACAGACAACGTTGTATTAAAATGTTTAGTGCAAACGTTCCAAGTCCGTCTCTGAAACCGAACTGTGTTTCACTGATATCTTGTTCCAACTTGTTGTAAATTCTGCGATGTATAATTTTCAAAAAGATTTTCAGACTATGGCTCATAATACTTATTATACGATGGTCTGTACACAATTTTGGATTCGGTTTTTTGGGGAGGGTTACGAAGGTCAATACTAGCCAGTCATTCGGTATTACACCTGTTGAATATATGGTGTTGAATAATTCTTGTACGATGTTAAGGTTTGTTTCCTCGACAAATTTAATTATTTCTGATGTCAATTCGTCTGGGCCTGGTGCTTTTCTAGATTTTATTTCTTTAATGGCGTACTTTATTTCTTCTTTGATTATTTCTAGTCCGTTGTGGTCTTGTTGATTTTCTACTATATTTCTATGCCTGTTGCCTGCAAATAATTCTTCGATATAATATTTTCACTCGTCTAATTTTCCTTCGGTATTTGTAATTATTCTTCCATGTTTGTTCATTAACACACTTGCTTTCTTATGTTTCTGTATTTCTGCGAGCTCTTTTATTTTCTTGTGTATATTGAAGTTATCGTATTTTAATTGTAATTGTTCTATTTCCTCGCATTTACTTTTATACCATTTTTCTTTTGCTTCCCTTATCTCTGTACGTATTTGTTTTTGGATTTTCTTACATTCCGTGTTGTTATTTTTACGACTCCTTTTTATATCCATGAAGTGAAGTATTTCTGTTGTCATCCACTCGTGTTTTATTATTTGTTTCCTTTCACAGAGTATTTCCTTGCATGGTTTCATTAGTGCATTCTTAAACTTTTTCCATTTTTCATTTGTGTCCAATGTTGTATTTAGGTCTATATTTCTTAGGCTAGAATTTACTATCAACTTTACCTTTTATGCACAGCTTTCTACCACGCCTCATCTGATCACATATCCAAAGAATAGTACTATTTGAGGTTGAATTTCCGAAAGGAGACGTTGATTGGTGTCAATTTTTAATTCTCTTAAAATAAGGTTTCGTCTCGAGGGATTCTTAGCATGCAACAAACCTTCTCAAACGCTTTAATTGTTCTGTGACAGTCCGGATTCAAGATACGTGCCAATGGCTACCAGCCTCTTTTTTGTTTGTTTTGTGATTTAGTGATCTCATCATATTCTAGTTAGTTGAGATGAGAAGTTATCGTTCAAAATTCCCCAAGGTAAATAACTTTAGTTCTCGGTATGTTTAGACTATTTTAAATTTTTTATGATAAAGTGTTTGCTTCATCTACCACAAAAATACAGTGAAATGATTAACTGGCTACTCGTGGTGTCGTCAGCATATCTTAGATTTGAGATCTTCCATTACCATTCTTTGTCGTTTAGCAAATAATAAATAAAATGCAGCCCAGTCGTAATCAACAACCCAGTTGTTGATAGTAAAGCTCTCTGATGTTTCGTTGTTGGTAGTAGCAGAAGTGTTGGTGAAAACGAAAAATCTTGTTCGAAGCCAATCATTTATCACGATTCCTCAGAAATCAGCAAGCATGCATAGAAAATGTTTCGTTTCTATGACTATCAAAAACTCAATACCGTGTGTCTTAAAAGATAAGGGAGACCACCCACTCTTTAAATTCAGCAACGACCTTAACCTTCTACTCTGCAGTTTATAGACGTGATCATCAATTTCTTTTATTAAAAGTACTGCATAATAGCTATGGCGTGCGATGACGCAATTCAAAAATCATCAAAAACCATATGTAACTTTGACATGAGACGACCTTGGCGTTGACTGACGAACCTATAAAATAATGGGTTTGTTCTCTGTAATCTTGTTATGTTGCTGTTGTCCAGTAGGTTTATGTCTAAAGGGTTTGAATGATTCTTAAGTTCTTTAAAGTATTTTATCCCTTTGAATGTCAGAATTGCAAACATATCATGGGTGATGATTCGAAAAACCTTTGATCGGTAATTTTACAAGATTTTAATGATAGATGGACCTGCTGTGCCCGCCTAGGTGAACACCGTACCTCCATATTGGCTTTGTGGCTTTTTGTACACAAGCAATTTGTTTTCAATAACAACTTGAGCCAAATGAGTCAATTTACAGTTTAATCGCTTCCTTTCGATCTAAACGTGTGTTTGCCAGGTAAGACACTAGTCTATGGGCATACCGAGGTATTTAACTGAGTCAGCTTGTGGTAGCTGATTATTATTTAGTGTAACCTATGAGTTGGTAAAGGTTATATGGATGGATTTGCTCTCATGTGTTCTTGTAGTGCTTGTGCTGCTTGGGGGAAATGGCAGTATCATCTACAACAGTTGCTGAAAAAGCTATAGCATATCTTGGAATATCTGAAGTGTATAAAATGCACACCACTGGTCCTAAGACACTTAATTGGAAAATTTCAGCTTTAATTGCACGCAGGTTTGATCTCCAATATTATTGGACGAAAGCTAATAGGTTTGTTTAATTACCATTTCGTAGTGAGGTTTTCTCGGTTTGAAAATGAGAATTATATGGATCAGCTCCCATTGTGGTGGACACTAACCTATTCAAGTTCCTTTAGTATCTTGCAGGTTGTTTGATCATACCAAGGAGCTTTCTTGAGCTGAGCATTTTAGACTTTATCCTCTGTCAAGACGGTTATGAGAACCGATATTGTCTACGGGGCCCAATGGTATAGAGATTGTGAATGTGTTTAGCGAAAGTTTCCACCTTTTCACTATCACTATCGCTTGTTGCCCAGTTACGGTCTGGGGGGTACTGTGCTTTGAAGTTGCTTTATCCTTTTCTACCGCATTCTAAAGCGAGGCCGACAGATTCTGTATGTAACAATTTTTAGATTGTCTAGCAGTCTTTGAGCTTTTGTGCAGCTTGGTAGATTTCTTGTTACATTTTTCTGAGCTTGGGTTAGTGTAACGACACCTTCGCAATAGCAACCAGCAAACAAATATTAATTACAAGCAGCACGTACAAGGTTACAAATACAAACATTCGGGAAATCCAGTTATGTCACTGGAAAACCATTAGTTCACAACTGATACAGCTATCATCTTTCGGGTAATAAAAATGACATGGAATGCTTTTCTTCGGCGCTTCCACCATAAAGCGCACCACGAGGGCAATTCTGATATACGGGGTTTGTTCATAAATTAGGATGAATTATTGGGAGAGTTGTAAAGAACCTTAATTAATTTTTATGTCTGCAGAATCGGATACCTCGAACTGTAAATTATTTACAGCTACGACTTTTTAATGTTTGTGTTGTCATTGACCCGTTTGGTCTTCCAAAATGCGACAAGTCGACCAAGGTCCCGAATGCTTGTAATTCTGCACATTTGCACCTTTTCCTGGAAAATTTGGTCTTCGAGTATGTGAAGGTCATTTCGATAAGCTTTTTAACGTGAAAGGTTAAGCCCTTCGTAGTTAAAAGTTCCAGTGCACTTTCGCAGTTTTGCAGCAAGCGGGCCAATTCGGCTGCAAATTTCGCAAGTTAGCGACAGCGCGTCATGCAAATTTGTTTGCGCACAGCACGAGTACCTTTGCGAGCAAAAAACAGAGAAAGCGTTATCTAGCACGAGGTTAACACCTGATTATGCAACGCAGTGTCGTCCGCTGGGTTATACCTTCCTTGTCTTCTTTTATTGACTGTTGCAAATGCCAGACGTTTAGTTACAAAATTTATTGAAAACGGCCGCGCGCTTTCGACATCCGCGGATATAATTAGGAACTGGAGCCGGAGAACGGTTCCTTAAGCAAATTAAGGGTGGCGCTGAAAAGAGGAGAGGGTCGGCCCTGCGTCATTGACCCATTAAACTTGACGGAAGCGATCGCTAAATATAGTGGTTAATTCCGAAAAGAATTTGAAAATAGAAATGGCGTGGGCGGATCTGCGGCTTCCCCGGACCGGGGCTCCCGCATAAATTATAAATGAGCGGCCGCGGCAAGCTTCCCTATCTCATAATGACTCTTTTAGGCAAAGGAATTCGGCGGCCATTACTTATTAAAGCGCTTTACGCAACCCGAAAGCACTGTCGCGCCCGCTCCGCGATTGCCTTCAAATGAGCCAGCTTTCAGGCGCGGCGCCCGAAAGAGCTGAAACCGATAACGGCAAAAATAGCGCGGGGCTCGAAAATTCCGGCGGCGATTTCCTGGGGGGCCTCGTCATTGGAGGATGGGCGATGGTGCATTTGCCGCGCTAACTTCATTAGCGGCCGCTAAATATTTATATTTCAATTTTCCGACGTCTTGCCGTGCGGACGCGCGCGTAATTTGCAGCGCAAAGGCGGAATTAAAAATAGCCCAAATTCGGATGCTTACCACAGCAGCCGGGTCGTGACCAGCCCCGCTTACCTGAAACGAGAGAATATCGTTAAATTCCTGCAAAAAGACTGGGCGTTTGAAAAATACGCAATTTGGTTAATGGATTCGGGTTATATAAAAATGGAATGTTAACAAGCGACATTTCAGCAATTTCAGCGACGGCTAGCAACAGCCGCTCGAGATCAAATATAATGCGAAATTACTGAAGCATCCGAGAGCAAGACTAATATTTTTTTTATTATTTCTATTGTAACAGTACTAGACGCAACGATGTTTTACTCCGTTGAGGAAAAAGTTATGTTACAGTTGCGCAACTGTTGATTTTGTGTTGACAATGTTCTATATATTTTGGATTCCGGACCGACAAACTAGGACTTCGGATTCTCATATTCCGTTGCTGGAAAAGCAACTTTTATCGAGAGATGCAACGATGGAAATATGTGAGGCTCAAGGCGAGGGAAGACTGAGGCACCTGACCGTGTCAAGGTGGTGCAGGCGATTTAATTTCGGCGACCTCAGCCTCGAAGATCAACCACGTCCTGGATGACGGAAACCTACAGGCCGCATTCGATATTGAGCCTTCATCAAGCGATTGGTCTCGAACAAGACGCTTCGCACCTCCCCTCCCCGAGATCTTTTCGCGATCAAGTTCGGGTTCACATACACCATTGTTGAAAAATCATTTTCTCTCGAAAGATACTATGAAGGTAATTTGGGAGGCCGAGACTCATGTCAAGATGCTACAGGCAACTCCATTTCGGAAACTTCAGCCTCGAAGATCAACCACGTCCTGGATAATCTAAACTTGCAGACCGCTTTCGATGATGAGTCTTCCTCAAACACTCGTGATTTTCTAGCAGAGTTTGGTTTCGATCAAAAGACAATCTGAAACCACCATATTCATAAAAAGCCCCGCTATGACTAACTTCGGGTTATGATGTTTCATTGCTCAAAAATCAACTATCATGAAAAGATGCACCGGCAGAACTTGTGAGGCTGAAAATGAGGGAACGCCGAGACAGCCGACCGTTTCAAGATGGTACAAGTGATTCGATATCAGCTACCACAGCCTTGAAGATCTACCACGTCCTGGATGACGGAAACCTACAGGCCACATTCGATATTGAGCCTTCATCAAGCGATTGGTCTCGAACAAGACGCTTCGCACCTCCCCGAGATCTTTTCGCGATCAAGTTCGGGTTCTCATACACCACTGCTGAAAAATCATTTTCTCTCGAAAGATACAATGAAGGTAATTCGGGAGGCCGAGGCTCATGTCACGATGCTACAGGCAACTCCATTTCGGTAACTTCAGCCTCGAAGATCAACCACGTCCTGGATAATCTAAACTTGCAGACCGCTTTCGATGATGAGTCTTCCTCAAACACTCGTGATTTTCCAGCAGAATTTGGTGTCGATCAAAAGACAAGCTGAAACCACCATATTCATAAAAAGCCCCGCTATGACTAACTTCGGGTTATGATGTTTCATTGCTCAAAAATCAACTATCATGAAAAGATGCACCGGCAGAACTTGTGAGGCTGAAAATGAGGGAACGCCGAGACAGCCGACCGTTTCAAGATGGTACAAGTGATTCGATATCAGCTACCACAGCCTTGAAGATCTACCACGTCCTGGATGACGGAAACCTACAGGCCACATTCGATATTGAGCCTTCATCAAGCGATTGGTCTCGAACAAGACGCTTCGCACCTCCCCGAGATCTTTTCGCGATCAAGTTCGGGTTCTCATACACCACTGCTGAAAAATCATTTTCTCTCGAAAGATACAATGAAGGTAATTCGGGAGGCCGAGGCTCATGTCACGATGCTACAGGCAACTCCATTTCGGTAACTTCAGCCTCGAAGATCAACCACGTCCTGGATAATCTAAACTTGCAGACCGCTTTCGATGATGAGTCTTCCTCAAACACTCGTGATTTTCCAGCAGAATTTGGTGTCGATCAAAAGACAAGCTGAAACCACCATATTCATAAAAAGCCCCGCTAAGACTAACTTCGGGTTATGATGTTTCATTGCTCAAAAATCAACTATCATGAAAAGATGCACCGGCAGAACTTGTGAGGCTGAAAATGAGGGAACGCCGAGACAGCCTACCGTTTCAAGATGGTACAAGTGATTCGATATCAGCTACCACAGCCTTGAAGATCTACCACGTCTTGGATGATGGAAATTTGCAGGACGCTTTCAACGTTCAGCCTTCCTCAAATTGACGATTTACAGCAGAATTTGGTATCATCAAAAGACAGACTGAAATCATTTCGTTCACAAAAAGCTCCGTCAAGATCAATTTTGATTTAGTTGTAAAATCAACTTTTATCCAGAGATAGGACGAAGAAAATTTGTGAGGCTCAAGGTGAGGCAACGATGAGGCACATCGCCGTATACAGATGGTACATACAATTCAGACGATTCAATTTCGCTGACATTAGTTTCGAATGTTTCTATGTTGAGTCTTCATCAAACACCCGCAATTTGCCAACAGAAATTGGTCTCGATCAAAAAAATTTGAAACGAACGTGTTTACAACTTTAGGTTCTAATACCGTATTGTTGGAAAATCAACTGTTAACGAAAGATTCAATAAAGAAATTTCGTGAATCTGCAGGTTGGAGAACGTTGAGGCACATGGCCGTGTCAAGGTGGTACAGGCGGTGCAATTTCAGCGACTTTGGCCTCGGAGATCAACCACGTCCTGGATGACGGAAGCTTGCCAGGCGCTTTTGGTGTCGAGCCATCGTCAAACACTCGCAATTTGTCAGCAGGACTCGGTTTCTATAAAGAAAGTCTGAAACCATCTTGTTTAGAAAAAGCTTCGGGTTTTAAAATGCTATTACTGGAAAACCAATTATCATAGAAAAATTCAACACTAAAATGAATTTCGGTTCCCGATATGCTACTACTCGCAGATCTTCTTTCATCGATAGAAGGAAGTTTGCGCGGCTGAAAGCGAGGAAACGTCGAGGCAAATGACCGTGTCAAGATGGTGTAGGTGATTCAATTTCCAGGTCTCATTTGATGCTGAGCCTTCATCAAACATTCCTGATTTGTGAGCAGAACTTGGTTTCGGTCTCAAATCGAGTTAGACGACGAAGAAAATTTTTGAGATTAAAGACAATAGAAAGTTGAGGCACATTGTCATGTGCAGTACAGACGATTGAATTTCAGCTATCTCAGCCTCGAACATCAACCACGTTCTAGATTATTGAAATTTGCAACCTTTCATCAAATACTCGGGATTTGCAAAACTTGATCAAAAGACAGTTAGGAATTATCTTCATAAAAAGCTTCGCTAAGATTAACTTCAAATTCTGGTATGCTATTGCTAGAAAATCGACTTTTACCTAGAAATTTAAAAAAAGAAATTTGAGAGGCCGAAGACGATCGAACACTAAGGCACCTGATCAAGTCAAATGGGAAAAAGGCGATTCAATTTCGGCGATTTCAGTCTCAAAGGTCAACCGCGTCTTGGATGATGGAAGCTGAAAGCCTGTTACGATATTGAGCCTTCGTCAAACACTCACAATTCGCCAAGAGAACTTAGTCTTGATCAAAAGACATTTTCAAACCAATGTGTTCACAACTTCCAGTTTTGATACGCTATTGATGAAAAATCAACTTTCATTGAAAGATACGACAAAACAACAAATTTATGGTGTTGAAGGCGAGGAAACATTAAAGCAGATAATCGTTTCAAGGTTATTCGAAGATCTACTACGTCCTGAATAAAGGAAATGTTGAGTCTTTATTAAGCATTTACAATTTGGTACCAAAACTTGGTCTCCATCAAAAGACAGTTTGGAACCATCTCCTTTACAAAAAGCCTCGCCGAGATCAATTTCGAGTTCTGATACGTTGTTGCTGGAAAATCCGCTTTTATCGAGAAACGCAATAAAGAAAATGTGAAAGATTAAAAGCGAAGAAACGTGAAGTATATGAGGCGACTTTAGCGTTGAAGATCTACCACGTGTTGAATTATGTGACCTTGAAGGCCGCTTTTGAGGTTAAGCTTTTATCAAATTCGCCATTTAGCAGCAGAACTTAGTCTTGATAAAAAAAGTCTGAAATCACTTTGTTTAAAAAACCCTTCGCTATAATCAATTTCGGGTTTTCATAGACATCTTTTATCGATAGATAACGACAAAGGAAGTTTGCGAGGCTGAAGGCGAGGCAAATGACCGTCCGTGTCCAGAACCCATTTGATGCTGATGTTCATCAAACACTCGTAATTTTCCAGCAGAACTTGGTCTCGTTTAAAAGACAGCCTCAAACCCGCGTGTCTACTACTTCGTATTTTGATACGCTATTGCTGGAAAATCAACTTTTATCGAAAGATGCAACGAAGGAAATTTGTCAGGCTGAAGGTGACAATTTTGGCGACCACAACCTCATAAATCACCTATGTGCTGAATTATCGGAACTTGCAGGCTGATTTCGATGTTGAGCCTCTAAAAGACACTCGAGATTTGCCAACAAAACATGGTCTTGATCAAAAAACAGCCCGGAATCATCTTTATTACAAAAAGACTCGCCAAACTCAACTTTGGTTCTGGTAAGCAAATCGATCAAAAGAATTATCTTGTTTATAAAAAGCCTTGCTAAGATTAATTTTAGATTCTGATATGCTTTTGCTAGAAAATCAATGTGTAGCGAGGGATTCAATAAAGGAAATTTGAAGGGCTGAAGACGGTGGAAGGTTAAAGAACGTACAGACGATTTAGATCGTTTTGAAAGATGTTGAGTCTTCATCAAATTTGTTGGCAGATCTCGATCAAAAGGCGGTCTAGAACTATTTGGTTCACATAAAACTTTACCAAGATCAACTTTGGGTTCTGCTTCGCTATTGCTGTCGATTTTGAGCCATTCTTGGAATGCTCGAGATTTATCAGCAGAACTTGGTCTTAGTTAAAAGTCAGCCTGGAACCCTTTTCTTCACAAAAAGCCTTGCTAAGATTAACTTCAGATTTGAATATGCTATTGCTAGAAAATTAACTTTTACTAAGAAATTCAACATATGAAATTTGAGAGGATGACGACGAGGAAACGCTAAGGCTTCTGACCAAGTCAAAATGGTACAGGTGATTCAATTTCTGCGATTTTAAGCCTCGAAGATCAACCGTGTCTTGGATGATGAAATTTTGCAAACCCCTTACGATGTTGAGCCTTTATCAAACACTCGCGATTTTCCAGTAGAACTTGATCTTGATCAAATTTTTCGCGGTCTAAATGCTGAGGCACAGCCGTAAGAGGCGATTTTATTTCGGAGATCTTAGCCTTAAAGATCTGCCGCATCCTGAATCTAAACTTTCAATATTAAGTCAGTTACAGTTGGCGATTTTCGAGCAGAACTTGGTCTCAATCAAAAAACAGTCTGGAACTATCTTGTTTACATAAAGCTTCGTCAACGTTAACTTTGGATTCTACTAATCTATTGCTGTAAAATCAACTTTTATCGAAATTCTGGAGGCTGAAGGCGAGTGAATGGTGAGGCAGACGACTGTGACAAGGTGGGCACGTCTGGATGATGAAAACTTGTGGGTGGCTCTCAATTTTTCGCCTTCTCCAAACTTTGTGATTTATCAGCAGAACTTGGTCTCGATTAAAGGTCAGTCTGGAACCATTTTGTTCACAAAAAGCCTCGCCAAGATCCATACGAGCCTACCAAAGCACAAGGTAGCAAAAGGGTCACATTGTGCTTCCAGAATCAATTTGGCAAGATTTTGCAGGTTTTGTTTATTTGGTTGGAAAATCAAACCGAGTCTATGACAAGCTGAAGGAAAAGTACTAATGCCTGATTCGACTCAAGAGTCGTTCTTCAACTCATGGGTGCATCCGTTCTACAACTCAGCATCAATCACAATATGATCATTTCCGATCAATGCAACCGTCGATTTGAGTCGTTTAATGAAACCAAAGTAATGATAGGAATTTTTTTATTCAATACTGTCTCAGCTGAGCGGTCGTTGATAGTAGATAAGTGAATAAATTTTTCAGTTTAAAAAAAAAATTGAGTGAAGGTTAAGAATATTTGAGTTTAAGAGTTGTGAGCTTTATGGAGCTTTATGAAGCTGTATGAGCTAATCGTCCCTGATATTTGTACTTTTTTTTATTTCAAAATCAAAGTAAAGTTGTTACATTCTGAAAAATTCATCAATCCAATTCCGCCTTAATCGTTGGATTGCCAGCTTAAATTCGGTGGACGCCCAGGAAGCGACGAGCTCTTGAGAGCAAAGCCCGGAGAGAAATATTTAATGGCGCGCGCCTCCCGCAGGCATAACTTACTCGTTTTTGGTGTTATCTCATCCGCTAAACAGCTAAATCATACATAGTTACACCCCTTTGTAAAATGCAAAGAATTGCGCCGCCCGAAATTTACTGCGGCCGCCGGACCCAATTCCTGAAACTTTAAACTTCAGGCCACGCTCCCGCCGGGCGGGACCTGCCCCAGCCCGCACGGAGCCCGATTATCCTCGCACGTAATGGCCATTTGCGGCACCTCTATGGCTTTTTTCGCGATGGCCCGACACATCCGTTGTCTAGCAAAACATCCCAAATCTTCGAAAACAGCAGAACACATGCCGTCGATATTTATATTTCCTCTTGGAGAGCGCCCCAAAACACGGGGCATTAACGCCCTTAAAAAAGTGAGTATTCATGATGGTGGTTCGTGACATTTGCGCCGGGGTGGCGGCGTTTCGCAAAGCGGGGGCAGATGCGGCGTGCGTGATCTGGAAATAGGCTGGGGTGCTAACACGGTTTTTATATTTTTTCAGGGCGATATGTTGTTCACTTTGTTGCGTGGTGTTATAATTAGGCTTTCTTTTCTATTCATTGGAGTAAAGATGTGGAAATAACCAGGCATTGTTTTGTTAAAAAAATTAACTTCGAAGTACATGATGAATCCGGAATGGCAGCGCACAGACACACTTTGGAAGAAAACGCGTTTCCCCCATTTGAGGGTCTTTTCGGGCATACATCATGAAAGGCTGACATTTAAAAGGATCTAATTTGCTCGCTGTCCAAAATATCAAGAACAGCAGTAGCACTTGATACATCCAGAAGTTTTATCAAAGGGGAACTACGGCGAGAAGTTAATTAACATGTTCCAGATTATAAATTTTCGGCCCGAGGCCCAGGAGTACAGACACAACGGTATCTGCTTTAAATGCGAGCGTGGAGATTCGCCGACGTAACAAACGTTCAGGCGTTTCCTTTTTTAGCCCGAACCGCATAAGAGGCTGCGCTGAAATGTAATTTTGAGTTGTGCACACAACCACGTAGCTTTGTTTTAAAGTACTTGGGACAAGTCAAACTTTGGCATTTTAAATTGCTGATCAGTTTGCAAGTAAATATCTGACGCACATGTCGCTTGCTGGCGCAGTTTTAATAAACCAGAAATTGGTGTCAAAAAAGCCGTAAGCACAGGCGTAAGCAAAGTGGTGAGCGAAAAGAAACTTCGGAAATGTAGGCAGTGCACTATGCCGTTGTTGATTGAGCCATTTCCTAAGCCTTGGCGAATTGGGTTAAAAAATGGCAAGCTGTTAGCAATGACTTCCACCGCCAGCGATATTAACATATAAAAACAATTTCGACGATCAATCCGTACGCGGCAAAGAGCGTGACCTGCATTGCGAGTGCCAGGCCTAGCACAATAACTAAATTGACAAAGTGGGCAATAAACAATTACTTAGCGCCTACTTTCATGAATTGCACAAAATGCCGGCGACTGCAGAGCGCGCACCGAAATGTTAATGGCGGCTTATTTGTTTTTCCTATTAGGCACAAGGATGCTCGTTATGAGGAAACATTTTTGAACTAATTGTGGCCTCCGGCGCAACCCAATAACTCAGATCAAATATTAGCATATGGCCGCGCGGCGGGCGCAAATCAGAAATCAAAACGCGCGCTTGGCGCAAATGCGGCAAGCTTGCCGAGCGCAATCCCAGCAATCTTCGCCTAAAAACTCGCGTGTAAATTACGGCCCAGACAAAATCGCGATAAAGCCGCCTCCCATGAGAATATGAATGTTAGCGCGAATTCCCCCATAGTAACCAAAATTTAAAAAACTAATGGCTTTAAAAAATTTTTGCAAAACAAAGTAATTAAAATTAAATAAATTAATATATAGCAAAGCGGTTTATATTAGACAAATTTTCAACAAAGATGAAGTCAACTGTAAAACCATACTTTAAAAATTTCAATCAAGAATTATATTAGCGTGAAGAGTTTTGAATTTAACAATAAATCAATTAAATAAGGGTATCGAAGCAGTATCTAACTAAATTCTACTTAAAGAGTAGTAATATAGAGAGAGATCTTGGTTACTAATATAGTGGAAATTGGGGCATCTCAACAAAAATCATTAACAGAATTAATACCACCTGTATCATCATCCAAACTATATATAGCGCAGTTTATGTAGAAATACTAAAGTGATTTAATAAAAGACTCGATAAATTAGAAGCTAGGACTACTGAAGTTATACCCAAGATGAAGTAAAAACAGCAATGCTATTCTAGATAAAAAAACAAGACCATAAAGTCTTTCTAAACACCTAACGCAGATACTTGTCTCATCTCAAAGACAGCGACAAGTCTGTCTTATATTAAAATAAAAAGCTACACGGTATCAAGCCAAGAGTGAAATGCATTTTAAATAATGTCATCTACAACTTACAGTGCAAAATAGAATAGAAGTATCGGTGCTGTTTATTATCCACAAGGACATAATCTTAAAAAAGGCTATCTAACACTTTTGCAATATTGTGGTGAGAAATTCATTACTTCTAAGCATGCAGAATAGGGACCCAGGCTAACAGAAAAGTTACCCGAAAATTGAATTACCACCCAACAGGTAAACCTACAGATCCTAAAAACTTTAACTTCCTAATTTCATTGAAGTTAAAAAAAACCTTGAAATGAACTCTGACTGCTCACCAATTTAACAATGTGTGGAAAGACAATCAAAAAACAGGCCAACCCACTCTCATTAACAAAATGACTGATGGGAAAAGTTTCTGGCTTGGTCTTCAGAAAAATACCAATCTGAATATTAATCTAAGAGCGACTGAGCAATTCTTTATTTTAAGAAAGGTATTTCCTAACTTTGTTGAAGTTCAAGATAACAATAACCTGGATTCTCATCACTCAGTCACCCTTTTAACACTAAGTGAGAAGACAAAATTAAAAGAACAGACTCTCTTCATCAAAATCACATAACCAAAGGGGTAAACTGCCCGGTTTGGACCAGAAAGCTCGTTAAAAAGAAGAGCTAGAAGAAGATAGCAATAGTCCACAGAATCGAGAGATGCATTCGGTAAAACCATCCTCAATACACCTTTAAAACTGCAAAGAAAAATCCAAAAATTCATATTTGCAGAATCCGACACCAGATGAAGAAAATATCACCCCCTTTGTAAAGCAATATTACATCTGTAACATAGGCTAAGAATAATAAACAGAATATTTGTCTAACATCTACACTCAATCAATACAAGTACAAACTAACAACCAAATTTCAGGAGACATCGTTCTAACCATTCCAACTTCCCAGAAAGTCTTACTCACCTTTTCATTGTCGAATGTTACAGAAGTAATCAAGTTGGCAAAGTCAACTTAACGAAGTGAAGTCTTAAGAGACTAAAACTTCTAATAAAGGAGAACCATTTAATCCCAAATTTTCAATTCGATTTTAGAAAGAAGAATTCTATATTGATCAAGTACATCGTATAACCTAACAGGTATCTGAAAGAAAGCAAGACTTTCACAAGGTTTGGCATTGAATAATATACTTCCGAAGAAACACGTACAAATTTTACCACAATATATGTCTGATAGTCTTTTTAGAATTAATCAAAAAACGTATGTTTCGACCTAAAAAAATAGGAACAGGAGTACCTCAACGAAGCGTTCTTAGCTCCATTATTTATCTTTCAATACAAAACATACAATAGTAGCATTCACTGATGATACTACTCCCCTTCCTCTATCGATTGACCAGGATCAACAAAGCTCCACAATAAAACTATAAAAAGCAACTAACACTATATCAGGAAATGGAGAATCAAGCTCCTAAAACTTAAATCCATCCATATAAACTTTACCAACAAAAAACTAGCAAACTCACACTATGAAGTGAATAGCAAATATCTCAGCACGACTTGACACAAAGTTAAAGAAGAACAGAACTGGACTTGGTTTGAAATATAAACATTATTAACTTCCAAGTTGTCAATACACAATCAAATACTAATTCATAATCAGATCTTAAACCCGTGCGGCTATAGTGGAGCTCTGGATCACATTGTGTAACATAGCTGATGTCTGTATTACTTTCATTAAGACTATGGTATACCAACTAACCAAGAAGAACTTAAAGGTTTGCCTGTGAGCAAAAAGTCGGGCTCCACCTTCATGTTAATGCAGAGGTCCTTCAGTTGCTGAACAATCAAAACCATGTCCGAAGATTAAAGAAGATCAAATCATTCGACTTAGTATGATACAGAAAGCAGAGTACAGTGTGTGAGTGAAGTGTCAGTTATTGTTATTATTAAGAAACTAAAGGGCATAAAAAAAACTTAAGCTAAGGAGTACTTTTATTAAAGTAAAATTGCTGGTTAATGTTTTAGACTAGTTTTATAAAAATATATATATTATTATGTCTAAAGTTTATGCAACCAACTCTACTCTTGCAGCGGAATGACAATCAAGACTTTATTGTACTCTCAATCTGTTGGCAATTCAGTATTTAACCTAATATTAAATTATTAAAACCAACTGCGTCAGCGAATGTTTAAAAAATGCAGGCAGCCGGGCGCTGCTGAAAGCGGTACGGCAGAAGGGCATTAAGGGCCGAAGGTGCTGCAGTGCCCCGAGCGAAGAGTTGCTAGGCAATCTCCCGGCGCAGATCACTTTAAATTAATGTCACATTTCCTGCGGCCCGGCGCAACATATAACATGATACGCGGAGCACTCCGCCGCTGCTCCCAACTCGAGACCCCCTAGAAAACTTGATTATTGATTCAGAATGAAACTAAATACCCGACTTTTTCCGTTCCGCCATGAAAAAGCCTGGGAAACTCGATACTTGTTGCGGAAAGTAGCAGCCTTTCCGTCTTCGCTTTTAAGGGCGGCGCTGCTGAATTTTGCATACCGCGTAGGGCGCATTTCTGTCGAGCGAGGAGTCACTTCAATTTTTTTGGGCGATTTTGGAGCTGAATAATACAGAGAAGTAATTGCAGCAACATTATTTGGAAATTAATGTCCGCCACGTTGACGCACACCGATCGCAGTCGAAAACAAACGACTCGAGCCGAAGGAAGAAAACAAGGTTTGTCGCGTAAATCAAGACCGATGCAACTAACTGCATAAATAAATGCACAGGGTGTCCCAAAAATGTACTCCATATAATTACAAACATTTAAACCGACGACACATCTTTCTAGACAATAAGAGAAAATCAAAACAAATGAACTAAAAAAGCTCGAAGGAGCGCAGGAATACAGAAACACCCTAGACGCGGCACTCCAAGAAAAATAAAGAGAAGAGCGTTTCGAAAGAGAAATGAACATTAAAAAAGCATGTGGAAAGATAATAAACGAAAACTGTAAGAAAAAAGTATGGTGGAATACTATAATTCAGAACAACGTAAAAGCAAAGAAGGAAGCTTGGAAGAACTATATCCAGAGGAGGACTGAAAGTAACCGACAGCAATATGCACAAAGAAGAAATTGAGCCAAAGAAGCTGTGTTTATGACAAAGTAGGAAGAATTCGGAAATTTGAGAAACTAATGTGGAACATAAGAAATAATCAAATAATCATAGAAACTGAAGAAAAAAATGGCATGGAAGAAGTATTAAAAACAGAAATTTAAGAAAGACAATCCCGTAGGAGGAGATAGAAGCAGACTAAGAATAAGAACGTTACAAAACGGAGAAGAACTAGAACATAAAATTGAAGCTGAAGAAAACAACATTGAAATAGAAGAAGTAAGAGAAGCAATAAACCAGATCAAACTGGGCAAGGTCGCTGGAAGGGACGGCATAACACCTGAAATGATCAGATACGAAGGAGAACAGCTCTGCAAATGAATAAAAGACTTATACTAGCTTGGGAAGGAAACAGAATACCAGATTATTGGGAAATAAACGCAATAGTCCCAATACATAAGAAAGGAGACTCAAATGATTGCAACGATTACCGAGCAAGATGCCTATCCTTCACCATACAAAAAATATATTCAAAGATTTTAGAAAGAAGACTAAGGGAAGGTATTGAAGAATTATTGGTGGAAAAACAAGCCGTCTACAGACCGCAAAGACAGACGCAAGATGATGATAGGGAAAAGAATAGAAAAACCGCTATTTCTAGCGTTCGTAGATAATGAATCGGTTTTTGACAAAATTCCCAGTGATAGCTTATGGAAAGCCTTATCAGAATTAAAAGTAACACAACAACTAGTAGTACTATTAAAAAATTATATGAACAAACAAAAGGACAATTAAGAATAAAAGGAGCAGAAACAAAAAGCTTCCCAATGAACAAAGGAATAAAACAAGGGGACTCCTCTAGTTACTTGTAGCAAAATCATCACGGAAGTTCAGCAAGCGGTCAAGTGGAATCTGGTGACAGAACGATGGGGCATGAAGATAAACAAAGACAAAATGAAGTAATAAACATAAGAAGATCAGAAGATCACAAGAACCAGAACTCCTCAATAGAATAAATAAAGCAAGTAAAATTAACTATGCATTATATAAGACCATAATAAGAAATAAGGAAAGAAACACCAAAACATAATTAGGAATCTACAAAAGTATTTATGTCCCCACTTTAACTTATGGAAGTGATAGCTGGGTCATGCAGAACAAAACGAGGAGTACAAAAAAATAACCGCCAGCGAAATGACGTTCATAAGGGCTATATGCGGCAAAACTAGAAGAGACAAAATTAAGAACGTGACAACCAGAGAAAAACTACAAGAAAGCCCACTGGTAGAAGAATTTAAAAAGATACAATTGCAATGGTATGGAAGCCTGACTAGAATGAATAACCGGAGATATCCAAAAAATATGTTAAAAGCGAGACCAGAGGGAAGACAACGTAAAAGCTAACCGAGGAAAAAAAGCTAACCGAGGAAAGAAAAGCAAGAAAATGTAGAAAGGACCGCAAGGAACGGGGAAAGAATTTAAAAGAAGTCCTGATACCAAAAATTGATAGAGGGGAACCCGATGCCCTAGTAGCCGGGGGATTGGAAAAGAAGAAGAATTTCTTTGGGGCCTCTTTCAGATCATCTACTGTTGCTGGTTTTGTGGAGTAACCTTGACTTTGGGGTATCCCCCCACCTCTAAAAATTCTTTAGAGGAAGTTAGTGGAGAATTAAACACCACCTTTTGACCTAATTCATTTGTTTTAAAAAGTGACATTGAGACAGTTACATCACGATGGTAATCATTACCAATCAAAACAACTTTTAGTCAGTTGGACCGATGGATTCCTGCGCCATGACAAGTAATCGTTCGGTCAAAAAATAATGGTCCAGGCATGCCCAATGCTGATATTTTACAACACACTGTAACCGTTAGTACCTTGAAATATTGCATTTATTGTGATTTAAAGAACGAGTACATTTTGGGTACCTTTTTAAAAAATTTTAATAATACCGATCTTTAAATTCCTTCGTCATTTGGATGACAAAGAGCAGACAATTTTCGAATTTTCTGCATTAACACATGTTTAGATTAGGCAACGAAGCCATTACCTCTCGAATATATGTCTAATGTTTTTTCTTGAATGGAGGTAAAAAAACTTTACTACGGCAATAAATTTATTAGTTTGTGTGAATGAAGTACACCATTAGCGTGTATGAATATTTATTTCTCCTAGTGTACTTTACATGTCGGCAAGATAAAAATAATGTAGTCTCTGCAGTACGTGTGCAAGACAATTACCACATAAATAATCGAGCGACCTTCCCTCAAAGTGCTGTTCGTGTTTTTTTGGAACTGTAGATCGGTCACACAAGACGTAAGCAAGAAACTCCCAGGACGAATATGCAAAAAATATTACAGGAGAGAGACATTAATTTACATCAAGATTTTAGGCAAATTTTCCGAACATTCCAATGTGTCAATGTATCGAAAGAGCTCCGATGTACCATTGAACTTTTATTTACTTCGCCTTGAGACAGCCACACCAAATTGTGTGCATAAATAATTAATATGTTAATTTTAATTATCTAGCCAATGCATTATAGATGCGGGGACGTTTGCGTTGTTAGGCTTCAGTAATTACATTTGTATTTGATTTAAGCAATAAGTGGTAAGCTGGCTGGATCTTAATTATTTTCTTCAACACGAAATTTGAACGTCAACACGTAAACCACGAATTATAAAAGTGGAATTAGGCAACGTTTCACTAATTATAGCATTTCATAGATAAATTACAGGAAAAGGTTTTAGAACAAAACCAACAAGTCAATTAGGCCCTACAACTTTTGAGCGAAGTGAGCGCTAAGGATTGTTCAAATTATTTGGACAATGAACAAAGAGCAACACAATTGCCCTGTCGCTGTATTTGCATTAACCATCACTCAGCTATTTTTACCATTTCTTTCTGATGATTTATTTAAAGTAATGACTAGTTCCATCATGAGTGACATTAAACGAATTCTATAGATTTTTCTAACTTTGGAGTTCTTTTAAATTATTTTTATCATTTTTAGCCAATTTGATTAAGGAATAATAATAATAAGGGAAAATACATTTTTGGACAATCTAGGAAATTTAAGAAAATCTTTCCCCCTCACCCCAACCTTTATTTTGAATTTGGATTGGATCAATAGCAAGTGTACAAGTCTATTGTAAACAAGGAAAAATATAAATGTATATCATTCTTCTTGGACTGTGCAGTAATAGTGTGATTGTATAGAATTCTTAATTTTATGAACGTATAATCTGTTCCTAATCTATCTCGAGTTTATGATGAAGAAGATGATGAGAAGAAAAGAAAAACAGTTAAATTTCAGCTGACAAAACCACAGATTCTACGGGTCGTTACGTTCTAGATATAACTGTTGAAGCTTCAAATACATTTTATTTCATAATAAAGTAAATTATTTGTGACCCCCCCCCCCCCCCGATATCTAGCATGGTTCTGCAATACTATTGGTCAGCCCTACTGGGCACATGCTTGGTATGCAAAGTTGCAAATTTTTTTTCATATATGGATATATAAAATGTAAAGATAGTTTAAGGAATCTACTGAAATTTCTCTTCTATATTCTATCCTTGAGATTACTAATGTCAATCTTTTGAGGTCGTAAAAAAGTTATAGACCTATTTGGCAGTGACGGTACATTATCCATTAAATGTTTCCAAGAGCTAGTCTCCAACTCTAAATTGGAGGAAAGAAGGATATTCTCTTTTAGTTCAAAGTAGCAGTATTTTACGTTTGTCCTTATGCAATATGCTAGTTAACAAATCACAGAAAGGTGGCAAAGGTGCCTTGGTCGGCATAGATAGATATCTCCTCTATTGTTACTTCAAATCAGTTACTGCAGAAACATTAATATTTTATATTATATATGTATCAGTCATTATATATAAAGCCAAATCAAAATGTTTGTTCTGCTCTTATTGAGGATACGAGGGCGGTTCGATGTTAAAGGAGCACTCCATATCGATAAATCGAATGGCTCTGACAAATTGAAGCTGTCATTCAAAGAAGGTGGACATTGTGATTAAAACCAAAATGAAAAAGCGTGTTTTTGTCAGATTTTTTAATGCAGAAGTGATCCAGAGTAAGATTAGAAAGTGTTTATGACCAATACGCTTTAACTAGTAAAAGTATGTGCGTGGTGCAATAAATCCTGAATGGAACTTCGTAACGATGTAGAAGAAAATAGAGGTAGACCAATAATAGAATAGAAGTATGAAAGGGAAGTGTACCATAAATGAATAGTCACATTCAGGTGTGTTGACATAAACACTTAAATGTTTATGGTAATTATGTGAAGAAGGGTATGTAAGTAGCCCCGAAGGACATCAATTTGTCCTTCATACCTGTGATGTCCTGCGATTGTCTAACCTCGAGGAATAGAGTGCAAATAAAATTTTATTTTTGTTGTTGGGGAAAGCTCCAATTAACGATCCATTAATTGAGATCGTCTAAGACGAGATCATTCAGCAAGAAACATTGCTGGCATAAAGTAACTGTTAAAGAATTTTCCTAGAAGATTTGGGACGAAACGAATGCCACTCGAAATCGTGCTGTCCAGGATCTGCAAAATAACCCAAGATTGTAAATGGAGATTGGTCGATCCAGTAGAAACACTTAACTTCACCAACACATCAAAGTATCGTTGATTTATTCCTTTGGAGCGAGCAAGGAGTCTTTTCGTCCAGAGAACAAATTTTAGTATCTTGATTTTTGGAAAGCGCAGCGTGAGATGGAAACGGATAGAACTGTGGAAAATGGACGTTAGCTCGTGTATCATGACAATGCTCCTACCCACACGGCTGGTTCAGCATTTCTTGGCAAAACCAAGATGGTGCTTTTGTCTTACTTTATCTTCCCGGTCTCACTCAGTGGTGTGATACAATGTTCCCTTCGAGAAAAGTTTTCGGCAGTGGGAAACGCATAGAAGCAAGTGAATTACTGCTAGTAGGAACTAAAATATCTGTATAATTTTATTTGTCGAACCGCGTCTGTACCTACAGGATAGAAATACGTTGTCCGTTACTCTCTTTGAGAAGATATAAAGGTAAATCAAAACTACATAAGATAAATGATCCGGTTAACCCCCTCCCACAACAAAAAACACAATCATACAATGATATCGAATATTTCCACAAAACAATACTTTCATGTATTTCATGAATTGCGTGAATTGGAACTCTTTTGAACGGAAGAGAGGAGAGTGTGTACAAGAAAGATACTCGATAATCTAAAAGATTAGTTGACCGACAATGTTAGTTAATTTTTATTCGAATAAAATATGTATTAGTTGTTGAAGTCATACCAACTATCATAAAATAGATACATCAAGAAACGTCAACAACCAAACTAATGGAAGACTCTTTGAACAAATGGCCTATTGCCTTTAAATTTAACTGAAATTCTTCCATCTACCCTCTAACCCCCACCCCCCCCATAGATAATTAGAGAATTCAAAAAATCGCTGAAAGATGTTTTCGTTAAATTGTGATGGTGAAGGACAAATCTAACGGTTTCTAATAACTCGGGTTTGAAGAAGATTATCCTGGGGCACCACCGACACTATCCAAAGCTTTCACTAAGTATTTTTACCAAAATATTACCAGCTAATCACCAATAAGTCAAAGAAGATTGGAGGAGTAAAATATTTAGATTTTTTGATGCGGTTGATGATATAAGTGGTCAAGGTAAATTCATAGCGTCAACGTGGTAATGGAAGACTTTTTGAATTAAAATCTTGTTGGGAAAGAAATGACTATATAACACAACTTCAGAAAAGTAATTAACAGAAAGTACCTCTATTAAAGTTGAATATTTCTGTGGAAAAACGAGTTTTGCGTGAGTTTTGACCTCTTTTCCCATAATGGAAATAGTTTAGAAAAGGTTGCCCAAAACCATCTGTTCCATACTTGCAGGTCGTCGAATTTAAATCATATAAATATCTAACTTTCTATCGGTAAATAAAATAACACTAGTAATTTATAATCTATTGGAATGAAATTTTACCTGGCGGAAGATTAAGAAAATATAGATCTGATCTTTGTATAGGATCAATTTGTATATAAGCTAAGATGCAAGGCCTGGGCCGAAAATATCGAGTCACATCAAATGGTTAAAAAAAGTTCATAGCATCACATAACGAACTGTCAGTTTCCTAGCAAACTTCTCGAGGACTTATATACTACAACTTAAAAAAAATAATCAACCAACAATATCTCAATCAAAATTAAATATTTATGTAAAAAAATAAATATTTTGTATAACATTTGACTTCTTCCCCATATCTGGGAAAGGTTTCAGAAAAGAGTTGCCTAAAATCATACTTGCAGGTCGTCGAGTTTCAATTTAGATTATTTCTTATCTTTAATATATTCTCCGCTCGACTTCGCTTGGTCCTTTTTACCCCCCTCCCCATCATATAAATAAAAATCTATTTATCTGTAAAGAGAATAACGCGAGAACCGATACGAGATCTGCCCCGAAAATATCGAGCCACATCAAATAGTTAAGGTTAATTCATAGAGTCAACTGGCAGTTCCTAGGCAAACAGAAAACTTTTTGGACTTTTGGGAAAATAAAAGCTATATAGCATAATTTCAAAAGTATTCCCCTTAAAGTTGAATATTTCTGTAAAAAATGTATTTTTGTATGATTTTTGATTTCTTTTCCCGCAGCCGGGAAAAATATCGAAGAATTTTGGAAAAATTTCATCCGAAGTTCTGTTCTGTGCTTGGTGATTTCCAAATTCAAGTTTAGTTAAATTTGCCCTTCCTCAGCATATGAATATCTATCTATCCGTAAAAAGAATGACTCGAGTATTTTTAATCGATCGGAATAAAATGTCACCATATGGATCTGCTGTTTGGATATGACTAAATTATATGTAGGCTAAAATGCGGGGTCTGTCCCGAAAATATCGTTATTGTAATAAAAACAGTTTGACTTTAATGCGCATGCCTGAATGAGGACATAAAGTGTACAGACCACACGTAGCATATAAATAGCACCATCTATGAACCAATAGCAGATATAATTTGTTTAAAAGCAATGCCCTATCATCCGAAATTTCATAACGCCTCAGTCGGCTCATTTTCCCTTCACGTGCCAAAAAGGCGCAATTAAAGAAAGCCCATCTTGTTGAACTGACGCAACCGTCTGCAGCTCGCACGTAGGCGTCATTTCACACGGCGCCGAAATCCAGCGGCCCCTAAGCTAATTTGCAGCTCCTTATCGGCACCAGCCATCAGACGAGAAGAGATTCGCACTTGCCACGGCCAGGCTGGTGTAAATAGGATTTCCCTTTCTCGACTTCCTTAAGTAGAAGTGAAACTGACGCAACGCTCGCACGAGTAGCCCTGACCCGCTTGCACGCGTTACAATCACTGCACATAGTGCGTGTACGTGCCTGCGCCGGTGCAATTTACCAATTAATTTGTTAATTAAAGCGACACACTAACCAGTCTGCGGTCGATTCAGTTGGCAAGCGTCTGGAGCAAAAAACGCCGGCGGCTAAATTTCTGCCTAAAAGTCGCACAGTTCGGATGATTAAGAACTAGAGTAGCAATTATGTTGTTTGAATTCTCACGACTGCATAAATTCGATCATTTTTAATTACACGGCAGCTTACATGAAAGTGGATTATGCCATAAAAAGGACTACATTGTACACAAGCGACATGACGAGGTTGCAAAACGATTCCGAATAGATCAATCGCTCATTTAGTTTAATTGCAGTGGCGTAACGACATAAACCAGCGAGGAATCTTCTACCTTTACTCGCACGGTGGATGGAACCTAATTTGCTGCCACGTTTCTGCAAATTAATATACCATTAAGTTACTCTACAGTGTTTTTGTTTGTTTAGTAATTATCACTGCTGGTCCGCTAAAACGCAGAATAATGCAGTTTACGTAAATTCGGCTCGAAGGACCAAATATTAGCCTTGAACTGTAGATCGAGCGATTATGACCTTGTTAATTTGTTCTTTTCTGTTAAATATTCTTGACGTGCGCAGCTTTTGGTTTCCAGATTGGTTACTAGCTGAGCTGCCCCCGTAGATATTAATCTGCAATCCAGGCTTTTACTTTAATTGCAGGTTTAGTCTGTTTGTTTTCAATTTGTGTCGGCTTTTTAATTAACAAACTTTGTTTTTAAGGTCTGCACACTGCAAGCTCCACCTTGTCACTTAGTTAATTGATTTCTCCAGCCCGAATCGTCGGTGGTGCAAATATAAATTAGGTAGACGTCGTTTTTGAGTCAAATCATTGTTTTTTGCTCCGCGGCGTTTGAAGTGCTGCTCCCTCTAGTTGAGGCCAGTAACTATTTGATCTGCCTTCAATAAAACATGAAATTTGGGGGTCGTCTAAATTCCGGAGCTTGGAAATCTCTGTTCCAGTTTCCCGGCCGAATTTTTTAGTTTTACTACTGCGTAATTTACAAAATAAGTAAGTCGTCTGAAAATCATCTGAAATTGCGAGGTTCTTTCGTTGCTTTAATCTGTAACCTATTTCGCTGCGGATGGGCGTCTCGGGCAGGCTTATCCACACATTTTCAACGAACGGTTTAGATGACAATGTAAATAAATTTCTTAATTTCACGTTTATCTTGAGGTTACTAAGGAGAAAGTATAATGTTAGGAGCGATGGGTTCGGGCAATCGATAAGTTATGGCCAGGAATGAGCGCTCAGAAATAGAGACGATTCATTATTAAACTTGGAAGGAGCGCTTAATTAATGCAACCCTGATTTTTTGCAGCACATCCTGCTCGACACGCTTCTAATTACGTCCGAGCTGAAACCCTTCCAATTAAATTCTGCCCTCTGAAGATAAGAAAATTCCCCGCCGGATATTGGCCCACAAAAACCTAAAAATGCATTTGAACAGTTTCGCTGGATCAAAACGGGCGATATCGGCGTGCTGAGAGTCACCGCAAAGCAGTTGACATTAAGCAAACGTAATATTAATCCAAAAACTACCGCACTCTGTTGTGTTGATCAGCAATCCACTTTTGCAAATTTCCAAGATTCTTAAAGCACCAAAATATTTTTTGCAAAATTGCAAATATAAGAAGTTGGTGCTGAAGACAATGAATGACATTTTAGTTTTTGATATTATTTCGTTTTGGCAATTGTAATCCACATATTTCAATCCTTTTCAGGATGGCTGACGCTAATTACGGAGTACAAACAGTGAACTTTAGTTTTTGTTGGGGCATTATTGGAGGAACGGTTTGGCCACAAGAGGTGTTACCGAGGCAATTTTCAAACGCTTCAATGAAGCAGATTTTGATCTTGAAGACAAACCTTGTTCTGGTCGGCCATCAACGTTGAACAACAAACATTTGTAGACAGATTTGACATTGATGTTGACTTCACTGGCAAGACTTGCGATTCCTGAGTCCACCCTTCTCTTCTTGGTATGGACCGCCTCCATACCACCTCACGGAGGAATCAAGATCTTCAGGAGCTTATGGCAGGCATTTCTGTTGACCGTGGCCGTATGGAACTGTATAGGTCTTGAATGTTCTGGGAAATAAACTCCTGGATGGTTCAGGATCTCTATGGGGGTCATGGTTTTGCACAAATCATGGTGCATTAAAGATGGCTTTTAAAGCTTATTTCTGGACGACCTACAGCTTCTGTATGTGTGTCTTTGCGGCTCACATCCAAACTGGAGCCCCATACGGCATGATAGGACGAATGATCGTTTTGTAAATAATTAGGTTGTCAGTCAGCTCCGGGGATAATCTTTCCAACTTGGCCTTGGTGACCTATCTACGTGCGATCTCCAGGTCAACTTGCAGCCCAGAATCAGCTTAAGATATTTCGCACCAGTCTTTAAGTTGGTGGAGCCTGTCGTCTGCATATTGGGCTAGTATAGTGGTGGCCGTTAGTCGGACGTAGATATTGAAGAGCTTCGGGAATAGGACGGAGCCTTGGGGGACGCCGGCTCGAAATCGTCTCTCCGATGGTCTCGCGCTACCGAATCGGAACCGGATCAGCTAAACCATCGGTAGGGGGATTGGACGTCAAATCGTTGTGGCACACTTTGTCAAAGGCCTTGAAATTGAATCTTGATGTAGTCCTCAGTGAATAATTTCTTCCCCAACACCGGAAATACCGGTAATGCTCGAAAAAAGTTCATGATTTTCCAGGCTTGAGAAGCATAATGACGTCCGCCACCTTCCAAGGGCTCGAGAAGTGGCGAAAGATAGCAAATACTTAACAGCTACGAAGATGAGCC
The DNA here is from genome assembly GCA_036346155.1 of Sinelater perroti. Lineage (NCBI taxonomy): Eukaryota > Metazoa > Arthropoda > Insecta > Coleoptera > Elateridae > Sinelater > Sinelater perroti. The sequence goes on from JARFIY010000222.1 coordinate 8,031,115, forward strand.
TTTATTAAGTAGTAGTCTGGCATAGGTTCTCAGAGTTTTGCCCCTATAAGCTGTGCTCAACCTCTCCATCAACTTGATTTTGTCCACAAGAAGCACCGACTAACAACACGCTGAAAGATTGTTTCTGGAAGCAAACAGTGACGTCGGATGAGAAGTGGGTTCTGCGAGGTCAAAATCCTCAGTTTCGCGTCAAAGTCGTTTCGATAAGGTCATGATTTATGTGCGCTGGAACTTTAAACGAGTTTTGCATTTTGAATTTGTGTCGAACGGTCACGCCATCAATGCCAAACTCACTTGCCAGTAGTTGGACCGTGTCTAGGATAAGCTGAAGAAGTACTCGATTCTGGTCCGACGAAACGCGGTTTGCTTCAGCGAGGCAACACCAAACCGCACTCCACCAAGAAAACTTAGAAAAAGTTTGAGGAGCTCAACACCGTCGAGGTTCTTCTGCAGCTAGTCGCTGCTCCATCCGATCTTCTCCGATCGATTGAACACTCCTTGCGTAGTCGAAGTTGAAGAAACGACTCAACGGTGGCAAAAGGTAATGGAACATGATGGAGGTTATTTGGATAAATTCATGTATAAAAATGTCATTTTCGATAGTGAACACAAACTTTTTGGCTAAACTTATAAATTAGAGTAGCTGAGCTCATATATACTTCATTAATTGCAGATCAATATTAATTGTACCAATTAATCACTGTTTTTTAAATTAAAATATTGATTGTCATTCCACTGTTGATGCGCGTGCAAATTTTGTAATAATTAAAATATAATTTTTTGTTCAGTTAAAGTTTTGTTGGTCGTTATTCCATAAAAAAAGAAATGCATCCCCAGTTAGGCTCAAAAATAATTTTCTTTGATTGCCGCATAATGGGTTGCCTAAAAGCAGGCGCATAATGTCATAGTTCATAATTAGCGTTTACGATATTTGTAGTTCTGGGGCTACTGTTCTGTTCTGTTCAGTGTTCTACAGTACAATACATTGTGCACCATGTAGCCGCTCCAGATTAGTCTCCCCATCTGGCATTCGTCTACAAGCGCCGATCTTGCGGTCTCGGCTGCTAAGCCGTTTCCTCCTCGAACTCCCATAAAAATGCTCTACAAATACGAGCCTATTAAACGCAGAATTTTACAACCTTTAACTACTAAATATAACCTCTAAAACAAACCGTAGCCCTGACACTCGGAGGCGCGATAAAGCTGCGGCGGGAGCACCCTAAATTCGGCGCCTGACAAGTTTATACACCCTTAAATATGAAATATAGCTTTTTTATGTAATTTGCCATAAAAGCGGGCGTGATGTGCGTCGAACATGTGATTCCACCCTTGGCTAATGAAGGGCATAATGGATGGCATTATGGAGTTCTAACTAAGAACATGTGTCGGCCGGGAAGTCCCTCCTTGTTCTCTGTAAACATCCCCTGCACTTGTGCCTCTCTTAGGGGGGATTAGGTCACACGCTTATTTTACGGTGTTTAGTTGCAAGCATGCAGTTAATTTGGCCCGCCCCTGGGTAGCGTTTCAGGCTCATCCCGTTCACCTTAAACACCAAGGTAATGAGGCACTTAAAAATTGTTAATAAATTTAAGCTTTGTTTTCCTAAAGGAGAATTCGTTGCCAAACTTGTCGATGAACTTATGGCAGGACCATGTACATATACCATTTTTGTGCAGCCCTTCATTTTCTTAATTTTGTCACCATGTAAATCTGAAAATCTCTCGATATGCCAGATTGAGCTTTTTATTCAAGGGGCGCTCGCCCGTAAGCTGAACGGCCGGCAATAACATTTGTAATGCGAAATGTATTTCGACACGGCAGATGTTCCCTCGGAGATATAACTTAGCCGCCCACTTGGCGCTAAACAATGTCTCAATTATATCGTCCGCATTGTTACCTACGTTATATGCATAATTTCAGGCCAGCACTTGCGTAATTAAAGCGCAATTCCTCAACAATGGCCCGTGGCTCAACTCAAAGGCGCTTCAAGCAACGCTTCTTCGACTAATTTATTTAACAAAAACCTTTTCAGATTTTTCGAGTTGAAAATTAGAAAAATTCCAGCGGTTAGACAACCAACCGCACCACAGTCAGATGAATTGCATAAGAGTTGTGGAATGACAACCAAGACACGTTTCTCTAATTTTCGATCGATTTCTTGATATAAACATTTACATGCACATGCTGGAATATTTATAACGGGAAGCAACAGCAAATAGTGGAAAATGTGCCGGCCCTGAGCTGTCGCAAACTTAAAAATTCACTTATTTACTTTTCTTAGGCGGCTGTTTGTCCAGACGCTCTAAACATTTTAATTTAGAGGAACCGAAGAAGTGGAAATAAATGGAATAAGCGCGTGTACACAAAAAGGGGCTCGGTTGAAAATGAAGTGTTCCCGTTTTTTGCGCCGGCGAGTGAGCGAATTACTTAAAAATTCCACAACTTTGTAATAAAACTTAAATTGACAAGTTCATCTTCCCGCGCAGCACAGTAGATTATCTGGGCTTGTTGGTGTATGTCAAAGAAAACAATTTGCAATTTGCTCGCTGATTCAGCATTGCCACGTTTCGAATTTATTAAGGGGTGGCTAATTACAGGTTTTATGGAAGGTAAAGGAAGATCATTTAAAAACCCCAAATTCAAATTAATTGTTTGACCTTTAATTATTGAAGCATCGTTGTCAAATCTCAATTGTACTATTATTAATGATGCAAATAGATGATAATAGCAAAATTGTAGTCTTGTCGAGTTTGGGCAGCTACATGGGGCTGGGCGTTGTCATAAAGCAGGATAACGTATCAAATTATTCAATTAAGCAATTTCAGCAACCATTAATCTGCAATCGTTCTTGAGAAGGCGGGAACAATGCGACTACTCTCTTCGGTCACACTAGTTCTCGGGAGACATCTGCGACCTTCATTTTCAACTGCTTCATTTACTTCTGCTATTTTTGCTTTAATCTTCTTAAAATTTTACTTTTTGCTCTGTGCCAGGGAAATGCTCCTCAGACAAATAAAAAGGATAGTGATATCCACCAACCCCACACGAACGCTTTAGCAGCAACATCAGTGTCAAATCTTTATCCTCCAAATGCTTCTTTTTGTGGTCTACACAAATAATAATTGAAGAACGATAAGTTCAAAATGTATTATATATTTCCATAATTTTTTGTCGAGTTTCTACACCTGTATGTAATTGAACATTGTGGTAAAGTAGAATAACGTCGCCGATTGCCTAAGCAGTGATGTTGCTTATCTGGACTTTAGAAGTAATTTCAGCAATCGTTAATCAGCAGTCATCCTCAACTAAGCAGCGAACAATGTAAATATTCTCCTCGGTTACGCTGGTCCTTGGGCAACGCCAGCGACCTTCACGTTCGCGCGCTCAAAAAATGTTTATGCCACGCATATACTGAAGTCCTATTAAGGGTGGTGTTGTTCCCCAATTGTGCTTCAAGTCTTCTTTATAATTTTATGCCTTCTGTCATAAGAAATTTAATAATCAGTCGCGCGAAGAACGTTTGACATCGTAATTCCGATTCAAAAAGCATCAGAAATCACGCTTAAACGCTTTGTTAACAACATCGTCAGCAAATCTCTACTGTTTAAGTACTTTCTTAGTTATTCCCATTCTTGAAGCAATTTTAGCAAACCTTAAAAAAGCAGAGAACAATGCGAATATTCCCCTCAGTCACGTTAGTCTTCGGGCGTCGTTGATGACCTTCATTTTCAACTGGTCTTCGTCCTCCCAAAAATTCCTTATGCCACAGGTGCACGTGAATTGCCTTAAGGGCGTTGTTTTCACACTGCGCTGTAAGTCTTCTGACATTTCGCACAGTTTTACGCCCTATAACGTGAGAAATTTAATAACAATCCGTTGCGCAACGAACGAGGGCGCCTCTTGCTCTAACATCATAACACTGACTGAAAAAGTGATAATGCGAAGTACCATACAGAGAAAATCCCTCTCAGACATCTCTTTCCGTTACCTTACAATATGTAAAAATAAATTCCTGTTTATATTTATCCCTCTATAACGAAAATTGTTTTATAATTGATGAACAATTGTTAGTACAAGGTTAGAGACATTCTTCAGCACGCCTTGATACTTCTCAAATTTTCTCTATTGTGTGGCACGGCATACAGTGATGCAGTTCCAGTGATTTTTGCGTTTTCTGAGCTCTTTGTTTTTTTGTCCTATTTTCAGCAAAATTGGAGAGGAATTCTCATATGGCAAACTTAAAAAGCACAGTAAACTGTTTTCGGAAAATTTCAAGAATTTCGCAAGCTTAACAGCTGAAAGACACTGAATATTCATTTTTGAAGTGTTCAAAGCCTATAGTTTCATCTCCAAAACCTTCCTTAGATATTTGGGTTTTTTCTGTTCTGCAGAGTTTAAAATGAAATCATTCAACAAAAACTGATCATGGGTTAAATCTCATGAGATCAGAAACCAAAGGGTTAGAAAGGTGAAATAATTTAATTGCCCATATTAAGACAAACTCTATTACTGAAATGACAAAGTCAACTCGTCGGCTACCCCTCCAATCTTGGAGTGGACTCACCTTTTTCCGACTGGTCCAGAAAACATAACGCAACGTTTTTCTGACTCTGTGATGGCATTTAAATGGCGTCCGATTTCTTTTTGTTAAATTACACTCAGTAACCATGGCTTCAAATAGAAAACTTTAAAGTGGTATAACTTTATCCTTGCTTTTTTCTAAATTTGAACCTCCAAAGGGGCGTGTCCGTTATAGCAAAAAATTGTCTTTAACACCGTGACCATAAACTCACAAACACGTATAAGCAAATTAAATGTTTGGTTTCTTAAAGATCTCTGGAAAGGACTCGGCTCAGACTGCTCTTGAGAAAAATATTTCAATTTTGGGATTTATTGTGCAACACTTGGTGCAAATTTCTTCTAATATCCTTAAATTCAAATCAATTATCGCACAATTGTAACCAAAAAGCAGTAGTCGCCAACAAAGAAAAAGATCTGCCTTTTGCAACTACGTGTTTCACTACAAAGTGCAGTGGTGACCGAAGCTAACGTCGGAAATTTAATAGGTAACTGATTAGCAAACCGTTTGCTCCTTAACTGAACATCTGGTAAATATATAAAATTATGGGTTTTTACATGCTTTCAATAGACCCAAGTAGTCATGCTTCATCAACAACATGTGGCGTAAATAGGTGAAGACCAATTCTTTTGGTTGTTCGCCACAAAGAAAGCAAATTCTTTTGTGGGGCAAGTCGAATTTGGACATTTGTTTTGGACTGCTGTACTGAACCATTGGGCTATTCACTTTCTATTGGCATTAAAAGGAGCTTCAGCCTTACATTTGTGAAGGATAATACATGCTTCTAGACGCTATGTTTATTGTAGAACCCAAGAAGCCATTTTTTAATCTTGCCCATAGCCTCCAGATGTCTGGCAAATCGTTGGTGATATGAAAGTTCTAAACTAAACTCATATACTAGAAACATTGGTTTTTCTTTCACTTCTGTCTGTATGTCAACATCTCCGGTGTAAAACTTTCAAACTCGTGTGCTGATTTTAATTTGGTTTGGTTTTGGTCACGTTAATTCCATGTTTTAGCCAAAATCACCGATCTTACATCAAATTGATCCATTGTCACACGCTGTATATTTTAATAAATATTGTGCTATGCATAATGCATATTTTTATAACCGAAATGTCCTTGATGGACGTTGACACAAGTGATACACACAAATACATGTTGCAACAGTGTAATGTTACTGCTTTTCGTGTTTATTTGCACAAATTTCAACATGCGACATTGCTGTGATAAAGCTTAACCTTTGGTTAAGTCAATATTATGTTATTAAACTATCAACCTTGTACTTGACATAAGCAATAGTTGTTCCTTGTATGTGAGTTGTACCAACAACTAGAATGCATTAAACATTTTGGACATTGAAATGGGCAGTTGCCTCAGCAAGCGCCAAGGTCTACCGCAATGTTCCTTTTCTTTTTACCTTGCCTATTTTTGTAGGGTACAATTGACGCTTCTGCGCGAGTAAATGATGATTTAGTGCTTAACAATAGGTGGTTCTAACTTTTAATAATATTCGGTATATAAATTATGTATAAAAAATTAATTTTAAATATCGCGCAGCATCGCTGCGACTGCTTTATCTTACTGCACAACATATGTTCAGAAAGAAAGATGATGAGGACGCTTCTAGATGATTTACCAAAAAGAGATTCTTCCTCCAGCTAAATTGAAAAGTCCTGAGGGAGTTGCAAAAGAACTTCTAATACAGAACATAAGAATCATTTGATGGTGGTTTTTTGAAGTTAAAACTGGAGTCGATCCCGAACTCCTTACCATATCAGCGGAACTCAAAAGTCAAAAGTTTTCTTAATCAGAAAGCTGATAGGAAAAAGAAAAGAAGAGAAAAGGAAAATGAAAGAGCACTAAACATAAACAACTCAAAAAACTAGCTTTTGATGTTGTAGAGCAGCTCAAGTTGGATCATGAATTAGGTAAGGACATGGCAGTGGCAGACAAGGATAATCTGCAAAAGACCAGCTCAACCTCTTTCCTGCCATATCAGCGGAATTCCTGTCAAAAATGTTCACATTTAGAAGGCTGAGGTGATAAGGGAAAGAAGAATTCATTAATAAATTAAAAATTACGGAGGAAAAAATTCTGGAGATTCACAATGTTTCACGCCCTGGCTTCCTGATTTATCAGGCACCCAAGAAAAAGTTTGTCTTTGTTAAAGAACTATCACCATTTTCCTTATCTATTTATATGTCTACCGTCTCGTTTGTTGTGGCGATTTAGCAACATTAGTCCTCTACCCACTGACATGCGCCTTCTTACCCTATAGAATAGGGTAATATGACTTTTCGCTCACAGGCTTCTGTTCAAAAACAAGTGGTTAGTGCGTAAATGGTTAAATATTATTGCCATAACGTAAAAAGTAGATTTTATTAAACTTTGGTATGCCGAAGAAGTTGTGGTCGTCACCTTACTCTACTTTCTCCTACAAAACTACAGTTTGACCTCCACAGCTAGTCTACTAAGAATGTTGTTCATTACAGGGAAATTTAATGATTAAATCAGATGAAAACAAAAAACACCATCCATAACTGTTAAGTATACGCATGATGATCACCAGGTGAAAGGTCTAAACTTTTGGCTGCCTTCTTCTGCAGCTCGTCGTTCAACCTTTCTACTGAATCATCAGAAAAAATTTTCATCAGATCATAGAGGCACTTCCCTTCCTTTCCTAATAGCGCCTTCTGTTGAAGTTTGGGGATCTAAATGGCTGTTGAGGTCTTAAACACTGCAGTTTAAGGGATTTCTGCGTACGAGCACTTAAACCGTCTAAGACTCTTTAACTATGAGTTCTGCGGTCTTTCGACTCATCATTGTCCTCCAAACCAAGTAGAATACCTGACATTCTAGAACAAACCAAAAGCTTGAAATTACAAATTTCATTACTTCTCGTGGCCATAAAGTTAGGCAACCAAGATTACTACCGCCAAATATGTTCATAGGGGTGTATACTACGCATAAGAAACCTGCAGTTTATAAAAATTTTTAATGCTAAAAATTTGATGGGAATTACTTTTGTTGCCTAACTAGTGATCATGTGGAGAACAATCCAAAATTAAGTCTCACTAATTTTGTGACCTCGTTAACCCCCCTCCCCTAATTGTTGACGTGTTGCCAATACTTCAAAGTATTCAAACTCTTCCATACACTGAAGTGCAATTTTTTCGGAACAACTCCAGAATCTCCATAAAGAACATCTTAACTGTGTCTTGAATACTACAAAAATAGGCGAGCACAGTGACTTATGCCAAATTCTGTTAGACCAAGCGGCACTCGAATAGCTCGGGCGTTTTTGTCCGCGGAGCCGCACACCGGCAGGGTTGCTGCAGCGACAGTTATGTGTTCTTTTTATCTCGGGCAGTGGGCATCGAACTTGCAATTAAGTCGAAGGACACCCGGTGCAGAATGAGTTAGCCCGTCGTGATACCACCGGTGCATCGACAGGTTTCGCAGTACCCGCAATTATCAACCTGTCTTCTTATGATTATTGCGCCATGTACGGGCCGGTCCCATTCTTGCGGCCGTTTCACTTTCATTCATTCAATTCCGGCCTTTATTGCAGCCCCCGGTGGGGCCCGTTAATGAGGCAGGAAAGTGGCCATTTCGCTAAATTGCAGGCCATCAATTGTGTAATCTGAGTCCGATAAATCTGCAGATCGGTGGAAGCGAGCGCTAATGTTCGTACAATCGTTTGTTACGGGCCCCGCGATTTATTGGCGGCTGTTCTAATAAAATATGCTAATGCAGCCCTGTTCAGGTTAGCCCACACGTAATGCGGGCCGTTTTTTTGCCCGAGAAAAACGGAGTGGATCTGCAGTCCATTCTCCGCTATCTGCCATCTCACCTGTTACCAATCTGAAAGATCTTTCGTTATGTTTTTCTTTAAACTGCTCTGGCAAACTCTTCAAACGCCCAAATCCTTGTAAGAACCGCAACAGCGCACATATGGCTTAGAGGAAGAACATTGGCTGAACTTCTACTATTGATCACTTTAATTAGAAAAACAAACGACCAAAACTAAAATAATCAACTGGGATCTTATTGTTTAACTTTTTTTAAATTATATGTTAAAAGAAAAAATTGTATTTCTATAAGTGAAGCTTTGAAAGGCACAATTTAATAAATAATCAAGTCAATCAGTGTGAATTGTATAGAGTATGCAACCCATTTTACAGATTTTCAGTTTCTTTACGTCTATCTTCTTATTTATTAAATTAAAAAAATTAAATATAAATAGTCACGAAAAGTATTATTTACTACAATACGTAGCTCATTCAAATATCTAAAATCTAAAATTTTTTACAATACCACAACATTAATAAGCGTTTACTACAAAATAAAACAACAAATACCTGACAGACTGCACGGTCGTAGCTAGTGATGGGTTCTAACTTTCAAAAAATCGTTTTTCAAACTACCCTTTATCTTCCAAATGATCCAGGTATTTCAATAGCATCAACTGCGCTTATTAAAATTTTTTGCCAACTTCCTAAATTTCTGATTCGTTACTCAGTTTTGTATTCAACAATTCTGGAGTTGAACCTATAAGTTTCGTTAGAAACTTATAAGAACCATAGCATCGCCCTTTATTGAAATTTACCCGAAAGTCATCAATACCAGTCATAGAAGTGATTGAATAAGTAGACAGAAATACAAATAAAGAAAATTAAATCAGTACAGTGACGTTTGTGTTAAAACATGCAACATGATCAATGATAAAAGCCAATAACATATTAGCGCCGATATGTAGAAAAGTCAAATAACCAAGCCTTTAACCTAACCAATTGAAAATCAGGCCAACTTACTGTTCTAAACTATCAACTATTACAGTCAGCTTTTAAGGAGGTGCCTTTTTCACTGGTTTCGGAATAAGCGAAGAATCATTACCTAAACCATTTCGATGGAAGCAAAAGTGAGTACCCAAATTTTGAAGGAAAAGCATGTACACTGATAAAGATATTTGTGGCCATTGAATTAGCTAGTGTGACTTTCATGTTTAGACAGAAACGTTAGCTGAAAGAATTTCACACTCAAGAAGCCAATTTCCAGGGTGCTTGGAAAACAGTCAACTAATCACTGAAAAAGCGGAAAAAAATAGAAATACAAATTCTGACACCCAAAGAGAACAAAACACCTAACTTAGCAAGGCAAATGGTTATACAAACCATAACATCAGAAGGGTCCAAGTTCCAATGTTGCCACTTCCGTTCAAGAAAACAAGTGAAAATATAAACATAAATGAAAAAAGATATTTAGTTTCGCAAGAACCATAGATTGGTACATTGATTTGTAAAAAAAGATTCGTGTACGCCATATCAAAACACTACCTTAATGATCGCCGCAGTTGAAGCAAAAGTGGGCATTCCAATTTTGGAAGGCAGGTATACATGAAGATTTTATAGTCGTTAAATTAATCCACGTGACTTTGTTGGGCAGAAAAGCTATCTGGAAGAATGTCACAGTTAAAAGACCAATTTTTAGAACATTTCGGACACAACTAGTCATTGAGAAAGGTAGAGGGGATTAGGAATTTCAATTTTGACATCCAAGGAGAACACGTGGACATCTCCACAGCAGATATTATTTCCATTCGGGAAAAAAGTGCTTGAATCTTCCCAAAAAATCTAAATTGGGCAACGAAATCATTTTGATTTTTTACCAATAGATAATGCGTTACCAAATAATCAAAGGAGAAAACTGGGCAAAGAATCTTAACAGTAATAGCTAAATATGTTCCCATAAGCCCAAAATGGGCTAAAACACAACCTCCAATTTAAAAATTAAAATAATCTTCCATATAACCGAAAAACAGGAACATAAAAGAAGAATATCCCTCAACATCAGGCGCCATCTAGCTTTATGAATACAAATTTTCCATCAAATACAAATTTTCCATCAAAAACAAATTTTAAGTCACTTCTCTGAAAAAAGGAAAGCACAATTTTCTTAAACAACTTAAACATGAAAAATCAAATTCAACTTTTACCCAAGCGTTCGGCTATAATTCCTGATTATCTTAAAAAATCAAAACGAGTTATGGTTGATCATGAAATAATCACAAAAGAGTGCATATAAGATAAAGAAGCTAAAGATGAGGGTAGTGTAACCACAGTTGTGAAATTACCTTAAAGAAATTTAATAGCGTTATTGAACGATCTTCAAAAAGCCAACTACAAATATTTCCGTTAAATGGCTTCATTTTGCGTTTCACGAAACATCAATACGTTCAATATTATTTAAGCTATGAATTAGTAAGGCCGTTTCTAAGCACAATATGATTCTGCACTAGTTTTCAGATAATCTAACATATAAACTGCAATCATTGTTTTGATTGAGCAGTTCCTTTTTCAAATCCAAAAAATACCACGCCGTTTTGTTCTTACAGACGTGCTAAATTTTTTATACATCAGAGGGTGTTGTAGAACGTTATTTAAACTATAAAACGATTGAGATTATTTCTGAACACAATATGACTCAGCATTGGTTTTAGATAATCTAACATCAAGAGCGTGATGTGATACTTGTTTGTCATTCGTTACCCGAGCTATGGTTTTGTCAGTTTCGATTTCCCATTTTGCGAGCAGCTTCATTTCCGATTCCAAAATTGGGACACCACGCTGCTCAAGCTTGCATTTGTGTCGCCTTTTCCACTTCTAAGGCTAAAATACTACGTCGTTTTGTACTTACGCCCATTTTCTCTTTACAATTTGAAAAACCGAATAACAGGCCACGTGTCCACTTCAAAATGTTCCGTATAACTCACATTCGCAGAACCAGCGCAAATTGAAAGCAGAATTTTCAAATGTACGGGACAACATAAATCCTGCTTTAGAATGCTAAATGTCCTCTATTCTGACTAAAAGGAAAAGAAATAATGATTCCGATGAGTAATTTGGTGAAAAAACTCATCTCTCCGGAAGTTTTCTTCATTCCAAAAAAAGAGTCAAAAATAGTTAATCAGCTCAAAAACAAGCATGCAGAAGTGCTAGTAAACAAGATATTCATGCCACTATCACAGCCATCAAAGTTAATATCAGTTTCCGCAGGAACAAAGACTGGAGGCTCACTGAAGTGAATTCAATCGACAACTAATTCCCAATTAAAAAGAAAATGCCAAAACGAAAGAAATGCTTATCCAACAACATTCAATTAAGCAAATTAGACCTTATTACCCCTCCCCCTTACCCGCCTTACAGCACAGACATCAATGTTAAGCGTTGTAAATGCCTGTGCTCTGTAATACGATTGTGCCAACAATAGCGAGCAACCGATAACTATCTCTATTATTTGCTCAAAGGATCGCAAACATTAAACCAGTGGAAAGTGTAATTATCTAACCATCTGTTTAACTTCCTACATGCCATTAAAGTTCTGTAACTCATGCACGGCGCGCCATTAAAAATCAAATGGCCTGGAAACGTATTTGAGCCCGCCCTTATCATCAGGTGCGCGACCTATTCGGATTAGCTAAAGTCCAGGCCCTGAGAGATTATTGACTCTATGTGTTTATTGTAGAGGTGCAAGTTAAAAAGTTTTAATGGCAAAAGATAAAATGAAAACAAATTACAGCAAACATTCAAAGGTATTGGGCGTTTTAAATGTAATTAAGAGTAATTTTCATTACACGAAGAAAAATAAAACGATTACATTGGACCCTAACATTAACCGATGATATTACCTGTATGACACCTTATATTAGTATTAGCAGAACGCCATCTGTCAACTTTAAAGCACACTACAAAATGCGCTCGTTTTACCAACATAACCTAAAAATCAGTGGTGTTGTGTAACTAACATTACGACACTGTCTCCTAGAGAGAGCCCGGAATATGATTTGTGTAGCTTCAAAAAAGGAAAAGTAGTGCCAAAACTTTTAACCTATTTAATACAAAATGTCCTTAACAGCCAACGAAAAACGAAGATGAGCTCGCAAAGAAACTCGAAGTAACACATTAAATCACTTCTAAACTTCTACACAAATTAAAGAATTCACAAGGAAGAATATTGGATTCCCCACGAACAAGATTAGACACTTTGATATTGCTATGTCGTTTTTCTCCAGATTCAGAAAAAGATCCTTACACCAGATTGTGACATTTGACCAAAAATTTTCTTACGGAGAACTACACCATAGACAAGTACCGCACAACTAAATACTCACACTATAAAGGCACCATCGCGTCTATGGTGAGGTCAGCTCAGTTGGATAAGCAACAACCGTCACACATTACCATTAGCAACTGATACGCATTAATAACGCATTGGGCGCAAAAAGGCAAGGGAAGAATTTTGTTCCAAGATAACGCCCGACCGCACACCTTCAAAACGACTTTCAGATCTCTGCAACATCACCTGAGAAACACCTATCCCACTCTTTATAAACTGCAAACCGCTCTCTTTCTTTAGAAATTAAATTCGCCAACTTCCCGAAAGATGACGCAAATGCATAATTATTTTGAAGGTTAGGTGAGTAGCTGACTTTTAAATCAATAACAGAATGTAAAAAAAGTCATGCGCTTGATAGGATTTATTCAAAATGACCATCTTTAGCTTCTGCATAAACCTCGAAACTTTTGGTCCAATAGTCTGTGACGGTAAGCACTACAGGCAACGGAAAGTTGCCTGGAGACATTCAGGCTTGCCTCAAAGAATCAAATCTAGGATGCTTTCTTAAACAAACTGTGCCAATATCTTGCTTGGTTAAGTACGAGTTGACTGTTTACTTTGCGAATCATTCTAGAGACTTGCAGGAAGGCCCAAAGCTCACCTTAAAAAAGCATGTAATTCAAATGTTTCCAAATCACTCTAGTGATACACTAGGGCTGGAGTTTTGGTCTTTTTTCAAAAAAATGAATATTGGTCAGTCCATCTTAACAGAAACCCACCAAATTAATACAAATGCTGGATAAGGGTGTCTCTAAAGCACCAACGAGTTAGCATAAATCCCGTCATTTTGCTTCTTAAATGTTTTTTCTGTTGTAAACATTTTTCAGTAAACATATTCTTTCTGTGACTTTCAGGCGTGCACTCAGTCAACAAGTTGAGTTTTCTCCTACACCTTTCTTTGAAGCATCAGTCAGCAAATACCCTATAGAGCTTTAGTAAGCAGTTAGTCCTAATTCAAAGACATCAATGTTGATTGCTGACAAAGAGGATTTGACTGCCTGAGCAGTCTGAATTGAACGCATTCTCAACATCTCCGGTCTCATTAAACAATTTTATTGTACTCTATATAAACATACGGTTAATGCCAAAAGGTTTTGGAGTCTTGAAGATAATGCTTTTCTTTTCCATACTTATGTAACGTTATGACAGCAACATATTTCTCTTCATCACCATCTTCTCACCATCGTCAAAATGCTAAATCTCCTACTGTGTAATTGTTTTACATGCAGTTAAATATCAACAAAATGCCAACCAAACAAACTTTCTCTACCAAGAGATGATTAAAAAACTTACATTTTTAGCTCCACTGGAAAAGAAAAGTTCTTTGGTAATTCTAAGTACACTTTTACATATAATGAAAAATATAAAGTAAAAGAACGCACATAATACACCATAGTACGCACTCAGTCAGACACTTGCTATTATACAAGTAAAACTAATTTATAAAACCATCCATTTAAAACAAGGCTCTCATTATCAAAGTAAGCTATCCATGTGCATGATGATTCTTTATCATCATCAAAAAAGATGAAATTAAGAATTATTTGAAACATACCATGACTAACACAACATCATGAGTAGTTTGCCCATTACCAAAAGCATTCAAATGCATTGGTTTATCAATCATATAGTCAGTTTAAAGTTGGTGCCAAATTAGTTCTGGTGCTTGAGCATAACATAGCCAAAGTAATCAAAAACTTTCGGAAGGTAGATTTTAAATGTTGTAGTGTTTGTCGCTCACACAATTCCATAATCGTTAGACGTCTTGTATGCTCTTCTTCAACTAGAATTGTCTGCTGAACATTTTTGGATAAAGTGCAACGAAAGTATTGGTTGGTTAAGCTAGGAACAATCAATATAGTCTTAAGAACAATATTAGATCAGAACTAAAGCTAAAAATAATTAATTCATAACTAGTGAAAAAAGAAAACTAAAATACAGCCTTGTGAGTAAATTCTAAGTGACCGACAATAGACCATAGACTCATTTTTTCCTCAAGATCTTCTGCACCTTCTCGGGGCAATTATCTTTGTGTCACTCTTTCAAGATGTTAATTTGCGAGTGCTTTTTCGAAAATGAAGTTCTATGGAAAAGCCCTTCTATTGACACATTTTACCCCTATTTTAAGACACACTAAACCCATTTTGTAATGACTCTTGTAAAGTGCTCTCTCACAATGACAACAGAAAAGTAAGTGTTGTTTTTTTCAAAATAAATACTTTAGGCAGCTTTGGACTGACTCCTGTTTTTGGGTGCGTCTATCAAAGACGTAGTTGAAGCGTTCATGAGCAGGGCAACTGCAAATTTAAATACCATCCCACTGATATCATTCAGGGTTAGGTCTATTGATTTCCTTCAGTTATTTACTTGATTATGCTCACCAAGAGGATTTACATTAAGTTACGTTTTCCTAATGTTCCCAGTCTTCTGCACTAAAATGGAAAGACTGATTAGACTGTAAGAACTTGGTACTTCAAAAAATGATGTGCCTACCTTTGGAAGATAAATATTCCTACTCTGGCATTGTGCCTTGTGTATATAATTCCATGCTAATCAGTGGCATCAATCTATTTCATATTTTTACAGCAAATTGTTTTATAGTCTCACTATGATAGCTTTCTAATGGTTATTGTAATCTATGCTCCAAGTCCCATTATCAATCTTCCACATGGACACTAAAAAGTCTATTCTAAATAGTTGGGGTCTCCTCTACTGTGCCCAGGTAGATTTAGTCAGTTGCTATTCAAAACTCTACTTTGGTCTCAATACCACCCCTGACCCCCAGACTCTAGCACATGACCTTAAAGATTTTATCTATGATTTTTTTGTTCATATAAGTCTTTTGTCTTGGCTGACTTTTTCATATAAAATTTACCACAATGTTTGTAATCTTGTTTCCTGACCACTTCCTCAAAATCTCCTACTTAAAACTAAAACTATGTAATGTTATATTAAAGATTTTCCTGCAAGATTGTTAGCTGCCTTAATTCTTCCATTGTATTGATTGAAGTGGGGCTATAGGTATCGCAAGTTTCTTCCATGGGAGGAATTTTCGTGATCTCCAATGAGCCAGTTCGCTGTTGGGTAACAGATCTCTTCCTCTATTTTTCTTTTGCTGTTTGGGGAAGTCTACTTTAAGGCGACTACTCATTCCTGGAGGATCTAAAATACTGAACTATAGAGGCATGTTAAATTTTGCCGCTTCTCCAGAGATTCAACATTCATGAGAACGTCCGCATTTGTCGAAACGTTGCTTCAGGCTGCCTGTTTGCTTGTAGACTAATCATAAATCTGTTTGTTAGCTGACAAAAACATTTTATAGACCATCGACTTCTGGGTATAATCTCCAACTAGCACTAGCGTGAAGCACCAGCCAGTCAGCGCTCACTTTGTACTTGTAAGTCATAATTATACATCCCAACTAATAAGCATACTCGGAAAACTATATTATAGGGGAGTGGAGGACTTTTAGCTTCTCTCTCTTTTGAGGCAAGGGCTGCATTAAAAGATTGTTCCTTAGGTTCAACCGTTGATCTTCTTTGGCACCCTTTTGTGGCGTAGTGCTTTCTGACTTAGATGATTTTTGTGACTTTGCGGGTCTCTTAAAAGGGCTCTTTTAGCCTGAGAGGAGCTTATACAACCTCAAAGGTCCGGACAGACAGACAGATCATATTTCATTAAGGGAAGTTGCTCTAATAGCAGAATTATTTGACTTTTATCAGAAATCTTAAAGCTTATTGGTTGCAACTTTATTCATCTTCTTTATGCAAATTTTAGTTGATTTTAGAAAAATGAAACACGCATTGCTATGTTCCTAAAGGGCTCCATTACAAAGCAATGATTACTTGCAATTTTAAACAAGCTGACTTTTGCAGTTCTTTTCTCCTTTTTCATCCAAGTTTAGAATCTATTATAACCGAGTTAACCTAGTCAACTATTGCAGCTGATCCCTACCTTAACCCTTTTTTAATTAAATGTTCAAGGGTATACATGTCTTCTTAACTCAAATTAATTGTATTTATGCTTAAAATCCCTTTAAAGTAATTTTGTATAAGGCTACTAGTAATGTTTTGGCAACAGTACACACACAAACCAATAACACAGCCACTCTTTTGAGTGGTGACTAAAAATCTGTGAACATTTGGCTTTGTTGTGTTATACCTGAATCTTACTGTTAATTGCTGTTATTCTGGAGAGAGTAGAATGACTAACGCCCAAAGAAAACCTATTTTTGAACTCATGCATTTTTGCTAGACCGACTTGACCATGAAGAGTTGTTATGAGCAGACTCAAGTCTATCTGATTTTGTTTAAAAATTTGCAAAATTATTGTGGGCTTCTCTTTAGCTACAGCTCTAAGTTAAATAGATGTGTTGTATGAATAGCACAAGACAAACTAATGTAATCATATCAGAGTTCAAAAATGTAAAAAAACTAATACCAATATTCAAGAGTATTGTTCCGATAGCAACTGGAGTGGAATATCGTAAAACATGAATACTTGATCTATCTAATTGAACTCAAGATCAATGAAAAAGTATTTTATACGTGCATAACTTATGGTTGTTCCTCTTGTCAAGTTCAGAAAAGGTGGAATAATGGTACAGTGTTGTTTGTGAGAGTGAAGTTTTGGACAATTTGCCATTAGCCAGCCGTACACAGCAGTAATTTAGAATTCACCATTTCCAGCGTAACAGTGCATCCACCCATAAAGCAAAAGCCAATAATCTGAGGGGCTTAGAAGTGGATGACTCAATCTACTAGTTCAAAGTTCTGATCTCAGTCCTACTAAATAACTTTGAGATGAATTGGAGTATTGGCTGATTGCTAGATCAAACCATTCACAAAACAACGAAGTATTCAATACATTAAAGAACGAATAGGTCCAAGTTCTTGCAGATCCATTGGAAATATGTGCCTTGTATTACACTAACACCATACATTACTAAGAATATCAGCTTACAGTGTGTTGGAAGTGCATTCTTGACTGTATTAAGATGTCCAGGAACAAACAAAGTAATAAATTCAAATTATACTTAACAATTTTTAATTTAGCTACGTTGATAAAATCATAGAAACAACTTTAAGTGTCCTTTTAAAGTCAGCAGATAATCAATGTTATCTATTGAAGAAAAAAAACTTTGTCTTCGTCTTTATACTCACAAACGAGTTTGATGCCCCTATTCTAAAAAAAACCCATAGAAATCCATAAAGAATTCAATTTATATATCAGCTCACCGTATTTTTCCAATGTAATAAAAATAATCCAATTCAAACTCTGGCATAATAAAATTTTTAAGAGGGAATGTGGTCTTAATCGAGATTAAATTAGAATTATAAAATGCAAATTTAAAAATAATCCATAAAACTCACAATTGATTTTTTGTTAGAGCGTCCTATTTATGATTTTTATCAGTTGTAATTAGGGAAAGTACAAGCTAAGAAAATTCGTACCTTTTTCAATCTTCGGTGCTAGCGGCGCCACCTCGGGTCGGCCGTTGACACTGCCCAACTGCGAAGCTTGCCCGCTAGGCGCTGCCAACTTCTCCGCCAGCAGAGGGTTTGCGGCCGCGATAGTGAACTTTAATGCCGACGTCCGCCGCTCGAGCAGCGCGCTTTTGTGGGCGCTGTTCAAACTGCCCGCCGATTGTTCGCAACCCGAGTTCGGAACGTTGTTGTTCTCTTCTTGCTGAAAAGGCAAGCGTGAGCCATCTACCGAGCAGTAGCGCCAACAATTTCGAACGCAAGGACTCCGTTACCTTAATGTCGTTAGCGTTGAACTCGGTAAACAGGTGATCGAGCTCAAAGTTGGTGTCCCCTAGTTGCTTGAAAATGTCCTCCGTGTCAGGCATGTGCTCGGGCTCCTCCGACAGTCCAGGAACCAGCGAGGTGAGGTCCGATTGGGACAGCTCCCCCAAGCCTCCGCTACCTGTCGCCACATTTTGTTGGCCAACGGCAACAGAGGCAGCGTCCTACAACAGAACATAATCTCAGTACATTTTAGCCGTGATATTGTCTTCGTTATTTTTGCATTGTCCCAAAATTATTCTTTTTATTTATAGACTAAGTTATTGGACAGCATTTTTGGACAAATATGTAAAGTGGCACAATAAATTCTGCCGTGCGTATTTTCGTTTTGGTTTATTTTTGTGGCAACGCTATGTAGGAGGCTAAATTCCTACTGAATTTAAACTAAAGATGATGCTGGCGATTAGACAACCAATTTTACTCCTGAAAGATGTTTTTGTATAACAATGGTGGAGTAACAACCAAGATTTCAGATTTTTTTAATTAAAAGAAATTCTGCATACTCATAAATTTATTTGGCCACTATAGTGTATTTCTATTTTATTTTCTATTTCAGTGTTCAAAATTGCAAAAACAAAGACAATAAAATATTTTGATGGGCCCGAAAAGAGCCCGTATTATCTGTAAACATCAGTGCGGCCAACTTTTAGAAACTGAACGACGTAATTTGGAATAAAAATATATATTCAGATCCCACATTTTTTAGAGCTAAAAGGAAGTTTAATATTGTTATTGTACATTAAGTTGTTTGAACCACAAGTGTAATAAAATGAAGATAAAATGAGAAAGGCTTTAGATGTTGCAAAAGAAAAATACAGAAGATTGATATACCAAGGACGCTATTTTAGAAACGGTGGGAAGAAGGATGACAATCATCTACTTTCTTCCACATTTGTTAGAAGATATATCCGCAGATCATGTATGCCATCGAAAAATTGGTTCGTTCTTCTCTTAAAAAAGACCAGTACAAGATAAGCTGAAACATTCTACCGAAAACCCTCTCCACAAAAGAGTGAGCTTCTACCTGGAGTACTACTCCAAAGGGTTGTAATGTTGCTTGCCACCATTCTTAGGTAAGAATACAGTAGTAGACTGGTTCCAAAGCTGCTTGGAGCTGGGTGGTAATCTCTTTGCGAATTGGGAAGTCTAGTCTAGTTGTTGCACAAACTCACTTTAATCTTTATAAAGTTTCACATTTTCTCCACATAATGCTCCGTTCAAAATTTAATATATCATAAGGTCCTTTTAGACCAGTCTCAACCAATTTAGCGCCCCATTTAGCGTAAATCCTTCACTAAGACATGTGTACCACACTCATTTTCCTTCCCTTATGGCTTCCTATAGAAGGATAATTACAAATCTACCTGCAGCTGTAATGGATCTCATAAGTATATGTTTTGCCCACACACGGACAGTTACACGCCTTCTAGGTGTTGCATTTTATTGGACTACCAAGCATTTCCTTCTGTTAGTTCAAGTAAAAGAACAACTAAAATCATTTCTGGATTCAAGCTCAATGGAGATTATTGAGTGTGAGGAGAAACTTTTTATATAAATAAATGAGAGATATATTATTGAACAAATGAAAAAGTTTAAGTGGTAAGATTCTATGATGAAAGTGGAGTAAACACAGTTGCCTCAACAATTAGATTATTTGATAAAGGAGAAGAGCCACACCGCAGTTATCTGATGCTTTAATATTAAAGCCACCTATCACTTTCTACATCATACATCAACACTTTTTACATCTTTTCTATGGATACCCTTTATGGATTTTAGCTTTTTCAATAGGTTTGTTGTCTTTTGCCAATCCTTACTAAATTTGTTTCTTCCATTCTCGGTATATGTTCATTCTGCTGTCTGTAACATTATAGATTTCCTTTATTTTCCTGATCATTTCTCGTTTTTCTTAGTATTGTTGATAGGATGCTCGTTTCTGATGTTCAACCTTTTCTTCGGGTCTCCCTAATTTCCAAATTCAATTTCAATTTCACCGTTACGTTTGGATCTTAAATTATTATTTACTATTTGACTCAAAAAGGTTGACCTCCCGAAGACTAGTCTTTAACAAATCATCCCCATACAATGTAATCGGATTTTAATACCATCACTTGAAAAGGATGTTAAAAGGTTGTGGTTACCAGAACCATCCTTCTAATTGAAATATTTTCCTCGACGACAAAATTAGTCTTGATACCAACATTATCATTAGATAGTCACTAATCTCAACAGTTATGTTGCTGAAACGAAACTTAGCAGAAAAAGGAGAAAACCTCGTTCCGTCTCAAACCTAAAGGCTAAAAGAGCTATATTAGTAGTACTCCCTACAAAAAAAAAGATAAAGATGGAAAAGTTCCAGTGCACTGAGAATTTGTGTCTGAAATCATATGGTGTAAGTGAATCTCTATCATTAATTATGTTTGTGACTTTTGTGGTTTAAACTCATGTTCCAAAGGAAACATCTAGAGAAGAGTTTCTCTTGTTTTAGTTTTTTAATGTAAAGTGATGCGGCCAACCATAAGCTTATCACCCTATTGCGGTAGTTTAAGTAGGAATATATCAACTTTACCATTTTGCCAAAGATTTTTGATTTCTGTATCGTAGAAAGAAGAAGTTCATGTCTGTAACCAATGAACTGCTCCATCTGCCAACGCTTCCTTGAATGCTCAAATGAGTGAAGACCACACGATGAAAAGAATAGACAGTATGAAGGTCTTCAAGGGTACTGTAGAATAACTGTTATTTCTACTCAACAGCTTTGAAACCTACCAAGCAACAAAATTTTTGGTATGGGATCACAATTGAGCAATCTTTAAATTATAAAATTTTACTTCCTTCTTTGGTAAATGTTGAGTCTGGACTAAATTTTATTGGGCCCAACTTTAGATGTTTACTGGCTACAGAAAAAAAGATCGATTTACTTTAGACCTCATCTTCGTGCACCAAAATTGATGTTCAATTGTAGTACTGATGTGTGATTTCCTTCTACCAAAAATAAATATTTTGTTTTATTTTATTTAATATTGAAACTCCTACTAAATCAACTATTAGGTTCAATTTTAGATGACCACGCTGTTAAGTCCAAGTTAGGATAGGACTTAAAGACAAAAGAGCTATACTAGCGATTACAATTGCAGGATTCATAATCATAGGCGAAAATAAGCTGGATTACACAGGCCTTGGCGAAGAGCTAACACGACATCCCAATTTTGATCAGCTCCGAGTCGCCAAAACCCCGAGAAGATAAAAAAGACAAGTAATAAAAACATCAACAAGTAACAGTGCAATAACTCCCCTTGCGTACTATTGGTCGTCAGTCGCAGCAATT
This sequence comes from Sinelater perroti, assembly GCA_036346155.1. Classification (NCBI taxonomy): domain Eukaryota; kingdom Metazoa; phylum Arthropoda; class Insecta; order Coleoptera; family Elateridae; genus Sinelater; species Sinelater perroti. Next base: position 8,053,007 of record JARFIY010000222.1, read on the forward strand.
TACGCTGTAGTATCTGCTTGGTTTTCCTTGGTAAGCCAACACCGTCAAGTACGTCTACCGTGAACGGCAGTTTTGGTCACAGGAATGCCATTTGGTGATGTTTTCTGCCTTTACATGCGTCTACAACCTGGAAACGTCATCTAGAGGTCGTCGTTCGGAAGTGACACATAAACCTGCTTGAGGTATTATGGTTTGGGGAACTATTTCTTAAGAGAGGTGATCACGTGTGCTGCAAATCGATGGAGACTTTACTCATTCCTGTTATATTGTTGAACTAATCTAAGTAAAAGTGCACCTCTTCGTGTTAGGGATTCCTGATGGAATATTTCAGTTCGTTCATATATATTTTGACTTGTGTTGGTCTTGGTTGAAGAGTAGACCATACCGATTCTTGGATGATACGGTAGGTTGGTATATATTGGAGGAGTGTATATATGAGGACGATCTATGGACTAGGATAGAAGAATCCTAATATGAGATACCTTAAAGTAGATGTAGGCTGTTGGGAAGTTTTACCTAAAGGTAACTTGCGCCTTAAGTCTCCAGTTTTCAATCAAAAATCACTTTGCTATGGGTATGGGACTTCCAAACCACTGGGGTTCTGTAGAAAATGGAAGAACAAGACCTCGAAGTGCACGTACACGGGAAAACAATGATGTGGTAAGACGTTCCATTTCGCAGTTTCCGAGATGATCTGCGTGCAAACACGCCATTGTTGTTCGCTTGTTTAGTCGTACTGTATGGCAAATTTTGTACCGAGACCTTCATTTTCATACATCAAAATTAGTTGTTGTAAAAAGATTCCGACCATGATTCGCTAAACCGTCTCGATTATTGGAGTGATAACAATCTACGAGGTACCTCCATAGCGAATACGTCACTCTTCGGTGTGCGATGGATACAACTGAGATCATTGGACCTTGGTTTTTGAGAAAAGTGACCCCGAATTTCGATATACTCCAATTGGAAAACAATCAGTTCTAACAGAATCGAGCCGCAGCCCACACAGTGGCGCGTGAGAATTTTGCTCTAACACCATCACGCCACTTGGCCACCCCGCTCACCAAATCTTATCCCACATGACATCCCGATGGGGATATCTTAAGCACGAAGTTTACAAACATCACTCCAAGACCTTTTATAACTTAAGTTTAAGGCGTCACAGGCAGCTCCATAAGTTCTCAGCGAGTCCCGAACTCGCCCACTCTCTGGGATCCCAGACAGAGGAGCGTTCGCTTGACCAGCTGACTACGTCGAAGGCCTTTTACTTAATATATTCAAGCTGTAGTTTCGTTTAGGGCACATCTATTTATGTTATTATTAAGAAAACTTTATATCACTGAACTACAAAAAATGAGAAATCATAAAACAAATTCCATAAAGTTTGTTTTCACTTTTGAAAGAATTGATTGGACAACCATCGTTATGGCCATGGTGGTTTAATAAGTAACTCGATAAGAATACTCAAAATTGTACGCAATCATAAATTTTCCTCTTCGAAATGAATATTCTATGGTCTACTAGTTGTATTGCACAGTTACTTATACACAAGCGACGAGTGACGGTGCAAAATTGGCAAAATTGAGATTGAAAATGTGGTTCGTTCTATTTTTGGAAGGGAAAAGGGAAAACCAATGAAAGAAAGTCTACAACGAGTAATGCAAATTTGTACATTAAAACCGTCCAATGAACATGGAAGATTCATCTTGTTCCGAAGGTTCGAAACATCTGTCACGCCAGAAGCCATCGATAAGTTTCGCGGTATGGTTGTGGCCGGAGGCCACAGGCATTACAACAACGCGAATTCACTTCATGGCTGTCACATCTGCTCTATAGGATAACCAAGTTGTTTTTCAGAAGAATCAAACGGATTTTTTCAGAATTGGACTTAATACACAGGAAGAGAAATAGGCAAAAAGGCGAATACATTCTCTTGATTTGCTACTTTGTATTCAATACCAAAGCCAGTTACTCATCAAACCACTCTTGCATGCTTAATTTTTTTGAAGTTTAATATTTCCCTATCGTGATACCTTGACCTAGAAGCCTTACTCCAAATTTCCTTTGGCTAATAGAACGTTCAGAGTGATTTAAAAAAAAATCTTGAACACAACAGGAAGCTATCCAATAAACTAACACATCCAACCAGAAAGCTGAAAAACATTCTTGATCTAAGCGTGGTACTTACTTGCAGGCACGAAGAGAGGTCGACCATCTTGCCATCGTTATCAGGACACCATAGTAGGTCGTTGTCAATAAAGGGCATCGCCAACGACATCGGCGACTGGGCCCTCAGGACCTGAGCCCCCGCCACGGTGTGGCCGCGGGACTCCGACCTGCACCACTGTTACTAGCACCAGCTCGGCAGGAATGCTGCAGACTATCTGGCAATGCGCGTCTGTGCTTTCAGCAGGGATCTGGAATATTTGCCCAAGATTACAAAATGCTTGGAGCCGCGACTGCTGAGGCAGGCGGTGAGGCATGCCCGGCTCAAAAATGTTTCGATAAAACGAACTGTACATCAGTAAAGCATACTACGTGCGTAGCAAAGCGGCGCTAGTATTTTTGTAGCCATTATTTTGTCGCACAATTATTAACATCTGACTTGATTTGACTTACAACCACGCTGCTAGCATGGTATGCACTATTTTTAAAACGAATGTGTTGGTGAAACCTAACTCATACTTTCATTGTTTAAATAAAAAAGTATTGCGTTAGACGATCTCTCAATTTTTGTTGCACATTTTAAGTTAGTAGAAAGAATTGCTTTTGAGGCTCTCACGCCCCGAGTAGGAGCATGTCCTGCGAATTGAGAGATTAAGGCTCTCGTGTATTGGCGCTCACTGCCCATCTTTAATACGGGGCGATGTGACAAGCACCCTCTGTTGGAAGTGAACGCTCAACTCAATTATTTTTGTCACCGAGTAGGCTATCCGCTAGATCCACACCACAGCTAGAATAACTGCAAATAAAATAAAAACCAATAAAGCAATTAAGAAAGGGGATTTAGGAAACCAAACAATTACAACCTGTGGAAAAATAATAAAACTCAAAATATACAAAAGGTGGATAATAACAAAAGCAAACGCAACAAACGGTGGAAACATTAAAACAAAACAATTAAAAAGTGGCGCAATAAAGAGTGTAGAGAAATTGAAGAACGTTACACTATAATTGGCCATAAAAGTGGATAGGAGGATCATTAAAAAGAAAATAATTAAAAAATTACCAGTTGTAAAAATATTTATAAGAAAGGCAAACATTATTTTTCCTTCTTCTTCTTCCATCCTCCTTTTACCCTTGAGGATGTCGGATTATTTTTCTTCTAGTTTGTTGACCCATTTTTTCCATCACATCCGGTTCAGTGCATATATTCTCAATTCTGCTTTCATCTTTCCTCTTTCTCTCTTGTTTCTTCTATTCTTTGCTTCCAGCTCTTCCTAGGGATTCCTATTCATTTTTTCTTGTTCTACCCATTTCTGCTGTCTTCTTCATACGGCCATACCAATTCAGCTGCTCTCTTTCTATTTTCGTTATAATTGCTTTTGTTGTGTCATTTGTCTTAATTCTTTATTTCGTTTTCTATCCATCTTTGTTTTTCCCGTTATCTTTCTAAGAAACTTTGCGTTTCACTCGCGTATGTGAGTGGTGGTATCAGTGTATTGTACACTCTTTATTTTAGTTTTCTTGTCTATTTCTCTTTTCGAAAATTGTCTCGTTTTAATGCGTAGCAAATTTTAATTCTTTTATTTATTTTGTTATTTATATCGTCATTTATGTTCCCAACTTTTGTTACTACACTTCCTAAATATTCGTATGTTGTTACCAATTCTAGTTTTTCTTCTTTAATGTAAACTTCTCTGTTTTCCTCTTTTCCTCCATTGTTATACATTTATTTATATTCATTTCTATTCCTAGCTTTTTCATTTATTCGCTCCATATTTTCACCAGCTACTTCCTTCAACTTTTTATGATTATCCGCTATTAGAATTGTATCGTCTGCATATAGTAGGCAGGTATTAGATTATTATATTCTACTACTGTCTGGCATTGTCTTGTTCTTATCCTAGTAATTTTTAACAATCTGTACATAGTTACTATGAATAGTAACGGGTTTAGACCATCTCCTTGTTTTATTCTTACCTCCATCTTAAATTTTTCTGATACTTCTCCATTTAACTTGACCATTCCATTTATTGTTTTATATATCCTTTTTATCACCTCTAATAGTTTCTTCGGTACTTTTAGTAGTTTTAGACAGTCCCATATTATATTCCTCTGTATAGAGTCAAAGGCAGCTTTTAGATCAATTAATGTAACAAAAATTTCTTCTCCCTTTTTCTCTTTATTTTCTTTATGTTTCTTAAAATATTATATTATCGTGTGTTTGTCTTCCTGCCCTAAAAGTTGCCTGTTCTTCTAATTTATTGTCGATATATTTCCTTAATCTTCTTTCTATTATTTTGATATATAATTTAAAAGGTGGAGGATAGGCATATAGCTATATAGTACCCACAGTTTGCGTAATTCTGGGATTTCATCTTGTCTTTCCTATTTTGATACCTATTATTGTTTCGTCTAGTTCTTCTGTGTCTATATCTTCTAGGGTTTCTTCCTCCTCATTTAATCTCTCGTCTTCCGCTTCGTTGCTGGTAATTTTTTTCCATTTCTTCTTTCTTCCATTCTGAATTTCTTTAAAAGAGCAACCATTATTTATAAACCAAAAATATATTAAAAATGCAAGAATAGAAATGGAAAAGTAATCTCATCAATTCCAATTGTATCAGACTATTGGCGTACATCTAATTCAAATGTGCCCCCAGAAAAAAGTCAGGAGTGGTCAAATCTAGTGAAGAAGAGGTCAATCGATATCGCCACCTTTAGTATTATTTGATCAGGTAACATTTGCTACAGAAGTTTCATTGTAGCCTGTACAGTATGCGATGTAACGCCGTCTTGTTGAAACCAAATGTATTTTAGAAAATTCTTTAATTTTGACCGTTAAGTAGTTCAGCAGAATTTTTCATGCCGCTTTTCCATAATAGTAAGAGCATTTGTAGCAGCGTCATAAAAATATGATCCAATGATAACTCCGACTCAAACTACGCACCAATCAGTGACTATACGAGAGTGTAGAGGCCTTTCATGAATTACCTGGGAGTCTTAAAGCTCATCACCAATCTTCGGAAAAATTGAAGCCTTTGTTGTGTTGAGTTATTGCAATATCTATATTTTAAATAAGTGTAGAGGCAAGTCTTTATGCAGCATATTCCATACATTTTGCTGAGTTCGGTGACTTATGGGGCATTTGGATTCTAAACGACACTATCACACACTGCAGCAATATTCTCAATTAGTCAAGCGATTCTAGATGGTTATTCGTAAGCGAATCAACCATTTTTAATCCCGGCCCCTCATCCAATCCATCCTATTACCTAAGTACATAGTTAAAGAACACATGGGCTAAGCTTGATCAAAATCCACCAAGAACTATGGAAGTTACAACATATTAAAAACATTTGAAAGTCGTTTTCCCCACCTTTTGACTGATGTTGTCCATTGCGAACTTATCCAACATTGATTAATAAATATAAAATACTACACGGATGGGTGATTGTAAATTCTGAGGGGGGGGGGTCATAAACGAAAAATTACAGAGAAGTTTTCTCAAAGTCAAAATATCAAGATTTCTGCAAAAGACAGTACTTCACCTTAAAAAGAGAATTAAAATAGCTCCCTGCTTAAAGTAATAAAAGATATGAGACAGAAAAGGAAGAATTAGATAAACATAACTGTAACAGGCCCAACCCTTACAATAGAAAATAAAGAAGATTGTCAAAATTATAGAAAGATAACGTTATTACCCCCAACCTTCAAAATCATCACGTCAGGAGTAAAGCAAGAAAATATCAACTAAAGAAAATTGTACAAATCAGACTTACAGCAAATATAAATAAAATTTGACACACTTCTGTATATATACATATGTTACGTTAACAGCCAGTAAAACAATGAGGGAAAGCTGTACAAAGAGTAGAACAGCTTGTATATCAATAAAATAAACATAAAAAGTAACAAGAAAAAATTAAATACAATCCTAGGATCAAATATAACCAACAGAAATAACACAGAAAAAATAAAAATAGGGCACTACAAATACACCGAAAACTAATAAAGAGCTAGTTCTTAGTAGTTCATGAAGGGTGTGGCACGGCACCATTTGTGGACAGCCGACCGAAGCTCGTCGTTGAAGGAAAATTTCTTATTTAATTAAGTTAAACATCGGTCAACGGTGTACGCAAAGGTCTGCAAGATGACAATGGGGTGGAAACGGTATGATGACTGACATGTGACCGCCCATCAACATATTGAATCAATTTTATTTATCGAGGCGGCATTGATGAATACGTTGGCGAAGTCGTTGCAGTGACCCGCAGTATCACCCACTAGTAGTTTTCTCATGAGGGGGCAGCCAATCCAGCAGCTAAATTCCCCTTCCCCCTCCCAATTTTAAAAAACAATTGCCATTTGTTTTGGAAAAATCGATCCCGGTCGTAACTTCTCGTGTTGTACAGCTACAGCCAATGTTGCATCCGCCTGTTTGTTATTATCAAATCAAAGGCATGCTAGATAATGCATTGTGGGCGACTACTAACCTCATATTGATGCCCATAACAATCACTCCCTCTGTCCAAAAAAACACTACTATTGGCTTCCATTTTTTTCCACTTTGTCCACAACTGCACTCATAGCATTGCAAAATCCGTGTCACAACCGAAATTTCAAGAAAAAGAAACATCAAAATAATAATAAAATGAAAAATCAACAAAACCTATGAAACAAGTAAACAGGACCATCACTTATCAACCACCAGACAAATGAAGAGAACCGAAAAGCATAATATGACCCTTAAACGTTAAAGATTCGACCAGGACAATAATGAGGGCAATATTTTTTAATTCATAGCATTATTAGCGGCCTTACTCTTTAGTTTTAACCAAAAATACTACAACAATTACAACAACAACTTGTTGATTACATAGTTAACAATTAAATATGCAAACAACAAATCAGATAATACACTACTCCCTAGAAAATCGTCTCCAATGTTTATTGCTCGAGTTAAAAATATAAAATCAAGTAGCAGCCAAAAATAAATTCGTGAGTAAAAATGTTTAAAAAACACAGCATTTTTCATCTATAAATCCAAACAAGTAGTTCTCATCTCTCAGTTATGGCTCACTTCTGGTCTGAAACCTGGCTATTGTAAATAAACTTCCAGTTTCAGCTCGACTAAATTTACTGACGTTCGATTTGAGGGAGGTATTAAATGTTTTTGAAGCTATCTTGAAACAGTACCGGTTTACATTTCTAGTCAAGTTTCAAACCGAAAAGTAGATGTTTGTTTATATTTAGCTGAGGTACAAACAAGAAGTGAGCCAGAACTGAGGTATGACAACTACTTAAATAAGCTAGTATCAAAAATGTTCTTTACTCTAGTTTTCGGTCTGTCAGCTCCAAATTCTTGTTAATTAGAGCACATATATGTTTATTTCTGTTCTGGATCCTTCTGCCCTTTCATCAGATTCTCATCGCTTAATCGTTTGTACCATGTCTTTATTCATGTCGCTCTTATTGCACTGTTCTCTAAACTTTCTGAATCATCCGAATAGTTGTGGAAACTGTTTTCATAACATTAAAATTGGATCGATGTTTTGGGACAGACCACGTACATCAAGAAATTATTTGCCTTCAAAATGTAACAAAAAAGCTAAAATAATTACTTCTAATAATAATCATCACGGGAGACTGGAACGCAAAACATCGTCATTGTAGCTTACGGAATAACATCGGTAATTATAACTACATTATAGAGTAACATGTCAGAAAAACAAAAATAACGGTTATTGTACCGTAGACAAAAGAACTGGAAGGCAGGACTACTTTAGACGAGATACTCAAGTTAAATGTATCGTTGGAATGGCCGGAAGAACGCGATTTCGCAGTGGAGGACCTTACAAAATGGCGGAGTGTAACCGCGTTGCCCTCAAACAAATATGTCTTATAATAAATGAAAAATCTAAGAGGAAAGAAAATTCAGTACACCCGGAAATACTTTAGGAACCTACCTGCAACAGGTGCGATGGAATGTTCTAGGAGCCTCCAACCAAGCAGCATTCCCACCAATCAAAGACAAGAAGTTTTAAGAACAGAACTTTTTACTAAATACTTCGATGTTTTATATTTGTATTGTACAATGATTAATTTAAACTTGCTTTTGTTTTTACTTTTTATACGAGGGCTTTTCAAAATTCTTGTCTAGTAGCTGATAGATATGGTAATATTTTCATCATTGACTATCAAGACGCCTACGAGTTTTGTAGTGACCAAAATGACAATTGACATGGACTTTCGACTGAAGCGATTGTATGCCCAATAAAATTCGTCAACAAATAGGGACTATGTATGTCAACGCCTTTATAGTTGTCAGTACTGTAAGGTGAAAGGAAAAGATTCAGTCATCACAAGAACATCAAGAGCGTATAGACGAACTTATTCGTATTAATTATTGGATAATATTATTGGAACTGTTGAGATTTCTCTTGAATGAACAACCACCCGATTTCTTCTCTAATGGGATAAAGGATCTTGTTCAGCGATGTCATACCGGTACAGGCAACCATAGCGATTTCGTAAAAAAGTAATTACAGCCCTAAATAGAGAACATTCAGAGCTTAATCAAAATAAGTAGCTTATTTTCAAGATACCCTTGTTGCATAAAAATTATTTTCGCATACCTTTTGATATTTTTATATTTCAGAAAAGTAAGAGGTCGGTAGTTGAGGCAGTAGCTTTGGTATGGTCGGACCTGACGGGTCAGTAAAAATAATTGAGTACCTGCGTTCACTTCCAACAAGGGGTAATAATGGATTACGTCTAAGGCACGGTAATTGTCATATAGCCCCGTATTAGAGATAGTGCGCGATAGCCAAGCATTGAGGGCGAACATATGGAAGCCTTGGCCTTCCAGTTCGAAAGCCATATTCCCACGCGGAATAGAGTCTCGTCAAAAGTCAACATTTAAAGAAATAAAACTATTATTACAATGTATTTTAATAGACCATATCGAGCCACTCATTTCTTTATTTACCAAATATTAGGGTAGTGCAAAAGATGACCAGTTAGCTTTACTCCAAGTAAGTAGTTGAAAAGATGTAACTATTCGATATCACATTAATATACTTTATAGCTTATTCTCTGTTATACTGAATTCCATTTCTTAAAATTTGAAATTAGAAAGCATAAGCAACATGTCCGATCCGAATGTTGAAATCTTGACCATTCCTCAACATTACATTTCAGCTCGAATAATCCGCAACGTTAAAGATCAAGATGAGATACCACGTCTTACACGCTAATTGGTTCAAAACACTTATTAGTGATAATACCAATCTTCAAATATATAGTAAATGAAGGAGCCTTACTTCAAACTGTCGAAACATTTTCAACTATAGAAACATGATAATTATCAGAGGAACTTCGACTACCCCAATGGGTAATCAGAGACCATATGGATAAGTTAGAAAAAGTCGGTAGATGTGAACAGAAGTGCCTCACTCTTTAACGTAAGAGCAACCTGAACAACGTGTTAATGTGTACAGACAGTTGCCTGGTAATCTATGGGTTCTTCAATTTTCTTGAATTTTTATAATTCAGAAAGACCATATCAAAGGTTAAATAGAAGACAAGGTACAGGCCTTGTTAAGTTTTAAGGCCAAAGTTATGTTTTGCGTCTGGTGTTTGAAGATCGCGCCACCATTGAGTTTAATGGATTGTATGCTCACCTGCAACAACGATGGAAGACGGGTGTTGCTGCAGATGCATAACGCCAGACCACATACCCAAAGAACCCATCAGAAATCGGAGGAACCATGAGAGCGGTACCAACATAAAGAGTTTGGGTCCTGGTTATATCTGTACTATACAACGCAGTAAAATATATTTTGATTTTTTAATCCTGTATCTCCTTTGTTAAAATATTAAATAAATAATTTTCATATTGACAAACTCATAGACGCTATAATACAGGAACATCTTAATAGAATTCTAAAAAATTATTTTTGATAGTTGGTGTGGCGGTCTTTTCGCCCTTGAACCGCCTGTGCATCGTGGCCGTGTGCTGCTGGCTTTGATATCTGCCGCCACGTTTTGCTATCGCACACAAAACGGCATATGGGCTTTTGCTCAGCCGGCGAGTCTGCATACGCCGTCAGCGGCACCCTTTGAGACGAAAAGTGCTGTCGAATTAAGGTTTCCCGCAAATGATCTACCGCTAAGCCAGGCGCGAAGACCGGCGAGATATTCGATCCGCAACGCGGCCAGTGCGGTCGTGTTTAACCAACCCGCAAGACATACTCGAACCGCAAACCGGCCAGTGCGGTCGTGCTTATTTTACCCACATTTAACCACCCCGCAAAACTTTCGCATCGCATCCCGGCCAGTGCGGTCGTGTTCCAGGCACGAAGACATCGTAACACGCTGGCCACCGTGAAACCAACGCCGCTGAAACCGAAGCCGATTACAGGTGAGCGATTTGGCAATTACTCGTCGGTTGATATCGGTAGCCGCCCCCATTCGCTTTCGCGCCGGCCGTTTAAGGGACGATTTGGGCCTCAGCGTTTTACTTTTCAAAACGGGCCGTACTTAGTTCCCCACGCCGCACCACGAGGGCACGGCTATTTACACGCTTGCCTCTCCAATGGTCAAAGATTCCCTCCTCAATTCCGGTTTAAGTCGGTATTGATCGGCTATATTCAGAAATGTTCGAGTGTGCTCGACTTCGATCGGTTGTTTGGCCCCAAGTAAATATTACATTAACCAACCAACCAAAATAATATTGTTTTGAGCCAATTAAACATTTGTTTCTTTCGATTTGTTCAAAAAAACTCTTAATTACCAGGGTAAAACAAAAGTTCTGCTTTGTAGGATCGTATATTTTACTAGTTGCATTCAAAAGTTTTCATTAAAATCACTCCGGGCACCTGTTGAAACACTTCAGTACGTAAATCTGAAGCACCCTGTAGTGATTCAAATTGATACTCAAGCAGGTGTTCTTTGGTTCTTAATAACAAAAGAAATTGTGTAGAGCGAAGCATGGACTCTAATGTACACGATGTAGAAGCTGCACTTCAGATTCTTCAAAAAAGATAATCTTTTTCCTCGCGTAACTTCAATTTGAATTATTTCAGCTAGATATTGGACAATGATAATATGTCAATTCGTCTACTAATTTAGCAAAGCCTTTTGTTGGTTTTCTCGCTAGAAAAAGCCCATTCTCAAACCTTTTGTTTGGCTCCTTGGTAGTCGGGAAGCAGCTAACAAATAGCAAGTTTCTTGACACCAAGTGACCCTAGCCAAATTGTTGTAGCCACTGTCGATCCAATGTGTAAAGTAGTCCTAATTGTAACGTAGATTTTTGCAACAGCTATGTTTTTCAAATATAACACCTCAAAGAGATTGTCCAAAATATTACATTAGACTTTCAGTAATTCTTTTAAGCTTGTTATTTTCTTATGACACTACCTTTAAATTATTTACCTTGTAACATGAGTTACAAATTAAAACGCAAATTGAATAGACTGTATTCATCTTGTTTCTTCAATTTAAATTAGCACCAATTTGCTCCTGATATTTATTTCGTTATTATTTATGGTTCGGTATGTTTTGTAATCACAAAACCAAGGGAAAATTTGCGAAAAAGTTTGTTTGAAGAAGATTTACGATTTTTCTCTTTGATCTCTTTTTACTAATTTTTTCCAATGTCTTGCTTTGTTTTTTCAATTTAGTTACCAATAGCTTTCTCCTGATGTTCATCTCCTTTCTGGCATGGTTTTGAACTCTTTTTGTGATAATGGCAAAATTAAGAAAAAGAGAGAAGTTACGGCAATGTCCTTCTTTGTAGAAAATTTGTGATTTTTACCAATCTTTCCCGATGTCATGTTTGGCTTTCCAGATGCTTTACACTTGGCCTAAGTAGTTTTCAATTTAGATTACCACCAGTTCTCTTATAATTTGTGGTATGATTTCCATTTTTTACCCATAAAATTTTGCTATAATGGAGATAATTAGGAAATTAAGAAAAAAAAGAAGTCGCGGGAAAGTCTTTTCCTGTAGAGGGTTTGTGATTTTTCTTATGTTGTTTGTTTCATTTTTCCGTTTTTTCCAATGCCTTGCTTCGTTTTCCAGATTCTTTGCACTTGGTCTGAGTGATTTTTAATTTAGGTTACCACCAGTTCTTTTCTGATGCTTATCTCCTCATTCTTTATGTATGGTTTTGAGTTTTCACACTGCGCCCCAAAGAAGCTAAAAAGGTGGTAATTTCAGTAACTCATCCCTCATGCATTGCACTATTTTATTATCATTAGTTGACGTATTGTACAGCTTGTATTCTGACATATTCGAAATGAGCGGGATACTATTGTAAAATATAGAGAGAACCATAGATTATTTAAATACTTAGAAAATAGAAAGGCATTGTCAACATAACCAAACGAAAATTTTTATTGATCCATGAAAAGTATGATCACTTAAAAGAACTGAGATAGATGGATTATTGTGGTCTCAAATTTACAGATAAAGCTATGCATGGTTTATAAAAGATTCTAAGTAGCATCTCAAGAAGAAAAGTTAAACAGTTAATATAAGTGTTAGACCCAGACTGTCTCTTGGTTAAGAGCCTTGCTGCTCTAAAACCCTGAGGTTGCACTGGCGTTAAGTGCATCCTAACGAAGAAAGCGTTAGTCCTACAATAAAAAAGATTAAAAACTCTTTGAGTAGACTTTGTACACCCAAGTAAAGAAAATTATATAACATCAAATTTAAAGATTTTCAAAAAATACAAGATGGTCGGTCATCTGTAGAAAAGAACTTTTGGAATCATACACTAAGGTGTCAGGGTAAAATAGATACTAAGTGAAAGTAACTCAAAGCAGTAAGTTACGCAACAAAAGGTAAATTATACATACCTATGGACAGTTTATTGTTATTTATACCACGCCTCGCTTACCTGTATGGAAAGATCTAGATAACTTGCCTTACAACAAGAAGTAAGTGCGTATTTAAACTATCCTTGTAACATATTTATCGGATTATCACTCAATATAAAAAAAAACGATCAGCCCTGCCAAGGCGTGGCATCCTAGAAAACTAGCAGTGGTAAGAAAAGCTCTTGTTGACCTCTGAAAAAGTTCGAACTAGCGCAAGTGTCAAAAATAGCTATTTACATAGTGGCGCTATACAAAGGCGTCGCCAAAAATAATCCCTTACTAACACCCTTCCAGAATAAATCGGCAGAATTGAGTAGCAGAGAAGCGTTCTCAAACGGATGGCATTCTCCAGTCTGTCATTTTTCTGACGAAAGTCAATACTCCCAATTTAGTATCATGGAAGTGTTCGTCCAATCAAGTGGATGACTGATTTCTTCATCAGACTGTAAAATATAGAAGAATTGGCATAACAGCGTAGGGTGTCATTTGGCATGGTGGCTGATCGCATTTAATTTCGTGTGATGACACCGTAGACTACCGCGTGAAAAATGTAAAACATGACCAAAATACCACAAACGCTGGACAAAAAATTCGATACGATTACAGAAGAATGATAGAAAATATTCCAGAAACGATAGACCATTTAATCGATGTATCATAGTAAAGAAGGTTCAACCAAAAGTTAAATGTAGAATGTGGTCGAATATTTGAGTAAGTGTTACGTTAATAATATTTTGTATCTAACGAATTTACGAACGCCACGCCCCGTGGGCTTCGCTTTTGTTGCCGCCGAGCTGTCACGGTCGAGCGGCGGACATAATGCCTTCCAGCCGCGCTGTTTGTGCACCTGCGAGAACTAGAACAATGCGGAATTTCCAGATGTTTACCAAATGGTTCCCGTAGGCGCTAAAACCGCTCTTAATTGCTGAAGTACCGAAAGCGAAACGAACAGTGCTAGTGCGACATAAATTATATTATACATAAACTTTACGTTAGTAATTCTTTGTGTAGTGTACATAAATGTTAGTAAATAAATAATTCAGTTTACTGATACAATTAAATCTTTAACCACAAATAAGCAGACAAAACCAAACTGTAGAATTATCACACAGAATCCGATAGATTTAAGTTGCTATACGCAGATTAGGCACGGTATTGGAAAATAGCCAACACCAGTTATAACGTTAACCACAGCTACATAAAAATAGTGTAGGACAAGCAAAAAAGTTACCACCGTACTGCAGAAAACCCGTTTAGTATATTTAGGCGTAGCCACAAAGACGCAGAGACAAAAATGCAGATCTAAGACGTAGACTATTCGGACGTAGAATCATAGAAACTGAGAACCTTAAGACACAGATATGCCCTGTTTTATGAACTAGGTGTAAAAAGGCCATATTTATGGAGCGAAAATTGTCGGTAGTCTTCTAATAACTTTGTGAATTGGGCACACTAAGCATTTAGAACTAGCAAAGCGATGTAGAAAGGTTTTAAACTAAGGCTCTTCATCCGTACAAACGTCAAAGAATATACCCAACATTTTTGAACACGTAATTGTGACCATTTTTAAATAATATAATTCTATCCTGCGTCTTATTGTTAGTTTAGTGGGTCTTATTAGCTCTGCACCCTAATGGTCTGCGTCTTAACGAGTTTGCACCCTAATTTCTTTATGTGCTAGTGGTGGCGCCTTGCGGCTGCAACTAAATGCACAAGATAAATAAAGAGGGAAGTCTACATCCAAGTGGACTGAAGTAGAGCGAGTAAGAAGAACAGTAAAAAATACATAAAAATATGCCAGTGACGTAAATGTAAAGTTCTTAGCCATGAGACGAAATAATACGATATTTAGTAGACTAGAAAATTTTATTGAGGCGGGAGGATTTTTAAAAATAAATCTAGTGAAATGCTACAACAGAACAAAAACGACGCAGTCCACTGAGACTTTTGGATATGTTACCTTCACTCTTCTATAATATATTATATAATAAAAAGACTCTAACCATCCGCATGGAAAAATATCCTGCGAACTAAAAGGAGGTTAAGGAGGCTCTCATATATTCGCCTTCACTGCCTTGTTTAGGCCATCTCTAATGCGGAGCGATGTGGCAAACGCATTTCCCCTGTTTAAGATGAACGCAAATGTAAATTATTTTTATTGACTGGATAGGCCATCCGCCAGGCATCTGAACCCAGGTTCATTCACACCGCAACCAAGCGTCTCAACCACTGCTCTAATTACGCTCCAAATTCTTCATTTTATATTTTATAGTATTTCAATATCATTCGCGTTCGCATATTACAGATTTTTTAATTTTGATAACACATAATGGTCGCTAGGTATCAGACTAAAAGAATAAATAAGGAGGTAACTTTTAACGTAAGCCTTTTGAGACATTATTATGAACTTTAAATGACTAATTTGTAAAAATTTTCCCAATTGCAATCCTAAAAGTTAGTACTCGTTGCTTTACCAATAAATAGGGGTCCCAATTACCCCATTCTTTATATTGGTATTAAACATTTTTCATTTCTTGATACTAAAATAAATCATAGAATCAAGGTAGTGATTTTTGAACATAAAGGCAATCAACATAATTCGTTTCTGCTCTAATCCTGAGAATCAAGCTCAAAAATTACTCGTTTCCACACTTAGATTTGCTCTAACTCTACAAAAAGTCAGCTGCTTGTTGTGAATCAATAGCCTTTTCACAACTGTAGTATTAGTGCACTTACAAAGTACACTACAAAGCTTTCATTACTGATTGCGCCCCCCCGCCCAACGTAAACGTGGAAATTAGGCAACCAAAATTACTGCCACAAAAATTTTGTATTTCCTAAAAGGCACATTGGAACAAAAAAGTTGTTATGGGCCAAATGTAGCGTATAAATAATTAATATTATTTTATTGAACACAGAAATCTATAAAATCAATTTTCAATGCAGGGAGAAGAATAAAATTTTATGGGAGTAACTTTGGTTGTCTAACCATTGCGGTCACCTGGGGTACAGTCATATATTACGTTGTGGTTTGCGTCATTAATATTGCAGAAATTGATTTGTGAAAGGATTGTTTGAGCTTGACTAAAACAGACTGTTGCTACCGCTTTTCCACTCTTTACTGTGCCATCTTTTCTGTTTGCAATCCACTTCAAATACCAGTTGGTTTAATGATCTTCACACACTATTCGCTGCATGATTATTACAAGGTTGCATCCAACTTATCGTGCTAGGCACAGGACACTGTGATCCTCATCTCCGTACATATTTAAGGGATGAACACTACTGTTTTATTCTATAATCGCATTCCCTGTACATATTCAACATTTAACGATCTCTGCGTTCCAAATTAGCACAAATTTCTATAATGAATGCTCGCCACGCCAGCACCACGAAATTCTTGGACAATCCGAATTTATTAACTCGTCTGTAAGTGAAAGCTCCCCCAACCGAACGAATAAGAAAGTTCGGGCGAGCTTCGCCGTTTGCAAGCGGCAACAATAATAGGCGGCATTGTTTGTTTTCTAATCCCGCGTTTTTAATCCCGTTCTACGAACAGAGCGATTCCTCGGCTTTCGATTTTACGTAATTTGCAATTTATGAGATAAGAGAAATTTCAAATTAACTCTAAGCAGCGAGACCAACTAGCGTAAAATATATAGGTAATTTCACACCGAGCATACTCGCGTTACCATAACCGGCGTTGTAAGGGCGTAATGAATTAAATAACACAGACGGTCTATTATTACCAGGAAAAAGGCAATTTGGCACCACAGCTTGACCAAATGTATATATTTTGATAGAATTGGACGCAAAGTATGATTAAGATTATATATTTCCAATAAAAAACTGCTTAAAGCAACTATTATTGAGCTTCTAATTCTGTTCACCTATACTGTTACAAAGAATCTATTGAAGCATAATTAGTCTGACAAGATCGACTGTTATTAAATTCCTTGAAATCCATTCTACAAGAAGTAGTGTGGTATTGCTTAACGATGAGAGCTGTTTTCGCAAAGCGATTTAAAGCGGTGTTCCTGTGTCACCACTCCAAAGATCCGCAAATGAGTATTGCAGTGGCAGCACGTTACTTGGACAAGTCTCCCGATTACGTGGAAAAGTTGATGAACTTAAATTCTATCAAATTCGCCAAAAAAAGATGTTGGAGTAGGACGTGACAATCAAACGACGTTTAGAAACTCCTAACTCATATGGCAAAGCACGACCGTGGTTACCAAAAAAACTAAAAAGCGACGTTTATAAACAGAGAAAAGTTCAAAGCAATATTGGCTTGGTTTACTTTTAAGCGGTCCTGATCCATACGCGATGAGATGTTACTCCAGTTTTCTATTAAACACCCCGTTAATTTGAATGTTTGGGGATGTTTTGGTGAACAAAACATTGAGGATGGTTAAAATTCATTGAATCTGCTTAAAAACGGCATAGAGCCAAGCTTCGCCCAATCTTGAAGTTACGTAACAAGCAGCAATTGCGCAAGGCAAACTTTATTTCACCAGGGAGGGCATTAAGCTTTCAATATTAAGATGTTATCTCTTAGTAGTCCATAACTTGTAATTGGGCAGGTTCGAATCGAGACTTCTAAAAGACCATTTGTCTAGAGAAGTAAATCTCGATACATTCGTTCAAAACTACTTCTGGATGGTCTTGTGAGCTGAAAATTTCGTGGTAGCTCTGATTGCTTAAACGAGTAATGGTAAGCTCACATAGTGTTTTAGCACTCTTTGGTAGACTTTCTCCAAAGAGTCACTGCATAATGGAGGCAGAATGATAACGTCTAAAGACTCTCGGAACTCGGAACAAGCAAAATACTCCAACAATTAAAATTTAAGGCAGTTGCAGTTTTTCCACTACAATCTTTTCCTCCAATAAGTGGAGTCTTAAAAAGACAAAAAAATTTGAAATGGAAGTACAGAGAAAGAATAAATAGACAAAAAAGATCATGGCGATGTATACCAACATAATACTTAAGAGATAGTTGGATTTATGTTTTCAAGATTACGTCCTCCATAACCCGACGTAATATCCACAAGATGCTGGACGATTTACTGACCGATCCTCTCTTTCAATTCTTAAGTTGTAACAGACCGACTATGCTCTTAAGATAACCTTGCAAGAAAAATCACAGACAGTCAAGTCAGAAGATCTTGGGAGCCATAATATGTCACTAGATAGGAAAAAAAGTCGTTGCTCTATCTTGTTGAAACTTAAAACCCACGACACCAACTTTAAGACAAAGCGCCACATAATGAAAAAAGAATATATGAAGATACGTTAGGTCGAACTGTGCAGGATGTTTCTCGACGATTGAATTATCAAAACATATATCTGATCATTTCTTGAATATAATATTTGTTCCATTTTTTTAATTAAACAGATTCTAATTTGTTCGGCCACCTTCACATTTGCATACTATCCTAAACCAATTAGGCTAATTCCGCCTAAAAAATATTGCGCTTGAGAAATCGCCTCTTCGCCAAAGTACTAGTCATTGTTTTATGTATGCCTCAGATGTACCCATACCGATAAGACGATAGCGTTTTCTCTGTGGGTGAGTGGTCTAGATAAAAAACTATTTATTAATACCTGAGCTAGTCTCTAAATGACATTGACAGCCTCTTAGAGAATGTCCATTAGTTCTCCCAAACTACTGATGATGGTTTCGACGTCATGGCAAAAAGTTGTTGTTTTCTGTAAGACTCTCCCTTTTAACAGAAAGTCCTTTTAGACTTTCAGAGGATACTCTTAAAAAAATGGACGATAAAATGGATCATATGAATTTTCCCCAGAAAATAGTGATAGTCAATCCTTAATCACACATAACACATGGAGGGATAATAGAACTACAGAAATCAGCGGACCTATAACTTTGACTGTAATGATACTGCCTGTCAGTCTTCTTATAAAGTTATTGTACAGTGATGAGAACTTACTTAACGTGTAGTAGATAAAACTATTTTTTACCAATTCAAAATTACAAAAGATTTCCTTTCCCAAACCAGAACTTCCTACAGTGCTATTCGTATCATCTTCTTAGCGCAATTCTACAGAAATGAGCAAAGAGGTAAATAATCAAATCCCTTACGATATTTTGCTTTCATAGAATTCAAATGTATTCCCATAAACTTTATTAAAAGCTTTGGCCAATACCAATGGCTCCGAAAGATGATATGAGATCTTTGTAGAGCTTACTGGCTGATAATCCACTGGAGTTCTCTGTTTTCATTGCCTTCGTTTTCGTCTTTCAAACACGGCTAAAGTTCTCTTTCAAACCAAAAGAGCCTTCACCACACTAAGAATTCCTTCCTGGCTGTGGCCGTACCCGAATAGTTCATCTCAACGTGGCTACTCCCCTAAAAATTCGGATTTTTGGGAAGGAGATAATCTTCACTAATAGAAGCGACACTCGTATTTTGAGTATTAGGGTTGGTTAAGCTTCTATTACTACAGTTTCTACGTCCAAACGCAAACAATTCAAAGACAAAGAGTAATTATCAGTAATACAGTGGATAGTGGAAAAGATATACCTTAAAATCTTTGTATGTTGCATCGGCAGTATAAAATAATAATAATAATAATAATAGTGAGACCCTACGCTCCGCGTGAGGGTAAGGTCTGCAATTTGAGAGGTTGAAGGCTCTCATATATTTGTCCGATCGTCGTGCACCATCTCTGATATGGAGCGATACAATTATTAGTTACTGAGTAGGCCACCCGCCAGTCATCTGATACCGGGACAGCAGCCAAGCTCCTCAACCGAGCGGCCACACTGACAATAATTAAATTTTATTTGACTATTCTCTTTTCTCTATCTAAATCTTTTTGAAACATTCTTTATATAACAAATAGCAACATATCAATGAAACCAAGAGACAAATTTGTCTGCTCTCATTCATTTAAGGACAGTTATGAACGTGGTCGTAAATGATAAATATGTCAATGAATAAGCTCCTTATAGTCATAAAATATCACTTTCTGGCCAAACGGGCAAAGAACGCAGCAAATGCTTCGATAGCGATAAATAAAATGGGCTCTCAACGGCTACCTACGAAGTCTAAATCCGAAGGAAGAGGCGGCCAGCGCCAAAAATGTGTCAATAAGGGTGCAATGAACCTGCAAATAATAGTGCTGGCACACAACGACCATTTTATTGATACAATATCCTATTAAAAAGTTATTGCCTTCAGCGCGCCGGTTTGTTATATTCCGCGAACGCTGTAAACAATCTCTAATTTTGTTTTTACGAGGAACAACTGGGCTCGCAGCTTTGTTCGCAATGATTTTTTACGGCCCCTCGCTGCAATTTGCTGTGATGCATTGCTTCGAATATAAAAGTGCGCGATTTACTGGCAAGAGGAGTGACACAGCGGCTAAAAATAGAACAATTTATTTGTTATGCAATTTATAGCATCGAACAGTTGCCGCAAAATTAAAGTACCAGATGAATCACTAAATGCACTATTAGTCCAAAAATTATTGCAGTTCTACTTAATAACTACAAACAGCAATAGAAAACCACAACAAAATGGTTATAAAGTTAGTTGATTTTTATACGAGTGGAAATCAAATCCAAAGTGTAGTTTATTTTTTTAAGATCTGTGGGGTGCATGGAGAGGAGCGCGAACTCCGGTCCTTATAGGTAAGGGTGCCTGAAAGGGATTCCTCAGCAGAGTACCGCGTACTACCTCTTCTTTAGTTGGTATCGTGATGTTAGAGCAAAAAATCCTCGTCCGTTGCGAAATCGATTATCATCAAAGCCTAAAACCGTCCGACATTTTGAAAAGACTTAAGAAATGTACATGTGGCATAGAAAATTTTTGGGACGACAAGAAGCAGTTGAAAATAAAATTGCAGACCAACGTTCTCGAGGAGAATATTCGCATCGTTCGCTGCCTTTTCGAGGTTAATCATTGATTAACGGTTGCTTAAATTGGTTCTCAGGTCACTTAGAGACCTTATCCTACTTCATGGCAAATCCCGACCCATTGCATCTCAAACTCGATCAAAAATTGAAGATTTGTTTTTGACTACACATTTCGAACTTATAGTTCTTTAATTCATTTGTTTGGACCATTAGGAAAAAACTCTTGTAGGTCAGAGGTTTGATCTAAGATGTTTCAAGCCACAAATTCAAAAATTTAAAAAAATGCCGTTTTGGATTACTTATGATCATGTTCGTATAAATAAAATGAGAGCAATAAAATGAGACCATTAAAATCAGAACCAACGTTATTTAAGGATAGGCTAAAGTGCAATCAGAATTATAGGAACCTTGGTTTCCACTATTTTCAGTAACAGTCCATATACAACTAAATGTTCCTGTGGCTTGGCTCGTATAAAACTTGTCGCTTTAACATAAACATCGCACTTTTCGCCTGGTCTGAAGGTATTCTACAAAAATCGCCATGTACATATGTAAGGCATCAAAAAAAGCTTTGTAATTGACCTTCAATTTTCATAATCTTTCAAAACACTTTCCACGCTACTTGTAGAACCAACCAAAAGAACGGCTACCATTCACTTCTTCACAGATTGTGATTTTTTACAGACACTGGCTTTTTGTCATTCTTCGAAAACTCAACTTTGTTTTGGGCTTAGTGGGCACGTATAAAAATAAATCCAGTTCTGTCACCTGTTACAATGTAGCACCACAAAACGCACTGTACCATCTACTCGCAGATTAAAATATGGAATACCTAAAGGGTATGAATCACACATCAACACTCAAATCGTGCTCAGTTGTAGAGCAAAATTGCCCAGTTTTTGATCAAGATAACATTATAACCTTTTTGACTACCACACTTCAGGAGACACTAACATGCAGAGGTTGTCTTATCGACTGAAGTGCAGTTTGAACCTGTTTCAATACAGTGCAAAAATGAAATACAAATTCTTCTATCACTTCTCAATGTATTCTACTTCACATGGCTTGTTGTCACAAAAGAAAATTTGTCTGAAGTCTGAAAGTGCTTTCAAATTCAACTGGGAAACTTTCACATTCGGCATCTTTCAAATATTTGTTTGTTACAATTTTTTTAAGGAAAAAGCAACACAAGTTTTTTATAGAAAAAGATATTTTGTATCATACATGCGGATTATATTAACGGGTTTTGCGAAGCTTTAAATACTTCCTGCATACGTGAAAAATTTTGTATGAAAAAGTCAAGATGTCAAAAATCTTCTCTTGAATAGAAGATTTAGTACAACAAGATGCATCTAATTGCTCAAAGATCCTTTCTACTTTGCATCTTCCAGCTAAGAGACTAAGCAGTTTAAGCGATCCAGTTATTTAACCAAGTCTTCTGCGCTCTATTATGATATTACTTAAGTTTACCAAGCTCTATCTCAGGCAACTGCATGCTATGGTTTGGACTTTAGTAGTACTCTTTATAAGTATTACATATATAGAGTGACTCTTAATCTTTCCCCACATAGAAATATTAATTTTAGGTAAATTATTGTATCCGACCTTAAATTAGCATGCACAAGTTGGGTGCATATAGTTAGCCTGTTTTTGAATGTAAGTCATTGTCATAAATAGGATTTCCAAAAGGTACAAAAAGTGACTCAAGCAAAGGAGTGATATTGGTAGAATATATCATCGCTTTCGACAGGCAAGTTAAATTTGCAATGAACAACTGCCAAGACCCGAAAGCCTTACTCAATTTAGTGTCTGAAAAAACTCTTTGTAGTGTACCGATTCCAATGTTCCTAGTTGTGGGCAATATGGTCATCATAACCCAGGACGCATCGATGTTTGCTAACGATCAGCTTAATGATTTGACTATTCTTTGAGCGTCAATGAACTTGAATATGTTTTTGTAAACAGAAATTGACAAAAAAATATTTTGATCGTCAGTTCCGTTCTCAGCTTTATATACGCACTTATTTCTTCAATCTGCATTGCAATCGGAGTTTCTAAGGGGAGAGCGCCAATCATTTTTAATTGTATTTTTGTTTATGTTATCGAAATACAGTATCACTCTAGGAGTGAGAATATTTTTAAAGAATGAAAGAAAGATGATCAATCTAAAATTCTCATAAGGTTTAAGGGTAATATGGGAGACAATGCAATAAAGTGATAAGAGAAGACATAAAGAATAAAACTAACCAAATAATGGCACAAATGAAAGAACGACAATCACTCTCCCTAACCGTGCTGCTTTGAAGTAGTTCTTTGTGTTGGATTGTGTGTTTTTTACGTTCTTGCGTAATTTTTTATATTTGGATCTTTTCATAATTTCCGAATTTTTACTTATTTGTACCAATTTATCTTTGTCTATTGTCAAGCAGGATCAGAGAGCTACCTTGTAGCTATAAACTGTAATTCAAAAATTCACTTAGCCCTAACCTGTAAGTGTTTACGTCTCTGTCTGGTTCTGGTGTGAGTAGTACCCTCTGTGACTTTCAGTCCTCCCTTTTCGAATTTTTGTCTATTGTATTGATTCTCTTGATTCGCGATGATATCGTGAGGGTTATTAACGGCAATTTTTGAGAAATGCAAATTATTCTGATCTGTTCGAATATATTAATTATTCCAATATTCAAATATTCGAATTATTGGAATATTTAAATTATACGAATTATTATTAGAAATCTGCACAGACAGAGGTAAAATTGATTTTATAATAAACTAAAAAGACCAAAAGACGAACTTTAGTTTTTTATTCAAATATTCATATTATTTCTTCCAAACTATTTTATTATTCCATATTTCCAATATTTAAATTATTCCAGTTGTTATCACATATCTTCTTACAAGTGAAAAGAAGTAAAATTCAAACTTATTCCAAAGTTTATAAATACTTTTATTTGTTTCTTAACTTTCTACAGCGGAGCTTATAGTAGAAAGTCAATGAGATTATCATCCTGTCTGTCTATCTGTGTGTCTGGAGACACTATAACTTCCGTTCTATTCAACGGATTCACTTCAAACTTGGTATGCACACATCTTATGTCAGTACCTTTCATGGGATTGATTTTCAGTTGACCGTTACGATTTCGCACCGCTGTAGAAAGTTTCCTTTACGCTATTACACCGTTCTTGTTCGTAATGTAACTACTCCAAAATATAAATTTTTAATCATCTACTTAAATATTCGTATTATTATAAACTCTTCGAGTATTCGAAGTTTTCCAACTTATCCCAACGGTTAAATATTCCAATTATTTCGACATTTAAATATTCGAAAATGCAAATTATTCTGATCTATTAGAATATACGAATTATTCCACATTATTCCAATATTCAAATATTGGAATATTTAAATTATTCCAAGTAGTATTAGAAATCTGCAGATAGACGGACAGAAGTAAGATTGTTTTTATAATGAACTATTTCCACAACACATACGTGAGTTTTTTATTCGAATATCCATATTATTCCCAACTATTGTAATATTCGATTTATCCAACCTATTTCATTATTCGAATAAATTATTCAAATTAATATTATAAATTTTCTTATAAATATTCGAATTATTTCGGCCTATTCCAACATTCAAACATTCGAATTATCTGAATATTTAGTTCTATATTCAAATATCCCAATTTATTCGAATATTGCAAGTATTCCAAACGATTCCAGTATCAGAATATTCGAATTACTCAAATATTTAAATTATTCGAATTAGTATTGCAAATCTGTTTATGGTTGAAGAAAGGTGAATTTCACATATTTAGAAACGCCTTGTACGTTGCAATTACTTCTGTCCATCCATAATATATATCTTCTATTCTTCTTCTTCTTCTTCCATCCTCATTTTACCCTTAAGGGTGTCGGATAACTCTTCGATTCAAATATTCAAATTATTCCAAAGCAAATTAGAGCCGCAGTTATTAACTGTATTTTTTGTAATCTTCATTTCTTTTCTGCTAATATCCATTCGGCTTTGTTACTTTTATAATTTAATATGTTAATCAGCGTTATGTTACTACTATTTCAGTTTTCTATTTGTCTCGATATGTTTACTCGATTTTGTAGTCTCCTAAGCGTTTCTACGAGTACTAATCTTTTTTTCCGTGTAGAACCTATTAAAGAAATTAATTAAACTTTAAAAATCAGTCTAGAAAGACAATAATTCATAAAGTACGTCGAAGACACATTGAAAAAATGAATCACCGGAAGAATGTCAAGTTATTTTTCTAAGAATGACAAGCACCAACCTTTAAGCATTCAAAACGAAGTGATACGGTACAGTGTCTATAATCCTCACAATAATTAAAATAAGCTGTTCCCCATATTCACTGTACTTGGTTTGAAATTTGTGATGACTCAAATATTATACATGTACGAAAGTGGACAATTGGTCCTTTTACAAAAGGCGCGATTCTCAGCAATACAACAAGAGACTCCAATTTATTTCTATGTGTTGGTTTAAAAAACTGATTTCAGACACTGAAGATTTGGAAACACAGAAATGAAGAAAATTCCGGTTTCTTATCGAGCAACGCAATAAATTCGCTTCGCAGAGAGTGAATAACAAAATAAAGGGAAGGAAGAAGATTCCATCGCTCATGAATAATTTTGTTGTGACAGGAGTTTTAATGAGTACAACTTCTCACTGCCATTCGTACAATTACACAAGCGATTTCAGCGAAATGATGAATTGGCTGTTAATTCGACCGTGGAGGAGGTGCATGTTGAAATATAGCAGTTTTTTGAAAGTATTCGCAATAAAAGCAACAGAAACTTAACGGACGAAGGTATCTATAGAACATAACTTTTTTAATCTTGACAGTTATCAATACTAACAGTACAAAAATCCAGACGCTGCTGCCATTTGTCGACAAGTTCTGGAAAAATCTACCAGAGGAATGTATAAGTTGTCTAAATACAAGTTTGGACTGTAATAGACTAACAATTTTTTTCTATTTATTTTAAAATTCTTGGAGAAAAGCAATAAACCTAGGAGACGATGAAACCTTGAAGTAAAGCTGGTATGACACCATTTCAAATCTACAAATTTATGTTTTGATTTAGCACACCTTAAAGTTGTATCTATTAACCAACCAACAGCTGCAAATGTTGATTAAATGCAACTGCGGTTAAATTTATTATTTTAGCTTTTAGCAACTCCTTAAATCCTATACAGAGTAGGGCAACCCCCCTCCCAATTTTAAAAGAAGGTTATGAAGCAAAAGGTGTTCTGAGGATAAAGGTAGTCGTTAATTTTTGACTAGAGTAGCCGTTAGCAACCAATATGTAAACGAATGGATACAGGAGACGTATCTTTGGACAATGACGTCTCAAGTCTCTGTTTATTATCAAGTCGTTACTTTTCACTTGTCTAATGACATCGTATAGCAAAGAGTTTCGTTTTCAACCATTAAAGATGGTTGTTGAACAGGAACTTTCCATGTGTGACTGCAAAATTACCCGGAAATGTGTAGTAACACGTGACATAGTTGATAAACAAAACTTTCGTTATTGGAGTGATAACAACCCACAAGATATGAATGAAAGCATCACTATTAGGTATGAAGTGAGTAAAGTTAGGATAATTACTTTTTTGAGAAGGGAAGTCAATGTGTTATTGTATAGATGCAGATAAAATTCAACAATTGGAACTTCAGCTGAAAAATGTTTGGCTCCAACAGGATGGAGCCACAGCCTACACAACAAGAGCTTCACTAAAGAGTTGCACGAGATGTTTCCTAGATACTAATATTCTCTTTAAAATACATTTGACATTCTACCTCCTACTATTTTTTCTTTATTCGGCCTAAATAGAAAGAGTAAGTTTTGCTCTGCCCCGCATTAGTATTCTTTGCAATTCAAGCCAACTGTAGGTTTTAAAATTATTATCGAACTCTTCGAAGGCGGCTCCTTACCTCTTCACCAAGAACACATTGCTCTTTTGTAATTTATTTTATTTTCTCGACTTTTTATTTGCATCCAGTATCTTTCCTTTTCCCCGAAATTATTTTGCGCGCCGGCAGGCACGCAATTAAATGTAAAAGCAGCCTAAAAGATCCGAAACGGCCGGCGGCTGGCTTTTACTTTTAACTTTCACCTCAGTAATAAAGTACAGCCATCTGCTATAACTATTCATTAGCCGAACTCCAGAAAGAAACCGCGGAGCCGAAAACCGAGCGGGTACTCACCTGGAAATATCGCGGCGAATGTCAAACCTTTTCCAACACATGAAAGCCGCGTCGTCCTAAGCCTGCAAGAAAGGTGCCGATTATAATCGACGTCGCTCTAATGCCAATTCTGCAGAACGCGCCGCGGCGCAATCTCCCACGTGAATAATTATTCGGAAAAACATAGGAAGGAATTACTCCAGGCAGCGGCTCTAGCTTGCATCACTTTCACTGATTAATTAAGAGTTCGTTTCTCTCGTTCGGGAGAAAGTGCAATCAATTAGTAGTGAAATATGTATAGGGATAATTTTTATGTCGCCTCATTAGGAGATGTTTGTTGTTAGGTGCAAATTAATCCAGCCGACACGACCATTAACGCAACTGCCTATTGTTGCCGATTTTGGTCAAAAAATAATTCTGTCGCAAATTAAAAAAGTAAAAAGTAAAGGAAAGTAGCGCGGCGCACAAATGGCGCCGGGGGCTTCCCCTTTCAACTCTCGTGCTTTCGCTGGAATTTGATTACGGCGTAATGCTATCATCGACCAAAAAACAAAACTATTAAGAGGCGGTTTGCGTAATGCCAGCGGACATGGGAAACTGGAAAGTGAAATTCGAGCGTCACTGCGAAAGAGAAAGTGCGGCTTTTCTCTGGTATTCGCCATAATGCAACCGGCTCGATGCAGCCGCTGCACTTACCCAGCTTGTTTACATTGCATAATTAAGTGCGGAAACTTTTTTGTTGTAAAATGCGGCAAGCCGTGCGTGTAAACCGATTTAATCTGGGACATAATTGCAGCGCGATCAAAATGAAGAAGAAACCTGCAGGCCAGCGCGGAGCCCAACCGCGCGCCGCGCTTTGGAGCGTCTCCGCCAGGTTGCCGGTTGTCAAGGTTACCTCGCGCGCCGGCAGTTGTTTAGCCATGGCGACCGGCGAGGCTGGAGACGCGAGCGACGGCAAAGCTTTAGCCGAAGGCAGGGGTTGCGACCCGAGTTTGGACTTCCTGAGCACGGATTTCGATCCCCTGAAGGCGCTCACCACGGCAGGAGTGCGCCCGCCCGTGGCTAACGCGACTACTTACGATAACCTGTCCAAATACTGGCAGATCTACAACAATCCGAACAGGCCGGCTGCGAAGGCGGGAACTTCGAAACGAGATGTGCCCAAGGAGGTCCCGGAGCGGAGGTGGCTGCCGCATCAGCGTAAGTTAAGCGTCCTTTCAGCGTCTAGCCTGCCCTGACACGAGCAAACAAATAAAAGCGCATCGATTATTTATTTTATTTCAACACCATGGGATAAAGAACACATGAGAACTAGAGTTGGACGGTAGCCCCTTTTTTCTGTACAAAATTTGAAACGAGGTGAAAATTGAATTCTGATGACTTAAAATTCTTGACCATACCTGTTTTCACAACTAAAAAATTACCCTTTTTGTATTTCTAACCTATAAATTGACTAAGAACAGGTAAGTATTCTATAGATTATTACTTTTCTATAAACTTAACAGCAAAAAATGTGCTAAAAAATTGATATGAAATAGGGAGAAACAATCTTGAGTTTGAAGTTGACTCTCCCCTTCCCTCCAGTTTTGTCATGGTGAAAGTCTGTCATCGACATCACATAAGGCTAACACAAACTTTGAATCAAACAAAGGAGCCAATTTTATTTCCCTGTGTCTGCTTTTTGCCAGTTTCAGGTATGAACTCTGAGGAGTAATTGTTTTTGAACTGAAGAAACTCGTCAAGAGTTTTCCAACTGCTGCTGGGAGCTGCTCAGAATTTAAACCGCTGCGCTGCGTAACGCACAAATATCGTTTTAATGAATGTTAATGCTGCAAACCAGGATGCATAGCTTTATTTGCCAAGGTGGACTACGGATTACATATCAATTAATGTCACTTGTGTGCTAGGAAGGTCAGTGTGTTGACTCTGAAACCTTATGCGACGAATATCTCCTAAGCAACATCCTACTGCTTCGATTAAGATGCACGCGGACAAACAGCGACTTTCTGGGGAGAGTTCTAGAAGGAAGCCGTGCGAGACGTGTTTGCGTCGACTTTACGCTGATGCAATGCGGGAGAAAATAAAAAAGAAAAGTTAAAATATGCAGGTAGAAATGTGAGTATAACGGTAATCATAAATTCGAGCAGAGAGGAAAGAAGTGTGGAGACTCTAAGAGGAGAGACAATGTGAAGATAATTGGGGAGTCTGACTAGATGAAAGAAGAAGAAGAACCATCTTACTTAGCATATTTAACACATTTTTTCTCTATCTATCCGTTTGCATGATAACTAGAGTACCATTTTATCTGCAGATCTACGACTTGATATAAGAATTATTAAGATCAAGTCTGATTGGTAAAAATGGTTACGATTATTTTAGTGCATGAGTAGGAATTCTTTTAGAAATGTCCGACTGACTATTGCCCTATAACGCCTTGACTTTTGACACCCGAGCACCAACGTGCCGGCTCCCACAGCGCTGCAGCGGGCGCCCCATTTAAGCCAAATTCGAGCGAGCATGGTGTTTATAAACAAAGTTTCGTGAACTGTGGTATTATGAAGTCATTGACAGTTAATTTAAATATAGACTTTTGTTCTAGTGCTCCCGCCTGAATTTGGGAGCAATGCCCTGCCTGACAGACTTGGCACTGTCACGCAATTCACTGGTGTTTGACACAAACGCGTTACGCAATTGATGCTATTTTGGCCCGCGAGAATAAAGAAAAATGAAGCGGCCGTTTCCAGCGTATGGCTAGAAAAGCGGAAAGCGTCTAAATATACGTGACGGCGGTTCAGCAACCTTCCGGCGAGGAGCCGCCGCCGCAGTCGGCGGGCCCGCGGCCCGATTCTCCTGCAAGACTAGAGAAAGTGTCGGCGGGATTAATTATGCAAATACGGCGCGTTTCAGTTCGTAAAAGGATTCTGCGAAAAGGCAATTTGTACGTGCGGTGCCCGGGGCACTTGACGTATCGCGGAAAGTACTACCTGAATAATAAATTTCAGTTGGCGCCATAACGGGATTCGGATGCTAATGAAATGTTTCCACCAAAACGCATTAATTATGCCTCGTGCTCTACCTAAACACATTTTATTTGGTTGCTTGATTCAACAGAATCGCTAGATAGGAGCATTTTTTCACAGAAATCCGGATAATCCGGACCTCAGCAATTACCGTTATTGTGAGTACTTAAAGCATCATCATTTCACGAGATATAACTTTTCTGACCATTTTATTAACTACCTTAGAGATCCTGTACACTCAGTTTGAACTACGGACTCTTTAAGCTGTTTTCGCCCGAAATCAGTTATGGACACGTGACCAATACTATACACCTATTTAACAATCTCACAAAGAAGAGTTTCGTAGTGTGGTAGTAAGAGCGGGAGGGACTTGTTAATTAAATCCTCGGTTCAAATCCCCCGGGAAACCAAACATTTTTTCGTAATCTAGTCAGGGCTGAAGTGAGAAAACGTGACACTACACAAGATTCGACACCTATAAAAATATTTTTGAAGATTCTTCATCTGCAAAATGGTACGATATGTTTACAAACAATTTCACAAGACAATAAAACACGCTGGGTGGCATGATCAACAGGGGCGCAGCTCTTGTGATCTCCACAGCGCAACGTGAGCAGCAAAATCACGGCTATTACGTCTTCATTTCGCCGATTGTCTGTCCTTATTAATAAACAATTCCGATGTTACGATCCACTTTTGTAATGCTGCGGCAGATTGCAGCCTCACGATACATCCGACTGATAATCGTCAATAACCAGGAAATTATTTAAAAAATTAAAGAAACAACGAGCCCAATCAGTCGCAAAGCCGAAATTGAACAAATTCGATAAAGGAACAATTGCTGCATCGGCCATAAATGCAAGCCGTTGCAATATAGGGTGAGGCCACGGTTTCGGCCGATTTAGTCATCAGCCAATTAACCCATGCTTGCCTAATCGTCCCATCATTTTTTACTCGCCGAAGGTGTTGCCATCTCTCGATTAATTTGGAGCAAAACGTTCCGTTTGGAAAATCTTCACTTCCCATTTCCGTGTTGTGGCCCCTCACGACAAATCAAACGCATTCGTAATCATTTCGGCAAGCAGCGTCCTGACAGATAAAATTGAGTCGAGGCTCGTTTCTGCAGTCAAGGATATTAGTTTTATGTGCACCGAGCATAATTGCGATGGCAATAAATTTCGCACTGCCGCTGCTGCAATGAAATTAGCGGCCGTTAAAACATTTTTGGAAGCTGCGGCGTTGCGACGGCCATAGGACCTGAGCGATTTTTCAATACCAAGACGAGTGCGCCAGGAGGGCTGCAGGATAATCCTCGAGCAGAAGTAGGTCGCCTGATTGGCCTATAAAAGAAGCGAGTCAAAGCTGACATCATCGAATTCATTCCACGGCTGCCTTTGCGTTCGTCATCATTTTCGGGGCGTTCTGCTGACCTTGCGAGTAGTCGACGAAAATCTACCACTGTCTCGTGAGTCAGTGCGAAAATGGTTTACTGTTTGGATTAGATGGTGAATCACGCGCAATAACAGCAAGCAATAAGTTGGTCTACCGATCTCTACGATTTCCAAGAGCCCCCCCTGCCACACAAGAATGTTTATACCACTTTTAGTTGTCTTGAAATGATGATCAACCAACACAATGGAGAAGAATCTTAGCAGTTTCAAAAAAATATAACATAAACGGGTGGTCTGATAAATTACTATCCTAGCTCCTAAATTTTTCCATATGTCTATAGTTTTTTTTTATCATTTTCATTTTGGCTCGTGAAAATTTCGGTTTTTTATTTTCTATAATTTTTTGAGGGAGAGGGAGCTTCTAAATCTTCACTAGAGAATGCGATGTCTGTCATCCTCACTCTTCTATCACAAGAACACCGTCCCACATAATTTGCAGACGTACCGCGTATTTTTTATTAGTTTGCGTACCAAGCTTTCCCCCATTTTTTAACTAGCATTCTACATTTCAGGGCGACATATTTAAAATGTCATTAAAATTTACACCAAAACGATTGTAATTATACCACAAACCAGCAGATGCATTACGAGTCGTATATGGAGATTTTCAGCACTCCAAAGTTGAAGGTTTTGCTATTTCGTTAAATAGCAATGAACGGATATTTCCACATTTTAGTTACATATGAAATTTTGGTGTGAATCTCTATAAAGGAGTAACAGACCGGTGAAACTCACCCGCATTGCTCTTGATACCCTCACCGGTACGGCATCGCCTTATAGATTCAAAACGTAACGTGAGTAATGGGTTGTGCGACACGCCTTTGTTTCGTCGGCATACAAACGCATCCGGTGTTCTATTATTTACCTAATAATTCCAGACCTATGCGATTCCTTATATTTTTAACCCCCTAGTGGAAATCAATAAACCCTTAACACGAAGGCTTACGGAATTTCTAGTTCTTTCATCAAATTCGATTTTAAAATGAATTTATATGAGTGGGAAATTGAGGAAAACGAAACAGATCGTGTCGGAGAAGGGAGGAAGAGTTGCGCTTCGAACTGAGAGCTCCCGTATGGCCAATAGGAGGGAGGAACTAGATCTAGAAACTTTATCCTATGAGGAGTCTTCGTTTCTTCTTATCAGAAGAATTGTCCTGCTCGGATACTCTAGCAATTGTTTAATACCTTGACGCACTTGAAGCGGTTGTAACACGAAAATGTTCGTTACCACTGAGGGAACGCAGCTCCTCATCTGCAACACCCTTTGAAAGGCGACGATGATTCTGGTGTAAATTTGCGCAATGCACCTTAGTTCGGTTGTAACATTCGTCTACAACCCTTATAGCTCCCTTTGCAGCCATTTGATGTTGCGCATGTTGACAAACCGCAACCTCCTATTAAAATAAGCTGCAAAATACACGGCTAAGCGTTTTAAACAAGTTGTTACTAAAGTAACTAGGCTCAGCCCAAAATCGCTTCTATAAAACAATTCTCAAGCTTGCTAAGGGTTGTAAACGAGTAACGGTAGAATGCATTGTCTGATTATTTCGTTGTACAACCGCGTCAAAGTACTAAACAATGGCCTAGTATACAATTAGTTTTGTAGCTACATTTATATTATTTGATTAAGATATTGAACAATGCAGCTGAGGAACGCAGTAGTTCTTTGATCCCTACACATTCAAATTTAACAATCTTTACAAGGTGGTATGGTGGATGTAGAAACTATGATAGAGCTTAATTGCAAAAGGCAATGTGGTTTATGACAAATTGTTGACAAACAAACGCTGCGAATAGAATCAACAAAAACAAAGGTCAAATATGTCCATAAAGTGAATGAAACCAAAGAGTGCAAACACATGCGGCATTAAGTACACAAACAAGAGCGCGCGAGGAGAAAATGAAAACCCAATCCCTGTTAGGCCTGGCAACGTGCCGTGAGCAGCTTAATGTTCAACAGGTGGCGGATTTCGATTGCGAGGTATTCACTAGCTGTATGTAAATTACAATTCGTGTGCATCAAAAGATAATGAGAGCCTCATGCTATTAGGGGTAACAAACCCGCGCCGCTGTTTGCTTTGCCCCCGGCGTTCAATTATTTAGAGGACCGAGAGGGAGAGGAAGCAAAGCTGGGGATTTGCTCGAAATTTGATAAAAGGGCTCTCGGGCTCGCCCCGAAAGACGGTGCCGAAATTGAGCCGAAGCCGCCGGCGTGTTCTGAGCACCGAGGCCCGCGCGGCCGGCTAATTCGCGCGTGAGGAAGCGAGGAGGTAATGAACAAGAGCACTTATCAATACGATTTCGCTTGCAGACGTTTGCAAGGAGCATTGGTTGTCGGGAGGTGAACGACCGCAAGTTCGCGTACTCCAATGCGAAGCTCTCACGCAGCTTTGGGTTCACGTCCGACGCAATTCGATGAAGCTATCAATCAGAGCGCCGCGTTCGGCGTCGCGCGCAGCGGCGCGCGCCGCCGCCCACGACGCGAACTCGTGCAAGCTCGCCAACAGGTTGCACGTCCGTGGAAGCGCAAACGACGACCTACAAATTATTCCGATATTTTGAATACATAACGCTGCCGATTGTCAACCTTTGCGAGCCGAATTTCAATGGGCTGACGTCAATATCACGAGTGTTTCGTTCGAAGTGTGCAGCGGGGAGCTTTGGGAGATGAGCACGAGAAGTTTGTTGCCAAATAATCGTTTTACCCCGAAAGAGCTTTTGTTTGCATTAGACCAAAGCAATAGCTTCGGTAATTGTGGAATGACAAACAAGATTTCAAAGGCTCAAGCAGCTTGACATTTAATTTTTTGATTAATATCTAGGCAAATCATACGCCGTGTTTGACAATTGTCCCGGGAAACCCTTACCACCATGTTGATGGAAAATCCGTAACCAAAAAGCCTAGCGCTATAATTTGGGCAATTGTATGATTACCTGGTAATAAGCCGGCTAATGATGAATTACTGCTTGTGGTGTGTTCGAAAAGGGGCGGAGCCCAACGCTCGCGCGCTACCAAAATCCCCGCGCTGGGCCCCGCTACTATCGCCTGCACCAAGCTCCGCCCCTTTCCAAACGCACTGCGCGCAGTATTTCATCATTGGCCAGCTTATTACCTGTGATTACCAGGTAATTATGCAATTGTCCAAATTATAGCGCTATGCTTTTTGGTTACGGATTTTCCATCCAACATGGTGGTTGGGTTTCCCGGGACGATTGTTAAAGACCGTGTATACCACAATCTAAAACATTTTGCAGTCCCCTTTACAAAATTTCCAATTTCCTAATTCGAAATTGAACTATAAGGTGAATATCGCAGACTTACTGCATTCTTTTTTCTTTTTATTGCTGATATGTCTATATGAGCTGAGATTGAATGAAGATCGTTAGGGTACATATCGATTATTAGCAGTAGTTGAGACCTGAAGTCATTACGCGTTTATATGTTAAGTAATCGATATTCTGTCCAGATTATATCGATAGTTCGGTAGAGACACGATAGCATTCGTTAATAGTTTCAAGATCTTTTTACAGAAGTGGTATCAACAAGTTGTCTATTCGCTAAACCGATGTGAAGAGGGGAGAGTGTAAAAAGCAGTTAATAAAGTATTACCACAAAGGCTTGATTAAATTTGGCTACCCCACATACCATGATTTTAATTTCAACATTACACTTCTTATTCCTGCCGATGGATTTTTATTTTATATGTAATATTTGAAGGTTTGCCTTATTTGACATTAAAAAATAAAAAAGTGTGCGCAAAAATGAAAGTGGAGAAAAAGTCTTTCTTTTCTTCTTCCTTTCTTTATCTCGATAATGAAACTTTTCCTCCCGCTGTTCTCCTATTTTGTGCCTTTAGATGTTCTAAATGAGCTCTCCGTCTATTTAATACCTAAAAATATCGCATTTTTTAATCTTCCAAGATTGATATTAGTTTTTATCTAAATTTTTTTTCAACCGCGGAGATTTAATGTCTATTAATTCTGGCACGTGACGTTTTTATTTTTTAACTTTTTATTTAAATTCCCGGAATGCTACATCCTTACCACCGATCATATATTCTAATTTGTTTTAAACGAGAAACGTCTGCTAAAACGCGAAGTAATACTGAGCATCATTCAAAACAATAATAAGGTACCTGGAAGAAAGGTAAATTTGCTGAACAATACATGATGAGAGCGACTACCTGCCGCTTCCAATTTTAATTTTTTATTTAAATCTCCTCCAGTTTGTGGCCGAGACGCTTGGCTCCGGTACGGGTGGATAAGCGTTCGATCCTGGGCTTAAAGTGCGAGACGGGTAGCCTACTCAGCCGCTAAAATAAGAGTAATAATGCGGGTGTCTAAGAGGCAGTATTTACATCGTCGACTCGTATCAGAAATGGCTCATGGGCATATTGTAGCCTTGGCCTTCTGGTTTGAAATCCATACTCCCTAGCGAAATGCATTTTTTTTGTCGCCATTTAAATATTCTGATTTTTTTATCTCATTATATATACATCACCTAAACAAGAAAATAAGGTCGTATATGAGATATATAAGCTTTCTAAACGATACATGATGGGTTGGTGTCTTTGAGTTTTTAATTTCATCCAGTGGTTGATCCATATTGAAGTCTTGATCTTCCATTGATAGTCATAATCCTTAGCGGGATGCTACATCCTTATCGCCATTTAAATATTTTATTTTCGAATTGTATATTTAATATAGATCAGACGTGTTCTGATATAACGCAGAATAATACTGAACACCACCCAACAAAATGAAATTAAGGTGTCTGGGGCATGTATTGAGAAAAATAAATTTCCTAAACGATTCGTCATGAAGATGGACAAATACTAAGTTGAGAGAGGTAGGAAAAATCGTCGACCAAATAATAGAGAACAATGGGGAAGAGGCATCCGAAACTTGCAATTAATGAATATTTGACGAGTGGGTAAAGATGAGTTTTAACGAATACTCAAGAGTCGTTCAAAAATTGTAAACCAATTTAGCGATAATAATTTGGAGTATGTTTATATTAATTTAGAGGTGCTGGTATAAGTTTCCGGCCACTCACCAGCATCTCAGCCCACCACAATCAAGTACTTTAATCACTCGGCCATATTGGCGCCCATTTTTGGATTTTTAGTATTTCATATTCAAGCTTTTATGTAGTCACTACTCTATTCGACACACCAAATGAATATTTTTGTCTCTTCTTCAAAACTGTATAAATTAATGTAGAACCCCCATATGTGACTAGTTTTGCAGACTGAAGAAAAATATATAAATGATTTTGTGAACGCTGGAAAGGTTCAACTAAAGGAACCTTTAGAGTTATACAGAGTGGACTAAAAATCTTGATGGAAAATTTTTCTTTTACTTCTCCCCTGATTGTTTTTTCTTTGAACGAGATCATTTGATGGAATGCTTATTGATTCCATTAGCCAGGGCCTGCTGTTAAGCTTCATCGGTTGCTGTTCTCAACCGTCCTAATTTGTTTCGATGGATGCTGAAGAATTTCCAGTTTCCTTGATCTTCTTGCCTTTCTGCTTTACACATGCAAAAGTCAAATGGACCTCGTTCTCGTTTATGAATACACGGTAAAATTTACAAAAACATGATTGAACTGTCAAGAACTAGTTGTTCAACAAAGGGGCGGAGTGAATGTAAAAAGTGGACCAAGACTTCTATCTATCCTCCTATCATCCATCATTCAAAAATTTTTCTTTTATTCGCTTTATCAGTTCTGTTCTTAACCTTCTCAGTTTCCTTGATCTTCTTGCCTTTCTGCTTTACATAAGCAAAGGTCGAATTGACCTCGTTTTCGTTTGTTAATACGTGGTGAAACTTGTGAACCTGAACTGTCAAAAATCAGTTGTTTCACAAAGGGAGAGTAAGTGAAAAAAACTTTTGTCCCACCTATCATCCAAAAATGTTTTCTTCTGTTCTGCTACATCTTTTGGCGATGTGGCAACTTATGGTCGATCAGAGCGGTAATTAAAGTAAAGCGCAATAGGACCGTCCGTCGAATCGTTTCGTTCTGCGCTCGGCTGGCAGATAATGCTGCTGGTTTTGAGGCGAATTCGAGCAGATTAAGACATTCACAATTGGCTGCTAATGACGTCAGGTGTCGAAACCGCCAAGTGGGCAAAATCCGTTTAGTCTCGGGCTTTATTGCGATCGCGGCATGCGATGATAAAGAATAATTTATGGGCGGAAAAGATGCGACTAACGCCATTTGCGGTTTCGCAAGGAATTGGGAATTATGCACCGTTGCTCCAAATGTACGATCTTTGTTGCAGTGCCGGTGCAAAACCAGCGCACCCCTAAGTACAGAAACGTGCTCACGAGGATGGAGAGCGTCGCCGGCCCTTTGAGCGTGTTGCGGAAGTGCAGGGACGAGCGCATCCGAATCAAGGTAAGCAAGGGCCCAAGAGCTCTTCCGACGAGCGTCTCCGTCTGCGCCCGCACAATGAAGTAACCGGTATAAATATAGCCCATCACGCTGCATGACTTCCATTTGCAAGTATTTTCCAGCACACTCAATGGCAACGACTCTCGATAAAAATGATAGTCGGCCTCCCGATATATCAATGCTAATGATTGCACAACAAGGAAATTGTGGCAGAAGGTTAGTAGTTAACTCACCAGAGCAGCGACTCAGATGAGGATAGCTTATCCCGACATTACTGCGAATTAAGAAAGGAGCTGGTCTGCTGCACCTCATGGTCAACGCCATGGTCGAATTAATTGTAGGCAGTAAGTCTTGCCGGTGTTTTTACCTGTCGATCTTTAATTTTAGGCACGGAGTAACCTTTGAAAGCGTTATGTAAATGCGCGGGCTCCCAAATTCGCACATGCATGATAACTGGAACGGAATACAGATATGGGCAGCTATGCAGAGCTCGCTTTAATATCACTACAGTGGCCGTAGTCTAGACTAATTTACTGTGGCTTGACTTTTGCAAAAAAGTCGTGTAATTCGGCGAAACAGGATATCTGCAAAAAACGCAAAATTGGGGAAAGGTCAAACGAAAACTCCCACTTTTTGCTGTTCTGGTCGATTCCGATACAAAATGCGCCTGAAAGATAGTTAATTGCAACCTTCCTTTAATGAAACGAAAACAAAGCGGAGCTGGCTGCCGAAAGCCGCGATAGAAGTTATCTAACTTCCTGTCCTTGATGCCACTGCGGACTGCAGTTGCAGCTGGTACTGTACCAACCGCTGGAAATCCACACGTATTTCGGTTAAAGTGATTCAACGTTCACTTTCTTAGAGGAGAAAGTGGCATTTTATTTTGCAGCCTGTGTGCCGGCGGTAAATTAGCGATGCAGTTGTTAATGGGAAGAAACTGCACAATTATCTCACAGCTTAATTGAGGCGCATTTCACGCTTTTGGCCAATTATTTATTAGCTCACTCGTGTGGAGCTGGCGCGAGGTGCTGGAAATTCTTCAGCGCTCCCTGTATTATATATACGCGGGATGGACTATTTAAAAGCGTACAATTCTAAAAAATAAATTTTTGTAACTGATTTTTTTGCTGATCATTCCGCCTGTAAAACGAGCCAAAGTGGAATTTGTTTTCGATTTCGTTCGGCAGTGAACTTAAATTTCTAGAATTGAACTCCAGCCATGCTTTATGCATTATGCATCGCGGATAGAGCAGGTATGCGCACGCAATCGTCACGTCGTTCCTGCTGCTGACATGTAGAAATCAAAAAACAGTATCTGCAATTAAATTGGGAAGGATAAAATTCACCGTTAGGCTTGCATAATGCATGACAAATGAGGCACAGTGGCTTCGGAATTTTATTTAGAAAACCGGCATTCTATTAGCGCCGTTATTTATTGCCACTTTAGGCTTTATGGCTGCGCTTTATCTCCAGTCTGGCGGAGATGCTTGCACTTTCTCCTTCTGTTAATTGGCGCGTTTGTCGCTCGGCCGTTCTTCCTTATTTCTCCGCCATGACTTTCTCCGCGTGCAATGGACTTTCCGCGATCTCGGCATTGAATTGCTTGCACGAGTGCTGATCACGAGAAAGATCATCCGAAATCTGGCCTGGCGAGGGATCGGATGCGCCCGCTCCTGGGCAGGTCCTGCGGCGGGTCCCGCGACATCCATATTCATTCACTGCCTTGCCCCCAGCCTGGTCTGTAATGGCAGAAATGCAAAATACCAAATGCTGCCGATTACGCCACCTTAGTCTCGACACGACGCAGACGAGAGGAACTCTGGCGCACCCGCAGCAACCGCACTTTCGCGAACCTTGGCGCGAGGTCCCAGCGAGGCCGTTCCGCAAGGTTACCGTTCGTATCTCAATAGTACGGCCATCAGGTGCGCCGCAAGGATACCCATTACTTAAGTGGTTTATTTAGAGGTGCTAGTCCGATTTGGACGCAATTTGCGTATCTGAGGATGCTGCTGGGCCTCGGGGCCTGTTTGGGTTCTATCGGAAAACAACATAAAGGCCTTACAATAATTAGGGATTTTAGTGTGGTTTGCGGGAAGATGGCGGTTCCCTAACCGACAAATATCACGCTCCTGTTGATTATATCACCCGTTTACCACCTCGCGCGTGTGACAACCCTAGACAAGGATTTTGTTCTTAATTTGCACACGTGGTTTGAATGTTTATGAAGTGCCATCTTTTTTGAGCGCCTGTTTAGTAACCATCCAACCATTCACGGTGGTTCTGCAATTACAAAAATGTCTAATTTATTTGAATGTTGCTTAAAATTCAATAAAACTGCGCTATAAGCCCACAAAATGTTAAAGCAATTTTTGATAAGGAAGAGGCGTTCCAAGCTGGATTTTCGTCATCCATAATCATATGTATGATATCTGTCGTTTTAGGCAAGCCTGCACATCGTTTCATCCACCTCTTCCTTACCCCTAAAATAAAACTTGGTCGCGCCGTCGTTCCTTTAACAATCGTTGAAGAGGGAAGCCGAGAAGTGTTGCTATTCGCTAATTAGAATCCCCATCGTCGATTTCTCTTCTCATCCCTCTTTTATTATACCTCCGGGGATGTTCAGGTCTTCGAACCGCTGGGTATCGTTACACCGACCAATTGCTACATGCACGCAGCACTGTAACGCAGCATTTTTAGCACATTCTCGATCGTTGGCAAACAGCTTTTAGCGGCTGCTAAATTTGTGTTTTAGCCAAGTTTGGGCTTTCAACTGATCAAATAATCTACCGTGCTGCACACATGACATTTATCATTTGAAAGACAAGAAAGTTTAGAAAGCTCTGTTTATTTGTCGCACCTTTGCAACAAAGCTGAGTATGTAACGGACGATGCAGACGACATGCTTGACTGAGCTGGTAAGCTCAGTTAACATTAGTCTTTCGATTTAGGCTGGCATGAAGATTACTGGGTTGTCACATAA
The DNA here is from genome assembly GCA_036346155.1 of Sinelater perroti. Lineage (NCBI taxonomy): Eukaryota > Metazoa > Arthropoda > Insecta > Coleoptera > Elateridae > Sinelater > Sinelater perroti. The sequence continues at coordinate 8,094,004 of JARFIY010000222.1, forward strand.
GTTCCTCGCGATTTTAAATTGGTAGATTCGGTTTGGGTTAGGTATATTCTCTACACTGCAGGATTTCGTGGTGTGAAGCATTCTGGGGGTTACCAAGTTTTAGCTTTGGTTGAACAGGAAAGTGAAAATGGAAGTCTTTACTGGTAGAACCACCTGAAGATTGGTGGTCATCGAAGGTAAGCCTTCTTTCGCATCAACTCTACATCCGTAGAGCGCGTTTTGGGGGCAGAATCCAGCTTGCAACCCAATGCCGCGCTATCTGGGCCGCCGGTGTCTGTGTTCTATCCCAGTTCGCAATTTAAAATCGCCGCGTGTTAAGTGACGGCGGCTGCTAAATGCAAAGTCGCCTTCGACCTCATTTGCAACAACCGCCCGTGATTTAAACGGCCCTGATAAGCCGTTGCGATTTCCATCCAGCGTATTAATAACCAATAACAGTGTTTTCGCAAATCATGTCACTGAATTCTAATGGTTGGTCGTCGGGTAGCAAGGCTGTCAGCAACGGCACACTTGATAAACAAATTAGGTCAGTCCAATTCCGCAGTCAAAATATGTATCAGAGCCGAGGGTGATTGCTAATGCACCTCGCTCTCGCTTGGTGTTTGGTCTAAGCCTTCAGTGCGCGCCGTGTGGGTTTTTGCACATATGCGCAACCTACACAGACGCCGTAGCTGCACAAATGTTTCAAGAATATTAATAACAGATAAATATCTTTCTAATGACTCTTGCATGTTACGGAAATTGTCAGAACGCTCTCGCGGGGATTCTTCAAGGCTTCATCGAGCGCTGCAAAATTCGTGAGAAAACTCCGAATTGGTCGGAGGGACCGTGAAGCCTATTAACAATTCCCCTTTCGATTTGCTGCAGGTGTGGACAAGGCACAGCCATGATATTAGAGGCTACTGCACAGCTTTCGTCACCGCTTTTGACAAACACTGGAATCTGGTCCTCGAGGACGTCACCGAGGTATGGACGCGGCCCAAACGCAGGAAGGTGCCGGCGGGATTGGGTAAGTCGAGCATCCTCCATCGCGCCTCGCAAGATAACAGCGTTAGAAGTCAAATGAGGGTATCGCAATTAATTGGGTTTTGTGCAACATTTAATTAAAATTCGGCTTCCCAGTGATTTGTAGGATCGAAATAATTTTAATAAGAATTTCACACCGCATTACGTCGCTAGGTGTATTATTACATATTGGTCGTAAATCAGCAATTTTTATGTTTTCTTTAATTGCAATATATACATTTAAATAGAAGCACTATCAACGCCGTAATTCTGAAGCCGATATCGACTTAGTCATCTTTATGTGCGTCCAATCGATTTTCAGCTCGTTTCTTTATCATTTTCAAAGCAAAGCTTGCAGTTGTGTAATATCATTATCGGCGTTAAGCTGGGCTAAAAGGAACAACAATGCATGCTGAATCTCAATTGTTGTTAATAATCATTTTCTACAATTAAGATAATCGGTCGATGTGCTGCGTAAGCCATTGTACAAGAATATGAGAAGAAAAATGTGATAGCGTGGAATACAAATGAGGAAGCAGAATGAAGGAATTTTAGTTGCTGGCTATTAATATTGAGCAGCTTGCCGAAGGCTGCATTTGTCATTGCAGTAGGCAACTTTATGGGTTGCGATATTTATGCGAATGAAGGGTGTTGCTATATTTGGAATTATGGAGGAAAAACCATTACCAGCCAGTTTCCATCTACAATGCTGCAATTATCGCCGAAGAATTATTAGGTTCGAATTATATTTGCATTGCTTATCTATGATGGCAGCGAACGTATCAATAACAGCGTTGCAGTTGGATCAAATCTGTGGAGATACACTAAATAGCCAAAAGTATCTATGTATTAATAGGGCCAGTCAGAACCAGCTTTGGAATTACCTTCCATTCCTCCATGAGAGCTGCAGTGAGTCCAACCACTGAAGATGGGCGAGTTGGACTGGCGCGTAAGTTGCATTTAAACTCTTCCCAGAGATGTTTGATGCGGTTGAGATTGGGGCTCTGTGGAAGCCAGACAAGTTTTTTAACGTCCATTTTTTTTAAGTACAGCAAAACAATCTTTTGTGTTAGTAGAGGAAAGGTTCTTGCCAGATAATTGGAAACACAGAGTTGTCAAGAATATCAAGACCTAGCACAGAAGTCATTCATCACAAAGAACAGCCCCAAACCATGTTTTTGCCACAAAACTCGGATAGAAGCGTTCGCCAGGTATCCACCAAATCCAGATTGCCAAATATTCCACCGAACTTATATTAATTATTCCACATTCCATTGGTGGTGAGCTTTGAACCATTGCAAGCAACGTATGGCATTGGTTGTGCTGATCTTGGGCTTGCGAGCGACCGCAACACCGCAAAAGTCATGTTTTTCAGCTTCCAACGAACAGTTCTGGTACTAGTGACGACGCCAAAAGCACTGACTCATCGTCTCTCTAACGCACATATGCTAATTACACTTTTATCTCGTTCTAGGATGTTTCAGGACGCGTAACAGCCAGATCCACTACTCCAGAGGGGCGACAGAAAATTACTCTTCCTTTGATTGTGTCTAGCTATAATGCAGGTTTTTCTACCCCCTTACATTGCGGTATGGTTCAATTATTTTAGGGAACTTCAGACCAAAAGAGATATTTGATCACTCATCGCGACTTTCTAAACTAGAATTGAAAAATCCTGAAGCATTAGTCTGTTTATGGTACCACCGACTTGTCAAGCGTCAACCATAGCTACTAAAGATTATTACTATAGAAATACAACATATTGACCAATCGCCTAATTCTTTAAATTAATTTACGCCGAGAAAATCTTGGATCTTGGTGGAATTAATCATTATAATGTATTTTAATTTAGTTTCTAATTTTGAAGGATCTCGTTCCTCATGGCCCATTAATTTCTCTAAATTGCGACAGCATTTTTTGCGCCGCAGCAATACTTTCACTGGCGTTTTGTTGTGTTGCGTACGGTTTGAAGGTTGCAACGCAGCCGGAGTTCTCTACAACAGCCTGCTTCCAGATGCTGCAGCCTCGGGGCCCCAGCCGGCAAGGGGGCGGCCGGCGCCGCCCCCTGTGAAGGTGGTGAAGAGCGACGCGAAGACCGAGACCTGCCAAAGACACGTCGACCAGTTCCTAGTGCGAGGGGAGCAGGTCGCCCTCATTGCGGTCCTTCCAGTGTAGCGATAGTTGGTTGATGTAATAAACAGGTGTTGACACAGTGACTGTGTTTATCTTATCGAAGCGCCCAGTGCAAAAATCGGATCGATTTCGCGCCTAATCTTTGCGGGTGATGTCACAAGCGAGCGCTTTCTGCAACTTGGAGCAAGCGTTTGAGTCACGGCGAGGCATGCACATCCGTAAAATTAAAAATAAAGTCGCAATAGGTACCGCTATGCAAAGCGATAAAGAGTCGTGCGCTGGCTTTGAAGTTCTGTGTACACATCCGCGCGACGGGATCCAGCCGTTGACTTTCCCATTGGAGTTTCCAAAATTATCGGTTTGTTAACACTCCGCGATGGAGTTTGAAGATGAGTTTTGAAATATTGCGAAAATATTTTGACCCAGCCAGCGCAATTTTATTGTAAAGCTTCAACGGTCTTGGAATAAGAAAATATTGAAATTAATGACTCTTTGATAAACAAACTGAATATTAACTGTTCTGGTAACCCTCCTATATCGCCCTGCAAGCTTGAATTCAATACAGTTGCTTGTTCTCCATTTTATCTTGGATAACTACTTTTTTGTTCATCTAAAACCATCCCCAACCTTCTCCCGTCTCCTCCATCTCACCGCTATATGTTCTTCATTCTTTTTTGCGAGGGTTGGTCCTTACCCTTTGCCATCCCACTTCACCGAGCTTAATTTCGTCCTATCGTCCTATCATCATACGAACAGGAAACTTCATAAATGGTATTCAACAATTCATTTCACAAATCGTGAAGTTCCCTGCTTTCTCCGTTCCGATCTTCCACTATTCGGAGATGAAGGGTGGGGTGAATACTAAAAACGAAAGAATTATTCAATTTTCAATCTAATGATTCTGGTTTTCATAGATTGAGTTTTTATAAACTAAGCTCATCTCAATCGATCACCAAATATAGAGAAAAATTACGTTTTGTTTCATATACACTGATGTACCACACGTTTTGAGTTTCTGATTAATTAAGTAAGGGAAACTTTGAACAACGAAAACAAGCACTTGTCGTGATCCCCCCTATAAATGCTGTAATTACCGTAACAATCGCCAAACATAGATACGAAAAAGTCGTTATCTTTCCCATCCAGTGATGGCTACTTGCTTGGTGTTTTTGAGCTCCAATACCATACTCTCATTTTCTCCTCTCAGAGATTGGATTTTGAAGCCCAAAAATTCTGTTAAAATTTAAAGAGTTTAAATCTCAGGTATTTTGAGAGTACAATAAAGAAGTTTAACCTTTGCAGTTTTTTTTCGTAAGTCGTTACATAAAAGCCTACAAACCAAAACCCCTGCGATCAGCCGTGTTAAAAATCGATCCAAAACTTTACTTCCTTATGGGTGAAATTTTAAAACACCTAGTCTTGGTGAGAGTTTATAAGGATCGCTCAGGACTGCTAGTGGTTTCTCTGAAATTTGCGAATGAATAAAAACGCATTGTCTGTTCGAATCGGAATAGTTTTCTGCTGTTGTGTTATATCCCTACAAGGCTATCCAGATTGATTGAAGGTCACATTTCTCATATTTTTATGCCAATAATAATTTACACCTGCTAAAGGGGATTCAAATTTATTTTCTATTTTCTAACACGTCCTTATTTGGAGGGTAGTACGACCATTTTATCTCGATAATTCTGTTCTTTGTAATGAGTGAAATCATCATTTCATTTCTTCTTTATCATCACATTATTCTGATACCCTAAGCAGGTGTCGGGTTTTGAGCGATTCTTCTATAAAATTTAGGAGTGAAATTTGAACCTAGAAAGGACTGCGTTTAATAAAAGAAAAGTTTATAGACAACGAAAAAAGTCATGTGGTGAGTTAATGACCATACACGCGATGGAATTCTAATACCAGGAATTGTTTATATTTTCCTCCGATGATCTAACAATATGTTAATTGGTGCTTACGGTACAGTTTGTAAGCCTATCCCAACGCAATTCTGTGTTGCGTTGCGTTGCTCGCTGAGCAGCTCCATGGACACACAGGCCGCTCCAAAAGTAAAGGTAGGACCGACTAGGAACACGCCACCCAAAGGTTGTGGGAACAATACAGAATTAATTACACCTGCTCTCCCGCATGCAGTTGTCGAATTAGTTTGACCTCGAATTATTAATTTAAGGTAAGTGGCGGTAGTTAACTTTTGTGCAAGGTTAAATAAATAAATGGCCGAGCATTAATGCGCCTCCGAGATGCCGCTGCGCCCGATCGGCCCAGGCGCGAAGGCGCGCACGAGAAAATCCCATTTTTGCGACACTCCGTTGCGAAACAGTGCAAATCATGCAGCGGCGCTCGTCCTTCCTCATTCTTGGGTGTGTCATCGTAACACAACCTGGAGTTCGCTAAATTGCCGCTGGAACTGGTATTACGACCCGTTTTACTAGTACTAGAACTTGCGCTTTTATGCTCGCATACGTGTTATCGTGGGGATAAGTGAACAATGGCGAAATTCCCCCAAGAGCGGATTCCAGCTTGTGCTCAAGTGTTATCGTTGCTTACACAGAAAACACTAAACAAAGCGGATAGCTGACGAGTATGAGGCACTCAATTTATTCCAACTTAATTCCATTTTATTGCAGATTTTTAGGTTGTTTTTAAGTTGCTATTTGGAAGACTTCATCGCTGAAACGGACTGGAATCAGCAATTAACATCAGTAAACGGTGTTGCTATCCACAATGTACAACAGTTAGGACTAGGCCATATAACTAAGTAGTCAGAACTTGGCCAAAATACCACAACCGTAGATCAAGATAAAATTACCACCAAACTTATGCAGGAAACCATCACGAATCAAAACAACGTGATAACGGAGTTGTTAAGAGAGTCTACGAAACTGAGAGAAACCGTAGTCCAGGCTATAAAATCAACGACATACAACACCCGAATGGCAGTACTAGAGGTTTAACTGCAATTATCATTAGACAAAACATCAAACATCACGAGACGTTTGACAAAGAGTACATGCAAGCAACATCTCTAAGAGTAGAAGACTGGAATGACCCTCTCTGTCGGTTACAGATCCAACAAGGAGGACTTCGAAAAATTTATTTTCGGTGGACACTACAATTCCAAATACCACTAATGGGGATCTCGATTGATCTCACAATTAGTAATCCAAGAAAATCACTTAGACCACGTTTCCACGGGTAAACCTACATATTGGACGACAGATCTGACGAAAATTCCAGAGTGCCTAGATTTCTTTATCTTTATCTTATACTAAGGGTATTGGACAAGCCTTTCTAGCACGTCTGTAATTGTCTAACTGATTGGGATTATTTTTATGAGCTACTTGAAGAAAACATCTTTTTAAATGTTAAACTCATAACGCCGCCAGACAACACTACCAGAGAAACCCAAGAAGAAAAGATACCCAGCGGAGATCACAAACAAAATATCAGAGAAGAGAAGACTAAGAAAAGAGTGGCGGAGAAGGTGTTACCTCGAAGAAAAACACCGATATACTGTGGCAGCAAGAGAACTAAAGAAAAAATGCTACGGGAACACGGAAATTCGACTCGGTCACAGAAGCTAGCGATTACTCACTATGGAAAGTCACTAAAAGATCAAAGCAACTACAAAAACCAGTTCTATCAATCCGTAAAGTAGATGGAACTCGGACGAAAAATGAAGAAAAAGCTACTTGCCGAACATCTCAGGGCAGCCTTCCAACCACTACCAAGAGTACCTGGACACGATTGAGAAGAAATATATAGAGCTAAAGAATTAAAAGATATAATTGGAAAGCTCCCTACTAAAAATCATCCGGGTACGTTTTAATAATAGGACAAATTCTAAAAGAACTCCCACCCGATCCTCTATTATCTTTAGTTATTTTAAACCTTCTAATTTAAACGACCTATGTTTGAGGAACAACATCTAATACTAGACCATCAATTTGGTTTCAGCATTCTACCATAGAACAAGTTCACATGGTAGTGGAAATTATTAATGCCTCATTTGAAGCCAAACAATACTGCAGTGCTGTATTTCTCGACGTTAGCCAGGCTTTTGACAGAGTCACGTATTGTGACTATTCAACTGCTCAAAATTTCACTTATTGTTGAAGACTTCTAAAAAATAGCAGAACGAAAGACTCCAGAAGAAGATGGGGGTTTCTATATTGTACAGTTAATTACAAATAAATGAGAAAAACAACAGAAACAAATAGAACCATATCAATACCAAACTATAAATCGAAGAGAAATAGAGGAAATGGTAAGTTGAATCGATGTTCTCTGACTGATTAGTGAGTCTAGTAGACCCAAACTTGACCCAACCTTTACGAAAAGACCAAAACTGCAATCGGACTGTTAAAGGATTTATAGCACAAATAGGAAAAAATATTTTTGATTGTTTTGAGATCAAGAGAGAAAATAACCCCCATTGACGTTCTGTACTTTGTATATGAGTTCTGCGGGACCCATAGCTGGGGACCAAGTATTACTGGAGGGGTATGAAGCATACCCGCACGAGCTGATATATAATACCTATGCTGCATTTTACTTGCTAAGAACAGACAAGGAAATCTAAAAAAACGCCAGTGTGGCCGCGCGGTTGAGACGCGTCGTTACGGTGCACCCAAACGCGGGTTCGGTCCTGGGATTTGGATGCCTAGCGGGTGGCCTACTAAGTCACTAAAAATAAATGTATAGACTGGTACAAGGGATTGGGAAACTGAAGTATTGTAAAGGAAACTTCAAAATAGAGGTCAAACGGCTCTTAAGTGAAACTAACTTCAGGCAAAATCCAAACTTACCTCCAAAAGAACTTCTAGACCTCTACCTTGTAATATAACTAAGTTTAAAGAACGATTATGCAGGAAGTGTTTGGGGGTTTGCTAGGTTTAAACAAATGAATTTTCTGTATTACTTTTCCAAAAAAATCAGTTATGTAGGAAGAAAATAGTTGTATTGCTTTTACTGTTTGGGTTTTTGAGTGTTAACATCCCTTATCGGGAAACGTCGGTGGTCCTGCAGAGGAATGCAAAACTCGGTCAATGAGAGCCCGCTACGAGGTTTACCAGCTGCGTTCCGGACAATTCATTCACATGCACGCGCATATGGTCTTTGCATCAGCCCGGCCGTCGACATTCTCGTTAGTACAAAGACATCGGCGATGATGGCGTACGCACATCGGCGCGGCGTCGGCTCGCTCGTTTTGCGCGGAACGCCCCGACGGCATGCGCGACGCCGGCTTCCGCGTTCCGTCGCGAATCGGTGCATCGCGGCGCGACACGGCCGCCTGATGAATGCGCGAGGTTGCAAGGCGCGCCGCGGGCGAAGCCTTGGCGTCTGGCGAGGACAACGGGCCGGTGCGTCAGTCGCCGTTTCAAGGCGAGCGCCGAGCGCCGCTGCGTCACGGCGGCGGCCCGTCCGCCGCCGCCGGGGCTCAAAAAGCGGCCCGAAATTGGAGCACGCTGCCGGCGTGGGCGGCAACGCGGAAACTGCCCGGGCGAGGCGGCCGCGGCCGTTTTCCCCATAAATAGCGGCGAGAGCCTGGCGATGTCGCGCACCAAGAGAAAGGACGTGCCAGCGCTAACGAGAGTCGTCCACTCCGGATAAAATTAGTCTGCAACGATCCGTACGTGAAATGCCTTATTAACATATTGAAACATTTACATGGGCTGCAAGGTTGCATGGTAAATATGGATAGTGTTGTGACAAGCCAGTCTTCCAAAGACGCTTATACAGGGGACTAGCAATATGACAGGAATTTTGCTTTAGTATTTTGATTGGAGAACCAACAGACATTTGTTTTAGTTGGTCTACTTGTTCTACTTCCCATTGTGGGACAAAAAAATAGTGAAGAATCTACACTGCAACACTATCTACACAACTCGAAAATTGTATCCAAGGGTTAAGACGACTACAAAGAATTTCATAAAATTCAGTCTTTACTAGATCTTCTCAACGTTTATGTCTCCTACGGTTATGGCGGGAACAATTCATCTGCATGAAGCCGAGGGGGAGAGTTTGATGTCTACAAAGACAAAGAAAGATGAAGAGAGCACATGTGTATAAGGGAAATGAGATTTACTTCGATAATTTATTCACAGTTCGTCTCTTAATCACCCCATATATGAAGAATGATTGTGTGCTGTCGAAATGGGGAAGGATCTCCAGAATTCTCGAAAAGGAAAAATTCATGCTCCTAGTGAAAGAATGCAGTGTTATCCAAAATAGTAAGACGACAAACCACTCACTACTATCTTGTCCATGCAACAATGAAGAAGAAGAATAAAGACGGAACCTCGGGTGCAGTCTGCTCTCTAAACTATTCGCAACGTTTTGGAGCAGCATCAGTTTCAATTTTTGAGAACCGCAAGATATTTCACTTCAACAACGCTCGATAGGTACGAACTGCTTGGATGCACTTAAGGAAACATTGATGTTTGGGAATTTCGCCCGCTTTCTGCTTGACGCAAAAGTTTCAATGGGACTGACCTTAAGAAACTTTGGATGTATCGAGAAATATTACCCCATCAACAGTTCTTTGTTTTAATGAAGTTTTCTTCCGAGTACAATACTTTCCGTGATTTTTCCCATTAGCAGTAGGAGACTGATGGAATCGTAATTTTCAGGAAAAGTGCCGGTTGATCGTTTGAGTAATACGAAGATGTGGCGTGAATGCAGTAATGCGTCCACAATTTTATCCTTAGCAGTACCATCAATCTCCCACTGTGAGAATTATACCCTTTCGTGGACGAGTAACCGCCCTAAGCACTCAAAGAGATATTAACAAAAATTCCCTCCCCCAAGAAAGTCTGAATTTCTAGAAGAGAGAAGAAGGAAGCGAAAATTCTATATGGGAAGAGGACTTCACCATTGTTCAAAAAGGCAAATTTTTGCAATCATGAAAACAGATAACTGCGGCGAGCAAATTGACCCCCCCCCCCTACTGTCCAGCTGTTTGGAAAGATACCTGAATTTCATTATAGTTAATAATTTCTGAGAAATCACACATTACATTAGGGAAAGCTCATTCGAATAGTGGTGTGAAAAACCACCAGTTTCCAGTGATTTGGTTAAGGAAAACCTTTTCAATTTAGGATTGGCAATAATATCCACTATGCTTTTGGAGATTATTTGGACTGGTAAAAAAGTTGTGCATGTCTTTATCAACGTGCAACAACTTGACAAAAAGAAGATTATCAAATAGTATTACCACTGTCATATTATCCTTCGGTGTGTTACGTCCTAGGAAAAATGTATTAAGGACCCATTAACACTATCTACTCGAGGAGTTGCAGGAGATAATCTCAAAATCTTAATTAAAAATATCATAAACGGGAAGAGTACAAAAGAACGTTTTCCGAAGTCAAAACCATCACCAAGAGAGTCTGAGAGAGCAAAGTGTACTTGTCTCGACTTTGCTCACTCATGACATCTATATCACTATAGACAAAGTGCCGATACTACATTTTCGACCGACATTAGCCGTAATATAAACTTAGTGGTGGGTGGTAGCTAGGTGAAGATGGGCAGCAAAACCAATATTTATCAAGTTCCAGCTCTAAAGGTTGGTTTACACAGATTTTATCGACAAAGAAAGGGGTATAGGAAGTGATAGAAAAGCTTCATATTTCCTTTACTGATCTGCCAAAGGACAAAATCAAGCAAAAGATGAAGATGGTCTTCTTTCACTAGATGTTCTTTGTTTTTAACAAGCGACAGCAACAGATGTGTTTTATGCTGTTTAACACAAAAGACCTGCTGTAACAACAATTGCAGGTTCCATTATGGCTTCACTCTTGTGTGATTTTCAATAACTTTCTATTGCATTTTAGTGCATGGAGTTTAATGCAAACTATAAGAAACCAAATGTTGTATTATCTTCTTCTTCTTCTTTCTCGTTTCCTTCATGCCCTTTCAGGCGTCGGATTGTTGTATTATCAAAATATATATAATTGGTTGGACTTCAGAAACATCAGTTCTTGCTAGTCAGTACTTTAATGAAGTATGCGTAGACCCAACGTGTTTAGGTCAAAGAAGACCATAGTCTGGAAAAATTGATTTTCAATCTGGATTTATTCTACCATTCATAAGTTGCTACTATTGTACTTTTTGTCTGCTTGAGTATTTATTTAAACGTTTAATCTTGTAAATTTTACAATTTGCATCACAATCAAAAAGATAACTGGCTATCTATCCTAAGTGAGTCGAGTACTTTTTCGAAATTTTACTTCTACTATCAAGATCTGAGATTATAAATTTAACATGGTAAAGAAGATAGAAATAGATATATCGCATTGGGGCTGACCAAGTGGTGACTCGATTTCTATCAGGTTCACGGGTGGAGATTTTTGCTTTCACTGTAATTCCTGCGAGTTTTTCGTAGTCATGTAAAGTAGTGGATGCATTTAGAACTACTCCTGATGATTTGGGGCTTACTTTTGGTTCTACTTCCCTACTCATGTTTGGAGATTTCTTTCAATAATGGTTTTTACGGGACGTGGCCAAGTCAAAATCATCAGGAGGGTTGAAGTCGGAGCTCTTTTGGTGTACAAGATCTGTAAGTATTATCACAAATCGGTAGGGGGAAGGGGGATGTCCGCCACACTAGAGTTATTTCTGAAATTTTTGATTATCTTAAAACTTCCAGAAAAGCTTTTTGAACTGAAGAGTTCAACGAATTATTTTTCATTTTGGTTTGCCTTTTTATTTATTTCACGGCGATGTAACAGTTTGAATTTAGACAGCTCTACGAAGAGGTTGTTAACAATCAATCAACTCTAATGTCTCTAAACAAGAAAATTGATTTCGGCCCTTGTTGAAAAATTGTAGTATTAACTTCAAGATCCTGGAGAAATACTCCAAACTTCTTTGCTTCCCTCCTTTCTTTCATTAGAAGACCAAGAGGGAAGAAAACATCCCCTGCATGGTAGCAGACGAGCTCTGCTGTCGTATTACCTCTTTTTGTAGTTATGATGGTAGATGCCGATTTAGAACAATTTTCAGTTGACGTAAGACCCAATTTGGCACCGAACTATTGCTAGGACTTGGTTTAGTGAAGAACACCTAATCGCAAGAACATTATTTTTACACGACCACCTAAACGAGTTTCATTTTTGCCGTTATCATTAAGGATGTCCTCTTCCAAGTTTGCTTTTTCCTTTAAAGGTTAAATATTTTCTTTTAGGGCGGCTTCTAGTGATTTACTCAAGTCTACTTGGGGCGACTGAAAGTAGTTTCGCTCTTCATTCGAGTTAGGGGGTAATTTCTCTTTTGTTTGTTACCATATTTCACAACAGAAACACCTCATTTTACCTTACTGATAATTTGCTGTCTGGCCTGATAATTTCTTATTTTGTCAAAAAAGTTCCAAGGCTAATATTTTAATTCTTTACCTGCGATATTCACATACAAGAAAATGGTGTTATTAGCACACCCTGAAGTGTTTCCTTGTAAACTCACTAGGTGGTAGGGCGCATTTAGTTGGAAGTAACGCGAGTGACTTGACGGGTACAGATTCCAAGCTAGGAAAAATATGATACATATCTTTCAGTGAACTGCATAAAAGAGAAAAAGAGGTCTGGCATAGACCATCGTAACTTTTCTTTAAATAGAAATTAATCACTACGCAATAATTCGACAGCTACCCACTAGAAACCTTGGAGCGTGCTTATCTCACTCTAATTAATTTGTAATAGTTTTAGACTGTCTATCTATCTATCTATCAGTATATAGGAAAACTCAAAAATAGTTTAATAGAATGCAATGAAATTTCAGTAGGGGATAGTTGAGGCTTTATGCACTCTATAGACCGATTAACAGCAGCTAAATTTGTTTATATGGTTTAGGAAGATCTTAAATTGGAGCTCCACCGCACCTGCAGTACTAAAATTTGCGAGTTTAAAGTGAAACTTTCTTCGTAATCCCAATATGCGTGGGGGTATTCTCGTGCCGCTGATAATTGTTTTAAATTACAAGGTTAATGTAATATAAATACATAACAGCCCGATAAGAGGATAACCCCGCTAACCTCAACAGCTGCACCGCAAAAAAATAAACAAATACGCACATAGAACGAACTATTCGAGGCTGCGCGACCACCCACATTTCACATGACGCAAGTTCAAAGTTTCCCGTTTATTTGAACAATGCGATTCGTCTTCCTTAATCTTGTTTTAACTCTTGTCCTTATTTGCTCTCAATCAATGCGCTAGAAAGCCGCGTTCGGACAAAGCGAATTATAAAAGACGCTTACAACTTGTTTGGAAGCGCACGCAAGCTCTTTGCAGCACAAGGAAATGCTTAAATGTCAATGTCGCGTATGCACAAGTACGTCGTTCCCACCAGCAGCATGGATGGCTTCATTTAAAGGTACTGCAGAAGTTTACAGTTATATGTCGGATAATTAAAATCGCGTGGGCAATTAAGTCGCAAGCACCTGATTATCGCGGTCGTTTATGTGGAACTGTGTAAAAACAGCAATGAAGACGCGCAGTCGCCTGTGCTGCCTTTAAAATCCGCCGGGAAATTTGGGAGCAAAATTAAATTTCACTTTTTATTTGAACGCGCCCCGTAGCATCTAAGCGGCTAATTTAATCTCTCAGCTGAAATTAGCATACGCTTAGAGGTTTTTATTTAGTCATTTACACACCTGTCGTAATAATAGCGTAAAATTTTAAAAATAGAATTGCAAAAAAGCGCTTAAAAATGGAAATATTCACGACAGTTTCGGAAAACTCATACATGATGATACAGGCTGATCAATAATATGTGTTGGACGGTAACTTCTTACTTAGCCGACCGATTTTCAAAATTCAAAAAATGTTTTATTCAGCATAGTCTGAGATTTAGTTTAACAAGCTTTTAGAATGTGAACCTGATTTGCAACCAGATAGGACAGCCTATTTTCAAAAGTCTCATTTACTGCTCGAAGGGTGTCTCTTCCAATGATTGAAACTTCATTTTTCAAGGCTATTTTGAGATCTTCTAGTTTGAGACCTCCATAGAAAAAAGTCACATGGATTCATGTCAGGGAAATATGGTGGCCAATTAATTCCATCATCCAAAAGCGTGCAAAAAATTTCCGGAGTGCGATGAGGCCTCGCACCGTCCTGCATAAACCAGTAAGCGTTGAGCATTTGGCTCTCTTTGCTCCCCGTAGAAACTCCTCTTCGAGCATTTGGCGGTAATTTTGAGAGTTCAGATTGCCGTCAAAAAAACACAGTCCAAAATTCTTTTTTCTGAAATTGCACACTAGGCGGTTAGTTTTTCTGAATGAAGAAGCTTTACAATTACAAGGTGAGGATTTTCGGTACCCCATTGCGCATGTTTTGAAATAGAAGTAAGTCTCATCACTAAATCAAATTTTCGAAACATCAATCGACCGAACTGGAATATTCCCTCGATGTTGTGGAGTTTCAGCGGTTGATAGACTTGAATCTTGCACGGGAACATTTTCAAATGTTTTGTCAGGATAGTTGGGACGCCCCATACCTGATCCCTGCTTGTTGAGCCCACCAAACCGACAAACGTGGCTGATCTTTAAAAATCCCGAATCTCTTCGATGTTTTGTGCTGTCACAGCGATAGACAGCTAGTCAGAGTGCCAGCCTAAAAGCGAGCAAAATTTGCACAAGTTGTTGAACGTTTTTACTCCGAAATTTAATTTACCTCTTTCTCACCAGCTCATTGACCTTTCAAAATTTTTATCTTCGCCTAAGGAAGACTCCTTAAACGCCTGTTGGACCATATCTTCAAATTCGTAAAATTTCTGTACAATAAACAGCTTTTCTTCAAAAGTTAACGATTCCAGGTTTACAATTAGATCGTTCGTGACTAATGGTTTACTACAAAACTTCAATTTGCTATTATGTAATAGGTGGCGCTGATTTAGCTTCTATCAGTATTTTTTAATAGGCAAATACTTCCCGACACTATTGATCACCCTGTACATGATGAGCGAGATTTTCTGGTACAACGTTGGTAAACTTTAAGCGATAGTGAACGTAACCAGACAGAAAACTTCCAAATTATGCATGCAGCTTGTACAAAAATAAAATGCAATACAAAAATATTAATTGGGGAAACCGGGGCTGCCTTCAAAATTTCCATTACAATTAATGCAGCGGTCGATTACAATCACAACCAGCATTGGAGCAGGGTTTTTAAAAATAATGCGCTCGCTCCTCAGCCTTCACGTACTTTTTGTGGCCGAATCAAACTTCTGCTGTCTTTCAATTTGTGCGAGAAACGGGCAACTAGTTTTGGAGTGCTCGCGTTAGGCAGGATCTGCATAATTAAAAACAAATAACGCTAATAGCGGTCACAAGTGCGGTTGTACTACAAGTTGGCTGTTTATTTATGCCCTGTCTATATTTTATTGCGACAGCCATTTAAATGTAACGTTCGCTGCTTATTCAGCTTAAATATATGAATTTATCTTGGTCGGTATCTGTACGTCTCACTAGACTCGAGTGTAGTAAATTGTGTAACAATTACTTGAAAGCTGTTACCAGCACATGCTCTAAATAAATTAGCCCAGTTAAATTCTAGTGGATGGTGCGCTGTGAAAAATTAGGGCGCTAAGTGAGGATTTGTTCAATTTTGGGCATTACGAAAGATGGTCTCGCTTTAGGACATAAAATAGAAGGCCTAAACTCATTAGCGGGAGTTCTTATTTAACTATCAGCATTAAATTTGATTTTAACATGTATATTGGCAGACTTGCGTGAGGGCAAGGCCTACAAATTAAGAGGTTAAAGCTCTCATATGTTTCTCTCTGTCTGATAGGAGGCGATGTGGCAAGCACCGCAATTTAGGAGATCGCATTATTATCCTTTGTTCGAAATGAAGACAGGCACTAAAAGTGAGCAGGTAGGCCACCCATCAAGCATCTGGGGCAAGGAATGAACCCGGGTCCGTCCACACCGCAGTCAACTGTCTCTACCATACAACCTCACAAGCCTTATTCTTGTAAGTTTAAGTGCTGATTTAGCTTTAACACACCCTAATAAATTCAAATAAATTTTAAAAGCGACCTAAATGGTGATATTGCTTGACACCATCTTCGATAGTAAATTCTTCTCAAATGGAATTTATCGCCTTATGTGCTGAAAAAGTAGATAGAATACTGATACATCTTCATACAACAGAACGAACGGAATTGCTAAATTCTTTACTAAAACTCGGGATATCAATTGATATACCCGATGTAGGGCTGGAAATCGACAACGCAACTGAAAATCTATTAACTGAAGGTCTAATCCATTATTCTGGTAACTGCTGTCGCATCCAGCGTTTTGCTTTTCATTAGAATTGCACAGTTTTACATTTTTGATAGTTTACTCGATTGTACTCATGTCGACTATCTCCACCCGCAATCCTACGGGACTTACAGACTTTTCGACTTTTAATGACGACTTGGCACGTTTGAAGGCACTTGAAAAATCAAAGAAAACCACGAAGCTTTCGAATGGGGGAAACACCTTTCAACACTATGTTTTTCTGTCAAGAGAAGTTCTTTTCGTCACAAAAGGTGAAGTTTAATCTTGGAAACCTTTGATGTCAGCGCTATCGCCATTCAATTAACACAAATCAAATTTTGGCCTCCTATCACACTTTTGAATTGGACCAACAACACGACTGGATATAGTTTGCAAGGAGACTACTGTCTTCGGAAGAGGGCGCGTGGGAAGGACAAGAAGACACCGCAGTGACTACAAAAGGAGTACATAATCCATTTTCAGACAAGGCAAGCAATAAAATTTGACCAGTATTAATTTATTATATATTAACCGTAGAAATGGATGAACACTAAAGTCTCTTTAAGATATAAACAAACGTAAGATACAGGGCGCTGAGAAGTGGTCCAAAGTAAAGCAACTGCTATAGGGAGATTCTCATATGAGTCAATAGCCAAAATATGCAGAACAGAACGTCCTGATTAAAGAAGACGCATGGGAGACTACTTGAAAGATGGACAGTCATCTTCCTTTGAATAACAGGGAGATTCTAATATAAGAAAAACATAGGCATTTATATTTTATCTAAGAAAAATTTTGAAAGTCAATTTTACTGCTCCTTCTAACATCTTGGCTTGTGAGAAGGTTATCTTAAACAACAATTAATTTCATAGTTTTTCCAATATTCTTATTCATATAAATGGATTTGCATGGTACTGGTATCCAATGTAACGGCGAAAGGAGTCCTCTATTACAAAATGATTATGGTAATGTTAATTCTGTTGTTTTTAAAAGCAAAACAGGAAAATAGATATGAGCAGCAATCTACCCCTTCTTAAGTAAGCCAGATGCCAAGCTACGATTTTGTTTTGCTCATTTAAAAAATAGGGCAGAACTTATTTGCGAACATCCCAATATATCACAGCAGAAGAACAATTCCCAGTTATAATGGATATAATTTGTTGCAATGAAAAGGATAGGGATATTTTTTGGCACAAGAACTCTTGTTAAGTAAATTGTCAACTTTGACCGGTACTTTACGAGCAAATTAAGCAGAAACCCCCAAAGAATTTCTTCCTAACAAAAATTAGTATGGATAAGTGAGATAAAAAAGGTGAAACTGTAATCGGTTGACTTTGCAACATAGCAAATAGAGGAATACAACAATTACATGTTTGGAAAAAATCGGTTAGGCTATACATAAAAATAGATACAGGCAGTCTACAGGAAGTCCACAGAAATTTAGATTTTATGACTTTCATGAACAAAGACTACAAACATCTACACACACGCAATTAAAAGTTGGGATTGTTAGGTTACGCCCCCATTCAACATCTGTAAAATACTTTGGTTACGTAAGTTGCAAATTCTAGGCCCGACTTCGTTCCTTCTATTTTTTTCTTTTTCTTCTTCTTCATCACTATCATGATGCGTTGTCAAATCTTGCAAATTGTTTTAAGAACTTTAAATACATTTCATTTGAAATTAACAATCTATAGCACTAATATGCTTTGGTTACGCATGTGTGTGTCTTTACTTTTTTTTTCTTTATTAGTGTGGATGGTGCATTTTTCAATGGCGCACACATATTTTTAGGAACTTTAAATCATATGGTAATATATATTTGATTTATGATTAAGAAATTTCATATTTAAAATATTTCGATTACGGAAATGATAAATTCTTGGTTTGACTTAATTTATTCTTCTTTTTCTTCTTCACTGATATAGATAATTCGATTTCTAATGACGCAAAAATATATTTTAAGAACTTTAGATCATACGACAATATAAATATTTGCAACCATCGAGGTGGAAAAGCAATCATCAAAAATGGTCAATATTGGTGATAGAAAGTGTTGTTAAATGAAATGTTGTAAAAGAAATATTTGACAACTCTAAACTTTTCAAATCCAATAAATAATATTCACATACAGAGCGAGGTATTTTGTAAAATAAACTGAAGTAAAAGATAATATTGAGGTCAAAATGGAGCCAACCAGAGAGAAATTACCGATACACTTTATGATTTTTTTTTCTGTATAATGAAAAGTCCTAAGTCGTAGTCGTAAGAATATATCATCCGTTAAGCTACCTCAAAGAATTTGGAGAGATTGGTAAGATATACGGGGTGTTACAATAATTTCAGTAATTTTTTAGTACTTTGGCGTACACAAAGCAGTTATTATATAGAAATGGTTGTAGTAATGTTAGTTATCACTCAGAAAACCTCCGCACACCTCTTTGAAGTGCGGCTTCGCTGAATGTCTTTACACAATCATATACGAAAAGGTTCGTTATCACTCAGAGAACATGTTTCACCCTCTTTAGCTCGTCTACAACCTCCATAGACATCATTATAATAATTTAAAGTGCGACCACGTTGAATGTGTGTATGATAGTGTACGAAAATATTCGTTATTATACAGATAATGCGTTCCACACTCTGTAGCTCATCTACAACCCTCGTACACTTTGTTACAACCCTTTAAGTGGGACGTTGTTGGATGTCTTTGTACGATCGTGTACGAAAATATTCGTTATCACTCAGATAATGCGTTTCACAACCTCCACACACCTCATTATAGCCCTTTACAGTGCAATCACGTTGAAGTACGAAAATATTCGTTACCATTTAGAAAATGCCCTCCTGTAGCTCGTTTACAACCGCCGCATACTTCGTTGTAACCTTTTAAGTACGACCTCGTCAGATGTCTGTACGATCGTACACGAAAATGTTCATCACTCAGACAATGCATTCCATTCTCGCTAGATCGTCTACAACCCCCCGCACGTATCGTTATAATAATTTAAAGTGCGACCACGTTGAATGTCTGTAAAGTAATATAAGAAAATGTTCGTTATCATTTAGAAAATGCGTTCCATCCTTTGTAGCTCATCTACAAGTCTCACACACTTCGTTACAACTTTTTAATATGCGACCACGTTGAATTTCTGTATGATAACGTAAGAAAATATTTGTCATCATTTCAGCGCTCGTACATTTCGTTACAATTTTTAAGTACGAACTCGATGGATGTCTTTGTACGATCGTGCATGAAAATGTTCGTTGTCGTTCAGAAAACGCTTTCCATTCTCAGTAGCTCGTCTACAACCCCCGTACACCTTGTCATAACAATTTAAACTGCGACCACGTTGAATGTCTGTAAGATAGTGTACGAAAATATTCGTTATTATTTGGAAAATGCGTTTTACCCTCTGTGGCTCGTCTACAATCCTCGCACACTTCGTTCCAACCCTTTAATGTGCAACCACGTTGCATGGCTTTGTAGGATGGTGCACGAAAATGTTCGTTATCACTCCGAGAACGCGTTGCATCGTCCGTAGCTTGTCTACAACCCCGCACACACCTCGTTACAACCTTTTAAAGTGCGACATCGATTTTGAATTGTTTTGTAGTAATGATTCTGATGTAAACCTGTGTAGCGCGCTCTGATTTGCTTGGGATTAAAGAAAGTTTTATAGAGTACAAGCCTGGTAAGGAAACGCAACCAACAAATGAACCAACGAGAGCTGAAGAGCAAAGCGCCCGCGGCAAGCAACACAATCTGAGAATCAGAAATGTCAAGAAGTAAAAGCGTAAAATGCAATAATGGAGAAAGTTCCAGGGGCGGCTTGGAACCGAGCGACTAAGATCGGCGCCCCGCAGATCGGTGGGCCTGCGGCGAGCTCGCGAGCCCGAGCCGGGGGTCCGCGGCGCTGCTGATAACGAGGCAGATCCAGGTATGCACACGGCGATGTTATCAGAGGTTTATCGCGGCGGCGAGTGAAAGTGAGCGCTGCGCACGCCACGGTCAGTTACCCCGCGCAACTTCTGAACGTAACGGTCGAGATTGGGTCGCCGAGCAATAAACCAAACGCCGCACTTTCCTGCAAATTCGCGCCGCTTTTCTGCGGCCCGCGGAATTCGCTGCTCTTCGCGGCGCGGCGCGCGCGCCTAACGTGGTTTTCCGCGGCGCCCTGCGCCCGCGGGGTGGCGCGGGCCCAAGCCAGTCGCGGAGCGCGCGAACAATCGCGGCGAGAAATTTTCGGCTATTTTCTCCACTTTCGCTCGGCCAGATGCGGAGAAAGCGTTTAGCAGGATTGTCTGAGAAACAAAAGTTCGTGTACCTGCCTGGCTGAGATGCGTGATTGCCTTAATTGCCCCGAGGCGTGTAATTACCCAACTCTGACGTCCCCAAGAGGGATAATGCCAGACATTATCAATGGAGCCTGCCAGCCGCTGAAAGATGAAGACTCATTCTGCAATCGTTTGCTTCCAAAGATGCTAAATACCCCGTTCGATATGTAGCGACTTTTCGAAGGAACATTTTTTGTATGGGGCACAGGTCTGCAGGGTTTGGACTTGCTCAAACCACTTTTAGTACACATTAAAGAGTAGAATCTTACCATACGTTTTTTTACATAAATTTCTCTCCAAAGATTCTTTTCATAAACTTTAATGGAGGAAGCGACCAATTTTAATTTTTGTTGTAATTCTGTTGTCTGGGTACAGATTAATTCTCGTTACAACTCCTCGACTCGGTGCTCAAAATTAGGAGCCCGAATTTTGCGTGGGGCAATTTGTTTACAGGTAGCACACCAACGAGCATTGTCATAATCGATTAATGTGTTTGTAATAATTAGTACGCCAAAATGTAGGTTAATGTGGTCCTAAAAATGACCGCGAAGTTTATTTTCCTTCCCAAGGTCGGCTCTAGAGTCTGCGGCAGTCATTCCAAAACCATCAGCGATTGGGGAAAACTTTTTGGCCGTTAGAAACCCTATTTTTGTTTCGAATCGTTCGTGGATTATATTGGTCTTAATTACAGTTAAGAGAAGCCTCACAGGGGGTGAGTTCACATCAACTTTTAGGACATTTTAGAACCGACCTACCCTAAGTGTAGCATCGAACATGATAGGGTGATGAAAGAGTAAGACTAGAAATACCTGAAGCTGCACTCATTCGGAAAGTGGTATCCAAAACACTTAATCCAATAAAGTGGCACCACACAATCACAACAGTAACGAGATTGTGAGCTCAAGCACTGGCTACCAGGCTGCGGTTCTCATTAGCAACTCGCACTGGGTGAACACAAGCTACGATGGGGTAGACGGGGATGGTAGCTGGGGCGGCGGTCCTCGTATGGGTGGTATCCTTCCCGGGGAGCGAGCCGCACAGGTGAAGAACTGCCCGACCGACAACTGCCACCAGGAGCTGGTGCTGCGCGTCGCGGACGACACCGTCGCGGAGGTGCGAGCGTATACAGGGCGATCAGCAGCGACGCGCCGAACGCATCTCGCCGGCGCAATTAGGCCCTCTTAGCGGCGATGATTATCTTCCACGATCGAGGTAACGGGATCTGGCGGCGTTCAGATAGCGCGCTCGCGGGCGTGCGCAATTCTTCTTGGTCGCGAACTAAACGCGCCGAGCGAATCGCGCGCTATCAGAGTGTGCTTAGCTAACCTTTCTAAGCCAGTGCGAATGCCGGCGAATGTGCACGAGCACAAGGCTGCGCGCCGCGAAACTTCTTTGTTTAGAGGTTGTCGGCATAATGACTGTAATGTTCATGTGAACGTTTCTAATTTGACCATCGGCCACTCGCGCGTAAGGTCTTCACCTTCTGCCGGCTCCAGCTTCGCCAGGCAACCCCAGCCTCACCGGGGGTCAGTTAGCCGCTTTTGGCCGACAGACCCTTCGTTTACTTCAACTCTGCGATAAATTTTGCATACGTGGCACAATACAAAATGAGATCGTGTACAACCCAACAGTTGATGACTAAACTAAAATTAAAGGACATTCTGTTGCACCAGAAGAGAGAACGTCGAGATGTTCTAAGCCACAAGTGAGATCTATTGAGATTGTGTACTTCTATATCAAAATTAGTCGTATTGGAAGATGATTGGACGACTATACAAATAATAAACGTGGACTTTGTATCACTGCTGACGTCATAGATTCTCAACACATCCATATTGGATAGATACCACAATATACACTTTGAAGATGAAAAATGTTCAGTTACACTTTAGAATGCTGTACAGAGTGTTAAATATTAATTGTCCATATTGATGGAGGCAGTTAGGCAACCAAAGTTGCTGCCCTGCAATTTTGTTTTGACTGTGATGTTATTTATTAATAAAAACTAATTTTATGAATTTCTATAAAACTATGGCAATTATAGGTTATACTTACTAAATAAAAACATTTTCTCTATTCACCGTATCATAGCAAAAACAAAATTTAATGATAGAGAGACAATTAATAATGAAGGTTCTATTTATGTTAAAATGTCACAACGTGTGCTCATTACTCATTACATCATTATCGTTGCCATTGCTTCGCAATGTAGGGGTGTTGCAAATTGTTTCTTTAATTTGCTTCCTGGAATTTTAGACAATTGTTTTTTATTTTAATAATGCAGGAATATCTGGTTTGAAGAAATTTTACGCAGAGAGAAAGAACTGTCAATTTCTCAGTTGACAAAGCCGTCAACGTTTGCTTGCTAATTTATAAACGAATTTCGGACAAGATAAAACTGTATCTGTTTTTCTACACATTATGTAGTGGTGACAGAGAGACGGCATCATTGCCATTCTATACGGTTTGGTCCTAACGACCTATTGGATTTTGTAAATTGATTGCAGATAGGTTGCTTCACAAGTTGGAACATCTCTAGTTCAAAATCACTTTTTTATTTATCCACGACCTCTTCTATCTTAGGTGTAAAGGTGATAATTTTTCTTCTTCTTTTTCCCCTGTCTGTATCTCTCATATACTTTTTTATTTTTAAATTTTTCTCACTCCTTATTTTGCCGACGTAAGATTTTCATTTCACATGCAGTACTTTTATTTCTTAGATATTTGGTCAGCACCTATGCCTTGCAGAACCGACTGATAGATTTTATTTTTTGTTTGTTTGATATTTCCTTTTTCTTGAAGAGTGGATTCTATAATATTCTGTATGGTGTCATTACTCCAGTTATTCTGTTTATTGTTTCTGTATTTAGTCTGCAATGCGGTTCGGTAGTTGTTCCGAGGTATTTTGATTTTTTCACTTCCTTGGATGTCTTCTCTTCCGCTCATGATTTCAGTTTTTTGTATATTTATTCCAGATCGTACTTCTGTCCGTTTTTCTATCCTCTTTATTACGTCTTCTTTATTGTCGACTATTATGCAGTGGTTCTTTTATTTTGACTTATCTAAGATTTCTGTACTCCAAAAAGATCCCTTTTATTTCTTTGTTTACTTCTTTGGCTATCTCTTCTATTACTGTGATTATGTTTTCTGTATTTTTATACATATCATTTCTCTTAAGTCAATAGCTCCTACGAATATTTTCCTTTTAGTTTCTATTATTTTTTCGGTAATTTGTTGATTTATCTGTCCGTCTCGCTTTCGTAGGTTTTTAAAGTAGAGTATTTTCCTTTTTTATGGATTAGGGATATTATCGCTTTGAAACGATGTAAAAGCTAAAGAGATTCTATTCACTTTATTGACGTGTGTAGTAGTATGACTTCCTCCCCATATATTTTAGCATCTCCAGTCTCGTCTCGTCTAGTCCTAGGGCCTAGATTTTCAGTTACTTTCTTTTATTATATTTCTTTTTCTTGCTCTTCTTTATCTGTTGTTGCTCCTCTTCCTCATTTACTAATAATTCCTTATATAACTCGCCCATCTTTATTTTTGATGTCTTTTAAATCTTTTCTTAAGTTTCTCAGGATGCGGTGTAGTAGTTTTCGTCCTCTTCTGCGTTTCTTTCCATCTCTGTTCCAAAATATTCCCATGCTAAACGTTTAAAAAGGATAAAAATCTCTTCCAGATTTGAACTCAGCGGCGTTCAACTTTGAAAAATATCTAACATTAAACTTTGAAGGTTGAATCTATAAGAAAGTGTCAAATTTATGATTCAATCCCGACAACTCAACAGGGCCAAAGCACTTACTACTTTATTTTCTACTGTTGAGATGGCGCAAGCGAGAAAGAGATAAACAGTTCACATATCCAATTATACTCAGGTGTAATAATCTGATCATGAATATCTACCCTTTGAAAAAAGTTTCTTTGAGATTGAATTAAAAATTCATTTCTCCTTATTTGTATCTTTTTAACGGTCGCAAAACAAATTTTTTTCCATTAGAATTTGTTCTATACACTGGTTACGTTACGGGGCTTCAGCTTTAATTCAAGATCGATGGGTGATGCTAAAAAGATTTTACCAATTTCTAAGTTAATTCATCGCTTTCTACAAAAAGTGTGTCACGCTCTTGATTGTCAATTCATACAGTCAATTATGAAGGTATGGAAAAAGATCGAGGATTCCCGTTGACGCAAGCTTTTTCTCTTCCTCTGATGAATGAAACCAATTGTGTTCTATGCTAGCCACAGAATCTGCGGATTAGTCAAAGTTGCTTATTTTGAATGATACATTTTCTAATGGTCTTCTAAGGTATATTACCTCGTCTTGGAAGTACGACGGTGTTGATGGATGAGTGTGGCGAATTAGTGTGTGTTACAGTTTTAGCTAATACCCGATCAAAGGCGATAATATGTCCAAAATGTTTAATAGAAGAAACTAATGAATACAACCACTGCATTGTGCAACTAATCTTCCCTTGGAAACCCCCAGTGTTCTAAAGGTACCACCACGAAACAAAATTCCAGGAAATGTGAAGAAGTTTTATTTAGTTCCAAGAAAAATTCTCTTCAAGGTTCTCTTGCAGGTCCACTTTGAAACCATGAAAGGATACAGATCAGACTATCAAAATCATTTTTCACAGTTTTGCATAACTATTTCTAAGAAGCTCTTTCGAACAATGATATGGAGTTTTGGGGACGAACTAAGCTGACAAAGAAGTGTTCCACTTGGTACATGTTGCGCGACTTCATCGTTATTAAAATTATTCAATAAGATAGAATCAAACTTCACCGCATACATTAGAAAACATATGGTTCATCGTCCACCACTAGGATCTAGGCGATGAGATGCTTCTCTCAGGACTTAATACAAAACTGACGGAGGGTGGTAGACAGGCAAAATCAACGTTTGGCTAGCTAGAAAGTTTCAACTTTTTGAAACTTTCCTTATATATTATTTATCTATAATCAGATTGAATTTATGTAGCGTCGTTAAGGTCTTTTTTGTTCAAGAAGCTCCCAAAAATATTTTTAATGGAAAACTACCTCCCAGTTGTACTGTTTGGCAAGAATATCTGAACACGATATGCTCTAAAGAATACACAACGATCATTTTCAACTCTTAATATTCTAAAGACGATCAAGAACATACCATTTTTCTTCATGGAATCTATATTTTTCTTTATATTTGAAGACTCGTTGTATTTTCAGTGTTTTTCAAAATTGAATTTAAATCATTAAAACATTGTTTTTAAATTAAATTCAATTTTGAAATTTGTAATATAAAAACATTTTGAAAGATTACCTTACTTTATTCTTGATCTTGGAAGATTTCCTTACCTGAAACAATAAAAATTGTGTTATTTCAATAGTATACAGAGTGCAAAAAGAAATAAATGGCATAAGTAACCTCCAAAAGGTTGTAAATAAGCTTTAAAGATA
Organism: Sinelater perroti; assembly: GCA_036346155.1. Lineage (NCBI taxonomy): Eukaryota > Metazoa > Arthropoda > Insecta > Coleoptera > Elateridae > Sinelater > Sinelater perroti. Next base: position 8,120,189 of record JARFIY010000222.1, read on the forward strand.
TTTGGGGTTTTGGGTGTATTGAAAAACATGTAGTTAGCGGAATGGTCCCTCGCATAATAGTCAGCCGACTCCTGCAGGAACGGGAGGGAGCAAACGCGCCGAAGTCGTTAAGGGCCGCGATCGACGAAGCCATTTGAACACGCTTGTTGCCCGCAAGGAAAAACATTTTCCTATTCTTCCGACTAGGTCAACGATCGGTTCACGACTGCCGTTTAGCCACGTATGTTTTTTACTACGCCAAAACTTAATCCGACAAGGGACATCTCGGTCGCTGCTGAATGTGGCAGTGGCCTGCCAAATCCTCCTCGAGGATTACTAATTGTTGATTAGCGGGTGCGTGACAAGACAAAGCTGTCCATTGGGCGTTAAGGGGCGGGTTTTAGTGGCCGCGCGTGACATATGGATGTGAGGTGCCTTCGTCTCAATTACGCAGTTTTCTAATTTGCAACAGTTTCTTTAATGCCATGTTCTTTGATATTCTTTGAAAATTGTTTTTTAATTCGATCGACGGAGTCGAGGGAATTCTGCGAGTAGAAACATCAACAGGAGATCAATGTATCTATCTATTGTGAAAGTTTTTGGAACTTTTAATACTAAAAATTTAATTTGCCAGATTTTTAAAACTTCTTTAGGCACAATTAAATGTATATTTTTGGTTATCGTTTTTGTTTTGTTTTAGTTTTGACGAATTAAGCTTCCCTGAGATGGCACTCATGTACTCACTTTTTAGTATTTTTTATTTTTCAGGTTCAGGGTAATTTAATAGTTTTTTTTAATTTACAAGCGGACATTCCGGTGTTGTGCTGTTAATTTTGATATATAATGTTGCCACATTCGCTTTGCAGTTTTGACGTATAATGAGTCACCGCAGGATTTTAATATATAAATGGATTTTCTTAAGGAGCTTTGTGTTTCAGTTCAAATTTTGGAATTGTTGGATTCGTTAAGACTTTAGTTGCATTATTCCGTCTGCTGATTACTATTTCCCGGTTTGCCTTAGTTCTTTCGCACTTCTTGTACATGGAATTTTCTGCTCCTTTTCATTCGTGCAACAATTGCAATCGAACGGCAGGAGCATTTCGACGACTATAAACAACCTGCGGATTAGTTGACCAATCATAATTGCAGGACAATTATTGCAAATTGCGCGGGACAAAAACATAAACATTTTCAGGTATTCTGTGTCACGCAGCTCAGTTTTGTAAAGTTGACCCAGATGTCGAAACATCGTTACACATGCATTTTGTAACGTCGAAGGCAAGAAGTGCTCGATAATATTTTCGTTCATGCAGGTTATTTGCAACACGGCGAACTGCAGCGTTCGCACTTCTTTTATGGGTCAGCCGTGCGGCCGCCGGTTGGTTTTGAGGGCGCCGCTCGAGTTTACGTCACCCTCGCGGACCTCTCAGTCCGCCGCCGCCGGCTTCAAAAACCCAGAGAGCTGGATCTGCGGATGACGTCGCCATGTTGCGCGATAAACAAGGCTCTTATTTTAGACGATTAAAAATTTCATGGACGATCACCAGCCTTGATCCAGCTACTAATCAGTTGAGCCTGGGCACCCTTGCACATTGTTATCTGTTGAGTAATGATAATACGGAATAACACGCTCTAGGAATGCCAACGCGAGTTTTTCCTGCTCTAAATCTTTTTCCCTTTTACATCCATCTTTTTTGACTTCTAGAGTTTTTTTTAACTTCCATTATTAAAAGTAGACATTCAGTAAATTATATATATATAAAACTTAACAGTTAATCTGCACGAGCTTGAATTAAATCTAAGTGAGACGGTTGGTTTAAGCCTCTCGAGTCTACTTGTTCTCTTTTCAACATGTAGAAGGTCCGTTGTCGTCGTATTAGGTTGAAGGGACAGCCTATTCCGAAATAGTACTCTGAACTTTGTAATTTCCTCATGGTCATGCAAATCTTGTTTGGTACATACCATAGAGCTGAAGTGCTGAGTTAGATTTACTAGTAGGTCTATAGTCGACACTGGGTTCAATATCGCTTTATACAGAATTATTTTACCCTCTAGACACTCATTAACTAGTACATCTCGTGGCACTTAGTATCCAATTTTTTTTGTTCCAGATTTGTTTTTTCCAAATAAGTCGTGGTCAAGAATGAATGCCTGAAAACTTCACATCTTTTGACTGTTCAGGAAAACAGGAGAGCAAGTTTCTTTACGTGAAGTGAAGGTCACATGACTTGATTTCAATTTGCACTAATGCACCCTTTCTTGAGTCAGTTTTGGATTTCACTTAAATGCTATATCCGGGTTGTTGTGAAATTGCACGATAGCATCAGTAAAGGTGGCTGTTGCTGGCAGAATTGTAGTTGGATGATCAGAAGCGTATAGCAGATACAGCTTGAGGCATGCAGTCTTCATTTAGCTTTATTTTTCGACATTCTTCCTAATTAGTTGTCTTATTGCATAATGTTAGAGGTCCGCTGCAATTAAGTACTTCAACGTAATTATAATGAGAGAAAAGTCTGACGATAGACCCAACTAAGTCATGTCCTACCGAGTTTCTTATTTTCCACCATATTGAATGGGGGAGAATTGTTTTATATTGCTGATATACTGTAGTGTATTGTTGAGGTTGTTGGATTTCCATTGGGTGTTGTGATATGTATCCTGACTGAAACATTTATTGGGAATATCCATTCTGGCCAAAATATGGCGGCCCAACAGCTTGCGCAGGTTAGGTAAAAACGACGTTCTCTCAGCTTTGTGCGCAAATCACTCATTATTTAATTTGTATCACTTTACTCGTTAACATTTAATATTGCGAGAAATTCAAAACACCACAGTTCTCGACTTAGTTAAAAACATTTTTCTTTTGTTATTCTTAACTATGACTTGTTAGGTTATATAAATAGTCGTAACAATCCTAGTTATATGCTGATTAAAGTTGTGCTTTAAAATACAACGCCTAATATCCATGACAATTCAGCTTCTAGATTGGAATATCAATTTCAGAAAATCTAACTAATTACATATATAATGCAGTTTTTGAGGGTTTCCAGCAGACCCACATGTTATGCCCTGTACAGGGATCACATTTAGCGAATGAAATTGACAACAATCGCTTTAGGAATGGCAAAAAGGTTTATGCAAATGATATTTTGTAATGAAAAATTATAAAAATTTATGAGACACCTGTGGTTTGACCAAAAATAATTGCGAAATTACGTCACCATCGTCTATAGAATCTTTGATCTAAGTTTGTAGATCTCTGGATCTCTGGGGGAATTTGGGAAAGAAGAACTTGTACAAGCAGCAGACATTCGCACTTTTTGGTTCGTAAGGTTACAAGAATCCTTTATTACATCCTGCAATCGTAATCTTAAAAAATAACATGGATACCAAAAATTCTTCATTGTTTGTTTATTTTAATTTAATAGTTTCACTCTCAAACTACACTTAATAAAATAAGTAACCCTAATTATTGTTGCAATTATCGCCGAACGAGCCCATCAACAACCATTATTCGTTTAAGGGGTAAGATTTGATTTCTTTTGATTGCTGGGGGTAGATCCATCTTTGCAATCGATCTTACGAAGCCTCCACTTTGGTTAACTAAATGTTTCCAGAGGGTGAAGATCAGGAAGATAAGGAACAAAGGAGAGAACACTTATTTCTTAGATGATTAAATTCCCACTGTACAGTATATTATATTTAAATTATATTCAAACAACGGGGCAAGTCTATGTTAAAGCCTGAAGAATCGCGTTAAAAATATATCCCTACTGATTGCGAAGATGGTTTTGTATAATAAATTATTGTTGTTTCAATTGAATAAAACTGATTTAACCCAATGTTGCCGACATTGAAGCAAATCAGAGTCGTTGTGCTAGAAAATGATCCTTATCTAAGTTCGTACGAGCCTGGCTTTAAGATATTACACATCTTGAAGAAGATATGGTAATACAAGAACGTCTGTTTGTTACTAAACAAGATATGGCATAGGAAAAATACATTAATGATGAATTAGCTAAAGCAAGTAAGAAGAGAGTGCTGCGACTGTCACCTGAGGGAGCACCACATCCCCCATTTAATCCTACCACCTCCCTAATCCACTTCTCCTACTCCTTACCTCATTGCAACCTGCACTAGGCCACTGGTGAATGGTAAGATCAAAACTTTCATGGATCCAAATCGATATCAAAATAGACTCTCTCCAACCAAGACAGGGGAACGATAATCGAAAGAAACAGAGTGCTAAAGATCTACGAGTCGAAACAGACTGCCACATGATATATACTATAATAATTTTAGCAGATGTTAAGATTGCAACTAGAAAATAAATCACGATATCATAGGTCTTAACGAACTTAGACAGAAAGATTTATTTGATTCTGAAGTTGAGCAATTATTTAATGTGCGGAGGAAATGTGTACACGTGTTTCTTTTGTGGTAAAACAAAGAGTAACTCACAGGTATACTCGCCAACCAGTAATAACAGGAGCATTGGAATTATTCTATACAGAACAACTTTAAAACAACATTCAACTAAATACCAATTAATAGTTGACGATTTTAACGCTAAACTAGGAAAGCGGTATGGAGAAAATGAAGTATACATTAGAAATTTTGGCCATGGTGACAAGAACGACAGAGGCGAAGAGCTGTTAAATTTTATGGAAAAATAAGGATTATGTATGATGAATTTCAAGAAAAATATAAAAAAGGCGATATGGTTATCTTCAAATAAAGTGTATTTTACGATGTAACAGTGTTACATAAATTTGATGTAAGAAGCGGCCATAGAACGGTTCGAACAAAAACGGCAATAAATAAAAAATTTGAAAGGAAACGATTACATTAGTATAAGAATTTAAGAATAAATCGAGAAGACCTAAACATTTTGGAGGAAAAACTTGAACAATTTGATGAAAACAATCGGAACTTAAATTATCTTGATTATATTGATAAACAGATGACAGAAATGGTTCAAGAAAGTGCCAAAGAAGTCAATAAAAAGATAAACAAGAAAGTAAATCTTGAAACTTACAAAACAATGAGACAACTAATAGAAAAAAGGCGGAAAAGTGAGATACAGTTCAAAAAAGACCATAGGAGAAACAAACACAGAGTGGAATAAAACTCGCTCTCTAATTTCAAAGGTTATAAAACAAAGGATGGTTCGAGATTGGGAAATCATTTTATTAGACGCAACGCAAAGCTTTGCCGAGATGGGCCCTTAGTAGCCGACATATCGTGGAAAAGGAACAAAGAGCTTTTGTTGTCAAAGCGTATAATTATTCTGTTGTGACTGTATGTTTTTCTAAATGTGATTGGTAAATTCTTCTGAACATATGAAGAAACATCTTGTAAACTGTATACTTGTTGGAATATGTTAATGAGCAACACTTTTCTTATTGAAGTAATAACAACCTACGAGATATCTAACCATGTAAGGTCTCTCCACAACAAACGTTCCACTGGTATACAGTAAATACAGTTGGAGGTTAGTGTTTTTTCATTTCAAACCGATATGTGGAAATGATTCGACTTCAACTGGAAAAGCTTTGGTTCCAACAGGACGGAGCTATAACCCACACAGCAAGTACTTCTTGAAATTTTCCCTGGGTGTCTAATTTCTCAATGAAGTGACATCGTTTGGTCAACCGGATTTTGCTCTGTGTGACTTCTTACTATGCGTATATCTCTTCAAGCTCCGCGAAATACATTAAGTGGAGAAATTAGGCGTGTTTATTAGCGCACTTTAGAGAGACTAATGAAGAACTTTAGAATACGACTTTCAATAATGCATCACAAATGAGGTACATTACTTGACCGATACCTTCTTTAAAGTCATTGAAATGAAACTTCCAGCTCTGTAGTTTTACTCTAGAAAAATAAGTTTTATATAACTATGTTGTTTTTTCTTTATTCCACATCAAAATAGGGAGGAAGTCTTGAACCAATCTGTACGAAATATTGATAAAGAGACAATAGGAGAAAATAAAAACATGAAATGGTCCAGATACACTCTTGGAAGAAGAAATAGTAATGACTAAGTGATAACAGTGATCAAAAATTAAAAGATTTAGAAGTTTTCTATGTGCAACTATAAGAATTTAAAGTAAAAAGAACACAACATGAAAATATAATGCTAGAAATTCTAGTAAGCTGACCGATATTTCGGAAGAAGTTCGAGAAGTATTACAGAAGATGAAGATAAATAGAGCGTCAATAGAGGATCCAACTACTAAATGAATGATAGAACGCCAGACATGTGGGAAAAATGAAAAGAAGATAACAGAAAACTAGAGAACTGCTGACCTGTAAATATTTTTTTGTGTTTGTATAAATTTCTGAGTCTATAATTATAATTCGTTTAACACCAAAATGAGATGAATGTTAACTACTAGAATAGGCTGGTTCCCATAAAAGGTTTTCCATTACAGACCGTTTGCTAACAATACAATTATTTATAAAAGAATGTTACAAGTCTAATATTTATCTCTATATGGGGGTTATTGATTAGGAAAAACATTTGATACCATAGAAATACAACTAACATTAAAAATAGCACAGACAGTTCATTTTGATAATTTTCAGAATATATAAGTGACCATGTGGGTTAATATGGTTATAGAGGATGGCCCAGGATACGGAAGCTAGCTGAGGAACGCTCACTGGTTCAGAATGTTTTTCCAACAAATCCTATATACGCGTTGACGACGTCGTGTTATATAAAAGAGATGGAAGAAAAGGTGGGTCTCTGGTACTTCAAAACTGGGACAAAAATTCTGGTCTTCCAGTTTGTGGCTATGAAATGACTATGACCCACCTTTTGTTGAAAATTTTTAAACTTAAATGTTTCAAAAAAGGGCCTCGAAGTATAATTTTGATTATTGGCAAGTACAAGCAGTTGCTGCTAAGCAACGATAAGTAATTAAAAAACTACAAAAAGTTCAGCCATGATATCAGAAACGGCAAAATCAACGATTGATCGATCTGTGTGAACATTTCTCAAAAATAATGGTTAATGAATATTTACACATAAATGAATACCCAAAGGCATCAATCGACAAGAAACTTTAAAAAAACCTTAATTGATTATGTTCTTGTATATCAAAGGAGCCAGTTGAACAAAAAATACGCAAAGGTTTGTAGAGGGCCGAGTGTGTTCAGAGGACGAAAGTGTTCATTTCGTATAGAAGGGATCACCAAATGATATGAATACCCCAGAACAAAGATTAGAGTATCCCAAATATAACCTGGATAGCCTCAAACAGGAATCAGTCGAACTGCTACATGGATTAGATATAGGGGAGAGCTCGAACAGGAAATATTCAGACAGGTGGTTCCCCAAAATAAAAAACTTGATCAGACTTAAAAATGTAGCTTATCACAATTGGCTTTCTGCGAAGGATACATAAAAAAGTTAGTCGTAGAAATAATAAATTAGAGTGAGAAAGCAAATGTGAGGAACTTAACAGGCACTTTAAAATTAAAGAACTTACAAAGAGATCCAAAATGCACATACATGATCACATCTATAAGAATGACTAGGGGAAACTATTAATAAGCTTTGCTCATGGAGAGAAGACCAAAGTTCCGCAATTATTTGGAATTACAGAGGTTCTTAAAGTTATTCAACAGATCCCATACATTTATAAGAACTAGAAGGCAGCAACAAAACAAATGAAAAATGGGAAGTCAGTAGACCCAAAGGGATTCTTGTGGAGACAATTATAAAAATATTTAATACATGATCACAACAGTTTGCCTTATATTAGTGCTGCACATAAAAGAAGATGTAAAAAAGTTTGCAGCAATTAGAGAGGAATAAGCGTGAATTGATCTAGAGGAAGGCTATGTAGTATGGTTTTAAAGATGAGAATAGACGGCAGAGTGGTTTTCGAATCGGTCATATCTGTATTGAAACCATTTTTACCTTGCAAGAAGTAACTGATAAACGACTAGAAAGAAATATAACAACTCACTTGGTGTTTGTTGATTAGAAAAGGCACATGATACCGCCCCAATAAGTAATTTGTAAGTATTCGAAGTTTTGAGTCTCATCTATAGGAGCGTTGAAAAATACATACGAAAATTCTGTAGGCGCGATAAAAATTGTTAATTCTCTGCCTCATACGATGTGAAAGTATAGCCGAATGGATCTATACGTCGAAGAAGACTTATTTGTTGATCTTATTTGCTGACGACCGGGTTCTGGTTGTAAATAATAGAAAACGAGTCCTTCTTGATAAGAAAACTAGAAGAAGAGTACAATAAATAGGGTTTAAAAGTAATTTGAATAACATTGATATGGTAGCAGTTGGATATGAACTTAAAGACATAGAACCATAAAATGGAGTAATAAAATATTGCAATAAATACAACTACTTTCTGATAAAAATCTCAAAAATGAACCACCAATGTTAAGCAAAGCGTAACAGATAGAATTGATTTTCGTCAGCCCATACGGTCTGGACATGTTATGTGAATTTCGAAAGCAAGAAGGTTAAGGAAAATCATAGACTATGTCCTTACTAACAGAAGAAGATAAGGTAAGCCACGAAAAACATGGTAATATGCATGGAAACAAGAAGCAGTGGAGAAATGCGACATCGAGGAAGACGGCTGGCAAGTTAAGGGATTATGGAAGAAGCTAAGCTAAGCCGTAAAGCGCTATGATGGGCATATCGCTAAAAGATTGGAAGAAAAATGGATTCATGAGAGACAATAGATGTAGACCGCAAGGCTTAAGTGGAAATTCGTACTGGAATGGAGACCTTACCATTTAGCGTGATTTGGGGGGGGGGGTTATCATTGGGATGCTCTACATATAACAGGTCTATGTCCAAAATGGATTTTATCTCTGTGTGTATGTTTTTATTCTAAACGACTCAGAATTTTTGAATTCTGTTCTTCCTTATCATCAAAATGTACTTTACTTCGAAGATGACCATAAAAGATTAATGCCAGCCTCTTCATGAGAAGTGAAGACGAAAAGTTGAGCAAGAAATGTTAATTTAATAACTAATGAAAATAATGGGAGCTTGCTACAGTTAATATATTGGGACTTGGGGTTCATTTTAAAGGATTCACGACAGATAGCGGGAGGGAAGCGTTAATTTTTTGTTTCCATTGAAGAAATCGACAGCTAAAAGTCTTCGTTTGCTGTCTGAAGTTTATGGTGAACATGCTTCATCGATTTCAACTTAAGTTTTGGTTTCGACGATTCAAAACTGCTGATTTTGACACGGAAGACAAGGGGCGCTCAGGCCAGGCAAAAAAGTTGGAAGATGCAGAATTGGAGGCATTACTAGATGAAGATCAAAGGCAAACGCTCGAAGAATTGGCAGATTTCTTGAATGTTGATTTATCGACCATCAATAATCGTAACAGCAAGAAAATTGGATGCCACCCGAATTGAAGCGAAAGACGTTTTTCCATCTGCGAATAGTTGCACTAAAGGAAGGGGTTTTTGCATCGTATCGTGACTGATGATGAAAAATGGATTTATTACGTTAGCTACATGCCTGGCCAAGCAGTACCATCAATGCCAAAGAGAAACTTCCATGGTTCACAGGTAATGCTCTGCATTTGGTGGGATCGGAAGGGCGTAGTGTTTTATGAGCTGCTGAAACAAAGTGAAACTATCACTGGGGATCGCTACCGACAACAACTGATCAAATTTAACTGAGCGTTGAAAGAAAAATTATTGGAATACGCCGAAAGACGACGAAGTGATTTTCCAGCACGACACCGCTCATGTTGCAAAACAAGTCAAAAACTATTTGGAAACCCTTTGATGTGATGCATTACTCTACCTGCCGTATTGCCCCTACTGATTATCATTTATTTTTGACCTGTCTGAGCAGCTTCAACTCTTTTGAAGATATTAAAGAATAGACCGATTCATGGATTGCGTCACAAGATGAGGAATTCTTTCGCCTGGGAATCTGTCTGATGTCAGAAAGATGGAGAAAAGTTGTAGCTAACGATGGATAGTACTTTGAATAGCTGGTGCTTTACAATTTTTTCTAAATGAAAATCCGTTCAAATTAAATCCAAGCCCCAATATAATTTGTGCACTCCATCCTTACTGCCAAGGCAAAGGTTTGATCTAAACATGTTTATTTTATTTATTTGAAATTTGAAAAAGCAGGATTAGTTCCACAATTTTCAAAAATTTTTCAAATATTTCTAACCGCTTTTTTGATCTTTGTTGTTGTGATAATCTTAAGGATAAACTTAGTTTCGTGCTCAAAATGGTAGCTGTTATTTATGAATTGCTGACATATTTCTCAAATTAAGAAGAAAAAAACTTCTTGGTGGTAAAAAGGGGAGTAACGCAAACCACGCATTGATAATGTCCACTTTTCGGATTTTAAATGGTTCGAACTTGCTGGCGTCATTGTAAGTTATTTACATTCATTTAGTGCGAGCAAGAGTGGCTGAATGAAATGAATGCAATCAATGCTTTACGATAGGTATTTATCGGTAAATAAACGTGTGGCGGCCAGTGACGGACAGAGAGCTAGTGTAGTTTATTTTTGATGCACTTAGGATATTGACCCCTCTGTATGGCCGCGCTTGAAAATAGCTAATCAGTACGAAATTCGCGCTCGCTTTTGGAAACTGGCCGACGGAAGCACGGCATTCGTTTCGATTAAATTAGGCGTGTGACGGGGTGTACGCAAACACCTTCAAATTGTGCCATCGCGGGGCAAAAATGGCGCAATTATAACGTAATAGCAGCCGACGTGCCGCCGGTGGCCGTAAATCATTGTTGCGGCTACCGGTCGTTTTAAACAATTTATTTATTATCCAGCGACGGTAACCCCTGCGCCTGCGGAGCAGCTGCAAAATAATGCGGATCGAGCCGTACTTTCACTTTGTTACTCCAGTATTTATTGCTGCACATTATGCTTGCGGTAGCTGGCCATATACATCTCGCTGATTGTTGTGTGTGCACTTTACGTCCGCGGCTAAATCATTGCCGATAAAATCGAACGAGTGCGCACGCCGTCGTTGTTAAGGGTATCAGCAGGTTGTGGCGCCTAGACGTCGTCGGAGCTAATAATTTCATTGTCCTCTTTCGAACGGCAACAGGACTGACCATAACAGTCGCAAGACCAGCCTTTCTCCTAAGTTCATTTTGATTGTTAATGGAAGAAACATCCAAGTTTAGAGCGTTGGACCAGGAAAACAATCCTAATTATAAAAGAACCAAAGCTTGAAATTTTTCTTAATGAAACTAGGAGATATAGTACAAGAGGGGGGAGGTTTGACTTATTTAAATAGAAGCGTGGGTAGAAGAAGAATGTCTTGGTTGCGTGTGAGTGGTATAATTAGAGCTCAAGAGAACTATTCAGAAGAACAGTAGACAAAGTCACAATAACCATGATGATTGCCATTTTCCGGTAGGAGTGGAACAAGAAGACGAAGAAGAATACAAATGAAGTACAAAATCCATTTCTCAAAAGTAAACAAAAGTAGTTTGGGTTCTTTTCAATTACGAATTTGCCCCCAGGGTTCATGAAAGTGCTTCTGATCCTAGTGATTTGTAACCTGGTGTTATCAAACACATTTTTGACCATACAAAATATAGTACAATAGAATTGTTTGCTTCTGACAAGTCTGCATTGGAACTGATAAGTTTCGTGCGTTGCTGCATATGGGGTAGTTGCACTGGGAAAACTTTTCTGACGTAAAAGTCTAAATAGCACCTTATACTTGCTGAACAGCATTGTCTATTTTTTTGTATAACTTGCTCTAATTTGCATATAGAGATATATTATTTTTCCAACTTCTATTCAGAGCTCACTGTTTTTGAACTCAAGAATCAAGTGTTATCGTAGTAATCTCATTTGTTTGGTTTCTAAGGTACTCTAAACCTTATGGTTTGTATTACAAGTTATAGTTATGATCCCTAATAACTGTTTCCCGCATAGGGTTGTTACTCCCGAAAAAGGTGTATCCATTTCTTGCCCACCATCTGAAGACGGATTAGTATCCAGTTATAATCAAGTATTTGGGAAAGAAAGATAAACATAGAGTAGATATGAACATCAACACTAGAGAAAATTATATACACCGCCGCTCATGAATGTATGGACGCCTTATTAAAAATTCAGTTATACAATGAGTAACTCTATAGGCGTATAAATAAGTTCTCAGCTTTAGATTTCACAGGACACAAACCACCGTTTACATGTATTAGTAGGTATTAGTCCGCCCTCTTGCGGTTTTAAAGCAATGACATTTGGTCTTTCGAAATATCATGCGATTTGGCGTTTGATGCACATAACTTCAATAATCAGCTGTGTTCACGATGGCAATCACAAAAGAGCATATTCGATTTTCTATCCACTTCGCGTTTCATCTTAAGAAAAACGCTGCTGAAGTCACCGAAATGATTTGTGCTGCATATGGTGGGAATGCTGTTAGTCATGAAACGTGCAAAAAGTGGCACCAAAGATTTCGCAGAGGAGAGTTCAGTCTTGAAGATCAACCACGCGCTGGACGCCCTCAAACATTTGACACGGATGAGCTGCAGACATTGCTGGATCAAAACAATGCGCAAACTGAAAAAGAGCTTGCAGAACAGCTTGGCGTCACTCAGCCAGCCATTTCCATACGTTTGCATGCAATGGGTAAGATACAAAAGGAAGGCAGATGGGTTCCGCATAAACTGCTCGAAGACCACAAAAATCGACGGCGTGACACCGCACTCCATTTGCTTTCAAGGAACCGAAAAAGGATTTCCTGCACAAAATTATTACGGGCGATGAAAAATGGATCTTGTACGACAATCCCAAGCGCTAAAAATCATGGGTAGACCCTGGCAAACCTTCGACATCGACTCCAAAGCCCAATATCCACGCCAAAAAGAATTTGCTCTGTATCTGGTGGGATTGGAAAGGTGTGCTGTACTATGAACTCTTGAAACCAGGTGAAACAGTTACGGCGGATCGTTACCAACAGCAACTCATCAATTTGAGCGACGCAATCGAAGAAAAGAGACCATTTACTGGACAAGGAAGTCGCAAAGTCATCCTGCTCCATGATAATGCCCGACCACATGTTGCGAAGGCGACGCAAGAACACATCTTCGCGTTAGGCTGGGAACTTCTCCCACATGCGGCGTATAGCCCAGACATGGCCCCTTCCGATTATCATTTATTCCGGTCGTTACAGCATCACTTGTCTGATACGCACTTCAAAACAGAAGAAGAAGTCCGAAAATGCATCGATAACTTTATCGTCTCGAAGCCGGTGAGCTTCTATCACCAGGGAATTCGCAAGCTACCCGAAAGATGGCAAAAGGTCATCGATGCCAACGGAGAATACTTTGATACTTATGCTTTTTTTGTTTGTTTTTAAATAAAAGTTTAATTTTGCAGAAAAAAGCTGAGAACTTATTTATACACCTATACTTTTCGTAATCAATTTTGTTTTGTTTAACCGTTTGCCATCTTCTTGCAATATTGTTTTGAATGAAAATAGTCACTTGCAGATTTTTTTATAAGCATTTGTTAGGTCAAAAACTAAAATAAAAAATCGTAATGCTTTTACGTCCTTCAACTGTCACTCAACACTTCGAATCTTTCTTTCTGTTCTTATTCCTCGTTTTAAATGTTTGTTTGGATTAACAAAAACTGTGCGTCGTCCGGACCTCCGACTTCCGAGCTCGCCAGATTTTTTTCACGCCTCATTTTGAATCTTTGCATTTAATGGCCCGCGGTAAGCCTCTCTCCATAGAAACTCGTTCAGCCACTCCCACTCTACAACGGGAAGTACTATCTGTGCGTAACATCGCGAAAACATTAAGTGTTTGTGCTTCGACGACGAGTTTTAGGGATGGCCATCACCCTAGGTAATGCAGTCCTATGCGTAGGATCAGTTTATCAGACTGATGAGTACGCAATTGAATAGTGGCAAAACATATTATGGACTAACGAACCCAAATTTGAAATTTTCTGTCAGAAACGGAGTATCTTCGTGAATCAGTCTGAGACTGAAAAGATTATCCAGGACTGTATTGTTTCGACTGTCAGGCACGGAGGTGGGCCTATTTTAGCGTGGGGGTGCTTCTATTTGGCCGGTGTGGGAGGCTTAGTGGAAGTCGATGGCATTATGAGGAAAGAATATATTAAAAAAATGTTAACGGAAAACGCCATACCAACTGGAATTCGTAATGATGCAAGACAACGATCCTAAACATACTTCAAAGCATTGTAAGAACTATCTAAAATACTAAGAAGAACAAAAAAATTCCAAAATGATGGCATGGCAATTACAGAGTCCAGATCTCAACCCTGTATAGTTGCTATGGGATGAGCTGGACAGAATGGTAGGAAAGGAGCGTTCCTTTATCAGATTCTAAAATATGGAGGAATTAACATAATGATATAAAACATCTTTTATCAGGGTGGTAGATCACAATAAATTTTCTGTAATGGCACCGTAATAGCCGCTAAATAAATTAAAATTTATAGTGATAGATTTCTACTTGTTTTCAATAATAGCATTCTTGTTAAGGAAAGTGTTTTCAAGGAGGATAGTGTCCTGTACTCGAATATTTACTATTACTGTGTGGAAAGAGTATCAACAACTTAGACTTTTGGTATGGCTAAGGAAATTTCTAAGCAATTAGGTACTTCGTTGAAAACTTATGACAGATTATTCAACAAAACATTATTAGAAGACCAAGAAAGTCTAGTAACAAAGCCGAAATGGTGACACAAGAATGGCAAAAGGTATTCTAAAAAGCAATACAGTATTTCATTTAAGCCATACCCTAAAGATCAAACGCATTTAAGACAGTACTAGATGTTGTTCGACCAAATATAAATCGTAGGTTTTAGTTGAATTTTGTATCTACAGATTTTTCTGGACATCCTAATGGATATGATCAAAAGAACAGATAAAGTGAGTTGCAGTCTCAAGCAGGAATTAATAAAACTAAATCAAGGAAATGAAAACTGAAAAATAATTATAGAGAATTAAAAGCAAGACGCAAAGGAAAAGATAAGAGAAAAAGGAATACTAAGCGAAAAAGTACACAAAACAATGAATGATTGCATCAAATAATATCCTAGTCAAAAATGGATCACATTAAGAAAATACCTGAGTAGCACAACTAAACAAGGAAACCAGAAACAAATAAGGAAAATAGTACAAGAAGAGAATGTCAAGATCAGTTATTATAAGATTACATGCAAATTAAACGGAGCAAATAAAATACTTGCAAAAACAGATAAACGATAGGGACATAAAATTAAAAAAGAAGCAAGAAACCAAAAAGGTGCTATTATATAAATGAAATAGTAGGAACAAAAAAAAAATAAATGCCACCGCAAGGAAACTCATCAACGTATCGTGCAACCCACCTATTGAGGTGACAAAAATAGTAAATAAATCATTGTTATGTGTTAGCGAGTAATATTGAGAATGCTAAGAAAGCTGAAGTAAGACTTCTCATAGAAATTAAAATCAAAGTGATGAAGTCAAACTATGCTTAGAAAATAATGTAGTAATAAAAGGAACATGGATATCACCCGACCAAAAGACCACTATAATCAAGTCAAACATGTGAAAACTAACAGAGAAAGAAGAAACTGGCCTATGGATATGCCGATAAGTCTCGTTTTGAATTTTTGCATTCAATGGCCCGTGGTAAGTCTCTCTCCATAGAAGCTCGTTCACCCATTCTTACTTTACATCGAGAAATTCCATTAGTATGTAACATCGTAAAATTATTAGGGTGAATCTTACATTACAACGCTACAGAAAGACATAGAGTCTGTAAAGGATCAATTCAACAGACTGACGAGTAAGCGAAATAGAAGATTAACTGTCCTAGATATTGCTGCGGATAAAGCAATATCAGTTAGCACTTCTTCATGAAGGCAATCTTCATGGTCGTATTGCGACCAAAAAACCGTTATTACAGCGTGGTAATAAGGCTAAGCTACTTCAGTGGGGGTAAAAGCATCACTCCTAGACAACTGAATAGTGAGAAAACGTATTATGGACCGACGAATCCAAATTTGCAATGTTTAGTCAGAAACAGAATTTTCGTGTATTGGTCTAAGACTGAGAAGATGATCCAGGACTGTATTGTTCCGACTGTCAAGCACGGAGGTGAGCCTGTTTTAGTGTAGGGATACTTCTCTTTGGTTGGTGTGAGGACTTAGTAAAAGTCGGTGGCATTATGAGGAAAGAATAGTATAAAAAATTTTTTAACGGAAAACTATATACAATTTGGGTGATGATCCAAGACAATGATCCTAAACATACTTTAAGGCTCGGTAAGGAGCAAACCAAGAATAACAAAAAAAATGTTCAAAGTGATGACATGGCCACCACAGAGTCATTCAGAAAGGAACTGCTTATAATGTATTCGCATTTGAGAACGATGTAAATTTTCAAATAGCGTAGCTCGGCTATCTTCTTCTTGTAGTTTTCCTGTGACACTATATCTGTAGCACTGTCTTCATCTCCTGATGAAGGTGTCGTCATTCTTGAGTTTATAAAGGGAATTGTATTCCTCTCTGGGTAGGTTCTTTTTAAACGACTAACTACGGTACAAGATGCGTGAAGTCTTGACCCAAACTCCCTCTGTTACATTCGTTAGAACGTTTCGCATGGTTGTTTCTAGATTAGGTCAACCGGAATGGATTTAGATACTACGGCAAAATGTTTATCTTCCCTGAAGGACTGATATGTTCCTGGCTAAGTTTATGTTCTGAAAAGTTTATTACAGCTGCCAGTGTGATTCTGCAGTTGACGGACCCGGGTTTATGCCTGTGGCCTAGAAGCCTGGCGGGTGGGCTACTCAGTCACTGCGAATCATTGAATACCTGTGTTCATTTTGAACAGCGGGGTTGTCTAAAGTATGGTGCCTCTCACATCTCCCCGTATCAGAGATGGCCTTAACCTCTCAATTCACATTTGAGTTTCAAAAAATTATATTACCATTTGCTTACAAACCAGTTGTGAAGGAGCGCTTTTCTCTTATAAATGCTAAAACTTAAAAAAGTGTCTGTTGGTGGCAGGGGCTTTGAGTTTCTCATCAAAGTGGAATGTGGTATGATTTATGGTATCCCAGCGGCGTTGTAAATTCTGCTGGACAAATTGACATTAATTTGCATCAGTTCTAGTGAGTACTTGTTCTCGGACTAAGGGAGCTTCTGTTTTTGGATAAATTCATTGAGTTTAAGGGATGAACAAATGGTGTTTGACTTACAGATACTTCGGAACTATCTTCTGATTTCAGCAACGCAGTAAGTAGCCAAGGTTTGACAATAGCTGGAATGTTTTCTTACGTAATTGTTTTACCGACTTGTAAACCTTCTCCTGTAGAGGCATACCAAATGATATATTGTGTGTTCGTTCTCGGACTGTTAGACTGGTGGTGAGGCCGTTGTCGAATTTGTTTTTTATTTAACCCCTCGTATAGTAGATTTTTAATTTATAAACCAAATATATACCACGTAAAGCATCCCATCAATAGAGATGATAGGCCGGAACTGCGATAAAATGTAAATGAACGCGTTGCCGTTACATCAGTGATATATGTCTAAGCACAGAATCTAAATTCAATATATGATCGATTGCAGCGTAAATCAAACGAATGCCATAGCAGCTGGGAAACGCACGCGTAAATAAATCGGAAGCGCTTTCAGACCAAAAAGCGCGAGATTAACCTGGAAACGCGACACTCGCTATGTCCAGAATTCCACTGTCCGCGGTTACGCAACTCAATTACACAGCGTAAATGGTAATACTATTAGCCGATCGTTTTTTGCAGAAAACGGCTAGTGAAAGTAAGAATCGTTCACATGGTTAATTGCTACTTCCGTTAAAGCATTTATGCGCGCCATTAAAAAACGAATGGGCTTTGATGACAGCTTTATAAATGGCCGGAGAATAGCATTATCTTTATGGATGTGGACTTTGCGGTCGCAAGGACCACGCGGTAGTTGTGCATGTGCATCCTATCCCGATGCACGGAGGACCAACGGAATTGTAAGAAAGCAGATGCAGAAAATATTCCGCCTGAAAGTGTGAATACACGTAATGCTACATTTAATACAAAATCGCGCTCTTACTTCAGCAGTAATGTAACTTTCTAGGATAAACATGTTTTGTGAAAGTGGTCGCAGTACAAACGCAGCGAGGCGGATAAACGTTATGGATAATTTTTCTGAACAACAAAGCTCATGGTTTCTTGAAAAATAGAACGCTATAACTGTGGCGTCACTGAACGTGTAACGGCAGTTGCTTACGAATTGGAGCTTTTGCTTATTTAAGTTTTGCTCACTTATGTAATGCGAGACTGAATCAACCATAAACTCGAATTGTCTTTTTAAATTTAGTTTCGCATTGTGAAGATATAGACATACAAAGTTATATTCTAAATAAGTTCTTGATTTAGAATCTTTAGAGGCTGCTATGATAAAATGAAGGTGGTTGTGACGCCAGACACCTTCAAGAGCTTCCTTTAGTGGTTCAAACAAACGATAATCGCAAGGCGACTAGTCTAGACTGCACGAAAGATGTTCAAGTGTAGTTCAGGACAAATTATCAATTTTTTTATTTCCATTTTTAATTCGAGTTTAGGTCCCTACCTCAGAAGCAAATTCAGAACCGTAAACCAGCGGACATCTTCGAGAATGCGAAGAACAATACGAATAATCCTCTCAGTCACGCTGGTTATCAAGGACTTTGATGACCTCAGTTTTCAATTGTGTCTTGTCCTACCAAAAATCAGTTATGTCATGCGTATACTTCAGATTTCTTAAGGGTGTTATCCCTGAACTGCGCCTTAAGTTTTCTTAAAGTTTCTAAAGGTTTCACGCCATTTGGGGTCAAAAATTAGATAACATATTAGTATTTTTTCACAATAGACGAAGAAAACTCCCTTCACATAGAAGCCACATCCCTCTCCGGTTACTTCACGACCCGCAAAAGGAAATGTAGGTGTATATTTCATTCGCCCTCGTATTAGTACTATTAATTTTATAAGTTTGAACTCTTTTGTAATTTAGTCCTCTAGCTTGGTACAAATTTATTTTTTCTGATCTAATAAAATGATATTTAAACAATGAAAATAATTCCATCCATTAAAGTCTACTTAACGTAAACAAAGATGCGATTACTTAAATCAAACAGTACAGAAGATTAACCCACAAGAGGCATAAACGCCGTCAAAGTAATCACGACGAACGTGCTGATGAAAATAAATTGAGGTTTATTAGAGGAAAGATGAAAATTATAAGTTTCAAAGACAAAGAAAAACAGACTTAACAGGAAACGAGTTAATGATCGAGGATAGTAAAGGAGATAAGACCAAGGGAAAAATAACTGATGATCAAAATTAAGCACTAATTTGCTCGTTAGCAAAGATAATACCGAAACGAAATTGGAGATCATCTAGAAATAAAACAAACTTGAGGTGATGACATGAAAAATATACGAGCACAACACAGATAAGGAGAGAAACTTGTGAGAGGTGTACATTTTCAAATAGATACATTCCGACTAAGAGAAAATGTCACAATTAAATCTTTCCTCATACTTTTGCATCACAACAAAACAAAAAAGACAGTATCAATGAGTGAAGAAATTTATATAAGATTAATAGATGTTTTTTGCTGAAAAGAGGAAAAATAAAAACTTAAATTAAGCTCAAAAGTGGGTGTTCAAATGAAGACGGCGCAGAAGAAGTTTAGGATAGCTGAGCTTTTCCAAAACCAAAATACAAATTCGATTAGTACGATCTGGAAATAAGTAGATATAGGCTTGTGTTTATGGATAAGTTTGCTGCGGCCCTGCCTGACGACCCAGTGTGTTCAGGAGAGCTAAACAAACTCAAAGAATGGTGCAGCACATGGGGGATAGGAACCAACGTCGAAAAGTTGGGTAAGAAACCTAGTAAATTTCTGTATCTTCAACTACTATATCTTTGGGGAACGTTTGATAAGCAACCTACCTGGAAGCCTCTATTTCACTCCAGCAATGAGTTGGCTGTCTTTTCGTAACAAGAAGACAATTTATACCACCATGATCTACTCGATATTGACATATGTCCACTTTGTTTGGAGGTACGTGGCAAAGGTCCACGTGAACTGCGGACAATTATATTATTTACCAAGAGGCCAAGGTTTCAACTATCCAGGCGTTCATCTCCCAGTTGCATACTAGCGTCAACGCCACATAATTTCATCTTCCATGACTTATACAACTATGAGCTGAGCAAAACCGTTTGAAAATATTGACCCCTATTCAGGCTACGTCACTGTAGAAGAAGAAGGTTAGGGACTGGAACTTAGAAAACCGGTATGGCTAACGAAGTCATCGTCAAACTCAACATCACACAACCACTGAAAAATATTAAAATCTTATTTAACAGGATAATCTATGGTAAAGTATTATAATTCCCACGCATCGCTTATCTTAACCAAATCAGGAGCACGTTCTTAGATTTATCCTGTGCACGTACTAAAATATGTCTTGGCATCATCTGGACTTCCTCCAAAAATTTGTGTTACATTTCAGCAGAATTCTAGACTGGTCCAAACCACTCTAATTAAGTAACTGTGTCCTCTTTCAAAAGGAACACTCGCCCTAACCAAACGAAACAACTTGGCCCTCAGTTTTACAAAGCGTATTGGCTAATAGATAGCAAATCCCTAAGAACTTTTGAAATTATCTGGATCTAAGAGTTGGAACTTTAAAGGTTTATACCAATTCATCTTGTTTCTAAAAATTTAACGATACACCATGATCTTCAAATAGAAATAGTAAAAGAACCCGAAAAATTATTAGTATTAAATATCAAACGTACTTCAAAGTTCAAAAGACTCATAGACGCAAAAGGCACTGGTGTTTTGCCAGCTGACATGCAATGATATACAAAAAAATCCAAGAAATATACCTTCCAATAAAGTAAGCCAAATATCGATTAGATAAACACTGAATGCCTTGGTAATCTTTTCTCCTCACTTTTATAGGTATGGCGATTAGAAATCAATGACAAATGGAGAAGCTCGTGGTTGCTCAGGCTGCTAATTTATTTTGACAACCTTCTTCTTTTGTCTGGGTTTGTAACAGACAGCAGCTCTCAATAAACCTGAAATGAAGATTAAATTTTAAATTCTGAGTTATGGATTTCGAGTTCTGAGTCATGGGTTTCCAGTTCTGAGTTCTGAGTTCTCGGTTCTGGGTCCTGAATTATGAATTCTGGGTTCTGAATTGTGAGTTGTAGGTTTTGGGCTTTGAGTTCCGAGTTCTGACTTCTATCTCCTGACTCCTGACTTTCGACATTCAGGTGTTTATTTATTTTTGCAAGAATAAGTACAAACATCTGTAATAAATATTCGCAATTAGAAGACTACAGAACAATACCAGTGATAGCAGAAGACAATCGTCGTTAGTCACTTAAGGAGCCAACAGAATTCAAAAATAATACTCGTTATATTGTTTGATCTTATAAAAAGCATTAAATTAAGTCTTCTTAACGATAAACATAAAAAGACAATTTAGAAAATTGCCAATTTAAAATTATAAGCTGCATCTAACTTTGTTTACCTTCCACGGTCACACAACCTTTTGAGCAGAAAGACAATGCGGTGGCTCGGCCCGTTGAATGGACAATAAAGGTGGCATTAAAAACGAAACATTAAAGCAGCTTAGTTAGACACCAACCGCTCCGACGACAGTGCGCACAGCTTTCACCTGCACAATTACATTTCTCTCAATTTATCATCTTAAATCTAAGCCCGCAGAGTTCACTAGCGGGCAACCTTTGCCATTTACGCCGAGCGGATTTAATTGGGCTCATAAAGGCAACCTACATCTCCGGCTATTTGTTTACTTCGGCTCACCTTTGCAACGCAAACGAGATAAAAAAATAATTGGCTCGTAAATTGAGGTACTTCGTATGATCAAATGATGATCACGATGATCAGTCCCTTCGAGACAACCGATGATTTTCGGATGACAAATGTTAATCCACCATTAAGAGCCACTTGAAATTAATCTTCACCACTGCGCCTGCAAAATGACAAAAGGCAGCTCAAAGGCGGCTGCCGATGCAGAAACAGGAAGCGTTTTGTTGTGTTCTTTACTGCACATTTTAAAATGGGATTATTAAAGAGAAAATATTTTATAACATAGATGTATATGGAATGCGATTATACATCGCTTGGTTGAAGGAAGTGAGAGTAAAAACACAAATCGTCTATTGAAAAACTTGCAAATTTACATGTATCTGCTGAAACACGAGCAAAATTAGTAAATTTTCTCATCTGAATGACGGTACCCAAATACAGGAAGCATTACTTCAAAAAACCAAAATCCCTAAAAGGGATGTACCAGCACGTCTTATTTTTAGTCCATCGGTAGTATTGGCAAAATATCACGAAACACAAAAAAAAAGGAAATTTGATACGTACGAAAAGTTACAAGAAAAGATATGTCATAGAATATTGGAAAGATGAAAAAAGGATTTTAAAATAAGCGTAAAAGTACAAACCACAAGGAAAAAGAAATGCGAAAAGACCGAAGAAAAGATGGGAAGAAACAGGAACAAGTTTAAGACTTAACCCATGACGAGCATGATGATGATGACGGTATAGACATGGCAAGAAGATACTACTTTAGTTTCTGAATTTCATTTCGATATATCTCAATATACAGGTTATCACGAAATTGAAATCTTACAACACGGTAGCTTGCCTAGACCTTCAAATGCTGAAGCTGAAAAGTTACGGGCTGGATAGGAAAGTTGAGCGTGTAATGGAACTTATCTGTACCATATAGAAGATGTAATGTGTCATTCTCAGTCAACAAAGCAAAACACATTTATTATGCAAATTATGGAATAAAACCATACTATTAAAAAAGACCAAAGACGTTTACCCTTCAACCATGAAGTCGGTAGTACTTACGCTATCACATAAAACAAGACAACAATGTTTTCAGTTAGTTTCTTTTCAAGATGTTCATCGTCGTTGTAAGCAAGGTACGGAACGTTCCAAAACTCAATCACTCTTGACGATTTAGCTTCTGAACGCAAAAGATTCCGATTTTGCTAAAATGACAGCCTTCTGTTCTTCTATCTACTCAGACTTTTCTTCTTTGTAATAAATTTGAATTTTGTCAAAGACCAAAAGGTGAGAAAGGTAGCACATGCATGTGTTTACTAACTTTTTTCTGCCTTTCAGTAGCTTATTAGTGAAAGGTGCCCAAATAAAATAATTCCACAAACTTAGTAAACAATGCACACAAGATCACCTTTTTTCACAGGTAATATTTTTTGGGACACAACTTCAATCGTCAAATCCTTGCAAATTTTCGGTCATGGTTTGTCCAAAACAATTTTCGTTAGAAACAAGCTCTTTCTTGCTGCCAATCGACCTAAATCCCATCACTCTAATTTCTTATTCCTATGGTGTTTAGCTTTAATGGGTCACAAATAAGTGAAATTAGTAGCTTTTCAATTTTCACCCAAGAAGTTTTCTAAGACACCCTGGTATTCTTTTCTCGTGACGCTGATTGTAAAAATTATAATATCTCTGGGTTGTTTGTATCAGAATTTGTTTTTCTGTTTATTTGTATTATATCTACATGTTTCTTTTTCCTTCTTTATTTTTCTTTTCTTATAATATTGTGACATCTGAGAAAAAATAACGCATTAAAGTCATCTTAGTTTCGTTAGCTTTTTATTAATTTATGCTTACATGAATGCATTTAAGTACTAGTTTAAGAGTTTTCTTAATGGTGATTTCAAAGCTGTTGCCAAGCCATTAATGGGCAGAAGTCATCTATAGTCATCTATAGTTCTTTATAGAACATCTTAACGTGTATTTCTGCATTTGCTTTTTCATTTCTGAAGAAAATTGATCAATGAATTAACTAATGCACAAAATCATATAACTAAGTATCGTGTGCTCATTTTAAGTTCAGGTACATGTTTACTGCAAATTAGGTTAGACCATATACATCCTTTAGTCTTAAGCCAAACGTTGATAATGTTATGAAATGGATTTTTTGTTTCTAAAGGGTGCATCGCTATTCACTTTAGGTGAAAATTTAGTAAAGAGGATCCTAAGTGAAACCTCTAACTCTATGCTTTTTTTATCTTCATTTAATCAATTAGATCAAGACAAGAAAGAGCATTTTAAAGAATCTGTAAGACTTCTTCAAAAATTCTGCTGCCGATATTTTCATTTTATGTACGTAGGTAGGAATGCTCGAAGGAGATTCTTCCTGTAGGTACTTTGCGCTATCGTTTATATTGTTAATATCATTATATCAGTGTAGCTATTGCAACTGATTGTTTATAACCGAAATTTTGAAAGGACTTAAGGCACAGGTCGAAGACAACATTTTTTAGAAGACTCGGGTATATGCTTGGAATAAATATTTTTTGGGAGGCCGAGAATCAGTTGAAAATGAAGATCATCCACGTCACCTAAAGACCAACGTGATTATGGGGAATATTCGTATTAATCGCCGCCTTCTTAAGGATTAAACGATTAACGGTACCGGAAATTGCTTCTTGGGTTTCAAAAATTGTCCCCAAAATGGACACCTCTTCCAGCCCCATATTTGTCCTGGGCAGCACTGTTATACCGGACGTGTTGCTGTGATTATCAACTGTTCAGACCATTAAAGGAAACACTTGGACAACAGATATTAGACGATGGTGTCTCTGTCGAAGCGTTCGTATGCAAATGGCTCATGTTACAACCACAGACTTACCTACCCGCGGGGAAAATGTGTTTTTAGGTCAGAAAATTTTGTATAAAAATAACTTTTGTGTGTATTTGCATAATGCTTCAATAGATAAAAAATTAATTTTATATTTGAATCATCCTTATACCTTATCGTTTATTTAATCTACATTTTAGGTTTCAAAAAAATTGAAAACGAATTTATTACTTAAGAAATGGAAAAGGCATTAGAAATATTTGGAAAGTCATGCATGGCGAATCATTCAGAACCAACAAATATCACATTGTTATTTTTTTGTATTATTTTGCAATATTTCTAGGTAACTTTTACTTCTTATAGGTACTCTGAATTTTTGTTTCGGAACTATAATTGTAGATCAAACCTTATCTAACCTTCAGCGTTTTATAGTATTAAAGATATGCACAGAATAAATTTACTGTATACAACTCTACGTGAAAACTCAATTGAATGAGCTAAGAACATTAACTAAGTTCAAAGTGACAAAAGTCTTCAAATAAAAATGTCTTTATACACCTACAGGCAGAGAGAGAAATTTAAAAAAAGTATCAGTGTGGTCGTTGGTAAATCGATTATATCCAATTATAGGGCGCAGTATACAATGCCAAATAACCTCAAGAAAGTTTCGAATCTCTGAAAGGTAACCAAATGTATCTACGCTTTTCTAATCCAAAATGTGGGGAGATCATTTATAGTTAGACTATCATTAGTTGCGTTCTTAGAATATTAGTGCATTCACCGTAGGTACATCCTGACAAGGCTAGCGTTACACTTCAACATACCTATTATCCAAAGAGCGAAAAGTTCAGCGAATACGAAGGGATAGTAGTTTCGATACCACATTATGGTTTACAGTTCACACAAAAACTCCTTACTGTATGGGCCGTTTCTCAACGTTGCTTTGGTTAGAAAGGGTTGACTAAATTCTTGGTTCTTCACATGTATCTCGCGTGGTCTTCCAGATTTTGATAGTAAGAAGAATCGTATTTTCACAAAGATAGAAAGTATACTTTTTACTGAAATGGTTAATCAAATATAAACTGGAGCCGTTGCGGCTTTTGAGTGTTATAGGTAAGGATGCATGTAGGGATTATTATAAAGTTTCTCGACAGAACGAGAAAAAGCTGCTCTAAATTTAGAAAAGACTTAGGGTTTGGGGGCAGCAGAGTGTAGAAGGACAAGGAAATGAATTCTAGACATTATCCTGCTTCACGACTGTTCAAACTCGACAAAAAATTGAGGGTTCATTTTGGACTATCCTCCCTATAGTTCGGATTCATCATTATGAAATGATCATTTGCGTGGACTACTAAGAAAATGCTCGGAGGGCGGAAATTTGATGGCGATATTGTTGTCGAATAAGATTGACTGGTAGCTTCGACTTTGACTTCTTGGCGTGATTTGAGGTCCCTGGGTCCTAACCTCCTCCTTCTAGTGTGACATGAACGCTATAATAAAGTTGCTCATCGGTTTTTCTCATGTTCCAAGGAGCGCCAAGATGATCTTAAGGTTCGATTCTGGACTACCTGAAGCTTCTGCACGTGTGTTTTGCGGCATATCTCCACATCATTAAGGGCTGTAAGACGTTCGTATATATAGTCATCTTATTACGAAGACAGTGAGCTCCGCGGATTAAACATGAAGATCAGGACTTGTCAAGCTGCCTTCACTTTGCTGTCGTCCTCTGCACATGGGGCTTCAAGTGATTGACTAGTGTCACGACCACTTTTGCTCAATCTATTCTTAATGTTTTTTCTTCAGTTTATAAGCAGTTTTGCTCCAATCGCTAGACTTTACATGATTATAAATCGTAGACTTCAATATTGCTTTCAATCAATTCTTGAATTCTTTGCTCAAGTTTAATATTTTGGCGCACTGTCTGATCCTCTTTGTCCCTCATTTGCTTTGTAATAAGCTTTCTGGTATAATTTTGAATTAACTTATGTATTGTATTGGTCATAATTGTTCTTCTTCGACTATTATTCCATTGTACATCTGGAAACTTTCAATTCTTTAACGATCTTTCTTCCCTGGCCATCTCTGACATCTTAAGGTTTGGGTTTGAATTCGCTTTTCCTGTCTTTTAGACACTATTATATGTACTTTAATTATCACCGACTTTGAACAACATCAAAATAACAGAATAGAGAAAATTTGTTTAAAGAAATGAGTATTGCATTAGATTTTGCGCGCGTCCTACAATGCGTAGTGAAAACTCAGAACGCTTTTAGGATTTTGACCTTTAAAAATTTGCTTTGAAGTTCAAGAATTAGGTATTATACGTTTTACTTGTCACTACAGTATTGTACATCATTGTACGTAGGAAAATCGCCTACGTGGTCGCGCGGTTGAGGAGCGGGCTGCGGTGCGGACGGACTCGGGTTCACTCCTGGACCTCTCCGATGCCTCGCGGGTGGACTACCCCGGGCAAAGAAGGTGAACATATGAGAGCCTGAACCACCTCAGTTGCAAGTCGTGTTCCACGCGGGGCGTTATTATTGATTGAAGGAAATTTGAAGAACTCTTGGTACGCTCAACTACACCCTCTCCCCCTTCTCCCCCAAAAAGGGGATTTATTATAAATAGATGTGCACTTTGTTGCAAATTATGTTTTCAATCGGATAATGTCGCACTTCCAAGAAGTTTCTGCCATTTCCGTCACTCCCGAATGAGCGATTGCACGTGCGTAAATAAAAGCAAACATCAGAAATATCGGCCCATGGGCGCTGCGACACAATTCAGATACAGCACGAGCCATAAGCGGAAGCCGCCCCACGCCGTGACGTCAGCGAAGAATGCACTTCCTACTCGTTGCAAGGTCACGCGCTGCACTTCAGGCCGCCGCAGATGGCGCGCAGCGATTCAGCCGAACTGCACTTTTATCACGGATTATTTTTAGTCGGGCGTTTTTACGCTCATTCTGAGCTGTGTACGCACGCTGGCGTTGTCCTTTTGTGCATAGTTCTGGTGCATTTTGCGGCGCGCCGGATGCACTGAATGGGCGCGGGATATTTTTACCGCTGGTGGCCTGAATGAGATGCTCGGCAGCCGCCGTTTTCGGTGGCCATCTATTGTTCCTGCTGGCTGTTTGTGCTAATAACAGGATTGGATTTATCAGTAATATGATTATGCAAAAATGTTTTCCCACAACTTGGTACGTCAAATATTGAATAAGTCATTAATGACTTCCTTTATAAGAACATACTGGAAGTGAAGTGTGTTAAAATGATTTTGTTGGCTTTGAATTATATACCTTATCTTAAGACAATTTAATTTAAAGTTTCAACTACTAAGAGAAACTGGTTTTTTGAAAAAAAAAGTCTTATGATACCGAAGGGTAGTTATCAACATCTACCTTCGGTGTAGAAGAACAAATTTTAAAGTTTGTTGATGAAAATCCTGAAAGAAGTGTTAGAAGAATTTGGAATCATATGGGCATAACCAGAAATCTGGTTTGCAGAACTCTTCATGGGTAATTCCTACACCGCTATCGTATTCAGCGGGTAAAAGCTTTATTTCCCCAATACTCAAGTTTGGACTGACGAGAATTCTCAAGTCGTCGTTGACTCCTGACTTACAGCCTACATATCTGTTTAGGTTATTAGGATCAGTTGTTTTGCTATAACGCTTTACAGGTCTGGAATGCCTTGATTTCTTGGAAAATACTCTTTCTAAACTTTTGGCAGATTTACTTTTAAATTAGAGACCATTTCTGGTTTATGGAAGATGGATTCGACGCATTTTCTGGAAGATAGATAAGGTGAGGAGGTCCCATTGCAAGATCCTCCGATTTAACAATTTTAGGCTTTTGTATTTGAAATTATTTAAAAAAAATAGTTAAGCAACACTTATAAACGGTTGCCCCCTCAACATCTCAATGTTTGTGTAAGGCAACCGCCCTGCTAACTATAAATATTGTCATGTTTATGAAGAGATGTAATAAAGGATGTTTCCCTCTTTAAGAAATAAACAACTAATAAATACGAGACCGTTTCCAACACAACAAAACATATCTTATGCTCAGGAAGTCAGTGACAATTATGATCAAAAATGGTAGCAACATACCGTCATAACAATGTGACTTGGCTGAGAATGCTAAAAACCTTAATGGGGCAGATGGGAACAATGCTAAATCTCTTAACTGTTATCATCTCGAAAACAAACCATGGCTCTGCAGCTTAAACTAGCAGCATGGAATGCCAACGGTCTAACCAATGATAAAGACGAACTAACCATCTTTCTCATACACCATTCTACAGACATTATGCCAATAGCTGAATTCAATTATACAGACAGGAGCTACTTAAAAATTTTAAACATATACTATTCATGCTACACAACACCAGATGGTAAACCAAAACTACAATTAAGCACAACGAACACTCTAAATACAACCCACAATATCATCAGTCTGCTATGATTGCAATCGCGGATCAGGAGTGACCTCTCATATCAGCAGCCTACTGCCCCCATAAATACAACATTAAACAGATACTGGGTTTATATCAACAACAAATATAAGCAATGGGAATCAAGAGTAACTTGTATGAAAGGCAGAGAACTATTGAAGACAATTATCAGCTATAAGTTGCCCTCAGGCCTTCATATTTAAGTAAAACATCCGATCCATTAGACTTCTGTGTTGTAAAAAGTATTCATCCAAATTGCCTTAAAGCAGAATCCCGTCTAGATCTTTCCTTAGACCACTTGGATAATAGTAACAATAAGTATTCAAGTCTTAATCAAAGAAAGCCCTGCTAGCCTTATAACAGATTTCATGAATTGTAATGACTACAGGAAAATAATTGAAGAATCGTTAACACTTGATATACCTCTGAAATCCAACGAAGAACTAGTTTCAGCACTAGAAACTTTTAATTAAACAATCCAACAAACAGCTTGGCAGTTAACACCACGGAAAAGTCTAGTAAAAAATAATTCAACCTATAAACACGGCAACAACGCAAAAGGTGGTAAATTATTAAACATCCTGAAAACAAAAGGAACTTAAATAAACTAACAAATGAGCTAAAACAGCTCTTCTACAGTATAAAAAATAAAACCATCTTAGACCCTGACTACACACTTTGGAGAACAACAAAAAGACTGAAACAACCTCAGCAACCCATACCATCTATTCGACTCGAAAACACCTGGGCTAGAAATGACTATGATAGAGCTTGTGTGTTTACAAGACACTTAATGAAGGTTTTTACTCCATTTGATTCTCAAATTACCACAGAATATCCTTGAAGCGCCATTTTAACTGTATCCACCTATTAAGCACTTTAAAACGAGCGAAATTAAGACCACAATTCTGACAAACTTAAATCCACGGAAAACTATTTAACGTGGTGTTAAGATTACAACATATACTAGAGGAGTGGAAAGTTGCCACAATTATTTTGATCCGTGAGCCTGACAAGCCTAAAAGAGAACTCTTATCGTCAGACTAATCAGTCTGCTATTAACCCTATCCAAAGTTTTTGAAAAGTTGCTACTTCAGAAATTAACACCGATAATTACGGAAAGGAATATTATACTCAATCATTAATTTCTACTTCGCAATCACCATAGAGTAGCAGACATAGTTATAAAAAACTTTCAAGGTAGACAATATTGTTCAGCCGTGTTTTTCGACGCCGCGTAGGTCTGACACGACGGCTTCTTATTTCAAATCAAAAAGGCGTTGCCACCAAACTACTGAAGTCATGAAGTCCTAAAGTCGCACCAACAGCCAGTTAGGTACGGAGACGCCCATACATCATTTCCTATCAAAGCTGGCGTCCTCTATGAAAGTGTGTTAGGACCGTTGTTGAACCTCATATACATTTCTGATGTCCCGGTCTTATCAAGTACTACAGTCGCCACAGTTGTCGACGATACTACGATATTATGATCATATATCGATTCAAGCAAAGCTTCCGAAAAATTACAGACTCATTTAAATAACCTATCATAATGAATCAAAAAGTGGAGCATTCATATAAAAGAATTCAAATCAACTCATGTAACGTTCACAACTAGAAGAGAAACTTGCCCAACTGTATTCTTAAGCGACAAACAACTACAACAGGACGAAACAATTAAGTATCTAGACAGGAAGGACATCTTCAGAAAACGTAAACATTTTAGAAAATGAATTGGCTCCTAAAGCTGGAGAGCTGTCACTGAAGAGTAAAATGCTATTTTACAAGATAATTATCCAGTCAGTATGGTCAGATGGGATACAACTATGGGGAACAGCTGGTAGAGATTATAAAGCAGTTTCAATCAAATATACTGTTTTATTTAGCAAATGCCCTATAGTTTGCCCAAATGAACTATTAACAGTTAATGAAGAAATACACAAGTTTAGTGTTCATTATCATGACAGACGCATTAGTGGAACACTTTTGGACTCGGACAACGAAGAGCTTAGGCTCAAAAGATTCAAACCACTTGATTTACCAACACGATTCGCATGAAGTGAAGTGTAGTACCAATAATCTAGATAAACTCTGAATGTTATTTTAAAAAATATTCGCTGGAATGTTTTCACCATATCTTATGTCATGTAATTTGTCAAAACAATTACTAAATGTCACCTTATGAATAAATTAAAAAAACTTGTCCAGATAATTAAAGGTTTCTTGAAAGGGTGAGGACTTCCTTTGAACGAAGATGTGGATCCTATGTGAATATGGAAACACGACGTCATGAACATCTTATTTATTTGTAATCACTTTTCTTGGAAAAACCAATAAAACAAATTGTTATGCTACCACAATAGAATGATTTGCGGATCTATGTATATAAAAATGTTTTAACTTAACAACAGTCGCAGTATCCTATGAGGAAATGCCTGGAGAGTTCGATGAATGAGATCAAATGTTGACGTGCTTCCTTCAATTTGCTCACTTAGGACCAGTATTTCATTACTTTATAGTTTCACTCGTGGAATCAGCTCATAATGACACTTTGCAAAACTTTCTTCGGATAACGACCGAGACTTGCTACAGTTAAAGGCTGCTTACTGCTGGACCAAGATCACTTAAATTTAACATTGTCGTGGATGACCTAAATCTCATCGACAAGCTTCTCCCTCATTTTGCTGAAGAAGCGAAACGCGGTTAAGTAGACTACTTTCTTTCAACGGATACGGAACCTATGCTTCAGGAAGGTTAACGTGGGTGGGCTTTATGAAATGGGTGTGTACCGTTGTCCAGGAAATGATTAACGAACAGTCAAAGCATTGATGAGTTTCGTATCTGTAATGGATGGGTGTCCACATTTCAGAACAAATCAAATCTACTGTGCAAATCTCGTTTGCCGTTTCGTTAGCAGATATCGCAAACGCAACTTCCATACTTAAGCTAAACGATACCTAGAGAACAACAACCTCTGTGAGATACGGTTGTATGTTAACACAAACGCTATAAGATAATACAGCTGCGTGCAGGTTTCAAAAGAAACTTTAGAACAACCTCATAAGATGCAGCTTATCTGGTTAGGTACAGTCTAAAAGAACGTCTTAATATGCATTCAACTGCGATGTGGAAGTTTTGTAAAGTAAAGAAAAAATCAGATCTGCTAGGAAGCAATGGTAATCAAACTGTTCTATTTTGAAAATACAGTGCACAATAGCAATTATGGGGAAAACCCAAAAGTTCGTATAATTTAATGCTGTCTCCCTTAAACAATCATTACCATATATTTAAAATTTGGATTCACATCAACTTATTTGGAAAAAGCTCACCTAGTGTCACTGATTTTGCTAACCTGTTCGACATCTGGTATGGTAAAAAAAATGTCCCCATTGTTTTCATTCAAACAAATAAGATTCAATGATCCTGGATGAGGCTATGACATATCAAAAAGTTATTTTGAAGATCATTGATGATTTTGGCGAGGATTCTTGTAAGGCCAATAACGAAAAAGGTAAGTGTGTGCCTCCTCACTTCCGAAAGAACTTTTTTTATGTTGATGCTTGTTATGAACAACGATTTTAATCCATTAATTGTATATTGAACATTTGATTTCCGGATTAAAATGATTCTGTACTAGCGAAAATTCATTTTTTACGTTCTTTTAGAGATTTAGCCTAACAAATTAAAGATGGCAGCATTTTACCAGATTTGCTTTAGAACTAACCTAACTATTTTTTTAATCGTTTCTGGGTTGTAGTCACTACAATACAACTCAGTTTTTTAATTTTTGGATGGCAGATTCAATTGATGTCGGAAATACCTCTGAACAGCAATGATTAAAGTATCACTTGCTCAATTTAATTTTCGGAGCCTAATTTAAGATAAGATAAGCAACATTTGCGATTCTATTGAAGAAAAGTGCCGGTGAAACTGGCTTAAGAGAATGCTGTGGTCTGCAGCACCAAAAAGAGGCGGTGCCAACGGTCTAAGACTGTGACTGTGAATTCTGATCTGTATGGTGTTGAACATCCTGGGCAGCCAAAGAAAGTCAAAATTGGAATAACAGGTCAAGACATTTCTAAGCGTTTACACAAATTAAGGGAGATTTACAAGGAGGGTCGTTACGTTCCTTACAAATTCACAGCGACCTAACTGATTTGGGCTGGAAGATTTTATCACACCTGACGGATTCTCTAGACTCATCTGCAACATCTCTTGGATGGTACGCGCCTTACTTCTGTGGGAGATGAACCATCCCCTTTATCCCAAAGTGGAATTCGGGAGCTTCCAAACATAGAATAAATGCATAGAAAGCGAGGGGGGTCAGTTTGAAGATTATATAAGTAGTCGACTTTTTATAAATCAATATCATAAATCAATGAAAGAGGTTGGATAAATTGAAACAAATAGAAACAAAATGGTGAGACGTCTCGCGTAGAGGTAAAGTCGAAAGGTTAAGGCTACGATATATTTTTAGCGATTGGTAGCCCCCCAGGAATGAACCCAGATCTATCGACACCCTACATAAAATTCTACTTACAGATTTTTTACCATGCAGGATCCAAATGACGACAAGTCGACGATGTTTTACAATGGATCTTTAAAAAAGTTTTTACAAGCAAATAAAGTGACCGAGACTCCACTGAAATTTTAGTTAGTATAATATTGTCTACAAGATGGTTAGCAAAAAAAAGACAAAATCAAAATTTCAAAACTTCAAAGTAACTCCGAAAGCTTTTATTTTTGTGACCGAAAAGGAAAATCTGAATTCTGCAAAAATGTTGTTTTTGGAACTCCTGAATAAGTCGTAGTTCAAAATATACAAGATTATATGAAGAGAGTGAGAATTTAAAGTTTTGGATTTTTGGTAATATTGTTTGGGGATGTTAGGGATCGAAGATAAAAGCTAAGAACAAGGAGATCTAACAAAAATCCAATAAATCAGTCTAAAAACTAAGAATTTTCTACAAACAACCGTGAAAATGATTGTAAAGATATTAAAGATCAAAGAAAAGTGTAGGACAAGATATTTAATATTAAAGGTACACGTATGTGCTCAAATGAAAGAACAATTAATTTTTAATATTTTTAAATTTATTGTGATCTTCTACAAATGACTAATTTGTTTTTTTTTTGTAAAAAAGTGAATAGATTTCTATAAAATACAAAACGAGGGTGTCAGAAATATAATTATCACAGAGAAATAAACTGAAGATTAATTAGACATAATATAATACCTCTCGTGGAAGTATAGCATGTGAACTGGAAGGTCAAAACTTTCATATGTTCGCCCTTAGCATCCGCGTCTTAATCAACCGTATTACCACTTTTTCTTCAAAATGAACGCGGTACTCAATTATTTTTAGTGATTGAGTAGACAGTCCGGGTGTGTCAGCACCCCGTCTAAGTATTTCAATCGCTAGACTGCTAACAGAAACAAGCAGTCGATTAAGAAACAATGAGTATAATCTAGAGACAAGAAGATTAGAACTCATTCGGCTTTTAGCGGCGGTTCTAGCATTGCATTTGATCTACTAATTGAACCTCCCATCGGGTTTGGTATTCATGAGAAATATCTTAAATAATCAATATTTCACACTTCTGAAATTTAAACTTTGTTGATTAAATTTGCTTGATGTTTTCAAATAGAAGCCTAAAAACTAATAGAACGAAGTCCACATTTTGATGGTGTACGCAGAGCTACACGAATTGCCTCGAAGACTAGATTTGGAAAATAGAGATAAAAACGAAAAGGGGTTTGGAGCATTCAAGCTGAAAGATCCGTAGAAGAGTGTTTCAGAAACCTAGAGTGAAAGCTTATTCTTAAGCTTTCAAATCAAGACGCTATCAGATGGTAGGAGTTCCAGGTACTTTGCCTCTAGCAAAAGTCTGTTAAAGTAGAATGTTATTATACCTTCACATGCATTATATCAACTTCAGTTGTAACCATCTTGGTTATAAATGAAGTTTGTAAAGATGAGGTCAGTTTTTTTGTTTTCAGAAGGAGATTTTGTATTTTTGGTGGCTGTTTTTCATAGGCTAATATGGATAGTGACCTAATTATATTTAAGTACACGAAGGTAAAGTACATTTCTGTGCTTTACATAGTACGTATCTATCGGTTCCGAATAGTTGAAGAAAAAATGCGAAGTGAATATTACAAGGGATAAAAAAAGATCTCAAGTAGACCATTGTCAAATGCACTAAATGGTCTAATTTAGTTCTAGTGGCAATATCGTTGCTCTTATGCATGATTGAACAAACTAATTCTTCGTAAAAAGTTAAGTGAAGGCTCTGAATCATTTCTGCATTGTTTTAGAGTTCGTTGCTTCCCCTTCGAGGAAGATTATTAGCAATTGCAGCACCATGTTGCCAGTTGAACATTTTCTGTGTTCCAGAACATGGATTGCCTTCAAGAGATCCCTGGATATCTAAGTAGTTTGCACCATGTTTTTATTCGCCCTGAAATATCTTCTGCTCCAGCTTCGCACAAAATTTGATGCAGATTCGCTACTCTACTCTCTCAATCGTTGCATGTATGACAATCATCCACTATGTGTGCTCACTCACAAGCATCTACCTCCCAAATTACTCGGGACGTAAAGCCGTCCTCATTCACGCACGCGTATTACTGCTCACTCTCATCAGCTGCCAGGTTAGGCTTGATTTCAACGAAAACTACTTTAAAGGAAGTTTAATATAAGACATAAAAGGATATTTTATAGATAAATATTTTTTTTATTGTACTAAACTAAAAATTTTCTAAAGGACGTTTTTCAAGGTTAAATATATTTGAGTACGATTTGCAAAATTCTCGTCTTTGCAGTCACAGTGGTGAATTTATTAGTACGTGATTATTTTTCAGTTGCTATAAATGGCCTGAAAATTCTGTTATGCGATGTTATTGTACAAACTTTAATTGTTTATTTTATGTTACATAGCCTGTGTGTACAAGAGCGCAAAAAAGCCCACGCAATGTAACGGTCAGACACAACAGTCCTTGTGATAACGCACGATGTTTGTATATAAGTTTTCATGCCGCTAAGATATGATGGGATTTATTATCAAATTCGTGAGCAAAAAACGCTGTTCGGTTTTTTGTTAGGCCTTATCTCCGTTAGCACATAATGAACGTATTTGTGTTCGATTTGTTTCAATTTTTGCCAGGGGAGTGTGTTAAAATGCCCGCCAGTTCTACTTCGAAAATAAAAGGGATTTGTTTACATGCAGCGGTTATATTTCATATTTGTTAACAGCACTTATCTGCGCCGTGCCATTTTTGTTGTGAATGAGTATTTATAAGGCGCTAATAATACATTAATTTGATAACGCTAGCACTTTCACTCATCTACTTTTTGTAGCCGTTGTCGGGTTATCCTACTTTAGCTTTTAATCTCTACTTTTCCACTGTTTTTTCGTGGTATTTTCAGTTAAGTGATGAAGCAATAAATTTAGGGAGGTCTAGGTTTCAAAATTTATTGAACTATTAAGTGCAACAGTAAAAGAATTCAAGTTGTGCTGGAAGTTCAAAGTGATCTATTATATATATTTATCTTCATATCTAGTGGGGATGTTGGTGTTAGTTCAATACTTATCGACCACACCTCGTATTAATGAAAATTTGATTTTAATTTTCTTGTTATCTATAATTATTCAACTTCAATAATTAAAACTGATAAATCTTAATACTTCTGTCGTAGTTTTTTGTGCAATGTATATGCACAGATCATGACTATGGGAAGTGAGTATTTAATAGTGTAGTTATTATTTACCATAAAATAATTTCACCCAATACCTTTCTTTGACATTGAATTTATTGGTAGGTGTTTGGGCCTAATCTCTAATGTAACCTTTTCGACTGACTTGAATGATGGTTAGACATAAAGGTTCTTATAAACCTCTTCCTCTTCACAGAGGAATCAAAATTTTTGTACTGGACATGTTTCTAAAACCTTGGGTTTTATCATAGTTCTAAATTACCCAAAAAGGTAAGTTTCTAAGCTATCAGCGTGGAATACATTGTTTTTCTTGTCAAAGATAGACCTCAATAGCTAGTTCTAAATAACGTGAAACTATTGGATAAAATTTTTAAGGTACTGTCAATCTGAAGCCCTTTACAGGCCAGATTAAGGTAAGTTTTATGACGGAAACATTGAGTTCATTGACGA